>OY987215.1:27289062-28564168 GCA_963920805.1 Primula vulgaris | reverse complement strand
AGAGAAAGTCTAGAAATTTTTGGCATCACTTATACTCTTTCATTGCTGAGATGATCAAGCTAGTTTTTTCGTAGAGAAAAAACAGATTTGCTCATTATAGCTCTTAATCATAATTTTTATTGTATGGATATTCTATGTTTAATATATATTCTTGAGTAAATTATCAGTATCTTGTGTTCAAAATTTTATACTATATATTATTGCTATCTTAATTTTGAAACAATTCAAATTTCATATATTTCTTCAACTCCTTAAAATCAGAATAATTAGATAAATCTGTTTCAAATTGGAATGTAGATCTTTATTACTTGCTGAATTTATCTTCATAAAAACAGTATATGTTATATGTGAAAATTTTGAATATATTTTAAAATATAAGTATCTATTTTTGGGGAAAATTGGTTCAAAAAGAGATTTGGGTATATCTTTTCTTATTTTACAAATATTTGTGCTTAATTGCTATTTAAACCAATTCTTATGTTAAACTAAAAACAATTAAAATCAGAATTGCTATCTCTCTATATATAAAATTAAAAACTCTGTTTTTTTGAAAAAACCCAATTTCTCGTGTTTCAAGTGCAGTTGCAACCTCAGATCCAACCATGTATTCTTCTCCTCAAAATCAACCTGGTTTAAACTATGAGGATGACATTACTCTGGGTGACTTTGTGAATCAGTCCAAAACTCGTAGAGGTTCTAAAGCAAAGGTAAGTGAACCCTCTTCTACCCAACCTAGAAAACGTAGGGTTAAGAAACTTTTTGGTAGAGACACACAGAGAGATCCTATCTTTGTTAAATATGTCTATGACACTCTTAATAATGAGGTTGATCCTAGATTCTGAAATAAAATCATGTCAGACAGGTTTTCTAAGCTTAGTAATAGGGAAGTAAATTCTGAAAGACAACTGAATCTGTCCAGTTATAGGAATATTCAGCTGCATGTTGAAAATTTGTTAAAATAAGTTGGTCTTGATAGAACAATAAGTTACCCTGAATCTTACTATTCTGAACTAATTAGAGAATTCTATGTCAATCTGAATGTTGGGGTGTTTCATGAGGGTGATATGGCTTTTGGAAGAGTGTTTAAGATATGGGAGATATAACAGAATATATCTCACTACGGCATAAGAAAAGCAAAAGATATGGAGAATACGTGATTGATAATATCATATCACTCACAAGAGATACGTCTTATACTACCTTCACCACCATATAAGGGGCTCATAATCCAAGTAGCAGATCATCTGAACCCATACGAACTCAGACATACACTTATTATTCGGGTACTACTAAACCCTAGTTACATATATTCATATTCAAAACCCTAAAAAGTGTTAGCTTTCTCACTGCTCTTTTAAGACGGATGAGGTCAAACGGTGGCCAAACCACCAAGTCTCACTTGATTCTATCTAATTTTACGCATGTCATAAAGGACTAGCGAACAATCTGGGTCAAACCCTAAAAAGAGGCTCACTCATTGGCTCACAGCTTTTGAGTCAAGTTCACGCACTAGACCTAATTTTCAATTTACATGAGAAATAGTAAAATGACAAATAACTATTCTATAGCTTAACAAAAACTGAAAAAACTGCACTACCCAAGCAACTTCAAATATTCGTAACTCCATATTCGTCCATCAAAACGACGGGATTCAAGTTTTAAAATATTTCTCGACCTCCTCATGTGGGATTTAAACAGCTTTGCTACAAAAAAAATACCCAAATAGCGACGGGATTAGTGACGGTATTTTTTGTTACGAGCTTATTAGCGACGGTTTTTGTGACGGCTTTGTGACAGTTTAGTCAGTTTTCGACAGCTTTTTAAATTAGCGACAGGCTTGTGACAGCTTTTGACTCTCATTAAATCAAACATTATTTTGTAGTTGTACCCTGTGCTATACGAAATTTCAATTTTATACCCTCTACTATTGCAAAACAAGTATCGTTGTACAGTATCAATCAACATACCCCCTTTGTCAATTGATTCATAGAATATACGTCACATGTAACTTTTCTTTTTAATTTACGTTATAAATGAAAAAATCAGAATTCTCTCGTTTCTTTCTATGTGGCTTGTATGATTTGATTAATTGTACGATGTGGCTTTATATTTATCGGCGAATACAATGTAGTAGTTGCGTAGCAGTTACTCCTGTAATATCTCCACCATGTCGATTAATTAATTCTAACTATTAGATTAACTGCTGAGACGCGTAAAATTCCACTCATCCTAAATCAATCTTCACTGCCAACATTCTTCCTTATAAATTGGTTTTCGTTATATGTACAATCTTCAGTTTAGTCTTCATTTAATTAATTATTTTATGGTCATTTGGGAAAATGGTGTAAACACCCTCTTTAAGTGGATTATTGCTTTTACAATAGTTTACTTATAAACTGAAAGCCCTAAGTCCGAATTTTATATGCGTAGGCTCCTCCTAAAGTCTTATTTAATTTTTAGCTTCTTTAATGTTAATAATCTTGTCACCTTTCAAAAAAAAAAAATGTTAATAATCTTGTCATGATTGTCTAATACTATGTACCATGAAATGATGACAATGCATCATGCCTACGCTATGTTGGGTTTTGATTTACGTAAAAATAATAATTAAAAAATACAAGTACTGAAAAAAAATAAACAATTTTATTTCTATAGTGGAATGTGACTCTATTACAAATTCCAACAATTGCAGAATGTAAATGCAATTAATTAAACTTCCAGACAGAATAATATAAATTATTAAACTGCTGGACAAGTTTGTAATTAAACGAAACTGTCAGACAGAATAGTATAAAACTAAACTGCTGGACTGTTTGTTAATTAAAAGAAACTGCCAGACAGAATAGTATAATTACTAAACTGCTGGACTGTTTATGTAAATAAATTACAGGACTGAAATAAAACTAATCTAATTACAGAATTGAAACAGTAGTTTAAATAAATTACAGAAAGGTAAAACATAATTTAAAAGTTACAGCTAATGACAGCAAATTAAAATACTGAAATTAAATTACATAAATGAAATGAAATAAAAAAGGACAGAAAAGAAATAGATGAGGCTACTGTTTAACAATATGCCCTTAACCAATATTCGCCTAACTACTTTTGAGGTTTCTGGTTATGTTTGGCGCTTCGATCCCAAGGTACAACGTCTCGGATGACTCGCCGGAAACTGACGACGAGTCAAGGTTGGGCTGTTGGTGGGTGGCTCTCTCTGGCTAAAATGTAATGCTTCTATTTAGAGAGATGATATATGCTGTTGTGTTTGATTTTAGAATTATTTTTTTTTGACATGTGGGGGGTCTGCTTATTTATAGGCTGGCTGAGTATTTCAGTCATTAAAGTTACATTTTAATACTGTCAGTTTATGCTTTTGAGTTTACCATAAAATAATTTATTTATTTATTTTTGAAGAAAAAGATAGTAATATGGAAGGAGTAGTAACTACTAACTACTCTAATACCCGCAAACATTAATACATTAAGGATAAATTAACAAAACATATTACTTTTGAAACTAAATTACCAAGAACATACCTTTAGAACTTTAACTATCAAAAACATACCAAACAAATTTAATGCTGTTTTTTTTTTTTTTTTCTCTATCTCTTATTTACTCTCTCTCTCCTCCCTTATTATCTCTCTTCTCCATTCTTCTTTCTCTTACCAATTCTTCTCTACATCTCTCTCTAATCTTAGTATCTCTCTCCTCCATTGTTGTTTGTATATTTCTTTTATATCTCACTCTATCTTTCTCCCCTCCTCCACCACGAAAACCCGCCACTAACTACCGAACACCATCTAAATTATATAAACATCCATATACATATAAATACATATATATACATACGTAATACACAAATATTACACTGGTTGAAACCCCGTAATATATGAAAAATATATGAAATTGGTGAGATTGTTTTCTATCCCGTAATATATGAAAAATATATGAAATTGGTGAGATTGTTTTCTATTTATTGAGGTTTGAGACTATTGTAAAACTTGTGGGTTTCAAGTTGAAGGAGCAGAATCCATATGTATAGTATTGAGAGAAATTCATATGTAGGGTATGAAGTTTTAAAATTAGGGTATGAAGTTTTGAAATTATGGTATGAAGTTTTAAAATTAGGGTATGAACTTTTGAAATTAGGGTATGAAGTTTTGAAATTAGGGTATGGAGTTTTAAAATTAGGGTATGAACTCTTTTTTAGATATTTGATTATGATTCATAACATTTAGGGTATGACATTTTAAAATTAGGGTATGACATTTTATAATTAGGGTATGAATATTTTATGAGTTTTTAGTCATTTTGAGAGAGAGATGTGTGATTAGCACGTGTTAGAAAAATTTGCGATTATCGTGTGTTAGAGAGAGAGTTGCGGTTAGAGAGAGAGAGTTGCGGTTAGAGAGAGAGAGAGGTTAGATTATGGTTTGATTAGAATTAGAGAAATAATAAATATATATAGGTATGTTTTTTGTAAGTTAAGTTTTGCGGGTATGTTTTTGGTAATATAATAGAGGTACGGTATGTTTTTATTAATTGCCCCATAAATTAATGAGCCTATTCTATTATGTTTTGTTATTAAGTGAAATATTTAATTGCTTAAAACTCAGCTGTGCTCTTCAAACGGTGTTAGCATGCAATTGATGTTAATTAGCTTATACATAATGTTACTTTTTTGAGAAAAGAGATTTATCCCGCTATGGCCACCGGGTCATCGATTTTAGCAATAGAAAATAAGATCAAAAGCTATATTAGAATCTTTGTCAAATAGCCGTTTTTTTTTCTTTTTGGACATGCTAACCCAGTGGGCTAGCTCCTTCAGACGCCCATTCATTTATTACTTCACAACTCATTTTGGTTTTCTCATAACCAACTCAATCACTACAAAAAGAAAAAAAAAACAGTTTACTATCATATGCTTTGTTGTTAAAATAATATTAAACTGAGTATCATTAAATTTAGCAACAATTTCATAACAGTCTCATGTTGCTATAAAGTTAGCGATACTCAGTTTACCATCAGTTTAACAACAGAACGTCTCATGATAAACTGAATATAGGTAAATCAAAAAGGTTTTCATGTTGGCATGTTGCATGTTGCATGTATATGACGAAAAAAAATGTACAATATATACCACCAAGAAAACTTCCTCATAGTTACAGCTTTAATTAATTAAGTTTGCTGAAGAAAACAATTCTGTTATTGCATCCCGCATTCATGTGGAAGACTTTCACACTTTGATTTTTGCTTTTGTAACAAATACTATAAATTTGTTTTGAGAGAAAAAAAAAAACGAACCAAGAGTAAAGGCTGAAAATACTTCGTTGTGTTTTGGCGTATCTTAATGATTCAACTTTATTTTTGCCTGGTCTCAAAAGTCAAAAAAACATTCCTATGGTTACTCTTGTTTCAAAGCCAAAAAATATTTTCCAGAATTGCAACCGTTCTTACTTATCATTTGAGAAAAATGCAGCCTGAAGCTAAGTGCATACTATCGGGGGCGATGACACCTCTATAATTTTGATTTTTTAAAATTTTTGACCATTTATTTCATAAAAATATGTTTAAAACGATATAATTTGGCAGCCCTCATTTTTTTTATTTCATTTAATTTATTAGTCAATGTAAATTTTGGTATCCATATACCATTACTGGGTTCGCACTTGGAAAAAAGTTAACAATGGTGTATAAATTAGTCTCTACTGCCCTTTTCATTGACCTCATGACATGCGCTTTGAAATAACATGTGGTAGATACATTGGTTTTTTATTTTTAAAAATGGTCTTTTATATGGTCTTCGAATATTTAAGTCTACACACCAATTTTAAGTAGAGGTTGGATTTTTATACTACACTTTTTCTGAAAAAACGCACAAACCGTACATTTAATTTACGGTTTACAGAAATTACATGCAAACCGTACATTTAATGTACGGTTTGCAAAAATACATGCAAACCGTACATTTAATGTACGGTTTGCATATATTTTTGCAAATCGTACATTAAATGTACGGTTTGTATGTAATTTTTTTTTTTTTTTTTTTTTGGTAATTTCAATTTGTAAAATAGGAAAAATATATAAAATATGCAAATCCATATTAGCTATATATAATTGTTTGTTGTTTGTTTATATTAATTATAGAAATTATAATAATTGTTGATATTTGTCCCATTTTTTGCAACTGTTCGGAAAGGAAGCAAGCAACTGTTCGGAAAGGAAGCAAGCAACTGTTCGGAAAGTAAGCAACTGTTCGGAAAAAATTTCGCTCGGGGCGCTGCCCCGCACCCCGCCCGCTGTCCTGGCAGCGGGACCCCAGCCAGGGGCTCTCGCCCCTTGGACCCCGCCAGGGGCTCTGCCCCTAGGACCCCGCCAGGGGCTCTGCCCCTTGAAACCCCGTTTCAATTATTCATATTCAATTATACGTTGGCTCGACGAGCGTGCACTCCGCACTTCCCTAACTCGTTTCCGAGTTTAACGCATTATTGTAAATTAGGGTTTAGGGTTTAGGGTTTGTAATTTAGGGTTTAGGGTTTACGGTTTAGGATTTAGGGTTTAGTGTTTAGGGTTTAGGGTTTGTAATTTAGGGTTTTTAATTTAGTGTTTAGGGTTTAGGGTTTAGGGTTTAGGGTTTGTAATTTCAGCAATATTGGTCCAAATTTTCATCTGTAATATACACCTTAGTATCTGTATTAGGTGCGACAGTATCTGTATTAGTATCTACACCTTGTTCAGTCTTAATAGGATTCCTAACCATTTTTGTGGCTGTTAATATCGTGCGTTGGTGATCAAGGGTTAAAACATTATCCCACCAACCGCGTAATTGACCGGCAAAGCCAGCAACAATGAATTCAGCAATTTGGTAATTGGTGTTATTAGCACCTAAACATACTGTAGAATACATAGTCATTCTATGTAACATAACCATAATTTGGTATTCTGTCATACCATCAATATTGCATTCATAAATGGTTGTAGCACTAAAACTAGTAAAAATATTACCACCTTCTTCTTCATAAAGAAGATCTTGTGGACTCGGTCGAGAATAATAATGCTTCATAGGGGCAGTTGGAACTGATTTTCTGCCAAAAGGAGTGGATTTTCCAAAGACATTTTGATTAACACTAGCCTGTTGTTCTGGAGTATCCATAGCTAAAAGTTGTTTTTCAAAACTATTTATATGATCGATATCATCCGAGTTTTCTGATAAAACAGTTATATTTTTACCTTTCCCAATATTCAGGTTTTCTAGTTGCTGAGTTAGCAAATTAATTTAGGGTTTAGTGTTTAGTGTTTAGGATTTAGGGTTTAGGGTTTAGTGTTTAGGATTTAGGGTTTAGGGTTTGTAATTTAGGGTTTTTAATTTAGTGTTTAGGGTTTAGGGTTTAGGGTTTAGGATTTAGGGTTTAGGGTTTGTATATTACAGATGAAAGATTTGGACCAATATTGCTGAAATTACTAAACCCTAAACCCTAAACCCTAAACACTAAATTAAAAACCCTAAATTACAAACCCTAAACCCTAAATCCTAAACACTAAACACTAAATCCTAAATCCTAAACACTAAACCCTAAACCCTAAATCCTAAACACTAAACCCTAAATCCTAAATTACAAACCCTAAACCCTAAATTACAAACCCTAAACTGTTGGTGATTTTAGTATCATCAATGTATTTTAGTAGTAATGTGATTTATTATAGGCCGATGCAATAATGCGTTAAACTCGGAAACGAGTTAGGGAAGTGCGGAGTGCACGCTCGTCGAGCCAACGTATAATTGAATATGAATAATTGAAACGGGGTTCCAAGGGGCAGAGCCCCTGGCGGGGTTCCAAGGGGCAGAGCCCCTGGCGGGGTCCAAGGGGCGAGAGCCCCTGGCTGGGGTCCCGCTCTCCTTTCCGAACAGTTGCTTCCTTTCCGAACAGTTGCTTCCTTTCCGAACAGTTGCTTGCTTCCTTTCCGAACAGTTGCTTGCTTCCTTTCCGAACAGTTGCTTCCTTTCCGAACAGTTGCAAAAAATGGGACAAATATCAACAATTATTATAATTTCTATAATTAATATAAACAAACAACAAACAATTATATATAGCTAAGTGAATTATGGATTTGCATATTTTATATATTTTTCCTATTTTACAAATTGAAATTACCAAAAAAAAAAAAAAAAAAAAAAAATTACATACAAACCGTACATTTAATGTACGGTTTGCAAAAATATATGCAAACCGTACATTAAATGTACGGTTTGCATGTACTTTTGCAAACCGTACATTAAATGTACGGTTTGCATGTAATTTCTGTAAACCGTAAATTAAATGTACGGTTTGTGCGTTTTTTCAGAAAAAGTGTAGTATAAAAATCCAACCTCAAGTACAAAATTACAGGGATCAGTACTCAAACATTTCTTGGTTTCTAGAATAAATTCAACATTTTTTTATTTTTTTGGTTTCTAAACCAAATTTTACATTTAAATTATATTAAAAAAATGTAAAATTTGCTCTAGAAACCAAGAAATGTTTGAGGACTGATCCCAGTATAATAATTTTAAAAGGGTAGGCAACAAACAAACTCCTAATTTGTGAAATGATTCCTTTTCTTTTCATAGCAAGGAGTCCCGTGAAATGCATGGGTCGGCTTTCATATATTTTCAGCTTTGCAATCAGATCACATACAAAGGGGAAAGGGCCAATGTTAATATATCTCCATACGAAGAATTAGAAACACTAATAAGAAAAAAATACAATAATTAGTCTTCTCAGAACTTCAACTATCAAGTATTTATTCTTAATCGTACATGGCATATTGTCACGCCCCAAAATCCGGAAAACACAGATATAGAGGCATGACCTTTTTAAACAAAAGAAAAGAGAACCTGTTGGTATGAAATTAAAATTTTTTAAAAGAAAACACTAGCGAGCTAAAGGAACAATTAACAATTTAATAAAAGTATTTGCCAAACGCGGCTACAAGACGAGATAAAATAAACGAATGTGATTTGCCCGTAGGCTACAACCTCAAAATATAAAATAAATGAAAAGAAAGCGGAAGCCCCAAACCCATGATGTTGCAAAGCAACACCTCTTATCCAAACATGCCAACCTATGTGGTACCTGAAATACAAAATTGTAACGGTGAGTCCCACACACATAACTAGACGGGACGGCACCACAAACACCGTCACTCCATCCCATAAATGCAAGAGCTCATAAATTCTACAACTACGATAATCGACGTATAAAAAGAAATATAATAACATTCTACTACTGGATAAATTAAATAAATTAAATAACTTCAGCACACATCTATAGCATACATGGACCTCTCATGCCACCTATCCCAGTCCGTAAGGTCGGTCATTCCCTATCCCTTCGTCCGTCTTATCTCCACGGAATTAGGGAGAGACATAGACCATTGCAACATAAAAGAAGATTTATAGTGCGCACTTGGACCTCTCACGCCACTCGTCCCAGTCCGTAAGACGAGTCATTCCCTATCCCTTCGGCCGTCTTCTGTCCCCGGAATTAGGGAGAGAGAGAGACTATTGCTAACATAAAATTAAATAGAGTGCACACTAGGACCTCTCACGCCACTCGCCCCAGTCCGTAAGACGAGTCATTCCCTATCCCCTCGGCCGTCTTCTGTCCCCGGAATTAGGGAGAGACAGAGACCATTGCCACTATAGGTAAATCACAAGGCCTCAGCCAATAATATAAAATCATCCGGTTAACACAATCTCATACGTATAAATATTAAGTCCTCGGCCAATAATATTATACTATTCAAATAACACCATCTCATACGTCACTTAACGTAATACACATAACACATAACCACATGTACTAAATTCACAACTAGCCAAACGCTATAACAACATAAAATCACTTTCAGGCATTTTAACAAACACCTTGTATGCATAAACTACAATTCACCATCATTCAACATAAATTTATCCAATTTCATCAATAATTATATAATCACATAATCAACGCATAAAACATGCAAACCCATCCATAATCTCATTAATCCGAAATTAATATAACTAACTCATCAATTTCTCCCACTCAAATAAGTGAATAAAACATACAACAAATAAACCCAATTAACAAATTAAGAACATATTTAAGAGAAAAGGAAAAAACCACCAATTTAAAATAACCGTAAGACCTAAGCCTAACATACACCCTCGTCTAGTCGCAATGGATAACCCCCGTTACCTTAGAGCGTAGAGGAGATGCTTCTGGTAAGAACCCGCTAACGGTGGTTTCCTCTTCTTCTTCTTTTTCTCTCTTTTCTCTCTTTTGTCTCTTTTCTCTCTTCTTACTTGTTTTTACTGATTTTTTCTTTTGAAAAGTGGCTGGAAAGTGTTTAGAAAAAACTGTTTTGAGATAGTTTGTGGTAACGAACTATTTGGTTTCCAAAGTTCTAAAAGCTAACTCTTAATCCAAAAATATTGTTTTACTACTCAAAAATAACAAATCTTTAGAAACAAATCTATTGGGTCCTTTTTATTAGTAAAATTAGTAACATGTTTTTAAAATAAAGCTTTTTGGAAGAGTTTCGTTTTTGGCTAAAAATTAGTTGAGTGACCGGTTTTTGGTAAAATTTGTATAAAACGTTTTTGGATAAATTAAATAATAAATAAAACCATTTATAAAAATACGGGATGTTACACATATTCACCTATTTTCCTTGTGCTAATTGTAGATTTTCTTCCCATATGGGTGTGCGTAAAGGTAACTTGGTTTCTATTTCATTGGTCTTCATATCCGCATCATAATTGCTCAAAATGTATCATCCCAAAATCAATTCATACAGAAAGATGTTAATCTATTTCCTGTAGCTCATTTATTAAAGATAAATCGTCATCAGCAAAGACTAAAAAGTTATATAGGGAGCTGGTGAATAGATAGCAATTTGCACGCCCATTAACATTCTGGAATCTGTCGTCAGCAATAAGCTAGAAGTTAAGAAAGTGAGTGCAAAACTAAACAATGCATCGTCTTAATTACTATCGTGATGCGCACAAGATAACAAGTTACAAAAACTTATATCATAAGATTAGTTTTTCAATTGATGTTTATTGTAACCACAATCAAATAGTAGAAAGCATGTATGGACATGGAGGGTTCAATGCTATTAAGGAAAAAGTGGGGAAATATCATTTTTTAAAGAACAGAACCTAACAAGATAAAATGGGACTCGATAGCTAATTGTACTATTGATGGTGAGCATGGTATTGTTAGACACCTTTAAACTGGGTATAACATTTCAACTCTCAAGTTCATCTATAACGAACTCATCTATACCCAAAACACCATATCTAGAATTCGAATTTAATTGGTGTAAGAGAACAAGAGTATGTATATACGATCATCTGCAAAGGTAAAGGACGAAAAAAGAACAACCCAATAATCAACAACCATATACCTTTTATAATCTGGTGGATTGTGTGTAGAATTTAAATCACAGCTGTGAAATAGTTAGGACATGTTCACTCTTATGAGTATTCATCAATCCATTTCCACGGGATACAGCATAACATATGCCTTTATTACATGTTTTTACATACAATTTGATATGTACACCACACCACCTGTGAGTTGTTTTAGCCATTGGCCTAAATTAGAGCCCCTCCTTCCTCCTAATAAGTCTTTTGATTGGAAGTGCTTTAGTGTGAACTCTATGTTATATTTTAATTGCAAACAAATATATGGTCACAACTGAATTGAATCAGAAAAGATAAGGGTAGAAATTTTGGGTTCTTATCCTAGATATGGACTGCTTCTTCCGTTTATAACGATAGATGAACTACAATCCTAAATATTAAGACACTCCAATTTAAGCCTTTGTCAGGGCAACTACAATTTCACAAAACAAAGAACCGGAAAACAGATACGATACAAAAAAGTAAATAATTTTGAAAAATGAATGTAGGTTACTTAATTGACGATGTGAAATGAAAGTTGTGAAGAGCCAAACAATTATGACGGATTGTCTCAAAATCCAAAATAATAGATGTGTTCAGTTGATGTGTCAAACAATTACTGATAACTGGTGAGCATTCACTTTACCAAGAAAGACCTCGACACACATTTATAATCTAAAGTTAAAGGGATATAAAAATTCGGACAATAGTAAATCCATAATTATGTATGAGGTTGAAGAAAGACACATGCACAAAGAAATAGCTGTAATATATAAAAGAAACAAGTATAGAAATCGCATCTATCAGAATGAACCTATACTGTAAACAGAACTAAAATTCTATCCTTGGATTGCAGTTGAGGAAAGTTGTAGATCATATAAAGAAAAGTATAACCCCAAATTTGTAACATCACGGATTTTTATAAATGGTTTTATTTATGATTTAATTAATCCAAAAACGTTTTATACAATTTTTAGCCAAAAACCAAAACTCTTCCGAAAAACTTTATTTTAAAAACCTGTTACTAATTTTATAAATAAAAAGGACCCAATAGTGTTGTTTCTAAACATTTGTTATTTTTAAGCAGTAAAATAATAGTTTTGATTTGAAGTTAACTTTTAGAACTTTGGGGACCAAATTGTAACATCCCGTATTTTTATAAATGGTTTTATTTATGATTTAATTTATCCAAAAACGTTTTATACAAAATTTTACCAGAAAAACCGGTCATTCGACTAATTTTTAGCCAAAAACCGAAACTCTTCCGAAAAACTTTATTTTAAAAACCTGTTACTAATTTTACTAATAAAAAGGACCCAATTGATTTGTTTCTAAAGATTTGTTATTTTTGAGTAGTAAAACAATATTTTTGGATTAAGAGTTAGCCTTTAGAACTTTGGGGACCAAATAGTTCGTTACCACAAACTATCTCAAAACAGTTTTTTCTAAACACTTTCCAGCCACTTTCAAAACAAAACCAGCCAAATACAAGAGAGAAAAAGAGAGAAAAGAGAGAAAAAGAAGAAGAAGAAGAAGAGGAAACCACCGTTAGCGGGTTCATACCAGAAGCATCTCCTCTACGCACTAAGGTAACGGGGGTTATCCATTGCGACTAGACGAGGGTGTATGTTAAGATTAGGTCTTACGGTTATTTTAAATTGGGGGTTTTTGCCTTTTATCTTAAATATGTTCTTAATTTGTTAATTGGGTTTATTTGTTGTATGTTTTATTTACTTATTTGAATGGGAGAAATTGATGAGTTAGTTATATTAATTTCGGATTAATGAGATTATGGATGGATTTACATGTTTTATGCGTTGATTTTGTGATTATATAATTATTGATGAAATTGGATAAATTTATGTTGAATGATGGTGAATTGTAGTTTATGCATACAAGGTGTTTGTTAAAATGCCTGAAAGTGATTTTATGTTGTTATAACATTTGGCTAGTTGTGAATTTAGTACATGTGGTTATGTGTTATGTGTATTACGTTAAGTGACGTATGAGATGGTGTTATTTGAATAGTATAATATTATTGGCCGAGGCCTTAATATTTATACGTATGAGATTGTGTTAATTGGATGATTTTATATTATTGGCCGAGGCCTTGTGATTTAGCTGTAGTGGCAATGGTCTCTGTCTCTCCCTAATTCCGAGGACAGAAGACGGCCGAGGGGATAGGGAATGACTCGTCTTACGGACTGGGGCGAGTAGCGTGAGAGGTCCTAGTGTGCACTCTATTTAATTTTATGTTAGCAATGGTCTATGTCTCTCCCTAATTCCGGGGACAGAAGACGGCCGAAGGGATAGGGAATGACTCGTCTTACGGACTGGGGCAAGTGGCGTGAGAGGTCCAAGTGCGCACTATAAATCTACTTTTATGTTGCAATGGTCTATGTCTCTCCCTAATTCCGGGGACATAAGACGGCCGAAGGGATAGGGAATGACCGACCTTACAAACTGGGGTAGGTGGCGTGAGAGGTCCATGTATGCTATATATGTGTGTAGAAGTTATTTAATTTTTTTAATTTATCCAGTTGTAGAGTGTTATTATATTTCTTCTTATACGTCGATTATCATAGTTGTAGAATTTGTGAGCTCTTGCATTTATGGGATGGAGTGACGGTGGTTGTCGTGCCGTCCCGTCTAGTTATGTGCGTGGGACTCACCGTTACAATTTTGTATTTCAGGTACCACATAGGTTGGCATGTTTGGATAAGAGTTGTTGCTTTGCAACATCATGGGTTTGGGGCTTCCGCTTTCTTTTCATTTATTTTATAATTTGAGGTTGTAGCCTACGGGCAATTTACATTAGTTTATTTTATCTCGTCTTGTAGCCGCGTTTGGCAAATACTTTTATTAAATTGTTTAATTGTTCCTTTAGCTCGCTAGTGTTTTTCTTTAAAATTTAAATTTTGTACCAACAGGTTGTTTTCCTTTTATTTAGAAAGTTCATGCCTCGATATCTGTGTTTATGGAATTTGGGGCGTGACACAAATAGTTCGCTTCCCCAAACTCTCCCAAAACAGTTTGCTAAACCTCTTTTCAGCCCACTTTTTAAAACATTAAACCTAAAACCACCAAAAACAAAGAGAGAAAAGAGAGAGAAGAGAGATTCCAAAGAATAGGAAGAAGAAGAAGAAACCACTTTGGCGGGTTTTACCGGAAGCCTCTCCTCTACGCAATAAGGTAACGGGGGTTATCCATTGCGACTAGACGAGGGTGTATGTTAGGGTTAGATCTTGCGTTTATTTTAAATTTGGGGGTTTTTCCTTTTATCTCAATTATGTTCTTAAATTGTTAATTGGGTTTTATTTGTTGCACTTTTAATTCACTTATTTGAATTGGAGAAGTTGAGAATTTTAGACATATTAATTTCGAATTAATGAGAATATGGATGGGTTTGCGTGTTTTTATGAGTTGATTATGTGATATTATAGTTGTTGATGAAATTGGGTAAATTATTGTTGAATAAAGATGAGTTGTAGTTTACGCATACAAGCTGTTTGTTAAAATGACTAAATGAGATTTTATGTTGTTGGAGTTGTTTGTCTAGTTGTGAATCTAGCACCTATGCTTATGTGTTTTGTTGTATTGCGTTAAAGTGACGTTTGTGAATGCTAGTATTTGAGAATGTGATTTTGTTGAGAATGTGATAATTGAATGGTTTAATATTATTGGCCGAGGCCTTGTGATTTATTTATTGGCAATGGTCTATGTCTCTTTCTATACTGGGGACATAAGACGAGCCGAGGGGTATAGGGAATGACTCGTCTTACGGACTGGGGCGAGTGGCGTGAAGAGGTCCAAGTGCGCACTTTAAATATTTATTTGTGAGCAATGGTCTATGCCTCTTCCTATACCGGGGGTATAAGACGAGCCGAGGGGTATAGG
Source organism: Primula vulgaris (assembly GCA_963920805.1). Classification (NCBI taxonomy): domain Eukaryota; kingdom Viridiplantae; phylum Streptophyta; class Magnoliopsida; order Ericales; family Primulaceae; genus Primula; species Primula vulgaris. The sequence continues at coordinate 28,548,843 of OY987215.1, read as the reverse complement.
GAATGACCTACCTTACGGACTGGGGTAGGTGGCGTGAGAGGTCCATGTATGTTATTTTATATGTTGGCAATGGTCTATGTCTCTTCATATACCGGGGACATAAGACGAGCCGAGGGGTATAGGGAATGACTCGTCTTACGGACTGGGGCGAGTGGCGTGAGAGGTCCATGTTTGTTATAGATGTGTGTTGGAGTTACTTAATTCATTTCGTTGTACGATGTTATTATATTTCTTTTTATACGTTGTTATCGTAGTTGTTGTTTGTGAGTTCTTGCATTTATGGGATGGAGTGACGGTATCTTGTGAGGTGTCGTCCCGTCTATGTATGTGCGTGGGACTCACCGTTACAGTTTTGTCTTTTAGGTACAACTTAGGTTGAGGCGTTTGGATAGGAGCATTAGCAAGTTATCGCATGGTTTCGGGGCTTCTTTGAATCGTTTTCTTTTACTTAGACTATTTTTGAGGTTGTAGCCTACGGGCAAATTACATTCGTTTGTTTTCTTTTTATATAACTCTGTTAAAACCATCTCGTCTTGTAGCCGCGTTTGGCAAACATTTTTATTTATTCGTTTAATTGTTCCTTTAGCTCGCAAGTTTTTTTCTTTTAAAAGTTAAATTTTTTACCAACAGGTTCTTTTTCCTTTTGTTTAAAAAGGTCACGCCTTGATATCCGTTTTTTGGATTTTGGGGCGTGACAAGTTGGTATCAGAGCTAACCAGGTTCTTGTATACTTTGGGACGACAGGAAGATGGGTAACCATTGGACCAAGATCCATCGTATCATTTTCACAAAACTTTTCCAAAAAAAAAAATTTCAAACTTTTTCTAAAACGGGGAGTTGCATTTAGCTTAAGACATGTAGCTAGAATTTAGTAGTAGTTGATGAAAGGAAAGTCCACATGTGAGGCAAGTTGGGGACAATGAGGACGCTTGTTGATCCCGGCTCGCCAAACTAGTGGGTGGACCTTTCGTCGGTAGGTGTGAAGGAATACCTTAGCGATGTGGAGTTCTAGAGTATGCGAGGACGCTCGGGTACTTTAGGATAACGTATCGTGAGGGGTTATCCCTCGCACTTTTGTGATTCTTTACATGTGTGTGAATATTGATAAAGTGTGTATGAAGTATAAGTTTGCAATGGCAAGTAGTAGCAAAGTATTAGAGTGCGAGAATTGTGAAGTTGATGGTTTTGTGTAATGTGTTTTCAAATTATTAACTTGTGTGATAATGAATATTTTATGCGAATGAATGTTTATCATAAAAATGTTGTGGACTAAAATGGTTTATTTGTGTGATATGTGTAGTGTTGAGAAAATTTTACGTTTTTGTATCGTTAATTTTCTGCAGAAAAACGATTGGTCGTTTTTTATTAAGTATTATTTCGATCGGTCGTATTTTTCAGACCTCTCTAGTCATATTTTGACCAAAACGATCGGTCATTTTGTCAAAAACGACCGGTCGTCTTTTTCTAACCTCTCGGGTCAGATTTGGACCAAAACAACCGGTCGTTTTGTCCAAAACGATTGGTCGTTTTCTGGCAAATTTTGCGGTTTCTGGCTAAACTTCAAACGCTCGTAACTCATTCGTTTTTACTCCGAATTTGGTTCCTCTTGAACCATTGAATTCGTATTTAAGTAGTCTATAATTTTGAACCTTAGAAGGCTTGATAAAATGATTATCATGCAAAAAGAACTTTTATCATGTTTTACATATTTTGTTGATACCCAAAACACTCAACTAGAGAGATAAGCGGAATTTGAAATTTTTGGTGGAATGTGGATTTTTTTAAGTGTTGGGAGTCAAGATGAACAAGTAGAGTATTCATGTATGAGTAGTAGTGTCAAGTGAGGCAACTAAAGTGTCGGCTTAAAATGTTTGTAGTCATGGCTATTACCACAAGGACTAGTGGACGGGGACCAGCTACACGCGGGGGCGCACCACCATCAAGCGGTGCGGCTACCCGAGGTGGGGAAAATGGAAGAGGAAGAAGAGCTCCAAGGGGGAGGGGAGAAACTAGAGGAAGAAGGGCTGCTAGAGGTCGTGGGGGGAGAGGTAACACTAGGGTCCCACCACCTGAGCAACCCGAGGAAGAGGAAGAGGCTGAGAATGTGAATGAGGAAGTGAATGAGGAAGAAGAAGAGACTTATGCACCTGAACCAGAACGGGTAAACGCTAACCAAGTGATGACCGACCTTCAGAAGGTGGTTTAAATGATGGTGCAGAATGCACAAGCTGGGAGTTCAAGTAACAATGGATTGCTTAACTTCACCCTATTGGGGGCTTCGACTTTCGATGGGGTAGGTGGACCATCCATAGCTGAGTGATGAGTGGACGAAATGGAGAAATACTTATCGGCAGCGGGAATAATAGATGGGGAACAACGGATGAATATGGCTCAGTTTCACCTAAAGGGTGAAGCACGGAAGTGGTGGTTGGGGATCGTGGATACATACGACATAAGTAACTTCGAATGGAATGAGTTCATTGAATTGTTTAATCAGCAGTTTCTTCCAGATTCTTATAAGGATGAAATGAGGAGGTGTTTCGAGGAACTATATCAAGGAGGTATGACCGTTCAAGCATACCAACTAAAGTTTACCTCACTCTCGAAGTATGCCCTAGACTCGGTTCTAGGGGGTAGAGAAAAATGTAGGAGATTTATGAAGGGGTTGAATCCGACCATCTCATTGCAATTGGCATCAGCCCGATATGTCAACTATAATGAGTTGGTAAAATCAGCTCAAGCTGTGAAGGTATTGGTTTTTACCCGGATTTCGTTCTTTCATTATCAGTTGACAAGGTCGAAGTGATTTTATCTAGTTTTTTTTATAGATAGTTTTCATGAAAACTATCTATAAAAAAAAAATACTATTATTTTCACAATTATTTGATGGACGCTGTATAATGAAAAAAATACTTCGTTTTTTTATTTAAGTAAAAAAAATATAATTTGAACCAGATACGTTTGGTTTTTTTGAGAATCTTAGAGAAGTCGAAGACCGGAAATGCTCTGAGGGAAGAGAAGAAGCGAACTTGGGATATGGCGAATAATTTGTGATTTCAACAACAGGGAAGAGGAGAGAGGGGTTTTAATCCACTACCGACAAACGCCGTAATGAGGAGAGCGTGTTTCAACTGTGGAGATGTGAACCATCGACAATTCGAATGCCCTAGAATCCAATGTAGGACATGCAACTGATTTGGATATACGGCAAGGGTTTGTACCAGGGGACAAGGAAGAATCGACACTAACCGGCTTTTTAACCAGCCTAGGTTGCCACCACCACCACCACCAAGAGGACCGGAATTCGTACCACCACACCAATTACCTGGGAACCAAGGGGGAGGGTTTCGAGGTAACCACCAAGGAGGGGGAAACCGTGGGTACTACAGAGGAGGCCATCAAGGCATGGGGAACCGAGGAAATCATGGGGGAAATCGAGAACCACAAGGAAACCCACCAGCTCAAGCTCGTCTATTTACCTTGCCACAGTTGCCAAACCAAGGAGACCCGGCAAATGTACAAGGTATGGTTCTTGTGTGCTCATCTTGGGCACATGTTCTTTTCGATACAGGAGCTTCGCGTTCTTTTATAGCTAGGCATCTAGTTGAGTCTTTGTCATTAGAAATTGGGGTTCTAGAGAACCCGATTGTTGTAGAGACTCTTGTTGGGGGTCGAGTTGTGTTGGAGCAAGTGTGTCGGTCTTGTGAGACAATGATCGGAGACCACGTGTTTATGTTTGATTTAGTTGTTATAGAGATGTCGGGATTCGACGTGATACTTGGAATGGACTAGTTGGTTCATTTCAACTCTTTCATCGACTGTGTTCGACGAAAATTTTTCCTTACAACTTCATCCGGAGATGAGGTGTTCTTTCGTGGGGAAAGGGACGCTACCCTTTCTTCTATTCCTTATTATTCCAAGCGGGTTGTGGGCAACCTGTCTTGTCTTTTGGCTAGTCTCTCGATAGTGGATAACGACGAGGAAGTGGAAATGTGGCCAAACGTAGTGGACGATTTTAGAGATGTGTTTCTGAAGGATCTACCGGGGTTACCACCGAAGAGAGGGTTAGATTTTTCTATCCACTTGGTACCGGGAATGGCACCCATAGCCATTTCCCCGTACCGTTTGGCACCGGCAGAGTTAAAAGAGTTAAGTAAGCAGTTAGATGAACTATTGGAGAAGGGGTTTATTAGGCGGAGTACGTCACCGTGGGCGGCACCGACCTTATTTGTGCAAAAGAAGGATGGATCGATGAGGATGTGCATCGACTATCGAAAGCTAAATAGGGTGACTATTAATAATAAGTACCCATTACCTCGAATTGATGATTTGTTTGACCAACTGAAGAGAGCAACGTTCTTTTCAAAAATCGACTTCCGATCAGGCTATCACCAATTGAGGGTGAAGGATGAGGATATTTTGAAAACGGCCTTTAGGACCCGGTATGGTCACTATGAGTTTGTGGTCATGCCATTCGGGTTAACTAATGTGCCGGCGGCATTTATGGAGTTAATGAACCGGATCTTTAAGGAGTATCTTGACAAGTTTGTGGTGGTCTTCGTCGACGATATCTTGATTTACTTGTGTTCAAGAGAGGAACACGAGGAGCATCTCTATTTAGCGTTGCTCACGTTGAGAGAGCACCAACTTTACGGAAAATTTAGCAAATGTGAGTTTTGGCTAAATGAGGTGAAATTTCTTGGACATGTGATCTCGGAAGAAGGGGTAAAGGTGGACGCGACAAAAAGTGAGGCGGTTTCGAAATGGGCACAACCGAAAAATGTGTTAAAGATTCGTAGTTTCTTGGGTTTAGCGAGATACTATCGACGGTTCGTCAAGGATTTCTCGAAGTTAGCGACTCCAATGACTCACCTTACAAAGAAAGGGGTGAAGTTCGTGTGGAGTGAGGCTTGCGAGGAAGCTTTCCTAGAGCTCAAGAAGCGGTTGACTAGTTCCCCCATACTAGTTATTCCCGAGTAGGAGAAGGGTTACCAATTGTATTGCGATGCTTCGAAGGAAGGTTTGGGTTGCGTCTTGATGCAAGACGGAAAGGTTATCGCATATGCTTCATGACAACTAAAGGTTCATGAAAAGAACTATCCGACTCATGACCTAGAGCTAGCGGCAATAGTTCATGCGTTGAAGATGTGGAGGCATTATTTGTTCGGGGAAAAGTTCAAAGTGTTCTCGGATCACAAGAGCCTAGTGTATATTTTTACCCAACGGGATCTAAATATGCGACAACGACGATGGATGGAATATTTGGAACAGTACGACTACGACTTGCACTATCACCCGGGAAAGGCCAATGTAGTGGCGGATGCTTTGAGTCGGCAGTCCCATGCGACCTTAGCGCATGTGGCGATCGAGGAATGGAGGATGATGGGAAAAGTGAACGAGTTAAACTTGGAGTTGGGGCATGTTAATGTGGGGACCTTGTACACAATAGTGGTACAATCGGAACTTGTGAGTAGGGTTCTGGAAGCACAAGATGGAGACGACAAAGTGGAGACCTATGAGAAACAGATGAGTTCGAGCGAAGGATTAGATGGTTGGACAAAAGGAACCGATGGAGGACTACAATTTAAGGGAAGGACTTATGTGACGGAAAACATGAGGAACGAGGTATTAAATGAGTTTCACCACTCCCGATTAGCCGTTCATCCCGGCGGGACGAAAATGTATCACGATGCGAAGAGGTCCATGTTTGTTATAGATGTGTGTTGGAGTTACTTAATTCATTTCGTTGTACGATGTTATTATATTTCTTTTTATACGTTGTTATCGTAGTTGTTGATTGTGAGTTCTTGCATTTATGGGATGGAGTGACGGTATCTTGTGAGGTGCCGTCCCATCTATGTATGTGCGTGGGACTCACCGTTACAGTTTTGTCTTTCAGGTACAACTTAGGTTGTGGCATTTGGATAGGAGCATTAGCAAGGTATCGCATGGGTTCGGGGCTTCTTTGAATCGTTTTCTTTTACTTAGACTATTTTTTAGGTTGTAGCCTACGGGCAAATTACATTTGTTTGTTTTCTTTTTATATAACTTTGTTAAAACCATCTCGTCTTGTAGCCGCGTTTGAAAAACATTTTTATTTATTCGTTTAATTTTTCCTTTAGCTCGCAAGTTATTTTCTTTTAAAAGTTAAATTTTGTACCAACAGGTTCTTTTTCCTTTTGTTTAAAATGGTCACTCCTTGATATCCGTTTTTCGGATTTTGGGGCATGACAAAATTGGAGTTAAGGAAAGCCGTTGATAATCTCTTTGCTCTCTGTGTAATTAGAGGTTTTACTTTTTGATATATTAGTGTTTGCCTAGTTTTCCAAAAGATGATACAATTGTTGAGCTAAAAAAATTAGCTGCCCATACTATGCTTACTATTCAACTAAACATATGGTTCAAACATGAATTAGAGACAATGTTTAAATACCCGGAATAATTTTACTCGATATTATGGGAGAGCCTCTTTGGAACAGTCAGTCCTTTTTACTGCTATCCAAACCGTCGAGATCTACGACTAGATTAGAGCCTAAAAAATTAGCCGTTAGATTTAAAATTAGGATTTTTCAAAATCATGAACAGATGAAATTACCGAAAAGGATTTATTGAATTATATTTAAAAAATTCGTCAAATGTAAAATGACCAGAAAACCATCCAGTTTTAAATTGATACGGCTAACACTCTAATTGATTTAATACTTAATTATTTAAATTAAACCCCAAACAATTAAATAATTACAATTCATAGAGATCATACCCAAATAAATTAAAGATAAAATCAATTAATAAAATTAGGGATTAGGGTTCTTAAAAGTCAATTTGTACATATTTTAAACAATTTATTCATTTAAATTAAACCCAAACAAAATAAATAAATTTGGGTATTAGGGTTCTTACAAAAACAATTCGAATATATAATGAACAACTTATTCTCTCAAATTAAATTAAGTAATTACTATTCATAGAGATCAGACCCAAATCAATTAATAAAATTAGGGATTAGGGTTCTTAAAAGCCAATTTGTACAGATTTTACACAACTTATTCCTGTAAATTAGACCCAAACAAAATAAATAAAATTGGGGATTATGTTTCTTACAAAAACAATTCGAATAGTTTTTGATCAACTTATTCTTGCAAATTAAACCATGCGGATTAGGGTTCTTCAAAAATCAATTCGTAAATTAAACTCAAATTAATGAAACCCAATCCAATTAATGAAATTGGGGTATTACAATTCCGATTCCTACAGATATTGAACAACTTATTCGTTTAAATTAAACACAAATCTATTGATTAAACTGGGGATTAGCGTTCTTAAACACAAATTAATTTTTACTTCAACACTAAAAATATAATAATAAAATGCAGGTGAGTGGAATCGAACCCACAACCTCTGAAATGAAATGTGATCATTCTACCATATGTGCTACAAACCTTTTTTTTTCATATATTAGTTATATTTAAATAAATATAATATAGATTTGTACTGTTTAATATATGAGACTAATAAAATAAAAAATATAGTAAAGTTCAAAAATTATATTGTCATTTACATTACAAAAAATACTACTATATTAGGTTCATTATATAAAACGAACTGTTGTCAGTTAAATAAAATGGAACTTAGGGTTCTTACAAAACCAATTCATTCATATTTTATAAATCTTATTCGTTCAAATTAAAACCAGACCATAAACAAAAACTTGGGATCGGGTTTTTTTCAAAACCAATTCATACATATTTTATAGAAAAAGTTATTTTGCAAAACATCATAGTAAGTTTGTTTGCAAAACATGATATGCCATCATAGTAAACCGTTATTTTATAGAAAAACATCATAATTATAACTCTAATATCAACTCTACTTTAATACCGTTAAAATAATTAATTTTGAATCCTGTTTCTCAGTTAATGTGTTCGATGAAGTTAAAAAAAATCCAATATCTAATTTGATTTCCTGAGAGAAAAATTATTCAGAATGATGGGCGACAAAAAAACAACTAATAGTCATTGGGGCTGAATATTGGGTTTTATACGACAAATAAAAAACACTAAATCAAACAAGTTGATTAAATATTGCATATGATAATAATAATAATAATTGTAGTAAAAATAAAAAGTACAAGAGCTAAAAGAATATTATAACCTGCTGAATGGAAACGAACCTTTTACATATGCATGGATAGATCCCACTAGGGGTGGCTTAGGGTCCGGACTCGACCCGTAGACACTCAACCCGTATCACGTCCCGAGTTGTTTTGAAAGTGAAAAAAATTCTCATAATGGAGTATAAAAAAAGAAATTAACATTTAGTATAAAAAAATGTGAAACTACAAATAATGGAGTATATTATAACAATTGATACATTTTTTTTTATCATATTTCTTATTATTTAGTTTTATTCACACAAGCAACATTTATCATAATAAATGAGATACATTGTCATTATAATTTTTATAATCGGAAAATGTTGACCATTTATTATTTTTGAAATAACAATATAATTTTTGAAGTTAAGGATATTTTTTATTTTAGTAGTCTCATATATTCAAAATTACAAAACTATATTATACTTATCTAAATATAACTAATATATGTAAGAAAAAGAGTTATATTTTAATTGTTAAAATGAAAAAGATCATGTTATATAAATTAAAATAAAAAATTAATAAAAAAATTCGGGATTAAAATAAAAAATTCGGGGGACATTTTCAATCCGAACCCTAATTCTCAAATTATGAATATCCAAACCATAATCTAGTTAATTTGTTTTTAAGAACCTTATTCCCCAATTTAATAAATAAATTTGTGTTTAATTTGAACGAATAAGTTGTTCAATATAATTGGTATTGTAATAACTATTTGGGTTTAATTTAAGAATTGGTTTTTTAAGAACCCTAATCCTCAATTTTATTAATTGGTTTGGATTTAGTTGTTTGTGTTTACTTTGAACGAATAAGTTGTTTATTTTGTATCCAAATCCCCAATTTTGCTAATTGGATTGAGTTTAATTTACGAATTGGTTTTTTAAGAACCCTAATCCCAATTTTATTAATTGGTTTAGGTCTAGTTGTTTGTGTTTGTTTTAAATGAATAAGTTGTTTATTTTGTATTCAAATCCCCAATTTCATTAATTGGATTGAGTTTAATTGATTTGATTTTAATTTACGAATTGGTTTGTTAAGAACCCTAAATTGGTTTGCAATACTATTGATTCGATTACGGTGTTAGTTGTAACATTTTCAGTTTCATTGGCTTTTTGGTCATTTTGTATTTATCGAATTTTTAAAATACAATTTAAATTGTAAGGTTAATTACGGTATTTTATCTTTTAATGATGTAATTCGGTGTAATTAAACTAATATGAAACTTAAGTTGATCTGATGGTCAATATTTAAAATTAGGTTAATCAAACGGCTAAGATGACGACGGTTTAGATAGCAGTCAAAATCACTTTCAAGCCCTTAAACTAGCGTGCATAGTACTCTTTGTAAATAATACTATAAGTACATATGTATTCACAAACTAAAACATTGGGAGATAGAAATGGCATTCTTTGCAAGTCCTCAGGCAGTTGGCTTTTGTTCCTTGAAGTTAAGGGAAAGAAAAATCCATGGTGTCGTGCCATTAGTCATAAAACATATGACTAATCATAATTGCGACAATAAAAAATCTGTTAGCATTGATTCTTCCACTGTGGTGTGGTTCCGAAATATGACAAATATGAATTTTAGGTTCAAAATCAAATCCACTGTGGTGTCAGCTCTCGAGAACATTGATTCTTCCACCATCCCGAGTGGTGAAATAGGTTAGTTTTTTTCGTACTTTTTGGGTGCAGGTTTAAATTCGTCTAGTTTTTTTCTTAAAAGCTTATTAAAGATGAACAAATTTAACACCTACCCCGTTATAAGGTTCAAACTCTTCACCTCCTATTTAAGAATGCTGAAACTGACCTTAGGCTAGCTCTAATGGATTAAACTAGTCTCATATACATTATTATGTGTTGGTTTTTTAAATATTTAGATAGTATCTGTAATATTTATTTCTCGTTCTTTTGACTCAGAATAGAAATATTATAGAGAAAAAGTCATGGTGTCGTGCCGTTAGTCATAAAACCTATGACTAATCATAATAGCGACGATAAAAATTCTTGTTTCAGCCGAAATATTACAAATATGAATATTAGGTTCAAAATCAAATCCACTGTGGTGTCACCTCTCGAGAACACTGATTCTTCCACCGTCCCTAGTGGTGAAATAGGTTAGTTTTTTTCTTACTTTTCGGGTGCAGGTTTAAATTCGTCTTTTTTTTTTTTTTAAATCTTATTCAAGAGGAACAAATTTCACACCTACCCTAAACTCTTCACCACCTATTTAAGAATGGGGAAACTGACCTACTAGTTTAGCTCTAATGGATTAAACTAGTCTCATATACATTACTATGTGTTGGTTTTTTAAATCTTTAGATAGTATCTGTAATATTTATTTCTCGTTCTTTATATTCAGAATAAAAATAGTAGATTTATAACCACGGTGAAACCTTTTGTCAAAGAGAAAAAACAATATATCTGACAACTATAATTAACATTTGCAAACCAAGTAGCTCTAGTTTTATGCAAATCGAGCACAGTTGTCGTACATGGTCGGCAGCCTGCCATCTTTATATATTAAAATTCTATAAAAATAAAATCACAAAACTCACGCATAAATTTAGACCATTGTATTATTTTAATTTCATCCGTTACATGAAACTCTAGAGTATATGAGTGCACTATGAACTCTAGAGAATTTGAATCGTATCTGACAACTATAACATAATTAAACATATATACCAAGCAGCATATATAGGAAATTGTTGGTTTTGGTACTATATCAAAAAACAATAATGTAAATAACAAAGGACTGCAATGGAAATAAACAATTTTATTTCTCACAATTGGAATATAAATTACAATTCCTGACTCGTACAGAATTTAAATTACACAAATTAAATTCCAGACAGATTTAATATGAAATATTAAACTGCTGGACTGAATTGTAATTGTTTGAAACTGTCAGACAGAGTAGTATATTACTAAACTGCTAGACTGTTTAACAATTAAAAGAAACTGCCAGACAGAATAGTATGATTACTAAATGTCTGGACTATTTCTGTAAATAAAATAAATTACAGAACTGGAAAGTAAATTACTGAAATGTAAATTACAGAATAGAAAAAGACTGAAAAGTAAATTACAGAAAGTAAACAGTACTGGAAAGTAATTACAGAAAAGAAACAGTACTGAAATGAAATGGACAGAAAGTAAATTACAGAATAATAAAGGACTGAAATGAAATGAACAGAAAAATAAAGACTGAAATTAAAGGAGAGGCAACTGCTGGGCAGTTTCCCTTAAACAATATTTCCCGAACCCCCTTTAAAGGTTTCTGGTTTCGGGACTTTGTTCCCAAGGTACAACTCCTATCTCTGAGTGGTTCGTATGGAAACCGGAACCGAACCACAGGTCGAGCTGTTGGTGGTGCGGTTCTCTCTCTCTAATATGTATGCTTATGCTGTGAGTTGTGTGTATGATTGTTGTGTCTGAAATGAGAGGGGGAGGGCTGCCTTTTATAGGCCTTCTTGAAACCGCAGCCATAATGATCATTCAATTCTGGGAGTTACACCCCCAGAATCCGCTCACTTAATTTCTGAAACTGCTGCAATTTATTCTCATTTATTGCTGGTGTTTCAGTTGCTGGAAACTATAGGGACTGCTTTTGTATTTTATACAAAACTCCCTTTTCGGATTTGACCCAAGACCCAAGACAAGCCCGCGCCCGTGCCCGTGCCCGTGACCCGTGACCCGAGACCCGAGACACGAGCGAGCGCGCGTGTGTGATACACACTAATACTCTTAGATGTATGTGGACATGTTAGTTTAACAACTACATGGGTTGGTATTGTATATATATTGTCAAATTAACTCTTAATCTTCCAATATGGGATTATTCTAAATGGTTTTTCCATTTACCATTTCGTTTTCCAGAATTAAGCTTTCGAGAGCCCAACTTTGAAGCCAGTTTGTATTCACACCCATTCTCCGAATAGGTCATGCGATATACCGTTACGAAGCTCGTCACACGGGCTACTCAAACACGTGGAGTACGGTATAAATAACTCAGCGCTGTTACATGTAATAATGACTCGAAGTTGGTCCAGTGACCATTCGGAAACACCCATGTAAAACATGTTTTTTCCAACAATTTTGTAAATGGGTCCGCTATATTGTCCTTAGATCTCACAAAATCTAATGACACCACACCGTTAGCTAACAATTTTCCTACGGATTTATGTCTCCGACGAATATGTCGGGACTTCCCATTATACATATGATCTTGCGCCCAACCAATAGCTGACTGACTATCCCAGTGCATGCTTATTGCTGGGACAGGTTTCGGCCACATTGGAATTCCTTCCAGAAAGCTTCTCAGCCAGTCAGCCTCTTCTGTTGCTAGATCCAATGCTATGAACTCAGATTCCATAGTTGATCTAGCTATGCAGGTCTGCTTGGATGATCTCCACGAGACAGCTGCTCCTCCCAACACGAACACATATCCGCTAGTGGATCGTGTACTGTTGGAATCCGAGATCCAGTTTGCATCAGAATACCCTTCCAGTACAGCTGGATATCTGGTATAATGCAACCCTCGGTCGGCAGTGTATCTCATATATCTGAGTTGGCTATGTCTGGTCTAGTACAGTTCATGATGTACATCAGACTACCTATTATTTGAGAATATTCCAATTGTCTCACACTCTCCCCAAAATTCTTTTTCAAGGTCGTTGAGATCTCTATCGGAGTTCTGGATGTATCCCTACTATCTTTATCAAATTTGTCAAGAATCTGCTTGACATAGTGAGTTTGAGATAGCGCATATCCGTCTGATGTCTTGGTAATTTTCATACCAAGTATTACATCAGTGACCCCAAGTCTTTCATCTCGAATTTTTGTGACAGCATTCTCTTAGTGGAGTTGATGTTATCAATACTCCCTATTATAATCATGTCATCTACGTAGAGGCAGACTACCACGTAGTCCTTTTCATTTCCTTTTACGTAGACGCATTTGTCACACTCGTTTATCCAAAAACCGTTTGATAGCATCACTCTATCAAATTTTCCGTGCCACTGTTTAGGTGCTTGTTTAAGTCCATATAGGGATTTCACAAGTTTACACATCTTGTGCGCTTTACCTGGAACCACAAACCCTTCCGGTTGTTCCATGTAAATTTCCTCTTCCAGTACACCATTCAAGAACGCCGTTTTAACATCCATTTGATGTATTTCCAGATCGAACAGTGGCACGAGGGCAATGACTATCCAGATTGACGTCTTCCTAGAGACAGGAGCATAGGTGTCGAAATAGTCAACACCTTCGGTTTGTCTAAAACCTTTTACTACAAGCCTCGCCTTGTATTTCTCGATTTTTCCATCGAGCTTTCTCTTCCTCTTGAAGATCCACTTGTGTCCTAGTGGCTTACACCCGGGTGGTAAATCCACTAGTTCCCAAGTGTGATTTTGTAAGATCGATTCAACCTCATTGTTGATCGCCTCCTCCCAATATTGGGCTTCCGGGGATGACATTGCTTCTTTGAATGTCGCCGGTTCGCCTTTTATCATGAAGGTTACAAAATCTGGACCGAAAGACTGTCACGCCCCAAAATCGAAAAGACGAGGATATCGAGGCATGACCTTTTTAAAACGAAAGGAAATAGAACCTGTTGGTACGAAATTAAAAATTTTAAAAGAAAAGACTTGCGAGCTAAAGGAACAATTAAACAATAAATAAAAGTGTTTGCCAAACGCGGCTACAAGACGCAATAAAATAAGCGAATGTAAATTGCCCGTAGGCTACAACCTCAAAATATAATATACATGAAAAGAAAGCAAAAGCCCGAACCCATGTTATACCTTGCTAAAGCTCTTAACCATCGCCTCCACCTAAGTGGTACCTGAAATACAAAATTGTAACGGTGAGTCCCACGCACATAACTAGACGGGACGGCACCACAAACACCGTCACTCCATCCCATAAATGCAAGAACTCACAAATTCTACGACTACGGTAAACGATGTATAAAAAGAAATATAATGACATTCTACAACTACGATAATTTAAATAAGTTAACTAACATCAACACACATCTAAACCATACATGGACCTCTCACGCCACCTACCCCGGTCCATAAGGTAGGTCATTCCCTATCCCTTCGGCCGTCATATGTCCCCGGAATTAGGGAGAGACATAGACCATTGCAACATAAAAGTAGATTTATAGTGCGCACTTGGACCTCTCACGCCACTCGCCCCAGTCCGTAAGACGAGTCATTCCCTATCCCTTCGGCCGTCATATGTCCCCGGAATTAGGGAGAGACATAGACCATTGCTAACATAAAAGTAAATAGTGCACACTGGGACCTCTCACGCCACTCGCCCCGGTCCGTAAGACGAGTCATTCCCTATCCCCTCGGCCGTCTTCTGTCCCCGGAATTAGGGAGAGACAGAGACCATTGCCACTACAGCTAAAACACAAGGCCACAGCCAATAATATAAAATCAACCAATTAACACAATCTCATATGTATAAATATTAAGGCCTCGGCCAATAATATTATACTAATCAAATAACACCATCTTGTATGCCATTTAACGTAATACAACATAACATATAACCATATGTACTAAATTCGCAACTAGCCAAACAACTCCAATAACGTAAAATCCCATTCGGGAATTTTAACAAACACCTTGTAGGCATAAACTACAATTCACCATTATTCAACATAAATTCATCCAATACCATCAATAATTATATAATCGCATAATCAACGCATAAAACATGCAAACCCATCCATAATCTCATTAATCCGAAATCAATACATCTAAGGTCTCAACCTCTACTATTCAAATAAATGAAATTAAAAGTGCAACAACTAACCCCAATTAACAATATAAGAACATAATTACTATAAAAGGCAAAACCCCCAATTTATAATAAACGTAAAACCTAATCCTAACATACACCCTCGTCTAGTCGCAATGGATAACCCCCGTTACCTTAGTGCGTAGAGGAGATGCTTCCGGTATGAGCCCGCTAACGGTGGTTTCCTTCTTCTTCTCTTTTCTCTCTTTTCTCTCTTCTTACTCTTTCTCTCTCTTGCTTACTAGTTTACTGAATCTTATCTGTAGAAAGTGGCTGAAAAGAGTTTATAAAAACTGTTTTGATAAAGTTTGAGGTAACGAACTATTTGATCCCCAAAGTTCTAATAGTTAACTCTTAATCCAAAAATGTAGTTTTACTCCTCAAAATAAAAATCTTTAAAAACAAATCTATTGGGTCCTTTTTATTAGTAAAATTAGTAACAGGTTTTTAAAATAAAGTTTTTCGGAAGAGTTTCGGTTTTTGGTTAAAAATTAGTCGAGTGACCGGTTTTTGGTAAAATTTTGAATAAAACGTTTTTGGATAAATTAAATCATAAATAAAACTGTTTATAAAAATACGGGATGTTACAACTAACCCTCCTTAAAAGAATTTCGTCCCGAAATTTCCTATCTAAACAACTATACCCAGAAATGATAAACTTTTACAAATAAGGCCATAAAAATTTAAACGTCAAATTCGTGTCATAATCTAAGAAATAAAATACTCAGGGTACATAACTCACACCACTCTTCCATCCATAACTCAAGTAAACGAAAGGTACGTAAGTAGCTCGATAATGTAAAACAATGACTAATAAAATAAAAGACAATAATGTAACGAAGGTAACATGTTTCTAGCTCAACAACCAAGATGACATGCTTCTACCTCAACAACTCCACAACGTCTACAAAACTCAAAATACATGAACTACATGTAAGAATCTCAAATAAGGTAAACACCTATATGCAATATCCAACATAATAAGAGACAACAACTCACAAATTTTAAACGTACCCAAGACTCAACGTACCGGTATTTCTAGTAAACTAAACTCTAATAAAATAAACACCAAACTCTAGGCGTTACAACCCTTCCCCGATAAAGAAATTTCGTCCCGAAATTAGAATGCATCTAAAGAAAAGTACCTAAAGAATAGTCGAGATTAGGATACTTCCTCCTCATCTCGTCCTCGGGTTCCCAAGTTGGCTCCTCGGCCCCGTGGTGTTTCCAAACCACCTTTACCAATCTAATCGTTTTTCCTCGAAGTTCCTTCTCTTGCACATCGATAATCCTTATAGGTCCCACTTCGTAGGTCACATCCGCACTAACCTCAATGTCCTCAAAGTCCACCACGTGTGAACGGTCGTGATGATACTTTTTCAACATTGACACATGGAACACCGGGTGAACCCCCGCCAACTTTGGTGATAAGTCTAACCGGTAAGCAACTTCTCCAACTCGGTCCACGATCTCAAATGGTCCGATAAATCTCGGGCTCAACTTCCCTTTTGAGCCAAACCTCATAATCCCCCTCTTGGGCGAAACCCGCAAAAATACTTGATCCCCCTTTTCGAACTCCAAAGGTCTCCTCCTCTTATCCGCATAACTCTTTTGTCTACTTCGGGCCGTCTCAAGCCTTTGTCGAATTAACTTAATCTTTTCTGTCGTTTCTTGAACCAATTTCCGTCCTAACATTTCCGCTTCCCCCACCTCGGTCCAACACACCGGAGACCTACATGGCCGTCCGTATAAAGCCTCGAAAGGTGCCATGCCAATACTAGCTTGGAAGCTATTATTATATGCAAACTCAACCAAGGGTAGATGGCTCTCCCAGCCTCCCTTGAAGTCATTCACAGATGCGCGCAACATATCCTCTAACACTTGGATAGTCCGCTCCGATTGTCCATCGGTTTGAGGATGAAACGCCGTACTCATTGTCAACTTGGTCCCTAAGGCATTTTGCAATGCGCCCCAGAACCTCGACACGAACCTCGCATCTCGATCCGATACTATCGAAATTGGTACCCCATGAAGTCTAACAATTTCCTTGATATACTTTCGTCCCAAGATTTCCACCGAATTTGTCATCTTGATCGCAATGAAGTGTGCGGACTTGGTCAAACGGTCGACCACAACCCACACAGCGTCATTCCCACTTACCGATCTAGGTAAGTTGGTCACAAAGTCCATTGCTATCCTTTCCCACTTCCATTCCGCCACCGGTAAGGGTTGGAGCATACCCGCCGGCCTTTGGTGTTCCGCCTTCACTTGTTGGCAAGTTAGGCACTTGCTAACATATAAAGTTACATCTCGTTTCATTCCGGGACACCAAAATTGTCTCTTCGCATCGTGATACATTTTCGTCCCGCCGGGATGAACGGCTAATCGGGAGTGGTGAAACTCCTTTAATACCTCCTTCCTCATATTTTTCGTCACGTATGTCCTTCCCTTAAATCGTAGTCCTCCATCGGTTCCTTTCGTCTAACCATCTGCTTCCAAAACCCTACTCACAAGTCCCGGTTGTACCACTATTGTGTACAAAGTCCCCACATTAACACTCCCCAACTCTAAGTCGAACTCGTTCACTTTTCCCATCATCCTCCATTCTTCGATCGCCACATGCGCTAAGGTCGCATGGGACTTTCGACTCAAAGCATCCGCCACTACATTGGCCTTTCCCGGATGATAGTGCAAGTCATGGTCATACTGTTCCAAATATTCCATCCATCGTCGTTGTCGCATATTTAGATCACGTTGGGTAAAAATATGCCCTAAGCTCTTGTGATCCGAGAACACTTCGAACTTTTCCCCGAACAGATAGTGCCTCCATATCTTCAACGCTTGAACTATTGCCGCTAGCTCTAGGTCATGAGTCGGATAGTTCTTTTCGTGAATCCTTAGTTGTCCCGAAGCATATGCGATAACCTTTCCGTCTTGCATCAGGACGCAACCCAAACCTTCCTTCGAAGCATCGCAATACACTTGGTAACCCTTCCCTTGCTCGGGAATAACTAGTATGGGAGAACTAGTCAACCGCTTCTTGAGCTCTAGGAATGCTTTCTCACAAGCCTCACTCCACACGAACTTC
The DNA here is from genome assembly GCA_963920805.1 of Primula vulgaris. Lineage (NCBI taxonomy): Eukaryota > Viridiplantae > Streptophyta > Magnoliopsida > Ericales > Primulaceae > Primula > Primula vulgaris. The sequence goes on along the minus strand of OY987215.1, from coordinate 28,530,788 downwards.
ACCCCTTTCTTGGTAAGGTGAGTCATTGGAGTCGCTAACTTCGAGAAATCCTTGACGAACCGTCGATAGTATCCCGCTAAACCCAAGAAACTTCAAATCTCGAACACATTCTTCGGTTGTGCCCAATTCGAAACTGCCTCAATTTTCGTCGCGTCCACCTTTACCCCTTCTTCCGAGATCACATGCCCAAGAAATTTCACCTCATTTAGCCAAAACTCACATTTGCTAAATTTTCCGTAAAGTTGGTGCTCTCTCAACGTGAGCAATGCTAGACGGAGATGCTCCTCGTGTTCCTCTCTTGAACTTGAGTAAATCAAGATATCGTCGACGAAGACCACCACAAACTTGTCGAGATACTCCTTAAAGATTCGGTTCATTAACTCCATAAATGCTTCCGGCGCATTAGTTAACCCCAACGGCATGACCATAAACTCATAGTGACCATACCGGGTCCTAAAGGCCGTTTTCGAAATATCCTCATCCTTCACCCTCAATTGGTGATAGCCTGATCGCAAGTCGATTTTTGAGAAGAACGTCGCTCTTTTCAGCTCGTCAAACAAATCGTCAATTCGAGGTAGTGGGTACTTATTCTTAATAGTCACCCTATTTAGCTTTCGATAGTCGATGCACATCCTCATCGATCCATCTTTCTTTTGCACAAATAAGGCCGGTGCCGCCCACGGTGACGTACTCCGTCTAATAAACCCCTTCTCTAGCAATTCTTCTAACTGCTTACTCAACTCTTTCAACTCTGCTGGTGCCAAACGGTACGGGGAAATGGCTATGGGTGCCGTTCCCGGTACCAAGTCGATAGAAAAGTCTAACCCTCTCTTCGGTGGCAACCCCGGTAGATCCTTCGGAAACACATCTATAAAATCGTCCACTACGCGTGGCCACATTTTCACTTCCTCATCGTTATCCACTATCGAGAGACTAGCCAAAAGACAAGACAGGTTGCCCGCAACCCGCTTGGAATAATAAGGAATAGAAGAAAGGGTAGCATCCCTTTCCCCACGAAAGAACACCTCATCCCCTGATGAAGTAGTAAGGAAAATTTTTCGTCGAACACAGTCGATGGAAGAGTTGAAATGAACCAACCAGTCCATTCCAAGGATCACGTCGAATCCCGACATCTCTATAACTACTAAGTCAAATATAAATACGTTGTCCGCGACCACCATCTCACAAGACCGACACACTCGGTCCAACACAACTCGACCCCCAACAGGAGTCTCCACAACAATCGGGTTCTCTAGAACCCCAATTTCTAACGACAAAGACTCAACTAGACTTCTAGATATAAAAGAACGGGAAGCCCCTGTATCGAAAAGAACATGTGCCCAAGATGAGCACACAAGAACCATACCTTGTACATTTTCCGGATCTCCTTGGTTTGGCAACTGTGGCAAGGCGAATAGACGAGCTTGAACTGGTGGGTTTCCTTGCGGTCCTCGATTTCCCCCATGATTACCTCGGTTTCCTTGGCCTTGATAGCCTCCTCGGTAGTTCCCACGGTTTCCCCCTCCTTGGTGGTTACCTCGAGACCCTCCCCCTTGGTTCCCAGGTAATTGGTGTGGTGGTATGAATCCTGGTCCTCTTGGTGGTGGTGGTGGCAACCTAGGTTGGTTAAAGGGTCGGTTGGTGTCGATTCTTCCTTGTCCCCCGGGACAAACCCTTGCCGTATGTCCCATTCGGTTGCATGTCCTACATTGGACCCTAGGGCACTCTAATTGTCGATGGTTCGCGTCTCCACAGTGGAAACACGCTCCCCTTATCATGACGTTTGTCGGCGGTGGGTTAAAACTCCTCTCTTCTCTTCCCGGTTATTGAAATCGCGAATTATTCGCCATATCCCAAGTCCACTTTTTATCTTCCCTCGGAGCATTTCCGGTTTTCGACTTCTCCGAGATTCGCTTGTTATGGAGTAGAGCTCCTTCCACAGCTTGGGATGATTTTACCAATTCACTATAGTTGACATGTCGAGCCGATGCCAATTGTAGAGAGATGGTCGGATTCAACCCCTTCATGAATCTCCTACATCTTTCTGCACCCCCTACAACCGATTCTAGGGCATACCTCGAGAGTGAGGTAAACTTCAGTTGGTATGCTTGAACGGTCATACCCCCTTGATACAGCTCCTCGAAACGTCTTCTCATTTCGTCCTTATAAGAATCTGGAAGGAACTGTCGATTAAACAATTCGATGAACTTGTTCCATTCGAAGTTGCTTATGTCGTATGTATCCACAATCCCCAACCACCACTTCCGTGCTTCACCCTTTAGGTGAAACTGAGCCATATTCATCCTTTGCTCCCCATTTACTATTCCTGCAGCCGATAAATATTTCTCCATTTCATCCACCCATCCCTCAGCTATGGATGGTCCACCTAACCCATCGAAAGTCGGAGCCCCCAATCGGGTGAAGTTAAGCAATCCATTGTTGCTTGAACTCCCAGCTTGTGCATTCTGCACCATCATTTGCACCACCTTCTGAAGGTCGGTCATCACTTGATTAGCATTGACCGTTTCCGGTTCCGGTGCAAAGGTCTCTTCTTCTTCCACATTCACTTCCTCATTCACATTCTCAGCCTCGAGTTGCTCAAGTGGTGGGGCATTAGTGTTACCTCTCCCTCCACGATTTCTTGCTCCCCTTCTCCCTCGAGTTGCTCCTCGCCCCCTTGGAGCTCTTCTTCCCCTTCCATTTGCCCCACCTCGGGTAGCCGCACCGCTTGATGGTGATGCGCCCCCGCGTGTAGCTGGTCTCCTTCCACTAGTCCTTGTGGTAATGACCATTACTACATACATTTAAAACCGACACTTTAGTTGTCTTACTCGACACTACTACTCATACATGTATATTCATACATGATAAAAGCTTGGTTTACAAGTCCATCACTTTATCAAGCTTTCTAAGGTTCAAAAACTGATTTTTACGGATTCTCAATTTCGCCGATATAACGCTTTGAATTTTACAAAAATAGAAAATGAAAATTCCAAAGCCAAAAAGATAGAGCACTGAAAAACGAAGCCAACGGTTCAAATGGAACCAGAATCGGAGTTAAAACGAAGAAGTTATGAGCGTTTGAAGTATAAGGAGATGAATAGCAAAATCGCCAGAACACGACCGATCGTTTTGGGCAAAACGACCGATCGTTTTTGATCAAAATTCTTCCAGTGAGATCACCAAAAATTCGACCGATCGTTTTGGGAAAACGACCGATCGTTTTTGGTAAAAATTCTTCCAGAGAGGTCAGAAAAATTTCGACCGATCGTTTTGGGCAAACGACCGATCGTTTTTGGTACAATTTCTTCCAGAGAGGCCAGAAAAATTTCGACCGATCGTTTTGGGCAAACGACCGATCGCTAAACAGCAGAACATAAAGATTCAAAAACGCAAAATTTCTAAACACTCGTAATATCCTACATGGTATATATCACATAAATAACCCATTTAAGTTCACAAACTTACTATGATCAACATCCATTCGCATAAAACGTACTTCAACACACAAGTTAATAATATGAAAACGCACTACGCAAAATCATCAACTTCACAATTCTCGCCCTCTAATAGTTCGCTACTACCAGACATGCAAACTTATACCTCATACACATCATAAAGATCTACACACGCATACAAACAACACAAAAGTGCGAGGGACAACCCATCACGATACGTTATCCTAAAGCACCCGAGCGTCCTCGCATACTCTAGAACTCCACATCGCTAAGGTATTCCTTCACACATACCGACGAGAGGTTCACCCACTAGTTTGGCGAGCTGGGAACAACAAGCGTCTTCATTGTCCCCAACTTGCCTCACATGTGGACTTTCCTTCCATCAACTACTACTAAATTCTATCTACATCTTTTAAGCTAAATGCAACCCCCCGTTTTAGAAAAAGTTTGAGTTTTGGAAAAAGTTTTGTAAAAATGATACGATTGATCTTGGTCCAATGGTTACCCATCTTCCCGTCGTCCCAAAGTATACAAGAACCTGGTTAGCTCTGATACCAACTTGTCACGCCCCAAAATCCAAAAGACGAGGATATCGAGGCATGACCTTTTTAAAACGAAAGGAAATAGAACCTGTTGGTACGAAATTAAAAATTTTAAAAGAAAAGACTTGCGAGCTAAAGGAACAATTAAACAATAAATAAAAGTGTTTGCCAAACGCGGCTACAAGACGCAATAAAATAAGCGAATGTAAATTGCCCGTAGGCTACAACCTCAAAATATAATATACATGAAAAGAAAGCAAAAGCCCGAACCCATGTTATGCCTTGCTAAAGCTCTTAACCATCGCCTCCACCTAAGTGGTACCTGAAATACAAAATTGTAACGGTGAGTCCCACGCACATAACTAGACGGGACGACACCACAAACACCGTCACTCCATCCCATAAATGCAAGAACTCACAAATTCTACGACTATGGTAAACGATATATAAAAAGAAATATAATGACATTCTACAACTACGATAATTTAAATAAGTTAACTAACATCAACACACATCTAAAGCATACATGGACCTCTCACGCCACCTACCCCGGTCCGTAAGGTAGGTCATTCCCTATCCCTTCGGCCGTCATATGTCCCCGGAATTAGGGAGAGACATAGACCATTGCAACATAAAAGTAGATTTATAGTGTGCACTTGGACCTCTCACGCCACTCGCCCCAGTCCGTAAGACGAGTCATTCCCTATCCCTTCGGACGTCATATGTCCCCGGAATTAGGGAGAGACATAGACCATTGCTAACATAAAAGTAAATAGTGCACACTGGGACCTCTCACGCCACTCGCCCCGGTCCGTAAGACGAGTCATTCCCTATCCCCTCGGCCGTCTTCTGTCCCCGGAATTAGGGAGACACAGAGACCATTGCCACTACAGCTAAAACACAAGGCCACAGCCAATAATATAAAATCAACCAATTAACACAATCTCATATGTATAAATATTAAGGCCTCGGCCAATAATATTATACTAATCAAATACACCATCTCGTATGCCATTTAACGTAATACAACATAACATATAACCATATGTACTAAATTCGCAACTAGCCAAACAACTCCAATAACGTAAAATCCCATTCGGGCATTTTAACAAACACCTTGTAGGCATAAACTACAATTCACCATTATTCAACATAAATTCATCCAATACCATCAATAATTATATAATCGCATAATCAACGCATAAAACATGCAAACCCATCCATAATCTCATTAATCCGAAATCAATACATCTAAGGTCTCAACCTCTACTATTCAAATAAATGAAATTAAAAGTGCAACAACTAACCCCAATTAACAATATAAGAACATAATTACTATAAAAGGCAAAACCCCCAATTTATAATAAACCTAAAACCTAATCCTAACATACACCCTCGTCTAGTCGCAATGGATAACCCCCGTTACCTTAGTGCGTAGAGGAGATGCTTCCGGTATGAGCCCGCTAACGGTGGTTTCCTTCTTCTTCTCTTTTCTCTCTTCTTACTCTTTCTCTCTCTTGCTTACTATTTTACTGAATCTTATCTGTAGAAAGTGGCTGAAAAGAGTTTATAAAAACTGTTTTGATAAAGTTTGAGGTAACGAACTATTTGGTCCCCAAAGTTCTAATAGTTAACTCTTAATCCAAAAATGTAGTTTTACTCCTCAAAATAAAAATCTTTAAAAACAAATCTATTGGGTCCTTTTTATTAGTAAAATTAGTAACAGGTTTTTAAAATAAAGTTTTTCGGAAGAGTTTCGGTTTTTGGTTAAAAATTAGTCGAGTGACCGGTTTTTGGTAAAATTTTGAATAAAACGTTTTTGGATAAATTAAATCATAAATAAAACTGTTTATAAAAATACAGGATGTTACAAAGACGTTTACTTTCTAGCCCTTTTACTACGTCGAGTCTCTTCTTCTTCCTCCTCCAACGATTCGCTTGGCCCCACATTTTCCTCACTGTTTGACTCCTCAGTCTCTACAATTATGGAAGACTTGCAGGGAAAGATGTCCTCGAAGAAAGAAGCTTCTCGAGCTTCGATGATAGTATCTACATGCACATCGGGATTATCCGACTTGTGCACAAGAAAACGATAAGCACTACTGTTTTGTGCGTATCCTATGAACACACAGTCTACCGTCTTTGGCCCTATTCTCGTTCTTTTCGGAAGCGAGACAAGGACCTTCGCAAGACAACCCCAAACCCTTAAGAATTTATAACTCGGCCGATGGCCTTTCCATAGTTCATAAGGTTTATCACGCTTCTTATGCGGTAGCTTGTTCAACACATAGTTGGCGGAAAGCCGCGCTTCCCCCCACATGTTCTGGGGTAACCCAGAACTTATTAACATAGCATTCATCATTTCCTTGAGCATCCTATTCTTATGCTCGACAACCCCATTCTGCTCCGGAGAGTATGAGGCCGTGGTTTGATGTATAATGCCATTTTCTGGGCAAATCTGCGCAAACGGTGCCTCGTATTCACCGCCTCTATCACTCCTCAACATTTTAATCTTTTTATTGAGTTGATTTTCTACTTCGGTCTTATAAAGAGGGAATTTCTCTACCGCTTCGTCTTTACTTCTCATTAAGTAGACATAGCAGTATCTAGTACAGTCATCCATAAACGTGATGAAATAATTTTTTCCTCCTCGCGTTTGTGTAAACTTTAAGTCACATACATCTGTGTGTATTAGACCGAGAGGTTCAGTACTTCGTTCAATATGTTGATACGAAGACTTGATTAATTTTTCCTTAACACAAATCTCACATTTATATTGTTTATTGAAGACAAAACTTGGTAGTAGATTTAGTGATATTAATTTCTTCATTGAACTAGTATTCGCATGACCTAATCTACCATGCCATAAATTAAATGAATCACAAGAATAATCAAAAGAAGTTTTATTGGCCACTTGGGCAACATTCACGATTACATTATTCTTGGTACTGGCCTCAGCCTTAGTACCCTCAATAGCAGACTCGGCTTTACGAGCCGGAGTACCAACATTTAATTTAAACATGCCGTTGGTCATATAGCCACGGCCTACATACATTCCATTAAGGGTGATTACAATTTCAGCAGATTCAAATACAAGTTTAAATCATTTGTTCACCATCACAGACCCGGAAACCAGATTCTTGCGAATTTCCGGCACATGGAGCACGCCATTCAGTGTTAGCTCCTTTCCCGATGTCATCTTCAGCAGCACGGTTCCTTTTCCTTCCACCCTGGAAGTAGCCGAGTTCCCCATGAAGCAGCTCTCATTGTCCACGGCCGTATAGGTCTTGAACATCCATTTGCTGGCACAGATATGACTAGTGGCGCATGTGTCCAGCCAACATTCCTTTGGGTTGCTCCCCACCAGGTTCACTTCCGAGACCACAGCATTCAGGTGCATATAGTCCTGTCCAGCATCATCTCCTCCCTCAGCCACATTTGCCTGAGCAGGTGCCCTCTTCCTCCCTTTCCCTTGGAACTTCCTCTTGGGGGGGGGGGGGGGGGGGGGTTGGTTTGGGCTTGTCGATGCGCATCTTACAATCCACGGCACGATGGCCCAGTTTGTTGCACACAAAGCAGTCTCCCATGAATTTCTTCTTGAGAGTAGCACCGGCACCACTGTCAAAGCGTTTCTGCTTGGATACAGCGTCCTCAACCACATGGGCCTTGGTAACCGCATTGCCTTCTCCGCCACCGCCTTTCCTTCAGGATCGGTGGTTGCTTTGCTCAACATTGAGCCTCTCAATGAGTCCCTCCAAGGTCATTGCCTTTCGCTTGTGTTTCAGGTAGTTTTGGAACTCTTTCCAAGAAGGTGGCAGTTTCTCAATCATTAATGCCACTTGGAAAGGTTTGTTGATAACTAGCCCCTCAACCTCAAGCCTATGGTATATGAGTAGCCGTAGCCTTTGCCACAGCAGCTTCGGCCTCAGCCTCAGCCTCAGGCCCCCCACTCGCAGCGCTCGCAATGTTATCGCTACTGCCAATCACAACTGCGCCCTGCATGTTTTCCGAAGAAACGGTGGGTGTTTGATCCTCATTAGTCATCTGAAATGACAATATAAAATGATTTAGTTTCTCGCAAGAAAACTAATATTCTTAATCGCAAATACTAATTATAACTTAATTAGTTTGCTTCAAAAGAATAAAAAACAATTAAAAGAGATTCTAGCGTGAAAATCAAATCACTTTTGATTTCACTAAGAACTCCCTTTTTTATTATATTCTAGAATAAAAGATTAAAACAAATTTGGATTTATTCTATTTGCAAATTTCAATTTCTAGTAAACTAGCAATGATTTTGCAAGAATAAAAACCGAGACGTCAACAAAAATAAAATAAAAGAAAAGTCCTTTTCTTTTCGAAAATAGTAAAACCAAATAATGATATTGTTTAAGATTGTTGGTTTTGGTACTATATCGAAACGCAATAATGTAAATAACAAAGGACTGCAATGGAAATAAACAATTTTATTTCTCACAAATGGAATATAAATTACAATTCCTGACTCGTACAGAATTTAAATTACACAAAATAAATTCCAGAGAGATTTAATACGAAATATAAAACTGCTGGACTGAATTGTAATTGTGTGAAACTGTCAGACAGAATAGTATATTACTAAACTGCTAGACTGTTTAACAATTAAAAGAAACTGTCAGACAGAATAGTATGATTACTAAATGTCTAGACTGTTTCTGTAAAGAAAATAAATTACAGAACTGGAAAGTAAATTACTGAAATGTAAATTACAGAATAGAAAAAGACTGAAAAGTAAATTACAGAAAGTAAACAGTACTGGAAAGTAATTACAGAAAAGAAACAGTACTGAAATGAAATGGACAGAAAGTAAATTACAGAATAATAAAGGACTGAAATGAAATGAACAGAAAAATAAAGACTGAAATTAAAGGAGAGGCAACTGCTGGGCAGTTTCCCTTAAACAATATTTCCCGAACCACCTTTAAAGGTTTCCGGTTTCGGGACTTTGTTCCCAAGGTACAACTCCTGTCTCTGAGTGGTTCGTATGGAAACCGGCACCGAACCACAGGTCGAGCTGTTGGTGGTGCGGTTCTCTCTCTCTAATATGTATGCTTATGTTGTGAGTTGTGTGAATGATTGTTGTGTTTGAAATGAGAGGGGGAGGGCTGCCTTTTATAGGCCTTCTTGAAACCGCAGCCATAATGATCATTCAATTCTGGGAGTTACACCCCCAGAATCCGCTCACTTAATTTCTGAAACTGCTGCAATTTATTCTCATTTATTGCTAGCGTTTCAGTTGCTGGAAACTCTAGGGACTGCTTTTGTATTTTATACAAAACTCGCTTTTCGGATTTGACCCGAGACACGAGACACGAGCGAGCGCGCATGTGTGGTACACACTAATACTCTTAGATGTATGTGGACATGTTAGTTTAACAACTACATGGGTTGGTATTGTATATATATTGTCAAATTAACTCTTAATCTTCCAATATGGGATTATTCTAAATGGTTTTTCCATTTACCATTTCGTTTTCCAGAATTAAGCTTTCGAGAGCCCAACTTTGAAGCCACTTTGTATTCACACCCATTCTCCGAATAGGTCATGCAATATACCGTTACGAAGCTCGTCACACGGGTTACTCAAAACACGTTGAGTACGGTATAAACAACTCAGCGCTGTTACATGTAATAATGACTCGAAGTTGGTCCAATGACCATTCGTAAACACCCATGTAAAACATGTTTTTTCCAACAAATTTCACTACAAGAAGAAGGAAAGTTTGACTTTTTGTTTAGAAATAGTGAAGAAAAGAGCAAAAACCCCATACCCGTATGAGAAAATTATCAAAACATGCAATTTTTCTAGTCTAATTACCAAAAATTACAAACCAAAACTTTTATTGCCAAAACATACAATTATAATAAATATTTATAATTTTATGTTTGTATGTTTTGGGAATAAAATTTTAGATGTTCTATGTTTTTGGAATATGTTTTGGTTAATTGTATGTTTTGGGCATTACCCCTTACATAAATATATATTACTAAATACTACTTTGTCACGACCCAAAATCCTAAAAACGGACATCAAGGCGTGACCTTTTTAAACAAAAGGAAAATGAAACCTGTTGGTACAAAATTTAAAATTTTAAAAGAAAACACTTGCGAGCTAAAGGAACAATTAAATGAATAAATATAAAGTTTGCCAAACCCGGCTACAAGACAAATGGTTTAAAAAAAAATTATATAAAAAGAAATGAACAAATGTAATTTACCCGTAGGCTACAACATCAAATAAAAACTAGTCTAAGCGAAAATAAAGCGACTGAAAGATGCCCCGAGCCCATGCGATACTGCGCTAATGCTCTTATCCGAACGTCTCAATCTAAATTGTACCTGAAAGACAAAATTGTAACGGTGAGTCCCACGCACATACATAGACGGGACGGCACCACAAAATACCGTCACTCCATCCCATAAATGCAAGAACCCACAAAAAACAACTACGATAATCAACATATAAAAAGAAATATAATAACATCCTACAACGAGATAAATTAAATAACTTCAACACACATCAATAGCATACATGGACCTCTCACGCCACCTACCCCAGTCCGTAAGGTAGGTCATTCCCTATCCCTTCGGCCGTCTTATGTACCCGGAATTAGGGAGAGACATAGACCATTGCTAACATAAAAATAGATTTATAGTGCGCACTTGGACCTCTCACGCCACTCGTCGCAGTCCGTAAGACGAGTCATTCCCTATCGCTTCGGCCGTCATATGTCCCCGGAATTAGGGAGAGACATAGACCATTGCTAACAATAAAATAAATATAGTGCACACTGGGACCTCTCACGCCACTCGCCCCAGTCCGTAAGACGAGTCATTCCCTATCCCCTCGGCCATCTTATGTCCCCGGAATTAGGGAGAGACATAGACCATTGCCACTACAGCTAAATCACAAGGCCTCGGCCAATAATATAAAACCATTCAATTATCACATTCTCATACGTCACTTTAACGTAATTCAACAATACCCATAATCATAGGTGCTAGATTCACAACTAGCCAAACAAGTCTATCAACATAAATCTCATTCAGACATTTTAACAAACACCTTGTATGCATAAACTACAATTCATCTTTATTCAACATAAATTCACCCAATTTCATCAACAACTATAATATCACACAATCAACTCATAAAACACGCAAACCCATCCATAATCTCATTAATTCGAAATTAATATGTCAAAAGCCTCAACTTCTACAATTCAAATAGTGGAATTAAAATATAACAACTAAACCCCAATTAACAATATAAGAACATAATTAATATAAAAGGCAAAAACCCCCAATTTATAATAAACGTAAAACCTAATCGTAACATACACCCTCGTCTAGTCGCAATGAATAACCCCCGTTACCTTAGAGCGTAGTGGAGATGCTTCCGGTAAGAACCCGCTAATGGTGGTTTCCTCTTCTTCTTCTTCTTCTCTCTTTTCTCTCTTTTTCTCTCTTGTTTTAGGTTAGTGTTTTGAAAGAAGTGGGCTGATTTGATGATGTAAAAACTGATTTGAGAAAGTTTATGGTAACGAACTATTTGGTCCCCAAAGTTCTAAAAGTTAACTTTTAATCAAAAAATATTGCTTTACTACTCAAAAATGACAAATGTTTAGAAACAAACCTATTGGGTCCTTTTTATTTATAAAATTAGTAACAGGTTTTTAAAATAACGTTTTTCGGAAGAGTTTTGGTTTTTTGGCTAAAAATTAGTCGAGTGACCGGTTTTTGGTAAAATTTGAATAAAACGTTTTTGGATAAATTAATTCCTAATTAAAAATACTTATAAAAATACGGGATGTTACATACTTGTTACCAGAAATAATTTTCTCGATTAACTCTTCAAAGCACTACTTAAGAAACAATAGAAGTGGCCAATCAGGCAGAACTTGAAATGGATGAATGAATATATATAAATCTTAATGTTTTTCTGCTGAAGTTGAAGATAAGGAGATAGAAGGTAGCAAAGGAACAACAAAAGTCTCATGGGTTGATCTGTATCTGCCTGAGAAAACACGTCCATACGATCGACTTACGCGTGTAGATAGGCCGATAGTGACTTGGCTCTACATTTGGCCTTGCTTCTGGTATGATTTCAGACCTAAAGTATGCTAATATTTGGCTAATAAATGTTAATATACATGTAGAGTCAATAAGAATATATTGAGAATGTATTAAAAGCTGAAAAGTCCTCTTTTTTGTCAATTTATTTTAGGGCAATTGCACTGGCAGATAAGAAATTATGAGCAAGTCGTGTATGGACCAAAAATCGTACTGAATGATTAGAGATCTAGCTATAAAACTGCATGGTTTGTGGGTCACGTCCCGCGAAAAGGATCTTCCATGTAATTCTTTAATTTACTGTTTACAAGGAGGTTTTCTTTCACTCAATCCTTAAAATTTTCATGTTTAACTATAGCAGTATATATGAATAAAACTAACCTGTAAGAAACTATCATTTAATCAATCTCATCTAACCATTTAAAATACACAAATTTTAAAAAAGCTTTGTATCTAATAAATGGTCTCATACTACGAAAAATGCAAGATCGATATGAACATTTGCATATAAATACTTCTTTTTTTGATAATTAAGGACTCAATTTTGAAGTATCTTCGTCTTGGAGGTACAAATAATCAATTCTAATTTCTAATGGTGAGACCGCTAATGAGGACAACCCTTTTGTTTTGACAACTTTTGTATACGTAATTTAGTTGTTCAATAATAACTATTTTTATTGTGTTATGTAACGCGCAGGTGGAACGCAGTAAGCAGGTACAAATAATCAATTCTAACTACTCCAAGGATTCTGTTTTTCCTTTTCTTCAGCTACTTTTGTGCCTGGCTATTTTACTTCCAGGATTGAACAACTACAGGTTTTTGTCGTTCAGTCATAGAAAAACTATTGTACAATTGTTCTAGACTGAACAAATCAATTACTTTACAAAGAAAGAGAAACTTAAGGCAGAGTTTAAATAATAGAAATGATAACGTTTAGAGGGAAATAGTTAAACCATACTTTTGGTGTCCTTATGGATTGGGTGATTCGCTTCTTAAGTTCCGGCTACCATGACTTGTTGTGGTTTCAACCATATTTTTCAGGAAAGAAAGTCATCGAAAACAGCAATAAAAAACGGGAAACGAAAATGTAACGTAAATCCTGAAAAATGAAATGAAAATTTTCTCAAATTTTCAGGTCTCAAACTATAGGAATCGGGAAATACTACAAGAAACTAGGGATAGCGAAAAATAACTTTTGAAAACTGTTGTAAAGTGAATGTCAATAAATTTTAGCAACGTAATAGCAAGTAATTATGTTTATAAACTGTTTATAAAATCTTGCGACGCGCTCGCTTTACCAATTTGAACAATCGACAGGCTAACCATGTTTATATAAATCAAATAGAGATGCAGTCCTCTATTACATTTAGACTGTTCTCATGTTCCTCGAGCAAATGGGTTGCTTTAGTCGAGTACTTAGATTGTCAATATAGCTATCCAGCTCACCGGAAGAGCTCAAGCCTATCTGAAGTGAAGATTAACGACAATATTATATGACTAAAATAAAATCGTGTGATTTATATGAGTGCTCTACAGACTACAGTTTAACAACGTGATTAATTGTTCCTTTTACAGCAAAGTAGTGGCCGTTCCTTTCTTTCCACTGTTCTCCCTCTATCCCCTCATGAAGAGACTCACATATTGGGTACTTTAACAGTTTTTTTTATATATAATTGTTTCACTGAAAACTTTTGTTGGCTACGTTGTAAATAAACACAATAATTTCTACGGAAAAGAAATGGACAAATAAACAGAAAATGGTTTCCTCAAATATATAATTATCAATTACAACCTTCAAAATTAAGAGTATGTAAATGATACCGAAATGAATTAAAGTCCGAGACGAGGTAACTGCAAGCAGTTTCGCTTAAACGATATTTGCCCCGTCACTTCTGCTTCTGGCTAAATGGGGCACTTCGTTCCCAAGGTACAACGTCTATCGCATGTGACTCGACGGAATCGGCACCGAGTCACGGTCGGGCCGTTGGTGGTGCGGTACTCTCTCTCTATATGTATGCATGTGTGAATGTGTGTGCATGCCATGTATTTTCTTTGTCATGGAAAAGTCCCAAAAAAATGGACCAATACCATGCTTTTTAAACATTTTCTTTGTAAATAATTTTACAATTAAAGACACACATAAATGGGGAGAATGAATGGTTTTGTAACCACTAAATTAATAGCATTCACTCAAACAAAAACCACTTGTTTTTCCAACAATCCCCCACATGAATGCGATTTAAAACATGCAACGTGCAGCTAAATGCAATCGAGAGAACCACAAGAATTCACTGCATAAGGACAGGTAGCACACGCCTTGAACCTGCCATAGCGAAATACCTTTCGTATATACTTGCCTTAAGTAGCGTAATGCTTTGAACCCTCAACGTTTTGTGTACAACAAAATGATACCCGCACAGTGTCTTCTCTACACTACTTACTGGGCCCTTTAGTTGTTATCCATATTTGGCCCTGGATTGCCTTGGCAAATTCAACCGAGTGCTCTAGCGATTTAGCCCTAGCTCATCACATAGTATCGGCCATACACACTCGTTATAGGTGATTTTCAAGTCAAGGGTCTCCTGACTCACCCCACACGATCTTCGAGATACTTGATTCATTAAGAGCTTCACGGTCACCCTTACAATGGTACAGGTCTATCACTCTTTCATCATAGAAATGGGCTGAGAACTTATGTTCTCGAGTGCTTTGTTCGGTTACCCGCACAATTCAGTTTTCCATTGAACCCAAGACTGAAGTTTCCAGTTCAGGTTGGGTTACCTATGCGAAGGTTTCCAATTTATTGGGCTTCAAACCCCATTTCCCTCGATGATGCTCCAACTCCTCCACGAGTCAAGCATTTTGTATATGGATCCGCATTATTATCCTTAGACCTTGCAAAGTCTAAGGATACCACACTGTTTGCTAGCAATTCCTTTTACGGACTTGTGCCTCCGACGACTATGTCATGACTTTGTCGGGACTTTCCATTATACAATTATTCTGATCCTGTTCAATAACTGACTGACTTTATCAGTGCCCGCTTATTGAGGGAACAAATTTTGGCCACTTGGGAATATCTCCCAAAACTTCTTAGCAAATCTGCCTTTTTTCAGTGTCTACAACATTATGAATTCTGATTTCATAGTTGATCCACGTATGCATGTCTATTTTACAGACCTCCATGAGACTTCAACCTCTTTAAGTACAAATATATCCACTCGTGGACTTTGTACTGTTAAAGTTCGAGATACACTTGGTATCTAAATACCCTCCAAACATTTTGGACATCTCGTATAATGCAGTTCATGATTGACAGTATACATCATGTATCTGAAAAGCCTCATTGGAAAACCTACTCGGTCTGCTCACTGAGTTGGATATACCTCATCTAGTGCAGTTCTTGACGCACAAGAGACTACATATGATAAGTTAGGTGTTTGTTTTAGTCCATATAGTGACTTAACAAGTTTTCGCACCTTGGCTTACTTTACACGGAACCACGACCCAATGGGTTGTTCCTAATTCTCTAGATCTCCATTTATAAAACACATGTTCTCATTAATTAATAATGCGTCTTTTCTTAGAGATTAGAGTATAGACATTAAAATTATCAAAACCGTCAGTTTACTTAAAGTAATTAACTTTATTTCTCATGTGCCTATCAACCTCATTGTTGATGGCATCTTCCTATATACACATTATATGGATAACATTGATTATTTCAATGTCGTCGATTCACCTTTACTCATGAAGGTCAAGGGGCAAAGGAAGTTTCATTACTTACCTTTTTACCATGACGAGGCACTTCATCTTCCTTACAAGATTCAGTTTCCCCACTTTTCCAGCACCGTTTGAGTGTTCACTTGTCTTGGGTAACGTAATGCTTTGAATACTCAACGTATTGATCACACTCGCCAGGTGTTAGAGTTTTTGCGGAAAAACTTATCTTGTAGAAAATATGCTTCTCGGGCATAGAACAATGTTCTATATGCACTTTAAAGCCATATGCCTTATGCACTAGAAACCGACCAGCACTATATTTTGTGCTTATCCGATAAACACACAATCTACCGTTTTCGATCCTATCTAAGTCCTTCAAGGAACAAGATTGAGACCTTTCTTAGTTAGCACCAAACTTTCACGAACTTATAGTCAGGCACCATGCCTTCTATAATTCAGATTGTTTGGTCCAACTTCGTAAGCGGTAGTTTGTTCAACACATATCTTGTGGAAAGCTCACTTCCCGCACAAATTCAGAGTTTAACCCTGAACTTATCAACATGACATTCCAACCACACAATTGTGTGAACAGTGTTTCATGTTCACCGTTTCAATCACACTGATCATGTATTCATATCCATGTGAATATACCATTTCAGAACTAGTTAGACAATATCTAACATGTCCAAGAATAGTTTATCATTTAATGATTAACACTTAATCATTGGATTAAAGTTGGTAGATTAACACAACAGAACACCCATGATTAAACATGTTTTCTGACAAGCCTTAATTCTCAACAATAGAATTCACGTATTCATTCTTACTTGAATAAATATCTCGACTGATTTATCTTTACTTCTCATCAAGTAGACATATCAGTGTTTAGTACAACCATCAATAAATTGAGGAAATACCTTTTAAACCCTTCTTGGTTTTGCACGCATCTCAAATGCATCAAACCATTTGGTTATGTACTCCGTTCGAAACTTTGAACTGAAGACTTAGCAATACATTGCGTCAAACACAAACTCATATTTGTGTTTCAAATTAAATAATAGATTTAGAAAAACAAAACTTTTATGGTTTTTATATTTTCATGACCTACTATATCATGTCGAATCAGTGACTTAGTTGAATTACTCAACATGTCATTAGTGACCACAAAAGTATCGACAAAAATGCTCATTCTGAACAAATAGTCACTCATGTATTGTCACAAACAAGCAAAATTATCACAATCTGATCCGAGTGTTTTGGCTATCGAAAGGCTACTGCCTTTTAGGTTTCAAAAGCCACTAGTCATGATTCAGATTTGTATGCTTGCACTTGTTAGTGGATTTCCAAACGTTTAAAACGTTTCCACACTTTAACGCCCCCACAGTTCGTGCATTCCCTTTGTCCTCACTCAGGACATGCACATTGTCATGGAGAAACTTAATCGATTTCAATGTGGTAAATACCACATTGAAACGGTATCATTTATTTCAGACGTTTTAAGTCCTTACCACTGAACCGTTAGATATTCTCCCACTCGCCCGTAGGTGCTTTGGGGTACGTTTAGATTCTTGATCTACAAGATCGACGGGTTACCCCCATATTTGTGGGACCCTCGGGGTTCTTCCCCAATAATAGTAATATACTATTACTCAATTACTATTCTCAATAATAGCAACAACAACATATTCATAATATGTTATTTCAACAAGTTAATAAGATATTATATCAACAAATTATTAAATGTTCTTTCAACAAACTAATAAAATGTTATTTCAACAAATTATTAAATGTTAATTTAAGAAATTAATATGATGTAATTATAACAAATTAATTAATTAGCCAATATTTGTTTATTCTTTAAATAAAACTCAGCGGTCATTTATTATTTGTTTAATCATCAAATTATTATCTCGAATGAATCAAGTTGGTTATTAAATAACCTTTCATCCAATTATGTAGCCGACTCGTCAATGCAATTAAGAGGTAGCTAATAAAGCTCTCCATAAATGCCAGCAATGACTATCGTTACAATAATTTATAACTTTCCAAATTAAATTATGATTAATCATAATTAATAAGAAATTATAAATAATCGTCATTAATCTCATTATGATCACCGTTACAAATTTTGTAACCCTCCAAATTAAATTGCAATAAATCACAATTAATAAGGATATTACCCATTATATCACCGCATTAGTGTCTTTAGTAATGATGATTTCGAATTTGTAACCTCCGTCATTAATATGCACTCATGCAAAATTAATAGGAGTTACACTGGCACCCACAATGTTCTGGTCAGTTCCAGCACCCACTGTGTTCCAGACATTTTCCGCAGGAAATTGTTTGTTATCTCAAATAACAAACATGCACAATCTAATTTCGAAAAATGAAACTAAAACTCCTCCTTTGTAAACACCAAATTTCTATAATCACGCATGGTTTCAAAAAACTGATTTTGCAAGAGTATTCTAGTTCATTCCCGAAAAAGATTATCAAATTCTGAAAGATTTATTCAGCCGTAAACACCAGATAAATCTGATTTTACAAAGAATAATCTCATAATTTAAACAAGTTCTATCGTAAGCCCCAAATTCTGAAAATCAGAAAATGGTTTTACAAGAACTATTTCGAAACCAGTTCTGTCGTAATCCCCAATTTAATGGGTTTTACTAAAACTATTTCGAATAATCATCAATCCTCCAATTACATGGTAGAGATCCATGTCTACACAAATAATCATTGGAAATTGTTAGTAATTTTATTAACATAATACAATAAACATGTTCACTAACAATATAATCTAGTCTCACTAGATTTATTATATCAATAAATTCATTCACTACTATATAATCCACATAATCCACATGATTAATAATAAAATCAAAATAATAGTCCACAATGATTTTCATACACCCATTCAAACCACTTTAAGTAAATGGATCTAAAACATTTATGAACAATTCGATTTTCAGAACCGAATAAATATGATTAATGCACCTGATTAAACAGTTACTAATATAACTCTCTGGGGAGTAGTATTCACAAGTAACGTTCTTTTTTAAAACTCACATAACTCATATATGATTTACACAAATATATCATTTAACATGTATGTGTATAATACTAAATTGCATGTCGTTCTAGCCTTAACCCAAAACATGCAAAGAATACTATCACCAAGTGTGAATTTAAATAGCCTTTTAACAAAACTTCATTGACTTTGTCAACTCAAAGCCAAATGGTACGGTCCAAAACATACCAATACGTGTATACAAATAAATTGTTGAAAGCACACAAAAAGGCAAGTCATTATGCGGTAACATATGAACATATACACAATTATATAAATGAAAATATATATGGCATGTCAGTGGACCTTGTATCCAACCATCTAACCATAACATAATCACATATGGTGTTATATACCTCTCATAAGACAAAAAATAATTAACAAGTCAAAATTTCTTCAAGTTTCACAAACCTGAAAACCACAAAACAGAATATTCATTGACTCCTTGTTCAAGCATGTTTCTGGATAAAACTCACCCATATCCAAACAACCGATTAGTGCATGTAACAAACAAAACACCAAACATACATGTTTCAGGAAATAGCAAAACTCACGCCAACAACGAAATACTAACAAAATAAATAATGTGAAAACATAAAAATTAACACCAACGTGTTACAACCAAAAACATCACTAAACATGCTTGTACACAAATATACATAAAATGCATACACACTACACATAAAGAGACGGTGTAAACAAAAAATAAGGATTTTCACATAACCACAAAAAGGATAAATGAGACATAAAACGCTTTTGACTATTCAGTTGGAAACATCAATTTCTTAAAACGAAAGCTTGTCAGAAAATGATTTTCCAAAGAACTTGTCGAAAAGCCATGCATAAAAATAACAAACATGTGATAACACTCCGAAACCATTACAGCCGTAAACATCAAATTCTCGAAACCAAATATTAAGAGAAAATGATTTTACTAAGAACGATTACGGAGAAAGAAATAATTTTCTGTAAATCCATACACCGAAATTATTGTATTAACGTACGAAACATACAGATATTGTTTAAGATTGTTAGGTACGTTGTAAATAAATAAAATAATTTCTATGGAAAAGAAATGAACAAATAAACAGAAAATGGTTTCCTCAAATATATAATTATCAATTACAACCTTCAAAATTAAGAGTATGTAAATGATACTGAAATGGACTAAAGTCCGAGATGAGGTAACTGCAAGCAGTTTCCCTTAAACGATATTTGCCCCGCCACCTCTGCTTCTGGCTAAATGGGGCACTTCGTTCCCAAGGTACAACGTCTATCACATGTGACTTGACGGAAAGGGCACCGAGCCACGGTCGGACCGTTGGTGGTGCAGTACTCTCTCTCTATATGTATGCATATGTGTATGTGTGTGAATGCGTGTATATGCCATGTATTTTCTTTGTCATGGAAAAGTCCCAAAAAATTGGACCAAGACCATCCTTTTCAAACATTTTTTTGTAACTCATTTTACAATTAAAGACACACATAAATGGGGAGAATGAATGGTTTTGTAACCACTAAATTAATAGCATTCACTCAAACAAAAACCAATTGTTTTTCCAACAACTTTTACTGAGAATTTTATCATATCTATCTATAATTAAATCTATAATTGTTTTAGTGTGTGCAGTCTTAAGCCTCATGTAATATATTTTTGGAATAAGCCCATCTATAGTTTATACTTGGATATATTCTGGACTTGAATGTGTTGAAAATAAGCATTGTACTTTCATATGAAATGGAAAACAATATTTTGAGGACATAACAGAGATACATTCAAAAGCTTTAACAACGTGATTAATTGTTCCTTTTACAACAATGTAGCGGGGTACCATATTTAACAGTTTTTTTTTATATAGTTGTTTCACTGAATACTTTTTACTGATAATTTTATCATATATCTTTTCGCTAAATCTATAATCGTTTTCATGTGTGCAGCCTCAAGCATATTTAGGAGTGTCGTTAAACTGGATTACTTTCGTAGCGTGGACTGCAGTTAAGGGAAGTTTTGATCTCCCTATTGTACTCCCACTTTACATTTCTTTAAGCTTTTGGACACTGGTCTATGACACCATATATGCACATCAGGTAAGTTTTTGTGCTTTGCAGATAGTTCTGTAATTTTATCAGTGGGTCTTATATGTATATTCAATGACATGATTTGCTATTAAGATATATGATTTGACGGAGCATTGAGGGTTGCACAACTGGTTGGGTGTTAGTTTAACTTGCTCAAGTTCAGGATCGATCACTCCTACTTCCCATGTGGTAATTATTGAAATAACGTAGTTCCGAGTGCTGTTACGCAATTTCAGTGGTAACTGAAATGTTTTCTGTGGCAACTGAAAGTTTATGCCAGAGAAAATAAAAACAATGAACGCGAGACGTTCGATAACGGAGTTCGTCCAAGTCTACTTCTCCGGAACTCTCGTCAGATAAGAATATTGCAAAGGCTTACTAGAACTTGAGACTCACAATAACCTATGACCCTCTCACAGTTTTATACCTATAATGCTATTGCTTCTACTTCTCAACTATTGTATAATCAACTTTCATCTCGCCAAGATCTCTCGTGTTATTCTGTCTCGAATGCAACGGGTGTTTGATCTCCATAATAATAATATCTACATTGTAAACACACACGAAATATTAAAGGCAAATAGACTTTATATATAGTATTTACAAAATATTCTAAGTTGGTCAAATAGGAAAAGTTGTTCCAAAATCTTCTTTACTTATCTTCAAGATCTTCCCCATATAATATATTTCCTTATCATTAAAATCTTTGAATCAATAATGAAAATATTATATTTCCTTCATTCTAAATAACCTTCAAATCGGCATTATGTGATCAACACGAATTTGAGTCACAAAAGATCTTTTATAGAATCTTCACATAATATGTCCGCCACATATGTTACTTAAATCTCGAATCTAGGACCTAACAATTATTATCAAAAGAGAAAAGACATATGATATGACCTAGTGCATCCGCATCCTCCAACTGACATTTCCGCAAAATGATATTGTTCCTTATTTTTTACTAAAAGAAATTATTACGATTTGGTATGACAAACCACCCTCCACCTTTCCCATCTGGCGGACCAGGATCTCGAATTCTACACAACTTGTTAGCGTTTTCCTCTATCCCGTTCACACTCCAGGCTTCACCTCTCGATAATTACTAATTAGTGTGTATGTCATAATCTCTAAATAAAAACAAGAAATAAACAAAATCGTTAAAACTACCCTAAGATCAAGTTCAGGGATATTACTGGTAAAAGAGTGATTGATAAAATTGATTTCAAGTGGGAAAGAAATGATTGGGGGGGGGGGGGGGGGGGGGGGGTGAAAGAGGGCTAAAATTATGACTAGGTAGGGGTTCCTTAGTGTTTCAAACGTTTACCCATAAAACCTATTTACATGTCCTTTTTTTTTTGGCAGGTAAGCGAACAATTTCATATAACAGGTATAAGAGGCCCACAGGCTAAGCAAACCTAATTGGTGACTGCCGACAGACCAGTAGCACCGTGATAAAAATTACTAAAATTATAGTGTAATTGAACCACTAAAATTAATCAATGTTCTAAGAAAAAAACTGGAAACTAAAATTACTAATCAACGCTACAAAAATACAAATTTCGAACCACTAATCTAGTCTCCTGTACTCGAATAAGTGGCCACCCAATTTGGTACAAAATGATTAGCTACTATGGAGACCGACCGTACTCATCATCTCAAATATCATGAAGCTCCTACCCATACTACTTGTAAGAGTCACTAAACCAGTAATCATAACAATCCTATTTCTTGATTTTTGCCCAAAATGAATATTGCTTATGGAGGGAATATAATAAGTGAGCCTCCACAAATAAATAAACAAAATAAAATTTTTCTTTTCTCAGCGCAACCAATTTCCATTAGTAAAGGCAGTTATTGATTCTTGGTCTATTTGTCGATGTTATCTAAGAAGCACGGTCATTCCCCATGAAATGTCAGAAAAGTCTCTCATTAAGTAGGCAAGCAAAGTTGCTGCAATGGCAGTGGCAGCTGCGAAGCATTAGTTTGGCTCTTCATGATTGCTCATGAACAATACATGAGTAATTAAAGATCTTCTGTATTAGTCTCGTTGTTTTAAAAGTTCGCTTTGTAGTGAAAAAGCTCGATCAAGCTTTAATAAAGCTTAAAAATCTTGCTATTTTGCTTTTAAAACTCTTTAGTTAATTAAATTTTTGCTTTTAAAAACACTGATTTTTTTTAATCTACACATTCAATTTTTTGCTTATAAATGTCTAATAATTTAAATGATGATGAAACAGGATAGAGCAGCTGGGGTTAAATCTACTGCTGTTTTATTTGGAGATTTAACTAAAGTATTGTGTACAGTTTTCAATATTGTCGCCATCGGCTGTCTTGCTATTAGTGGATTAAATGCCAAAATGGGTATTCTCTCAAACCACAGCGCAGATAATATCAATGTTTTAAATAGTGTTATCGCTAACATAGCGTTTTCTCAAGAGAAACGCTAAAAACGCAAATAGCGTAGCAACGCTTTGCGGTGTATTTTTTTTGCCTAAATATATAACAATATAGCACTATAGTAATACAATTTTATACTAATTATGTTAACAAAATTAAAAGTTAAAAGAATTAATTATGGTTTTGTTAAGGAAAAAAAGAGAGAGAGAGACATGTTTGGTTTAAAAAATCTAAGTTTTTTTTTAAGTATTTGGGGATAAATGTGTTTTTTTGATATATTAATTATTATATGGAGGAATTTGTAACATGTTATTTATTATAAAAATTAATATGTGACATGTTATTAACTATAGGGCTAATTGTGACATGTTATATGCTAAATGGGCTAATTGTGACATGTTATAAACTATAGGGGTCATCCCAATATTTATACTGTCATTCCCTGTATTCTGTTTTAAAAACTCGCTATTTACGCTACTAGTCCAATAATTTCGCGCTTTTAGTCCCAATAGTGCGAATTAAGCGATTTTCCATCCAAATAGTGGTTTTTCGATGCGTTTTTCCAAAAAAAACGCTATTTCGCGCAACATAGCGCAATATTGCGCGTTTTTTTAAAACATTAGATAATATCAATAAATGCAGCTTTCAAATTTCTTCCATAGTAATTATGGCATTATTGTTGTCTTTTAAACTCAATTTATAAATGAAATTGAGTTGTAACAATTGGTCTACAATAATAGCTAATACTTCTCTCCATCTCAACTTATAGGAAGGCCATTTTATGCATCTTTAGTCCTAGCCGCTGCACATCTAGCATGGCAAGTTATAACAGACGATCTATCGAACTCTGACGATTGCAAAAACAAGTAATAAATTGTCATGAATATACCAAGAGCACTCCAAGGTTCCATTTTCCGATGCAAATATATGACTTTCTTTTTTCTGTTCTTGCCAGGTTTATTTCAAACATTTGGTTTGGGGCGATTGTATTCATTGGTGCGTGTCTTGGGAAGCTTCTGAATTAGCAATAAGACTACAGGCTCCCATATTTCCACCAAGATTCTTTATAAACTCTATTTACAATCATGGATATTTATTTCAATTCTGGGATGATGCTTATCCTAGTCTGCCTTCTTAATATGTTTTTTTTCGTTTAAATGCTTCTTACTGTAATATGCACTAGATTAAATATTCTATGATATGTTTTTCAAATTCTTTATTCCGGAGTTGAACATTTGCTTTGTAATTACCATCAGTGTGGAACAAACTGAATAGATCCCCATTTCTAGAAGTAAAATCTGAACAAGTTTCCCATATAATGGTTTCTGAGCCAGATCTTGAAACATGTAAAAAGAAGTGATGATTCGAACTTAAAAAAGAACTTTGAAACTTTTTCTTGTTTTTCCATTTCAATATGTGTTTTTTTCTTCTTTTCTGCGATAAATATGGTCTGGAACTAACATATTGAACAAATGGTGCATGATCATCTTTGTTGAAAACATTCTGTATTTTAAATTGGTCTTTGGGAGTTCCATTCCAAACGCGTATCTCTGAAAACCTTGTGTCAACTGGGGCACATTTTATGTTTAGCTCTAGTGGTTTAAAATTACGAACAGGGTACATCCTTGAGCTTCTATTCTTTGGAGTGGCTGAAATGTTGCGAATATATAAGATCAAACTCCTTTAAGCTTTACATCATAAACAATCGTGATTGCGAAACAATAAACTAACACAAACTCGATTGTACTATTAATAATTCTTTCTGGCCTAGACAGCCATTCCAATGAGCCTATTGACACGGTATAAGATTGTCCCTAAGCCTTTATTGACCAGACAAGACTCCATTAACTTGATTCTAAGTGATTTTGGTTGACTCAAGTAATATTGTTAACCAAACTGGGAAAAAACCAAAAGGCTCGGATCGGTTCCAACCATTATCAAATTATTGAGTTCACTTCTCCCTGCTGTCGTTTCATGACCATACCCGCTTGTAACTCTACCATCTCCCCCTAATAAAAAAGAATATTGTCATGGCGGCAAAGTTAGTTATCACCCGACCTAACCCTTGAAACCATATATGCACATATACCATCCATACCCGACATGGGCAAGTCCTAAAAAGTCACTAAAGAATATTGTCATGGCGGCAAAGTTAGTTATCACCCGACGTGCTTCGTAGTGAAAAAGCTCGATTCAAAGCTCAATAAAAGCTCGATTCAAAGCTCAATAAAAGCTCGATTCAAAGCTTTAAAAAGTTTGTGTTTCCGCCACTAAAACTTACATTTATAATAAAAAAAATCCACGTCCCGTAAGGGATTAATGATACTCCCTTGAGGAATCTTATAAGTTTTGTTCGTGTAAACCCTGCAGGTGGGTTTATAATCCGACACGACAAATAAGTTAAGCGGACAGCCTTAGGGATAATACGTTTATTAAATAAAAAATCAGTCAGTGATTTAATTTAATAAATGAGTATCTGATTAATCTTTACGTGGGGAGATAATGAACATGTTTGATAATTGGAACGAATTGGATATTCAGATTATGATAGAGAGATCAGTCGTGATCTTTAGTGGAATAAATCACGATTTAAATGGATTGTGTATATATTAGATCTTGCGTTTATTTTAAATTTGAGGGTTTTTCCTTTTATCTCAATTATGTTCTTAAATTGTTAATTGGGTTTTATTTGTTGCACTTTTAATTCACTTATTTGAATTGGAGAAGTTGAGAATTTTAGACATATTAATTTCGAATTAATGAGAATATGGATGGGTTTGCGTGTTTTTATGAGTTGATTATGTGATATTATAGTTGTTGATGAAATTGGGTAAATTATTGTTGAATAAAGATGAGTTGTAGTTTACGCATACAAGCTGTTTGTTAAAATGACTAAATGAGATTTTATGTTGTTGGAGTTGTTTGTCTAGTTGTGAATCTAGCACCTATGCTTATGTGTTTTGTTGTATTGCGTTAAAGTGACGTTTGTGAATGCTAGTATTTGAGAATGTGATTTTGTTGAGAATGTGATAATTGAATGGTTTAATATTATTGGCCGAGGCCTTGTGATTTATTTATTGGCAATGGTCTATGTCTCTTTCTATACTGGGGACATAAGACGAGCCGAGAGGTATAGGGAATGACTCGTCTTACGGACTGGGGCGAGTGGCGTGAAGAGGTCCAAGTGCGCACTTTAAATATTTATTTGTGAGCAATGGTCTATGCCTCTTCCTATACCGGGGGTATAAGACGAGCCGAGGGGTATAGGGAATGACCTACCTTACGGACTGGGGTAGGTGGCGTGAGAGGTCCATGTATGTTATTTTATATGTTGGCAATGGTCTATGTCTCTTCATATACCGGGGACATAAGACGAGCCGAGGGGTATAGGGAATGACTCGTCTTACGGACTGGGGCGAGTGGCGTGAGAGGTCCATGTTTGTTATAGATGTGTGTTGGAGTTACTTAATTCATTTCGTTGTACGATGTTATTATATTTCTTTTTATACGTTGTTATCGTAGTTGTTGTTTGTGAGTTCTTGCATTTATGGGATGGAGTGACGGTATCTTGTGAGGTGTCGTCCCGTCTATGTATGTGCGTGGGACTCACCGTTACAGTTTTGTCTTTTAGGTACAACTTAGGTTGAGGCGTTTGGATAGGAGCATTAGCAAGTTATCGCATGGTTTCGGGGCTTCTTTGAATCGTTTTCTTTTACTTAGACTATTTTTGAGGTTGTAGCCTACGGGCAAATTACATTCGTTTGTTTTCTTTTTATATAACTCTGTTAAAACCATCTCGTCTTGTAGCCGCGTTTGGCAAACATTTTTATTTATTCGTTTAATTGTTCCTTTAGCTCGCAAGTTTTTTTCTTTTAAAAGTTAATTTTTTTACCAACAGGTTCTTTTTCCTTTTGTTTAAAAAGGTCACGCCTTGATATCCGTTTTTTGGATTTTGGGGCGTGACAAGTTGGTATAAGGTTCTTAAAAACAAATTAACTAGATTATGGTTTGGATATTCATAATTTGAGAATTAGGGTTCGGATTGAAAATGTCCCCCGAATTTTTTATTTTAATCCCGAATTTTTTTATTAATTTTTTATTTTAATTTATATAACATGATCTTTTTCATTTTAACAATTAAAATATAACTCTTTTTCTTACATATATTAGTTATATTTAGATAAGTATAATATAGTTTTGTAATTTTGAATATATGAGACTACTAAAATAAAAAATATCCTTAACTTCAAAAATTATATTGTTATTTCAAAAATAATAAATGGTCAACATTTTCCGATTATAAAAATTATAATGACAATGTATCTCATTTATTATGATAAATGTTGCTTGTGTGAATAAAACTAAATAATAAGAAATATGATAAAAAAAAATGTATCAATTGTTATAATATACTCCATTATTTGTAGTTTCACATTTTTTTATACTAAATGTTAATTTCTTTTTTTATACTCCATTATGAGAATTTTTTTCACTTTCAAAACAACTCGGGACGTGATACGGGTTGAGTGTCTACGGGTCGAGTCCGGACCCTAAGCCACCCCTAGTGGGATCTATCCATGCATATGTAAAAGGTTCGTTTCCATTCAGCAGGTTATAATATTCTTTTAGCTCTTGTACTTTTTATTTTTACTACAATTATTATTATTATTATCATATGCAATATTTAATCAACTTGTTTGATTTAGTGTTTTTTATTTGTCGTATAAAACCCAATATTCAGCCCCAATGACTATTAGTTGTTTTTTTGTCGCCCATCATTCTGAATAATTTTTCTCTCAGGAAATCAAATTAGATATTGGATTTTTTTTAACTTCATCGAACACATTAACTGAGAAACAGGATTCAAAATTAATTATTTTAACGGTATTAAAGTAGAGTTGATATTAGAGTTATAATTATGATGTTTTTCTATAAAATAACGGTTTACTATGATGGCATATCATGTTTTGCAAACAAACTTACTATGATGTTTTGCAAAATAACTTTTTCTATAAAATATGTATGAATTGGTTTTGAAAAAAACCCGATCCCAAGTTTTTGTTTATGGTCTGGTTTTAATTTGAACGAATAAGATTTATAAAATATGAATGAATTGGTTTTGTAAGAACCCTAAGTTCCATTTTATTTAACTGACAACAGTTCGTTTTATATAATGAACCTAATATAGTAGTATTTTTTGTAATGTAAATGACAATATAATTTTTGAACTTTACTATATTTTTTATTTTATTAGTCTCATATATTAAACAGTACAAATCTATATTATATTTATTTAAATATAACTAATATATGAAAAAAAAAGTTTTGTAGCACATATGGTAGAATGATCACATTTCATTTCAGAGGTTGTGGGTTCGATTCCACTCACCTGCATTTTATTATTATATTTTTAGTGTTGAAGTAAAAATTAATTTGTGTTTAAGAACGCTAATCCCCAGTTTAATCAATAGATTTGTGTTTAATTTAAACGAATAAGTTGTTCAATATCTGTAGGAATCGGAATTGTAATACCCCAATTTCATTAATTGGATTGGGTTTCATTAATTTGAGTTTAATTTACGAATTGATTTTTGAAGAACCCTAATCCGCATGGTTTAATTTGCAAGAATAAGTTGATCAAAAACTATTCGAATTGTTTTTGTAAGAAACATAATCCCCAATTTTATTTATTTTGTTTGGGTCTAATTTACAGGAATAAGTTGTGTAAAATCTGTACAAATTGGCTTTTAAGAACCCTAATCCCTAATTTTATTAATTGATTTGGGTCTGATCTCTATGAATAGTAATTACTTAATTTAATTTGAGAGAATAAGTTGTTCATTATATATTCGAATTGTTTTTGTAAGAACCCTAATACCCAAATTTATTTATTTTGTTTGGGTTTAATTTAAATGAATAAATTGTTTAAAATATGTACAAATTGACTTTTAAGAACCCTAATCCCTAATTTTATTAATTGATTTTATCTTTAATTTATTTGGGTATGATCTCTATGAATTGTAATTATTTAATTGTTTGGGGTTTAATTTAAATAATTAAGTATTAAATCAATTAGAGTGTTAGCCGTATCAATTTAAAACTGGATGGTTTTCTGGTCATTTTACATTTGACGAATTTTTTAAATATAATTCAATAAATCCTTTTCGGTAATTTCATCTGTTCATGATTTTGAAAAATCCTAATTTTAAATCTAACGGCTAATTTTTTAGGCTCTAATCTAGTCGTAGATCTCGACGGTTTGGATAGCAGTAAAAAGGACTGACTGTTCCAAAGAGGCTCTCCCATAATATCGAGTAAAATTATTCCGGGTATTTAAACATTGTCTCTAATTCATGTTTGAACCATATGTTTAGTTGAATAGTAAGCATAGTATGGGCAGCTAATTTTTTTAGCTCAACAATTGTATCATCTTTTGGAAAACTAGGCAAACACTAATATATCAAAAAGTAAAACCTCTAATTACACAGAGAGCAAAGAGATTATCAACGGCTTTCCTTAACTCCAATTTTGTCATGCCCCAAAATCCGAAAAACGGATATCAAGGAGTGACCATTTTAAACAAAAGGAAAAAGAACCTGTTGGTACAAAATTTAACTTTTAAAAGAAAATAACTTGCGAGCTAAAGGAAAAATTAAACGAATAAATAAAAATGTTTTTCAAACGCGGCTACAAGACGAGATGGTTTTAACAAAGTTATATAAAAAGAAAACAAACAAATGTAATTTGCCCGTAGGCTACAACCTAAAAAATAGTCTAAGTAAAAGAAAACGATTCAAAGAAGCCCCGAACCCATGCGATACCTTGCTAATGCTCCTATCCAAATGCCACAACCTAAGTTGTACCTGAAAGACAAAACTGTAACGGTGAGTCCCACGCACATACATAGATGGGACGGCACCTCACAAGATACCGTCACTCCATCCCATAAATGCAAGAACTCACAATCAACAACTACGATAACAACGTATAAAAAGAAATATAATAACATCGTACAACGAAATGAATTAAGTAACTCCAACACACATCTATAACAAACATGGACCTCTTCGCATCGTGATACATTTTCGTCCCGCCGGGATGAACGGCTAATCGGGAGTGGTGAAACTCATTTAATACCTCGTTCCTCATGTTTTCCGTCACATAAGTCCTTCCCTTAAATTGTAGTCCTCCATCGGTTCCTTTTGTCCAACCATCTAATCCTTCGCTCGAACTCATCTGTTTCTCATAGGTCTCCACTTTCTCGTCTCCATCTTGTGCTTCCAGAACCCTACTCACAAGTTCCGATTGTACCACTATTGTGTACAAGGTCCCCACATTAACATGCCCCAACTCCAAGTTTAACTCGTTCACTTTTCCCATCATCCTCCATTCCTCGATCGCCACATGCGCTAAGGTCGCATGGGACTGCCGACTCAAAGCATCCGCCACTACATTGGCCTTTCCCGGGTGATAGTGCAAGTCGTAGTCGTACTGTTCCAAATATTCCATCCATCGTCGTTGTCGCATATTTAGATCCCGTTGGGTAAAAATATACACTAGGCTCTTGTGATCCGAGAACACTTTGAACTTTTCCCCGAACAAATAATGCCTCCACATCTTCAACGCATGAACTATTGCCGCTAGCTCTAGGTCATGAGTCGGATAGTTCTTTTCATGAACCTTTAGTTGTCATGAAGCATATGCGATAACCTTTCCGTCTTGCATCAAGACGCAACCCAAACCTTCCTTCGAAGCATCGCAATACAATTGGTAACCCTTCCCCTACTCGGGAATAACTAGTATGGGGGAACTAGTCAACCGCTTCTTGAGCTCTAGGAAAGCTTCCTCGCAAGCCTCACTCCACACGAACTTCACCCCTTTCTTGGTAAGGTGAGTCATTGGAGTCGCTAACTTCGAGAAATCCTTGACGAACCGTCGATAGTATCTCGCTAAACCCAAGAAACTACGAATCTTTAACACATTTTTCGGTTGTGCCCATTTCGAAACCGCCTCACTTTTTGTCGCGTCCACCTTTACCCCTTCTTCCGAGATCACATGTCCAAGAAATTTCACCTCATTTAGCCAAAACTCACATTTGCTAAATTTTCCGTAAAGTTGGTGCTCTCTCAACGTGAGCAACGCTAAATAGAGATGCTCCTCGTGTTCCTCTCTTGAACACAAGTAAATCAAGATATCGTCGACGAAGACCACCACAAACTTGTCAAGATACTCCTTAAAGATCCGGTTCATTAACTCCATAAATGCCGCCGGCACATTAGTTAACCCGAATGGCATGACCACAAACTCATAGTGACCATACCGGGTCCTAAAGGCCGTTTTCAAAATATCCTCATCCTTCACCCTCAATTGGTGATAGCCTGATCGCAAGTCGATTTTTGAAAAGAACGTTGCTCCCTTCAGTTGGTCAAACAAATCATCAATTCGAGGTAATGGGTACTTATTATTAATAGTCACCCTATTTAGCTTTCGATAGTCGATGCACATCCTCATCGATCGATCCTTCTTTTGCACAAATAAGGTCGGTGCCGCCCACGGTGACGTACTCCGCCTAATAAACCCCTTCTCCAATAGTTCATCTAACTGCTTACTTAACTCTTTTAACTCTGCCGGTGCCAAACGGTACGGGGAAATGGCTATGGGTGCCATTCCCGGTACCAAGTGGATAGAAAAATCTAACCCTCTCTTCGGTGGTAACCCCGGTAGATCCTTCAGAAACACATCTCTAAAATCGTCCACTACGTTTGGCCACATTTCCACTTCCTCGTCGTTATCCACTATCGAGAGACTAGCCAAAAGACAAGACAGGTTGCCCACAACCCGCTTGGAATAATAAGGAATAGAAGAAAGGGTAGCGTCCCTTTCCCCACGAAAGAACACCTCATCTCCGGATGAAGTTGTAAGGAAAAATTTTCGTCGAACACAGTCGATGAAAGAGTTGAAATGAACCAACTAGTCCATTCCAAGTATCACGTCGAATCCCGACATCTCTATAACAACTAAATCAAACATAAACACGTGGTCTCCGATCATTGTCTCACAAGACCGACACACTTGCTCCAACACAACTCGACCCCCAACAAGAGTCTCTACAACAATCGGGTTCTCTAGAACCCCAATTTCTAATGACAAAGACTCAACTAGATGCCTAGCTATAAAAGAACGCGAAGCTCCTGTATCGAAAAGAACATGTGCCCAAGATGAGCACACAAGAACCATACCTTGTACATTTGCCGGGTCTCCTTGGTTTGGCAACTGTGGCAAGGTAAATAGACGAGCTTGAGCTGGTGGGTTTCCTTGTGGTTCTCGATTTCCCCCATGATTTCCTCGGTTTCCCATGCCTTGATGGCCTCCTCTGTAGTACCCACGGTTTCCCCCTCCTTGGTGGTTACCTCGAAACCCTCCCCCTTGGTTCCCAGGTAATTGGTGTGGTGGTACGAATTCCGGTCCTCTTGGTGGTGGTGGTGGTGGCAACCTAGGCTGGTTAAAAAGCCGGTTAGTGTCGATTCTTCCTTGTCCCCTGGTACAAACCCTTGCCGTATATCCAAATCAGTTGCATGTCCTACATTGGATTCTAGGGCATTCGAATTGTCGATGGTTCACATCTCCACAGTTGAAACACGCTCTCCTCATTACGGCGTTTGTCGGTAGTGGATTAAAACCCCTCTCTCCTCTTCCCTGTTGTTGAAATCACAAATTATTCGCCATATCCCAAGTTTGCTTCTTCTCTTCCCTCAGAGCATTTCCGGTCTTCGACTTCTCTAAGATTCTCAAAAAAACCAAACGTATCTGGTTCAAATTATATTTTTTTTACTTAAATAAAAAAACGAAGTATTTTTTTCATTATACAGCGTCCATCAAATAATTGTGAAAATAATAGTATTTTTTTTTTATAGATAGTTTTCATGAAAACTATCTATAAAAAAAACTAGATAAAATCACTTCGACCTTGTCAACTGATAATGAAAGAACGAAATCCGGGTAAAAACCAATACCTTCACAGCTTGAGCTGATTTTACCAACTCATTATAGTTGACATATCGGGCTGATGCCAATTGCAATGAGATGGTCGGATTCAACCCCTTCATAAATCTCCTACATTTTTCTCTACCCCCTAGAACCGAGTCTAGGGCATACTTCGAGAGTGAGGTAAACTTTAGTTGGTATGCTTGAACGGTCATACCTCCTTGATATAGTTCCTCGAAACACCTCCTCATTTCATCCTTATAAGAATCTGGAAGAAACTGCTGATTAAACAATTCAATGAACTCATTCCATTCGAAGTTACTTATGTCGTATGTATCCACGATCCCCAACCACCACTTCCGTGCTTCACCCTTTAGGTGAAACTGAGCCATATTCATCCGTTGTTCCCCATCTATTATTCCCGCTGCCGATAAGTATTTCTCCATTTCGTCCACTCATCACTCAGCTATGGATGGTCCACCTACCCCATCGA
Source organism: Primula vulgaris (assembly GCA_963920805.1). Classification (NCBI taxonomy): domain Eukaryota; kingdom Viridiplantae; phylum Streptophyta; class Magnoliopsida; order Ericales; family Primulaceae; genus Primula; species Primula vulgaris. The sequence goes on along the minus strand of OY987215.1, from coordinate 28,496,923 downwards.
AAGTCGAAGCCCCCAATCGGGTGAAGTTAAGCAATCCATTGTTACTTGAACTCCCAGCTTGTGCATTCTGCACCATCATTTAAACCACCTTCTGAAGGTCGGTCATCACTTGGTTAGCGTTTACCCGTTCTGGTTCAGGTGCATAAGTCTCTTCTTCTTCCTCATTCACTTCCTCATTCACATTCTCAGCCTCTTCCTCTTCCTCGGGTTGCTCAGGTGGTGGGACCCTAGTGTTACCTCTCCCCCCACGACCTCTAGCAGCCCTTCTTCCTCTAGTTTCTCCCCTCCCCCTTGGAGCTCTTCTTCCTCTTCCATTTTCCCCACCTCGGGTAGCCGCACCGCTTGATGGTGGTGCGCCCCCGCGTGTAGCTGGTCCCCGTCCACTAGTCCTTGTGGTAATAGCCATGACTACAAACATTTTAAGCCGACACTTTAGTTGCCTCACTTGACACTACTACTCATACATGAATACTCTACTTGTTCATCTTGACTCCCAACACTTAAAAAAATCCACATTCCACCAAAAATTTCAAATTCCGCTTATCTCTCTAGTTGAGTGTTTTGGGTATCAACAAAATATGTAAAACATGATAAAAGTTCTTTTTGCATGATAATCATTTTATCAAGCCTTCTAAGGTTCAAAATTATAGACTACTGAAATACGAATTCAATGGTTCAAGAGGAACCAAATTCGGAGTAAAAACGAATGAGTTACGAGCGTTTGAAGTATTTAATAAAGTGCTCTCAAATATTATTTGAGAAGGAACTAGAGTGCAATTATATTCTCTAATGAAAATGAATATAATTAACCGATAGAATAAATTCCCATTTCTAGAAGTAAAATCTGAACAAGTTTTTGATATAATGGTTTCTCAGCCAGATCTTGAAACATGTAAAAAAGAAGTGATGATTCGAACTTACAAAAAACCTTTGAATAGGTTCATAAACATGAATTGGAAGAAAATGGGTAGCTTTTGAAACTTTTTCTCGTTTTTCCGTTTCAATAGGTGTTTTTTTCTTCTTTTCTGCGATAAATATGGTCTGGGACTAACAGATTGAACAAATGGTGCATGATCATCTTTGTTGAAAACATTATCTATTTTGAATTGGTCTTTGGGAATTCCACTCCAAACGTAGGTCTCTGAAGACCTTGTATCAACAGCGGCACATTTTACGGTTTTTTTTTTTTTTTTTGCAAAACACTACGGATTCGAGAGAGTTAGGGAGACCCCTACCTGTATATAAAAAATAGAAATAAGTATATAAAAGTGGGATATAAACCAAACCTCATAGGGAAATCACTGCGAACATGAAATCTAAAAAACAGAAATAAAATCTACACAACTACACAAGTAACACGTGCGAGAAACTAATCGAAAAAGAAACCAGATCAGCTTCTAATCTAGGCATCTGCCTCGAATCTAATGCAAGTATCCCCTGATCCTCTATGGAAGTGTATCGATATCATGAAAGGACTGATCAGTCTTATGTAAACACTCCCAGTTCGCCATAAAGTCTGCCGTCTGGTTCGCCGCCCTAAAAACGTGCCGAATCAAGACCCCATGAGTGCACAACTAGCGTATGCAAGCTAGAATGTAACCGTGCTCCCAACCCCCTAAACTCGTTGAAGTGGTTTAAAATTACGAATAGGTTACATCCTTGAGCTAATTCTAGTCTTCAGAATGGCTGAAATGTTGCAACTATATGAGATTAAACTCCTTTAAGCTTTACATCATAAACAATCGTGATTGCGAGACAATAAACAAATACAAACTCGATTGTACTATTAGTAATCCTTTCTGGCCTAGACAGCCATTCCAATGAGCCTATTGACACGGTGTAATATTGTTCCTAAGCCTTTATCGACTAGACAATACTCGATTAACTTGATTCTAAGTGATTTTGGTTGATTCAAGAAATATTGTTAACCAAGATTACACAGTAAACTCCGTACTGTCACATATTTTGTTTCTTTACTTTGACTACTCTTTAACTTTTAATATTGCAAAAAGGGTGCCACGGAAAATACAATACAATGAAACGCGAGGTTGCCAACTTATAGGGGTGGACACGATTCGGTTTTGGGTGAAACCGAAACCAAACCAGAAATTTTAATTGATTCCGTTCCGGTTTGGTTTCCATGTTTTTGAAAACAAACCCAAAAACTATTGTGTTTGTTTTTTTAAAAGGGGGAGTGAGTTGAGAGTGTTTAAAACTTTTTCAAGTTTCCAAACTTATTTCTTTTGGTTTTGAACTCTGTAATAAGTTTAAGTGGGAATTGTCTATAGGTAACTCATATCAATTTATAATCCTTATAGGTATCTCCATAAGTTCACATTTCACATAGTTATCACTTTTTAATTATTTACTTTATTTACCAAAACGTCATCAACAACCCAAAACATAGTACACATATTTCACAAAAAAATGGAAAAAAACACAAAAAATTATATAAAACGGAAAAAATCATAAAAAATTACTCCCTCCATTCCATATTAAAAGGAACAATGGGGATACCTGCAATTTTGCAACGCAAAATTTTTTGCATTTTAAATGTCGGAATTGTAAATTTCAAAACTTATTCATATAATTTAGCATGTTAACTATGTTACAAAATTTTAAAATATACAATTTCGACAATTAAAGAACACCAATTTTACATTGCAAAACTACACGTATCCCCATTGTTCCTTTTAATATGGGACGAAGTGAGTATAAATAATTATAAAAATCACAAAAAATGTATTTTTATAAAAAAAATCACAAAAATTATTAAAAAAATTATTAAAATCAAACAAAAAAATGAATTTTTAAAAAAAATCATAGAAAATAAAAAATATTACAAAAAAAATGTATTTTATAAAAAAAAAGAAAAAAACATATTTTTTCTAAAAAAAATCACAAAAAAAAAGATAAAAATAACAAAATTTTTAAAAAATATAAAAAAATGTTTTTTTTTGTCAATATACCACTTTTTACACTGAAAACACTGTTATTTCATAAAAAAAAAACTGTTTTTCCATCAACAAGTGGATTTTTTAAACCAAAAAATGTTTTTTTCATGAAAAAATAGCTTTTTTTTTAATCTAAATGAGCTGAAAATGTATCTAATTCAATCGAAAGTACATATAGTTCAGTTGAAAGTGCATATAGTTCTGTTGAAAGTGTAAATAGTACAATAAAAGTGTAAATAGTCCAGTCGAAAGTACATTCAATTTAGTTGAAGTTACATCTAGTTCCGTTGAAAGTGCATACAATTAAGTCGAAAGTAAATATAGTTCAATAAAAGTGTGCATGCATATAGTTCAGCTAAAAGTGCATCTGGTTCAGCTGAAAGTGCATATTATTTAGTTGAAACTACATATAGATAAGTCAAAAGTTCATATAATCCAGTCGAAAATGAATATAGTCCAGTAAAAAGTGCATGTAATTAGTTGAAAGTGCATTCAATTTAGCTGAAAATACATCTAGTTTCGTCGAAAGTGTATACAATTCAGTCGATAGTAAATATAGTTCAATAAAAATTACGTATGCATATAGTTCAGCTAAAAGTGCATCTGATTCAGCTAAAAGTGCATATAATTTAGTCGTACCTATATATAGATATGTCAAAAGTTCATATAATCTAGTCGAAAATGAATATAGTCCAGTCGAAAATGCATATTGTTCAGCCAAAAGTACATATAGTTCAATAAAAGTGCATATAGTTCTGTCAAAAGTGCATCTAGTTCAGCTGAAAGGTGCTTCTGGTTCATGTAACATCCCGGATTTTTATAAATGGTTTTTTTACGATTAAATTTATCCAAAAACGTTTTAGACAATTTTTAGCCAAAAACCGAAACTCTTCCGAAAAACTTTATTTTAAAAACCTGTTACTAATTTTATAAATAAAAAGGACCCAATAGATTTGTTTCTAAAGATTTGTTATTTTGAGCAGTAAAATAATAGTTTTGATTATAAGTTAACTTTTAGAACTTTGGGGACCAAATAGTTTGCTTCCCCAAACTCTCTCAAAACAATTTCACGTAAAACACTTTTCAGCCCACTTTTCAAAACAGAAAACCTAAAAGAGAGAAAAGAGAGAAGTTCAAAATCTTAGGAAGAAGAAGAAGAAACCACCATTAGCGAGCCTTTACCGGAAGCATCTTCTCTACGAACTAAGGTAACGGGGGTTATCCATTGCGACTGGACGGGGTTGTATGTTAAGGTTAGATTTTGCGTTTTATAAATTTTGGGAGTTATTTAATTTATTTCGTTGTACGATGTTATTACATTTCTTTTAATACGTTGTTATTATAGTTGTTGTTTGTGAGCTCTTGTATTTATTGGATGGAGTGACGGTATCATGTGAGGTCCCGCCCCGTCTATGTATGTGCGTGGGACTCACCGTTACAGTTTTGTCTTTCAGGTACAATTTAGGCTGAGGCATTTGGATTGGAGCATTTGTGATGTATCGCATGGGTTTGGGGCTTCTTTCAGTCGCTTTCTTTTACTTAGTCCATTTTGAGGTTGTAGCCTATGGGAAAATTACATTCGTTTGGTATTTTTTTTATAAATTTCTTAAAACCATATTGTCTCGTAGCCGCGTTTGGCAAACATTTTTAGTTCATTCGTTTAATTGTTTCTTTAGCTCGCAAGTTGTTTTCCTTTTAAACTTAAATTTTGTACCAACATGTAATTTACCCGTAGGCTACAACCTCAAATAAAAACTAGTCTAAGCGAAAATAAAGCAACTGAAAGATGTCCCGAGCCCATGCGATACTGCGCTAATGCTTTTATCCGAACGTCTCAATCTAAATTGTACCTGAAAGACAAAATTGTAACAGTGAGTCCCACGCACATAACTAGACGGGACGGCACCACAAATACCGTCTCTCCATCCCTTAAATGCAAGAACCCACAAACAACAACTACGATAATCAACATATAAAAAGAAATATAATAACATCCTACAACAAGATAAATTAAATAACTTCAACACACATCAATAGCATACATGGACCTCTCACGCTACCTACCCCAGTCCGTAAGGTAGGTCATTCCCTATCCCTTCGGCCGTCTTATGTCCCTGGAATTAGGGAGAGACATAGACCATTGCTAACATAAAAATAGATTTATAGTGCGCACTTGGACCTCTCACGCCACTCGTCCAAGTCCGTAAGACGAGTCATTCCCTATCACTTCGGCCGTCTTATGTCCCCGGAATTAGGGAGAGACATAGACCATTGCTAACAATAAAATAAATATAGTGCACACTGGGACCTCTCACGCCACTCGCCCCAGTCCGTAAGACGAGTCATTCCCTATCCCCTCGGCCGTCTTCTGTCCCCGGAATTAGGGAGAGATAGAGACCATTGCACTACAGCTAAATCACAAGGCCTCGGCCAATAATATAAAACCATTCGGTTAACACATTCTCATACATCACATTAACTTAATTCATCATAACACATAAGCTTAGGTACTAGATTCACAACTCGCCAAACAACTCCAATAATGTAAAATCTCATTCGGGCATTTTAACAAACACCTTGTATGCACAATCTAAAACTCATCTCTATTCAACAATAATTTACCCAATTCTATCAACAACCATAATAACATATAATTAACGCATAAAACACACAAACCCATCAATATTCTCATCAATCCGAAATTAATATATCTAAGGTCTCAACCTCTACTATTCAAATAAATGGAATTAAAAGTGTAACAACATTAACAATTTAAGAACATAATTAATATAAAAGGCAAAAACCCCCAATTTATAATAAACGCAAAACCTAATCCTAACATACACCCTCGTCTAGTCGCAATGGATAACCCCGTTACCTTAGAGCGTAGAGGAGATGCTTCCGGTAAGAATCCGCTAATGGTGGTTTCCTCTTCTTCTTCTTCTTCTTCTTCTTCTCTTTTCTCTCTTTTTCTCTCTTTTCTCTTGTTTTAGGTTTAATGAATTAAAAGTGGCTGATTTGAGGTTTAGAAAAACTGTTTTTAGATAGTTTGTGGAAGCGAACTATTTGGTCCCCATAGTTCTAAAAGTTAACTTTAAATCCAAAAATATTGTTTTTCTACTCAAAAATAACAAATCTTTAGAAACAAATCTATTGGGCCCTTTTTATTAGTAAAATTAGTAACAGGTTTTTAAAATAAAGCTTTTTGGAAGAGTTTCGGTTTTAGGCTAAAAATTAGTCGAGTGACCGGTTTTTGGTAAAATTTGAATAAAACGTTTTTGGATAAATTAATTCCTAATTAAAAACACTTATAAAAATACGGGATGTTACAACTAACCCTCCTTAAAAGAATTTCGTCCCGAAATTTCCTCTCCAAACAACTATACCCAGAAATGATAAACTTATAAAAACAAGGCCATAAAAATTTTAAACGTACAATTCGTGACATAATTCAAGAAATAAAATACACAGGGTTCACAACCCGTAACAACTTCACAATCCATAACTCAAATATATGAACAACATGTAAGAATCTCAAATAAGGTAAACACCTATATATAATATTAAACAGCATAAAAGACAACTACTCAACAACTCCAAAACGTCCCCAAGACTCAAAGTACGGGTCTTTCTAGCAAACTAAACTCTAATAAAATAAACTCTCAACCCATACCCAGGGGTGTCACACGGCTGAATAACACGTGTGGCGGCACGTGCTAAACAAAGTCTAAATGAAATAATTATTAAACACTCGCTAAATAACTTATTAAATAAGCTCAAATTTCTAGCAAAAGCTTCATTAAATAGAATCTCGAAAATTACGTTCATTACAAGAAGTTAATCTCTTACAACTAAAATAAAAATGTAACCGCAGCGGAATTTAACACATAATCTTAAAGGTCTGTCTGGTCCTCAAACTGACTCGATATCAACCCTACTTAACTGCTCGTTAACCTGAAAACATTTTTTTTTTTTTAAAAGAGAGGGGTGAGCCAAACGAGCTCAATGAGAGAGAAAGCCTCACAATATATTATACGGGTCGAAAATAAGATTTTTTTCCTTTAAGTTTCTTGGAACATAATAACTTGTTTAATAAAAATTTCCAATGCATAAGTATTTAGAAATTACTTGAATATAAAAGATAAATAAACTTTTCACTTTTCTTTCATCAAAATTAAATCTCGCAATAGTAATAATAAAAAAAAATTTCTTCCTTTTTATGATAAAAGCAAAATGATAACATGTATATCTTAGAGTACCAAGCCCGATTGACTTCCTCAATCTATTTACCGTCGATCTTTTTCTCAGGTGTATAAACCATACGTGCACTACGTAATTAAGGTCACCACAGCATGACGGCTGAGTCTATTCCTTAAAACGTTCCGGTTAACAAAACTATGTACAATTGCTAAGTTAACCGTTGAGAACTAAACTCTTTCGTTTAGTTGCCAACATCACCCCACTTTCCTCTTCCCCTTATTCGGGATTCTCCGTTGGACTTATTCTCATGGTCCCAAATACAAATCATAAGCAAATCATAAAATAATAAATTTAGAAACCTTATACAGATACACTGTATATAACCTTTATCTTTATAAGATATAAACTAGTTCTCTTTATACAGATCCACTTTATATAAATCACTTCTTCTTTTTCATTCTTTTCTTTCTTTTATTTGCACTAGTGTATATATATCTATATTAACAAGGAAGAATTCATTATAGGGACGTGTATATGGCATGACAATTGGCTTAGCATTTATACTACAATTCTATACCAATTTATTACTTCCGTTTCAATTTCTCATGCAAGGTTACCTCCTTAATAAATTACTAGCAACAAAAACTCTTTGAATACATGTAACATTATTTCTCCTTAAATATTCCACGCATAGTAGTTATAGGAATAAATACAAACATCTTGTTATAGAAACTTCAAGATAATATTTACTATTCTTAATTGACATTTACTCTTCAGACAAGGCATCGGTTTTATATATGAATACAATCAAATCATGTCATTAATCATCTTAGTGAGGCATTCAAAGACCTATAACTTACACCATTATTCCTAATCATACGTTTATACAATTCAATATTTCTAACCGAAGTAAATTACATAATTACTAGGCCCAATTCTTACCAGCTAATCCCTAAAAGTACTACCACGTATCAATCCATGGTAAATCATTTTACCAATTAAACACCTCTAAATCCTTTAAAACTCTATAGCTTTGATAACGTGTAAACGTAAGGTCCTTAAATCACTTAAACAACAAAACATCAGTATTCTTACTTATGAAAACAAAATAGTCACATGAGTAATTATTTAGAAGAATAAATATTCAAAATAAAATTTTTAAAGTAAAATACGGGATTTTACACTCTCCACCACTTAAAGAAGTTTCGTCCCGAAACTTTATTTCTTTAATAACTTGAAAAAAAAAAGATAATGTTTCCGAATAATATTATATATGCTTTCTTAGACGTGATTAAATTAGCTCACATAATTTCTTTAACCAACCGGTCTCCAAAACAGTTACTTGTGTGTGCATGTAGCATAAACTATATAAAAGAAGTATAATAAAAGGTATCTTGGAAACTCATTTGAGATTAAAATTACTAATAATAATATCATCATTATCCTTGTGAAACTTGAAAACTTATGATGGAAAAATACTAACGTAAATTCCTAAGGTCAAACTTTTACCACTTCCGATCGTTTATTATCTCATTAATTACCAAATTCTATAACTCCCATCAATCATAATTCCAAAACTCTATAACTCCTGTCTACATAATTCTTAGTTCAAATTCTGATTTTAGTCATCATCAATGCTAATAACAAAGTGTACACCATGAAAGCAAAACACATGATGTAAGCTAATCTTTTAATTGGTAAAAATTTTTTTTTGTTCCAACCATGTTTTTCCTTGAACTGATAATTAACCTCTAGGACGGTTCAAATTCAAACAACTATTATTGATATTGATACCGTAAGATAACCAAACCTATTCCAAAACTTGTTTCCATATCGTTTTCCGAAACATTTATTACTTAAACATCTATATCTATTTCATGTGCTTCCGCTGCACGCGCTGATAAAGTAATAATAATAATGGTGCTAGCCGGCCTAACAATGCATTTTGTTTCTAATTTATCAAACAATCCAGTTTTAGCATCCAGACCACCACCCAAAAATAATACCAATCTCCCTTTATACCATGTTCTCTTAAACAAAACAATCTTTAATTAATAAGAAGCGCAAAACCTAATAATTTATATTTAGTCCCAAAATACCACTCCAAATTCACATATAATACATGCTCTCAATCAAAGTGCAAGACCTGTTGAAACTTTGCAACTAATCCGACCAAAGAGATTTACTTGAAATAACTAGGACAACTATAATGCTAGTTCACTTATTATTTGAACACTTTAAAAACAAATTAAATCTCAAGTTTGGATCCTAATTATAGCTTAAACATCTTTTACAGTGGTCAAACGAATTGAAAATAACCTAACGTATCATTTCATTGAAACTCTAAGCAAAACTCGGCACCGAAAGGTAATCCATGGACAACATTAAATTACAAAAATTCGAAGGAAACTACCATAATCGAGGTTCTCTTATAGTTGTCGAAAACTTCAACTCAAAAAAAAAATTCCATAAAATCCATAAATATATCCTATCATGCCCTTTTGTTTGTTAGTTACAATCCGCCGCAATAGTTAAATACATTTTTATTTATATATACCAAACCAGTGACTTCATTAACGTACAAACCATTAATATAGATAATAAGAAAATGTTTTAAAAACTTTGTCTCACCTATAATAGTTTACAAACTCAAACATTTTAACTTGTACAGGGGCATGCTACACCAGATATATTTCTTAAGTTTTCAACAGTTAATCTTATAAAAATAAAATCTATTAAAATTCCCTTATATCGACCTTGAATTTAGTACATATGAAATTAGCTATGTGTAATTCCTCTTAAATATGGACACCAAACCAACTCAACTAAATTAAGTCTTACATTATAGTATAGTCTTACATTATACAGTATCAAACGAGATTCTTCATGTAGGGACAATTAACTTAGAACCTAAAATATCTAAGTCCCCGGTTATGATTCTATCAAGTGAAGGAAAATAGTTGCTAAATGTGAAACATATATATAAAACACTAGCTTACAATCTAACCAAATTTTTTTTTATATTCAATGTCTAAAAGAGTAGAATCATGTTGTAAGGAAGAAATAAGTGCACAAACGACTTATAAAACTAATGAATTTAGGACACGACCTCACAAAACATAATTAAACATTCATGTTTTCCAACTAATAAAATCTAACCAAATCCCTTTTTTTTTTCTTTTTTTTTTCTCATTCTAATACATGTATTCTTATATATATATATATATATATATATATATATATATATATATATATATATATATATATATTTTATAACATATTATAATAATTTGCAAAGGCATCAAATTCCGCTAATCATACAATACAACATTCCGCACATTACGTGATAATCACAAAACATGTAAATCATGATAAAAGCTCGTTTTTCATGCTAATCATTTTATCAAGATTTCTATGGTTCATAATTATAGAGTACTGAAATACGAAGTCAACGCTTCAAGCGGAATCAAATTCGGAGTAAAAACGAAGGAGTTATAAACGTTTGAAGTATAACAAGAAAACTGCAAAATTGTCAGAACACGACCGTTCGTTTTGGACAAAACGACCGATCGTTTTGGTCCTAAAATGACCAGTGAGGTCTGAAAAATTCGACCGATCGTTTTAGGATACGACCGATCGTTTTTGGTCAAAAACTGACCAGTAGGGTCTGAAGAATTTCGACCGGTCGTTTTGACAGACGACCGATCGTTTTGACTGCAGAAAAATTATCAATACAAAAACGTAAAATTAGTAAACACTTGTAAATTCCTTACAAGGCACATATTACACATCATTCTAATCCATAACATTTTTACGAACAACATCGATTCGCATATAATATTCATTAACACACAAGTTAATAATTTAGAAAATACATTACGTAAGACCGTCAACTACACAATTCTCGCACTCTAATAGTTAGCTACTACTCGACATGAAAATTTATATCTCATACACACTATATCAATCTACACAAGCATACAAACAACACAAAAGTGTGAGGGATAACCCATCACGATACGTTATCCTAAAGCACCCGAGCGTCCTCGCATACTCTAGAACTCCACATCGCTAAGGTATTCCTTCACACATACCGACGAGAGGTCCACCCACTAGTTTGGCGAGCCGGGATCAACAAGCGTCATCATTGTCCCCAACTTGCCTTACATGTGGACTTTCCTTTCATCAACTAATACTAAATTCTAGCTACATGTCTTAAGCTAAATGCAACCCCCCGTTTTTAGAAAAAGTTTGAGTTTTTGGAAAAAGTTTTGTGAAAATGATACGATGGATCTTGGTCCAATGGTTACCCATTTTCCCGTCGTCCCAAAGTATACAAGAACCTGGTTAGCTCTGATACCAACTTGTCAAGCCCCAAAATCCGTAAAATGAATATCGAGGCATGACCTTTTTAAACAAAAGAAAATAGAACCTATTGGTACAAAATTAAATTTTTTAAAGAAAACACTTGCGAGCTAAAGGAACAATTAGATGAATAAATATAAAGTTTGGCAAACGCGGCTACAAGACAAATGATTTTAACAAAATTATATAAAAAGAAATGAACAAATGTAATTTATCCGTAGGCTACAACCTCAAATAAAAACTAGTCTAAGCGAAAATAAAGCAACTGAAAGATTCCCCGAGCCCATGTGATACTGTGCTAATGCTCTTATCCGAACGTCTCAATCTAAATTGTACCTGAAAGACAAAATTGTAACGGTGAGTCCCACGCACATAACTAGACGGGACGGCACCACAAATACCATCACTCGATCCCTTAAATGCAAGAACCCACAAACAACAACTACGATAATCAACATATAAAAAGAAATATAATAACATCCTACAACGAGATAAATTAAATAACTTCAACACACAGCAATAGCATACATGGACCTCTCACGCCACCTACCCCAGTCCGTAAGGTAGGTCATTTCCTATCCCTTCGGCTGTCTTATGTCCCCGGAATTAGGGAGAGACATAGACCATTGCTAACATAAAAATAGATTTATAGTGCGCACTTGGACCTCTCACGTCACTCGTCCCAGTCCGTAAGACGAGTCATTCCCTATCCCTTCGGCCGTCTTATGTCCCCGGAATTAGGGAGAGACATAGACCATTGCTAATAATAAAATAAATATAGTGCACACTGGACCTCTCACGCCACTCTCCCCAGTCCGTAAAACGAGTCATTCTCTCTCCCCTCGGCCGTCTTCTGTCCCCGGAATTAGGGAGAGACAAAGACCATTGCCACTACAGCTAAATCACAAGGCCTCGGCCAATAATATAAAACCATTCGGTTAACACATTCTCATACATCACATTAACGTAATTCATCATAACACATAAGCATAGGTACTAGATTCACAACTAGCCAAACAACTCCAATAATGTAAAATCTCATTCGGGCATTTTAACAAACACCTTGTATGCACAATCTAAAACTCATTTCTATTCAACAATAATTTACCCAATTCTATAAACAACCATAATAACATATAATTAACGCATAAAACACGCAAACCCATCAATATTCTCATCAATCCGAAATTAATATATCTAAGGTCTCAACCTCTACTATTCAAATAAATGGAATTAAAAGTGTAACAACATTAACAATTTAAGAACATAATTAATATAAAAGGCAAAAACCCCCAATTTATAATAAACGCAAAACCTAATCCTAACATACACCCTCGTCTAGTCACAATGGATAACCCCCGTTACCTTAGAGCGTAGAGGAGATGCTTACGGTAAGAATCCGCTAATGGTGGTTTCCTCTTCTTCTTCTCTTTTCTCTCTTTTTCTCTCTTTTCTCTTGTTTTAGGTTTAATGAATTAAAAGTGGGCTGATTTGAGGTTTAGAAAAACTGTTTTTAGATAGTTTGTGGAAGCGAACTATTTGGTCCCCATAGTTCTAAAAGTTAACTTTAAATCCAAAAATATTGTTTTTCTACTCAAAAATAACAAATCTTTATAAACAAATCTATTGGGACCTTTTTATTAGTAAAATTAGTAACAGGTTTTGAAAATAAAGCTTTTTGGAAGAGTTTCGGTTTTTGGCTAAAAATTAGTCGAGTGACTGGTTTTGGTAAAATTTGAATAAAACGTTTTTGGATAAATTAATTCCTAATTAAAAACACTTATAAAAATACGGGATGTTACAAAAAGAGAAAATTAAGGCAGAGTTTAAATATTAGAAATAATGAAGTTTAGAGGGAAATACTTTAATCATACTTTCGGTGTCGTTATGGATTGGGTGATTCGCTTCTCTAAGTTCGGATTCCATGACTTATTGTGCATTTCAACAATATTTTTCAGGAAAGAAAGTCACGAAAACGGCAATCAAAACAGGAAACGAAAATGTAACGTAAATCCTGAAAAAATGAAAAATTTCTTAAAATTTTCAGGTCTTAAACAATAGGAATCGGGAAACACTACAAGAAAATGAGGATAGCAACAAATAACTTTTGAAAACTGTTGTATAGTGAATGTCAATAAATTTTAGCAACGTAATAATAGTAACTAATTATTAAATCTTGTGACACACTCACTTTACCAATTTGAACACTTGAAATGCTAGTGGTTATTATGACCAAGTTTATAAAAATTAAATAGAGTTGCAGTGCTCTATTACATTTAGACTGTGTACTCGTGTTCCCTGGAGGAAATGGGTTGCTTTAGTCGAGTAGGTTCTTTAAAAAATCAACTTTCATATCTCAACAACCATAACATTTTATAGCAACCTACAATAAAGACTCTACAATAGCGACCTGAACATAAAACAACTCAATTGTCCTGCCAATTAATCATAATAAAGAAGAAATAATATGGGTAGGTAAGAATGTCACGCCCCGAAATCCCAAAAACGGATATCAACGCGTGACCTTTTGAACAAAAAGAAAAAAGAACCTGTTGGTACAAAATTTAATTTTTAAAGGAAAATAACTTGCGAGCTAAAAGAACAATTAAACAAATGAAATAAAGATGTTTGCCAAACGCGGCTACATGACCAGATGGTTTTGACAAATTTATAAAAAGAATACCAAAATGTTCTAAGTAAAAAGAAAGCGAAAGCCCCGAATCCATGTGATGCATCGCTAATGCTCCTATCCAAACGTCTCAACCTAAGTTGTACCTGAAAGACAGAATTGTAACGGTGAGTTCCATGCACATACATAGACGGGGCGACACCACACAGGATACCGTCACTCCATCCAATAAATGCAAGAACTCACAAACAACAACTACAATAACAACGTATCAAAAGGAATGTAATAGCATCATATAACGAAATAAATTAAGTAACTCCAACACACATCTATAACACACATGGACCTCTCACGCCACCTACCCCAGTCCGTAAGGTTGGTCATTCCCTATACCCCTCGGCTCGTCTTATGTCCCCGGTATAGAGAGAGACAGAGACCATTGCCAACATATAAATATTTAAAGTGCGCACTTGTACCTCTCACGCCACTCGCCCCAGTCCGTAAGATGAGTCATTCCGTATACCCCTCGGCTCGTCTTATGCCCCCGGTATAGGAAGAGACATAGACCATTGCCAACATATAAATAATTAAAGTGCACACTAGGACCTCTCACGCCACTCGCCCTAGTCCGTAATACGAGTCATTCCCTATACCCCTCGGTTCGTCTTATGCCCCCGGTATAGGGAGAGACATAGACCATTGCCAATAAATAAATATCAAGGCCTCGGCAAATAATATTATACTATTCAGTTATCACAATTTCCAATAAAATCGCACTCTCGCAATTCAACAAAACAAATAAGCATAGGCACTAGAATCACAACTAGCCAAACAAGCCTTATAGTTATCAATTAATTTCTTGCCAAACAAACCTCAACAAAACTCATACGTATCAATTCTCCAAAAAGTCAAATTGCCAAACAAGTCCAACAACATAAAACCCCATTCATGCATTTAAACAAACACCTTGTATGCATAAACTACAACTCATCTCTATTCAACATAAATTTACCCAATTTCATCAACAACTATAATAACACATAACAACTCATAATAACACACAAACCCATCTATATTATCATTAATTCGAAATTCATATATCTAAAATCCCAATTCTCAAATTCAATTAAGTGAACCAAAAGAGCAACACATAAAACCCAATTAACAATTTAATAGAATATAATTGAGATAAAAGAAAAACCCCCAAATTTTATAAAACGCAACATCAATCCCTAACATACAACCCCGTCCAGTCGCAATGGATAACCCCCGTTACCCTTAGTTCGTAGAGGAGATGCTTCCGGTAAAGGCTCGCTAATGGTGGTTTCTTCTTCTTCTTCCTAAGATTTGGAAATTCTCTCTTTTCTCTCTTTTAGCTTTTCTGTTTTGAAAAGTGGGCTGACAAGTGTTTTACGTGAAATTGTTTTGAGAGAGTTTGGGGAAGCGAACTATTTGGTCCCCAAATTTCTAAAAGTTAACTTATAATCAAAACTATTATTTTACTGCTCAAAAATAACAAATCTTTAGAAACAAAGCTATTGGGTCCTTTTTATTTATAAAATTAGTAACAGGTTTTTAAAATAAAGTTTTTTGGAAGAGATTCGGTTTTTGGCTAAAAATTGTATAAAACGTTTTTGGATAAATTTAATCGTAAATAAAACCATTTATAAAAATCCGGGATGTTACAACACACCCTCCTTAAAATAATTTTGTCCCAAAATTCCATTTCCTCTGTAAAGAACTACTCCCATAAATGATCAACTTTTATAAATAAGACCGTAAGAATTTAAAAGTACAAGTCGTGTCATAATCCAAGAAATAAAATACACAGGGTCCACAACCCGTTATACTCCACCATCCATAACTCAAGTAAATGAAAAACATGTAAGAATCTCAAATAAAGTAACCACCTATATACAATATCTAACAGAATAAAAGACAACAATGTAAAACAAGCAGCTACAACATAAAAGACAATAAAGTAAACTAAGATGGCATGCTTCTACCTCAACAACTTCAAAACGGATCATAAAACTCAAAATACGGCCTTTGTAGTAAACTAAACTCTAATAAAATAAACTACAACTCTAGACGTTACAACCCTTCCCCGATAAAGGAATTTCGTCCCGAAATTAGAAAGTACCTAAAGAAAAGACGAGGTCAGGATACTTCCTCCTCATCTCATCTTCGCGTTCCCAAGTTGCCTCCTCGGCCCCATGGTGTTTCCAAACCACCTTTACCAATCTAATCGTTTTTCCTCGAAGTTCCTTCTCTTGCACATCGATAATCCTCGTAGGTCCCACCTCGTAGGTCACATCGCACTAACCTCAATGTCCTCAAAGTCCACCATATGTGAAGGGTCGTGATGGTACTTTTTCAACATTGACACATGGAACACCGGGTGAACCCCCGCCAACTTTGGTGGCAAGTCCAACCATTATGCAACTTCTACAACTCGGTCCACGATTTCAAATGGTCCGATAAATCTCGGGCTCAACTTCCCTTTAGAGCCAAACCTCATAATCCCCTTCCTTGGTGAAACTCGCAAAAATACTCGATCCCCCTTTTCGAACTCCAAAGGTCTCCTCCTCTTATCTGCATAACTCTTTTGCCTACTCCGAACCGTCTCGAGCCTTTGTCGAATTAACTTAATCTTTTCTGTTATTTCTTGAATCAATTGCGGTCCTAACATTCCCGCTTCTCCCACCTCGGTCCAACACACCGGAGACCTACACGGCCGCCCGTATAAAGCCTCGAAAGGTACCATGCCAATACTAGCTTGGAAGCTATTATTATACGCAAACTCTACTAAGGGTTGATGGCTCTCCCAGCCTCCCTTGAAGTCATTCACACATGCGCTCAACATATCTTCTAGCACTTGGATAGTCCGCTCCGATTGTCCATCCGTTTGGGGATAGAACGCCGTACTCATTGTCAACTTGGTCCCTAAGGCATTTTGCAATGCGCCCCAGAACCTCGACACAAACCTCGCGTCTCGATCCGATACTATCGAAATCAGTACCCCATGAAGTCTAACAATTTCATTCACATACTTCCGTCCCAAGATTTCCACCGAGTTCGTCATCTTAATTGCAATGAAGTGTACGGATTTGGTCAAACGGTCGACAACAACGTCATTCCCACTAACCGATTTAGGTAAGTTGGTCACAAAATCCATTGCTATCCTTTCCCACTTCCATTCCGCCACCGGTAAGGGTTGGAGTATAATCGTCGGCCTTTGGTGTTCCGCCTTCACTTGCTGGCAAGTTAGGCACCTGCTAACATATGAAGCTACATCTCATTTCATTCCGGGTCATCAAAATTGTCTCTTCGCATCGTGATACATTTTCGTCCCGCCGGGATGAACGGCTAATCAGGAGTGGTGAAACTCCTTTAATACCTCGTTCCTCATGTTTTCCGTCATGTAAGTCCTTCCCTTAAATCGTAGTCTTCCATCGGTTCCTTTCGTCCAACCATCTAATCCTTCGCTCGAACTCATCTGTTTCTCATAGTTCTCCACTTTCTTGTCCCCATCTTGTGCTTCCAAAACCCTACTCACAAGTTCCGGTTGTACCACTATTGTGTACAAGGTCCCCACATTAACATGTCCCAACTCCAAGTTGAACTCGTTCACTTTTCCCATCGTCCTCCATTCCTCGACCGCCACATGTGCTAAGGTTGCATGGGACTTTCGACTCAAAGCATCCGCCACTACATTGGCCTTTTCCCGGGTGATAGTGCAATTCGTAGTCGTACTGTTCCAAATATTCCATCCATCGTCGTTGTCGCATATTTAGATCTCGTTGGGTAAAAATATACCCTAAGCTCTTGTGATCCAAGAACACTTCGAACTTTTCCCCGAACAGATAATGCCTCCATATCTTCAACACATGAACTATTGCCGCTAGCTCTAGGTCATGTGTCGGATAGTTCTTTTCATGAATCTTTAGTTGTCGCGAAGCATACGCGATAACCTTTCCGTCTTCCATCAAGACGCAACCCAAACCTTCCTTCGAAGCATCGTAATACAATTGGTAACCCTTCCCCTGCTCGGGAATAACTAGTATGGGGGAACTAGTCAACCGCTTCTTGAGCTCTAGAAAAGCTTCCTCGCAAGCTTCACTCCACACAAACTTCACCCCTTTCTTGGTAAGGTGAGTCATTGGAGTCGCTAACTTCGAGAAATCCTTAACGAACCGTCGATAGTATCCCGCTAAACCCAAGAAACTCCGAATCTCGAACACATTTTTCGGTTGTGCCCATTTCGAAACCGCCTCAATTTTTGTCATGTCCACCTTAACCCCTTCTTCCGAGATCACATGTCTATGAAATTTCACCTCATTTAGTCAAAACTCACATTTGCTAAATTTTTCGTAAAGTTGGTGCTCTCTCAACGTGAGCAATGCTAAACGGAGATGCTTCTCGTGTTCCTCTCTTGAACTCGAGTAAATCAAGATAAAGTCGACGAAGACCACCACGAACTTGTCGAGATACTCCTTAAAGATCTGGTTCATTAACTCCATAAATGCTGCTGGCGCATTAGTTAACCCGAATGGCATGACCACAAACTCATAGTGGCCATACCGGGTCCTAAAGGCCGTTTTCGACATATCCTCATCCTTCACCCTCAATTGGTAATAGCCTGACCGCAAATCGATTTTTGAAAAGAACGTCGCTCCCTTCAGTTGATCAAACAAATCATCAATTAAAGGTAGTGGGTACTTATTCTTAATAGTCACCCTATTTAGCTTTCGATAGTCGATGCACGTCCTCATCGATCCATCCTTCTTTTGCACGAATAAGGCCGGTGCCGCCCACGGTGACGTACTCCGCCTAATAAACCTCTTCTGCAATAGCTCCTCTAACTGCTTACTTAACTCTTTTAACTCTGCCGGTGCCAAACGGTATGGGGAAATGGCTATGGGTGCTGTTCCCGGTACCAAGTCGATAGAAAAATCTAACCCTCTTTTCGGTGGTAACCCCGGTAGATCCTTCGGAAACACATCTCTAAAATCGTCCACTACACTTGGCCATATTTCCACTTCCTTGTCGTTATCCACTATCGAGAGACTAGCCAAAAGACAAGACAGGTTGCCCACAACCCGCTTGGAATAATAAGGAATAGAAGAAAGGGTAGCATCCCTTTCCCCACGAAAGATCACCTTATCTCCAAATGAAGTTGTAAGGAAAACTTTTCGTCGAACACAATCGATGAAAGAGTTGAAATGAACCAACCAGTCCATTCCAAGTATCACGTCGAACCCCGAGATCTCTATAACAACTAAATCAAACATAAACACGTGGTCCGCGACCACCATCTCACAAGACCGACACACTCGGTCCAACACAACTCGACTCCCAACAGGAGTCTCTACAACAATCGGGTTCTCCAGAACCCCAATTTCTAACAAAAAAGACTCAACTAGATGCCTAGCTATAAAAGAACGCGAAGCCCCCATATCGAAAAGAACATGTGCCCAGGATGAGCACACAAGAACCATACCTTGTACATTTGTCGGGTCTGCTTGGTTTGGCAACTGTGGCAAGCCATATAGACGTGCTTGAGCTGGTGGGTTTCCTTGCGGTCCTCGATTTCCCCCATTATTTCCTCGGTTCCCCATGCCTTGATGGTCTCCTCGGTAGTTCCCACAGTTTCCCCCTCCTTGATGGTTACCTCGGAACCCTCCCCTTTGGTTCCAAGAAATTGGTGTGGTGGTACAAATTCCGTTCCCCTTGTTGGTGGCGGTGGCAACCTAGGTTGGTTAAAAGGCCGGTTGGTGTCTGTCAAGCCCCAAAATCCATAGAACACGGATTTCGAGGCATGACCTTTTTAAAACAAAAGAAAATAGAACCTGTTGGTACGAAATTAAAAATTTTAAAAGAAATAAATTACGAGCTAAAGGAACAATTGACAAATAAATAAAAATGTTGCCAAACACGGCTACATGACAAGTTTTATAAAACTAAGAAAATAACAAATGAAAGAATTTGCCCGTAGGCTACAACCTCAAAATATAATAAAAATGAAAAGTAAGCGGAAGCCCCAAACCCATGATGTTGCAATGCAACAGCTCTTATCCAAACATGCCAACCTAATTGGTACCTGAAATACAAAATTGTAACGGTGAGTCCCACGCACATAACTAGACGGGACGGCACCAGAAATACCGTCACTCCATCCCTTACATGCAAGAGCTCACAAATTCTACAGCTACGATAATCGACGTATAAAAAGAAATATAATGACATTCTACAACTACGATAAATTAAATAAATTAAATACACATCAACAGCATACATGGACCTCTCACGCCACCTACCCCAGTCCGTAAGGTAGGTCATTCCCTATCCCTTCGGCCGTCTTCTGTCCCCGGAATTAGGGAGAGACAGAGACCATTGCAACATAAAAGTAGATTTATAGTGCGCACTTGGACCTCTCACGCCACTCGTCCCAGTCCGTAAGACGAGTCATTCCCTATCCCTTCGGCCGTCTTATGCCCCCGGAATTAGGGAGAGACATAGACCATTGCTAACATAAAAGTAAATATAGTGCACACTGGGACCTTTAACGCCACTCGCTCCGGTCCGTAAGACGAGTCATTCCCTATCCCCTCGGCCGTCTTCTGTCCCCGGAATTAGGGAGAGACAGAGACCATTGCCACTACAGCTAAATCACAAGGCCTCGGCCAATAATATAAAATCATTCAAATAACACCATCTCATACGTATAAATATTAAGGCCTCGGCCAATAATATTATACTATTCAACTAACATAACTCATATGTCACTTAACGTAATACAACATAAACCATAATCATAGATGCTAGATTCACAACTAGCAAATCACTTCAACAACATAAAACTCATTCAGGCATTTTAACAAACACCTTGTATGCATAAACTACAATCCATCTATATTCAACAATAATTTACCCAATTTTATCAAAAACCATAATAACTCATAATCAACGCTTAAAACATGCAAACCCATCCATAATCTCATTAATTCGAAATTAATTAGTCTCAAGTCTCAAATTCTACAATTCAATTAATGGAATTAAAAATACAACAACTAAACCCCAATTATCAATTTAAGAACATAAATAATATAAAAGGCAAAACCCCCAATTTATAATGAACGTAAAACCTAATCCTAACATACACCCTCGTCTAGTCGCTATGGATAACCCCCGTTACCTTAGAGCGTAGTGGAGATGCTTTCGGTATGAGCCCGCTAATGGTGGTTTCTCTTCTTCTTCTTCTTCTCTCTTTTCTCTCTTTTTCTCTCTCTTGGCTGATTTTAGGTTTAAAGAATGAAAAGTGGCTGATTTTAGGTTTAGAAAAACTGTTTTTTACAAAGTTTGTGGAAGCGAACTATTTGGTCCCCAAAGTTCTAAAAGCTAACTCTTAATCCAAAAATATTGTTTTACTACTCAAAAATAACAAATCTTTAGAAACAAATCTATTGGGTCCTTTTTATTAGTAAAATTAGTAACATGTTTTAAAAATAAAGTTTTTCGGAAGAGTTTCGGTTTTTGGCTAAAAATTAGTCGAGTGACCGGTTTTTGGTAAAATTTGTATAAAACGTTTTTGGATAAATTAATTTCTAATTAAAAACACTTATAAAAATACGGGATGTTACAACTAACCCTCCTTAAAGGAATTTCGTCCCGAAATTTCCCTTCTAAACAACTATACCCAGAAATAATAAACTTATATAAACAAGGCCATAAAAATTCTAAACGTACAATAAGATCATAAGAATTTAAATGCACAATACGGGTCATAAATAAAAAAAAATAAAATACGCAGGGTTCACAACCCGTAACAACTCCATAACTCAAATAAGATAAACTCCAGATAATGCACCATGTAAGAATAACCGCCTGAATACAATATCTAACAGAATAAAAGACAACAATGTAAAACAAGCGGCTGCAACATAAAAGTCAATAAAGTAAACTAAGCTGACATGCTTCTACCTCAACAACTCCATGCATCTACAAATCCCAAATATGGTAAACAGCTATATGCAATATCAAACATAATAAAAGACAACTCAACAATTCCGTAAACTCTAGGCGTTATAACAAAAATAAACTCCAAAATCTAGGCGTTACAACCCTTCCCCGATAAAGGAATTTCGTCCCGAAATTATAAAGCATCTAAAGAATAGTACCTAAAGAAAAGTCGAGATTAGGATATTTCCTCTTCATCTCATCCTCGCATTCCCAAGTTGCCTCCTCGGCCCCGTGGTGTTTCCAAACCACCTTTACCAGTCTAATAGTATTTCCTCGAAGTTCCTTCTCTTGTACATCGATAATCTTCATAGGACCCACTTCGTAGGTCACATCCGCACTAACCTCAATGTCCTCAAAGTCCACCACGTGTGAAGGGTCATGATGATACTTTTTCAACATTGACACATGGAACACCGGGTGAACCCCCGCCAACTTTGGTGGCAAGTCCAACCGATATGCAACTTCTCCAACTCGGTCAACGATCTCAAATGGTCCGATAAATCTCGGGCTCAACTTTCCTTTAGAGCCAAACCTCATAATCCCCTTCCTGGGCGAAACTCGCAAAAATACGTGATCCCCCTTTTCGAACTCCAATGGTCTCCTCCTCTTATCCGCATAACTCTTTTGTCTACTTCGAGCCGTCTCAAGCCTTTGCCGAATTAACTTAATCTTTTCGGTCGTTTCTTGAATCAATTGCGGTCCTAGCATTTCCGCTTCTCCCACCTCGGTCCAACACACCGGAGACCTACACGGCCGCCCGTATAAAGCCTCGAAAGGTGCCATGCCAATACTAGCTTGAAAGCTATTATTATACGCAAACTCAACTAAGGGTAGATGGCTCTCCCAACCTCCCTTAAAGTCGTTCACACACGCACGCAACATATCCTCTAGCACTTGGATAGTCCGCTCCGATTGTCCATCCGTTTGGGGATGGAACGCCGTACTCATTGTCAACTTGGTCCCTAAGGCATTTTGTAATGCGCCCCAGAACCTCGACACAAACCTCGCGTCTCGATCCGATACTATCGAAATAGGCACCCCATGAAGTCTAACAATTTCTTTAATATACTTCCGTCCCAAGATTTCCACCGAATTCGTCATCTTAATCGCAATGAAGTGTGCGGATTTGGTCAAACGGTCGACCACAACCCACACAGCGTCATTCCCGCTTACCGACTTAGGTAAGTTGGTCACAAAATCCATTGCTATCCTTTCCCACTTCCATTCCGCTACCGGTAAAGGTTGGAGCATACCCGCCGGCCTTTGGTGTTCCGCCTTCACTTGTTGGCAAGTTAGGCACTTGCTAACATATGAAGCTACATCCCGTTTCATTCCGGGCCACCAAAACTGTCTTTTCGCATCATGATACATTTTCGTCCCGCCGGGATGAACGGCTAATCGGGAGTGGTGAAACTCCTTTAATACTTCGTTCCTCATGTTTTCTGTCACATAAGTCCTTCCCTTAAAGCGTAGTCCTCCATCGGTTCCTTTTGTCCAACCCTCTAATCCTTCGCTCGAACTTATCTGTTTCTCAAAGTTCTCCACTTTCTCATCCCCATCTTGTGCTTCCAGAACCCTACTCACAAGTTCCGGTTGTACCACTATTGTGTACAAAGTCCCCACATTAACATGTCCCAACTCCAAGTCGAACTCGTTCACATTTCCCATCATCCTCCATTCGTCGATCGCCACATGCGCTAAGGTCGCATGAGACTTTCGACTCAAAGCATCCGCCACTACATTGGCCTTTCCCGGGTGGTAGTGCAAGTCATAGTCGTACTGTTCCAGATATTCCATCCATCGTCGTTGTCGCATATTTAAATCCCGTTGGGTAAAAATATGCCCTAAGCTCTTGTGATCCGAGAACACTTCGAACTTTTCCCCGAACAGATAATGTCTCCATATCTTCAACGCATGAACTATTGCCGCTAGCTCCAGGTCATGAGTCGGATAGTTCTTTTCGTGAATCTTTAGTTGTCGCGAAGCATATGCGATAACCTTTCCGTCTTGCATCAAGACGCAACCCAAACCTTCCTTCGAAGCATCGCAATACACTTGATAACCCTTCCCTTGCTCGGGAATAACTAGTATGGGAGAACTAGTCAACCGCTTCTTGAGCTCTAAGAAAGCTTTCTCGCAAGGCTCATTCCACACGAACGTCACCCCCTTCTTAGTAAGATAAGTCATTGGAGTCGCTAACTTCGAGAAATCCTTGACGAACCATCGATAGTATCCAGCTAAACCCAAGAAACTTCGAATCTCGAACACATTTTTCGGTTGTGTCCAATTCGAAACCGCCTCAATTTTCGTCGCGTCCACCTTTACCCCTTCTTCCGAGATCACATGTCCAAGAAATTTCACCTCATTTAGCCAAAACTCGCATTTGCTAAATTTCCCGTAAAGTTGGTGCTCCCTCAACGTGAGCAACGCTAAACGGAGATGCTCCTCGTGTTCCTCTCTTGAACTCGAGTAGATCAAGATATCGTCGACGAAGACTACCACAAACTTGTCGAGATACTCCTTAAAGATTCGGTTCATTAACTCCATAAATGCCGCCGGTGCATTAGTTAACCCGAATGGCATGACCACAAACTCATAGTGACCATACCGGGTCCTAAAGGCCGTTTTCGAAATATCCTCATCCTTCACCCTCAATTGGTGATAGCCTGATCGTAAATCGATTTTTGAAAAGAACGTCGCTCCTTTCAGTTGGTCAAACAAATCGTCAATACGAGGTAGTGGGTACTTATTTTTAATAGTCACCCTATTTAGCTTTCGATAGTCGATGCACATCCTCATCGATCCATCCTTCTTTTGCACAAATAAGGCCGGTGCCGCCCACGGTGACGTACTCCGCCTAATAAACCCCTTCTCTAGCAGTTCTTCTAACTGCTTACTTAACTCTTTCAACTCTGCTGGTGCCAAACGGTACGGGGAAATGGCTATTGGTGCCGTTCCCGGTACCAATTCGATAGAAAAATCTAACCCTCTTTTCGGTGGTAACCCCGGTAGATCCTTCGGAAACACATCTCTAAAGTCGTCCACTACGCGTGGCCATATTTCCACTTCCTCGTCGTTCTCCACTATCGAGAGACTAGCCAAAAGACAAGACAGGTTGCCCACAACCCGCTTGGAATAATAAGGAATAGAAGAAAGGGTAGTGTCCCTTTCCCCACGAAAGAACACCTCATCTCCGGATGAAGTTGTAAGGAAAATTTTTCGTCGAGCACAATCGATGAAAGAGTTGAAATGAACCAACCAGTCCATTCCAAGGATCACGTCGAATCCTGACATCTCGATGACAACTAAATCATATATAAACACGCGGTCCGCGACCACCATCTCACAAGATCGACACACTCGGTCCAACACAACTCGACCCCCAACAGGAGTCTCTACAACAATCGGGTTATCTAGAACCCCAATTTCTAACGACAAAGACTCAACTAGACTTCTAGATATAAAAGAACGCGACGCCCCCGTATCGAAAAGAACATGTGCCCAGGATGAGCACACAAGAACCATACCTTGTACATTTGCCGGATCTCCTTGGTTTGGCAATTGTGGCAAGGCAAATTGGCGAGCTTGAATTGGTGGGTTTCCTTGCGGTCCTCTATTTCCCCCATGATTCCCTCGGTTTCCCGGGCCCTGATAGCCTCCTCGGTAGTTCCCACGGTTTCCCCCTCCTTGGTGGTTACCTCGAAACCCTCCCCCTTGGTTCACAGGTAATTGGTGTGGTGGTACGAATCCTGGTCCTCTTGGTGGTGGTGGTGGCAACCTAGGTTGGTTAAAAGGTCGGTTGGTGTCGATTCTTCCTTGTCCCCCGGGACAAACCCTTGCCGTATGTCCCATTCGGTTGCATGTCCTACATTGGACCCTAGGGCACTCGAATTGTCGATGGCTCGTGTCTCCACAGTGGAAACACGCTCCCCTTATCATGACGTTTGTCGGTGGTGGATTAAAAATCCTCTCTCCTCTTCCCGGTTGTTGAAATCGCGAATTATTAGCCATATCCCAAGTCCGCTTCTTCTCTTCCCTCGGAGCATTTCCGGTTTTCGATTTCTCCGAGATTCGTTTGTTATGGAGTAGAGCTCCTTCCACAGCTTGGGCTGATTTTACCAATTCATTATAGTTGACATGTCGAGCCGATGCCAATTGTAACGAGATGGTCGGATTCAACCCCTTCATGAATCTCCTACATCTTTCTGCACCCCCTATAACAGATTCTGGGGCATACCTCGAGAGTGAGGTAAACTTTAGCTGGTATGCTTGAACGGTCATACCCCCTTGATATAGTTCCTCAAAACGCCTCCTCATTTCATCCTTATAAGAATCAGGAAGAAACTGGCGATTAAACAATTCGATGAACTCATTCCATTCAAAGTTGCTTATGTCGTAAGTATCCACGATTCCCAGCCACCATTTCCGTGCTTCACCCTTTAGGTGAAACTGAGCCATATTCATCCGTTGCTCCCCATTTACTATCCCTGCAGCCGATAAATATTTCTCCATTTCGTCCACCCATCCCTCAGCTATGGATGGTTCACCTATCCCATCGAAAGTCGGAGCCCCCAATCGAGTGAAGTTAAGCAATCCATTGTTGCTTGAACTCCCAGCTTGTGCATTCTGCACCATCATTTGCACCACCTTCTGAAGGTCGGTCATCACTTGATTAGCATTGACCGTTTCCGGTTCAGGTGCAAAGGTCTCTTCTTCTTCCACATTCACCTCCTCATCTACATTCTCAACCTCTACCTCCTCGGGTTGCTCAGGTGGTGGGGCATTAGTGTTACCTCTCCCCCCACGATTTCTTGCAGTCCTTTTTCCACGATTTGCTCCCCTCCCCCTTAGGGCTCGTCCTGCTCTTCCGTTTGCTCCACCTCGGGTAGCCGCACCGCTTGTTGGTGGTGCGCCCCCGCGTGTAGCTGGTCCCCGTCTACTAGTCCTTGTGGTAATAACCATGACTACAAATAGGTTAAACCAACACTTTAGTTGTCTTTCTCAACACCCTTACTCATACATGAATACTTATACATGATAAAAGCTCGTTTTACATGTTAATCACTTTACCAAGGTTCATAAGGTTCAATAACCGATTTTTACGAATTCTCAATTCCGACGATATAACGCTTTGACTTTTCCAAAAATTGAAAATGAAAATTCCAAAACGCCAGAAAGATAGAGTACTGAAAAACGAAGCCAACGCTTCAAGCGGAATCAGAATCGGAGTTAAAACGAAGAAGTTATGAGCTTTCGAAGTATAGCAGAAAAACCGCAAAATTACCAGAATTCGACCGGTCGTTTTGACAGACGACCGATCGTTTTTTGGTCCAGTAGCGTCTGAAAAAATTCTGAAGAATTTCGACCGATCGTTTTGACAGGCGACCGATCGTTTTTTGGTCCAGTAGCGTCTGAAAAAAAATTCTGAAGAATTTCGACCGATCGTTTTGACAGACGACCGATCGTTTTTTGGTCCAGTAGCGTCTGAAAAAAATTCTGAAGAATTTCGACCGATCGTTTTGACAGACGACCGATCGTTTTTTGGTCCAGTAGCGTCTGAAAAAATTTCTGAAGAATTTCGACCGATCGTTTGAGAAACGACCGATCGTTTTTTTCTGCAGAAAATTAACGATACAAAAACGTAAAATTACTCAACACTTGTAAATTCCTTACAAGGCACATAACACACAACATCATTCTAATCCATAACATTTTTATGACAACAATGATTCGCATAAAAAGTTCATTACCACTCAAGTAAATAATTTGAAAACATGCTACATAAAACCATCCACGGCACAATTCACGCACTTTAATAGTTCGCTACTACTAGACATGAAAACTTATCCTCATACACACTCTATCAATCTACACACGCATACGAAAAACACAAAAATGCGAGGGATAACTCATCACGATACGTTATCCTAAAGCACCCGAGCGTCCTCGCATACTCTAGAGTTCCACATCGCTAAGGTATTCCTTCACACATACCGACGAGAGGTCTACCCACTAGTTTGGCGAGCCGGGATCAACGAGCGTCCTCATTGTCCCCAACTTGCCTCACATGTGGACTTTCCTTTCATCAAAAACTACTAAATTATAGCTACATGTCTTAAGCTAAATGCAACCCCCCATTTTTAGAAAAAGTTTGAGTTTTTGAATTTTTTTTTGTAAAAATGATACGATGGATCTTGGTCCAATGGTTACCCATCTTCCCGTCGTCCCAAAGTATACAAGAACCTAGTTAGCTCTGATACCAACTTGTCAAGCCCCAAAATCCATAGAACACGGATTTCGAGGCATGACCTTTTTAAAACAAAAGAAAATAGAACCTGTTGGTACGAAATTAAAAATTTTAAAAGAAATAAATTACGAGCTAAAGGAACAATTGACAAATAAATAAAAATGTTGCCAAACACGGCTACATGACAAGTTTTATAAAACTAAGAAAATAACAAATGAAAGAATTTGCCCGTAGGCTACAACCTCAAAATATAATAAAAATGAAAAGTAAGCGGAAGCCCCAAACCCATGATGTTGCAATGCAACAGCTCTTATCCAAACATGCCAACCTAATTGGTACCTGAAATACAAAATTGTAACGGTGAGTCCCACGCACATAACTAGACGGGACGGCACCACAAATACCGTCACTCCATCCCTTACATGCAAGAGCTCACAAATTCTACAGCTACGATAATCGACGTATAAAAAGAAATATAATGACATTCTACAACTACGATAAATTA
This sequence comes from Primula vulgaris, assembly GCA_963920805.1. Lineage (NCBI taxonomy): Eukaryota > Viridiplantae > Streptophyta > Magnoliopsida > Ericales > Primulaceae > Primula > Primula vulgaris. Next base: position 28,468,001 of record OY987215.1, on the reverse strand, counting down.
AATAAATTAAATACACATCAACAGCATACATGGACCTCTCACGCCACCTACCCCAGTCCGTAAGGTAGGTCATTCCCTATCCCTTCGGCCGTCTTCTGTCCCCGGAATTAGGGAGAGACAGAGACCATTGCAACATAAAAGTAGATTTATAGTGCGCACTTGGACCTCTCACGCCACTCGTCCCAGTCCGTAAGACGAGTCATTCCCTATCCCTTCGGCCGTCTTATGCCCCCGGAATTAGGGAGAGACATAGACCATTGCTAACATAAAAGTAAATATAGTGCACACTGGGACCTTTAACGCCACTCGCCCCGGTCCGTAAGACGAGTCATTCCCTATCCCCTCGGCCGTCTTCTGTCCCCGGAATTAGGGAGAGACAGAGACCATTGCCACTACAGCTAAATCACAAGGCCTCGGCCAATAATATAAAATCATTCAAATAACACCATCTCATACGTATAAATATTAAGGCCTCGGCCAATAATATTATACTATTCAACTAACATAACTCATATGTCACTTAACGTAATACAACATAAACCATAATCATAGATGCTAGATTCACAACTAGCAAATCACTTCAACAACATAAAACTCATTCAGGCATTTTAACAAACACCTTGTATGCATAAACTACAATCCATCTATATTCAACAATAATTTACCCAATTCTATCAAAAACCATAATAACTCATAATCAACGCTTAAAACATGCAAACCCATCCATAATCTCATTAATTCGAAATTAATTAGTCTCAAGTCTCAAATTCTACAATTCAATTAATGGAATTAAAAATACAACAACTAAACCCCAATTATCAATTTAAGAACATAAATAATATAAAAGGCAAAACCCCCAATTTATAATGAACGTAAAACCTAATCCTAACATACACCCTCGTCTAGTCGCTATGGATAATCCCCGTTACCTTAGAGCGTAGTGGAGATGCTTTCGGTATGAGCCCGCTAATGGTGGTTTCTCTTCTTCTTCTTCTTCTCTCTTTTCTCTCTTTTTCTCTCTCTTGGCTGATTTTAGGTTTAAAGAATGAAAAGTGGCTGATTTTAGGTTTAGAAAAACTGTTTTTTACAAAGTTTGTGGAAGCGAACTATTTGGTCCCCAAAGTTCTAAAAGCTAACTCTTAATCCAAAAATATTGTTTTACTACTCAAAAATAACAAATCTTTAGAAACAAATCTATTGGGTCCTTTTTATTAGTAAAATTAGTAACATGTTTTAAAAATAAAGTTTTTCGGAAGAGTTTCGGTTTTTGGCTAAAAATTAGTCGAGTGACCGGTTTTTGGTAAAATTTGTATAAAACGTTTTTGGATAAATTAATTTCTAATTAAAAACACTTATAAAAATACGGGATGTTACAGTGTCGATTCTTCCTTGTTCCCTGGTACAAACCCTTACCGTATGTCCAAATCGGTTGCATGTCCTACATTGGATTCTAGGGCACTCGAATTGTCAATGGTTCACATCTCCACAGTTATAACATGCCCTCCTCACTACGGCGTTTGTCGGTAGTGGATTAAAACCCCTCTCTCCTCTTCCTTGTTGTTGAAACCGCGAATTATTCGCCATATCCCAAGTCCGCTTCTTCTCTTCCCTCGGAGCATTTCCGGTTTTTGACTTCTCTAAGATTCTCTTGCTATGGAGTAGAGCTCCCTCCACAGGTTGAGTTGAATTTACCAACTCATTATAGTTGACATAGCGGGACGATGCCAATGGCAATGAGATGGTCGGGTTCAACCCCATCATGAATCTTCTACATTTTTCTGCACCCCCTAGAACCGAGTCTGGGGCATACCTCGAGAGTGAGGTAAACTTTAGTTGGTATGCTTGGACAGTCATACCTCCTTGATATATTTCATCGAAACGCCTCCTCATTTCAACTTTATAAGAATCTGGAAGAAACTGCCGATTAAACAATTCGATGAACTCGCTCCATTTGAAGTCGCTTAAGTTATAAGTATCCGTGATCCCAACCACCACTTTCGTGCTTCACCCTTTAGGTGAAACTGAGCCATATTCATCCACTGTTCCCCATCTACTATTCCCGCTGCCGATAAGTATTTTTCCATTTCGTCCACCCATCACTCAGCTATGGATGGTTCACCTACCCAATCGAAAGTTAGAGCCCCCAATCGTGTGAAGTTAAGCAATCCATTGTTTCTTGAACTCCCAGCTTGTGCATTCTGCACCATGATTTTTACCACCTTCTGAAGGTCGGTCATCACTTGGTTTGCGTTTACTGGTTTCAGTTCAGGTACGTGAATCTCTTCTTCCTCCTCATACACATTTTCAGGCTCTTCCTCTTCCTCGGGTTGCTCAGGTGGTGGGGCCCTAGCGTTACCCCTCCCCCCACGACCTCTAGCAGCCCTTCTCCCTCTAGTTGCTCCCCTTCCCCTTGGAGCTCTTCTTTCTCTTCTATTTGCCCCACCTCGGGTAGCCGCACCGCTTGAAGGTGGTGCGCCCCCGCGTGTAGCTGTTCCTCGTCCACCAGTCCTTGTGGTAATAGTCATGACTACAAACATTTTAAACCAACACTTTAGTTGCCTCACTCGACACTACTACTCATACATGATTACTCTACTTGTTCGTCTTGACTCCCAACACTTAACAAAATCCACATTCTACCAAAATTTTCAAATTCCGCTAAATCTCTCTAGTTGAGTGTTTTGGTATCAACAAAATATGTAAAACATGATAAAAGCTCTTTTTGCGTGCTAATCATTTTATCAATCTTTCTAAGGTTCATAATTATAGAGTACTGAAATACAAAGCCAACGGTTCAAGAGGAACCAAATTCGGAGTAAAAACGAAGGAGTTACGAGCGTTTGAAGTTTAGCGAGAAAACCACAAAATTTGCCAGAAAACGACCAAACGTTTTTGACAAAACGACCGGTCGTTTTGGTCCAAATCTGACCAGAGAGGTCAGAAAAAGGCGACCGATCGAAATAATAATTACGACCGTAAGAATTTAAAAGTACAAGTCGTGTCATAATCCAAGAAATAAAATACACAGGGTCCACAACCCGTTATACTCCACCATCCATAACTCAAGTAAATGAAAAACATGTAATAATCTCAAATAAAGTAACTACCTATATAAAATATCTAACAGAATAAAAGACAACAATGTAAAACAAGCAGCTACAACATAAAAGACAATAAAGTAAACTACGATGGCATGTTTCTACCTACACAACTCCAAAACAGACCATAAAACTCAAAATACGGCATTTCTAGTAAACTAAACTCTAATAAAATAAACTATAACTCTAGGCGTTACAAAGAAATTATGAGCACAACCTGTATGGACCAAAAATCGTACTGAATGACTAAATCAAGAAAAGATCTTCCATGGAATTCTTCTGTTTGCTGTTTACAAGGTGCCGTGGTTTCGTTTCAGTAAATAATGCAGAAAAAGAAAAAAACTCAATCCTTAAAATTTTGCTGTTTAACTATAGCAGTATATATGAATAAAACTAACCTGCAAGAAACTATCATTTAATCAATCTCATCTAACCATTAAAAATACACAATTTTTTAAAAAAACTTTGTATCTAATAAATGGTCTCATACTACAAAAAATGCAACATCGATATGCACATTTGCATATAAATTCTTCGAACTCTTCACCACCTATTTAAGAATGCGGAAACTGACCTATTAGGGTAGCTCTAGTAAATTAAACTAGTCTCATATACATTACTACACATTGGTTTTTTTAAATCTTTAGATAGTATTTGTAGTATTTATTTCTCGTTCTTTTGTCTCAGAATAGAAATAATAGATTTATGCAAACCAAGTAGCCATAATTAATATTTGATGCAAATCGAGCCCAATTGTCGTACATAGTCGGCAGCCTGCCATCTTGGTGAGATTGGTCGCTCGCTCCAGGATGGGCTAGGTTGATCGAGACTCTTTAAAATTATATTGTGTTGTCTTGGTATTTATATTTTAATGTATATTTGTAGCATGCAGTTATCTTTTTTTTCATATAAAATAAATTTAGGGTACAATTTTTTTACATACAAGTTTGTAGAGGATTCTTCCATGCAACTCACATTTTTTTATATAAATTCGTGGGTAATCCACTATTTTATTAATAAAGAATGGTCGTAATGACCTTATTGTTAGGAAATATGATTAAAAGACATGTTGTTTTTGGTTATTATTTTTTTTATCAGACGTTGTTACATTTTTATGAGATTTTATATTGACAATATATTATTTGTTTTATTTATTAATGCGCAAACACTTGTCTAATATTATAATTCATAGATAGTATAGTGTGTAGAGTATGGCTTACACACGGAAGATTAGACTATCGGTTCTTATATAATATAAGTAAATTATTTACAACTTTAGATAGAAATGAACAGACTATCGGAACAGTTGTAGTGTATAATTTTAGTAGATCTGTCTTGACTACAGGTAATGGAGTATTCCAACTTTATACGCTAGTGCACTTTGAGTGTATTAAACATGACTGTAACAAGACTGTTAGGTCCAGGGATTGGCTAACTTATTTGTCGTTAATATGGTTGTTTTATTGACTTTAATTTGATATAAACTGGTGCGTTTAATTGTTTGAGTCTATGTGAGTTTACAGGTTACTAAAGCAATACAGTTACAACTGGTTCCAGTTTCAGTTATAACTCACGTATAACTAGTTTTATGGCGAAATTACAAGAAAAGATTATGTCAACATATAGTTCCAATTTCGTGGTTAAAGATTGTTAAAGATTGTGACGTGACCATAAGAGAAGGAAACAGAATCTGTACGTGGTCCTTAAAGCAAGGAAACAATCGATTTAGAATAAAAAAGGAAAGTGGAAAAAGGAAAGAGATATGAAGATAAACAAAGAAAGATCTTGAATACATATAAAGAAAAGATACTGATGAATTTCAAAATAAAAAGATCGGTACTTGATTGATAAAAAGATCAAGAAATGAAATATCAAATCAATTACAAGATTGAATATTGAAGAAAAAAGATTTAATTAAGATTTGTTTTAGTCTTGTAACCGTATTATATAAACGGAGTAGAGTTATTCTTTTTACTTACCTCTCATAAAAAAGATAAACATATTATTATAGAGAGAGAGAAAACACACGAGTTATATTCAGAAAAACAATCATAGACTTCGGTCTAGAGAGATTGATAGTGCTTAAGTTGTGAGGTGTTAGGTTAGGCAAATACTTGAGTGTTTTAGAGTGTTGTAAGTCTCAAACCCTATTATTGTCCTTAACATATTAATAAATCACTGGGTGAGTGCCTCGGAGACCTAGATCTAGCACTAGATCGAACTTCGTAATTAAAGTCGTGTGTTCAGTTTTGTTTATTCAGTTTTTTGGTATTGAGTTCTGTTCAGTTACAACTTGAGTTAAAACTGAGTTATAACTGAAAGTGTAACAGCAGCTTGAAACTTAGGCAATAGTTTCTTTCGAAGACAATTATTTTTGTACTTACTAGATAAAATAATTAACGTCGTGGGTCATACAATTTGTTTAAACTCTTAATTCTGATTTTATTAATTAAGCATGTACGAGAAATGATAATTGTTTTAATTCATAAAAGAGTGTGATACTTTACGAGACATAAACTCATTGAGTTGGACGGTGACATTTCAAGTATAGTGTTTATTAGTAAATAAGTAAATCCATGTCCCAATATTGGGATTGATGATACCCCCTTAAAAACTTATAAGTATTTTTGTATCAAACCCAGCAGGTGATTTTATTAATCCTATACATTAATTAAGTTAAGTGCTATTTATTAAGGAATAAAATATGCTTACTAAATATAAATCGTCAGTGATTTAAATTGGTAAGTGAATGTCTGTTTCATCTTAACGTGTGGATGATTTAAACAAAATCTTGGAACGAATTATCTTATAGAAGATTCGGAATATAGGAGAGAGATTTCAGTTAGAGTTTTTAGTGGAATGGACTCTAACTTAATCAGATAAGAAAAGATTCATGTTGGTGAGTTTAAGTTCGAATCTGATTAGGATAAGCTCTTATTTATTAAGCCTATCAGGTCCCTAACGTAGCCTATATAAACATGTTTCGTATCATTATGAAAATAAAATTTTCATAATATACGTTTTCTAGTGAGAGAGAGTCCACCCTCTTTCAGAAGCAAGGCGTTTTTTAGGAATATGTTAGAAGACCCGATTCTCTCAGAAATACAAGCTCAACATTACTGTAAGCTTCTAAACATGAATAGTAAAATAATAACAGTTTTAAATAGTATCGTACACAATTTTTAATAAGCTTTCTGTGCATTTTTCCGCTGCTATAAAACGTTCACTTATTACATCGAAAATAAATTTTAAACAATAAAAAACTTATACTGTAGTGCTAATAAAATAAATTAAAAAGCATATTTTCATCAATTCTTCTATGCACTTCATCAATTTGTTGTAACTTTTCCACATATTATGGTAGCAATTGAGTATTTTCTTGGATGATCTTTAATAAATTTAGTAGTAGCCGAGAAAGCTATTTTTGACACTTTTGTAATCATCGATCACATCAAAGTTAGTTTATTTGAAATCAAAATTTTGATCTCAATCACATATTATCCGAATATACTGACTTTTAAATTTCTACTAATATTGCCCATGATTGTAGGAATTAGAGTTTTATTTGGGTTTAAATAATAACTGAAATTCATGGTTTAAGTTCTAATTTGAAAAGAAGAAAAATTTAGCAAATATACACATTTTTTTAACTAAAATTTAAAGTTTTCCGTCGGGTCTTTATTTAGAAAGTAACTATATTATACGAAAATAAGCGAACAAATTCTAATCAAAAGGATTTGGCAGCAAAAATGATCAATTTCAATAAGTTTAAGATTACCCTACCAAAAACCATTTTATGTGAAAACTTTAAGTCTTTTAGTTAGTTTTTAACGTTTAATTAAATTTGATTTTTTTATGTTACCGTTTTTTTACTTAAAAAAATGTTAGATCGCAGACAGAAATAGTGACAGAATCTTCTTCCCAATGCCCTAATCGGGAACAGCATGGCGAACGGATGGGCAATTCCTAAAAAGTCACTACATAATTCACTGTTTTAGAAAGAGCGCTTCGTAGTGAAAAAGCTCGATTCAAGCTTAAACAAAAAAAACTTAAAAAACTCGCTTTTCCACCTTTTAGGCTGCTAAAACTTACCTTGTTTACGCTTTTAGAATATCTCTTACAAAAACGATTTAGGTAAGATTTTTGTAATATCCCAGACCTAATTTGGGAGTCATATGGACGAATAACACCAGTGGCGACACGTGTCAAACAAAGCCTAATTTAAAACATTCAAATATAGTAAACTAATGAAATATACTCAAAGAGTTATACTTTTATAAATAACACTCTTAAACTATGGTCTTTACAAAGTAATTTTACATCATTTAAACTAAACTAAGTTAAATTGCAGCGGAAAAACTAACTTAAACTTCTATGAGGTCTGTCTGGTACCGCCTAAACTCAAAATCCAACTCTAACAGGCTGTTCACTCACCTGAAAACTGTCACGCCACAAAATCCGTAAACACAGACATCAAAGCGTGACCTTTTTAAACAAAAGGAAAAAGAAACCTGTTGGTACAAAATTTAAACTTTAAAAGAAATAACTTGCGAGCTAAAGGAACAATTAAACGGATAAATAAAACTGTTTGCCAAACGCGGCTACATGACCAGATGGTTTTGACAATTTATAAAAAGAATACCAAAATAATGTAATTTTCCCGTAGACTACAACCTCAAAAGTGATCTAAGTAAAAAGAAAGTGAAAGCCCCGAACCCATGTGATGCATTCAATAACTCCTATCCAAACGTCTCAACTTAAGTTGTACCTGAAAGACAAAACTGTAACGGTGAGTCCCACACATATACATAGACGGGACGGCACCACAAGATACCATCACTCCATCCCATAAATGCAAGAACTCACAACAACAACTACAATAACAACGTATAAAAGAAATAAAATAACATCGTACAACGAAATAAATTAAATAGCTCCAACACACATCTATAGCAAACATGGACCTCTCACGCCACCTACCCCAGTCTGTAAGGTAGGTCATTTCCTATACCACTCGGCCGTCTTCTGTCCCCGGTATAAGAAGAGACATAGACCATTGCTAACATAAAAATCGATTTAAAGTGCGCACTTGGACCTCTCACGCCACTCGTCCCAGTCCGTAAGACGAGTCATTCCCTATCCCCTCGGCCGTCTTATGTCCCCGGTATAGGAAGAGACATAGACCATTGCTAAAATAAAAATAAATAAAGTGCACACTAGGACCTCTCACGCCACTCGCCCCAGTCCGTAAGACGAGTCATTGTCTATCCCCTCGGCCGTCTTATGTCCCCGGTATAGGAAGAGACATAGACCTTTGCCACTAATCTAAATCACAAGGCCTCGGCCAATAATATAAAACCATTCAATTATCACATTCTCATACGTCACTTTAACGTAATTCAACATAACACATAAGCATATGTACTAGATTCACAACTAGCCAAACAAGTCCAACAACATAAAAACTCATTCAGGCATTTTAACAAACACCTTGTATGCATAAACTACAATTCATCTTTATTCAACATAAATTTACCCAATTTCATCAACAACTATAATATCACATAATCAACTCATAAAACACGCAAACCCATCCATATTCTAATTAATTCGAAATTAATAACTCTAATTTCTCAACTTCTACAATTCAAATAAGTGAATTAAAAGTGCAACAAATAAAACTCAATTAACAATTTAAGAACATAATTGAGATAAAAGGCAAAACCTCCAATTTAAAATAAACTCAAGACCTAACCCTAACAGACACCCTCGTCTAGTCGCAATGGATAACCTCCGTTACCTTAGTGCGTAGAGGAGATGCTTCCGGTAAGAATCCACTAACGTGGTTTCTTCTTCTTCTTCCTAAGCTTTGGAATCTCTTTTTTCTCTCTTTTCTCTCTTGTTTTTGGTTGTTTTTGGTTTACTGTTTTAAAAAGTGGGCTGAAAAGAGGTTTAGAAAAACTGTTTTGAGAGAGTTTGGGGAAGCGAACTATTTGGTCCCCAAAGTTCTAAAAGTTAACTCTTAATCAAAATTATTATTTTACTGCTAAAAAATAACCAATGTTTAGAAACAAAACTATTGGGTCCTTTTTATTTATAAAATTTGTAACAGGTTTTTAAAATAAAGTTTTTCGGAAGAGTTTCGGTTTTTTGGCTAAAAATTAGTCGAGTGACCGGTTTTTGGTAAAATTTGTATAAAACGTTTTTGGACAAATTAAATCATAAATGAAATAACTATAAAAATACGGTCACTACAGCAGACGGCCGAGTCTCTTCCTTAAAATGTTCCGGTTAACGAAACTATGTACAATCGTTAAGTTAATGGTTGAGAACTAAACGCAATCGTTTAATTGCCAACGTCACCCCACTTCTCCTTATTAGGGGATTCTATGTTGTACTACTTAATTGTCATTCTATTATAATAAGACAACCTAAGTGAAATGAGACTGTCCAATTTAACCATTTTACCCTAAAAATACCCATACATTTTTTTATTAATTACCATAATAACTATTTTCATAAAAAATAAAAACTAATTACACTCTTTCTCTCTCTTTAACCACACAAACTTTCTTATATCATATAATTTTTATGTATAAATATTTATATCATCATCACAATTTATATAATTTTTTTTTTCTTATATCCTATATTTTTTTTACTCTACATTTGTATCATCATCACAATTTATAACGTCTCACACGCAACACGTAGGTATCGTTTACTAGTCTCATGATACCAATACAAATTATAAGCACACAATAATATAAAAACTTTCTTTAAAACTTAACAGGCCACTTTATAAAATAGCACTGCTTTCCTTCATTCTCATCTTTCCAACTTACTTTCTTTCTTTCCTTTCGACATTTGATATCAAACCAAGATATACATATATAAATAATAACCCGAAAATAATAATTGATAAGGCCTGTGTCAAAACTGCATGGGATAGTTTGTAATAGTAAGACAAAACCCACTGAACTGATCCGTGACACAACAGAAACAATTTACTCGGAATACTTTTACGCCGCAAGAGTTTAATAACGTGGAGAATATGATTATCAACCTTCTGTCAAAAACAAAACTGTACCAGACTCGTATACCATTACACTTATATCCTCAAACATAAACTATTGCTACAATTTCTCACGAATTACATATTCTCTTACTGTTCCCTAACAATCGGATCCAATTATTAATGCTCCATCACTCCCTACGTTATAAAATTTAAAGTCTGGCTTATCAGTTGAGGCCCTCTGATTCCCCTAAATTCATTGTAATTTAATCACTATACAATTACTAGTTTGGTCCTTCAATAATTGCTAAATACCAAATAACCTCACAACGTTACCAAAATATCGTAACCATCCTAGAATATAAAACATTATTAACTAAATATAATAAAATAAATTACGGGATTTTACACTTTTCCCCACTTAAAGATGTTTCGTCCCGAAACTTAACTCTAGAATCATAAACTTGCTCATCTCAAGTATCAGTGTCAGCTCTCATGAAATAATTTACTATTTACTATTTGCGATAAAAAAAGGAAGTAATATAAGTTTGAGTTGAGGTGTGAGAGCATAGATGATTCGTGAGAGAGCTGGAGCTCAACTTTATTTAATGTTTATGATTTAAATAGCTATGCAATTGCTTTGATGATGCTTTGAATGTTTTTCTTTCTAGTATGAATTGGTTTTATATATGTTACAGATGTGACTTTCAGAGGGAGCTATGATAAATAATCCTTCTGTTTAATTGATAAAATTCTTAACTGTTATGGTATATTTATGGAGGAGTTCTTGGTTTTTGAAAAAAGGTTTTAAAACTCAATGTTTTTGCCAGAATAATGACAAATGTGGAGATTGTTAGATCCGAAGTACAAGGTTCTTGTAACCACTTTGTTTGTCACCATTATGTCAAAAATAGATTGAGTAAACTTATATTGAACTTTAATTATGTAAAAAGTTAATGTGTAACGTTTTAGTCAAGTCGTAATGAAGTTCAGGAACAAGTTGCAACTGAAGGGAACAACTGACAGATGCTGTAAGGATTCTATGAAGATTCATTCAAAGACTTTTGATGATGCAAAAATATGATGACCAAGTAAAAAGAGATCTGGAGCAATTATGGAAGATTGGACAAATAAAGAAAGAGATCTTTTTCTAATTGGATTGAATAATAGAAGATATTCAAAGAAAAAACTTGTCAAGCAAGGAAAAGTGAACAAAGGAAATATTTTTACTTAGTATTCAATTAGTGATTCTTTGTAAGTCTTTAAATAAACTCATTACATTTCATTATTTTGTGCCTCTCATACACCATAATATACACAGCAAAGAGAGAAAGAGAGTCACAAATTATTGAGAGAGAAAATTATTCTTGAGAGAAATCATGATGGTATGTCATTGATACATAGAGAGTTGATGAGTAGCAGCGATAGTTTGATAGACATATACTAGTGAGGGATTCATTAGGTATTTTAAGTCTCAAGTCAATCATCGTAGGCTTTTTCAATATCAATAAATACCGGGTGAGTGCCTCGAAGACGTAGACTTGGTGAGCGGGTCAAATTTCGTTAAAAAACGCAACGGGTTCTTTATTATTTTGTCAGTTACAATTCTCGGTTGCAACTGGCACTGCAACTGTGTCATACCCCGGATTTTCATTGGAAACCCGAGGCATTAAATATAAGACTTGGTTTTTCAGAATGAATTGATTTATCTCAAAGCTATTATTATTATTATTATTATTATTTCCAATGAACAACACTTAATTATTCAAAATCTCATACATTAATATTCATCTTGAAATAACACATGTATTGAACAAAAACAAAAAAACATATGCAAATACCGCCTCGCCTATTCCATTACAAGGTGTTGAGTATTTGCATGACGAATACAAGACATGCATTCAAAAGTCAATCCCAAAACAAAGAACAACATTTGCATGAAAGTTTAATAAGAACCTTATGAGCATTTGACCATTTTAGGTACAATTACTTCATTCTATTAACAATCTTGTACCCAATCATGTGCTAATAAAATGTCATATAATCAATAACGTGCTCGAGATTACCAAGACTTGACTTATTAGCCAGTCAACTCAATACGAAAATAAACCAAATAATAAATACCCTTTTATCGGGAGCACCGGACTCTATATCGGGAGTCAGCTCAACAGGTTTATATAACACGACCTGGGAGCACCGAGACTCTATATCGGGAGTTGGCTCAATAGGTTTATAAAGCATATTCATTCCTTTTATATTTCGAATTATAAAACACCAAAATGATCTAACAAAAATAAAAAAAACCAATACAACCTCTTAACTTGTACATAGTTCCGAACACTTGATCACTTCTTAAGAGCTAATAACAAAGCTAACCACACGGAGTACTTTAAGAGCTAGTGCTAAAAAAAATGGCCCATACCTAACGAGTGATGATCTTTACCGTTTCAGAATTTATAAAACATGGTTGACCAAATTATATAACGAATCGCCATCAAAACTCGTCCATGCACATAACTAAAATGCCAACATCGATTTCCAGCTATAACTTTTACTCATCCTCCCTCAAGTTCAATCGCGTTAATAAAATAGAAACAAGAATAAAACCTAGCCGGATAATAAAAGTCAACTATATGTTTGATAAGCATGTAAACATGAAACTCTATGTGTTGTTTGCACAATTAATTTATCAAAGCAAAACATTAAACACGTAAAGATATCACCAAAAAACTGAAAGGAGTCTTGCCCCAAATCATCCCATCCTTGATGATCTAATAATTTATCTCAAGACGAAACTGCAAAACTCTAATTCAATGAACTACAAAACTAGTAACACCCACCTCAAAACATGAGCAACCGCCCCTTCCTTCTTACCCTCCCAAAAACCAGAAAAATTTAAATAGAGCAAGATAGAGACACATAGAGTGTGAGAGAGAGAGACCCTCCCCCTTCCCTTCCTTAGGAGAACACTTCTGTATTCTTATCTCATTCCTTTTTAAAAACTGCATTTAAGTCCTTGGTATAATAACGAATTTCAAAAAGTCATATAATGTTTTAGACGTTAATAATAAAGGCTGTTGGAAAACATGGTTTTTACATGAGTGTTCCAAAAGTGGTCAATGACCGACTTTTAAGCCAGATTAATAAGTGCACAGCACTAGATTTTATACTGTTCTCAATTTTTTTGAAAAGGTTATGCAACAAGCTTCGTAACGGTATATACACTTGACATAAACGATGAGTCGGTGTGAATTTAAATTGACTTTACACTTGGTCTAAAAATTGTTGTAACATTTTTGGATGATAAGTTGGAGAGTTGGGAATACATAGAGTATTTAATCCCACATTGAGAATATAATACTATTTTTTATAGTTTATATACACCAACACTACATGTAAATGGTAAAGTGTATTACCACATAGGTGTGTGTTAGAAAGAGTACCACACACGCACGCACATGCTCGGCTCGGTCTCACGCTCAGGCATGGCACGACCAAAAGCACAAGCGCGGGTGCAGGCATGGGCTCATGCACGGCCTCGTTCTCGGCCTCGGTCTCAGACATTCCCTTTTCTATAACTTCTTTTCCAGCACAATAGATTAGTTTTATTTCAGTTCTGAAATTTAATATTCTGTTATTCAATTTCATTACAGTATTTTTCTTTATTTACAGAACAGTCCAGCAATTTAGTAATTATACTATCCTCTATAACAGTTTCTTTTCATTACATATCAGTCTAGCAGTTTAGTAATTATACTATTCTGTCTGATAATTTCAGTTAATTACTATTCAGTCCAGCAGTTTAATAATTTATATTAAATTTGTCTGGAATTTAATTATTGCAATTTAAATTCTGTTAGTGTCGGAATCTTGTATCGAGCCAAACTTCTTCAGTGAAATATAATTGTGATTTCCTTTAATTTGTGTTATTTACATTTCGGTACTTGTTATTTATTTTATTGCTTTCCGATCCAATTAATTTCCAACAGTCTTAAACGGTATTTATGTTTATTTACTGTTTCGGAAAGAGGATTAACTAAATTAAACTTTTTATTTTATTTGGTTCTAATTTTTATTTTGGTGAAATCATTTCTAGTTTACTAGATTTGAGATTTGCGGCAGAATAAAATTGAATGTTAAGTATGCGATTAATTTTATTTCATATAGTATTCTTTGTGAAACCAAAAAATTATTTTTGGGCCTCACGGTTGAATACTTTAGTTGTTGTTTGATTAAACAAGTATTATTTTTGAAACCATTTAATTTATAATTGGAGCCCACGTCTGAATATTGGTGTTGTTTCATTTGGCCCGTTAATATTCTTTTAGAGAAACCAATTAATTTATAATTGGTGTTTGCGGCTAAGAATATATATAAGTTTTTATTTCAAGAAAACTGATACATTTTGTGTGTCATTTCAGATGACTAACGGTGAGCAATCATCAATTATTCCTTCGGAAAATGGGCAAGATGTAGTTGTTATTGGAAATGTCCAAAACACTACGGGCGTTGTGGATGTGGGGGCTCAAACTAAGGCTAATACCGATGCTGAGTCAGCTAAGGTTGCGGCGATGTTGCTGCAGTGGAGGCCGATGCTATCGCTATGGCTGCAGAAGCAGCCAAGGCAGCTGCCAGGGCTGTGGTCAAGGTAGCGGCTGCGGCCAAAGCCAATAGCAAGGCTCAGGCTACTTCAGCTATGCTCGTTTTGCCAACCTCTCATTTAGAGAAGCCGAAAATGTTTAAGGGCAAAAACTTCAAATGTTGGCAGCAAAAGATGCTGCTTTATTTAACTGCCCTTAACCTGACCAAATTTCTTAAGGAGACTGCACCTGTCCTAAGCAAGGACAATGAGGACACCCAAACGGTTTCGGCGGTGGAAGCATGGAAACACGGGGATTACCTATGCCGAAACTATATCATGTGTGCTCTTGATGACACTATTTTTAGTGTATTCGAGCATAAGGCTTCTGCAAAGAAGTTTTGGGAAACCCTCGAAAAGAAGTATAAAGTGAATAACGCTGGCACAAAAAAATTTATCGTCAAGGACTTTCACGAGTACATGATGGTTGATGAAAAGAGTGTTATCGAGCAGGTTGAGGAACTCAAGATCATATACCATAGGTTTGATGTTGAGGGGCTAGTTATTAACGAGCCTTTCCAGGTGGCATTAATGATTGAAAAACTGCCACCTTCATGGAAAGAGTTTCAAAACTATCTGAAAAAAACAAGCAAAAGGCAATGACCTTGGAGTGACTCATTGAGAGGCTCAATGTTGAGCAAAGCAACCATTGATCTGAAAATAAAGGCGGTGGCGGGGCAAGTAACGCGGTTGCTAAAGCCAATATGGTTGAGGACGCTGGTTTTAAGGAAAAACACTTTGACAGCGCAATCGGTGCGGCTCCCAAGAAGAAATTCATGGGAGACTGCTTTGTGTGCAACAAACGCGGTCATCATGCCGCGAATTGTTATAAATGCACCGACAAGCCTAAGCCCCTACCCAAGAAGTATAAAGAGAAGGGAAAGAGGAAAGCCCAAGCTCAGGCACATGTGGCCGAAGGAAGCAAAAGTGATGGAGATAATGACATGTAGCTGGATGCTGTGGTCTCTGAAGTGAACCTTGTGGGGAGCAACCCCAATGAGTGGTGGCTGGATACCGATGCTACGAGTCACATCTGCGCTAGCAAATGGATGTTCAAGACCTACACGACCATGGACAATGAGAGTTGTTTTATGGGAAACTCTACTACTTCCAATCTGGAAGGAAAAGAAACTGTGGTGATGAAGATGACCTCGGGAAAGGAGATGACACCGACAGAGGTGATACATGTGCCGAAAATTCACAACAATCTAGTCTCCGTCTCGGTGATTGTGAAGAAAGGGTTTAAACTTGGTTTTGAATCTTCTAAACTTGTAATCACTTTGAATGGAATGTATGTAGGTCATGGCTATATGACCAACAACATGTTTAAATTAAATGTTGGGACTCCGGCTCCTAAAGTCGAGTCTGCTAGTGGAAGTGCTAAGGCCGAGACCAGCACTAAAAATAATGTAATCATGAATGTTGCCCAAGAGGCTAAAAAAAATTCCTTCGCTTATTCTTACGCTTCATTATATTAAGCAAGTACTTGACAAATTTGATAAATATAGCAAGGCAACGTCCTCAAAATCCATAGAAGTTCTCACTGACCTCAAGAAAAATCATGAGGAAAGTGTGAGACAATTAGAATATTCTCGGATAATAGACAGTCTCATGTATGTCATGAACTGCACTAGACCGGATATACCCAACTCAGTGAGCAGACTGAGTAGGTATACGAATAATCCAAATAAGGAGCACTGGAAGGCCATCATGAGGCATCTCAGGTATATGAGATTTACTGCCAACCATGAGTTGCACTACACGAGATATCCAGCGATGTAGAAGGTTATTCAGATGCTAAATGGATCTCGGACTCCAACAGTACAAGATCCATGAGTGAATATATGTTTGTACTGGGAAGATCTGCAGTATCATGGAGGTCTTCTAAACAGACATGTATAGCTAGATCAACTGTAGAATCAGAAGTCATGGCGTTGGATCTAGCAATTGAAGAGGCAAATTGGTTGAGAAGCTTGTTGAAAGGTATTCCCATATGGCCAAAACTTGTTCCCGCCATAAGCACGCACTGTGATAGTCAGTCAGCTATTGGACGGGCCCAGGATCACATATATAATGAAAAGTCCCGACACATTCATATGAGACACAAATCCGTAAGAGAATTGTTAGCTAACGGTGTGGTATCCTTAGACTTTGTGAGGTCTAAGGATAATATTGCAGATCCATTAACAAATGGCTTGACTAAGGATAAAGGCTATGCCTCATCGATGGGAATGGGGTTGAAGCCCATCCAAATGGAAACCTCCTCATAGGCTACTCCGAATTGGATTATCCATCTTAAGGTTCTATGGGAAAACCGAAATGTGTGGGTGACCAAACAAAGCACTCAGGAATATAGGTTACCAGCCCATTTCTTTGATGAAAGAGTGATAGACCTGTACCATATGAAGGGTGAGCTTAAGGTTCTTAATGAATACAAGTATCTCGAAGTTCAAGAGGGGTGAGTTAGGACACCCTTAACTTGAGATCACCTATAACGAGTTTAGTAAGGCCGGTACTATGTGATGAACTTGGGCTAAATCGCTAGAGCACTCGGTAGAATTTGCCAAGGTAGTCCAGGGCCAAATGTGTACAACAACTAAAGGGCCTGTTAAGTGGTGTAGAGAGGGCATTGTGTGGGTATTACTTTGGTATACACAAATGCTAAAGGGTTCAAAACTTTATTGCTACCTAGAGGCAGTATATTGAAGTTTATTCCGCTATGGCACGTTCAAGGTGCGCGCTACCTGACCTAATGCAGTGAACTCTTGCGGTTCTCTCGTATTCCATTTTAGGGGCATGTTTATTTCAGCCAATTGCATTCATGTGGAGGATTTTTGGAAAACATTGTTTTTACATGGGTGTTCCAAAAGTGGTCAATGACAGACTTCTAAGCCAAAATATTAAGTGCTTAGCACTAGGTTTCATACCGTTCTCAATTTATTTGAAAAGGTTGTGCGAAAAGCTTCGTAACGGTACATACACTTGAAACTAACGATGAGTTGGTGTGAATGTAAATTGCCTTTAAAGTTAGTGTAAAAATTGTTACAACTTTGCTGGATGGGAAGTTGGAGAGTTGGGAATACATAGAGTATTTAATCACACATTGAGAATATAATACTATTTTTTATAGTTTATATTCACCAACACTACATGTGAATGGTAAAATGTGTTAACAGATAGGTGTGTGTGTTAGCAAGAGCACCATACACGCGCACATGCACTTGACTTAGCTCGACTCGGTCTCGGTCTTGGGCTCAGTCTTGGGCTCGGGCTAAGGCACGGGCACACGCGAAGGCAAGGGCACATGCACATGTGCAGGCTCAGGCTTCGGGATTTTGTTCTCGGAACTCATGACTTGTGACTCGT
The DNA here is from genome assembly GCA_963920805.1 of Primula vulgaris. Taxonomy (NCBI): domain Eukaryota; kingdom Viridiplantae; phylum Streptophyta; class Magnoliopsida; order Ericales; family Primulaceae; genus Primula; species Primula vulgaris. The sequence continues at coordinate 28,449,883 of OY987215.1, read as the reverse complement.
GCCTCGTCCCTCGTCCCTCGTATGTCGTGCGTCGGGCGTCAGGTGTTGGGTTTGCTTTTGCGCTTTGCGTATTTTTTTCATGTCGTTGTCCTTATCCGATTCTGGTTCCGGTTATGTTTCTAGTTCTGGTTTGGTACAAGGAGTGAGACAGACCAACTTGAATTTGTGAAATTTACAAGCTTGGTCCTTGCACTTTCCAGCAAGTTGTAACGTCCGCATTTAATTAGAATAATTGTAGATTAAGTGATGCGGTTTCAGAATTGAATGGGAGAATATTGAGGGGTGTAACTCCCGAAATTATTTGATCAAATTTATGGTTGCGGTTTACTTAAATCCTATAAAAGGCAGCCTACCCCCACACATATCCACAACACACAACACTATTCAGCACACACTCACTTGCATAGATAGCATTTAAACAGAGAGAATCACACCAACAACAACTCGACTTATGGTTCGGTGCCGTTTCCGTTGAGCCACTCTGAGATAAGTTTTGTACCTTGGGAACGAACTGTCAAAAGCCAGAAACTAAAAGGTGGTCGGACAAATACCATTTAAAGGTTACTGTATAACAGTCACCTCGCTTTGTATTTTCCTTTATTTACATAACAATCCAGCAATTTAGTAATTATACTATCCTATCTGGCAGTTTCTCTTAATTACAGATCAATCTAGTAGTTTAGTAATTATACTATTCTGTCTGACTGTTTCAGTTAATTACTAATCAGTCCAGCTGTTTAATAATTTATATTAAATCTGTCTGCAATTTAATTATTGCAATTTAAATTCTGTTACTGTCGAAATCTTGTATCGATTCAAACTCCTTCAGTGAAATACAATTGTGATTTCCGTTAATTGTGTTATTTTCATTTCAGTACTTGTTATTTATTTTATTGCTTTCCGATCCAGTGAATTTCCAACAAAGGCCAATTAAGTTATAAGTGTAACTTAATTCCTTGCCTATTCGAAATTGTTGGCAAAATACATCTCATCAACAAGTTAGGTATCCTTACAATGATATATATGATGAAAATTAACATATAAATTTGTACTATGCAAGCAAGCCGATACATGGCAAGTTTGTCAAAAAGTAAAACTCAAATCGAGCAACTTCATAACTAAACCCCGATAATCAATATAAGTAAATTATCAATCAACGACAATGTAACATTCCGGATTTTTATAAATGGTTTTATTTACAATTAAATTTATCCAAAAACGTTTTATACAATTTTTACCAAAAACCGGCCACTCTACTAATTTTTAGCCAAAAACCGAAACTCTTCCGAAAATTTTTATTTTAAAACCTGTTACTAATTTTATAAATAAAAAGGACCCAAAGCTTTGTTTCTAAAGATTTGTTATTTTTGAGCAGTAAAATAATAGTTTTGATTATGAGTTAACTTTTAGAACTTTGGGGACCAAATAGTTCGCTTCCCCAAACTCTCTCAAAACAGTTTCACGTCAAACATTTTCATTTCACTTTTAAAAACAGGAAACCAAAAACCACCAAAAACAAAGTGAAACAAAGAGAGAAAAGAGAGGTTCCAAAGCTTAGGAAGAAGAAAAAGAAACCACCATTAGCGAGTTTTTATCGGAAGCATCTTCTCTACGAACTAAGGTAACGGGGGTTATCCATTGCGACTGGACGGGGGTGTATGTTAGGGTTAGATCTTGAGTTTTTAAAATTTGGGGGTTTTTCTTTTATCTCAATTATATTCTATTAAATTGTTAATTGGGTTTTATGTGTTGCTCTTTTGGTTCACTTATTTGAATTTGAGAATTGGGAATTTAGACATGAATTTCGAATTAATGAGAATATAGATGGGTTTGTGTGTTTTTATGAGTTGTGATGTGTTATTATAGTTGTTGATGAAATTGGGTAAATTTATGTTGAATAAAGATGAGTTGTAGTTTATGCATACAAGGTGTTTGTTAAAATGCTTGAATGAGATTTTATGTTGTTGGACTTGTTTGGCTAGTTGTGATTCTAGTGCCTATGCTTATGTGTTTTGTTGAATTGGGATAATGTGACATTTGGGAATGCTAGTATTTTGAGAATGTGATTTTATTGGGAATTGTGATAATTGAATAGTATAATATCATTGGCCGAAGCCTTGTGATTTATTTATTGGCAATGATCCATGTCTCTCCCTATACCGGGGGCATGAGACGAGCCGAGGGGTATAGGGAATGACTCGTCTTACGGACTGGGGTGAGTAGCGTGAGAGATACAAGTGCGCACTTTAAATATTTATATGTTGGCAAGGGTCTATGTCTCTCCCTATACCGGGGGCATAAGACGAGCCGAGGGGTATAGGAAATGACCTACCTTACGGACTGGGGTAGGTGGCGTGAGAGGTCCATGTGTATTATATATGTGTCTTGGAGTTACTTAATTTATTTCGTTGTGTGATGCTATTACATTTCTTTTGATACGTTGTTATTTTAGTTATTGTTTGTGAGTTCTTGCATCTATTGGATGGAGTGACGGTATCATGTGTGGTGCCGCCCCGTCTATGTATGTGCGTGGAACTCACCGTTACAATTTTGTCTTTCATGTACAACTTAGATTGAGACATTTGGATAGGAGCATTAGCGATGTATCGCATGGGTTCGGGGCTTCTTTCAGTCGCTTTCTTTTTACTTAGACCATTTTTGAGGTTGTAGCCTACGGGCAAATTACATTCGTTTGGTATCTTTTTTTTTATAAATCTGTTAAAACCATCTTGTTTTGTAGCCGTGTTTGGCAAACATTTCTATTTCATTCGTATAATTGTTCCTTTAGCTCGCAAGTTGTTTTCCTTTAAAAGTTAAATTTTGTACCAACAGGTTTTTTTTCCTTTTGTTCAAAAGGTCACGCATTGATGTCCGTTTTTTCGGATTTCGGGGCGTGACAGACAATCTTTTAAAATATTTTTTTTCTTGTGGTTATTTAAATGGAAATTATAGGCCGTCACAAACTGATTTCAACTAAAACGCGTAATTGCATTCGGAACTTAGAAAAATGAAATTTCACTTTGCAAAGAAAGAGAAACTTGAGGCAGAGTTTAAATATTATAAATGATGAAGTTTAGAGGGAAATAGTTAAATCATACTTTTCGTGTCGTTTTGGATTGAGTGATTCGCTTCTTTAAGTTCCGACTCCCACGACTTGTTGTGCTTTCAACCATATTTGTCAGGAAAGAAGTCAACAAAAATGGCAATCAAACAGAAAACGAAAACCTAAGGCAAATCCTAAAAAAATGAAAAATTCTTTATTTTTAAGGTCTCCAACAATAGGAATCAGGAAACACTACAAGAAATTGTGGATAGCAACAAAGAACTTTTGAAAACTGTTGTGTGGATAGCAACAAAGAACTTTTGAAAACTGTTGTAAAGTGAATGCCAATAAATTTTAGCAACTTAATATCAACTAATTATGTAGTTAAACTTTTTATAAAAACTTGTGACGCCCTCGCTTTACCAATTTGAACACTCGATATGCTAACCAAGTTTATATAAATCAAATAGAGATGCATTGCTCTATTACATTTAGACTATTCTCATGTTCCCTCAAGCAAATAGGTTGCTTTAGTCGAGTACTTAGCTTGTCAATATAGCTATATCCAGCTATATCCAGCCCATCTAAAGTGAAGATTACTGACAATATTATATGACTAAAATAAAATCGTGTGCTTTATATCAGTGCTCTACAAACGAAATTTAACGCTGTCTGGTATTAGATTTTGGAAACATTGAATGTGTTACAGAAGCAAAGTCAGTTTAAACGTGTAGGAGTGAAGAAGACTTAATACTTATATGTGCAATGTTATTTTGCCATCTGCTACTTTGATAGCTGTTGCATTTGTCTACTTAAATCACTCAATTTTGTTAATATACCGTAACCAGGTCTGTTACTTTCTCAGCATTTACCGATTATTATCACGAACACTCAGGATATATTTAACATAGACCGATGGATAAATGATAAATATGTGTGTATATGCATAAGTTTTCGTCTTTGATTTACGCAAATCAGAATCAAACAGTCTATGGTTTTGCTGTCTTCAAGTATAAACCCAATGAACTTTACAGTTAGGAGTGTATCAATGTTTTAAAAAGCGCGCTACATTACGCTACGTTTCGCGAAATAGCGATTTTTGGGAAAAAAACGTATCGATAAACCGCTATTTGGATGGAAAAGCGCTAAAATCGCGCTATTAGAACCAAAAGCACAAAAGGCGCGAAATATTGGACTGCTAGCGTAAATAGCGAGTATTTAAAAAAAACATGTAATTAAGGACGTGGAATTGAAATGATTAATATATGTTGTTTTCTTTACAATAGAAAGTTTAGTTTTGGATGGTTCTGACACTACACTCTCTCATACGAAACTCACAAGTAATAACATTTTTTTTTTGAAAATTTTCAATTATTTATATTTTTTATTCAATCATAACTATACAATTATTTGTATGATCAATAACCAACATAACTATACATTTTCTCTTCTGTTGTTATGTATTCTAAAGTTGTGTTCTTTTTTTAAATTAAAGTTACTAGTAATGTACCGATAAAATATAATTTCAGATTGTTTTCTAATTAATATATGTAATGATGAATAAATTAATAATTTTTTCTATTATTTTATTATTCACAAATAATTTTTGGTTTAGACCGAAATATTTGCTAAGATCTTTATGCATATTTTGGTCCATTTGTGAACGTAATAAATGAAAAAGAATTCAAAATGAATTATTTTTTCGTTTATGATACAAAAATGATCAGTTGAACGCGCTATTTTGTTCTTTTTAACTTTTGAAGTGTGTTAACATAATTAACATAAATCATATGATTATCTAATGTTCTATTGTTACATTTCTAGTTAAAAAAAAAATTACATTTCTAGTTTTTTGGACAAATAAAAAAATAGGTAAAAGTATTGAAAAAGTGCAAAGAGCGTGATAAAGGCGTAAAAAACATGACAAAAGTGCAAAAAGCGCACTAATAGCGCTTTACTAGCCAAAAAGCAAAAAAGCATAGGCAAATTATTTTAACAAAGAGCTTTATCGAGTTTTTAGCGCTTTAAAGCGCGCTTTTTAAGCACTGCTCTGCATACCCCTTTTATCTTTAGTTTAGAATATCGACTATATTCCGTCTTTTCTAAGGATCTCCCTGTTTCATTCTTGTAAAAGCTCCTAAAATGTGATCTTTAAACTAACCCTGCGAGTTGATGACATGGCAGTGTGCTCTTCAAGAATCATTTATCACTAGAATTACTAAGCTTTGAAAAACTCTTATGTATAACAAATTTAGTACTATTGGCCAGAAAGAATCAACTCTTATGTATAACAAGGCTCCGACGAATAGTTCTCTCTTTGTAGAGATAAGCTCACCAAAAGCACATTTAGCACCGCCCTCGGGTGAAGTGTCTTTTTCATGAAAATTAATGGTTCAGTCCTCCATACTTGGGGAAAAAAAGTAAAGAATATCAGCGGCTTACATTTTGAAGGTTCTGTATATGCCCTTTTATTAAATGCCTCAAAAGCACGGACAAACGGAAATAATATAATGGGATTGGGTCTATTTGTATTGGTGCATACCAAATTGAAGTAGCATATTCGGGGATCAAAGGGATTTTGCGCTGGTTTTGGTGGGAAAATGTGGTCACCTCGAGGGATTTCAATTAATCGCGTTGTTTCATCAGTTTAACAACGTGATTAATTGTTGTAACGACCCGGCCCCACGGACCGAACCGCCACGCCCGTATCAACAATATTGTCCGCTTTGGCACAACTTCCCAGGGGGGTCACCCATCCTGGTACTTGTAACGACCCGGTCCCACGGACCGGGTCGTTACAGATGATACCAGAGCCTCTATCTGGCCGGAAATGTGGGGACTAGCACGTGTGTTTGGACCCTTGAAGGACGACGTGCCCGACGAGGACGTCGTGCCTAAAGGGAGGGTGATTGTGACGACCCAGATTTCCAGGAAGGAAATTCTGTGGTGCGGTGTTGTGCGTCAGTCCCACATCGCCCAGATATGAGAGTACTCGTGTGGTATATGAGCTTAAAGATCCATTTCCTATAAACAAGGCCTTTTAAAGCCGTGCGGCACAACAGCGACGACGGAACTCCACAGTTAAGCGTGCTTAGCTTGGAGTAGTACTGTAACGACCCGGTCCCACGGACCGGGTCGTTTGCGAGCTAAAGGAACAATTAAACCATAAATAAAAAGCTTGCCAAACACGGCTACAATTCTTTCTTCTTTTTTTTAAAAAAAATTTAATTTTGTACTAACAGGTTCTATTTCCTTTTGTTTTAAAAAGGTCATGCCTCGATATCCGTTTTATGGAAATTGGGGTGTGACAATTGTTCCTTTTACAGCAAAGTAGTGGGGGTTCCTTTTTATTTCCACTGTTCTCCCTTTATCCCCTCATGAAGAGACTCACATATTGGTTACCATATTTAACAGTTTTTTTTATATATATAATTGTTTCTCTGGAAATTTTTGAAACATTTCCGTATATCTCTTTTTTTTTTCAAAATATTTTCGTATATCACTTACAAGAACGTTTTAGCTAAGATTACGCTTTTTAAAACACTACTAAAAACCGACTTTCATGTATCTACCATAACATCATACAGCAACCTACAATAAAGACTCTGTCCACTAGTGACAAAACAACGCAATTGTCATGCCAATCAATCATAATCAAGAAACAATAATATCAGGAGGTAAGAAACAATAATATCAGGAGCCATAAATCTGCATGGTTTGTGGGTCACGCCCCGCGAAAAGGATCTTCCATGATTTTTTTCTGTTTACTGTTTACAAGGTGCCGTGGTTTCGTTTCATTAAATCATACAGAAAAAGAAAAAACTCAATCCATAAAATTTTGCTGTTTAACTATAGAAAAACTATTGTAAAATTGTTCTAGACTAAACAAATCAATTACTTTGCAAAGAAAGAGAAACTTCAGGCAGAGTTTAAATATTAGAGATGATGAAGTTTAGAGGGAAATACTTTAATCATACTGTTCGTGTCATTATGGATTGGGTGATTCGCTTCTTAAGTTCCGGCTACCATGACTTGTTGTGCTTTCAACCATATTTTTCAGGATCAAGTCAACGAAAACGGCAATCAAAAACGGGAAACTAAAACATAACGTAAATCCTAAAAAATGAAATGAAAAATTCCTTAAATTTTCAGGTCTCAAACTATAGGAATCGGGAAATACTACAAGAAAATGTGGATAGCAACAAACAACTTTTGAAAACTGCTGTAAAGTGAATGTCAATAAATTTTAGCAACGTAATAGCGACTAATTATGTTTGTAAACTGTTTATAAAAAATAGCGACGCAGTTTCTTTACCAATTTGAACGCTCGACAGACTAGTGGTTATTATGACCAAGTTTATATAAATCAAATAGAGATGCAGTGCTATATTACATTTAGTCTCTGTACATGTGCCCTTGAGCAAATGGGTTGCTTTAGTCGAGTACTTAGCTTGTCAATATAGCTATATTTAGCTCACCGGCAGAGCTCAAGCCCATCTAAGGTGAAGATTAACAACAATATTATAGAACTAAAATAAAATCGTGTGTTTTATATCAGTGCTTTACAGACTACCGTTATATAATTGGAATATCTTCTAAACTTGAATGGTGTTGAAAATAAGTATTATACTTTCATATGAAATTGAAATCAATATTTGAAGGATATAACATACATGCATTCAAAGGTTTAACAAAGTGATTAATTGTTTCATTTCTTATCCCATCATTAAGAGACTCACATATTGGGTACCATATTTAACAGTTTTTTTTATATAATTGTTTCACTGAATACTTTTTATTCAGAATTTTATCATATATCTCTATCGCTAAATCTATAATTGTTTTCGTGTGTGCAGCCTCAAGCATATTTAGAAGTGTCATTCAACTGGATTAAGGGAAGTCTTGATATCCCTATTGAACTCTCACTCTACATTTCTTTAACCTTTTGGACACTGGCATATGACACCATATATGTGTTAGCATGATATACTAAAATACATAATGTATTGTCGGTTTTATTATTTATTTATTAACAATGAATGATTTATTTGAGAATAGTTTTGAGCAATGGTGTACATATTATTTATATGTACATGTGTCTTTATTTTGTATAGTAATTGATTTGACGCATAGAGTACGTCTTACACACGAAAGATCAAATCATTGGTTCTTACAGAATATATATTTTATCGTTCACAACTTTAGATACAGTGGACAACCATCGGTATAGTTGTAGCAGATAGTTTTAGTAGGTATGTTTTGACTACAGAGAACAGTTGAGTTCCGATTCTTTGTGCCAGTATACTTAAAGTATATTGAACATGACAAATTGATATTATTTTATGTTACTGAACAGAATAAAATAATTATACCTAAGGAATTATTATGATTACTTATACTTTTAATCACTAGATTATTTTTTATACACATATTTATAATATATACTGCTTTGATTTACAATTGGTGAGATTTGTTGTGGTCACCAAACTCGTACATTGGGTAGTAATTTTATTTATATGATACGTGTCTATAATCGAAGGAATTCACGTCACTTAACAAGAATTTATGATATCCCCTCGAAAAACTTATAAGTTTTGTTTGTGCCAAATCTTACAATTGTATTTTATATCCGACACAACAAATAAGTTAAGTGGTAAGATCGAGAAAATAATATGCTGAGAAAAATAATTATCAGTAATTTATTTGCTTCCTGAATATGTGTAATCTTAATATGAGGAGAAAATTAAGTATTTAATAATGTGTTCTCAAATATTATTTGAGAATGAATTAGAGTTCAATTATATTTTCTAGTGAAAATGAATATAATTTATCGATAGAATATGTTAACATTAGTAAAGTATTAATTAGATAAGATTATATTATTCTTGTTAATAAGATTATATAATGTTATATTATTCTTGTTAATAAGGTTATATAAAATTATATAATATCTAGAGGTTAGCGAATTAATTTCAGATGACTAAAAAATCAGATTATTAATTATAATAAGTTGCTAGATTCTTTGTATATAATATAAAATAGAGGAAATGACATATTAAATCTTTTAGGCACAAGATCATAATAATGTACAAATCATTCCGTGAAAATATTTACCACCATATATAATCTTAATAGCATGTTATGATAGAAACTGATTCTCTCATTATTAGTAATTGGTGGAACAAAATTCTAATAATGCGGTTAAGTTTATTAATATTTGGGATGATATTAAAGGCCTAATGAGTATGCTTAGCTATGATCTTAAACATATTTTACAGAGGAAAGAATGAGGAGGCTAGCTAATTTGGGCTCAACAGGGCTTAATAGCACTTATTTTAGTGATAACGAGCTTCCAAATTTGACTCATGCTATCCATATTATAGATTTATATGGATTGCCTAGCTTTAGATATCAAAGGTACTAACTTTGGATCTCTTTGCTTATGATGGAATTTTTTTTTCTCATGCTTATTTATATATATGCTAACTGTTTTTGAGATTTTAGTTCCGATTTCTTATTGTATTCTTAGAATAATGGTGCTTAGAAAGTAGTTTTTTTATTCAGCAATTGGAAAGACAACATCAACAGTTCAAGTGTTAGAAAGCTGATTGGAATTTGGTCGTAGCACTGTTCACTTAGAACAAAATGTTTGGCCGGATTTGTATTTTCTTCTCTTATGTTTTTGGTTTTCTTTTGTCCGTTTGGATGTGTTCTTTTAAGTTTTTTGATTACCTTGAAATCTGCCTATTTTCTACTTATATAACATAAGACAACATAACACATAACCATATGTACTAAATTCGCAACTAGCCGAACAACTCCAATAACATAAGACAACATAACACATAACCATATGTACTAAATTCGCAACTAGCCGAACAACTCCAATAACATAAGACAACATAACACATAACCATATGTACTAAATTCGCAACTAGCCGAACAACTCCAAACAACATAAGACAACATAACACATAACCATATGTACTAAATTCGCAACTAGCCGAACAACTCCAAACAACATAAGACAACATAACACATAACCATATGTACTAAATTCGCAACTAGCCGAACAACTCCAATAACATAAAATCCCATTCGGGCATTTTAACAAACACCTTGTATGCATAAACTACAATTAACCATTATTCACCATAAATTCATCCAATACCATCAACAACTATATAATCCCATAAACAACTAATAAATCATGCAAACCCATCCATAATCTTGCTAATTCGAAATGATCAGATCTAAGGCTTCAATCTCTACAACTTAAATAATGGAACTAAAACTACAACAAATAATCCCAATTAACCATTTAAGAACACAATTAATATAAACGGCAAAAACCCCCAATTTATAATAAACACAAAACCATAACCTAACATACACCCTCGTCTAGTCGCAATGGATAACTCCCGTTACCTTAGAGCGTAGAGGAGATGCTTCCGGTATGAACCCGCTAATGGTGGTTTCCTTTTCCTCTTCTTCTTCTTCTTCTTCTTCTCTCTCTTTCTCTCTCTTCTTCTCTCTTCTATTTGTTTTACTGATTTTTGCTTTTGAAAAGTGGCTGAAAAATAGGTTTATAAAAGCTGTTTTGAGATAGTTTGAGGTAACGAACTATTTGGTCCCCAAAGTTCTAATAATTAACTCCTAATCCAAAAATATAGTTTTACTACTCAAAAATAACAAATCTTTAGAAACAAAACTATTGGGTCCTTTTCTATAAGTAAAATTAGTCGAGTGACCGGTTTTTGGTAAAATTTTGAATAAAACGCTTTTGGATAAATTAAATCATAAATAAAACCATTTATAAAAATACGGGATGTTACAACTAACCCTCCTTAAAAGAATTTCGTCCCGAAATTTCCTATCTAAACAACTATACCCAGAAATGATAAAATTACAATAAGACCATAAGAATGTAAACGCTCAATTCGTGTGATAATTCAAAAATAAAATACACAGGGTTCACAACCCGTAACAACTCCATAATTCAATACATGAACAACATGTAAGAATTTCAAATAAGGTAAATATGCAATATCAAACATAAGGTTTCACGACCCGTAACAACTCCATAATTCAATACATGAACAACATGTAAGAATCTCAAATAAGGTAAACACCTATATGTAATATCAAACATAATAAAAGACAACTCAACAACTCCGTAACTCTAGGCGTTACAACCAAAAATAAACTCCAAACTCTAGGCGTTACAACCAAAAATAAACTCCAAACTCTAGGCGTTACAACCCTTTCCCGATAAAGAAATTTCGTCCCGAAATTAGAATGTATCTAAAGAAAAGTACCTAAAGAAAAGTCGAGATTAGGATATTTCCTCTTCATCTCATCCTCACGTTCCCAAGTTGCCTCCTCGGCCCCGTGGTGTTTCCAAACCACCATTACCAATCTAATCGTTTTTCCTCGAAGTTCCTTCTCTTGCACATCGATAATCCTCATAGGTCCCACTTCGTAGGTCACATCAGCACTAACCTCAATGTCCTCAAAGTCCACCACGTGTGAAGGGTCGTGATGATACTTTTTCAACATCGACACATGGAACACCGGGTGAACCCCCGCCAACTTTGGTGGTAAGTCCAACCGGTAAGCAACTTCTCCAACTCGGTCCACGATCTCAAATGGTCCGATAAATCTCGGGCTCAACTTTCCTTTTGAGCCAAACCTCATAACCCCCTTCCTGGGTGAAACCCGCAAAAATACTTGATCCCCCTTTTCGAACTCCAAAGGTCTCCTCCTCTTATCCGCATAACTCTTTTGCCTACTTCGGGCCGTCTCAAGCCTTTGTCGAATTAACTTAATCTTTTCTGTCGTTTCTTGAACCAATTGCGGTCCTAACATTTCCGCTTCTCCCACCTCGGTCCAACACACCGGAGACCTACACGGCCGCCCATATAAAGCCTCGAAAGGTGCCATGCCAATACTAGCTTGAAAGCTATTATTATATGCAAACTCAACCAAGGGTAGATGGCTCTCACAGCCTCCCTTGAAGTCATTCACACATGCGCGTAACATATCCTCTAACACTTGGATAGTCCGCTCCGATTGTCCATCCGTTTGGGGATGAAATGCCGTACTCATTGTCAACTTGGTTCCTAAGGCATTTTGCAATGCGCCCCAGAACCTCGACACAAACCTCGCGTCTCGATCCGATACTATCGAAATCGGCACCCCATGAAGTCTAACAATTTCCTTAATATACTTCCGTCCCAAAATTTCCACCGAATTTGTCATCTTAATACCAATGAAGTGTGCGGATTTGGTCAAACGGTCGACCACAACCCACACAGCGTCATTCCCACCTACCGACTTAGGTAAATTGGTCACAAAATCCATTGCTATCCTTTCCCACTTCCATTCCGCTACCGGTAAGGGTTGGAGCATACCCGCCGGCCTTTGGTGTTCCGCCTTCACTTGCTGGCAAGTTAGGCACTTGCTAACATACGAAGCTACATCTCGTTTCATTCCGGGCCACCAAAATCGTCTCTTCACATCGTGATACATTTTCGTCCCGCCGGGATGAACGGCTAATCGGGAGTGGTGAAACTCCTTTAATACCTCATTCCTCATATTTTCCGTCACGTAAGTCCTTCCCTTAAATCGTAGTCCTCCATCGGTTCCTTTCGTCCAACCATCTAATCCTTCTCTAGAACTCATCTGTTTCTCATAGCTCTCCACTTTCTCGTCCCCATCTTGTGCTTCCAGAACCCTACTCACAAGTTCCGGTTGTACCACTATTGTGTACAAGGTCCCCACATCAACATGTCCCAACTCCAAGTCGAACTCGTTCACTTTTCCCATCATCCTCCATTCCTCGATCGCCACATGCGCTAAGGTCGCATGAGACTTTCGACTCAAAGCATCCGCCACTACATTGGCCTTAGGAAAGCTTTCTCGCATGCCTCACTCCACATGAACTTCACCCCCTTCTTGGTAAGGTAAGTCATTGGAGTCGCCAATTTAGAGAAATCCTTGACGAACCGTCGATAGTATCCCGCTAATCCCAAGAAACTTCGAATCTCGAACACATTCTTCGGTTGTGCCCATTTCGAAACTGCCTCAACTTTCGTCGCGTCCACCTTGACCCCTTTTTCCGAGATCACGTGTCCAAGAAATTTCACCTCATTTAGCCAAAACTCACATTTGCTAAATTTTCCGTAAAGTTGATGCTCTCTCAACGTGAGCAACGCTAAACGGAGATGCTCCTCGTGTTCCTCTCTTGAACTCGAGTAAATCAAGATATCGTCGACGAAGACCACCACAAACTTGTCGAGATACTCCTTAAAGATTCGGTTCATTAACTCCATAAATGCTGCCGGCGCATTAGTTAACCCGAACGGCATGACCACAAACTCATAGTGACCATACCGGGTCCTAAAGGCCGTTTTCGAAATGTCCTCATCCTTCACCCTCAATTGGTGATAGCCTGATCGCAAGTCGATTTTTGAAAAGAACGTTGCTCCTTTCAGTTGGTCAAACAAATCGTCAATTCGAGGCAGTGGGTACTTATTCTTAATAGTCACCCTATTTAGCTTTCGATAGTCGATGCACATCCTCATCGATCCATCTTTCTTTTGCACGAATAGGGCCGGTGCCGCCCACGGTGATGTACTCCGCCTAATAAACCCCTTTCCTAGCAGTTCTTCTAACTGCATACTTAACTCTTTCAACTCTGCTGGTGCCAAACGGTACGGGGAAATGGCTATGGGTGCCGTTCCTGGTGCCAAGTCGATAGAAAAATCTAAACCTCTTTTCGGTGGTAACCCCGGTAGATCCTTCGGAAACACATCTCTAAAATCGTCCACTACGCTTGGCCACGTTTCCACTTCCTCGTCGTTATCTACTATCGAGAGACTAGCCAAAAGACAAGACAGGTTGCCCACAACCCGCTTGGAATAATATGGAATAGAAGAAAGGGTAGCATCCCTTTCCCCACGAAAGAACACCTCATCTCCGGATGAAGTTGTAAGAAAAACCTTTCGTCAAACACAGTCGATGAAAGAATTGAAATGAACCAACCAGTCCATTCCAAGAATCACGTTGAACCCCGACATCTCTATAACAATTAAATCAAATATAAACACGTGGTCTGCGACCACCATCTCACAAGACCGACACACTCGGTCCAACACAACTCCACCCCCAACAGGAGTCTCTACAATAATCGGGTTCTCTAGAACCCCAATTTCTAACAACAAAGACTCAACTAGACTTCTAGATATAAAAGAATGCGAAGCTCCCGTATCGAAAAGAACATGTGCCCAAGACGAGCACACAAGAACCATACCTTGTACATTTGCCGGATCTCCTTGGTTTGGCAATTGTGGCAAGGCATAGAGTCGAGCTTGAATTGGTGGGTTTCCTTGCGGTCCTCGATTTCCCCCATGATTCCCTCGGTTTCTCGGGCCCTGATAGCCTCCTCGGTAGTTCCCACGGTTTCCCCCTCCTTGGTGGTTACCTCGAAACCCTCCCCCTTGGTTCCCAGGTAATTGGTGTGATGGTACGAATCCTGGTCCTCTTGATGGTGGTGGTGGCAACCTAGGTTGGTTAAAGGGTCGGTTGGTGTCGATTCTTCCTTGTCCCCCGGGACAAACCCTTGCCGTATGTCCAAATCGGTTGCAAGTCCTACATTGGACCCTAGGGCACTCGAATTGTCGATGGTTCGTGTCTCCACAGTGGAAACACGCTCCCCTTATCACAACGTTTGTTGGCGGTGGATTAAAACTCCTCTCTCCTCTTCCCGGTTGTTGAAATCGCGAACTATTCGCCATATCCCAACTCCGCTTCTTCTCTTCCCTCGGAGCATTTCCGGTTTTCGACTTCTCCGAGATTCGCTTGTTATGGAGCAGAGCTCCTTCCACAGCTTGGGCTGATTTTACCAATTCGTTATAGTTGACATGTCGAGCCGATGCCAATTGTAGCGAGATGGTCGGATTCAACCCCTTCACGAATCTCCTACATCTTTCTGCACCCCCTATAACCGATTCTGGGGCATACCTCGAGAGTGAGGTAAACTTCAGTTGGTATGCTTGAACGGTCATACCCCCTTGATATAGCTCCTCGAAACGTCTTCTCATTTCGTCCTTATAAGAATCGGGAAGAAACTGTCGATTAAACAATTCGATGAACTCATTCCATTCGAAGTTGCTTATGTCGTATGTATCCACAATTCCCAACCACCACTTCCGTGCTTCACCCTTCAGGTGAAACTGAGCCATATTCATCCTTTGCTCCCCATTTACTATTCCTACAGCCGATAAATATTTCTCCATTTCATCCACCCATCCCTCAGCTATGGATGGTTCACCTAACCCATCGAAAGTCGGAGCCCCCAATCGGGTGAAGTTAAGCAATCCATTGTTGCTTGAACTCCCAGCTTGTGCATTTTGCACCATCATTTGCACCACCTTCTGAAGGTCGGTCATCACTTGATTAGCATTGACCGTTTCCGGTTCCGGTACAGAGGTCTCTTCTTCTTCCACATTCACTTCCTCATAAACATTCTCAACCTCTACCTCCGCCTCGGGTTGCTCGGGTAGTAGGGCATTAGTGTTATCTCTTCCCCCACAACCTCTAGTAACCCTTCTTCCTCGAGTTGTTCCCCGTCCCCTTGGAGCTCTTCCTCCTCTTACATTTGCTCCACCTCGGGTAGCCACACCGGTTGATGGTGATGCGCCCCCGCGTGTAGCTGGTCTCCTTCCACCAGTCCTTGTAGTAATAGCCATTACTACATACATTTAAAACCGACACTTTAGTCGTCTTACTCGACACTACTACTCATACATGTATATTCGTACATGATAAAAGCTCGGTTTACAAATCCATCACTTTATCAAGCTTTCTAAGGTTCAAAAACTGATTTTTACGGATTCTCAATTTCGACGATATAACGCTTTGAATTTTCCAAAGATAGAAAATGAAAATTCCGAAATGCCAGAAAGATAGAGCACTGAAAAACGAAGCCAACGGTTCAAACGGAACCAGAATCGGAGTTAAAACGAAGAAGTTATGAGCGTTTGAAGTATAACGAGATGAATAGCAAAATCGCCAGAACACGACCGATCGTTTTGGACAAAACGACCGATCGTTTTGGATCAAGATTCTTCCAGTGAGATCACCAAAAATTCGACCGATCGTTTTGGGAAAACGACCGATCGTTTTGGGTGCAATTTCTTCCAGAGAGGTCAGAAAAATTTCGACCGATCGTTTTTTACAGTCGACCGATCGTTTAACTGCAGAAAATAAAGATTCAAAAACACAAAATTTCTCAACACTCGTAAAATCCTACATGGCATATATTACACAAATAACCCATTTAAGTCCACAAACTTATTACGATCAACATCCATTCGCATAAAATGTACATTAACACACATGTTAATAATATGAAAACGTACTACGTAAAATCATGAACTTCACAATTCTCGCACTATAATACATCGTTACTACTTGACATACAACTTACACCTCATATACACCATAACAATTCACACACGCATCCAAACAACACAAAAGTGCTAGGGACAACCCGTCACGATACGTTATCCTAAAGCATCCGAGCGTCCTCGCATACTCTAGAGTTCCACATCGCTAAGGCATTCCTTCACACATACCAACGAAAGGTCTATTCACTAGTTTGGCGAGCCGGGATCAACAAGCGTCCTCATTGTCCCCGACTTCCCTCACATGTGAACTTTCCTTTCATCAACTACTACTAAATTCTAGCTACATGACTAAAGCTAAATGCAACCCCCCCCGTTTAAGAAAAAGTTTGAGTTTAGGAAAAAATTTTGTAAAAATGATACGATGGATCTTGGTCCAATGGTTACCCATCTTCCCGTCGTCCCAAAGTATACAAGAACCTAGTTAGCTCTGATACCAACTTGTCACGCCCCAAAATCCGTAAGACGCGGACATCGAGGCATGACCTTTTTAAAACAAAAGGAAATAGAAACCTGTTGGTACAAAATTAAAATTTTAAAAGAAAAGACTTGCGAGCTAAAGGAACAAGTAAACAATAAACAAAAGTGTTTGCCAAACGCGGCTACAAAACGAGATAAACTAAACGAATGTAAATTGCCAGTAGGCTACAACCTCAAAATAAAATATACATGAAAAGAAAGCAAAAGCCCGAACCCATGTGATGCCTTGCTAAAGCTCTTAACCATCGCCTCAACCTAAGTTGTACCTGAAATACAAAAATGTAACGGTGAGTCCCACGCACCTAACTAGACGGGACGGCACCACATACACCGTCACTCCATCTCATAAATGCAAGAACTCACAAATTCTACAACTACGATAAACGACATATAAAACGAAATATAATGACATTCTACAACTACGATAAATTAAATAAATTAAATAACATCAACACACATCTATAGCATACATGGACCTCTCACGCCACCTACCCCGGTCCGGAAGGTAGGTCATTCCCTATCCCTTCGGCCGTCTTCTGTCCCCGGAATTAGGGAGAGACAGAGACCATTGCAACATAAAAGTAGATTTATAGTGCGCACTTGGACCTCTCACGCCACTCGCCCCAGTCCGTAAGACGAGTCATTCCCTATCCCTTCGGCCGTCATATGTCCCCGGAATTAGGGAGAGACATAGACCATTGCTAACATAAAAGTAAATAGTGCACACTGGGACCTCTCACGCCACTCGCCCCGGTCCGTAAGACGAGTCATTCCCTATCCCCTCGGCCGTCTTCTGTCCCCGGAATTAGGGAGAGACAGAGACCATTGCCACTACAGCTAACACACAAGGCCTCAGCCAATAATGTAAATCCACACAAATATCACATTGTCATACGGCCTCGGCCAATAATGTAATACTTAATCAAATAACACCACCACATACGTCACGTAACGTAATGCAACATAACACATAACCATATGTACTAAATTCGCAACTAGCCGAACAACTCCAATAACATAAGACAACATAACACATAACCATATGTACTAAATTCGCAACTAGCCGAACAACTCCAATAACATAAGACAACATAACACATAACCATATGTACTAAATTCGCAACTAGCCGAACAACTCCAAACAACATAAGACAACATAACACATAACCATATGTACTAAATTCGCAACTAGCCGAACAACTCCAAACAACATAAGACAACATAACACATAACCATATGTACTAAATTCGCAACTAGCCGAACAACTCCAATAACATAAAATCCCATTCGGGCATTTTAACAAACACCTTGTATGCATAAACTACAATTAACCATTATTCACCATAAATTCATCCAATACCATCAACAACTATATAATCCCATAAACAACTAATAAATCATGCAAACCCATCCATAATCTTGCTAATTCGAAATGATTAGATCTAAGGCTTCAATCTCTACAACTTAAATAATGGAACTAAAACTACAACAAATAATCCCAATTAACCATTTAAGAACACAATTAATATAAACGGCAAAAACCCCCAATTTATAATAAACACAAAACCATAACCTAACATACACCCTCGTCTAGTCGCAATGGATAACTCCCGTTACCTTAGAGCGTAGAGGAGATGCTTCCGGTATGAACCCGCTAATGGTGGTTTCCTTTTCCTCTTCTTCTTCTTCTTCTTCTTCTCTCTCTTTCTCTCTCTTCTTCTCTCTTCTATTTGTTTTACTGATTTTTGCTTTTGAAAAGTGGCTGAAAAATAGGTTTATAAAAGCTGTTTTGAGATAGTTTGAGGTAACGAACTATTTGGTCCCCAAAGTTCTAATAATTAACTCCTAATCCAAAAATATAGTTTTACTACTCAAAAATAACAAATCTTTAGAAACAAAACTATTGGGTCCTTTTCTATAAGTAAAATTAGTCGAGTGACCAGTTTTTGGTAAAATTTTGAATAAAACGCTTTTGGATAAATTAAATCATAAATAAAACCATTTATAAAAATACGGGATGTTACAAAGTGTTTGTGTTTGATTTTAGAGATTGTTAGAATTGACAAAAATGAGCCATATTTATACACATAATTTCAGAAACCCCCAAGGTGTAGTCATTTTCAAACTTTAATAATGCATTGAGTAGTCATTTTCGGATAGGGTTGTCAACTCATAATAATTCAAAAGTGTTAAAGTGTTGTCGGATTTATTTTGATTGATATGTTATCCAATGTCATTTACACTACAAACCGTAGATTACTTTTACGGTTTGTAGTGTTTTTTTTAAAGGGTGGGTTAAATTTCAGAAACCCCACAAGTTGTAGTCATTTTCAAACTTTAATAATGCATTGAGTAGTCATTTTCTGATAGGGTTGTCATATCATAATAATTCAAAAGTGAGAAAGTGTTGTCGGATGCATTTGATGTATATGGTATCCAATGTCATTTACACTACAAACCGTATATTACTTTTACGGTTTGTAGTGTTTTTTTTAAAGGGTTGGTTATTAACCAAGAGTTTTACTGATTCTACTACATTTTTTCTGAATTTACATACAAACCGTAAAAAAAATGTACGGTTTGTAAAGAATTTATACAAACCGTACATTAAATGTACGGTTTGTATAAATTCTGTGCAAACCGTACAATTTTTTTACGGTTTGTATGTAAAATTTCTGAAATTGCAGAACAGTCCCTGCATTTCGTAAAAACTCAATATTGGTCATATCAATTAAAATACTGAATATTGGTAACTTAAAAATCAAACATACAAATCAAATAAAAAAAAAACAAACATAAAAATCAAACATACAAATCAAATATTGGTCTTCAAAATCAAAGATACAAACATACACATTACATTTTTTTTTTTGCACGACTAAATCCTTTAAAGTTGGACGTAGGGAGCATCTTTCCCGCCGATGTTAATCTGTCCGATGACGGCTCAGTGGACTCTTCGATTTCGTTTAGATCCGGACGACATCTATCTCGATGCTACGATTCTGGATGCGGAGCACGCTCGTGTGATGTAATTGTCAATCCTCAAGCCCAACTGTCGGTTGAATGCTGACTAGGATGATGCTCATACAACCCAAATGATTGTCTATGATGATCGACAGGAACATCGTCGTGTACGTAGTCCGACCCAGCAAACGAAGCACGACGACGACCTCCACTCGTTCTTCTACCCCCGCTACGCCCGCCGCTACTAGATTCACCTTCCCCTCTGCCAGTTTCGGTACACCGATAACTTGAAGCCCTAGCGTAAGTTCTTGGGTCGTAACCTTAATCGTCATCACCATCGTCGTCATCGTCATCCTCCTCATCTGACTATTCATCACCTGACCCATACGGATTCATTCCCATTTCATTGAACTCCGCACGTAGTAAGTCCACGTCCGTTTTAGATTTCAGCCGTTTGAACGATTTGAAATTGCGGCGCAACATCGCTTTCTGAAAAAAAACAATAAAAAATTATTTATTAGTATTGAAATATACAAACAAATATTAATTAACTTTAACTAGTTGTTACCATTTTATTGAACAAACCCGTATGCTCGCGGAAACCGTGAGATGGCAGTCCAAGTTCAGGTGGGTTTATAAAGATGCGGGTCCTCTCTCTATACCATCTCATGTAATCCGGTGACGTCCCCATGTCAAATTCTCCGTTAATAAGCCGGTTGTGGCGGTCATTCCACACGGTTATAAACTCTGCAAAAAGTGCAGACCAATCGTGTTTTTGGCCAATCCCATATCTTCTATCCTTGCCGTGACCCCGTTTGGGTTTCCAAATATATGTAGGGACCCGCTGAACAAAACTGAACTATCTCACGAACCTGTCCGCGGGGTGGAACTCAATCTTCTCATTACAAATGAGAGGAACAGAACAATGCCACATATCACGGCCCCGCGTGCAGTATTCCGGATAGTCATCGAGGTTCCCGTAAGGTTGCCAGACTATCTGTAATCAGCAAAATTATTATTAGAATATGTAAACAATGGTTTAAAAATACTAGTAATAAATTCTACGAACATAAGACCAATGCAAACATATACAACATATAATACGTAAGTTACATGTAGGAAATAAGAAAGTTAAAATTTACCTGTTCATACGACATATGGTCAAACTGCTCCCGTATGTGGACCACATTATGTCCGTAGACATATGGCTTATCATTAGTAAGCGTTCAAATCTTCCATCTGTAATATACAAACAAAACCCGATAAATAATAAATATAAATAAGATAAGTAAATGATAGATGACACAATAAAAAAAACACAAATCCATTAAAAAAACTAAATAATATCATACCTGTAACCGAGGGGGAACATAGGCAAGCCCTCAGGTGGCTCGATATCTTCCGGCAGCTCTTCACATGGTCTAACCGGCAGTAGTCTGGTCATCGCCCACATATCGAGAAACATCACCGCCCCGCTTACTCTGGTAGATTTACCACGCACCAACCTGCATAAATTAGCCTCTAACCAGGCCAGAAGAGCTAATCCCCAACTATACTCTGCACATGTGTCAAAACCTTTCAGAAATGGCAGAGGCCATAGTGGAATCTGATCACTGCTCTTATCTGAAAACACATGTGCACCAAGTAATAATAACATGGCAGGCCTAGACTGATATAGGAAACGCTCCTCACTAGGGTTGGGGGGTAATTCACCAGATGTATGTAACATCCAATCAAGTCTAACTGTCAAACAGTTTGTATCGACTTGATTTTCAGCAGGTCTAACACCCAACAAACTCTCTATCATATCCAACCTGCTCGCCCTGTTATCATTCCGCTCCGATCGGGTAACAGCAAGACCATCCACCCTGAGACCAAGCATAATCTCTACATCCTGTAACGATATCCCCAACTCTCCACCGACAAAATGGAACGAGTGCGTCTCATCACGCCTCCTATCAACTAAGGCTGTAAGCAAGCCTCGGTCTACGGTATAATTACCTATAGTGTGAATACCGTAAAAACCAGCCCTAATCATATTTTCAACTACTCTGTCAGGCGTTGGTATCTGCCAACTATAATTATAAATCCTAATTTTATGGGCATCTCCTCTACCCGCTTCTCTTCCAGCATCCCAAGTCTGATTTGAAATATGACCAGTCTGTCGTAAAATGCCCATCCTGTCTTTAATCTGTGGACCTGGCTCTGTCATCCTAACTATTTTTATTTTTAACAATAAAAACAACATAAGAAACATACACATTTAATGATAACCGAACAATTATTCTAATTATCTAATTAAACAAATTTTAATAAAAACTCAATTTTTTTATAAAACGGGAAAAATATCAACAACCCCAATTTTTATTGGTGATTTGGGCAAACAAACTAATTAAAAAACATAATTTTATAAAACACCTAATTTTCAAAACAGGTAAATATTAATAAAGTGGAACTATTTTAATTTTTCTCAATCAAAACAAATAAGCATCATAAACATGTAACATCATAGCCACAACATTAGTAATAAATATCTAAATAAACAAATTTGAATAAAAACCCTAATTTTTTTTATAAAATGGGACAAATATCAACAATTATTATAATTTCTATAATTAATATAAACAAACAACAAACAATTATATATAGCTAAGTGAATAATCAATTTTCATATTTTATATATTTTTTCCTATTTTACAAATTGAAATTACACAAAATAAATAATAAAATAGAGAATAAAGAAATACCTTGAATTAGGGATAAATTTGATTGATGATTTGGGGTTTTTTGTTAAGAAATTTGATAGTTATTGTGGTTGATTGATTTGGGTTTTTTTGGATTATAATTTTGAGTTTTTGAAAGAAAGAGAGAGAGAGAAAAGTATAAAAATTTGTTTTTTTAAAAAAAACGTAAGATTCTGTTTTTCAGTGACTGTGTGTGTAATTTTTGCAAAGGGACTGACTGTGTAATTTCTGCAGAATTGATGCAGACCGTAGATTTAATATACGGTTTGCACAGAATCACTGCAAACCGTAGATTTTTTCTACGATTTGTGTGTTTTTTTAGAAAAAGTGTAGTATAAAAATCCAACCTCTATTTCTATACCGACTAGTGTAATTTGTAAAGTAGAAATTGCATTCAAGCTATCCATAGTTCACAAATTTACTACTCCTTCCGTCTCAAATTGTTAGGATTATACAAAATTACGTGCAATTTTCACCGACGAATAGCTCATATCTTGTTAGAATGATATAATAAAATACATGATTTATTGTTTGTTATAGTATTTATTTATTAACAATAAATGATTTATTTGAGAATAGTTTTGAGTAATAGTATACATATTATTTATATGTACATGTGTGTTTATTTTATATAGTAAGTGATTTGGTGTGTAGAGTACGTGTTACACACGCAAGATCAAATCACTGGTTCTTACATAATATATTTTATCGTTCATAAGTTTAGATGGAGTGCACAACCATCAGTATAATTGTAGCACAGAGTTTTAGTAGGTCTGTCTAGACTACATGAAACGATTGAGTTCCAACTTTTTGTGCTACTATACTTAGAATATATTGAACATGACAAATTGCTATTATTTTATGATACTGACGAGAATAAAATAATTATATCTAAGGATTTATTATGATTAGTTATACTCTTAATTTTTAGATTATTTTCGATACACATATTTATAATGTATACTGCTTTGATTTTCAATGAGTGAGATTTGTTGTGATCAATAAACTCGTACGTTGGACGGTAATATTATTTATATGATGTGTGTCTATAATCGACAGAATTCATGTCATTTAATAAGGATTGATGATATGCACTCGAGAATCTTATAAGTTTTATTTGTGTCAACTATTGCAAGTGGATATTATATCCGACATAACAAATAAGCTAAGTGGTAAGACCGATGAAATAATATACCGAGTAAAATAATTATCAGTAATTTATTTATTCGGTGGATATCTATAATCTTAACGTGAGAAGATATTTAAATATTTAATAATGTGCTCTCAAATATAATGTGCAATTATATTATCTAGTGAAAATGAATATAAGTAATTCTAAGATTGGTAAAATATTAATTAGATAATATTATGTTATTCATGTTAATAACATTATATAATATTTATTAATTAAGTACTGATCTAAATAGGATTAGAGTTTTCGGTAAACTAGAAGTCTATTGCTTCTTGTGAACTAGATCACTGTTGTAGCCTATATATATTGTCCATATGTTAAGTAAAAGAAACAAACTGCATAACTCATAAATTAGAGTTAGAGTTTCTTAACAGTTTTGAGAGTCCACTTCTTTAACACTAAAACGTATAATAAGAATACAACAGAATATCAAGTGTGATTTACCTCTACCCGTGAGATATTTCTGTATCGTTTTTATATAATCTATATACACTATAATAAGGATTCAAGGTCAGTTTTATGCTGCAAAATAAAACGTGTTTTCAGCATATCTAAGTTATCGAAATCGAATTTTTCAAAAGTTAATCACATATTTCAAATGTTAAACTATATGAACAAATTTTAAAAATATACATTTCAATAATGTAAATACGATATATTTTCCGTTCAAAGTTTCACGTAAATACATAAAGTCCTAATCTTTTGGGACCGAGTGACAACAAGGTTTGAGTGTGACATAACACGAGGGTATCATTGATTTTATCTAACTAACTACTGTAGTATTTAATGCAGTGTCTTTTGAAGCTAAGTTGCTCAATCATTCTATAGTTTCTCTTATGTTGAATAGTGCTACTTTATGATATAGTTGCTCAATCATTTTAGATGGAGATTTTATCACTTGTGTTGAATAATAAACTTTTGAGTAGATTGTTTCACTTTTTCCGGGCATTAGCATTAGACAGTGTTAAAACAGAGACTTGTATTTAATTCATAAATGCATTACAGGCTTACAGCCAAAAGAAAACGTAAAATTACGAATAAGCAAACAAAATGAGAACAAGAAGAAACAGGAAGAAGTGAGCCCATAAACATCAAAGAACAATATCGCGAAATTATTCAGGAAGCCCCTAATTTGCTTGAATCCCGACACCAAGTTTCTTCATGTTTTCAAAGTAGAGTTACTGATGACTTGGTCGATAAAGTGTCCAACGGCTATGTAGGACGATCCGTTCTCCACCCTCGTCATTCTACTTTTCTCACTCATTGCTTTCACTCTCTTCCGAATTTCGACACCATCTCTACATTCAATTAGCTGCTTCATCCCTTTCTCAATCTCTTCTGCGGTTACCAACTTTGGATTGTTGATGGTATAGTCCAACTTGATCTCGACTGCTAACCCCAACTCCTTGACCAGCACGAAAGCATTCATTTGTTGCTCTGCGCCGAGTGGCCAAGTAGCCATGGGTATCCCGAACCACAAACTCTCTAAGGTTGAGTTCCATCCGCAGTGGGATACGAACCCTCCCACGGACCGATGGGACAAAACTGCAACCTGTGGGGCCCATCGTATCACTTTTCCAATTCTGTTCGTCCTGTCCATAAACCCTTCAGGAAGCATTTCTCTAAAGTCCTTGTTCTCTGTCGGAGGATTTTGTATGGACCACAAGAACCTGCTCCCACTATGCTCCAAGGCCCTAGCTATTTCAACAACTTGTTCGGCCTCCAACATTCCCATGCTTCCGAAGCACAGGAACACAACAGATGCCACAGGCTGGATGTCTAACCAAGTTATAATATCCTTGTATTTGTCCACGTCATCGTGAGACTCGGGATAAAGGTTGAGCACGGGTCCCACCGCATAGGTTGGTGGTAGTCCGACATCGCTTAACAAACACCCGACGGCGTGTGGTTCAAATTCCAGAAATGAATTGACCAAAATGCCCTTGATTTTCCTCAATATCCAAGGCATCTTCAGAAAGGGCAAGACATTGTTTCTATCTTTCTCGAATAAGAAAGAAGGCAGGACATTAGCCGGAACTAAGTTTACAAATCCAGGAACCCGCATCTTCGTGTCAGAGTCCTTAAGCGCGACGATATCACATTTGTTTTCATGGTGAAGGGATTGGAGGTGAAACAAAAGACTCAATATACCTATTTAATGTACCAAATAAACATCACCTCTTTTAATCAGTACTTTAAAAATAGCACATGAAACGCTAAAGGCACGATAAAGTGTTCTGCGAAAAGAAAGTGTCCATGCCTTTTCAGTTTTTTGTTGATAAAACGATATTAATGCTTTTTTGTGCTTTCTAGGTTGAAAATCACTCTTTTCAGGTTTTTTTTTTAAATTACGAAAACGATTTTGATTTATGGTTAATAATTTTATGAGAAACATAATTACGAACAAATCCTACCACCTAACCGATACTTGATCGCTTATTTTGACGAAATACAACATTTAATTTTTTTAATTAATAGAAGACTTAAATTTGTCCGTGTTTTTGCAATTTATGAGATATTTCAATTTTTAAAATCGTAAAATAATATTTTCAAAATATATATTAAATATATGTATTTTTTAGATATCTCATGTATATTTTTCTAAACACTACTTTTAATATAACATTGATATAGCTTCAGCATTTATATAGCGGTGAATTATCTGCTTACCTCCACGTGATTATTTATTGTAATTATTTTCTTTAGATCGGAATGTTTTGACTTTAGCAATATCTAGAAAAGTTAAGTATTATCGTCTTTACTAAAATACTAGTATTATTATAAATGGGCGGAAAATACTGTTACTTTTTTAAGTTTGTGACTTAAGTAATAACAGATAGGGAGATTATTTATAGACATTTAAAATTGCTTTTTAATTTTTGATAACTGAGAGTGAACAGAAATATAAATTCTCAAATCAGAAAAAGTTCCTCCGAACTCTATAGTATAGTTTCTGAGGTGGACTATTGGATTTCAGTTTTTCTGAATTAAGGTAACGGTCGAAATACAAATTTCCAACTTACAATTATAAGTATTTCCCATGTTAAAAACATTTGGATCTATTTCTAGGGCCAAATATGACTTAATAAGAAAGCATTTTGATCCATATTATGTAGAAAATTACGAAATTTATCAAGAAAATGTTTTAACAGTTTATTAACATATGAATCTAAGTTGTAAATTTCATAATTTGAGCAAAAATAGACAATGGGTAGAAATTATGGGTAGAAGATCCGGACACTTTAAGCCACAAAACCAGGGAAAAAAATTATTTTCGGCCCTCAGAATGCATCGAGCTTTAAGCAAGAAAACTTCAATCAAACAAGGTTAGGCTCCCTATGTACGATATATTTCTCTACTTTATAATACTATATATTACCAGCAGCGCAAGTTAAAAACATGTAAGTTGGTACACAGAACTCGTCCGCTACTTCCGTAAATGGAATACAAAAGAAGTCGACGACGAAGCCCGCAAGCTGCCTCTCTTTCGCCGAGTAATAGTCAGAGACAAGAAGCTCTCTCACTGTTGACTTGTGAATGTTGACTAACTCTGGGACCATGTTGAAGTCTGGCATGGATAAGAGCTGAGCCAATGTGGCCTCGTCCAGGGGGAGGAGGACAAAACGTACACGTGGTGGGGGATCATTTGCTAGAAGGGATTCCGTGTAGGCATTGACTTTGGGATGGAAAGGCCCGCTCATGACAAAGAGTGTGATCGAGATCCGACGGTCATGGCTGGTTATGAATTTGGCGAGCTCTACCATTGGCGCCAGATGGCCAACACCTGTAGCCGGGAAAAAGGCCGGCTCAAAAGTTTTCTCCATTTTTCTTGCTCTCTCTCAGTCGACTAATTTTTCAAGTTCTATTTTAGTGGTTGGACAAGGTGAGGTAATTTTATTGTACTTGAATGAACTTGCTTCCTGTTGAAACCTTACACTCTTTAGAATATTTGAACACTGTCCACTTTGATGATTATTTTAAAGTGACTTCAAAAGCCGTCAAGATAGAACCCATATATTAACTATATACTTGATCGATATATAGGTGATGTGGAATAATTAATTTAACACTCCCGCTCGCTCATGGCCTAACATTTCAAGTGCTCAACGAACAAACATAATAAACGGGTGTATTTGAGTCAAACATCGCTGACCCGCTCTGATATCAAATAAGAGTCCATCCAATTCCATCGAGAGGGCTCAAGATAGAATGGAGAGAAACTTATGTATTAACCATAGCCTTGATAGATAAATAGTCGATGTGAGATAATTACTCTAACACATAGCTAATTTAAAAAGGGGAAATATTTTTGAAAAGACGTACCATTAGGTCATGTGTTCTAGGCCCTAATGACCTCTTTGTTTGTCATTGTAGTAGTATAAAACTAATTATTATAAATTAAATTAATCAGTTGTTACTTAATAAGTTTGTCAAAATCATTTGACAGATTACAACTTAGTAAGGTGGACAATTTCAGTAAGGTTTTTGTAAAAGATAAAATTAAGCTTTTATAAAACTCAGGTATTCTAAATTAGTTCATAAAGAAAATATATGAAGTATTTGCTACTTAGATAGATATACAGGTATTCTAAATTAGTTTATAAAGAAATTATACGAAGGTACTACACGAAAGGAGTTCATAAATTAGTTTTATGTTTTGGGTAATTTTTTGTAACTCTTATTACATCTACCTTCTTTTTGTAAAAACCACGTGTGAGACGTTTTCACACTATATTAATAAGTTCTAGAGTGTTTGCTTAAAAAAATGTAGATAAAGGAAAACATTTAATGTGTATAAAATTCTCTATACTCATTTATCTTTCTTAAGTTCCATATTAGAGGTAAAAGACTCTACCTACATAGTGTTTTACCGAGAGCTATGGTAAAAACGAAAATAGCGTAAGAAAGAAGTTCTTTGCGGTATAAGTTTTTTTTGCCTAAAAATATAACAGTATAGCTGAATTTTTACAATATACTGTCAACCCATTCGCAATACAGTCTTAGTCATCATTTTCATACTCTACCAATTTTAGTTGTAGTTTAAACATGTGACAAGAAGAGTATAAATATACCGAAAAGTTAAATGAGAAGAAATCAAACTATTTTTTGTTGGTTTTGAACTACTATTTTTGCTTTTAAACAAGTGGTAAGAAGAGCAAAAGTATAATTAAAATTAAAATGGACCAATATTGCTGCTATATCGTGATAGGAGAATACATATTTATTTTTAGAATGATTTCAATCGATAAATAGCCGCAACTATATAACTAAAACCATGTACTAAATGATTACCAAGGTTAAGCGATGAGCAAGGCCATAAGAGAGAAAGTATTTGGTTGGGGAATTTGATCGAACACCTTGTGTAAGAGAGAGGAGGGGTATACTTTATTAAACGAAGGAAGCTGACGGAGTGTGAGAGACACAGATGAAGTAACATTGAGTTTGATAAGAACTTTACACGGTTTCGAAAATTTCTGTCAAAGCGATGTAGTACAAACCTTGGGGTTTTAAAAAAATATAGTAACTCTCGCTTTTTGCGCTTTAGTCATCAAAATCGCGATTTTTACGCTTTACCATCCAAATAGCAATATTGCGTAGGCAGTTTTTTTAGCAAATGGCTATAGCACACTATGGTGCGCAACGTTGCTAGCTTTTTAAAACAATGATTTCGAAACGTTGGGCCTCAAACATTCCTATGCTTCCGAAGCACAGGAACATGACATAAACAGATGCCACATGCTGGATGTCTAACCAAGTTATAATATCCTTGTATTTGTCAACGTCATCGTGAGACTCGGGATAAAGGTTGAGCACGGGTCCCACCGCATAGGTTTGTGGTAGTCCGACATCGATTAACAAACACCCTACCACGTGTGGTTCAAATTCCAGAAATGAATTGAGCAAGGCATCTCCAGAAAGGGCAAAACATTATTTCTATCTTTCTGTCAGAGTCCTTAAGCACGACGATATCACAAAAAAAAATTCATTGTGAAGGAATTGGAGGTGAAACAAAAGACTCAATATACCTATTTAATGTACCAAAATATCATCACCTCTTTTAATATAACATTGAGATTTATGCTACAGCTTGAGCATTAATATAGCGGTGAATTATCTGTTTGCCTACTATTTGGTCTTTTAGTGGGAAACAGATGATATCTTAGTCAAAGCCTAGCCACGTTTATTGGTTGGGTCACCTCCACATGATTGTTTATTGAAGCTCTTAGTGCAGAATGTTTGGACTTCAGCAATTTCTAGAAAATACTGTTCTTTTTTTAAGTTGTGATCTAATTAAGAGATGGGGAGGTTATTTGTAGACCTGGAAAATTGCTTTTTAATTTTTGTTAACTGAGAGTGAACAAAAATATAAATTCGCAAATCAGAAAAAGTTCCTCCTAACACTATACTATAGTTTCTGTGTAAGAGCGATAAACGAAACATTTTTCTACCAAGGTGGACTATTGGATTTTAGTTTTTTCTGAATTAAGGTTGGGGCGGAAATACTAATTTCCAACTTACAAATAAGCCAAGAATTGATAGGATTTGGATTGGTTCCTCTTTAGAGGAAGGGTTTGGTTTTTGGCAAAAGGTTGAGTATGAAAATTCTCCTAAATATTGTAATAGATGCTGTTTACAGGGGCATGAACTGTATGAGTGTAAGAGGTATACAGAGGCTCAGGTGAAAAGTAAAATAGCAGAGCGTAGTAATGAAGGTAACAAGAATAAAGCACAAGAGAATGGCACAAGAGATAAAAATAAGGGTAATGAACAAGTGACTACTGGTAAAAAGGCAAGATAATTTGAATATCGAGCAAGGAAACACCAGTAAGCTGACGAAGGATGCTTTTAAGGGTCAGGGTAAAATCAAAACAGAATATATGGCTAAAAAGCCTCATATGAACACTAGCAATATGGGTGAAAGTTCTAAAGCTGAAAAGTTCTATAAAATTGTGAATGGGAAGTGGGTTGAGTTAGATCATGCTGAATAAAAAGAGTTGCAATATGTTTTTGATAATAAAAAAGTTACTCATGAGGTGGAGGGTCCTACTCCTCCCCTCAATGACTTTGTTATACCTGTTGCTAATAATTTTGAGTTAGTCTCAAATCAAGAAAGGGACAACCAGGTTAATGCAGCCCACCAAATTAATGAGATTTTAGATGAGTGTGTTATTGGGACTGATGGTAGAAAGACTGAGGTTTCAAATTTGAAAGGGACTGGTCCTGTTCAAAAAGAGGAAGGAAATGTTGAGAACAAAGGAGTTGAAAATGTTGTTGAACATATTTATTTCTTAAGTATACATCCTGACATTGCATCCAAGAGGGATGTAAATGATGAAAATTTATTGGCTTCAAAAGCAAATTTGAGTGAGGCTGGTCGCCAGTTTAGTTCTTTTCTCTCCCTAAATACCAAGGCCTTTAAACCAAGTCATGCCTCTATTGACAAGGAAAATGTTCCAACTACTCAAAGTGAAGAACTGAAAAGAATAGGAAAAACAAGGAAAAACAGAATGAAAGAA
Organism: Primula vulgaris; assembly: GCA_963920805.1. Classification (NCBI taxonomy): domain Eukaryota; kingdom Viridiplantae; phylum Streptophyta; class Magnoliopsida; order Ericales; family Primulaceae; genus Primula; species Primula vulgaris. Next base: position 28,418,474 of record OY987215.1, on the reverse strand, counting down.
AGAAACAAAAAGAAGGCTGGTGAAGAAGTTACAAACGTTCTTCCTACTAGCCAAAAAATTGTTCCATTTATCAACACTATAGAGGATTTGATAGAAGATTACAAATTTAATTCTTCCTACTTTATTGAAAATGATAACTCTTGGTCAGATGAGTATAAAAATAAATGGAACTTGGGTACTAAAAAGCACTCTATGGTCACTAGGGGGAATAGAGTGAAAACCAAATGGTAACTTTCTATAGTGACTTTTTGGGTGTCATGGATTTCCTAAAGCTCGAAATTTGGTATAGATGCAGATGAAGATGATATGTGCTTGGTTGAAGAACTCTCTTGAGGCTATTTATCTGGCTATAATTACTTGTAGTAGTTCTATTTGGATTTCGATTTGTTTTTTTTACCTCTAATTCTCCTTCCCTTCGTAAGTTTGTATATAGCATGAGTGAGTTATTTTCACTCATCTTTAAAATTATTTTTTCTTTCGCTAAAAAAAAAAAATCTTTCCCATGTAAAAAGCATTTTGATCTATTTCTAGAACCAAATATGATTTAATTAGAAAGCATTTTGATTCATATTATGCAGAAAATTATGAAATTTATCAAGAAAATGTTTGAACAATATATGAACATACGAATCTAAGTTGTAAATTTCATAATTCGAGCAAAAACAGACAAGGGGCAGAGATCAGAGGTTGAAGATTCGGACACGTGAAGCCTCAAAACCAGGTTTTTTTTTTTCCGGCCCTCAGAATGCATTCGAGCTTTTAAGCAAGAAAACTTCAATCAAACAAGGTTAGTCTCCCTATGTACCATATATATATTTCTCTACTTTATAATACATCATCCGTCTCTTTTTAAGTGTCCCCCCTTATAAATTGTTACTTTTTAAGGATATTAAATTTTAAGACATAAATTACTAATATTGCATTTATAAATATCATAATTAAAGTTAATGCGAATAATTTTTTTTCTAAAAATTATTGTTGTTGTAGTCATAAATGGTAAGTATATAAAGGGTAATTATCAGCTTTTGAAAATTTTCATTCCGACAATTTTGATACAAGTTCTTGTCCGATCAAAATTGTACGTAGTTTCGTAATGTACAATTAAATAGGAACGGAGGGAGTATTGTAAAGTTCATAAATACATAAGTAGACCATATGGTCTGTGACAAATCTTGAGCAAAACTTATTCTAGTAGCCTACCATTGATCATGGCTCCCTTTTTCATCTTGCTTCTCATCTGCATTTTTCTCTTTGTACTGATCACCAAAAGAAGGCCTAATCAAAACAAACTCAACTTGCCCCCCTCCCCTCCTCCGCTACCGATAATTGGACACCTGCACTTTCTTACGGCAACGCCACATTGGTCTCTCCAAGCTGTGGCAAATAAATACGGCCCTGTATTATTCCTACACTTTGGTCATACTCCTGCTGTTTTAATATCTTCGGCTGAGATAGCTAAAGAAATACTAACCACTCACGATATCACTTTCTCAAACAGATTTCAAACACGGGTTGCTCATGGTTTCTTCTATGAGTGTATTGATGTTGGATTTTCTCCTTACGGAGACTATTGGCGAAAGATTAGGAAGATTTGCGTGGTAGAGCTCCTGAGCTCTAAAAGAGTTAATCATTTCCGCCTTGTTAGAGAAAGTGAAGTTTTGAGATTGATTGGAGAGATAAATAACAACGATCGGGAGGTAATTAATCTTGGTGATATGATAATCAAAACAATTGGTGGCATAATAACGCGCTGTTGCTTTGGCGGAGCTAACAAAGAGAGTATAACATATAGTGCCAATCTTGAGAAGTTGGTTAGAAATATAATGAAGCTGGCAGGGAACTTTTTTTTCCATGATTTCTTCCCTTCTACTGGATGGATTGATCACATAACTGGTCTTGAAAGACAACTTAAAAAGACTGCACAAGAATTAGATGGTTTTCTTGATGATTTAATAGAAGAGATGCAACAGTCTAGTTTGGAAGGCCATTATGACCCCCAAAATAACAAGTCATTTCTTGAGATTCTACTTGATCTTAAGAAAGATGGGATACTAGGCGCCGACATAAGTCGAGATCACATCAAAGCAGTATCAGCGGTACCACACTCACACTCATTGATCACTATCTTCATTAATAATTTTCCACTATCATTTAATTTGCATCTTAGTATGTTTTAAATTCCTCTCATTACGAAAACTACACATTTCTGGTCAAAGTAAAAAAACTGCCCAATCTCTAGAAACATAACGTAGTTTTGAAGACAAAAAGATCTAGCGTTTAACTTAACATTTAGCAACAAATTTCAGGTTTATTATCAAAAAATATTGGTGCTCGAATCCCTAGTTTGCATAGTACTGTTTATTTACTTCGATTACATGTAAACATAATTGTGTATGCTACTACTACTACAAATAATACACTACTACTAAATATCATAAAGGACCCAAAGAAAAAATATATATTATAATTCAAAACACAAAATATCACACACCTTTTGGATACGCGATTCGAAATCTCGGTATGGTAAGTGCTGAAATTAATGTAAAATTTTGTCATGCAGGTTCTAAAATGTTAAGTCTGTAATTTTCGGTAACAAGGTAAAATATCGGATTTGTCTTAAAACGGGGTAGTTGCAGACTACTCCTTGTTTCTCCATTAATTATAGATCAAGGATTGTTTATAACAATCGCCTCAGAAGGTCATAGATAAAAGGGAAATTTGTACTTATTTATCATTCACTAAGGTAAACCCTAGCTCTAATGAAACAAACAGAGAAATACCATTTCCAAAAACAAACAAAATAATACTAAGAAATACAAATTAAAAAAATATATATATATGATTAGAGAAAGGCACGTCGTTAGACTATAGGGAGAGGTTCTCTGCATTAACGAAAACCATGAAATATCAACTGTTGGTCCGTGCGGCTAAACCTTAGAGGGGGTGAATAAGATTTTAGGCGTTTTTTGTGGAATTAAAATTCTAAGCGCAACTAACAACCCAATTAGCTCAATATATATTTGCGACAATAAATATGCGATGATAATCTATGAATAAATTCAAACATGCGCACAATCACAAATAATATAAGTTGCGGAAAGTAAATAGTAAGGAAAGAGATTGACAACACGATATATAGAGGTTCGGCAAACCCGCCTACTCCTCTCCTCGGTATTCATGCTACCAAGTATTTCACTATAATTTTCTTCCCAAGATTACAAATCCTAACGAGCTAATCAACCGATTTGCTCACCCTCTACACGATGATACAATCTTGATACAAGTGCAAGAGTACACAAAAGACGAGTCAACGACTCCCCCTTAATCTATGAGTACCGAAGTGTTTAACCTATAACTTTTAACCAACACTTTGGCTTAAAAGCTTCTACCCAAACACCCACTCACAAATGAACTTATAATTTGTTCTTCACAATTTTGTTACAACAATGTAACTACGCTCACTATTTTATTGCTTCTAAATAAGCTAATTTGCGAGTTTTTGATGTTGTTTGAGCTTGATCACTTTTCTCCTTATTTTTTCCTTTTTGAGCTTTTTTGTTCAACAATAGAGTTTTTTGTGTTTTTGATAGAGAGAGATTAAGGGATGGTGATTGGTGTATTTTGGAGAGGGATTGGGGTGTATTTGAAGAGCCAAAATGTCCATTGGTCCATAGATGACCGTTTGGAGTTGTTGGGTGTATTATCCAATGGATAATGGCTTGTTTTCAAAAAGGCAAAAAGCAACTTTTTTGAATCGGACTGAATCCCGATCGTTCGGACTGATCTCGATCGATCAAGATTTCTGGAGAAAAATTGTACTGCTATAATTTCGATCGATCGGACTGCATCTCGATCGATCGAGATTCACTGGAACTTTTTGGACCATTTTCGATGAATCAGACTACATCTCGATTGATCGAGATTTCTGGACTGATTTTCCTACTTTTTGAAACACTCGTACTTTTTGTTTGAATTAGAACTAATGCAATCATAACCTAAACCACTTTTGTCATTAATATCTTTTTGACAACTCAAAATCTCGTCTAAAACGGTTTTACCTTTAGAAAATTTTGAAATCGTCAAATCAAGTTTTTCAATGGATACGACAAGCTCATTGTTTTAAATTTTCAAAGTGTCATTCTCAGTTTGTAAAATCTTGAGCTTGTCATTTAAGTTAAAAGCATGAGAACTCAAAACCTTGTTTTTGCTTGTAACTTTATCGAAAGAATTTTTTAACTCTTCAAAATTTCCTACTAAATCACAATCTAAAGAAGGTGATTTTGAAAGAGTTTTAGCAAGTCTAGACACTTCATTTTTAAGAAAGTTGATCTCGCTTTGTAAAGACTTGTTTTGAACAACGAGAACATTGTTTTTATCTTTCAAGTCTTTCTTTTTGTCATCTACATCATGTAAAGAAAATGACGATTTCGGAATAGACTTATTTTCAATGTCATCTCTTTTCAAGAATCTTATTTCTTCATTGAGAGAAGAATTTATCAATTTAAGATAGTCGACCTTTTCGACAAGTTTAGGAAACTTTTTGGAGTAACCATCGCACATATGAAGTAATTCATCATAGGATAGATCATTTACCTCATCGACTTTGCTTTCACTTGAAGACGATTTGTTGAGTTCATTGTTGTCTTGTATGGCCATATAGCAAGCAAGATGACCGACTTCGTCTTGGTCGGAGCTATGGCTAGAGGTTGAAGTGAATATTTTCTTTTTGTATTTGCTCTTGCGATTCTTTGCGCAATCTCTCGCCATGTGTCCTTCCTTGCCACAAGCATAGCAAATAAAATCGTTAGAAATAATTGAATTATTTGACGATTTACCTTTATTTTTGCGTTTGCCTTTAAGCTTTAGTACTTCCTTGACTATTCGAATGATTTGCATTGAATTTTTGTCGTCATCGGATAGCTCATCATTTTCGTCACAAGTTGTTCCTTTGAAAGCAATCTCCTTCTTTTTCGAGATTGACTTGACACTATTTAGGGTGATATCGTGAGTAATGAGTGAACCCGTCAATGCATCAAGATTGTATGTGTTCATGTCGTGCGCCTCTTGAATTGCGGTGACCTTTGGTTCCCATTCTTTCGGTAAGCTCCGAATCACCTTCGAAACCATTTCCTTACAAGATAAATATTTACCAAGAGACATTAATCCGTTAGTAATAGTGGTAAATCTAGCAAGCATATCGGAAATAGTTTCTCCATCGCTCATCCTAAAAAGCTCGTAGTCGTGCACTAAAAGTTAGAGTTTGCAATCCTTAACTTGGTTAGTTCCCTCGTGCATAACCACTAACTTATCCCACATACCCTTAGCCGTTTTACAAGAGAAAATTTTGTTGTACTCGTTAGGTGAAACAGCACAAACGATAGCGTACATTGCTTTAGCACTAGTAGAGTAAGCTTCTAGTTGAGCGTCATTTAATTCCGCTACGGGGATTGGGTTTTTGCTATTTTCGGATGTAGGTGCAGAATATCCTACTTTTATGGTCATACAAAGTTTAACATTGTAACTTTGCAAAAACATACTCATTCTATCCTTCCAATATGAATAATTTACCCCATCAAAAAATGGTGGAGTATTGGGCGATGAAGCAATACCGGAATCAAAATTAAGTACGTTAGCCATCGGGATCTAAACTCTTAAATCGCTAGATTTCTATATGCAAGAGCCTCGGCTCTGATACCAATTGTTGGCCCGTGCAGCTAAACCTTAGAGGGGGGGGGGGTGAATAAGGTTTTAGGCGTTTTTCGCGGAATTAAAATTCTAAACGCAACTAAGAACCCAACTAGCTCAATATATATTTACGACAATAAATATGCGATGATAATCTATGAATAAATTCAAACATGCACACAATCACAAATAATATAAGTTACGGAAAGTAAATAGTAAGGGAACAGATTGACATCACGATATAGAGAGGTTCGGCAAACCCGCCTAGTCCTCTCCTCGGTATTCACGCTACCAAGTATTTCACTATAATCTTCTTCCCAACATTACAAATCCTAACGAGCTAATCAACCGATTTGCTCACCCTCTACCCGAGGATACAATCTTGATACAAGTGCAAGAGTACACAAAAAACGAGTCAACGACTCCCCCTCAATCTATGAGTACCCAAGTGTTTAACCTAGAACTTTTAACGAATACTTTGGCTTAAAAGCTTCTACCCAAACACCCACTCACAAATGAGCTTATAATTTGTTCTTTACAATTTTGTTACAACAATGTAACTACACTCACTATTTTATTGCTTCTAAATAAGCTAATTGGTGAGTTTTTGATGTTGTTTGAGCTTGATCACTTTTCTCCTTATTTTTCTCTTTTTGAGCTTTTTTGTTCAACAATGGAGTTTTTTCTGTTTTTGATAGAGAGAGATTAAGGGATGGTGATTGGTGTATTTTGGAGAGGGATTGAGGTGTATTTGAAGAGCCAAAATGTCCATTGGTCCATAGATGACCGTTTGGAGTTGTTGGGTGTATTATCCAATGGATAATGACTTGTTTTCAAAAAGGCAAAAAGTAACTTTTTTGAATCGGACTGAATCCCGATCGATCGAGCTGATCTCGATCGATCAAGATTTCTGGAGAAAAATTATTGCTTTTCCAAAATTATTAGAAATCAGTTGCCTTGTAAATGGATTAAAAATAGAGAACAACAAAATTACAATAATCAATACATTTGTCATAAGACGTGGACAATAATTTTTTGTAAGTATTGCCAAATATTGCAGAGCATTTTCACGGGAGGACTTGGTAGTCCAGCGGTTACGTTGGAATGAGCAATGGTATTGCTAATGAAGAACCCAAGGAAAATGAAGAAAGCCCAAGAGGAAGTACGAAGAGTGGTTGGTCACAAAACTGATATAGACGAAGAGGATATCGAAGGCATGCCCTACTTAAAATGTGTATTGAAAGAGACTCTCAGGCTTTATGCTCCAACCCCTTTTCTGCTTCCTCGGGAGTCAAGTGAAGAGGTGAAACTACAAGGGTATGATATTCCCAAGAAAACAATGTTGTTGATCAATGTATGGGCCATCCAAAGAGATCCTTAGTTGTGGGAAGAGCCACTAGAGTTTCTCCCTGAAAGATTTGAAAACTATTCGGTTGATTTTTTAGGTGGGAAAGACTTCAATTATGCCCCGTTCGGGGGTGGGAGGAGAGGTTTCCCTGGTATATCCTTTGGAAATACTGCTATGGAATATATTCTCGCAAATCTCTTGCACTGGTTTAATTGGAAGCTTCCAGATGGTTCAATTGGAAGGGACACTCTGGATGTGAGCGAAACTGGTGGGATAATCTTACACAAGAAATTACCTCTTCACCTTATCCCAGTTTTCCACTCCTCCCATTAACTGCTATACCGATGCAAGGATGCTAAAAGAATGACCTAAATTTCGTGTGAAAGTTTATTTTCCAAGCGAAGTACCAGCGATTACTAAATTTTTAATTTTATTCTATGATAGTTAATTATAACCTGCTCAAATAATCTTCAGCATCTATAGTTTATTTATTCCTGTGCAAATTTTTTCTATGATATTCTATTGATGCTGAAGATTAGGTATTGAGAGCTGAGAAAGCCTTTGAAGAGGATCCTTCCTGTGCAAATAAAATTGAGATTAATAAAGCTTATGCAAATTTGAACTACAGACTATAGATTGAAGAAGACTTTTGGAATCAAAAAGCAAACTAAAAGTGGGTTAAAGAAGGAGATGCTAACACTAAATTCTTTCATGTGGTGGTTAAGAAAAGAAGGGGTAAAAGTGTAATTAATTCTATCACCAGCAGTCAAGGGCTAGTGTTGACTGAAAAATTTGAAATTCCAAGAGAGGCTGTAAACTTTTTTAAGGGCCTTTTAGCTGCTAATTCAAATTCTCAACAAGAGTACAAAAGTCTGCATTTAATGACTAGACCAATAACAAAATGCACAAAATGAAAAATTATGTGCTAACATCACTTTGGAGGAAATTCAACAAGCCATTTGGGACCTAAATAAAAGCAGTGCGCCTAGAGTTGATGGGTATTTTCTCACAGCAGCATGGGAATATATTAAAGAAGACTTGCTTAAAGCAGTGGAACAATTTTTTGTTGGTTCAGAACTTCCTAAAGTTATGTCCTCTACCTTAATTGCTTTAATTCCCAAGAATAATACTTCTAACTCTTTTGCTGAGTATAGACCCATAAGTTTATGCACTTTTTTCAACAAAGTCATCGCTAAAATTATGAACTCTTGATTATCTGAAGTCATACCTAATATTATTTCTGAAAATCATAGCGGATTTGTTAAAAACAAAGATATTGTTGATAATATCCTCTTAGCTCCAGATTTTATCTCCACTATTAATAACAAATCTAGTGGTAAAAGTATTGCTCTCAAGATAGATATGAAGAAAGCTTATGACAAGGTCTCTTGGCATTTTTTAATTTGCATTTTAAGAAAAATGGGTTTTGCTGAGATTTGGATAGACAGAATTTGGAGATTAAATGCTAATAATGGTGCTTCTATCTTGGTTAATGGTGCTCTTACAGGGTTCTTCTGTCCTACTAATAGACTAAGAGAAGGAGATCCTATTTCAGCTAGTCTATTTATATTGTGTTATGAATTTTTATCAAGAAAACTCAATGGACTTATGCTTAATAAAAGATGAAAGTCTTTTAAATCTACATTGGGAACTCCACCCACTTAGCCTTTGCAGATGACATTATTATTTTTAGTGGAGCTGAGATCTACTCCTTCAAGCGAGTTAAAAAAGTTCTATTGCAATACAATGAAGATTATGGGCAAGAGATAAGTCTGGATAAAAGTTTTGCTTATGTTTCTAAAGCAGTGGAAGGAAAGAAAAAAGGAGAAACTTGCAATTTGCTAAATATTAAAATAAAAAATCCTCCATTTACTTACCTAGGATGCCAGATGTATGCAGGCCATAAAAAATGCATTATGTTCCATGATTTGATTCTAAATATAAGAAAGAAAATATAAGTATGGAGAACTCAACATCTAAATATTGGAGGTAAACTTACTCTAATAAAATATGTTCACTACTATGCCAGTTTATACATTGGCTGCAATGAATCCTCCTTTGCAAGTGATTAAAAAAGCGTATCAATTATTGGCTAATTTCTTTCGGGGTCAAGTGGAAGGAAAAAAACAAATATCATTGGGTAAAGTTGAAACACATTTGCAGGCCTTTTGAAGAAGGTGTTTTGAGTATTAGAACTTTTAAAAGTATCTCTGAATCTTTTGCTATTAAACTTTGGTAGAAGTTTAGAACTTAAAAAAACTTGTGGTCAACCTTTATGAAAGCTAAATATTGTTAGAAATTACATTCTAATGAAGTTAAGCAAAAAAAGGGAGCTAATACTTTGACTAGAAATGGCGATAGAGAAGCTATAATTAGAAATATTCTTATTAATAGCAGACATTCATTTGTTTCTAATATTGACCATTAAGGAGATATTACACATAAATTGATTTGTAAATTAAATGAGACAGGGGATTTCAGTTTTAAATCAGCTTGGGAACTAATTAGAGATAAATCTCATATAAGCTTAATTTATAAAATGTTATGGAATAGTTGGATACCTTTAAAAGTTTCTTGCTTTGCTTGGAGAGTGTTCAATAATGCCACTTCAGTTGATAATTTGGTACAAACAGTGGGAGTTCAACTAGCTTCTAGATGTGAATGCTGCAAAAAAGTAGAGAAAACCTTAAAACATTTTCTAAGTAAAGGTATCATAGCAGAGAACATTTGGAATTATTTTGTTAAACTACATGGTATAAAATACTTAGATAAGTGTATTAGAGGAAGATGCATTGTGTAACGCCTAGAGTTTGGTGTTTAGTTTATTAGAGTTTAGTTTACTAGAAATATCCGTACGTTGAGTCTCGGGTACGTTTAAAATTTTCGAGTTGTTGTCTTTTATTATGTTTGATATTGCATATAGGTGTTTACCTTCTTTGAGATTCTTACATGTTGTTCATGTATTGAATTATGGAGTTGTTACGGGTTGTGAACCCTTATGTTTGATATTGCATATTTACCTTAATTGAGATTCTTAAGTGTTGTTCATGTAATGAGTTATGGAGCTGTTACGGGTTGTGAACCCTGCGTATTTTATTTTTTTTGAATTATCACACGAATTGAGCGTTTACATTCTTATGGTCTTATTGTAATTTTATCATTTCTGGGTATAGTTGTTTAGATAGGAAATTTCGGGACGAAATTCTTTTAAGGAGGGTTAGTTGTAACATCCCGTATTTTTATAAATGGTTTTATTTATGATTTAATTTATCCAAAAACCTTTTATACAAAATTTTACTAAAAACCGGTCACTCGACTAATTTTTAACCAAAAACCGAAACTCTTCCGAAAAACTTTATTTTAAAAACCTGTTACTAATTTTACTAATAAAAAGGACCCAATAGATTTGTTTTTAAAGATTTGTTATTTTGAGTAGTAAAACTTTATTTTTGGATTTAAAGTTAACTTTTAGAACTTTGGGGACCAAATAGTTCGTTGCCACAAACTATCTAAAAACAGTTTTTATATCTTCCAAATCAGCCTACTTTTCTTCAAAAAAAAATAGAAAACCTAAAAAGAAGAGAGAAGAAGAGAGAAAAAGAGAGAAAAGAGAGAAGACGAAGAAGAGGAAAAGGAAACCACCGTTAGCGGGCTTATACCGGAAGCATCTCCTCTACGCACTAAGGTAACGGGGGTTATCCATTGCGACTAGACGAGGGTGTATGTTAGGATTAGGTTTTACGTTTATTATAAATTGGGGGTTTTGCCTTTTATAGTAATTATGTTCTTATATTGTTAATTGGGGTTAGTTGTTGCACTTTTAATTTCATTTATTTGAAAAGTAGAGGTTGAGACCTTAGATGTATTGATTTCGGATTGATGAGAATATTGATGGGTTTGCGTGTTTTATGCGTTAAACATATGTTATTATGGTTGTTGATAGAATTGGGTGAAATAATTGTTGAATAGAGATGAGTTTTAGATGGTGCATACTAGGTGTTTGTTGAAATGCCCGAATGGGATTTTACGTCATTGGAGTTGTTTGGCTAGTTGCGAATTTAGTACATATGGTTATATGTTATGTTGTATTACGTTAAATGGCATATGAGATGGTGTTATTTGATTAGTATAATATTATTGGCCGAGGCCTTAATATTTATATGTATGAGATTGTGTTAATTGGATGATTTTATATTATTGGCCGAGGCCGTATGAGAATGTGATATTTGTATGGATTTATATTATTGGCCGAGGCCGTATGAGAATGTGATATTTGTGTGGATTTATATTATTGGCTGTGGCCTTGTGTTTTAGCTGTAGTGGCAATGGTCTCTGTTTCTCCCTAATTCTGGGGACAGAAGACGGCCGAGGGGATAGGGAATGACTCGTCTTACGGACCGGCGCGAGTGGCGTGAGAGGTCCCAGTGTGCACTATTTACTTTTATGTTAGCAATGGTCTATGTCTCTTCTAATTCTGGGGACATATGATGGCCGAAGGGATAGGGAATGACTCGTCTTACGGACTGGGGCGAGTGGCGTGAGAGGTCCAAGTGCGCACTATAAATCTACTTTTATGTTGCAATGGTCTATGTCTCTCCCTAATTTCGGGGACATATGACGGCCGAAGGGATAGGGAATGACCTACCTTATGGACCGGGGTAGGTGGCGTGAGAGGTCCATGTATGCTTTAGATGTGTGTTGATGTTAGTTAACCTATTTAATTTATCGTAGTTGTAGAATGTCATTATATTTCTTTTTATACGTCGTTTACCGTAGTCGTAAAATTTGTGAGTTCTTGCATTTATGGGATGGAGTGACGGTATTTGTGGTGCCGTCCCGTCTAGTTAGGTGCGTGGAACTCACCGTTACAATTTTGTCTTTCAGGTACCATTTAGGTTGGCATGTTTGGATAAGAGCTTTTGCAAGGCATCACATGGGTTCGGGCTTTTGCTTTCTTTTCATTCATGTTATATTTTGAGGTTGTAGCCTACGGGCAATTTACATTCGTTTATTTTATCTCGTCTTGTAGCCGCGTTTGGCAAACACTTTTATTAAATTGTTCAATAGTTCTTTTTGCTCGCTTGTGTTTTCTTTTAAAATTTTTAATTTCGTACCAACAGGTTCTCTTTCCTTTAGTTTTAAAAAGGTAATGCCTCGATATCCGTGTCTCATGGATTTTGGGGCATGACAAGTTGGTATCAGAGCTAACTAGGTTCTTGTATACTTTGGGACGACGGGAAGATGGGTAACCATTGGACCAAGATCCATCGTATCATTTCTACAAAACTTTTTCCTAAAACTTAAACTTTTTCTAAAACGGGGGGTTGCATTTAGCATAAGTCATGTAGGTAGAATTTAGTAGTAGTTGATGGAAGGAAAGTCCACATGTGAGGCAAGTTGTGGACAATGAGGACGCTTGTTGTTCCCGGCTCGCCAAACTAGTGGGTAAATCTCTCGTCGGTATGTGTGAAGGAATGCCTTAGCGACGTGGAATTCTAGAGTATGCGAGGACGCTCGGGTGCTTTAGGATAACGTATCGTGATGGGTTATCCCTCGCATTTTTGTGATTGATTGTATGTGTGCGTAGATTTATATGATGTGTATGAGGTATAAGTTTGCATGTCTAGTAGTGACGTTGTATTAAAGTGCGAGAATTGTGAAGTTGATGATTTTACGTAGTGCGTTTCCATACTATTAACTTGTTTGTTAAAGTCCATTTTATGTGAATGGATGTTGATCGTAATAAGTTTGTGGACTTAAATGACTTATTTGTGTGATATATGCTATGTAGGATATTACGAGTGTTGAAAAATTTTGCGTTTTGAATCTTTATGTTCTGCTGTTTAACGATCGGTCGTTTGCCCAAAAACGATCGGTCGAAATTTTTCTGACCTCTCTGGAAGAAATTGTACCAAAAACGATCGGTCGTTTTCCCAAAATGATCGGTCGAATTTTTGGTGATCTCACTGGAAGAATTTTGATCAAAAACGATCGGTCGTTTTTGGTACAATTTCATCCAGAGAGGTCAGAAAAATTTCGACCGATCGTTTTTGGGCAAACGACCGATCGTTAAACAGCAGAAAACGATCGGTCGTGTTCTGGCGATTTTGCTATTCATCTCGTTATACTTCCAACGCTCATAACTTCTTCGTTTTAACTCCGATTCTGGTTTCGTTTGAACCGTTGGCTTCGTTTTTCAGTGCTCTATCTTTTTGCCGTTTCAGAATTTTCATTTTCTATTTTTGGAAAATTCAAAGCGTTATATCGTCGAAATTGAGAATCCATAAAAATCAGTTTTTGAACCTTAGAAAGGTTGATAAAGTGATGGACTTGTAAACCGAGATTTTATCATGTATGAATATACATGTATGAGTAGTAGTGTCAAGTAAGACAACTAAAGTGTCGGTCTTAAATGTATGTAGTAATGGTCATTACCACAAGGACTAGTGGAAGGAGACCAGCTACACGCGGGGGCGCATCACCATCAAGTGGTGCGGCTACCCGAGGTGGGGCAAATGGAAGGGGAAGAAGAGCTCCAAGGGGGCGAGGAGCAACTCGAGGGAGAAGGGGAGCAAGAAATCGTGGGGGGAGAGGTAACACTAATGCCCCACCACTTGAGCAACTCGAGGCTGAGAATGTGAATGAGGAAGTGAATGTGGAAGAAGAAGAGACCTTTGCACCGGAACCGGAAACGGTCAATGCTAATCAAGTGATGACCGACCTTCAGAAGGTGGTGCAAATGATGGTGCAGAATGCACAAGCTGGGAGTTCAAGCAACAATGGATTGCTTAACTTCACCCGATTGGGGGCTCCGACTTTCGATGGGTTAGGTGAACCATCCATAGCTGAGGGATGGGTGGATGAAATGGAGAAATATTTATCGGCTGCAGGAATAGTAAATGGGGAGCAAAGGATGAATATGGCTCAGTTTCACCTAAAGGGTGAAGCACGGAAGTGGTGGTTGGGAATTGTGGATACATACGACATAAGCAACTTCGAATGGAATGAGTTCATTGAATTGTTTAATCGACAGTTCCTTCCAGATTCTTATAAGGACGAAATGAGAAGACGTTTCGAGGAGCTGTATCAAGGGGGTATGACCGTTCAAGCATACCAACTGAAGTTTACCTCACTCTCGAGGTATGCCCCAGAATCGGTTGTAGGGGGTGCACAAAGATGTAGGAGATTCATGAAGGGGTTGAATCCGACCATCTCGCTACAATTGGCATCGGCTCGACATGTCAACTATAGTGAATTGGTAAAATCAGCCCAAGCTGTGGAAGGAGCTCTACTCCATAACAAGCGAATCTCGGAGAAGTCGAAAGCCGGAAATGCTCCGAGGGAAGATAAAAAGCGGACTTGGGATGTGGCGAATAATTCTCGATTTCAACAACCGGGAAGAGGAGAGAGGAGTTTTAACCCACCGACGACAAACGTCATGATAAGGGGAGCGTGTTTCCACTGTGGAGACGCAAACCATCGACAATTCGAGTGCCCTAGGGTCCAATGTAGGACATGCAACCGAATGGGACATACGGCAAGGGTTTGTCCCGGGGGACAAGGAAGAATCGACACCAACCGACCCTTTAACCAACCTAGGTTGCCACCACCACCACCAAGAGGACCAGGATTCGTACCACCACACCAATTACCTAGGAACCAAGGGGGAGGGTCTCGAGGTAACCACCAAGGAGGGGGGAACCGTGGGAACTACCGAGGAGGCTATCAAGGTCAAGGAAACCGAGGTAATCATGGGGGAAATCGAGGACCGCAAGGAAACCCACCAGTTCAAGCTCGTCTATTCGCCTTGCCACAGTTTCCAAACCAAGGAGATCCGACAAATGTACAAGGTATGGTTCTTGTGTGCTCATCGTGGACACATGTTCTTTTCGATACAGGGGCTTCCCGTTCTTTTATATCTAGAAGTCTAGTTGAGTCTTTGTCGTTAGAAATTGGGGTTCTAGAGAACCCGATTGTTGTGGAGACTCCTGTTGGGGATCGAGTTGTGTTGGACCGAGTGTGTCGGTCTTGTGAGATGGTGGTCGCGGACCACGTATTTATATTTGACTTAGTAGTTATAGAGATGTCGGGATTCGACGTGATCCTTGGAATGGACTGGTTGGTTCATTTCAACTCTTTCATCGACTATGTTCGACGAAAAATTTTCCTTACTACTTCATCAGGGGATGAGGTGTTCTTTCGTGGGGAAAGGGACGCTACCCTTTCTTCTATTCCTTATTATTCCAAGCGGGTTGCGGGCAACCTGTCTTGTCTTTTGGCTAGTCTCTCGATAGTGGATAACGACGAGGAAGTGGAAATGTGGCCACGCGTAGTGGACGATTTTAGAGATGTGTTTCCGAAGGATCTACCGGGGTTGCCACCGAAGAGAGGGATAGACTTTTCTATCGACTTGGTACCGGGAACGGCACCCATAGCCATTTCCCCGTACCGTTTGGCACCAGCATAGTTGAAGGAGTTAAGTAAGCAGTTAGAAGAACTGCTAGAGAAGGGGTTTATTAGGCGGAGTACATCACCGTGGGCGGCACCGGCCTTATTCGTGCAAAAGAAAGATGGATCGATGAGGATGTGCATCGACTATCGAAAGATAAATAGGATGACTATTAAGAATAAGTACCCCCTACCTCGAATTGATGATTTGTTTGACCAACTGAAAGGAGCGACGTTCTTTTCAAAAATCGACTTGCGATCAGGCTATCACCAATTGAGGGTGAAGGATGAGGATATCTCGAAAACGGCCTTTAGGACCCGGTATGGTCACTATGGGTTTGTGGTCATGCCGTTCGGGTTAACTAATGCGCCGGCAACATTTATGGAATTAATGAACCGGATTTTTAAGGAGTATCTCGACAAGTTCGTGGTGGTCTTCGTCGACGATATCTTGATTTACTCGAGTTCAAGAGAGGAACACGAGGAGCATCTCCGTCTAGCATTGCTCACATTGAGAGAGCACCAACTTTACGGAAAATTTAGCAAATGTGAGTTTTGGCTAAATGAGGTGAAATTTCTTGGGCATGTGATCTCGGAAGAAGGAGTAAAGGTGGACGCGACGAAAATTGAGGCAGTTTCGAATTGGGCACAACCGAAGAATGTGTTCGAGATTCGAAGTTTCTTGGGTTTAGCGGGATACTATCGACGGTTCGTCAAGGATTTCTCGAAGTTAGCGACTCCAATGACTCACCTTACCAAGAAAGGGGTGAAGTTCGTGGGGAGTGAGGCTTGCGAGAAAGCATTCCTAGAGCTCAAGAAGCGGTTGACTAGTTCTCCCATATTAGTTATTCCCGAGCAAGGGAAGGGTTACCAAGTGTATTGCGATGCTTCGAAGGAAGGTTTGGGTTGCGTCCTGATGCAAGACGGAAAGGTTATCGCATATGCTTCGCGACAACTAAGGATTCACGAAAAGAACTATCTGACTCATGACCTAGAGCTAGCGGCAATAGTTCATGCGTTGAAGATATGGAGGCACTATCTGTTCGGGGAAAAGTTCGAAGTGTTCTCGGATCACAAGAGCTTAGGGCATATTTTTACCCAACGTGATCTAAATATGCGACAACGACGATGGATGGAATATTTGGAACAGTAGGACTATGACTTGCACTATCATCCGGGAAAGGCCAATGTAGTGGCGGATGCTTTGAGTCGAAAGTCCCATGCGACCTTAGGGCATGTGGCGATCGAAGAATGGAGGATGATGGGGAAAGTGAACGAGTTCGACTTAGAGTTGGGGAATGTTAATGTGGGGACTTTGTACACGATAGTGGTACAACCGGAACTTGTGAGTAGGGTTTTGGAAGCGCAAGAAGGCGACGAGAAAGTGGAGAGCTATGAGAAACAGATGAGTTCTAGCGAAAGATTAGATGGTTGGACGAAAGGAACCAATGGAGGACTACGATTTAAGGGAAGGACATACGTGACGGAAAATATGAGGAAGGAGGTATTAAAGAAGTTTCACCACTCCCGATTAGCCGTTCATCCCGGTGGGACGAAAATGTATCACGATGCGAAGAGACAATTTTGGTGGCCCGGAATGAAACGATATGTAGCTTCATATGTTAGAAGTGCCTAACTTGCCAACAAGTGAAGGCGGAACACCAAAGGCCGGCAGGTATGCTCCAACCCTTACCGGTAGCGGAATGGAAGTGGGAAAGGATAGCAATGGATTTTGTGACCAATTTACCTAAATCGGTAAGTGGGAATGACGCTGTGTGGGTTGTGGTCGATCGTCTGGCCAAATCCGCACACTTCATTGCGATTAAGATGACGAATTCGGTGGAAATCTTGGGACGAAAGTATATCAGGGAAATTGTTAGACTTCATGGGGTACCGATTTCGATAGTATCGGATCGAGATGCGAGGTTTGTGTCGAGGTTCTGGGGTGCATTGCAAAATGCCTTAGGGACCAAGTTGACAGTGAGTACGGCGTTTCATCCTCAAACCGATGGACAATCGGAGCGGACTATCCAAGTGTTAGAGGATATGTTGCGCGCATGTGTGAATGACTTCAAGGGAGGCTGGGAGAGCCATCTACCCTTGGTTGAGTTTGCATATAATAATAGCTTCCAAGCTAGTATTGGCATGGCACCTTTCGAGGCTTTATACGGACGACCGTGTAGGTCTCCGGTGTGTTGGACCGAGGTGGGGGAAGCGGAAATGTTAGGACCGCAATTGGTTCAAGAAACGACAGAAAAGATTAAGTTAATTCGACAAAGGCTTCAGACGGCCCGAAGTAGACAAAAGAGTTATGCGGATAAGAGGAGGAGACCTTTGGAGTTCGAAAAGGGGGATCAAGTATTTTTGCGGGTTTCGCCCAAGAGGGGGATTATGAGGTTTGGCTCAAAAGGAAAGTTGAGCCCGAGATTTATCGGACCATTTGAGATCGTGGACCGAGTTGGAGAAGTTGCATACCGGTTGGACTTGCCACCAAAGTTGGCGGGGGTTCACCCGGTGTTCCATGTGTCAATGTTGAAAAAGTATCATCACGACCCTTCACACGTGGTGGACTTTGAGGACATTGAGGTTAGTGCGGATGTGACCTACGAAGTGGGACCTATGAGAATTATCGATGTGCAAGAGAAGGAACTTCGAGGAAAAACGATTAGATTAGTAAAGGTAGTTTGGAAACACCACGGGGCCGAGGAGGCAACTTGGGAACGTGAGTATGAGATGAAGAGGAAGTATCCTAATCTTGACTTTTCTTTAGGTACTTTTCTTTAGATGCATTCTAATTTCGGGACGAAATTTCTTTATCGGGGAAGGGTTGTAACGCCTAGAGTTTGGTGTTTAGTTTATTAGAGTTTAGTTTACTAGAAATATCCGTACGTTGAGTCTCGGGTACGTTTAAAATTTTCGAGTTGTTGTCTTTTATTATGTTTGATATTGCATATAGGTGTTTACCTTATTTGAGATTCTTACATGTTGTTCATGTATTGAATTATGGAGTTGTTACGGGTTGTGAACCCTTATGTTTGATATTGCATATTTACCTTAATTGAGATTCTTAAGTGTTGTTCATGTAATGAGTTATGGAGCTGTTACGGGTTGTGAACCCTGCGTATTTTATTTTTTTTGAATTATCACACGAATTGAGCGTTTACATTCTTATGGTCTTATTGTAATTTTATCATTTCTGGGTATAGTTGTTTAGATAGGAAATTTCGGGACGAAATTCTTTTAAGGAGGGTTAGTTGTAACATCCCGTATTTTTATAAATGGTTTTATTTATGATTTAATTTATCCAAAAACGTTTTATACAAAATTTTACTAAAAACCGGTCACTCGACTAATTTTTAACCAAAAACCGAAACTCTTCCGAAAAACTTTATTTTAAAAACCTGTTACTAATTTTACTAATAAAAAGGACCCAATAGATTTGTTTTTAAAGATTTGTTATTTTGAGTAGTAAAACTTTATTTTTGGATTTAAAGTTAACTTTTAGAACTTTGGGGACCAAATAGTTCGTTGCCACAAACTATCTAAAAACAGTTTTTATATCTTCCAAATCAGCCCACTTTTCTTCAAAAAAAAACAGAAAACCTAAAAAGAAGAGAGAAGAAGAGAGAAAAAGAGAGAAAAGAGAGAAGACGAAGAAGAGGAAAAGGAAACCACCGTTAGCGGGCTTATACCGGAAGCATCTCCTCTACGCACTAAGGTAACGGGGGTTATCCATTGCGACTAGACGAGGGTGTATGTTAGGATTAGGTTTTACGTTTATTATAAATTGGGGGTTTTGCCTTTTATAGTAATTATGTTCTTATATTGTTAATTGGGGTTAGTTGTTGCACTTTTAATTTCATTTATTTGAAAAGTAGAGGTTGAGACCTTAGATGTATTGATTTCGGATTGATGAGAATATTGATGGGTTTGCGTGTTTTATGCGTTAAACATATGTTATTATGGTTGTTGATAGAATTGGGTGAAATAATTGTTGAATAGAGATGAGTTTTAGATGGTGCATACTAGGTGTTTGTTGAAATGCCCGAATGGGATTTTACGTCATTGGAGTTGTTTGGCTAGTTGCGAATTTAGTACATATGGTTATATGTTATGTTGTATTACGTTAAATGGCATATGAGATGGTGTTATTTGATTAGTATAATATTATTGGCCGAGGCCTTAATATTTATATGTATGAGATTGTGTTAATTGGATGATTTTATATTATTGGCCGAGGCCGTATGAGAATGTGATATTTGTATGGATTTATATTATTGGCCGAGGCCGTATGAGAATGTGATATTTGTGTGGATTTATATTATTGGCTGTGGCCTTGTGTTTTAGCTGTAGTGGCAATGGTCTCTGTCTCTCCCTAATTCTGGGGACAGAAGACGGCCGAGCGGATAGGGAATGACTCGTCTTACGGACCGGCGCGAGTGGCGTGAGAGGTCCCAGTGTGCACTATTTACTTTTATGTTAGCAATGGTCTATGTCTCTTCCTAATTCCGGGGACATATGACGGCCGAAGGGATAGGGAATGACTCGTCTTACGGACTGGGGCGAGTGGCGTGAGAGGTCCAAGTGCGCACTATAAATCTACTTTTATGTTGCAATGGTCTATGTCTCTCCCTAATTCCGTGGACATATGACGGCCGAAGGGATAGGGAATGACCTACCTTATGGACCGGGGTAGGTGGCGTGAGAGGTCCATGTATGCTTTAGATGTGTGTTGATGTTAGTTAACCTATTTAATTTATCGTAGTTGTAGAATGTCATTATATTTCTTTTTATACGTCGTTTACCGTAGTCGTAAAATTTGTGAGTTCTTGCATTTATGGGATGGAGTGACGGTATTTGTGGTGCCGTCCCGTCTAGTTAGGTGCGTGGGACTCACCGTTACAATTTTGTCTTTCAGGTACCATTTAGGTTGGCATGTTTGGATAAGAGCTTTTGCAAGGCATCACATGGGTTCGGGCTTTTGCTTTCTTTTCATTCATGTTATATTTTGAGGTTGTAGCCTACGGGCAATTTACATTCGTTTATTTTATCTCGTCTTGTAGCCGCATTTGGCACACACTTTTATTAAATTGTTCAATAGTTCTTTTAGCTCGCTTGTGTTTTCTTTTAAAAATTTTAATTTCGTACCAACAGGTTCTCTTTCCTTTTGTTTTAAAAAGGTCATGCCTCGATATCCGTGTCTCATGGATTTTGGGGCGTGACACATTGCTTTTTGGATGCTAGATACCACTAAGCATAGCAAGTTGGTAAATATTCTTTGCAAAGCTTTACCTATTTTTATTCTATGGTGCATTTGAAAAGGAAGGTGCTCTAGCAAATTCGAGGATATTCATATGAGCGAGAATAATATTATATCTGAGATTAAAATGCAAATTCACAAATGCTCTGCAAATAATAAGTTTCTTTCCGAAAAAGTGGGGATGGGAAAATATAAACACCATTAAGGCTATTAATGCTAAGAAGATTATTAAGGTGGTAAAATGGTTAACTACTCCTAGCGGCTACATGAAGTTAAACACATATGGCAGCTTCAACTCGACTTCAAATCAAAGTAGAATTGGGGTCTTTTAAGAAATCAATTTGGAGGTTTTGTTCTAGGGTTTCACAACAAAGTTGTGAGCCAATCTGGGCTTCAGTCTGAAGCAAAAGCAATTCTATATGGTCTCCAAATGATTGATGCTAATCATTTAGTAATAGAAAGTGATTCTAAACAACTGATTAATATTATAAAGGGGACTTGGTTTATCATCTCTATTATCAACAAGATTCAGCAATTATTAAAAGAGAAAACTTATCTTTTGAGTTTTATTGAACGAGAAGGCAAGACTGGAGCAGATCTACTTGTAAAAATTGGTTCTACCTGGGAAATGAGAACCTCAGATAATATCAACGATTTTTCAAATGAACTAAAGGCAATAATAAAGCTAGAGGCAAAGGGGGTGCCTTACCTTCGTGTACGTCATGATAATTAGAGAATAAGACGGAGATAGGTGATGGAAGCGGTGGAGACACTCTCTCTTAAGGTGAGTGGAATTTGGAAAGGTTGAGAAAGGGCGAGAGTCTTCAGAGGTTAATGAAAGTTTATCACAAAGATGGTCACTCGAGTTCAACAAGAGCTGCAGAAAAGTCTATTTACTTACTTGTATTTTTCTAAGTTTTCATTAATTATGTTCAAGTTCTTACTTTATTTATTTCAAGCTGTAACAGTTCTTTTATTTTTGTTGTGGGGTTTTTCCCCCACTTTTTATATCATTAATAAAAAGTGGGTGTTACCCACCATTTATATATATAAAAAAATCTTGTCACTTCATATATGTTCAATCTATATTGTTGAAGTCATTAGATATAGAAGTGCAATATGTATTAATTGGAAAATTATATAAATATTAATACAGACAGAAACTGAAATCGTAAATAAAACAGACAGATCAGTCAACAATTTTATATACATAAAAAAATATTTATGAGTTAGTAAAAATTCTGGAAAAAATATATGTTATAATAATAAACATGGAATCCCGTCATTTGGACATGTATAAACCTAGATAATGATGTTTCAATTGTTAAGACAGTTGCTGAAAAATAACAAACAACATGTGTTAATAAGTAATATTGATAAGACTTTTAAAGGATTATAGTGTATATGAGATCATGTTCCAATATTATATGATATTAACTATACACTAAAACAAATTATAGGAGGTGACAATCATTAGGAGCGGAGTCGAGACTTAAGAAGAAGCATTGTCAATTAGTTGCATGTTGTCAGAAATAATTTGTTTATGAATTGGTGGGCCGAAAAAGCATTGTCACAATTTGTTTATTCAATTAATATGACATTTTCATAGCATATCATGAAAATAATTTTCTGTGGGAGTATGCCGACATGATTACTGCTCGAGTGTGCTAGTCGGTTTTCCCACGTTGAATTATGCCAACGTGGTTTCCTCTTTAAAAGATGATTATTAATATCGCATGTAGAAAGTGTGTCGTACAGGATCCTTTGAGATCAAGGCATGCGTACATGCATTAGCAGATGTTATTCATGGACAATCATGCTTCGCATTTATTCTATTGTTATTTGGTCGACGTATATTTTTACAGGATATAGAGATACAATTTACCATACACGTTATTACTTGATTATAGTTTCGCTAAGCTTTAAAAAAACTTAAAGAGATCCGTTTACCGCTTTTTATGTCGCTAAAAACGTAGCGTAGCTCTTTCAAAAACGCTTAGCTAAGTTTCATGAAATTGTATTGTAACTATATATCTTTTTACACTAATCTCTCATAGCCCTCTCCATCTAAACTTATAGGAAGGCCATTTTATGCATCTTTAGTCCTAGCCGCTGCACATCTAGCATGGCAAGTTATAACAGTTGATCTACCAAACTCTGATGATTGCAAAAACAAGTAAGTACTTGTCATGAATATAGCAAGAGCACCCCAAGGTTCCATTAGTTTTCCAATGCAAATATATAACTTTCATTTTTCTGTTCTTGCCAGGTTTATTTGGAACATTTGGGTTGGGGCGATTGTATTCATTCGTGCTTCTTACTGTAATATGCAGCAGGTTAATCTATGACATATTCTATTATGGGCTTTCAAATTCTTTATTCTGGAGTTGAACATTTTCTTTGTAATTACCATCAGTGTAGAACAAACTGAATAAATCCCCATTTCTAGAAGTAAAATCTGAACAAGTTTCTGATATAGTGGTTTCTGAGCCAGATCTTGAAACATGTAAAAAGAAGTGATGACTCGAACTTACAAAAGAACATTTTAAGTTTTTTGTGTGTGTGTGTGTGCAAAACACTCCGGATCGGAGGGGGTTAGGGAGACCCCTACCTGTATATAAAAAATAAAAATAAGTACATAGAAGTGGGATATAAGCCAAACCTCCTAGGGAAATCACTGCGAACATGAAATCTAAAAAACACAAATAAAATCTACGCAACTACACAAGTAACACGTGCGAGAAACTAATCGAAAAAGAAACTAAATCAGCGTCTAATCTGAGGCATCTTCCTCGAATCTAATGCAAGTATCCCCTAATACTCGGCGAAAGTGTATCGATATCATGAGTCTTATGTAAACACTTCCAGTTCGCCATAAATTCTGCCTCCTTGTTCGCCTCTGTAAAAACGTGCCGAACCAAGACCCCATGAGTGCACGTACAACTAGCATATGCGAGCTAGAATGTAACCGTGCTCCCAACCCCCTAAACTCGTCGAAGTGGTTTAAAATTACGAATAGGCTACATCCTTGAGCTAATTCTAGTATTTAGAGTGGCTGAAATGTTGCAACTATATGAGATTAAACTCCTTTAAGCTTTACATCATAAACAATCGTGATTGCGAGACAATAAACAAATACAAACTCGATTGTACTGTTCATAATTCTTTCTGGCCTAGACAGCCATTCCAATGAGCCTATTGACACGGTATAAGATTGTCCCTAAGCCTTTATCGACTAGACAATACACGATTAACTTGATTCTAAGTGATTTTGGTTGATTCAAGAAATATTGTTAACCAAGATTACAAAATAAACTCCGTACTGTCACATATTTTGTTTCCTTACTTTGCCTACTCTTTAACTTTTAATTTTGCAAAAAGGGTGCCATGGAAAATACAATACAATGAAACGCGAGGTTGCCAACTGATAGAGGTAGACATGATTCGGTATTGGGTGAAACCGATGTTGGGTTTTCGTGTACGTAAAAGCAATAATTTAAAGTGCAAGGACTAAAAGAAATAAACAATTTTATTTCTATAATGGAATGTGACTCTATTACAAATTCCGACACTTGCAGAAAGTAAATGCAATTAATTAAAATTCCAGATAGATTAATATATATTATTAAACTGCTGGACTGGTTTGTAATTAAACGAAACTGCCAGACAGAATAGTATAATTACTAAACTGCTGGTTTGTAATTAAACGAAACTGCCAGACATAATAGTATAATTACTAAACTGTTGGACTGTTTCTGGAATTAAATAAAATTACTGGACTGGAAAATAAATTACAGAACAGAATAAAAATTACAGAAAAGAAAAAGGACTGAAATGAAATTACAGAACCGGAAAATAAATTACAGAATTGAAATGTACAGAATATAAAATTGCAGAAATGTAAAAACGGAATAAAAAATGCAGTAAAATAAATATACGAGGCGACTGTTTAATAGTCTGCCCTTAACCGATATTCGCCTAACCACCTTTGAGGTTTCTGGTTATGTTTGGCGATTCGATCCCAAAGTACAACGTCTCGGATGACTCGCCGGAAACTGGCGACGAGTCAAGGTCGAGCTTTTGGTGGGTGGCTCTCTCTGACTAAAATGTAATGCTGATTTTTTGAGAGATGATATATGCTGTTGTTTGATTTCAGAATGTTGTGTTTTTGACATGTGGGGGGTCTGCCTATTTATAGGCTTGCTGAGTATCTCAGCCATTAAAGTCACTTTACTACTGTCAGTTTTCGAAATTCGAAACTGCAGTATTAACTTTGCAATGAATTCATATTTATTACAACAGTTACAGCTTTGCTGGAAGCTTTTCCTGAACAGGCGCACTTTTCCCGAACAGGAACGTTTTTCCCGAACAGGCGCACTTTTGCCGAACAGGAACGTTTTTTCCCGAACAGGCACACTTTTTCCGACGAGCATGCGCATGTGTGGTACACAATACACACATGTGTATGTGGACACACTACTTAATATCCACATGGGATACCTTAGTATATATTTTGTAAAAATGAGACTTCATTTTCCAATGTGGGATAAATCCCAATGAGTTATCCTCATTAAACCCATTTTCCAGCATTAAGAGTTTTCTTCTTTCTTAACCCCAATTTTTGACGCCAATTTCCATTCACTCTTATTCTCCGAATAGGTCATGCGACATACCGTTACCAACCTTGTCATACCATCTACTCAACCGTCTTGAGTATGGTGCCAAAAGACAACGGCTGTCACTCGGAATCTTGACTCAAAGATGGTCTCGTGACCATTCGGAAACTACCATGTTAAACATGGTTTTCCAACAACCGAAACCAAACCAGAAATTTTAATTGTTTCCGTTCCGGTTGTGTTTTCATGTTTTTGAAAACAAACCCAAAAACTGTTGTGTTTGTTTTTGCAAAAGGGGGAGTGAGTTGAGAGTGTTTAAAACTTTTTCAAGTTTCCAGACTTATTTCTTTTGGTTTTGAACTCTATAATAAGTTTAAGTGGGAATTGCCTATAGGTAGCTCATATCAACTTATAATCCTTATAAGTATCTCCATAAGTTCACATTCCCCATAAGTATCACTTTTTAATTATTTACTTTATTTACAAAAATGTCATCATACAACCCAAAACATAATACACATATTTCACAAAAAAATGGAAAAAAACACAAAAAATTATATAAAATGAAAAAAATCATAAAAAATTACTCCTTCCGTCCCATATTAAAAGGAACAATGGGGATAAGTGCAATTTTGCAACGCAAAATTGGTGCATTTTAAATGTCGGAATTGTAAATTTCAAAAGTTAGTCATATAATTTAGCATGTTAACTGTGTTACTAAATTTTAAAATTTACAATTCCGACAATTAAAGAACACCAATTTTGCATTGCAAAATTGCACGTATCCCCATTGTTCCTTTTAATATGGGACGGAGTGAGTATAAAAAATTATAAAAATCACAAAAAATGTATTTTCATAAAAAAAACCACAAAATTTTTTTAAAAAAAATGAAATGAAAATCACAGAAAATGAAAAATATCACACAAAAAAAATGTATTTTAGAAAAAAAAACTCTAAAAACATATTTTTTCTAAAAAAAATCACAAACTTTTTTAAAAATTACAAAAAAAATTATAAAAATATATTTTTTTTTGTCAATTTACCACTTTTTTACACTGAAAAAACTGTTATTTCATCAAAAAACAGTTTTTCCATCAACAAGTGGATTTTTTTCACCCAAACGTGTTTTTTTTCATGAAAATATGCATTCTTTTAATCTAAATGAGCTGAAAATGCATCAAGTTCAGTCGAAAGTACATATAGTTTAGTTAAAAGCATATATAGTTCAATAAAAGTGTAAATAGTCCAGTCGAAAGTACATGTAATTAGTCGAAAGTGCATTCAATTTAGCTGAAAGTACATCTAGTTCCGTAGAAAGTGCATACAATTCAATCGAAAGTAAATATAGTTCAATAAAAGTGCGTATGCATATAGTTCAGCTAAAAGTGTAGCTGTTTCAGCTGAAAGTGCATCTAATTTAGTCGAAAGTACATATAGTTAAGTCAAAAGTGCATATAGTACAGTCGAAAATGAATATAGTTCAGTCAAAAGTGCATGTAATTAGTTGAAAGTGCATTCAATTTAGCTGAAATTACATCTAGTTCCGTCAAAAGTTCATTCAATTCAGTCGAAAGTAAATATAGTTCAATAAAAGTACGTATGTATATAGTTCAGCTAAAAGTGCATCTGATTCAGCTGAAAGTAAATCTAATTCAGTCGAAAGTACATATAGTTAAGTCAAAAGTGCATATATTACAGTCGAAAATGAATATAGTTTAGTCGAAAGTGCATGTAATTAGTTGAAAGTGCATTCAATTTAGTTGAAAGTACATCTAGTTCCGTCGAAAGTGCTTACAATTCAGTCGAAAGTAAATATAGTTCAATAAAAGTGCGTTTGCATAAAGTTATGCTAAAAGTGGATCTGGTTTAGCTAAAAGTGCATTTGGTTCAGCTGAAAGTACATATAGGTAAGTCAAAAGTACATATAGTACAGTCGAAAATGAATATAGTACAGTCGAAAATGCATATGTTTCGGCCAAAAGTGCACATAGTTCAATAAAAGTGTATATAGTTTTGTCAAAAGTGCGTCTGGTTCAGCTGAAGGTGCATCTAGTTCAGCTAAAAATGTATCTGCTTCAGCTGAAAGTGCATCACTGTAAAACCAGATCTCGGATCCAAGCCTTTTAATTCGAGATGCATATACATACATACATAAACACATACACATATGTACATATGTATATATATACATATATAAATAGATGGAGAGAAAGGGAGAGAACATCGGTGATCAAACAACTAAAATTCATCGGAGATCCAGCCCTAAGTCACTGCATATTCGTCGCCGTATAGAACTCTATCACGGAAGTCATCTTCTCTCTCCTCCTCTCGATCTCCATCTCTTCTATGTCTCTATTACGAAATCACTCATCGGATTTGTTGATGATCTACACAGTCAAGATCGACATGGTTACGGAGAGAGAGAAAAGGAGTTTGGATAGAGATGGTAGAGAGACAGAGGAGAAGTGATAGAGAGAGAGGTGTATTAGGAGGAGAAAGAATACGTTGATCTGTTTCCATTGAATGAGTAAAAATGGAATTATTGGGCTTTATATAGTAATAAAAAGTGGTCCCTATAATGAATCCAACTTATAATAGATATCTAGTGGGAATTAAAATTTAAAAATGGTACCTATGACCCATTAATTGTAAGTTTAACTCATGTAGGTTTCTTTTTAAAACTATGTGTTGATACTGCAGGTTTTTATAAGCTTTAACTAATGAAGCGGAGGAGTGGTTATGTGTTATTACTAAGAAATCAAATCATGCAGGTGCTCAGAGGGAGTTGAATGTCAATTTTAACTAACAATATGGTTGTGCGTGACAGGGGAAGTCTATTAATTGTTTATGCTCTATTCATTTTATGCTCTATTCATTTTAACTCAACTATATTGTTTACCTAACCAAATGACATGGGGAGATTGTTAGGTTCAGTATTCTAGCCTTAATTATTGTCATTGGTGTGGCTTTATTTGTGTGCATTATTTTTAGTATAAAAGTGCTATTAACGTGTGGTAAGTGGTTTCTAAACAAATGAAGTTATGGCAGGAGATTGACTTGGGGATATGATGGAATCGTGACTGAATCCTTATGAGATGGAAGGAGTTTAAAAGATCGTAACGTGGAGCTAAAGGCATGGTATTAGCTTGGAAGAGATTTAGCATATGATCAAGTCAACAAGAGATCAGGAAGAAAATATACAGAACATACAATCAAATCAATTCAAGAAAAGATATTGTTAAGATAAAGAAGAAAGAAGATTTGATTAGATTTAATCAAGATTTGGTTGTATCTGTTTCTATATAAACGGATAGATTAGCAAGAGATCTTTAGCTCTTATATTATTATTAAGAACGGAATTTTAGAAAGAGCAAGAGAGAGGTTCGTGCGAAATACACTTTGGGTGAAAATCACTGCATAGCACTTAATCCTAGAGAGATTGATAATTGTTAAGATATAGACTTAATCCTAGAGAGATTGATAATTGTTAAGATATAGATGATTAGATAGTTATATACGTGAGTGATTCTTCGTATTGCAAGACTTAGTTATATTCGGTATTCCTTACAAATCAATAAGTAAGTGGGTAAAACCATATATATATACCATCCATACACAACATGGACAAATCCTAAAATGTCACTAAAGGTCACTGTTTTAAAAAGCGCGCTTTAGAATGAAAAAAATCGATTCAAAACTAGATTCAAAGCTTAAATTGGCCGCTAAATCTTACAGTTTTTACACTTTTCGTCTCTCTTTTTTTCTTTTGAAACATTTTGGTATATCTCTTATAAAAATGTTTTAGCTAAGATTTCGCTTTTCAAAACACTACTAAAAATTGACTTTCATGTATCTCAACCACCATAACATCATATAGCAACCTACAATAAAGACTCTGTCCACTAGCGACAAAACAACTCAATGTCTTGCCAACCAATCATAATCTAGAAACAATAATATCAATCGGTAAGAAATTATGAGCACAACCTGTATGGACCAAAAATCATACTGAATGACTAGCTAGAGGTCTAGCCATAAAACTGCATATGGTTTGTGGGTCATGTCCGGCGAAAAGGATCTTCCATGTAATTCTTTAATTTACTGTTTACAAGGTGGTTTTGTTTCATTAAATCATACAGAAAAAGAAAAAAACTTAATCCTTAAAATTTTGCTGTGTAATTATAGCAGTATATATGAATAAAACTAACCTTCAAGAAACTATCAATTAATCAATCTCTTCTAACCATTAAAAACACACAATTTTAAAAAAAAACTTGTATCTAATAAATGGTCTCATACTACGAAAAATGCAAGGTCGAGATGCACACTGGCATATAAATTCTTCTATTTTAATAATTATAAATGACTCAATTTTGAGGTATTTTCATCTTGGAGGTACAAATGATCAATTCTAATTTCAAATCGTGAGACCAGTAATAAGGAAAACCTTTTGTTTTGACAACTTTTGAATACGTAATTTAGTTGTTAAATATTAACTATTTTTATTGTGGTATGTAACGCGTAGGTGTGGAATGCAGTAAGCAGCGACCAATTGTTTCTGGAGAGGTCACACTACTCCAAGAATTCTGTTTTCTCTTTCTTCAGCTACTTTTTCGTCTGACTATTTTACTTCCAGGATAAAACAACTACATGTTTTGTCCCTGAGTCATAGAAAAACTATTGTAAAATTGTTTTAGACTGAAAAAATCAATTACTTTACAAAGAAAGAGAAACTTAAGGCAGAGTTTAAATATTAAAAATAATGAAGTTTAGAGGGAAATACTTTAATCATAGTGTCACGTCCCGGATTTTGGATAAACCCGGGTCGTGAATGAAAATTAAAATAAAAAGGGAAAAATTTTAAATAACGAAACATGCGGAATGGCATTCGATAATATGTCAATCCATAGAACCAAATAAATACTTCAGGGCATGCCGATAATCACATTTGATTCACTAAATTGACCTAAGGGTAGCCAACGGTGTTCAAATGTGACAACACAAACAAAAACAAAACGTTTTTAGAAAATTTTGGCATGAGCTTCGCATATCTATTTGTTTCCAATAAATTAGACCTGTTTGACAACAAAACATATAACAAAATCGCAAAGCGATTATCACTAATTCCACATGAATAAGTCAAATTCAACCCAGCTGACATTATATACAATAACGCAATCTAACATATACAAATGTACATGATAGGTTACTCTAACCAAAAGAAAAACATTCACGTTTCAAACGCTTACTAGGCGAACAAAGTTCAAAATAAGAAAACGCCAAAAAGAGTAAACAAAAGAGTAGCGTGCACACGATAAGGTGTAATATGACAATGATCCTCACACAAGAGCTCTACACCTCGCCACCGTCTCCGTCAGCACCTGTACATCGATCGTGAACAAAATGTACAGAAAACAAAGAAAGGAGGTAAGAAAACAATCTCGCATTAAAAACGGCGCGTGCTACTAAGCACGCACACACACACAATCCTAACATGGCAAATATGATATCTGGTAAATAATGATAAAGGTAATTGCACGAAAAACACATCAACAAATATGACTCGCAACACAAGTAAATGAGCATATAATCAAGATCAACTGAATTAATAATAAAACAAAATAAAATAAAACAAAACAAAATAAAACAAGACTCAACGAAACACAAAGTCGGGATTGCCTCACATGTACCCACTTTTAGAGCCACTCTGCTCTAGGACCCAAAGTGCAATGGTTCCCTCACCCATATTCTGACACTAACATGTGACCAAAAGATATGGGGCCGGCTTTAAGGGGACTAACCCTATGGTACCGATATACCTAATCATTGCGCAAGTTTCCGGGATCTCACCGTAAGCTGACACAGCTCCGCCTTAACACTTGATACTGCAATCCCTAAAATAAATATAAAAGACTCCCAAGAACATAAATGGTAAAGTCCACCAAACGACAATAAAATAAATATCACGCACTATATCACCACCGTCACATTTTTGTTCACAATTCTTTTTCAAATAAAAATGGTAAAATCGCCATAAACAATATGATTAGCATAAATAAAACCATGGAAGCATGTTACACATACACAATACAATAACATGATGCAATACACACTAACCAACCAACTAACCATTCACATAGCCTAGCATACAACAAACAACACATAAAAACCGCCTTTAAAGCGAAACTATATTCTTCCCCCTTACCTACACAAACGAGAGCTCGTTTGTCAAATACTCCCAAACTCAAGCCGAAAACCCAACGAACAGTTAGAACCAGATCTGGACAGCCCAATAATGGTCCTTAAACAGTCACTAAACGTAATTAAAACGAGCTACGGATTAATATAAAAGCACCTAATTCGGATTATAGCAATTATTCCCAAAAATGGGTTTTTATAAAAATTAAAATCAGATGAAACGGCTTACACGGATAGATAGCTCTCGAAAAATAGGCTAAGAAAACATATTTGATTGCCGAAAACGGACCCCCGATGACCTCGTAATCGGCTCCCGAAGTCGCTGCCCTAAAACCCTAAACCGCACCCACTACCGCCACCTACCACCACAGCCTGACCAGCCCCTTTCCGGCGACCTAACCCCTTCTCCGACGTTCGTCTCTCTCTCTATATATATATATCTCGTCACTGGTCTCTCTCTCTATATATCTCTCCGTATATATATGTATATATGTATCTATGTATATATGTAATATGTATAGGTATATATGTATATGTTTTAGTAATTTACTAATTAGTCCATTTACTAATTACACGATACCAATCACCCCCACAACTATTATATACACCCAATTTCATATCACACATGTATATTTCACACAAATACGTAATCACCCACAAAACTAAATATCACTATCTTATTACTAAAAGTAATAATAAACTACAAAATTTCCGAGACGTTACACATACTTTCCGTGTTGTTATGGATTGGGTAATTCGCTTCTCTAAGTTCGGATTCCATGACTTGTGCGTTTCAACAATATTTTTCAGGAAAGCAACGAAAACGGCAATCAAAACCGGAAACGAAAACGTAGCGTAAATCCTGAAAAAATGAAACATTTCTTAAAATTTTCAGGTCTCAAACAATAGAAATCGGGAAACACTACAAGAAACTGTGGATAGCAACAAACAACTTTTGAAAACTGTTGTAAAGTGAATGTCAATAAATTTTATCAAATTAATAACAACTAATTATGTTGGTAATCTATTTATAAAATCTTGTGACGCACTCGCTTTACCAATTTGAACACTTGAAATGCTTGTGGTTATTATGACCAAGTTTATATAAATTAAATAGAGATGCAGTGCTCTGTTACATTTAGACTGTGTACTCATGTTCCCTCGAGGAAATTGGTTACTTTAGTCGAGTAGGCTCTTTAAAAAATCAACTTTCATATCTCAACCACCATAACATTTTATAGCAACCTATAATAAAGACTCTACAATAGCGACCTGAACATAAAACAACTCAATTGTCCTGCCAATCAATCATAATCAAGAAAAAATAATATCCGTAGGTAAGAAATTATGAGCACAACCTGTATGGACCAAAAATCATACTGAATGACTAGAGATCTAGCCATAAAACTGCATGGTTTGTGGGTCACATCCCGCGAAAAGGATCTTCCATGGAATTCTTTACTTTACTGTTTACAAGGTGCCGTGGTTTCGTTTCATTAAATCATACAGAAAAAGAAAAAAACTCAATCCTTAAAATTTTGTTGTTTAACTATAGCAGTATATATGAATAAAACTAACTTGCAAGAAACTATCATTTAATAAATCTCATATGACCATTAAAAATACTTAATTTTTTTACAAACTTTGTATCTAATAAATGCTCTGATACTACGAAAAATCCAAGATCAACATTATAAATTCTTCTTTTTTTGATAAATATAAATGACTCAATTTTGAGGTATCTTCATCTTGGAGGTACAAATGATCAATTCTAATTTCTAATGGTGAGACCACTATTCAGGAAAACCTTTTGTTTTGACAACTTTTGAATACGTTTTTTAGTTGTTCAATATTAACTATTTTTATTGTGTTATGTAACGAGTAGGTGTGGAATGCAGTAAACAGCGACCAATTGCTTCTGGAGAGGTCACACTACTCCAAAGATTCTGTTTTCTCTTTCTTTAACTACTTTTGTGTCCGGCTATTTTACTTCCAGGATTGAACAACTACATGTTTTGTCCCGGAGTAATAGAAAAACTATTGTAAAATTGTTTTAGACTGAACAAATCAATTACTTTGCAAAGAAAGAGAAACTTAAGGCAGAGTTTAAATATTATAAATGATGAAGTTTAGACGGAAATACTTTAATCATACTTTCCGTGTCGTTATGGATTGGGTGACAGATTCTCTCACTTGTTGTGCTATTAACCATATTAGTCAGGAAAGAGAGTCAACAAAAATAGCAATCAAAACGGGAAACAAAAAGGTAGCGTAAATCCTGAAAAAAACAAAAAAATTCTGAAATTTTCAGATCTCCAACAATAGGAATCGGAAAACACTACAAGAAAATGTCAATA
The DNA here is from genome assembly GCA_963920805.1 of Primula vulgaris. Taxonomy (NCBI): domain Eukaryota; kingdom Viridiplantae; phylum Streptophyta; class Magnoliopsida; order Ericales; family Primulaceae; genus Primula; species Primula vulgaris. Next base: position 28,384,561 of record OY987215.1, on the reverse strand, counting down.
GCAACAAACTTTTGAAAACTGTTGTAAAGTGAATGTCAATAAATTTTAGCAAAGTAATAGCAACTAATTATGTTTGTAAACTTTCTAAGCGGGTCGAATTTCGTTAAAAAATGCAACGTGTTCTTTATTATTTTGTCAGTTACAATTCTCAGTTGCAACCGACATTGCAACTGACTCCAACTAAAATACGTAATTGCATTCGCAACTTAGAAAAACGAAATTCACTTTGCAAAAAAAGAGAAATTGAGGCAGAGTTTAAATATTAGAAATGATGAAGTTTAGAGGGAAATACTTTAATCATACTTTCCGTGTCGTTATGAATTGAGTGATTCGCTTCTTTAAGTTCCGGCTCGCATGACTTGGTGTGCTTGCAACCATATTTGTCAGGAAAGAAGTCAACGAAAATGGAAATCAAAAAGGGAAACGAACACGTGATGCAAATCCTTAAAAAATGAAAAAAATCTTAATTTTTAAGGTCTCGAACAATAGGAATCAGGAAACACTACAAGAAAATGTAGATAGCAACAAATAACTTTTGAAAACTGTTGTAAAGTGAATGCCAATAAATCTTAGTAATGTAATAGCAACTAATTATGTCTTGCGACGCGCTCGCTTTACCAATTTGAACACTCGACATGCTAACCAAGTTTATATAAATCAAATAGAGATGCGGTGCTCTATTACATTTAGACTGTTCTCATGTTCCCTCGAGCAAATGGGTTGCTTTAGTCGAGTACTTAGCTTGTCAATATAGCTATATCCAGCTCACCTGCAGAGCTTAAGCCCATCTAAAGTTATATTTTCATCTGCTACTTTGATAGCTGTCGCATTTGTCTACTTAAATCTCTCAATTTTGTTAAAATACCGTGACCAGGTCTGCTACTTTCTCAACATTTATTGATTATTATCATTAACACTCAGGATATATTTAACATACACCCATGCATAAATGATAAATATGTGTGTATATGCATAAGTTTTCGTCTTTGAATTACGCAAATCAGAATCAAACAGTCTAAAGTTTTGCAGTCTTCAAGTATAAACCCAATGAACTTTACTGTTATGAGTGTATATGCAGGGTTCTTCCCAAAATTCACATAAGTTGATCAGCTTTGGCAAAAAATAATCCTGTGCTTGTATTTCATTTCAACATTTGGGAGTGATGATGTTTTTTTGAAGCTCTGTGGATTGATCAAAATTAAATTCAGAAATGTCTTTGTAGATAGTAAATATGATTTCTGATTCACGAGTTAATTAAGTTTAAGTCGGAGCTACGTTTAATAGTACCATGGTCCCCATTATCTGTAGCTTGAAATGTTGCTAGTAGTTTAGGCTAATTAACAAAGCGTTTGTCCAAATGCTTTGTTGGTTTTGTTGTACGTAAAAGCAATAATTTAAATTGGAATGACTAAAAAGAAAGAAACAATTTTATTTCTATTAAACGAAATGTGACTCTACTACAATATTCCGACACTTGCAGAATATAAATGCAATTAAATAAAATTTCAGACAGAATAATATAAGTTATTAAACTGCTGTACTGGTTTGTAATTAAACGAAACTGTCAGACAGAATAGTATAAAACTAAACTGCTGGACTGTTTGTTAATTAAAAAAAACTGTCAGACAGAATAGTATAATTACTAAACTGGTAGACTGTTTCTGTAAATAAAGAAAATTACAGAACTGGAAAATAAATTACAGAACACAATAAGAATTACAAAAATGAAAGACAGAATTGAAATTACATAAAGTAAATTGCAGGAATTAAAATACAGAAAAGAAAAGTACTGAAATTAAATTACAGAAAAAAAAAGTACTGAAATTAACTTGCAGAAAAGAAAAGGTACTGAAATTAAATAAATAAATAAAAACCTGAAATGAGAACAAAATTAAAAAAACAGACGAGGCGACTGTTAAACAGTCTGCCCTTAACCGATATTCGCCTGAATATCTTTAAGGTTTCTAGTCGTGTTGGCGCTTCGATCCCAAGGTATAACGTTTCGGATGACTTATCGGAAACTGGCGACAAGTCAAGGTCGAGCTGTTGGTGGGTGGCTCTCTCTTACTAAAATGTAATGATTTTTGAGAGATTATGTGTTGTGTAAAATGATGTGGGGGGAGCTGCTTATTTATAAGCTTAGCTTGAAAAATGTCTTCACATTTTCCCAATGTGGGATGATTAAAAGAGTGAACCCCCATTTAATCTACTTCCCATCATTTTCCAGCATTTCGGATTTTGCCTCCTCCGAGACCCAATCTTTGAAGCCAATTTTCATTCACACCCATTCTCCGAATAGCTCATGCGACATACCGTTACGAATCCCGTTACACGAGCTACTCATCCATATTGAGTAAGGCATCAAAAGCCAAAGGTTGTTGCATGAAATATTGACTCAAAGTTGGTCCTGTGACAATTCGGAAATAACCATGTTTTTTCACATGTTTTTTCAACAATCCACCACATGAATGCAATTGGCTTAAAAGCCCATGTCCTAAAATGCAAACAAGAGGACCGCAAGAGTTCACTTCCTAAGGTCAGGTAGCGCGGGCCTTGAACCTACCGTAGCGGAGAACCACCCAGAATACTGCTATTAGGTAGCTGTAAAACCTTGAACCATTTAGCTTTGTGTATCCCACAATGACACTCGTACAGTGCCCTCTCTACCCACGTACTAAGTCCTTTAGTTGTTGTCCATATTTTTGCTGGACTACCTTGGTACGTTCAACTGAGTGCTTTAGTTATTTAGCCCACGCTCATCACATGGTATCGGCCTTACACACTTGTTATAGGTGGTTCCAAGTAGAAGGTGTCCTGACTCACCTTACTCGACCTTCGACATACATGAATCATTAATATCCACATGCTCACCCTTACTATGGTACATGTCTATCACTCTGTCATCGCGGAAATGGGCTGGGAACTACAGGTTCCCGAGTGCTTTGTTCGGCTGCCCCCACAGTTCAGTTTCCCATTGAACTCAGCAAGTAAATCCCATCTGGGTTGGGTTGCCTATGGGGAGGCTACCAATTTAATGGGCTTCAATCCCATTCCGTTCGATGACGCTTCGACTCTCTCTTGATCAAGCCCTTTGTAAATGGATCCACAATGTTATCTTTTGATCTCACAAAATCTAAGGATATAACACTGTTAGCTAACAATTCTCTTACGGATTTATTCCTCCCACGTATATGTCGAGACTTTCCATTATACATATGGTCCTGAGCCCGCACAATAGCTGATTGACTACCGCAATGCATACTTATCGCGAGAACAGGTTTTGGCCACATTAGAATCACTTCCAAGAAGCTTCTCAGCCAGTCTGCCTCTTCAGTTGCCAGGTCCAAAGCTATGAATTCTGATTGCATAGTTGACCTTGCGATGCAAGTTTGTTTGGAGGATCTCCAAGACACGGCAGCACCTCCCATTATAAACACATATCCACTCGTGGATCTTGTGCTGTTGGAGTCTGATATACAATTGGCATCTGAATACCCTTCCAGTACCGATGGATATCTGGTATAGTGCAGCACATAATCGGCTGTATATTTCATATACCTGAGAAGCTTTATGATGGCCTTCTAGTGCTCCTCATTCGGATTACTAGTATACCTGCTCAGTCTTCTTACTGAGTTGCCTATATCCGGTTTAGTACAGTTCATCACATACATGAGACTGCCTATGATCCTAGAGAATTCCAATTGTCTCACACTTTTGCCGAAATTCTTTTTCAGGCTACAGTTGAACTCAATTGGAGTTCTTGACAATCACTGAATTTACTCAATCACATCCAATCAAAACCTGTCCAATCAAATAACGCTTAACGTCAATCTCGAGCTATACTATTTACTCACTCTTGTTAGCTATAGAACAGTTATAATCTGTAAAATACATAGCAAGGTTTGGTCTCTAATACTTGGTTTGTTGAGGATAAGAATTTCGTAAACTTACCTAATTACGATAGCATAACATATTTAACCATTCTCCGGATTTTATCGATCATATTACTCCCGGTGTATATAAAGATGATATGAGTACTAAATAGGTGGTACTATAGATATCAAACACTATTTAGGACTAAAATCTCACATCTTAGCTATTCTTTTTTATATTCTTAGGATTAAGATCATTGTTCTTTATCATGGATTGCCTGTTTTCAAAAGTATGTGTTTCGGTTAATTGTCAAGGACCGACCTTAGGTTTGTAGTCCTCCTATGCATCACTGGACTCTTCAACTGAACTTGTTCATACTATGTTTTTTCTTTCTTGATATTGGTTCTTATCTTGTCTTATTGACCTACTGATTCAACTTATTTTCATCTCACTCAACTTTTTTTTAGTGTGATTAGTAACTTTCATGCCTGTTTATCCCCATCCATCCATATGTAGTTTCCTTGTACTAGTAAAGCTCGTTTTTCTGCTTTTTAGGCCTCTAAAACTCTTTAGCTAAGATTTCGCATTTTTTAAAACACTGGTTTTTAGACACTATTCTTAAGTAAGGGTTATGAAATGAAGTTTACAAAAGCTTACCATAGCCAAGATGAATGTGCATCTTTCAGCTGAAGAACGTGATATGTGGGCAACGGATCCCGTTTAACAGAAATTATGTGGCACCCTAAACGTATAGTGCCAGGTGGCAGTGGAGCGGCTAATGTTTGTTCCCTTTCAAAGTTCGACTTCATATTTTGTTTACTGATAGAGACATAAATGATGTGGCAAAGTGATCAAGTCAATTGCCTATAGAACTTTATTTTCTGAACGAAAGTGTCCGTTTAACAGAAATTATGTGGCACCCTAAACGTATAGTGCCAGGTGGCAGTGGAGCGGCTAATGTTTGTTCCCTTTCAAAGTTCGACTTCATATTTTGTCTACTGATAGAGACATAAATGATGTGGCAAAGTGATCAAGTCAATTGCCTATAGAACTTTATTTTCTGAACGAAAGTGTCCGTTTATCCTCAAAAGAGAAAATTCACCCAATTTCTTTTAGAAATTTATGAACTAGCAACATTTAATTTCATAAAAAAATTCCATGCATGGAATCACTTGGGGCTAAACGAAGACAAAAACCAAACAAACTTATGAGTATGATATTGAAAAAAAAAATAAAAAAATTTCACGAGCTTACCCCATTTGTGATTGCTTGTTTACGCCCGTATCCATCCATGTCTCTTACCCTACAAAAAATATCTGGAATGAGAGGAAGCAGCAATAAATCTGGAAAACAAAATACACAGCAAAAGTTTCACCATTTGTTGTGGTTTCTTATCACTTTAAGGTTCAACATCTATCTTTTCAGTCAACTTTGATTTGGTGACTTCAGTTTCAAAAAATTGAATTTAGTGGACTCAATATATTAGCGTTTTTATTTGGGGTGAGCTCCAGCCAGTTTATTGGATGAAAAAAGTTGTAAACTATAATCTTTAGTTTGAAACTTGATAATAATACCCTATTGATTGCAAAAATGCAGATTTCAATTAGAAAACACTAAGTTTTCTCATTGATTCAAAAGCTTGTAAAACAATTGTTTTTATTTATTATTTTTGCAAAACAATATGTAAAATGCTTCTTGTACTTTTTCTTTAACCTATCTATTATTAGAAAAAGCAAATGTCATCATATAATAAGTAGAAATAGGAATCTCTTTAATTTCAAGGAAAGGGGTGGGGTTCATTTCAAGAAAATTCGTCTAATATAGAAATCTACTTCCGGGATTCCTTGACAGTAGAGATTAGTCATGTAGTAAACAATAGTGATGATAAAGGTACCCTTCGATGGGAAGGAATCTTTTCTGAGTGTCGAAGCAACACCAAGCTGGTGAAGAGCTCGCCAACCATTAGCCTGAACTCCAAGAGCCGCACCACTTGACCTCAATTCATTTGATCTCTCCAATACCACACTTTTTATACACTTCCTGCACTTGTATAGATGTAATAATATTATAACTTAATGGTCAGATTCTACCCCATTTTAGTGAAAATACAATGATTAGATCATAAACTTGTGTGTAAATAATTTTACATATGTTTGCAAATGTAATATAGGACAACAAACTAACTAGTGACTAGGGATGGCCACGGTTCGGTGCGCTTCGGTTTTGAGACAAACCGAAATTTATACCTGTCGCGGTCCTATTTTCATGTTTTTGGAAATTAAAAAAAAACTAAACCAAAATCGTTCGGTTCGGTCTATTTGGTTTTTAAAGGAAAAAAAAATTAGAAACTCAGAATTTAAATTATAAATAACAACTCGATAGATTAAGTTTGAAATGGAACGTGCTACGAACTATTCGCAAAGAAAACGAATTACTAATAAAATCAAAAAAAATGATTGCTTGAGTTGAGATTTTTGTTTGTAAATCATTAGGAGTATCAAAAGCGAAAAGACAGAGAGAGGAGCTTGTGGGTGAGAAATAACCAATTTTACTCAACTAAACAAATAAATGAGCTATAGATAATCAGTTTTCAGTTTCGGTTTTCAAACTTTTGAACCGAAACTGGACCAAATTATACTATATATATATCGACCGCTTTCATGTCAGGTTGGGTTCAGGTCAGTTCCGCTTTCATGTTTTTTTTTACCTACTCCTAGACGTTTTGACTTGTACCGTGTTCTAAAACAAATAGTTACTATATGTGCTTAATGTTACCAAAATAAAAGTATTTTAAATAAAAATATGAACTAACAGGGTCCTATATAAGTATAGGTTGGTGATACTGTTTGTTGTAGTGCATTTTATTGTTACCTGTGGAGGACATCAGTCAAGATTTATGTTGTTAGACCAGTGTTTTGATTAGGTTCTCTTAATGGAAACAATGTTGAAATAAAAAATAAAAAATACAGTCATCCTAACCAATGTTATAAAAAGCGAAATCTTAGATAAAACGTTTTAGCAAGAGATATGCTAAGTTTTTAGCGGCCTAAAAAGCGGAAACCGAGCTTTTTAAACTTTTTTTTAAGATTTGAATCGATACTTTTCACTACGAAACGCGCTTTTTTAAAACAGTGATCCTATGTCCTAACTGACTAAAAACTTATCAGTAAATAGGGTTAGCCTATATTTTGAAAATGAACAAAAAAGTACACTGATTAGTTCATCATGTAATCTCTCATTTGTGTAAAGGAAAAAAATTAATATAGAATGAAATTAAAAACCTGTGAAGGGCAAGGGCCGTAGCAAGTCCACAAAACTATGTGTAAAAATTACATGTAGGAGGGGTAGTAAGTCAATCCTAACTGGCTAAAACTAAACAGAAAGTAGGGTTAGCCTATATTTCGAAAATGAACAGAAAAGTACACGATTAGTTCATCATATGCATGTAATCTATGTAAAATAAAAAATTAAATTGGAATGAAATAAAAAAACCTGTGGAGGGCAAGGGCCGTAGCAAGTCTACAAAACTGTGTAAAAATTACAACAAGTAAGTGCGTAAACTTCTATCTATTCTTCTACGCACTTACTTGTTGTAAATTTTTCACATCTTGTGGCAGCAATTGAAAACTTTTGTCTTGAAAAGACTGTTTTTGGCAAATCTGTGAACGTCAATCAAATCAACATCAATTTGTTTGGAATAAAAAACCTTGGCATCACCTTGATTTTATTCTGAGTGGAAGTATTCCACAACTTAATAGTGAGTGAATCTTTAGTTTTATAAGTGTGAAGTTCTACTTTGTAAGTTTTTCAATACCATAATCTGGGTGAGTGTATCAGATAATACACTTGAATATGGAACTCCGTTAACAAATGCTTTGTGTTCATTTTATTTAAATTTTATTTGTTATTTTGTCAATTACTCATAGATCTAAACTCAGTCAGACTACAACAAATAACATCTTTATTCAAGTAATAAATCATAAAATCTTAGTCGGTGGTATTGGTGAATCAATCAATCAAAGTATGTAGTAGGTACATATTTAAAGAAAAAAACGTGTCCGTTGTTTAAAGAAAAAAACGTGCCTTCACTAATGTTGTTTACAAATTTGATTTCATTAATTTATATGCCTTTAATTTCTTTTCATATCAATCCTGGTATAACTTATCAAATCTGAAATTCCTATCCGCTGTTCTAGTTGCAGTTTTGCAGCAAGGTTCCAAGTGAGGTTGCAACCACAGTTGCAACCAAGTATATTAAATGGACAGAACTGTTAAAAGTTAAATGTAATTGAAATAATTCACACGCACATTTAACAACGGAGTTCACCTAACTAGGTTATGTCTCCGGAGCACATACCCAGATTATGATATTATAAACAGCTTACAATATAAGATTTAAGTCTTAATGAAAAACTCTCAGACTCCCTCTAGGTTTTTCTGCCTATCTCTATATTGCTCCTACTCTTATAACTATCAATTATAAATCAATGACATCCCACCATTGTTTTCTTTTGAAAGCTCTATGTGTATTCTCTCAAGAATGAGTTCTTTATAATTTAGAACACACAAACTTTTACAAGCTAAGTTATCAACTATATAAGCAAATCAAAACAATCTTCTATCTTAAATGTCTTTTGAAATTGCTTTTGACTTTATTGATTGGCTTCAATCTTTCCAAGCATTACGTGATTCTTCAGCGTGGATTGACTCCGATCATCATTGGTTGATACCTGTTTAATAACAAGCTTGATTGTAGGAGTTAGTATTTTTCTATAACTAGGAAACATATAAAAGACCATATCTTAGAAATATAATATCTTTTAGATACATATGTGAGACATTAACTCCTAAATTCATTCAATCTTAAACATATCATACTGAATTGATAAAGAACAAAGATTGAAACAAGTGATAAAGATTTGTATAAGAATAGAGATATAGAATTATCAATGTAAAGGAAACATAACTAATCTTTTTATATCTTTTAGGAAATCTTTCCTTACCACTTTGATATTCTCAATAAACGCATATTAAACCTTTAGAAACATAAGAGAATATATCCTGCATAACTTCAGACAAATAATTATCATTAAAGAATAGTTATGCAGATTTACAGAACAAGACAGAATCCTGCTGAACAGCAGGTTGGAACTGAGGTTGCAACTGAGGTTGCAAGATTACTTGAAACCTCCAACGCTGTCTTAGCAGATTGTAATAGTGGTTGCAACTGAGGTTGCAACATTACTTGAAACCTATCAACATAGGTTGTAACTGAAGTTGTAACATTGCTTGAAACCTAACAACACCTGTTTTAATAGGTTGTAACTGAGGTTGCAACATTGCTTGAAACCTAACAATTCTGTCTTAGTTCATAATAAACAGATAGGATTATTTAGTGAAAACCAATAGACAACTAATAATATTTAGATCAGAAATCTGGTCCTAACAAAATCAATTAGAATATTTACATAAAATGGTTAAAAGCATTTAAAATATATAAATTTGATTACTTTAATGTGGGTATGCCCAACAAACAATTAAGCACTGAATGTATGATCGTATTCGTAAATACAAATACATTTATGATAGTTTATAAAAAAGCAAAGCTATACATCAATATTGACTTATTTAGTCGAGGTGGAGATGAGATAAAAACGTAAATGAAGTTGTGATTTTTATTCATATACGATAATCGGGTAAACTACGTACTTGATTCTTTGCCATATTTATTAAGTTTGGAATTCATCCTTTTGATTTACTTGATAAATCTAACATCATTCAATTTGAAAATGATGCAAGAATCTGACTTAAACTACCTATTAAGCAAGTTAATCAACTCATACTGATTCAAGCCCTTAAACTAGCTAGCATGCATAGTACTCTTTGTAAATAATACTATAAGTACATATGTATTTACAAACTAAAATATTGGGAGAGAGAAATGGCATTCTTTGCAAGTCCTCTGGCAGTTGGCTTTTGTTCCTTGAAGTTAAGGGAGAGAAAAATCCATGGTGTCGTGCCGTTAGTCATAAAACATATGACTAATCATAATTGCGACAATAAAAAATCTGCTAGCATTGATTCTTCCACTGTGGTGTCGTTCCGAAATATGACAAATATGAATTTTAGGTTCAAAATCAAATCCACTGTGGTGTCAGCTCTCGAGAACATTGATTCTTCCACCATCCGTAGTGGTGAAATCGGTTAGTTTTTTTCGTACTTTTCGGGTGCAGGTTTAAATTCGTCTAGTTTTTTTCTTAAAATCTTATTAAAGATGAACAAATTTAATGCCTACCCCCATTATAAGGTTCAAACTCTTCACCGCCTATTTAAGAATGCGGAAACTGACCTTAGGCTAACTCTAATGGATTAAACTAGTCTTATATACATTATTATGTGTTGGTTTTTGAAATATTTAGATAGTATCTGTAATATTTATTTCTCGTTCTTTTGACTCAGAATAGAAATAATATAGAGAAAAAGTCATTGTGTCGTGCCGTTAGTCATAAAACCTATGACTAATCATAATAGCGACGATAAAAATTCTTCTTTCAGCCGAAATATTACAATTATGAATATTAGGTTCAAAATCAAATCCAGTGTGGTGTCAGCTCTCGAGAACACTGATTCTTCCACCGTCCCTAGTGGTGAAACAGGTTAGTTTTTTTCTTACTTTTCCGGTGCAGGTTTAAATTCGTCTATTTTTTTTTAAAATCTTTTTTAAGAGGAACAAATTTCACACCTACCCCAAACTCTTCACCACCTATTTAAGAATGGGGAAACTGACCTACTAGGTTAGCTCTAATGGATTAAACTAGTCTCATATACATTACTATGTGTTAGTTTTTTAAATCTTTAGATAGTATCTGTAATATTTATTTCTCGTTCTTTAGATTCAGAATAGAAATAATAGATTTATAAGCACGGCGAAACCTTTTGTCAAAAAGAAAAAACAATATATCTGACAACTATAATAAACATTTGCAAACCAAGTAGCTCTAGTTTTATGCAAATCGAGCAGTTGCCCTACATGGTCGGCAGCCTGTCATCTATATATAATAAAATTATATAAAAATAAAATTATAAAATTCATGCATAAATTTAGACCATTTGATTGTTTTAATTTTATCCGTTAGATGAAACTCTAGAATATGTGAGTGCAATATGAACTATAGAGAATTTGAATCGTATCTGACAACTATAACATAATTAAACATATATACCAAGGAGCACATATAGGACAATTTCACTACAAGAAGAAGGAAAGTTTGACTTTTTGTTTAAATATGTGTAAGTTTATGTTTGTATGTTTTGAGAAGAAATTTTTAGATGTTGTATGTTTTGATAATATGTTTTGCTTAATTGTATGTTTTGGGCATTAACCCTTAAAGAAATATATATTACTAAATACTACTTGTTACCAGAAATAATTTTCTCGATTAACTATTCAAAGCACTACTTAAGAACAATAGAAGTGGCCAATCAGGCAGAACTTGAAATGAATGAATGAATATATATAAATCTTAATGTTTTTCTGCTGAAGTTGAAGATAAGGAGATACAAGGTGGCAAAGGAACAACAAAAGTTTCATGGGTTGATCTGTATCTGCCTGAGAAAACACGTCCATACGCTCGACTTGCGCGTGTAGATAGGCCGATAGTGACTTGGTTCTACATTTGGCCTTGCTTCTGGTATAATTTCAGACCTAAAGTATAGCTAATATTTGGCTAATAAATGTTAATATACATGTAGAGTCAATAAGAATATCTTGAGAAAGTATTAAAAGCTGAAAAGTCCTCTTCTTTGTCAATTTATTTTAGGGCAATTGCACTGGCAGCCTCCCCAAGAAGTTTACCGGACCTGGGATTATTGGCACTTTTCGGAATTACATCATTGCCCATAAGAGGTTATGCATGCACCATTAACGATATATTTGATCGTGATATGGACCAAAAGGTACTTGATTTTGTTCAAAGTTTTGACTGAATAAGAAAAATAGATATCTGTCCGACTTCATATTAAATGTGTTCAATGAAAGAGAATCACGCCCGGAAATAGATTTGATCCTATGCAATCAATCATTAAATTGGTAGAGAGTATCGACCATTATACGCAGCCGTTTTATATAAGGTCCAAGTTGGACATCCAATTCCTTCAATTTGAATCATCCGGAGGATGCCTTATATATCAAAAGGATGGGAATTGTTTGATCATCTTTCTCCGAGTAAGAAGCGAAATAGAATCAACTTAAATTTAGGACCGCTATTTGAAATCTTAGTGAAACACCGAATTTGTTATCTCATGTCTGCTTTTCGTGAAAAAATACCAATGGAAGTGGAGAGTTTAAGCAAGATTTGAGTTCTTAATACTTTTATCACACTAACCATCCCATAGCTTTTCACTAGTTACAATTACAAACACATTAATCAAAAAGGGTAGAGTCATGGCGGCAAAGTTAGTTATCACCCGACCTAACCCTCGAAACCATATATACCCCATATACTATCCATCCCCGACATGAGCAATTCCGAAAAAGTCACTAAAAAATTCACTATTTTAGAAAGAGGGTTTCGTAGTGAAAAAACTCGATTCAAAGCTTAAAAAGCTCGCTCTTTCACCTTTTAGGCCGCTAAACCTTACATTTTTTACGCTTTTAGAATATTTCGTATAAAAAACGATTTAGCTAAGATTTCGCTTTTTAAAATACTTCTAAAAATTGACTTTCATATCTCAACCACCATAACATCATATAACAACCTACAATAAAGACTCTCCAATAGCAACCTAAGCATAAAACAACTCAATTGTCCTGCAAATCAATCATAATTAAGAAACAACCTTTCAAAAAAAATTATAATCAAGAAACAATAATATTGGTAGGTAAGAAATTATGAGCACAACGTGTATGGGCCAAAAATCGTACTGAATGATTAGAGATCTAGCCATAAAACTGCATGGTTGTGGGTCACGTCCCGCGAAAAGGATATTCCATGTAATTCTTTAATTTACTGTTTACAAGGTGGTTTTCTTTCACTCAATCCTTAAAATTTTCCTGTTTAACTATAGCAGTATATATGAATAAAACTAACCTGTAAGAAACTATCATTTAATCAATCTCATCTAACCATTTAAAATACACAATTTTTAAAAAAAGCTTTGTATCTAATAAGTGGTCTCATACTACGAAAAATGCAAGATCGATATGCACATTTGCATATAAATACTTCTTTTTTTGATAATTAATGACTCAATTTTAAGGTATCTTCATCTTGGATGTACAAATAATCAATTGTAATTTCTAATGGTGAGACCGCTAATGAGGACAACCCTTTTGTTTTGACAACTTTTGTATACGTAATTTAGTTGTTCAATAATAACTATTTTTATTGTGCTATGTAACGCGCAGGTGGAACGCAGTAAGCAGCGACCAATTGCTTCTGGAGAGGTCACACTACTCCAAGGATCCGGTTTTCTCTTTCTTCAGCTACTTTTGTGCCTGGCTATTTTACTTCCAGGATTGAACAACTACAGGTTTTTGTCGCTCAGTCATAGAAAAACTATTGTAAAATTGTTCTCCACTGAACAGATCAATTACTTTGCAAAGAAAGAGAAACTTAAGGCAGAGTTTAAATATTATAAATGATAACGTTTAGAGGGAAATAGTTAAATCATACTTTTGGTGTTGTTATGGATTGATTGATTCGCTTCTTAAGTTCCGGCTACCATGACTTGTTGTGCTTTCAACCATATTTTTCAGGAAAGAAAGTCAACGAAAATGGCAATCAAAAACGGGAAACGAAAACATAACGTAAATCCTGAAAAATGAAATGAAAAATTTCACAAATTTTCAGGTCTCAAACTATAGGAATCGGGAAATACTACAAGAAAATGGGGATAGCGAAAAACAACTTTTGAAAATAGTTGTAAAGTGAATGTCAATAAATTTTAGCAACGTAATAGCAACTAATTATGTTTGTAAACTGTTTATAAAATCTTGCGACGCGCTCGCTCTACCAATTTGAACACTCGACAGGCTAACCATGTTTATATAAATCAAATAGAGATACAGTCCTCTATTACATTTAGACTGTTCTCATGTTCCTCGATCAAATGGGTTGCTTTGGTCGAGTACTTAGCTTGTTAATATAGCTATCCAGCTCACCGGCAGAGCTCAAGCCCATCTAAAGTTAAGATTAACGACAATATTATATGACTAAAATAAAATTGTGTGATTTATATGAGTGCTCTACAGACTACAGTTTAACAACGTGATTAATTGTTCCTTTTACAGCAAAGTAGTGGGAGTTCCTTTCTTTCCACTGTTCTCCCTCTATCCCCTCATGAAGAGACTCGCATATTGGGTACTTTTAACAGTTTTTTTTATATATAATTGTTTCACTGAAAACTTTTACTGAGAATTTTATCATATCTATCTATAATTAAAGCTATAATTGTTTTCGTGTGTGCAGCCTCAAGCCTCATGTAATATATTTTTGGAATTAGCCCATCTATAGTTTATACTTGGATATATTCTGGACTTGAATGTGTTGAAAATAAGCATTGGACTTTCATATGAAATGGAAAACAATATTTTGAGGACATAACAGGCATGCATTCAAAAGGTTTAACAACGTGATTAATTATTCCTTTTACAACAAAGTAGTGGGGTACCATATTTAACAGTTTTTTTTATATAGTTGTTTCACTTAACACTTTTTATTGAGAATTTTATCATATATCTTTTCGCTAAATCTATAATCATTTTCATGTGTGCAGCCTCAAGCATATTTAGGAGTGTCATTAAACTGGATTACTTTCGTAGCGTGGACTGCAGTTAAGGGAAGTCTTGATCGCCCTATTGTACTCCCACTTTACATTTCTTTAATCTTTTGGACACTGGCATATGACACCATATATGCACATCAGGTAAGTTTTTGTGCTTTGCAGATAGTTCTCTAATTTTATCAGTGGGTCTTATATGTATATTCAATGACATGATTTGCTATTAAGATATACGATTTGACGAAGCATTGAGGGTTGCACAACTAGTTGGGTGTTAGTATAACTTGCTCAAGTTCAGGATCGATCACTCCTACTTCCAATTTCGTAATTATTGAAATAATGTAGTTCCGAGTGCTGTTACGCAATTTCAGTTGTAACTGAAATGTTTTCAGTTGCAACTGAAAGTTTCTGGCAGAGTAAATAAAAACGATGAACGCGAGACGTTCGATAACGGAGTTCGGCCAAGTCTAACTCTTCGGAGCTCTCGTCAGATTAGAATATTGCAAAGGCTTACTAGAACTTGAGACTTACAAAAACCTATGGCTCTCTCACAGTTTTATACCTATAATGTTATTGCTTCTATCTCTCAACTATTGTATAATCAACTTGCATCCCGTCATGATCTCTCGTGTTATTCTGTCTCGCATGCGACAGGTGTTTGATCTCCATAATAATAATATCTACATTGCAAACACACACGAAATATTAAATGCTAATAGATTTTATATATAGTCTTTACAAAATATCTAAGTTTCAAATATGAAAGATGTTTCAAAATCTTCTTTACTTATCTTCAAGATCTTCCCCATATAATATCTTTCCTTATCATTAAAATCTTGGAATAAATAATGAAAAAATCATATTTCTTTCATTCTAAATAACCTTCAAATCGGCATTAGCTGATCAACACGAATTTGAGTCACAAAAGATCTTTTATATAATCTTCACATAATATGTCCGCCACATATGTCACTTGAATCTCGAATCTAGTACCTAACAATTATTATCAAAAAAGAAAAGAGATATGATAAGACCCAATGCATCCACATCCTCCAACTGACATTCCCGCAAAATGATATTGTTCCTTATTTTTTACTAAAAGAAATTATTATGATTTGGTCTGACAAATCACCCTCCACCTTACCCATCTGGCGGACCAGGATCTCGAATTCTACACAACTTGTTAGCGTTTTTCCTCTATCCCGTTCACACTCCAGGCTTCACCTCTCGATAAATACTAATTATTGTGTACGTCATAATCTCTAAATAAAAAAAGAAATAAACAAAATTGTTAAAACTACCCTAAGATCAAGTTCGGGGATATTACTGGTAAAATAGTGATTGATAAAATTGATTTCAAGTGGGAAATAAATGATTGGGGGGAGTGAAAGAGGGCTAAAATTATTTTAGGTGTAGAAAGGCATGAGATTTTAGGGTGAATTGAAACTTTTAACTAATTCAAGAGGTGTAAGCTAGACTAGGTAGGGGTTCCTTAGTGTTTCAAACGTTTACCCATAAAACCGCTTTACATGTCCTCCTTTTTTTTTGGCAGGTAAGCGAACAATTTCATATAACAGGTATAAGAGGCCCACAGGTTGAGCAAATTTTATTGGTAACTGCCGATAGACCAGTAGCACCGTGATAAAAATCTCTACTAAAAGCATAGTGTAATTGAACCACTAAAATTAATCAATGTACTAAGATAAAAACTAGAAACTAAAATTACTAATCAAGGCTACAAAAATACAAATTTCGAACCACTAATCTAGTCTCCGGGCTCGAATAAGTGGCCACCCAATTTGGTACAAAATGATTAGCTACTATGGAGACCGACCGTACTCATCATCTTAAATATCATGAAGCTCCTACCCATACTACTTGTAAGAGTCACTAAAACAGTAATCATAACAATCCTATTTCTTGATTTTTGCCCAAAATGAATATTACTTATGGAGGGAATATAATAAGTGAGCCTCTACAAATAAATAAACAAAATAATTTTTTTCTTTTCTCAGCGCAACCATTTTCCATTAGTAAAGGCAGTTATTGATTCTTGGTCTATTTGTCGATGTTATCTAAGAAGAACGTCATGCCCCATGAAATGTCAGAAAAGTCTCTCATTAAGTAGGCAAACAAAGTTGCTGCAATGGCAGTGGCAGCTGCGAAGCATTAGTTTGGCTCTTCATGATTTCTCATGAACAATACATGAGTAATTAAAGCATCTTCTGTATTAGTCTCATTGTTTTAAAAGTTCGCTTTGTAGTGAAAAGCTCGATCAAAGCTTTAATAAAGCTTAAAAATCTTGCTATTTTGCTTTTAAAACTCTTTAGTTAATTAAGTTTTGACTTTTAAAAACACTGATTTGTTTTAATCTACACAGTCAATTTTTTGCTTATAAATGTCTAATAATTTAAATGATGATGAAACAGGATAGAGCAGATGATGTCAAAGCTGGGGTTAAATCTACTGCTGTTTTATTTGGAGATTTAACTAAAGTATTGTGTACAGTTTTCAATATTGTCGCCATCGGCTGTCTTGCTATTAGTGGATTAAATGCCAAAATGGGTATTCTCTTAAACCACAGCTCAGATAATATCAATAAATGCACCTCTCAAATTTCTTCCATAGTTCTTATGGTATTATTGTTGTCTTTTAAACTCAATTTATAAATGAAATTGAGTTGTAACAATTTGTCTACAATAATAGCTAATATTGTAACTATATATCTTTTTACACTAATCTCTCATAGCCCTCTCCATCTAAACTTATAGGAAGGCCATTTTATGCATCTTTAGTCCTAGCCGCTGCACATCTAGCATGGCAAGTTATAACAGTCGATTTATCGAACTCTGATGATTGCAAAAACAAGTAATAAATTGTCATGAATATACCAAGAGCACTCCAAGGTTCCATTAGTTTTCCGATGCAAATATATGACTTTCTTTTTTCTGTTCTTGCCAGGTTTATTTCGAACATTTGGGTTGGGGCGATTGTATTCAGTGGTGCGTGTCTTGGGAAGCTTCTGAATTAGCAATAAGACTACAGGCTCCCGTATTTCCACCAAGATTCTTTATAAACTCTATTTACAATCATGGATATTTATTTCAATTCTGGGATGATGCTTATCTTAGTCTGCCTTCCTAATATGTTTTTTTTCGTTTAAATGCTTCTTACCGTAATATGCAGTAGATTAAATATATGATATGTTTTTCAAATTCTTTATTCCGGAGTTGAACATTTGCTTTGTAATTACCATCAGTGTGGAACAAACTGAATAGATCCCCATTTCTAAAAGTAAAATCTGAACAAGTTTCCGATATAATGGTTTCTGAGCCAGATCTTGAAACATGTAAAAAGAAGTGATGATTCGAACTTAAAAAAGAACTTTGAAACTTTTTTTTGTTTTTCCGTTTCAATAGGTGTTTTTTTCTTCTTTTCTACGATAAATATGGTCTGGAACTAACAGATTGAACAAATGGTGCATGATCATCTTTGTTGAAAACATGCTCTATTTTTAATTGGTCTTTGGGAGTTCCATTCCAAGCGCGTGTCTCTGAAAACCTTGTGTCAATTGGGGCACATTTTACGTTTAGCTCTAGTGGTTTAAAATTACGAATATGGTACATCCTTGAGCTTCTATTCTTTGGAGTGGCTGAAATGTTGCGAATATATGAGATCAAACTCCTTTAAGCTTTACATCATAAACAATCGTGATTGCCAGACAATAAACTAAAACAAACTCGATTCTACTATTAATAATTCTTTCTGGCCAAGACAGCCATTCCAATGAGCCTATTGACACGGTATAAGATTGTCCCTAAGCCTTTATCAACCAGATAAGACTCCATTAACTTGATTCTAAGTGATTTTGGTTGACTCAAGCAATATTGTTAACCAAGATTACACAATAAACGCCATACTGTCACATATTTTGTTTCCTTACTTTGACTACTCTTTAACTTTTAATATTGCAAAAAGGGTGCTACGAAAAATACAATACAATAAACAAGAGGTTGCCAATTGATAGGGGTGGACACGCTTCGGTTTTGGGTGAAACCGAAACCAAACAAGAAATTTTAATTGATTCCGTTCCGGTTTGATTTTCATGTTTTTGAAAACCAAACTGAGAAAAAACCAAAAGGTTCGGATCGGTTCCCACCATTGTCAAATTATTGAGTTCACTTCTCCCCGCTGTTGTTTCATGACCTTACCCTCTTGTAACTCTACCATCTCCCCCTAATAAAAAAGGATATAGTCATGGTGGCAAAGTTAGTTATCACCCGACCTAACCCTTGAAACCATATATGCCCATATACCATCCATACCCGACATGGGCAAGTCCTTAAAAGTCACTAAAAAATTCATTCTTTTATATAGCGCGCTTCGTAGTGAAAAAGCTCGATTCAAACCTCAATAAAAGCTCGATTCAAAACTTTAAAAAAAATCTTTAAAAAGTTCGTGTTTCCGCCACTAAAGCTTACATTTATAACGTTTTTAGTATATCTCTTACAAAAAAGGTTTCGCTAAGATTTCGCTTTTTAAAACACTACTAAAAATCGACTTTCATGTATCTCAACCACCATAACATCATATATGTTAGGACCATATTTCTGGCCTAGTAACTTTTTGTTGTCAATTGTTTTGAACAAAATGATCTAAGTTGAATGTTAAGAATTGAGACAGTTTTATATTTACATGTGAGGTTGCAACCTCAGTTGCAACCATAGTTCCAACCTGCCAATACGCAAAATTCTGTCTAACTGCATTACTTAATCTTTAAAGTCTTTTATTTGAATTAAAGAATGCAGCATATATTCTCATTTGTTTAAAAAGTTTTTTTTTATATATATATTGAGAATATTAAGGTGATGAAGAATGCAAGTTGCTTAAAATATATATGGAGATTAGTTTAGGAGATATTGTTCATTTTATTGTGCAACTAAATCTCTATTATTATGCAAAGTCTTATCACGAAATTCAATCTATATGTGTACAAAATATGTTATGATCCAATTATATTGAATGTTATATGCAGTTATGGTTTCAAAATATATTAAGATTTTATCTCTAAAATATATTATTTTATATGTTCCTTGTTTAAGAAAGTAGTAACTCCTATTGTCAAGCAAGTTATTAACATGTATTAACATGAAGATTGAGATCAATCAAATGCAGCAGTATCTCGTGCAAAGATGGGAAGATTGAGATCAATTAGAAGAAGCCAAATCAATCAACAAGATCTTGAAGAAAGAAGATTGTTTTACTATTTAAATAGTTAATAAGTTTGCTTGTAAAAAGTGTGTGTTTTAAATTATAAAGAACTCAACTTTGAGAGAATACACAATGAGCTTTTAAAACAAAAAAATAATGGTGGGATGTCATTGATATTTCGAGTGATAGTTATAAGGTAGGAGTAATATAGAGATAGGCAGAAAAACCTAGAGTGAGTCTGAGAGTTTTTCATTAAGACTTGAATCTTATATTGTAAGCTTTTATAACTTTACAGTTTTGTCCATCATTATACTGTGGTTCCAACTGTACTTGGAACCTAACTGCATAACAGCAACTAAAACAGTTGATAAGAATTTCAATTGGTATCAGAGCTTCACACTAGATTCTACTTAGTGTAGATCATGTGTTCTGGTAAAGATGGACTTAATGAGGGAAGGATGTATGTTTAACAAGCCACCATTGCTTGAAGGAGAAGTTAACTATGGGGTTTGCAAAATAAGAATGAGATCCTTCATCAAATAGCAAGATGAACAAGCATGGAAGTCTGTACTCTATGGTTGGAAAGTTCCAACTGTTACTGATGGTGAAGGTGAACTAGTTTATGTGCCTGAAGATAAATGGTCTGCTGATGAGGATAAAAAGTCAAGTGCAAACTCAACAGCAATAAACTTAATCTTTGCTGGTGTAATTCTAAGCGTGTTCATGTATATCTCTCACTGTGAAACTACCAAAGAGGCATGAGATATCCTACAACCTTTGAGGGAACTGTTAAAGTAAAAGCTTATAAACTCCAACAATTAACTACTCAGTTTGAAAATCTAAGAATGACGGAAGATGAAACTATTGAACAGTTTAACGGAAGAATCTGTCACATTGCCCATCAAGCAGGAACCTTAGGTGAAAAATATAGTGATGCTAAACTTGTGAAGAAAACTTTAAGGTCTCTTCCAGAAAGATTTGAAATTAAAGTAACTGATATTGAGGAATTAACAAATCTAGAAAACTTAAAACTTGAAGAACTTATAGGAAATCTAAGCACTCATGAGTTAAAATTCTTCAAGACAAAGAGAACAGAAAAGGGAAGAAAAAACAGGATGATACTGGAATATCTAAAAACTTTCATAAAAGAGAAAACCAATTTAGGCCAGAATCTAGGCTTAATAATAATTCTAAAGGAAAGTGAAATCCAAAATAAAAACATGACAGAGACTATCAGTCTAGAGAAATTCAATGCAGAGAGTGTAGGAGTTATGGTCACATTCAAGCTGAGTGTGCTAACACTTTAAAAAGAAACAAAAATGCTTATATCACCACTCACACTAACAGTGAATCTGAAAGTAACAGTGATGAGGAGGATGAATCTAATTTTGTTAACTTTATGGGAAGGATCACTGATAATGAACCAATCTATGAAAGTTGTTGTGAGTCAGTTTCAACCACAGTTACAACTGCTCTTGAAACCTATAACAGTGATGAGGAAGAACCTTCGGAAGAGAATATTACTCAATAATATCTTATTCTTTATGAAAAATATCAAAGACTAAGAAAACAATCTATTATCATCAATAAACTCAATACAAATCTAAAAGATGAAATAAAGACTGAACAACTCAACAGACAATAATTTAAGGTACAAGAAACCTAAAAGAAAATGAAACTGTTGGATGCTTCAGCTTCAGATAAATTAGATGATATGCTGTCCTATTCTAGAGGCTCAAATGATAATAGTGGTTTGGGGTACTGAGGTAATAAAGGCACTGGAAAAACTATTTTTGTTAAAGCCTCTATAAAATCTGAAACTTATGATATTGACAGCAAGGTTAGACAGTTGCAACTAGAAAAGGGTTGAAAGTTCTTAAAGCTAAACATAAACTTAATCCTAAATTGTGTAATTTTTGCAAAAGACCTGGACATCTAGAAATCAGGTGCTACTTAAAAATGCATAGGAAGTATATTTCTCAGAAAAACTGATTGTCCCCTACTTGAGATGAAAAAATGAATTGGGTTTGAAAATTTAAGATTAAAAATGACTTAATTACCAACAATAAAGTTGTCATTACTTTTCTAAATTATGTTACTACTAATGATTAATAATTTGATAGTGGTTGCTCTAAGCATATGACAGGTAATGCAAGTGCTCTCAAAAATGTCATAAATCTTACAGGAAACACTGTTGTGTTTGGAGGTGGAGACAGATGTAAAATAATTGGAAAAGGAATCTTGAACAAACCTAAAATGCCTGAAATCGATGATGCATTTCTGGTAGATAGTTTAAAGGCTAATCTTATTAGTATTAGTCAACTATGTGATAACGAGATGTTTGTTCAGTTTAATAAAGATAGATATCTTGTTACTGATTTGAATGATGATCTGATCATGACAGGAGTTAGATCAGCAAATAGCTGCTATGTTTTTGAGAAAACTGAAAAAGAATTACCTGAGAATAGGTGCCATCAAGCTGTAACTAATAATGTTGATATTTGGTATAAAAGGCTTGGTCATGTGAATTATAAAACTTTGGATAAACTTGAAAAGAGAGAAGTGATAAGAGTTATTCCTAGTCTTGGCCCTAAAACTGAATGTGTGTATGGTGATTGTGCAATAGGCAAACAAACAAAGAGTACTCACAAAAGTACTAGTCAGATCTACACTAAGAGAGTCTTAGAACTTCTTCATATTGATCTAATGGGTCCTATGCAAACTGAAAGTATTGGTGGTAAGAAGTACATTCTGGTAGTTGTAGATGATTTCTCTAGATACTCTTGGGTGGTGTTCTTAAAAGATAAAACTGAAAACTTTGAACTGTTTAAAGCACTTTGCTTGAAATTGCAACTTGAAAAAGGATCCACTATTGGTAAAATTGTTAGGTTCAGAAGTGATCATGGAACTAAAATTGAAAACATCAAGTTTAGCAATTTTTACAACTCTCTAGGGATAATTCATGAGTTTTCTGCACCAAAAACCCCACAGCAAAATGGTGTAGTGGAAAGGAAAAATAGAACTATTCAGAAAATGGCTAGAATCATGCTTAACTCTAAGAAACTTGCCAAAAGATTTTGGGCTGAACCTGTTAATACTGCATGCTATATTGTTAATAGGATCTATTTTACTAAAGGTACTACCATGACTGCTTATGAAATTTGGAAAGGTAGAAAACCAAATGTCAAGTATTTTCAAGTATTTGGGTGTGTCTGTTACATTCTTAAAGATAGAGAACATCTTGGCAAGTTTGATTCTAAAAGTGATAAAAGAGTATTTATTGGGTATGCTCAAAACAGTATGGCTTTCAGAGTCTATAATCTGAGAACAAACTCTGTCATGGAATCATATAATGTGATATTTTATGATTTAAAAAATGTGTATGAGACTACAGGTGATGAAGATGAATCAGGAATCAAAAGTAAAGAAACAGAAGAAATTCAGCAAAAAGACAGTCCAGTAGTGGTTGGAAGTCCAGTTGAAACCCAGAGTATAACAGATTCTGATGAAGAAGAAGAAAGCTCTCCAATCTAAACTGAAAGCAAGTCTCGTTATGTAAGAACTCAGAAAAATCACTCTCTTGAAAATATCATAGGAGAAGTCAATGCAGGTATGAAAAACAGAGGTAAAAGAAGTAATATTATTCATTTTGCCTGCTATATCACTCAATTAGAACCTAAAAATATATAAGAGGCATTGGAAAATAGTGAGTGGATTCTAGCCATGCAAGAGGAACTGTCTCAATTTGAGAGGAATGATGTGTGGACATTAGTACCCAGACCTAATAGTAAAAATGTTATAGGTACTAAATGGATGTTTAGGAATAAAATTAATGAAGATGACATAATTGTTAGAAATAAAGCTAGACTTGTAGCTCAAGGATACACTCAAATTGAAGGAATAGACTTTGATGAAACTTTTTCCCCTGTAGTAAAAATAAAATCTATTAGAATGCTACTATCTGTTGCTTGCCTGAATGACTTTAAGTTGTTTCAACTAGATATTAAGAGTGCTTTCTTAAATGGCAATATTTAAGAGGAAGTCTATGTTAGTCAATCTAAAGGTTTTGAGAATCCTAAGTTTCCTGAACATGTTTATTTTTTAAAAAAGGTTGTATGGTTTAAAGCAAGCCCCTAGAGCTTGGTATGAAAGGCTAACTAAGTTCTTAATTGAAAAAGGTTTTAGCGGAGGGAGAGTTGATAAAACTCTTTTTACTAAGAAAACTCCTAAGGATATTATTGTTGCTCAAATTTATGTTGATGACATTGTGTTTGGTTCTACCTCTAATAATAAAATTGCTGAATTTATATCTGATATGAAACATGAGTTTCAAATGAGTGGTGGAGGAGAATTAACTTACTTTCTAGGACTTCAAGTTAAATAGAATGAAAAGGGCATTTTTCTATGCCAAAGTAAGTATGCTGACAATCTTATCAAGAAATTTGGTTTGAGTGAGAGTAAAGAGAAAAGAACACCTATGAGTACCACTCTAAAATTGTCTAAGAATGATAAAGGTAAGAGTGTTTGTCCTAGTCTCTATAGGTCTATGATTGGAAGTATTCTCTATTTAACTGCTCGTAGACCAGATATTTTCTTAAGTGTAGGAGTGTGTGTCAGATATCAAGCAAATCCTCTACAATCTCATCTTCTTACTGTCAAAAGAATCTTAAAGTATGTGAAAGGCACTACTCACCTTGGTATGTGGTACTCTAAAGACGCAAATCATTTTTTGGTTGATTACTGTGATGCAGACTCGGCTGGTAATATAGATGACAGAAAAATTACTTCTGGTGCTTGTTTTTATTTTGGTAATAATCTTGCTTCATGGTTTAGTAAAAAGCAAAACTGTATTTCTTTATCAACTGCTGAGGCAGAGTATATTGCAGCTGGTAGTGGATGTACTCAACTTATTTGGCTGAAAAAATGTTATCTGATTATAATATTAAACAAGAAGTTTTAACTCTGTTTTGTGATAACAAAAGTGCTATAGACTTGGCAAAGAATCCAGTACAACATTCCAGAACTAAACATATTAATCTAAGATACCATTTTATCAGAGAATTAGTTGAAGAAAATAGATTAATTTAGAACATGCTTCAACTGAGAGACAATTAACATATATTTTCACAAAACCCTTGATACAAACAAGTTTGAAAGGTTAAGGAGTGATATTGGGATATGTCACTATAGATCTAATTAAATACTCTTGCTATGTATGCTTTTTTGTGAGTAACATTAATAATTTTTGTGCTTAAGGTAAGTCTTGATTGAGGTATGAAGTTTTTTTCTTGAAAAAGCCACTAAGTGATGTCTCAAAAATAGATGTAGGATAACTTGTCCTAAAACCTCTCTGATAATAGAGTTGCAAGCACAAAGTGCAAATTTTACATTCAGTTGCAATCACAGTTGCAACCTCATTCTGAAATATAGACAGGCCAGTGACTATCAAAAGAAAGCCACATTGCTTATGATCAAATTCAGCATAAGATGATATTCAAAGTGAACTACAATAATAAAACGCCAAGACAAAGTCTTGAAATTTTTGGCATCACTTATACTCTTTCATTGCTGAGATGATCAAGCTAGTTTTTGTGTAGAGGAAAAACATATTTGCTCATTATAGCTCCTAGTCATAATTTTTATTGTATGAATATCCTATGATAAATATATATTGTTCAGTAAATTGTCAGTATCTTGTGTTCAAAATTCTATACTATATATTATTGCTATCTTAATTTTAAACAATTCAAATTTCATATATTTTTTCAAATCCTTAAAATCAGAATAATTAGATAAATCTATTTCAAATTGGAATGTAGATCTTTATTACTTGCTGAATTTATCTTCATAAAAACAATATATGTTATATGCGAAAATTTTGAATATATTTTAAAAGATAAGTATCTATTTTGGGGGAAAATTGGTTCAAAAAGAGATTTGGGTATATCTTTTCTTATTTTACAAATATTTGTGCTTAATTGTTATTTAAGCCGATGCTTATGTTAAACTAAAAACAACTAAAATCAGAATTTCTATCTCTCTCTATATAAAATTAAAAACTCTGTTTTTCTGAAAAACCCAATTTCTCGTGTTCCAAGTGCAGTTGCAACCTCAGATCCAACCATGCCTTCTTCTCCTCAAAATCAGCCTGGTTTAAACTATGAGGATGACATTACTCTTGATGACTTTGTGAATTAGTCCAAAACTCGTAGAGGTTCTAAAGCAAAGGTAAGTGAACCCTCTTCTACCCAATCTAGAAAACGTAGGGTTAAGAAACGTTCTGGTAGAGATACACAGAGAGATCCTATCTTTGTTAAATATGTCTATGACACTCTTAATAATGAGATTGATCCTAGATTCTGGAATAACATCATGTCAGATAGGTTTTCTAAGCTTAGTAATAGGGAAGTACATTCTGAAAGACAACTGAATCTGGCCAGTTATAGGAATATTCAGCTGCATATTGAAAATTTGTTGAAATAAGTTGGTCTTGATAGAACAATAAGTTACCTTGAATCTTACTATTCTGAACTAATTAGGGAATTCTATGCCAATCTTAATGTTGGGGTGTTTGATGAGGGTGATATGGCTTTTGAAAGAGTGTTTGTGAGGGGTCATACTCTTGATTTTAACCCTGAAATAATCAATAAGTTTCTAGGTACTCCTAGTCATCATGAGGGTAATCTTGACTATGATATACATGTTATAGCTCTAGAAATTACAGGAAAACAAATCAGTTTGATGGTAATTCCATTAAAACTTCAGCTTTTACTCTTAGTGCAGCTGTTCCGCATAAAATCTCTAAGTTCAATTGGACACCAACTACGCAACCCTCTAAACTCACCAAAGAGATGGCAGTATTCATCTATAGAATTATGTCTAAAATTTTCATCAATTTTGGTGAGCATGTGTTCAAATTGATCAAAGAGTTTGTTGATGTCAAAGCTAACTCTGTCTTGCTTGTTAACTAAGATTACAGAATAAACGTCGTACTGTCACATATTTTGTTTCCTTACTTTGACTACTCTTTAACTTTTAATATTGCAAAAAGGGTGCTACGAAAAATACAATACAATGAAACGTGAGGTAGCCAATTGATAGGGGTGGACACGATTCGGTTTTGGGTGAAACCGAAACCAAACCAGAAATTTTAATTGATTCCGTTCCAGTTTGGTTTTCATGTTTTTGAAAACCAAAAGGTTCGGATCGGTTCCCACCATTGTCAAATTATTGAGTTCACTTCTCCCCGCTGCTATTTCATGACCTTACCCGCTTGTAACTCTACCATCTCCCCCTAATAAAAAAGGATATAGTCATGGCGGCAAAGTTAGTTATCACCCGACCTAACCCTTGAAACCATATATGCCCATATACCATTCATGCCCGACATGGGCAAGTCCTTAAAAGTCACTAAAAAATTCATTGTTTTATATAGCGCGCTTCGTAGTGAAAAAGCTCGATTCAAAGCTCAATAAAAGCTCGATTCAAAGCTTTAAAAAAAATCTTTAAAAAGTTCGTGTTTCCGCCACTAAAGCTTACATTTATAATGTTTTTAGTATATCTCTTACAGAAAAGGTTTCGCTAAGATTTCACTTTTTAAAACACTACTAATAATCGACTTTCATGTATCTCAACCACCATATCATATATGTTAGGACCATATTTTTGGCCTATTAACTCTTTGTTCTCAATTGCTTTGAACAAAATAAT
This sequence comes from Primula vulgaris, assembly GCA_963920805.1. Lineage (NCBI taxonomy): Eukaryota > Viridiplantae > Streptophyta > Magnoliopsida > Ericales > Primulaceae > Primula > Primula vulgaris. The sequence continues at coordinate 28,356,985 of OY987215.1, read as the reverse complement.
CTAAATTGAATGTTAAGAATTGAGACAGTTTTATGTTTACTGGTGAGCTTGCAACCACAGTTCCAACCTGTCAATACGCAGGATTCTGTCTTATTCTGTCTAACTACATTACTTAATCTTTAAAGTCTTTTATTTGAATTAAAGAATGTAGGATATATTCTCATTTGTTTAAAAATATTTATTTTATATATAATCAGAATATTAAGTTGATGAAGAATGGAAGTTGCTTAAAAGATATATGGAGATTAGTTTAAGAGATATTTTTTCTTTTATTGTGCAACTAAATCTCTATTATTATGCAAATTTTTTATAACGAAATTCAATCTATGTGTGTACAAAATCTGTTATGATCCAATTAGATTGAATGTTATATGGAGTTATGCTTTCAAAATATATTAAGATTTTATCTCTAAAAGATATTATTTTATATGTTACTTGTTTAAGTAAGTAGTAACTTGTATTGTCAAGCAAGTTATTAACAAGTATTAACATGAAGATTGAGATCAATCAAATGCAGCAGTATCTCGTGCAAAGATGGGAAGATTGAGATCAATTAGAAGAGGCCAAATCAATAAACAATATCTTGAAGAAAGAATATTGTTTTTACTTGTATAAATAGTTGATAACTTAGCTTGTAAAAAGTGTGTGTTATAAATTATAAAGAACTCAAGTTTGAGAGAATACACATTGAGCTTTTAAAACGAAAAACAATGGTGGGATGTCATTGATCTTTCGAGTGGTAGTTATAAGGTATGAACAATATAGAGATAGGCAGAAAAATCTAGAGAGAGTCTGACAGTTTTTTATTAAGACTTGAATCATATATTGTAAGCTTTTATAATATCATTAATTCAGGTGAGTGCTCCGGAGACGTAACCCAGTTGCTTGAACTCCGTTGTTAAATGTTCGTGTGAATTATTTCAAGTATTGGAATTATTTAGTTTACTGCTTACAAGGTGTGGTGCTTTCGTTTCATTAAATCATACAGAAAAAGAAAAAAACTCAATCCTTAAACATTTTCTGTTTAACTATAGCAGCATTGGAAGAATTCTTTAGAAACTAGCTTGTAGAAAATTAGTAACATGAAGTTATTAGTACAAGGAAAAATTATCGAGTAAAAAATGTTATCTGACAACTAAAACATAATTAAACATATATATGCACCAACCAGCGGAAAATTTCTAGAAGAAAAGTCTGACATTTTCTTATAGAAAGAGTAAAGAAAAGAGGAAAAAACATATATTACTAAATACTACCTGTTACCAGAAATGATTTTCTTGATTAACTCTTCAAAGCACTACTTAAGAAACCATGCATAGAAGTGGCCAATCAGGCAGATCTCAAAATGGATGAATGAATATATGTAAATCTTATCGCTTTTCTTGCTGAAGTTGAAGACAAGGAGATAGAAGGTAGCAAAGGAACAACAAAACTCTCATGGGTTGATCTGTATCTGCCTGAGAAAACACGTCCATATGCTCGACTTGCGCGTGTAAATAGGCCGATAGTGGCTTGGCTATACATTTGGCCTTGCTTCTGGTACGATTACATACCTAAAAAATAGCTAATATTTGGTTAATAAATGTTAATATGCAAGTAGAGTCAATAAGAATATCTTGAGAATGTATATAAGCCGAAAAGTCCCCTTCTTTGCTTTGCTGATTTATTTTAGGGCAATCGCAATGCCAGCCTCCCCAAGAAATTTTTCGGACCTGGGATTATTGGCACTTTTCGGAATCGCATCATTTCCCATAAGAGGTTATGCATGCACCATTAACGATATATTTGATCGTGATATGGATCAAAAGGTACTTGTCATTTCAGGGATTTTGTTAAAAGTTTTTGACTAATTTAAATAAGGTAAATAAATATCTATCGAATTACACTAAATGCTGCACTTCAAATGTGTTCGATGAAAGAGAACCATGCCCGAAAATAGATTTGATTATCAAAAGTAGAGAAGTCTAGGATCCAGATCGTCTGCAATCTGTCATTAAACTGGTAAGAGTATCCTTCCATTATAGCCAACCGTTTCATATACTTAGCAAGATTTGAGTTTTTAATACATTTATCACAATAACCATCCCAGGATTAAATGAGTATACAATGAAATATTAGTATACCAAACCTGTACTCAAAAACTTTCCTTCTATATTCTTTATATTATGTCCGTATCTCCATACAACTGATTTCAGAGAGTGCTCTAAAGAATTTAGACTTCAGTCATTCACGTAGAAGCGGCCCCTTCACACTCTCAGATAAGTGATCTTTTTTCAGGGTATCCTGCCCTACTCACTTGAGTTACTAGTTGTAGCGAAACTTTCCCAGGATTCAATTGTCTCTTTAAACCCAGGTTTTTACATCTTCAATCAACTAGGTAGGGTTGTCATCATGTATTATATTTCTTTGGATGGCTTGGATACCCAATCTCATTCATCACGTTATCATTAGCTCTGGATTTGCGCACTCTCGACTCATAAATGCTATGAAAAATAAATGCAATAAGTTTGACAGAATTTTGTATGTATTTTCTTCTTATTATTTTCGGAATTAAAAGGCTCTTCAAATAGGACCCATAATGCATTTTCAAAATTAATACAACCTTTCCCTCAAATGGAGAAATTGTTGAAATTATAGCAGTTAAGTTACATAGAACACTCCCGAAACCGGCCCGGTAGCCATTCGGCAATTACTGTCGGATACGAATAGCCTATCATGATTCCTTTTTTTCCTTTTTTCCCTTTTTTCCGAGTCCCTACAATACCTAGCCTTATATAGTACCACATATATAACATATTTATATAATGTAATGTGCAGGTGGAACGCAGTAAGCAGCGACCAATTGCTTCTGGAGAGGTCACACTACTCCGGGGAATCGGTTTTCTCTTTCTTCAGCTACTTTTGTGCCTGGCTATAGTACTTCCAGGATTAAAAAACTACAGGTTTAGTCCCCACTTTCACTCATACAAAATTACTGTATAAAAATTTATTCTAGACTGAACAAATCAATTACTACTTTGCAAAGAAATACAAACTTAAGGCAGCGTTTAAATATTGAAATGATGAAGTTTGAAGGGAAATACTTTGATCATCCTTTCTGTGTGCTTATGGATGTTGCGAAAAAACCATTATGTTTTCCGAATTAGTCACGAGTCCAAAACTTTAGTCAAATTCCATGCGAAAAATCTAAAGTTTAAATAGTTTGAGTAGCTTGTGTGACAAGCTTTGAAACGGTGTATCGCATGACCTATTCGGTGAATGGGTGTGAATGGAAATTGGCTCCGAACTTGGACCATGAAGAGACGAAATCTGGAATTTAGGAAGAGAAAGTGGGAAATCAAATGGATGGGGAAGCCACCCAAATGATTATCCCACATCAAAGATGAAAAAGTATTTTGAATAATTTATATACATATTCACTAGAGAGTAGTAATAGTGTGTAGCCTCATAGGTGTGTGTAGGCAAGTGTACCACACACGCGCGTGCTTGCTCGGGCTCTGGCACCGGGCACCGGGTCTCGGGTCTCGGGCCGATTCCAAGAAAGTCTGAGAGTTTTGAATAATAACAAAACAGTCCCAAAAATTTCCAGCAAGCTTGTAACTGATGCAATTAAATAATTGCATCATTAATTCAGCAGTTTCGAATACTGAATTAAGTGACCATTATGGCTAAGATTTCAGGTTAGCCTATAAGTAGACAGCTCTCCCCCACTCTCTAAACGCACTTTTACATTCTGAAAACAGGATACACTTTTCTCATAGTATTTTAGAAAGAGAGAGAACCACCCATCAACAGCTCGACCTTGACTCGTCGCCAGTTTCCGACGAGTCATACGAGACGTTGCACCTTGGCATCAAAGCGCCAACGCAACCAGAAACTTTAAGGTGGTTGGGCGAATATCGGTTAAGAGCAGACTGTTTACAGTCGCCTCGTCTTTTCAATTCTGTCTTTTAATTTCCGCAATTTAAATTCTGTAATTTATATTTTTGCCTTTTCAATTCTGTAATTTTATTTCAGTATTTTAATTTGTTGTACTTAGCTGTAGTTTTCAATTCTGTTTTTACATTTCTGTAATTTCTTTAAAGTACTGTTTTATTCTGTAATTTCAATTCTGTAATTTAATTCTGTAATTAGAATAGTTTCAATTCAGTCCTGTAATTTATATTTCAATCAGAACAGTCCGGCTGTTAAGTTTATACTTTCCAGTCTGGCAGTTTCTATTTATTGCAATTCAGTACATCAGATTATTAATTGATAATAATCTCAATAACGTTTTCTTTAATTTCTTTTCAGTACATACATGTTGTAATCTGTAATTTCAGTTTCATTTCTGAATTAATAAAGATTACACTGGTTTTGCTTTATTTCTTTTTTAGTCCTTTATTATAGTTTAATTGTTATTTCGTACACGGAAACCAAGAACGTTAACCGATACTCTGTTGTTTATTTCGTGTATTACTTAATACAATTATTTATTTTATATGGAATAATGCTTTTTTGTTTTCAATTCTAAATCATATTAGAATTTGATTTACAAAGAAAAATTCCAAACAGTTTAATTTTGGTTTTAAGAATCTTGTTGATACCAACCGTATTGGTATTCAATAAGAATCGTTTTAATCCTTTTGATATCAACCGTTTGGTATTCAAAAGGAAACCGTTTAATTTCATTTGTTGTTTTAAATAAAATTCTTTTACAGACCAAAATTTCAGTTTTGGAGTTTTGTTTATAGAATTTATTGTACACGTATCTCAAACGTTTTGTGTTGTCGTTTTAGATGACAAACACTTCGCCTATTGAGTTGCCTATCGGGAGTGAGCATGACCTAGTGGTTGGTGGAAATGTCCATAACACTGGGGGCTAACGCCGAGGACGTAACTGCCGCGGCTGAGGCCGCCGCGGCTGAGGCCGCAATGGCAGATGCTACGGCCAAAGCCGAGGCTGCGGCCGAAGCAGCAGCTACGGCCAAGCCCGCGGCCAAGCCCGCGGTTAGAGCCAAGGTTGCGGCCAAAGGCAAGGCACCGATGTATTCGGCTGTGCTTACTTTTCCGACTTCTCATCTGGAGAAACCGAAAAAATTCAGGGGAGACAACTTCAGACGTTGGCAGCAAAAGATGTTGTTTTATCTCACCACCCTGAATCTGACCAAGTTTCTTTAGGAGACTGCTCCCGTCCTAAGCGAGGACTATCTGGACGAGCAGTCGTTCTCTGCGGTTGAGGCATGGAGACATGCCAACTACCTATGCAAGAACTATATCCTGTGTGCTCTAGATGACACGTTGTTCAGTGTTTTCGAGCCCAAAGCTACTGCAAAGGAGCTGTGGGAAACTCTCGAAAACAAGTACAAAGTGAATAACGCTGACACAAAGAGATTTGTTGTCACGGACTTTCATGAGTACCGTATGACTGACAGTAGGGGTGTCATGGAGCAAGTTGAGGAGCTCCAACTCATTTACCATCGCCTTGAGGCTGAAGGACTAGTGATTAATGAGCCTTTCCAGGTGGCACTCATGATTGAGAAATTGCCACCGTCTTGGAAAGACTTTCAAAACTACCTGAAGCACAAGCGAAAGGAAATGAGGCTGGAGGGGCTCATTGAGAAGCTCAATATCGAGGTGAGAAACCATCGCTCCGTAAGGAGAGTTGGTGGTGCTAACATCTCGATGGCAAAGGCCAATGTGGTCGAAAGCTCCAACGTTTTGACAACGGAGGCAGTGCTGTTGTCGCAAAGAAATTTGCGAGAACCTGCTTTGTGTGTAACAGGACCGGCCATCGTGCAGCGGACTGTTATGACAATAAAAGCACTGTTAAGCCCAAGCCCCCCCCCCCCCCCCCGAATAACTTCAAAGGCAAGGGGAAGAGGAAAGCTCCAGCTCAGGCACATCTGGCCGAGGGAGGACGAGATGATGACCACTTCACTGATGTGGTCTCTGAGGTGGCTGGATACCGGCGCCACGAGCCACATCTGCTCTAACCGGTGGATGTTTAAGACCTACGAGGCGGTAGAGGGAGAAAGCTGTTTCATGGGGAATTCTGCTACTTCCAAGGTGGAAGGAAAAGGAACGGTGGTGATGAACATGACCTCTGGGAAAGAGCTGAGGTTGACAGGGGTGCTCCATGTTCTGGATATCCGTAAGAATCTGGTATCCGGATCTGTGATGCTGAAGAACGGGTTCAAGCTTGTTTTTCAATCAGATAAAATTGTAATCACCAAAAATGGTGTCTATGTAGGCCGTGCCTATATGACCAACGGCATGTTTAAGTTAAGCGTAGGGACACCTGCTCCCAATAAAGGTGCTAAAACTGAGGCTAGCACTAGTAATGTAGTGACTGTTGCCCAAGAGGCCAATAATAAAAATTCTAATTTTGATTATTTATTTGAGTCATTTCATTTGTGGCATGGTAGATTAGGTCATGTGAATTATAATTCGTTAAAGAAATTAATATCACTAAAACTAATACCAAATTTTGTCTTTTATAAGCAACACAAATGTGAAATATGTGTAGAGGCAAAATTAACGAAATCATCATTTCAACATGTTGAACGAGAAAGTGAACCTCTCGGTCTAATACACACGGATGTATGTGACTTAAAGTTTGTATAAACACGAGGAGGGAAAAAGTACTTTATCACATTTATAGATGATTGTACTAAATACTATTATGTTTACTTAATAAGAAGTAAAGACGAAGCAGTAGAGAAATTCGCACTTTATAAGACCGAAGTTGAAAATAAACTCAATAGAAAAATTAAAACATTGAGAGTGATAGAGGCGGTGAATTTGAATCAACGTTTGAGCAAATATGCGCTGAAAGCGGCATTATACATCAAACCACAGCCCCATACACTCCCGAGCAAAATGGGGTTGCCGAGCGGAAAAATAGAACGCTAAAGGAAATGATGAATGCTATGCTAATCAGTTCTGGGTTAGCCCAGAACATGTGGGGGGAAGCGATACTTTCCGCAAACTATTTTTTATACAAGTTACCACATAAGAAGCGAGAAAAGACTCCATATGAATTATGGAAAGGTCATCAACCCAGTTATAAGAACCTGCAGGTTTGGGGTTGTCTTGCAAAGGTCCTAGTTCCCACTCCTAAGAGGATGAGAATTGATCCTAAAACGGTGGACACACAGTTCATCGGATATGCACATATTAGTAGTGCATATCGGTTTCTCGTACACAAGTCGGAAAATCCCGATGTGCACGTAGATACGTATATGGAAAGCCGAGAGGCCTCTTTCTTTGAAGATATCTTTCCCCGATAATTACCTACATTTGTACCAACTCAAGAGTTGAACAGTGAAGGAAATGTGGGGGCAAGTAAACCGACAGAGGAAGAGGAAGAGCCTCGGCGTAGCAAAAGAGCAAGGAAGGAAATTTCTTTTGGACTTGATTTCTTAACCTTCATGGTTGAAGGTGAACCGGTGACATATAAACAAGCTATGTCAACACCGGATTCCCAATATTGGGAAGAAGTTATCCAAAATGAGATTGAGTCAATCATGCAAAACCACACTTGGGAACTAGTGGATCTTCCGCCAGGATGTAAGCCCCTAGGTCATAAGTGGATCTTCAAGAGGAAGTTAAGGGTTGATGGCATGATTGAGAAATACAAGGCGGGACTTGTAGTAAAAGGCTTCAGGCAAACTGAAGGTGTCGATTATTTTGACACGTATGCTCCTATCTCCAGGAAAACGTCTATCCGAATCGTCATTTCTCTCGCAGCTTTGTTTGATATGGAAATACATCAAATGGATGTCAAGACGGCATTTCTAAATGGAGAACTGGAAGAAGAAATTTACATGGAACAACCGAAAGGGTTTGTAGTTCCTGGTAAAGAGCACCAAGTGTGCAAACTTGTAAAATCTCTATATGGACTCAAACAAGCACCAAAGCAATGGCACAAGAAGTTTGATAGAATTATGCTATCAAACGATTTTCGCATTAATGAGTGCGATAAATGTGTCTACACTAAAGGAAGTGGAAGAGATTGTGTCGTAGTCTGTCTCTATGTGGATGACATGATTATAATTGGGAGTACTGATAGAATCAGCTCCATAAAGAAAATGTTGTCACAACACTTCGATATGAAGGATCTGGGTATAGCTGATGTAATACTTGGTATGAAGATTACCAAAACATAAGAGGGGAATGCCTTGTCACAAAGTCATTATGTTAAACAAGTACTAGACAAGTTTGACAAGGGCAGTAAGGCGATGTCTAGAACCCCAATTGAGTTCAACTGTAACCTAAAAAAGAATTTCGGTAAGAGTGTGAATCAATTGGAGTTCTCTCGGGTGATAGGCAGTCTCATGTATATAATGAATTGCACTAGACCAGACATAGCAAACTCAGTAAGTAGACTAAGTAGGTACACCAACAATCCGAATGAGGAACACTGGAAGGCCATCATGAAACTTCTCAGATATATGAGGTTTTCAGCCGATTACGGGCTGCACTATACCAGATATCCAGCGGTACTGGAAGGGTACTCAGATGCCAACTGGATATCAGACTCCAATAGCACAAGATCCACGAGTGGATATGTGTTTATAATGGGAGGAGCTGCTGTGTCTTGGAGATCCTCCAAACAGACGTGTATTGCAAGGTCAACTATGGAATCTGAATTCATAGCGTTAGACTTAGCAACCGAGGAGGCAGACTGGCTGAGAAGTCTGTTGGAAGGAATTCCAATGTGGCCAAAACCTGTTCCCGCAATAAGCATGCATTATGATAGTCAATCAGCTATTGCACGGGCTCAGGATCATATGTATAATGGAAAGTCTCGACATATACGTCGGAGACATAAATCCATAAGAGAATTGTTATCAAATGATGTGGTATCCTTAGATTTTGTGAGATCAAAGGAAAACATAGCGGATCCATTAACAAATGGACTGACTCAAGTAGGAGTCGAGGCATCATCGAACGGAATGGGATTAAAGCCCATTAAATTGGTGGTCCCCCCATAGGCAACCCAACCTAAACGAAATCTTTCCTGCTATGTTCAAAGGGAAACTGAACTGTGAGGGCAACCAAACAAAGCACTCGGGAACCAGTAGTTCCCAGCCCATTTTCCGCGACGACAGAGTGATAAACATGTATCATTGTAAGGGTGAGCTTGAGGCTCTTAATGATCCAAGTAACTCGACGGTCGAGTAAGGTGAGTCAGGACACCTTCGACTTGGAACCACCTATAACGAGTGTGTAAGGCCGGTACCATGTGATGAGCTTGGGCTAATTCACTAGAGCACTCAGTTGAAGTTGTCAAGGCAGTCCGGGCCAAATATGGACAACAACTAAAGGGCCTAGTACGTGGGTAGAAATGGCACTGTGCGGGTATCATGCTGGGATACACAAAGCTAAAGGGTTCAAGGCATCTATACTACCCAATAGCAGTATTCCGGATGAAACTACGCTACGGCAGGTTCAAGCGCACGCTACCTGACCTTAGGCAGTGAACTTTTGCGGTTCTCTTGATTTACATTTAGGGCATGGGCTTTCGTGCCAATTGCATTCATGTGGGGGATTGTTGGGAAAAAACCATGAAACATGATGTTTTCCGAATTGGTCACGAGTCCAAAAGTTTAGTCAAATTCCATGTGAAAAATCTAAAGTTTAGACTCCGTACTCAAATGGTTTGAGTAGCTTGTGTGACAAGCTTCGAAACGGTATATCGTATGACCTATTCGGTGAATGGGTGTGAATGGAAATTGGCTCCGAAGTTGGACCATGGAGAGACGAAATCTGGAATTTTGGGAGAGGAAGTGGAAATCAAATGGATGGGGAAGCCACCCAAATGATTATCCCACATCAAATGATTATCCCAAATGAATAGTTTATATACATATTCACCACTAGAGAGTGGTAATAGGGTGTAGCCTCATAGGTGTGTGTGTAGGAAAGTGTACCACACATGCGCGCGCTCGCTCGGTCTCGGTCTCGGGCTCGGGCACGGGCACGGGTCTCGTCTCGGGACTCGGGTCGAGGGTCGCGGGACTTGGGTCGCGGGCGTGGGACTTGGGACTTGGGGAATGCTCCGGTTCTTGTTCTGGTTCTGGTTCCAAGAAAGTCTGATAACAAAACAGTCCCAAAAATTTCCAACAAGCTTGTAACTAATGCAATTAAATGAGAATAATTGCATCATTAATTCAGCAGTTTTTAATACTGAATTAAGTGGCCATTATGGCTGAGATTTCAGGTTAGCCTATAAGTAGGCAGCTCTCCTCCACTCTCTAAACACACTTTTACATTCTGAAAACAGCATACACTTTTCTCATAGCATTTTAGAAAGAGAGAGAACCACCCACCAATAGCTCGACCTTGACTCGTCGCCAGTTTCCGGCGAGTCATCCGAGACGTTGTACCTTGTGATCGAAGCGCCAACGCAACCAGAAACTTTAAGGTGGTTGGGCGAATATCGGTTAAGCACAGATTATTTACAGTCGCCTCATCTTTTCAATTCTGTCTTTTAATTTCCGCAATTTAAATTCTGTAATTTTATTTCAGTATTTTAATTTGTTGTACTTAGCTGTAGTTTTTAATTCTGTTTTTACCTTTCTGTAATTTCTTTAAAGTACTGTTTTATTCTGTAATTTCAATTCTGTAATTAGAATAGTTTCAATTCAGTCCTGTAATTTATATTTCAATCAGAATAGTCCGGCTGTTAAGTTTATACTTTCCAGTCCGGCAGTTTCTATTTATTGCAATTTAGTACATCAGATTATTAATTGATAATAATCTTAATAACGTTTGCTTTAATTTCTTTTCAGTACATACATGTTGTAATCTGTAATTTCAGTTTCAATTCTGAATTAATAAATATTATAATGGTTTTTTTTTATTTCTTTTTTAGTCCTTTATTGTAGTTTAATTGTTATTTCGTACATGGAAACCAACAATGGATAAGGTAATTCGCTTCTTAAAGTTCAGCTTTCATGACTTGTTGTGCTTTCAACCAGATTTTTCAGTCAGAAAAGTAAACGGATCGGAAGCAGGAATCGAAACAAGATATGAAAATGAAAAAGAAAAGATCAACTAATTATGTTATTAAACTATTGCTAAAATTTAGCAACACCCTTTACCATTTTCAACATTGTACAGAAAAGTGGTTATGAGTTATGACCAAGTTTTTATAAATCAAATTGAAATATACATTTAGACCGTATACTCATGTGCCCCCGAGCAAATGCAAATGGGTTGCTTTAGTCGAATTGTCAGCTTATCTAGCTATCAAAAAGAGGCAATTATTACTCTTTGAAAGAGTGAAACCTAACAATCCAAAGTTAACAAGGAAATACTTGGCCCAACTCCATCACTCCTCTTTGGCATCAACCTGCGCATGAGGTGCTTCCACATTTGATAATCGTGCTATTCGCCTCCTGCAATAAGATCGCAAACTAATCACTCTCCACTGCTTGATCCTCAATATCATCACAATTTAGGAGATCGTTCAAACCACATAATCCGAGTAATCAAGATCATATATATACAACAAAGTAAGAGGATCGGACGAACTAGCCAACTGTGGCTTTCTGGATAGTAAGAGGTCATAATAACAACCTCACTCAAGCATCATGATAAATTATTGGCGCATCCAATTAACCGATTCAAGTAGCACACCCTTCGGATATATCTTCTTTATACAAATAATTAATTAACATCACCGAATGTGCATAGAAAAATATGACTAATTCATGCAACAAAATTTCTGTCAAATAAGAAAAAACTATGACGTACGTAGGGCTGGCTTTAGAAAATTATGACTCACTTCATGTGTACCCAAATTAATGAAGCGTTTCAAGTTGTAGAATCTTCTTCGATTTCTTTCTAACATCCCCATAAAACAGATGACTCAAAGGACACTGTTTCCTATGCTGGTTTATCATTCTTCTCATAGTGGAACATTATGTCAAACTGAATTAAAACCGCAACGAGTAACTAATTTACAATCTTTATAAGTCATTGTGTATATCAAATTTGATTGATCCCAAATGGATAATACTCGTATGCGTCTATTCTATAGTCCGATAAAATAGATTATTCATTAGAAACTCATTAATACACAAAAATATTTATTTCTTACACCTTGATGTGTCTCAACAAACTGTTAATAATGGTGATTTCACATGAGATTATCGTAAAAGTAGAGAGAGGGAAATAGATTAACCAAAATATCTTGATTAACCCCAAAATAGTTACAGCCTTGACTATTTATAGTCCGATGACTGTATTACATCTGGCAATAACAGACTTCTCCACTATCACCCTCAACTATACAACGACTTTCAATTAAAGTACATTATGATAGAAAACTAACATAAATAACTATCAAAGTTTACACATTTAGTACAGAGAAATAGTAAAATGACAAATAACTATTCTTTAGCTTAACAGGCCCCCTCAAGCTGGATTATGGATGTCAACCAAATTCAGCTTGTACTTGAGATGATTAAATTGACCACTTCCCAAAGCTTTTGTCAATAAGTCAGCCAACTGAAACTAAGTATAAATATGCATAGTGTGTATTACTCCTGATTGCAATTTCTCTCTAATAAAATGACAATCAATCTCCTCATGTTTAGTGCGCTCATGATGAACAGGACAGTCTGCAAGTGCCAAAGCAGAATTACTATCACTATAAATGTAAGCTGGAGTAGAGTGAGAGACCTGCAAATCTTTAAGTAATTGTAACATCCAGACAATTTCACATGTCAAAACACTCATGGCTCTGTATTCAGCCTTTGTGGAACTTCTTGAAATTACAGGTTGTTTCTTACTCTTGCAAGAAACATGAGATTCACCAAGAAAAAGTACATACCATGTAACTGATTTTCTTGTGTGTATACACGATGCCCAGTCTGCATCAGAATATTCTCTAAGTTCAATAGAATAATTTATTGAGAAGAATAAACATTGACCTGGATTTCCTTTTTAAGGTATTTCAGCACTCTAATAGCACCATCATAATGAATTTGGCAAGGAGGAGAGAGAAACTGGCTAAGAGAATTCACTACATAATAGATGTCTGGTCTGGTTATAGTAAGATATATTAATCTTCCGATCAGTCTTCTATAGCTTATAGGATCACTTAATTTGTCAGGTGCAAGAGCAGTAAGTTTGAGAACAATGTCCATAGGAAAATTCACTGGCTTGCAAGCTAGCAAACCTGCTTCTTCTATAAGACTAAGAGCATATTTCCTCTCACATATAAGAATACCTTTTCTCAGATCTTGCTACCTCAAGGCATAGAAAATAGCTTAGTACCCCTAGATCCTTGATGTGAAAATTACCATGTAAGAAGCTTTTTACATGTTGTATTTATTCTTTACTATCCCCAGCTAAAATTATGTCATCCACATAAACAAGTAACACCACAAAAGCTTTCTCAGTTTTAAGAATAAAAAGATAATTATCAGAGAAACTAAGTAAAACCAAAATTTAGCAAGCAAGTAGACAATTTAGAAAATCATTGTCTACTAGCTTGCTTTAAACCATATAATGACTTTTTAAGAAGACAAACTCAGGTATCAGTAAGGTCAAGAAGGCCAAGAGGTGGTGTCATAAATACTTCCTCTTTTAAGTAACCATGAAGAAAAGCATTGTTGACATCTAATTGATTTAGAACCCAGCCCTTAGCAACTGCTAGTGCCAAAACTATTCTAACAGTTGTCATTTTTGCCACATGAGAGAAAATAGCTTCAAAACTAAACCTTCTTGTCATGTATAGCTTTTGGCAATAAGCCTGACTTTATATCTCTTTAGAGACCCATCAGATTTATATTTGAGCTTATATACCCATTTACATCCCCCTGTGTGTTTAACAGGACGGAGAAAAGTAAGAACCCAAGTATTATTTGCTTGCAAAACTTTAATATCTGCATTCATAGCATTTTCCCAATTTACATCCTCCATTGCTTGATTATAACTAGAGGGTTCTTTGAGCATACTCACACTATAACAAAAAGGTTTATAGGTAGGAGACAATTTTGAGTAACACACATAATTGAAGATAGGATAAGAGACAGAAGAACTTGGTATGTCAGCCATGTAACAATGATATTGATTAAGATGTGAGGGTACTTTTGAATGCCTATCAGATTTTCTGATAGGTACAACACCAGTTGTTTGAATAGGAATAGGAATAGGTGAAGAAATTGTGTCAGGGACAATAAGGGAAGAAAGTGAAATATTAGAAGGAGAAATATTTTCACCATTATCATGGGTAGAAATAGAAAAAGAAGTGGTAGCCCCACTATCTGAACAAAAAATAGGTATGGTAGGAGAATTTTTATGAGCAGAAATCTCATTTTTGAAAGGAAAAATGTGCTCATAAAATTGCACATCTCTAAAGAAAAAAATAGTTGCGGTTTCATTAGAGGCTATAAAAGGCAGCCCTCCCCCTCTCATTTCAACACACCAGAACACACAGCACAGCATAAGCATCATATAGAGAGAGAGAACCGCACCACCAACAGCTCGACCTGTGGTTCGGTGCCGGTTTCCATACGAGCCACTCTGAGATAGAAGTTGTACCTTGGGAACAAAGTCCCGAAACCAGAAACCTTTAAAGGTGGTTCGGGAAATATTGTTTAAGGGAAACTGCTCAGCAGTTGCCTCTTCTTTTACTTTTCTGTTATTTATTTTTCAGTCATTTACATTCTGTCCATTTCATTTCAGTACCATTTATTTTCTGTAATTTACTTTTCTGTACTGTTTCCTTTCTGTATTTACTTTTCAGTACTGTTTACTTTCAGTCTTTCTATTCTGTAATTTACTTTTCAGTTCTGTAATTTTCAGTATTGTTTAAAACCAGTCCGGCAGTTTGTTTAAAACCAGTCCGGCCGTTTGTTTTGTTAAAACAGTCCGGCAGTTTTGTTTTGTTTAAAACCAGTCCGGAAGTTTATTTAAAACAAGTCCGGCAGTTTGTTTTTTGTTAAAACCAGTCCGGCAGTTTGTTTTTTGTTAAACCAGTCCGGCAGTTTCTTTTATTGCAAAATAGTCCGGCAGTTTCTTTTATTACAAAACAGTCCGGCAGTTTATTTTATTTGTTGAGTCAGGAATTGTAATTTATATTCCAATTGTGAGAAATAAAATTGTTTATTTCCTTTGCGTTCCTGTCTCTTTTATTTATTGTCCTTTCAATTATTGTATTCGAAATAGTACCAAAACCAACAATCTTAAACAATATTTTTATTGGTTTTACTATTTTCGAAATAAGAAAAAGGACTTTTTCTTTTTTATTTTCGTTGACGTCTCGGTTTTTATTCTCGCAAAATCATTGCTAGTTTACTAGAAATTGAAATTTGCACATAGAATAAATCCGAATTGGTTTTAATCTTTTATTCTAGAATACTATAAAGAATTCTTAGTGAAATCAAAAGTGATTTGATTTTCACGCTAGAATATCTTTTTATTGTTTTATTCTTTTGAAGCAATCTAATTAAGTTATAATTAGTATTTGCGATTAAGAATTTTAGTTTTCTTGCGAGAAACTAAACGGTTTTATTTTGTCATTTCAGATGACTAATGAGGATCAAACACCCATCGATCCTACGGGATTCGTGCAGGGCGCAGTTGTGATTGGCAGTAGCCATAACATTGCGAGCGCTGCGAGTGGGGGGCCCCAGGCTCAGGCTGAGGCTGAGGCCGAAGCTGCTGCGGCAAAGGCTGTGGCCGACGCCGCTGCGGCAGAGGCCGATGCTATGGCTGTGGCTGCGGCCGCAGCACAGGCTGCTGCTAAGGCTGCGGCCAAGGCAGTGCTTGTGGCTGCGGCCAGGGCAAAGGGCAAGGCTCCGGCAATGCCGGCGATGCCAATGTTGCCAACCTCTCAACTAGAGAGACCGGAAAAGTTTAGGGGCAACAACTTGAAACGTTGGCAGCAAAAGATGCTGTTTTATTTAACTGCCCTTAATCTAACCCGTTTTCTTAAGGAGTCTGCACCCGTCCTAAGCGAGGACGATGAGGACGTGCAGACGGTTTCGGCGGTGGAAGCGTGGAAACACGGCGACTACTTATGCCGGAACTACATCCTGTGTGCTCTGGATGACACTCTCTTCAGTGTATTCGAGCCCAAGGCTTCTGCGAAGGAGCTTTGGGAGTATCTCGAAAGAAAGTACAAAGTGAATAACGCTGGCACAAAGAAATTTGTCATCACGGACTTTCATGAGTACATGATGACTGATGGGAAGAGTGTCATCGAGCAGGTTGAGGAACTCCAACTCATATACCATAGGCTTGAGGTTGAAGGGTTAGTTATCAACGAGCCTTTCCAAGTGGCATTAATGATTGAGAAACTGCCACCTTCTTGGAAAGAGTTTCAAAACTACCTGAAACACAAGCGAAAGGCTATAACCTTGGAGGGACTCATTGAGAGGCTCAATGTTGAGCAAACCAACCGCCGATCCGGAAGGAAAGGCGGTGGCGGAGCAGGCAATGCGGTTGCCAAGGCCCATGTGGTTGAGGACGCTGTGTCTAAGCGGAAACGCTTTGACAGCGGAGTCGGTGCCTCTCTCAAGAAGAAATTCATGGGAGACTGCTTTGTGTACAAAAAACCGGGCCATCGTGCCGCGGATTGTAAGATGCGCACCGACAAGCCCAACCCCCCCTCCCCCCCAAAGAGGAAGTTCCAAGGAAAAGGGAGGAAGAGGGCACCTGCTCAGGCTAATGTGGCTGAGGGAGGAGATGATGCTGGACAAGACTACATGCACCTGAGTGTTGTGGTTTCTGAGGTGAACCTGGTGGGGAGCAACCCAAAGGAATGGTGGCTGGACACTGGCGCCACTAGTCACCTCTGTGCCAGCAAATGGATGTTCAAGACCTATACGGCCGTGGACAATGAGAGGTGCTTCATGGGGAACTCGGCTACTTCCAGGGTGGAAGGAAAAGGAACCGTGCTGCTGAAGATGACTTCGGGAAAGGAGCTCACACTGAATGGCGTGCTCCATGTGCCGGAAATTCGCAAGAATCTGGTTTCCGGGTCTGTTATGGTGAACAAAGGGTTTAAACTTGTATTTGAATATGCTAAAATTGTAATCACCTTAAATGGAATGTATGTAGGCCATGGCTATATGACCAACGGCATGTTTAAATTAAATGTTGGTACTCCGGCTCCTAAAGCCGAGTCTGCTATTATGGGTACTAAGGCTGAGGCCAGTACCAAGAATAATGTAACCGTTAATGTTGCCCAAGTGGCTAATAAAAATTCGTTTGCTTATTCTTGTGATTCATTTAATTTATGGCATGGTAGATTAGGTCATGTGAATTCTAATTCTATGAAGAAATTAATATCACTGAACCTACTACCTAATTTTGTATTTAATAAACAACATAAATGTGAGATTTGTGTTGAAGCAAAATTAACTAAGTCTTCGTATCAACATATTGAACGAAGTACTGAACCTCTCGGTCTAATACACACGGATGTATGCGACTTAAAGTTTATACAAACGCGAGGAGGGAAAAAGTATTTCATCACTTTTATAGATGACTGTACTAGATACTCCTATGTCTACTTAATGAGAAGTAAAGACGAAGCGGTAGAGAAATTCGCTCTTTATAAGACCGAAGTAGAAAATCAACTCAATAAAAAGATTAAAATGTTGAGGAGTGATAGAGGCGGTGAATACGAGGCACCGTTTGCGCAGATATGCGCAGAAAATGGCATTATACATCAAACCATAGCCCCATACTCTCCGGAGCAGAATGGGGTTGCCGAGCGTAAGAATAGGACGCTCAAGGAAATGATGAATGCTATGTTAATAAGTTCTGGGTTACCCCAGAACATGTGGGGGGAAGCGCTGCTTTCTGCCAACTACGTATTGAACAAGCTACCGCATAAGAAGCGTGATAAACCACCTTATGAACTATGGAAAGGCCATAGGCCGAGCTATAAATTATTAAGGGTTCGGGGTTGTCTCGCGAAGGTCCTTGTCTCGCTTCCAAAAAGAACGAGAATAGGGCCGAAGACGGTAGACTGTGTGTTCATAGGATACGCACACAACAGTAGTACTTATCGTTTTCTCGTGCACAAGTCGGATAATCCCGATGTGCATATAGACACTATCATCGAAGCTCGAGAAGTTTCTTTCTTTGAGGAGATCTTTCCCAGCAAGTCTTCCGTAACTGTAGAGACTGAGGAGACAAACAGTGAGGAAAATATGGGGGCAAGTGAACCGTTGGAGGAAGAAGAAGAAGAACCTCGACGTAGTAAAAGGGCTAGAAAGGAAACGACTTTCGGTCCAGATTTTGTAACCTTCATGATAGAAGGCGAACCGGCGACATTCAAACAAGCAATGTCATCCCCGGAAGCCCAATATTGGGAGGAAGCGATTAACAATGAGGTTGAATCGATATTACAAAATCACACTTGGGAACTAGTGGATCTACCACCCGGGTGTAAGCCACTAGGACACAAGTGGATCTTCAAGAGGAAGAGAAAGCTCGATGGAACAATCGAGAAATACAAGGCGAGGCTTGTAGTAAAAGGTTTTAGACAAACCGAAGGTGTCGACTATTTCGACACCTATGCCCCTGTCTCCAGGAAGACGTCAATCCGGATAGTCATTGCTCTCGCGGCACTATTCGATCTGGAAATACATCAAATGGATGTTAAAACGGCGTTCTTGAATGGTGTACTGGAAGAGGAAATTTACATGGAACAACCGGAAGGGTTTGTAGTTCCAGGTAAAGCACACAAGGTGTGTAAACTTGTGAAATCCTTATATGGACTTAAACAAGCACCTAAACAGTGGCACGAAAAATTTGATAGAGTGATGCTATCAAACGGTTTTTGAATAAACGAGTGTGACAAATGCGTCTACGTAAAAGGAAATGAAAAGGACTACGTGGTAGTCTGCCTCTACGTAGATGACATGATTATAATAGGGAGTATTGATAACATCAACTCCGCTAAGAAAATGTTGTCACAAAAATTCGAGATGAAAGACTTGGGTGTCGCTGATGTAATACTTGGTATGAAAATTACCAAGACATCAGACGGATATGCGCTATCTCAAACTCACTATGTCAAGCAGATGCTTGACAAATTTGATAAAGATAGTAGAGCTACATCCAGAACTCCGATAGAGATCTCAACCACCCTGAAAAAGAATTTTGGGGAGAGTGTGAGACAATTGGAATATTCTCGAATAATAGGCAGTCTGATGTACGTCATGAACTGTACTAGACCAGACATAGCCAACTCAGTGAGTAGACTGAGTAGGTACACCAGTAATCCCAATGAGGAACACTGGAAGGCCATCATGAGACTTCTCAGATATATGAGATACACTGCTGACCGAGGGTTGCATTATACCAGATATCCAGCTGTACTGGAAGGGTATTCCGATGCAAACTGGATCTCGGATTCCAACAGTACATGATCCACTAGCGGATATGTGTTCGTGTTGGGAGGAGCAGCTGTCTCGTGGAGATCATCCAAGCAGACCTGCATAGCTAGATCAACTATGGAATCTGAGTTCATAGCGTTGGATCTAGCAACAGAAGAGGCTGACTGGCTGAGAAGCTTTCTGGAAGGAATTCCAATGTGGCCAAAACCTGTCCCGACAATAAGCATGCACTGCGATAGTCAGTCGGCTATTGGACGGGCGTAGGATCATATGTATAATGGAAAGTCCTGACATATTCGTCGGAGACATAAATCCGTAAGAGAATTGTTAGCTAACGGTGTGGTGTCATTAGATTTTGTGAGATCTAAAGACAATATAGCGGATCCATTTACAAAAGGCTTGACTCAGGTAGGAGTTGAAGTTTCATCGAGGGGAATGGGGTTGAAGCCCATCAAACTGGAAACCTCTTCAGAGGCAACCCAACCCGAACTGGATTCTCCAGCGTCGGGTTCAATGGGAAAACCGAACTGTGGGGGTGACCGAACAAAGCACTCGGGAACTTAAGTTCCCAACCCATTTCTAGGATGAAAGAGTGATAGACCTAGACCATCTTAAGGGTGAACATGAGGCTCTTAATGAAAACAAGTATCTCGAAGGTCGAGAGGGGTGATTCAGGACACCCTTGACTTGAAATCACCTATGACGAGTGTGTATGGCCGATACTATGTGATGAGCCATGGGCTAAATCACTAGAGCCCTCGGTTGAATTCTGCCAAGGCAGTCCACGGCCAAATATGGACAACAACCAAAGGGCTTAGTAAGTGGTGTAGAGAGGACATTGTGTGCGCATTACCCTAGTATGCACAAACGCTAAAGGGTTCAAGGCTTAAAGGCTACCCAATAGTAGCATATCAGATCTTACGTCACTATGGCAGGTTCAAGGCGCGCGCTACCTGTCCTTATGCAGTGAACTCTTGCGGTTCTCTCGTATGCATTTGGGGTCATTTTTATTTAAGCCAATTGCATTCATGTGGGGGGTTGTTGGAAAAACATGTGAATAACACGGGTGTTTCCGAATGGTCACTGGACCAATTTCGAGTCATTATTTCATGTGACAGCGCTGAGTTGTTTATACCGTACTCAACGTGTTTGAGTAGCTCGTGTGACGAGCTTCGTAACGGTATATCACATGACCTATTCGGAGAATGGGTGTGAATACAAAGTGGCTTCAAAGTTGGTGTCTCGAAAGCTCAAATCTGGAAAAACCGAAATGGTAATAGAAAACCATTTAGTATAATCCCATATTGGAAGATTGAGAGTCAATTTTACAATATATATACCATACCAACCCATGTAGTTATTAAACTAACATGTCCACATACACCTAAGAGTATTAGTGTGTACCACACACGCGCGCTCGCTCGTGTCTCGTGTCTCGGGTCTCGGGCGCGGGCGCGGGCACGGGCGTGGGCGTGGGATTGGGATTGGGATTGGGATTGGGATTGGGATTTGGGATTGGGATTGGGATTTGGGATTTGGGATTTGGGATTTGGGATTTGTCTCGGGTCTCGGGTCTCGGGTCTTGGGTCCAAACCCGAATAGGGAGTTTTGTATAAAATACAAAAGCAGTCCCTAGAGTTTCCAGCAAGAGAAACGCCAGCAATGAATAAGATTAAATGATGCGGTTTCAGAATTTGATTGAGCGGATTCTGGGGGTGTAACTCCCAAAATTAATGACCAACATTTATGGCTGCGGTTTCATTAGAGGCTATAAAAGGCAGCCCTCCCCCTCTCATTTCAACACACCAGAACACACAGCACAGCATAAGCATCATATAGAGAGAGAGAACCGCACCACCAACAGCTCGACCTGTGGTTCGGTGCCGGTTTCCATACGAGCCACTCTGAGATAGAAGTTGTACCTTGGGAACAAAGTCCCGAAACCAGAAACCTTTAAAGGTGGTTCGGGAAATATTGTTTAAGGGAAACTGCTCAGCAGTTGCCTCTTCTTTTACTTTTCTGTTATTTATTTTTCAGTCATTTACATTCTGTCCATTTCATTTCAGTACCATTTCTTTTCTGTAATTTACTTTTCTGTACTGTTTCCTTTCTGTATTTACTTTTCAGTACTGTTTACTTTCAGTCTTTCTATTCTGTAATTTACTTTTCAGTTCTGTAATTTTCAGTATTGTTTAAAACCAGTCCGGCAGTTTGTTTAAAACCAGTCCGGCAGTTTGTTTAAAACCAGTCCGGCAGTTTGTTTTGTTAAAACAGTCCGACAGTTTTGTTTTGTTTAAAACCAGTCCGGAAGTTTATTTAAAACCAGTCCGGCAGTTTGTTTTTTGTTAAAACCAGTCCGGCAGTTTGTTTTTTGTTAAACCAGTCCGGCAGTTTCTTTTATTGCAAAACAGTCCGGCAGTTTCTTTTATTACAAAACAGTCCGGCAGTTTATTTTATTTGTTGAGTCAGGAATTGTAATTTATATTCCAATTGTGATAAATAAAATTGCTTATTTCCTTTGCGTTCCTGTCTCTTTTATTTATTGTCCTTTTAATTATTGTATTCGAAATAGTACCAAAACCAACAATCTATAACGAACTCATCTATACCCAAAACACCATATCTAGAATTCAAATTTAATTGATGTAAGAGAACAAGAGTATGTATATACGATCATCTGCAAAGGTAAAGGACGAAAAAAGAACCACCCAATAATCAACAACCATATACCTCTTATAATCTGGTGGATTGTGTATAGAATTTAAATCACAACTGTGAAATAGTTAGGACATGTTCACTCTTATGAGTATTCATCAATCCATTTCCACTGGATACAGCATAACAAATGCCTTTATTACATGTTTTTACGTACAATTTGATATACACACCACACCGCCTGTGAGTTGTTTTAGCCATCGGCCTAAATTAGGGCCCTTCATTCCTCCTAATAACCCTTTTGATTGGAAGTGCTTTAGTGTGAAAAAGAGTGCAAAAGTGGTAGTAGTAGGGGATCAACCACAAAACAGGTGCCTCATCAAAACCTTGCTAGAGTAAACCCAGTGGGAAAAACCTCTATTCGAAGGACAAAAGAGTACACAGTGGTAAGAAGTATACAACATGATACTCCCCCTAATTTCGGCAATCTTAAGTGAGGTATGATGGGAACGTGTCTCGCTAAAAACCTTGCCAAGGAAAACCCAGTGGGAAAAAAAACCTTGGTCTAAGGACAAAAAGAGTACACGAGCATGCGACTGGATGCTCCCCCTCACTTACACACGACAGGGTGCGAGGATTTCGACTAAGTAGTAATTAGTGCAATAAACATTCACCTGGATGCTCCCCCTCACTTGCACACGACTGGGTGCAAAGATTTCATATTCCAAGAAATAGTACGAGCATTCGACTGGATGACTCATTTACTTGCACACGACTGTATGCAAGAAATATAACGTGGAATAAACCGAGCATTCGACAGGATGCTCTTAAACTTCATATGTGAAGATTTATTTCGGCAAGAAATGCTAAATAGCATAATCTAGTCATGTCTCTCTTGATCGATAACAACAAGTTGTCCTCAAATAAGACAAGTGTTTTATCTGGATCGTGAGACAGGGCATATGTAATTCAAATATGGTTAATACGAGCTCGAAGCCATATACACTCTCTAGTCGTCTCATAGAGCACGAGTAGATCAGAGTGATTCGTTTTGAGTCATTCGAAGACCTCCAAGATATTACCTTATTCCTAATGGTAAAGACAGACCATGTTAGGAATATCCCTTATGCGGGTCTGATAAGTAACCGGCATCGGTATAACCGAAAAAGGGTTGCGTTAATACAAGTACCGAAGGGGTTAGGTACACTCGATAATGCAAATGGGATAAGACAAGCCCTCATCCACAGTTACCTTAAGGTAATGGGAAAATGTCTTTTATGCCATTTCGATGGCAGCGTGTTAGCGCGATGCTATGTCGAGATATACCATTCACAGCAGACGAGATATTCGTCCTAGCACATTAGACCAAGTACAATAATGTGCTTATTGTACTTAGATATGAACATGATGGTTCAATATCTCTTCATCGTCACATCAGGGACGGACTGGGTCTATATCAATGTCTACTGATCGAACGATCATAGAAGAATCTGACGACTTAGCGTCATGATAACTACAACGTCATAAAACCTTCTAGGTGTAGTCTGAATCATGGACTTATATTCAATCTTTACGGGACTCGATCATCAGGCCGAGACACTACCGTTTCTTCCCAAGATCCTTCATCTCGAAGGCAAATCCAAAAAAATGGATCGTGTAATAAAACACGCAAGGGCATAATACTTGTTCAAGTATCCCAAGCTAATCAAGTACTCACTTAGGCGGTATACCACATCCGCTCGGATTATATTAATCCATATAGTGAACATCTCAGTCAATTGAGACCGTGTTCCGTGGTCAGGAACTACTTAATTTAAACACATGAAGTCACACAAAGACATTCATCTATATCTCTTTGACTAAATTCTCATAGAGATAAAACGGTGACCACAATCACATGCTGCATAATCAGTTTTTGGGAAACTACTAAACTGATAAAGTAGCGGACCGTTATAACGTCCATTACGAAAAAATCAACCATCTCGCAATCAATTCCAAGATGTGAGAGAAGCCTTGCGCTACTAGGCGAGCATTCTACAATCTCATTATTCTCATCACTTTTCCTTACGAATAACCAAATAAACGAACTCGTTTAACATTGATGGTGTTGGAGCTACAGGTCCGAACACACTTTCGCTAAGGAGTCTACTTGGATTGCAAGTTTCCATTAGTCCAGTCTATTCTACGTTGACTTCAGGCAACGGTACATGGTTCCCTATCATAATTTGTTCATATTATCAGTCGTCACCGAATATATGAACAAGTAATCAATGACAGTCTCGTTTCGCTTCAATATCGTCTAAGATATCATGATCGACAGATATTTCGAGATTCTTAGGATGAGGAGGAAATCACACATCTCCTTGATCCTTTATAATCTCGTGCGACAAACGAGTTTCAGTTCACCACCTCTGGGGCTGAACGAATTTGGAACCGGTCAACTTCCTCGTATCTTGGGAAGGACGACGGACTGACGGCCGATGGCAGCGTCCTTTGCTTGGCGGGTTCGGCCAAAGCAACGTGTTACGACAGGAACACGGCGTCCGACAGGGACGTCTATCCTTGCAAGCATTTTGCAGCAGGTATAAATGATCTCGTTACATCTCATAAAGTCATTAAATTCGTCTGGCATTTAGTTAGACTTGAGGGAGTCTATGCACTTACTTATCACTAAGTACAGTTTTGGGGATCAAGCTAAGACTGAGTGGGTTATGCCACGTTATTTCACGTCATTCCTCATCAACGGTAACGTGCAAATCTCTCCCTAAGGACGGGGAGAACAGTCTTAGCGATGTCACTTTCGCATATCATGCGGTAAAGAGATCGCTTGCCAAGGTTACTCTATCAAATGATAGGGAGGAGATTCATAATCGGCTTATGTCCCCTTCAGAGGTCCATATTTTGAACGCTATAGCGGCTCAATCAAAATATTAATTAAGCACTCCAAACACGCGTTAATATGAGACTTTTGGCTCATAACTAGTAACCAGCTGGTACGCATATGGTGTCTGAGTATCTATGGGCCTCATAACGGACCAATGCAGCAAAATATCATAACCCCACACGGAAATATAAATCTTGGTGCACAAGACCAAGAAGTGCGTGCAATCATTTGCAGTCGCATAATCAAACTTTCCGTGAGTCCATTTGGGTCTGAACATAATCAACAGGATGTTCAATTTCCAAACTCAAGTAATTCAAATCGAAATTTCGATTCTTACTCTTCGGTATTATCAAGTCGACTAGACTTTTCAGGATAATCCGGATCATGAGCCATCAACTTAATGATAGGGTTAAAAGTTTGGAAAGTGCTGCATTTACGTGGACAACATTAAAATGTGACCATATTGTCGATGCATCAACCATAACCATTTATATTTATGGTCCGTCTTATGGTTGGATAAGTCCACAATAACTCCTTCAATTCTTTACAAGAATTCTACGAGTTCATTTTGTGATCTTTACACATTCTAGTCTTTCAAAGTGAGCATTAGTGGCATTAATTTCGGATTAATCACGAAATATATCCTCAAAGAGAATCCAAATGCGATGCGATTATAAATCAACCATCGTCTTTTGACCCGGGAATATCTCATCCAGTCAATGCCACAATATCAAAATGCTCTTATCAATCGACGACAGGCGAATGATAGTACATACAATCATGTCTTAGCATCTAAATAATTTATCATTCGACGACAGGCGAAATGATTAGGTAACTTTAAATGCTTTAAAGAATGTGGTAGCAACCACTTGAAAGACATTTCAACTCCTCTAAAATACGCTTTTGCTCGTATTGAATGGAGGCTATGTAAAGAAATTTTAATTCTTTATTACCAGATAACACTGGTTTTCTCAAATATTTTATAACTCAACAAGGTACGGCAGGACCTACATGAGTATAAGACCTCATATTTGACAAATCAATTTGGTTTTACCAAATATTTTGATTTGGAACGACAGGTCCAGAATCGTTGTCACTGAGTACTCTTTTAGGCAAATAGTTGGTGAAATTATATGGTACACTGTTACCCACTATTTCCAAAAAAAATCAACTAGCCCACAAGTATTGCCTAAAATTTCATAATTTAAAGTTTGGTCACATTTGTTAAAGAAATTTGCTCAAAACACTTTAAATTATTTTGAGAAATTTTGTAAACAGGCAAACCATAATCCAAAGTATGGTCCAAATGGAAAAATAATAATCCAAATGGAAAACATAATCCAGATGAGCGAAAAAATGGCTCAATGATTTATCAAAATGAATAAAAAAAGGTCCCAAACTCATTTGAGCCACAAAACCGGGGGTCTCAAGAGTTTCCTTTCAGTTAGCTTTAACCACATTAGCATCGGTTTTTTCACCTTTGTAATAGTTTTGAACTATTTAAGGAGTAACCGTGCATGACCTTTGTCTTTATAGCATAGAGTTGCCTCATTGAGCATTATCTCTTGATTTGTGACAACGGACCATATTGTTCCTTTCAATTACTGTCTTGCAGCCACAAGTTTTCGATTTTGACGATTGTCTAAAATCTCGCTTGGCTAGGCGATTCATCGGGATCACGACAGTTTGAGACAAACTTTGTTTCGAAACGACAGGTTCGAAAATAGTTTTGCTTTTAATGTGAATTGGTTCTCATTGATCGAACGACGGGTCGATACTGAGACACCAATTCGGCGAAACATACATCACTATATAAACACACTCGGGGAAATTATTATTTAGTCAACCCCTTTCGGTAGCTCTAATTGAATACGACCAGGAAAGACGGTGAGGGTGGAGGGCACGAATGCCACTTAAAATCCGATCTCATTAGGATATCGACTTCCGCCTATATCTTTCCTAGACATCGTATCCAAATAGGTGAGCCTATTTAGGGAAGGTTCATAATTTTTCCAACTTAAATGTGAAAATATATGATTTCGCAATTCTACCATTCATGGCAATAAATAACAGATATATCTATTCTAGATAACCACATATGGGATATTTAATCATGATATATATTTAATCATGCAGTAGATTTGGTGATAAACTAAATCAATTCAGGATTATCAATCATACAAATTATATCATACCAAATTAAATCAATTAACTGCCATATGGGATATTTATATCTATGGTAATATCAAAAGATATATTGATTATACTAACAAGATATCAATCAATTATCTACGGTTTATTGCCATATAAGTAATTCTATACATGATAGTTTTAACATGCAAGCAAGCAATATATTTTTAATTACCAATTAATTCTATATATGGTAATTTTTAACATGCAAAGTGGTTAAATATACATGGAAACATATCAATTTATTCAATTAACATGCAATTTTTATTCACTTGCCTTTTTAATAAATATTTATATGCATGTGGGTGAATATTTAGACCGAATATTGACTTTTATAACACATATATACTGTTTTTATACATGTAATATACTACAGGGACTATCCGTGTAATTTCAGCAAACTATATATCTATTTACAGCATTATTACAGTCTCAGTCCATAATTTCAGACAAGTTTCAGTTTAGTCCTTTAGTAATTAACATGCACAGTCAATAGTTTCAGCGAATTACAAAACAGTCCCACTGTTTTCAGTTTTTTTACAGATTTAATCCCACAGATTAATACATGTTTTACAATTACATGATTTCCGATTTACAACCCGATTATATGTTTTTTTACTGATTTTGTTTGTATAAAAATACAATTTTACAGTACACGATACATATTACATATCAATAGGTTTTTATAGACAGGTTGATCATGTTAGACAGTAAAAATAAAAAAAATCTATCAGATTTTTTTTTCCAACAAATACATGCAGTTTGGATTACTGTGTATGGTCTTATCAACAAACTCTAATACACATTGATTATATACTACGGTATATTTATCATGCTTTATTTATCCATAAAATAATACGTGCAATCACATATATGGAATAAATTAAGTTTTGAATTCGGTACCTTACGCACAATATGTTGGTGAAGGTCGATATAGCAAAACCCTAAAAATCCGGATAAACCTCAAGGTTTATAGATACCCAATATCCATGTGTTTACCCAAAATCTCCAATATCGGCGAGCTTATATATTATTCTGCACGAACAAAGTGTCGATAACGTGTTGTGTGACATATTAGCTCACATATATATGTATATAGAGATATGTATAGATATAGAGAGAGGTATGAGAGAGACAACAACATGGTATTTATTAATCAGAATGTATATGAATGAATGTGAAACACAAGACCTCTAACCCTCTTTATATAGATAGAGGGGTAGAGTTACAAGCCCACTTGGGCCCATAAAGTAAAAGGCCAAGAGTCCAATAATATCCTACAACAAATAGGATATTGTTGTTGTCTCAGTATTGCCTACACAAGTCGATAAATTCCCTAGTTTTTTTAAGTACTCGTTGAAGTACTCAACTGCATTGAATGAATCATAATTATTATCATTTACAAAAATCATAGGAGATTGATGATGGTCTAGTAGCAAAAGTTAAAACTTATTTTCATTCACACAAGTTGATAGAACTTAAATCTTAGATCTAGTGCGTGAACTTCACTCGGCTGTGAGCCAATGAAAAAGCTACTTTCTAGGGCTTGGCCCAAACTTCTTTCTAACTCTTAATTTATGACATGCGCATACACAGATAATATCAAAGGGACTTGGTGGTTTGACCACCATTTAACCTTCTCTGCCGGACGGAGCTGTGAGAAGGTTAAACCTCTAGAGTTTAGATAATAAAAATAACAGTGTATTGAATGTAAGTAGGCTTAATAATACCCGATAATTAAGTGTATTTTTGAGTTCGTATGGGTTCAGATTATCTTCTACTTGGATTATAAGCCGCTTATATAGGTAGTGGAGGCGATCTAGGGTGTATCTTTCATGATTGGTATGATCTTACCAATCATATTTTCTTTATATCTTCGTGTATCCATAATGCCATGCTGAGATATATTCTGCTATATATCTTATATCTTTCCACCGCTTTGGCTAGTTAGAAGGGACAACGCCACTTCTCCTCGCTGGTGAGGTGAGCTCTCATGTGGGCCATGTCTCTTTTATTAGCCTTTGCAGGCATTGATCTAGTAGCTTTATCCCTTCGGATAATCGAATATCACTCAGCGAGTGGGCCCTGACATGGGCGACTTTCCTATCTTCTTGTCTCGCTGACGGATATGCTTTCTATTATGCTTAACAAATGTATGTTTAAGGGTTTGACCATATATTTTATGAGATATGTCTGTATAGATTTGGTGTCTTCTTTCCTTCATGCGATATATGATTAATTATCTAGATATATGAGTATATTCCAGAGGTTATCTCACTGATAAGCTCCTCGATGAGGGAAGTGGGTTCAGAACTCTATCTGCTCCCCTCGATGGGGCCATTAAATGCTTATTAACTTCGTATTCATTGCTAGGTTTTAGACCGCGTGTATTACAATCGCTGTAGGGTCCTAACCCTAATTTTTAACCTCCATCAATAGCTCCCCAACTGAGGGAGTGAGAGGATCGGACTCTCGGAGGTTTGAAGTCCTTATTTTTGCTTGGAGCTCTTTCTTTATTCTTCTCCTTCGGAGATCCTTGGCTTATTAGAATTCCTTTCGCCTTTGAGGGGTCGAGGGCCACCTTGATGGTTTGACGTTTTGTTTTCCCTTTCTAATTGTAAAAAAAGGGTTATCTTCCATGCTTGCATTCTCCCCCCATTGGTATTATCATGGCGGTTAGGGGGACGTTAGTGGGGAAAGCGGTAAGAGCTCTTTTTTCCACCTGTTATGCAAGGGTTTGTTTTCTTTCTATCATCTTTATGACGTGTAGTAGCTTCTCAAATAATGTCTGCATTGGTGGGGTCTATCGACGGTTGAATCTTTTCCACTTTCCCATTCTTGCACGAATGCTCAAAAGTGAGATAGTGTGCCTTCATCATTAGGGCCTACAAATATGGGAGTCCGTGCTGGCCTAACTCACTTTTATTCCCCAACCTCTTAAATTTCTGTCATCTTCTTCAATCATGTTGCGTTTAGAGAGAGAAACCTTCCCACAAAACTAGACAAGGGTGGAGACATCTTATTCTTCATCTACCACAGTATCTATATCCTCTAGTGAGCTTGAAACTGTGATGGACAAATTGCGGGAGGACATAGGAGGTCCAGCCATCGCAGTTGTCCCTATTGCCTTTACGGCGCCTGCGGCGGCACCCGGATTGCCTATTCCGAGCATTACCTTGCCTTCTGAAGAAGGATAGCCCTCGAAACCTTCGTCGAGCCGAAAAAGGCCGCGTGCAAGCAAGCCTTCTTCTCATGTTCCTTCCGTATCCTCAAAGTTGTTGATACAAAAGTTGGCGCCTTGTCGTGTTCATCGGGGCTTTGGGCCTTTGCGAGCTTCCCAAGTTGCTACTGCGCCTCCCCCTAAGGATGGGACTCCCATACCCGAGGGAGGTTCTTCTAACCCTCCTACTGTAAAGGAGGACAACCGACTATTCCCCCAGCGAGGAGCACTCTTTGGGCAGTTCCTCAAATTGATCCTACATGGACCCTCCCTTCCCGTTCAGCCGAAGAGTTGGCCAGGGGTCCTTGTACCCCGAATGTGCTTCATGATTCCTGGGCTAAGAGACTTTCCATTGTCGTGAATAGGCTTCTACATCTTGCTAAGGTACGTTTCTCTCTCGTCGCTTCGTTTGTCATTTACGGGTATTTTCTTTTTTGTCATGTGCTTCACTATATCTGCAGGATCTGTTTTCTTACTTGGGCCCTTCCTCAAAAACCTAGAAAGAAGATTTATTTACCTTCTTCGAGGAGATGGATGATGTATGGAATGAGGGGCTAAGGAGTCCTTTACCCAGTTGGCATGTCTCCAGGCGTATATGAAAGAGGCCCGGGTGGAGGAGTTGGCAAATGGGATGAATCTCCAATATATGCTGCAGAAGTTGGAGACTGAGGGGGTCGTTCCGGAGGAGGACATTCCTAGCCTCTGTGAGGTGGTCAGGAGAGAAGAACGACGGAGGGACATATCTCACATTGAGGCAGAATCTGTGAGTTAATGTCGCGGCTCTGACGGCTCATGTTATGGCTCTTCAATTAGTGGGGCTTCCCTTGAATGATTCTCGCTAGCTTCGATTTCCATTCCCCTATGCCCGCTCCCCTCTTTCCCATGATGAGATAAAGGGTGTGCTCTCCGCTCTGCCTCCCCTTCTGGGGTCTGCTGTAAATCTTACTTTTTATTGTTCTGCCACCTTTCTTTTGTGTGTTCTGTATTTTTATTGGCTTGCACTCGGCATCCACATGTTGTCTCCTCGTACAAGAGGGGTGAGTCATCGGTGAGTGCCACTTTGAAGAATAAGGAGCAGAAGCTATCCTTCATTCACATAGAGAGAGAGAGACGTTGATGGAGTCCCTTCAGATGTATGAGGTCGAGATAAAGATTTTTTTGGCTCGCCATGCAAGAGAGAGGGAGGAGATTTTGTTAAAGAACCAAGCCCTTGAGGTAGTTATTCTTCTTTTGCGAGCTTTCCAATCGGAGGAGGCCCCTTCGTTAATCCCTAACTCTTCGAGGGTGGAAGGTTTTGATGAATGGCTTCGGGGGATATGTAACAGTCTCACTCTTTAGATCAATGATCTTAGGGCGATGGTGGAATCGTTAGAAATGGAGAAATCGGATTTGACTGTTCGCTTAGACCGGGTTCTTGCTCGCACGAGACTTTTTATGAAGGCTGAGTGGGAGCCTTTGTCAGATAATGTTGTGATGACAAGCGTTCCAGCCCAAGCCCCTCACTGTCGACTGCCCACTCGCCCCTCAATGACCCCTCCCCCATCAGTTCCGGTTTCTCGCCCTGTTGCGGAGTCCCCCCATTGGTTGGGTTTGGTCGGACGCCTGAAGAGAGAAAAGGACAGCCTTATTTTTGAGGTTCGCAATCATGATTCGTGGATTGTGGAGTTAGAAGAGTGGGAGGCCTCTTGCAGGTTTCTTTGGTCGAGAGGGGGCCTCCTCGAGAATTTATCTTGCGTAACTCCAACAGGGTTACAGAGTTATTGGGGCAGCTTGTTTCCCTTGAGATGAATCACGGCAGGCTGCACCGCCAGTTGGATGATGCCCTGAGATCAATTGATGCCCTGAGATTCGCGATGCCGAGGGGCGATGTGATTCCATGGAGGTAGCGGAGCTTCTATTTCGGAGAACAGCAGTGAGGGATAGGCTCTCTCTTTTAAGGAGGAATGTAGTTAGATGTTTTAGGCCTGCCGAGGCTTTGTGAGTGCATGTGCTCTCTCTTTTTTTTGTTTGATTATTCTTTGTCATTTCGGATGTAACAACTAACTTTTATGTGTATATATGAATTTTTACTTATTGTTTCTCGATCCTTTGCTTATTTCCTTTCTTTTTCTACATGTGTCTTTATGCTCCTTGCAGTATCTTTGTAGCTTGTCTATATCTCTTCCCCCCTCTGGCTGCAGGGGTGAGAATACGACCTTTCCTTATGAGGGTTACTCATAGAGTATCTAATTGGTAAACACTTTGTCTTGGCATCTGTAGTTAGCTCCCACGGTGTTCTCCTTTGATGCCATGTTTACACAATTTTTCTTATTCGCAGTTTTAGTGTTATCGTCGAGGAACCCTTGCAGGCAGAACTAGCAATTTCTCTTGCACATTATCCTATTTATCTTGAAGACATGCAATTTAACGTGTATCTTTGCGGATGGAGCCCTCCTGACGACAGCAGAGGGCTCCTTTTGGATCGACGCAAAACGTTAACCCATGTACAGTCTCCATGTACCCCCGGGCGGTACTCGGAGGGTTTCTTAGCGCCCCCCCCCCCCCCCCGGAGTGCGGACTCCATCTACGGAGGATGGATTCCTCAGAGTGTGTGTTCTTTGCTATTTTATATTCAGCATTACTTGTAGCATAGACGGAAAGACAATGAATTTTTTATTGATAACTTCGGAAGAGAATTCATTACAACTTTTGTTTTAATAGTAATATTTTCTAATATTTTTCACGCCGTAGGGATGGTCTTCTCCCCTTTTAGCTTTGGGCAGGACGCTCTCGAGTTTGTAAGCTGCATGCCCTATCTTTTTGACAGTTATGTATGATCCTTCCCAGTTGGGCTTCATTTTTCCTTAATGTTATTTTTCTGCGTAAGTGGTAACGTGGCGAAGCACTAGCTCTCCATCCTTGAATTCTCTTGTCATTTTGACCTTTCTGTCGTACGCCACCTTTGTCTTTTTCTGGAATTCTGCCTAGTGAGGGCCACTTGGATCCTTCCTACTTCAGCCATGGTGAATCCCTCTTCGATCATTCGATCGTTTTTTCCGAAGTAACTAGTTTGGTTCTTAATGTTGGAATTCTCACTTCGGTGGGAATAATCGCCTCCATGCCATAAGTTAGGCTGAAGGGAATTTTCTTTATGCTTTTTTTAGTCCGTCCAGTATGATTTTGTTGGACACTTCAACTTGGCCGTTACTTTGGAGATGGACTGGAGTCAAGAAATACTGCCTTATTTCATGACTCTGACAAAATTCTCGAACTCTTCGGTCTCGAAACTAGGTGTCATTGTCTGCGATAAAGCGGTATGGCACCCCAAATCTTGTTATGACGTTCTTCAGAGGAACTTCTTGGCATCCGACCCTGTTATGTGCACGAAGGGGATGACCTCTGTCCATTTAATGAAGTTATCAATGGCTACAAGCAGATACTCTACTTGCCCTGTGGCTTTCGGGAATTTTCCCATGATATGCAGTCCCCATTTGGCGAAGGGCCAAGGAGGCATGATTTCCAGCATGTACTATGCCAGTATTTTTGGTATGGTGGCGTAGCGTTGGCATTTGTCGCATTTCTTTGTGTAGACTTCAACGTCTCTTTGTATTTAGGGCAGCCAATATCCTTGGGTAAGCGCCCTATGAGCGAAGGAGCGTCCCGCCACATGACTTCCACATGATTATTCATGTAGTTCCTCGAGGAGGTCTTGTATTACTCTGGGGGGGGGGACACATCGTAGATGGGGCCCCATATAAGATTTCTTGTACAAATGTCCTTCCTCGAACAACCAGAATCTAGGGACACTTCTTCGAATGGCGATTGCTTTTGCCTTGTCGTCAGGAAGCGTCCCGTC
This sequence comes from Primula vulgaris, assembly GCA_963920805.1. Lineage (NCBI taxonomy): Eukaryota > Viridiplantae > Streptophyta > Magnoliopsida > Ericales > Primulaceae > Primula > Primula vulgaris. The sequence continues at coordinate 28,322,846 of OY987215.1, read as the reverse complement.
GCGGATGTATGATATCAGCGGAGTCATCCATGACTCTTCATACCTGGCAACGGTAAAGATTTTGATCTTCTTGCTTTCTATGCTTGGTTCGGACACTTCTTCCATCAATATCGTTCTTCCCTCCTGAGACTTCATTGAGGAAGCTAAGGGGGCGAGGGCGTCTGAATGCATGTTCTCATTTCTTAGTATCCGCATGAGTTTGAATTCATGGAATTCGAATATGATTTCGACGACCCTTTGTTGGTAAAGGATCATTCTCTCGTCCTTCGCCATGAATTCTCCAAGGACTTGACTGACAACGAGTTGAGAGTCGGAGTGGGCGGTGAGATGCATACACTCGAGATTCTTGGCGAGAACCATCTCTGTAATGAGGGCTTCATATTCTACTTCGTTGTTTGTCATGAGAAAGCCTAGTTGTAGTGCCTTTTTGAGAGTGATCTTATTGCTAGGGATGAGGATTACCCATGCCCCGGATCTAGCTCTGGTTGAGGACCGGTCTTCGAATAACTTCCTCGATCTTACCCTGAAGGCACATTTGGAAGCGTCAAGCTTGATCCAGTGCCTGCGGAGCATGGTGAACACCTTCTCCAGGTCTTCCAAGTGATCTGTCTTCTTGGCACTTTTAACGACCATGTCATCGATGTATACCCCCATTTTCCTTCTTATGTGCTCCAAGCATAGCTAGTTTATCATCCTCTAATAGGTTGATCCGGCATTCTTTAGGCCAAAGGGCATTACATTGTAATAGTAGTTGCCTTTCGGGGTTATGAAAGCAGTTTTATCTTGGTCTTCCTCATGTATGGGGATTAAGTGATACCCTGAATATGCATCGAGGAAACTCATCATCTCGGACCCGGAGGTGGAAGTTGGTCGATCTTTGAGAGGGGAAAAGGGTCTTTTGGACAGGCCTTGTGGGTCGGTGTATTCAACGCAGACCCTCCATTTCCCGTTCTTTTTCTTTACTACTACGGTGTTGTCTAACCATTGGTACATCACCTCGTGAATTGCTCCCACCGCTAGAGGCCTTTCGACCTTGTCTTTGATGGCTTATGCGTACTGAGGGGCCGGTCGTATTCCTCTCTGTGTGATCGGCTTTGCGTCTGGTCTGATGCTAAGTTTGTGACAGGCCATCTCTAGGTCCAGGCTCAGCATCTCATTGGTTGTTCATGCAAAGTTATCCAGGTTAACGAAGAGGAGGGCCTCAATCTTCTCGGCTTCCTCCTTGCAAAGGTTCCTCCCGAGGAGGAAATATCTCTTGAGGTCTCCCCCTTGTATTTGCACTTTTCTTAGGTCCTCTATTACTTTATCTTCAAGTTCAAGGTCAGGCTTCTCCTCGACCTCTTCCTAGAGATCTATCGGCATGTTGTGTTCTTGTGAAGATGCTGGGAGATTTCTTCATGCTTCTACCATCGTGATGATTACCTTCCGAGCAGGAGGAGACCTTCCATGAATTTTTTTGATTCCCCCCCTGCCACCGTATTTTCACTTTTTGGTAGTAGGTCGAGGCAACCCCTCTTACAAAATGCAACCATCATCTCCCGAGAAGGGCTCTGAAGGACGACGGGATATTCATGACAAAAAGAGTAGCGGTCGTTGTGATTTTTTGTGGCGAGTGGGAGTCTGATCGATCTGAGAGGGAACACGGGGATCGAGTTGGAATCGTAGAGCAGCTCCTCGGCTGCTTCGAGATCCTCCGTGGTATATCCGAGATATAGGAAGAGAACTTGATATATAATGTTGACCGTGCTTCCTTGGTCAATCAATGTGAGTCCAACGTCTAGCATGTCGATTGACGTTGCGATACAAAGTGGCAGGTTATGTGGAGTAGAGAGATCAATTAGGTTTTTGGGGAAAAAGTTTGGCAGGCTTGCGGATACCTCCGCTATTCCCTTTTCCGTACAGGTCCCATTGCGTCGTTGTTTCTTTGTTGGTCCACCCTTACGTGGGATTGCTTCTTTGGGTGGGTTACTATCTGTTTGACTTGGTGTCTTTCCAGCCATCTGAGAAGAGATCATTAAGTCGATGATTCACTTTCTTTGAATCGGTCATGCTTAACTTCTTAGCAGAGCGGATCCAAGCTTTTAACTGTGGATCTTTTCCACTGACGGCGCCATTTGATAGGCCTTAAATCTTAGGTCTAGTGCGTGAACGTCACTCATAGGATGTGAACCAATGAAAAAGCTACTTTCTAGGGCTTGGCCCAGACTTCTTCCTAGCTCTTTATGACATGCGCATACACAACTAAGCTCAAACGGGACTTGGTGGTTTGACCACCATTTAACCTCCTCCGCTGGACGAAGTTGTGAGATGGTTAAACCTCTAGGGTTTTGATAATAAAAATAATATTGTATTAAATGTAAGTAGGGTTAATAATACCTGATAATTAAGTGTATGTCTGTATTCGTATGGGTTTAGATTATCTTTTACTTGGATTATAAGATCCTTGTATAGGTGGTGGAGGTGTTCTAGGACGTATTTTTCATGATTTGTATGATTTTATCAATCATATCTTCTTTATATGTTCGTGTATCACTAATGCCATGCTGAAATATATTCTGTTATATCTCCTGTATCTTTCCATCGCCTTGGCTAGCCCGAATGGGCTACGCCACTTCTCCTCGCTGGCGAGTGGAGCTCTCCTGAGGACCATGTCTCTTTTATTAACCTTCGGAGGCATTGATCTCGTAGATTTATCCCTTCACTCGGCAAGGGGGCCCTGACGTAGGCTCCTCCTCGCCTATCTTCTAGTCTCGTTGACGGATATGTTTTTATTTGTGTTTAGAAAATGTATGTTTAAGGGTTTGACTCTATCTTTTATGTGATATGTCTGCATAGATTTGGTGTTTTATTTCTTTCATGAGATATCTGATTAATTATCTAAATATATGAGTATCTTTCAGAGCTTATCTCGCTGATAAGCTCTTCGGCGAGTAAAGCGGGTTCAGAACCCTATCTGCTCCCTCGATGGGGCCATTAAATGCTCATTAACTCTGTATTCATTGTTAAGTTTCAGATTACATGTATTACAATTTCGGCAGGGTTATAACCCTAATTTTCTACCTCAAACACAAGTATAGAACTCACATCACAACCTTGGTAATGATCACATGGTAAAAAAAATAATCTTGAGAGAGTATGAAATTCACGTCAGTTCTTTATGCTTTTGTCTTTTTAATTGGAATTGTTTTGTTTTAACTACAAAATGAAATATAAGTTTTGATCCACGTTCATCACTAATTAAAATGCGATTAGAGTAAAAAAAAAATGCTTATAACCATATTTTATATCCGGCCATCCCAAGCACTATGGAAATAACAAATATAGAGGAAATAAAATCTGTATGCTTATATTTTATGATAAATAACCTTTATGCCCTTTCTTTTGTCATAGTCCAAGTCTAATAAAATTACTTACCATTTATATTAATTAAATTGCTCAATAAAGTAGCACATCGGAAAATAGTATATACTGGCCGAATAAATTGGGATGGAGGGATATTAATTCGAAAATTTCATCGTTAATAACCAGCTTTTATTTATTATTCTTCTAGGATATTTTCGGTGCAGGGACTGATACATCAGCAACCGTGTTAGAATGGGCAATGTCCGAATTGATCAAGAACCCACAAGTGATGGAGAAGGCCCAAGCTGAAGTGAGGTGTGTAACTAAAGGAAAGAGAAATGTCGATGAGACAGATATTCAGGGTATTTATCAAAGAATCCTTGAGGCTGCATCCACCGGCACCTCTTCTACTGCCACAAGTAGCAAAAGAAGCATGTCAAATCAATGGTTATGACGTACCTGCAAAAACTCAAGTTATTGTCAATGCTTGGGCAATTGCACGAGATGATAAATATTGGGAGAATCCGGAGTCCTTTGAGCCCGAGAGATTTAGAGGCTGCCAAATTGATTTCAAGGGGGCGGACTTTAAGTATATCCCCTTTGGGGCTGGGAGAAGGATATGTCCCAGGATATTGTTTGCAAATGCAAATATGGAACTCACGTTAGCTCAATTGTTGTACCATTTTGATTGGCCTCCCGAACGGAATGAGTGGGGAAGAGTTAGACATGACAGAGGCCTTTGAGGTGGTAATGCGTAGGGAAAATGAATTACATCTTATTGGTATCCCTTACACCCCTTAGAATTTGATTACTAATAACTTGTACGTTTATAATGTGGAAGTAATAAATTTTACGGGAGGAGCAAGAGTAGCTAACATTGGAACTTTATATCAAGTGATTATGTTTTTCTTATTTGGAAGTCAAGTATGGTATATAGTTGCAAAAGTGTTAAACCTATTATATCTTGTACTAATTATTTAGTTTAATATTATAATCTATCGCTAAAGAGCCGAATGAATAACTAGTAAAGTGTAAATGGATAAGTAAAGTCTTAATAACACAACGACATATCCGGGTTCACCTCAACTGCTTCAAATCCCCTACGTCAGAACTCGGCACTTAGAGTCCTTTACAACTTTCTTCTCCTTAACTAGCCGGCAGAGACAACACAACAATTTTATCTTAACATTACTTAGAGGAATGCCCAATTTTCTACTACCCAGAATTAACTTTACTCTTTACTCACAACTTATAGATTTTATAAGTGACTCCTAGACTATTTTAGATCACTCATGCACTTTCTTATACTTAATAAGTGAAACTGTTTATCTTCACAAGTGAGTGGACTTGAATGAAAATAATCACATCTTTAGCTTTGAGACATTATAGTTGTAAGTGAGGTGGTGGAGACGTCATTTTATAGCGTTTTTGAGAAACTAGCCTATGATTTGATTTTCATTTTTTTGGGTCTATCGATAAATGCATGTGTCTATTATCTGTATATTGGCTTTTATATGGCTATTTCGGACGTTGTATATCTTTAAAAATCAAATAATTTGATATTCCATAACGTTCGATCATCTTGTACAACAATTATATTATCTTTAATCAGGCCAAGTGTAAAACATTTCTACTCAAAGAATCAAATGTTATTCACATTTAAATTTTGTTTATTTATAACTTCATTACAATAGTTCAGTTGCACTCTGGTTACAACTCAGGTGCAACTCAAATAACTAATAAACAACTTCTAGAACAAAGGCAAATGTAGTTTCAATTGATATTGGAGTTTCAGACTAGATATATGATTAGACAAAAAGATAATATATTTTTTTGCTAACTAAGCCATTTTAGACGAGTTAAAGAGTTGATTTAATGCCTATTTACATAAACGACATTTGTTTGAGAGATCTGCAAGCTAAGGTTGCAGGAAAGTAAGGATGGGTTATTTTATCAAAGTTTCGAGAGGAAAAGCTATGGTTGGGGAAGTAGAAAGCGGGGCGAGCAATCCTATTGCGGCAATAGTAGCAGCAATTAATATCTCAACCGTCCATTAATAAACGTGTGGCCAAAGATTAAATGGTTAATATCAACACACACAAAAAGATTAAATGGGTTATTAATTACGTCATAAATATCTTTAACCCATACATCTATATATCTTCAGCCGTTTGTCCCCAAACTAAAACTCACTCCTTCAATTATCTTCATGTACAAATAATAAAATAAAATTAAAAATAAGTTCCTAATATCAGACAACTTATTTAAATTTCCTTTAAAATTTCGGTTACACTTTATAATCAGCCATTTATTTTTATTTTTATTTTTTTTAAATCTTATTAAGCAGGATCAAGGGATTTCACACATATCTCCTTAACACTACTCGAACCCTGCACCTCCTAGTGATAGTGCGGGTTATAATCAGCCCTTTATTTATTATAGTTTCAAAGGAAATCAAAATACAAATTAAGGCAATTTATTGAATCGCAAGAAAAGACCAAAAATTTGTTATATGTAATTTACAGAATTGGGGCTAATTACAAATCTGGTGTTGAAAATTAGTCGTTGGATTTGATTTGTTTTCCTTTTTCTCTAAATCAAAGTTAGAATCATCCTTTATTTAATATAGATGTAGAAGAATCAACAGAATGAAAGAATAATGGAAAAAGAAAGTCAAGAAGATATTTTTAAATCTTAGCCACACATTTCTAGTGGACGGCTGAGATTTTTAATTGCTGCTATTATTGCCGCAATAGAATTGATGCCCCTTTCCGGGTAAGTACCAATTCTAATGATAATAACAGCAACTATATTAGACCAGACATCTCAATATTTAGGGTCACTTGTTACTTATATTATGTTATTTTGGTCATATTTAACTTGATAACACATTCATTAAATGTTATGTGGGCAATCACTTGTTAAATTTTGTTATAAAGTTAATAATCACACTAATGGACATTAATGGGTGATGTGTGACAATCAATTTATCATTTTATTCTATTTTAAATTGTTTAATACTCAATGTGTCCCTTTTTAAGTGTCATGCTTGTATTTCGGTAAATATTAAGAGTTATTATTAATTGCATTAGAAAGTTACAAATATAGTTCTAATTTAAATTAAATAATTATTATTGTCAATTTTTGAAATGTATTCATTGCAATATTTGAAAATATTATACTACTTTTATCATTTTTTTATTAATAAATTATGAAAGCAGACACTTATTTTGTGACAGTAAAATATGGAATAATGGACACTTATTTAGGAACGGGTGGAGTAATATTATGTCTCACTTATCAAATTAACTATTAACAATTTATTAATAAAATATACTTTTTTTAGCCAAAACTAGTTAGTATAATGTACATAAAAAATGCAACTTAAATTTAGATTATATGAATGTAAGTAAGTGACTGTTTTTTTTTCTTATTTGGCAATAGTTAGCTACTCAAATTATCAAATTGATGTGAAGTGTATCACACATGGGTTCTTAAAAGATATATGTACCGATTGGCTTTCTATTTTATTGCCGCATGTGTTCACAAAAACTAAATTTTTCATGTTGGGTAAATATTTAATGTGTTTCCCAACTCGGGCTAGCGAAGTCATTTTTGAAAGAGAAACTATGCGTTTTTGGAATTTGTGTGGTCTCCCGATGAAACCTCTAAAAGAGTATTTGTAGCAGATGTTCTATAATTATCATCTATTTTACATCATTAAATCTCTTATTTATATTTTACACATTTTCTATTACATATCAACACACAAACAGATGATGTAACATACACGTCCACTTTACATATTCGTCTAACATATCATCTAAAAGTAAAACCCACCTCAGATTAATGTCATTATTATTTAAATCATTAACCGAGTGAAAACTGGAAATGAAAAATAACCTGAAAAGTAGTATGATGTACATATTTGGAGAGAGAATTAAAAAGGAGAGAGAGAGTACATGTCGCTACAGTAAAATGGTATCCTTACCCATTTAGTGTTCAAAAAGGTGTAAATTATGCGTACTCATCTAAAATAGCAATCAAGATAAACATGTTGCTGTGAGACATTTTTTTGGTGGTTTAAAAATTATGCCTACTCATCTAAAATAGCAATTAAAAATTTTAAAAAAATCAGCTTTCAAAACTAGTCACTACAGTACTTTCGGCTTAAACACTGCCTTGGTGTTTTATCATTAATGCAACGACCATTCTCCACAGTTGTCCTTGCATAATTTACCATTATAATTAATGAGCTAAATATTTGATTATTCAAAGTTCGTCTGCCATGAAATTCACAAAAAAATGACCTAAATAGATAAATGATGATAAAAACTATTGTTCGGGTAATAATATTTCTAAGAAATTCACTGAAAACTTAACAGGACTATGATTGCTATGAATAACTTTAGAACATGATGAGGATGCATACAACATATTGAGCATGCTTTGTTACTCATAAATGTAAAGTAAATTAATTTTGAAATAAATTCGTTCTGGCGGTTACATATTGATAAAGTACACTTACAATATCTTATTATTGGAAAAAAATAAAATCGGTACAAGCAACCAAATGATTATGTAGTTCATTACATACAACATCTGAATTAGATTCCCAGTGTACGTAATAACCACTTTACAAGACGCCACAATCATAATTGACATGGTTATAATGATTGTAAAAGAAAAGAAGAAGTAGAATAATACAATCATATCTCACCAACTTCGGTGTCGAAGGCGCATAGAATATCCCCATCAGATATGTCTGCACAGACAATTGCATGGCCCTCATCTTTCGCTCGCTCAAGTAGTCATCCATTGCTTCTTCGATTCTTCTTGCCATCAATTTCTTCCCAATACTATTTTGGTCTAAACCATCTTCATTCAATTTTCGTGAAAAACATCGGGCAATAACAATAGCATCTTCCAGCGCTGCGGACCCACCTTGCCCGATAAAGGGTCCCATCGCATGCATGGCATCTCCAGCAACAGTTACAGTCCCTTGCCGGAACTTCGAAAATAATATGGTCCAGAGTGATCAGTATCTCACTCGATATAGAGATATAGTTTCTAAGTCACTCTCTTCAATCATTTACATGATACCAGTTGGGAAATCTTTGATAGACTCGAGAGTTAAGTTTTTTATTGCTTTCTCATCTGTGAAAGTCATTGGATCTATTTCTGAAGAAAAGACCAGAAATCTACAGTAATTATCCAGCATTATACTAAAATATTACTTTGAAAATTTCACAACAATAATAGGATCAAAACGAGCCTTCTATACCTGGTGAGTCCTGAATAACAAGCCAGTGCATTGTCTTGTCATCGATTGGCATTTTCGCGAGCAATGTCTTATTTTTCCTAATTTTAACAAATTCGTAAGGAAATAATGAATGGCCATTTGGGTATGGTGTCAAACCCCTTACAGCCATAAGACCAAGGACTAATGTTTGGATTGTTGATGCATAACTGTTTTTGTTTATATTCAATTATAATCACGTTAAATAACCGGATAGACAAAATATCTTTCTACTTCTGCCCCTTTATAATGTCCTTAGAAATAAATTTTATAAATAAAAAACGTGACACTACATTTTGTTGTTGCATGGGATGTGGATGCCAAACATGAAGCAAAAGAAAGGAAAATGTTATGTAGTTCAATACAAATTTAACTAATACGCCACATTGTAAGATAAGTCGTCCCAAAAAAACCATTCTCCTTTGGTGGTTGAATATCGTACTTACTAATTATAATATTAAATTTATTCTTGATGTCCATATGTGTGTTTGTTATTTTTCCATGATGATTAATCTAACGTTCTCCACCGTTAAGATTTTTAAAAATGATTAATCTTCCCCATCAGGTTATAATTATGACTATCATGTGATTGAATATTCTATAAGCCAATTTTGATTCTAACTCGATGACAATGTTTGAAACACTCTAATTTTATGCATATCCTAGCCGGTACAATAATGTACATGACATGCATGCCAACAATGAAACTTTTACTGATACGGTAATGTACATGACGTGCATATGTCAACAAGTAAACTTTTATTGATACGTTAATTTACATGACATGTATGTCAACAAGGGATACATATACGGACACGTTAACGTGTGCACCACGAACAAAGCCTAATTCATGCACTTGAAAGTTGAAAGTGACACGTGTTATAACTTTTATTAATATATAGGGGTAATTTCCTATAAGTACTTTATGACAAATTATATTCCTCCTATTTATCTTGATAATTTCACATTTCCTCATAGATACCACTTTTTATACTATATGAGTTTTATTAGTAATTGATTTTTTTAAAAAATAAAAAAATCACAAAAAATCATAAAAAATATAAAAAAATATAAAAAAATCACCAAAAAGTATAAAAAATCACCAAAAATCAAAAAAAATTATTAAAAAATACAAAAATCACAAAAAAATTATAAAAATTACAAAAAAAATTAAAAAATCATAAAAAATTACAAAAAATCACAAAAAATCACAAAAAATCACAAAAAATCACAAAAAATAACAAAAAATTACAAAAAATCACAAAAAATTACAAAAAATCACAAACAAATCACAACAAATCACAAAATTCACAAAAAATCACAAAACATTATAAAAAAATAACAAAAATCACAAAAAATTATAAAAATTATAAAAAATCACAAAAATTACAAAAAAAATTAAAAAATCATAAACTTTTTAAAAAATTACAAAAAATATTTTTTTTTTGTAAATATAACACTTTTTATACCGAAAAGTGATTTTTTTATACAAAAAAATGGTTTTTCCATGATAAATCTGCCTTTTTTAATCTAAATGAGCTGAAAGTGCATATAGTTCAGTCAAAAATACATATAATTCAGTCAAAAGCGTATATAGTTCAATAAAAGTGCATATAGTTCAGTCGAAAGTGTATATAGTTAGTCAAAAATGCATAAAATTGAGTCGAAATTGCATTCAATTCAGCTGAAAGTACATCTAGTTCCGTTGAAAGTGCATACAATTCAATCGAAAGTAAATAGTTCAGCTGAAAGTGCATATGGTTCAGCTAAAAGTGCATCTAGTTCAGCTGAAAGTGCATATGGTTCAGCTAAAAGTGTATCTCGTTCAGCTGAAAGTGCATATGGTTCAGCTAAAAGTGCATCTAGTTCAATAAAAGTGCATATGGTTCAGCTGAAAGTGCATCTAGTTCAATAAAAGTGCATATGGTTCAGCAGAAAGTGCATCTGGTTCAGCTGAAAGTGCATCTGGTTCAGCTGAAAGTGCATATGGTTCAGCTGAAAGTGCATCTAGTTCAATAAAAGTGCATATGGTTCAGCTGAAAGTGCATCTAGTTCAATAAAAGTGCATATGGTTCAGCTGAAAGTGCATCTAGTTCAATAAAAGTGCATATGGTTCAGCTGAAAGTGCATATGGTTCAGCTGAAAGTGCATCTGGTTCAGCTGAAAGTGCATATGGTTCAGCTGAAAATGCATCTGGTTCAGTTGAAAGTGCATATGGTTCAGCTAAAAGTGTTTCTGGTTCAGCTGAAAGTGCATATGATTCAGCTAAAAGTGCATCTAGTTCAATAAAAGTGCATATGGTTCAGCTGAAAGTGCATCTAGTTCAATAAAAGTGCATATGTTCAGCTGAAAGTGCATATGGTTCAGCTGAAAGTGCATCTGGTTCAGCTGAAAGTGTATCTGGTTCAGCTGAAAGTGCATATGGTTCAGCTAAAAGTGCATCTAGTTCAATAAAAGTGCATATGGTTCAGCTGAAAGTGCATCTAGTTCAATAAAAGTGCATATGGTTCAGCTGAAAGTGCATATGGTTCAGCTTAAAGTGCATCTGGTTCAGCTAAAAAGTGCATATAGTTCAGCTGAAAGTGCATTTACTACAGTCGAAAATGCATAAAGTTCAATAAAAGTGATTTTTTTCATTGTTTTTTATAATTTTGTGATTTTTTTCATTTTTTATAAATTTTTTATTTTTTTTATATTTTTATAATTTTTTGTGATTTTTTATTATTTTTTTTATTTATTTTTTTCATTTTTTTTCATTTTTTGTGATTTTTTTTTTATTTTTTTATTTAATTTTTTAATAATATTTTGTGATTTTTTTCATTTTTTTTCATTTTTTATAATATTTTTATAATTTTTTTATTTTCTTTATTATTTTTTTTATTTTTTTTCATTTTTTGTGATTTTTGTGATTTTTTTTATAAAAATACATTTTTTTTTTTTACAATTTTTTGTGGTTTTTTTTCATTTATTTTGAGATTTTTTGCATTTTATATAATTTTATGTGTTTTTTTTCCATTTTTTATGAAATATGTGTGGCGTTTTGGTAAATAAATTAAATAATTAAAAAGTGATAATGTGAAATTATGGAGGTACCTAGGAGGAATATAATTTCAAAAGTGGTACCTATTGGGCATTAATTCTAATATATATACATGTATAATATCACTATTCACTAAAATTACTACTTAATACTATATTACTAGTCATGTATTATATGGTTGCGTAATGCGCAACCAAGATAAAATCATTTTTAATAGCAAAAATAAAAACACATTCGTCTGTTTGAAATCCTAAACATACTAAAACATAGTCCTATAGCTGAAAATGGGTTCTAGAACTAGAAAGTCATGACGATTTTGATGTTGTTAACTTGTATTGCACAATTATGGGACTTGCGAATTTTTTGTCTCGTTATATGCTAATTCTCTGTCCCTTGTTCATATTGGATGAATTATCCTTTATCATGACATTTTAAATAGGTCAATACTATTTTGAAATGTATTTTTAAAATCTAATCATTATGGACATAGTATTAATCGAAATAACTAATTTTCATATGTTATATGTAAATTATACTCCGTATTTATTTTCTTCTCGAACTTAAGAAAACATGATTTACTTTTGAATGAACAGTTATTGAGATAATGTATTCATATCTTAAATAATCTTGGATTCAAAAAGCTTATTTTTTATATTTTTGTTAAGAAGAATAACAAGAAATCTGAGAAGGAAACATAAATAAATCAACATGATCCTTATTGGACCAAGTCATACATTTTTATAGTTTGTTGGCAAATTATTTCACCTTTCCAAGATCAATTTTCCATCTAATCAGCATCAGCATCATAGCGTGTTCGTTTTTATTTAGTCCACTTGATGAGGTTTACAAGTTGCAGGTAGCAAGGAATAAACAATGCTCGATTTTTGTCTGTCTTCCCTTGCGTGTCTAAATATTTTTACAAAAAGAATTGTCACTATACTTATACTTAATTTTAAAAGAAGAATTAGGTTCCTATGAATTTGTTTAACATAAATTTTCACCAAGTGCTGAAAACAAGAAAAATGAAAGCGAAGCAAAGTAAATTTTATTTATCAATTAATTTGCGGGTACAATCTCTGATAATTTCTAAAGGCAAATATAGAAATGAAAGTCCTTTGATTTTCCTCTTCGAACAATTTGTGATGGCTCGAAATGCTGTTGTAGACTCTCTGATGAATTTTGTTGAGTTTGCTGAAGTTGAGTAAAGTTCTTTGGCTTTGATGAAGAACTTTGCAGTTTTGTTGATTTCGTTGATGATCTTGACGCTCCTCGGATTTGGGGAAGAACTTGAAGATTTTGATATAGAGAAACGTGTTTTTGCTTCTGTGTAGTCGTTCCTGAAGATCGAATGCCGGCTTGTTGTAGATTTCTTGGGTGGAGTTCTTCAGATTTGTTGAAAAACTTTGAAGACTTTGATTTGCAGAAACGTCTTGCTTATTGCTTGTAGTCGTTCCTGAAGATCGAATGCTGATTTGTTGCAGAACTTCTTTAGATTTGGTGAAGAACTTTGAAGACTTTGATTTGCAGAAACGTCTTGCTTATTGCTTGTAGTAGTCCCTGAAGATTGAAGGAAGATTTGTTGTAGAAGTTCTTCAGATTTGGTGAAAAACTTTGAAGACTTTGATTTGCAGAAACGTCTTGCTTATTGCTTGTAGTCGTTCCTGAAGATCGAATGCTGATTTGTTGCAGAACTTCTTTAGATTTGGTGAAGACCTTTGAAGACTTTGATTTGCAGAAACGTCTTGCTTATTGCTTGTAGTAGTCCCTGAAGATCGAAGGCAGATTTGTTGTAGAAGTTCTTCAGATTTGGTGAAGAAGTTTGAAGACTTTGATTTGCAGAAACGTTTTGCTTATTGGCTGTAGTTGTTCCTGAAGATCGAAGGCAGATTTGTTGTAGGAGTTCTTCAGATTTGGTGAAGAGCTTTGAAGACTTTGATTTGCAGAAACGTCTTGCTTATTGCTTATAGTTGTTCCTAAAGATCGAAGGCAGATTCGTTGTAGGAGTTCTTCAGATTTGGGGAAGAACTTGAAGATTTTGATCCGTAGAAACGCCTTGCTTGCTGCTTTTAGACGTTCTTGAAGATCGAATGCCAAGTTTATTGCAGATTTGTTGCAGACTTTGAAGGCGTTCGTTGAGGCCGGAGTGTGCAGAGCTTCCCCTAGGAGTTGATCCCCTGACGTTTGTGGAGGAGCGGAGTTGATTCCCTGACGGCCGTGGAGGAGCGGAGATGATTCACTGGCGTCTGTGGAGGACCTTCTCACTCTCTAGTCTCCAAGACTTTTTGATTGTTGATTGTGAGAATTATGGCACCCCCACCGCTCTATTTATAGCTTTTGGGGTGGACTTTTAATTTAATTGCAAGGCCACCTCCTCAAGTTTGGGCCCATTATCATATATGACCAACATTTGTCATTTGATTTAAATTTAGTATTTGTGTTTTGAAAACATTTTAATGAGTTCTATAATTTTAATAAACTCTTTGTTTGCTCCATACTAAATGAATTTTAGCAAAAGAAAATACTTTTATTTTATTTTAATTTACTATCTTAATTTTATGTGATAATAAATTATAATTTCTTTTCTTTTAAATTACTAATAACTTCTTTTTTTATTTAAATTTAGAGATTAGTAATCAATTTAATTTTGTTTAAAAGACACGTGTCGTATTTTTAATGGCCGTAAATTTTACGTGTCAACAAATGCCCCCTCGAGACTTGTTTAGTTGCATTTCTTTTGTAAAGTGAACGAGTCTCGATATTTGTTTTGCTTGAATTTTTTCGAGAAAAATGAGTGTCGAATTTTTTTTTGAAGGGCTGATCTACATTTTCAATTTTCGTAGCTCTGTTCCAATTCTTATTAGCTCATTTGCAATTTTCGTAGCTTCGTTTCGAATGTCGAATTTTTTTTCCTATGATATACCAAAGTCGATGCCGTTTTCTGAAATTTGTTTCTGGAAGAGGTCAATCTTTTGACCCGTTTAAGCCATGGTAGAATTTAATATTTGAAAGTGATCTTCTTATCTATCTAAGATAGAGCTAAATAAGTAATTGTAGTTCATTTAGAATTACTTTTGTTTAGGACTCCTTATATATCCATATACTGCAGCTTTAGAGTCGTCCTTGGACCAATATCTTGATAAAATAAACCAATCACGTAGTAGTTGAGTCCTTATCAAAATGTTCAACCTCATGTTTTTTGCGTGTATAAATTAGAGGAGCCCCATTCATATTTTGTTACAAGAGCTCATAATAGTATTCCAATCGTCAATCAAATGTCCACATGTAGCTTTTCCTCTTCTTTTTTATGGAGCCTAGTGCATCGTTTTGCTTCAGGAATTTCCAGGAAAATAATGTAATTTCTTTTTCTTGCTTTTCTAAGTACGTAGCACAAGTGATACAACTTTATTTATTTTTCGTTAGCTATAAATAATTGGTTGATGGTCCTCACTATAACATGCCTCGCTAACAAGGAAATAACTACAGTAATTAGCCTTTTCTTTTAATTGGCCTTTGATGAAACTTTTTTTTTTAGTTATTATCCTTTTTGCAGAATTGTTAGGAGATAGGACGTGTGGCAGTGAGAATCTTGGTGACTGGCTTGTTTTCCCGGTGTTACTGTCGCTTGGTGCGAATGGGAAAAACAAAATTCAAAGCTAATGTCGATAAAGCCTTCGCCTCAGCCGTGATCGTTTTAACAATGTCCAACAGGGCGTTCGACAAGTTTGCTGTGATGTGAGCTTCTGGATTCCAATAGATATGTGCATGCGACGAACAAATAGAGTTTGATGGAGCTCATCTTCGGCTGGACAATATTCCGGAGTCTTATTTTCCAAGGTGGGGAACTCATGAAGACGGAATTCAGTAGAGGTTGTGGAACAACTTTATGATGGCGGCGTTTGTTTCTTTTTACTCATGGCCGGTGTTCTTTGCTTTAATCATTCTAGTAGGTGACGAATTGGAATTTCCACTACACGGAGCGGAGGAGTTCTTTGATTTCAGAAGATGAGCCCTTCGAATTTGCTTTCCTTTGCCATTTGATATTTTTATTCCACGTAAGAGACGAACGCGAAGTATTTTCCTGGACTATCTTGAACTTGGTACAGACTCAGAGAGCTCTTTCAAAGAGAAGGATCGCAAGTTAACATGTGTGCATGTTTTCCGATGATGAAGATGAAACGCTCGCAATTATCGGTAATGTATGTCAACTATCTACACGGCGGATTTAATTGGAACTTGTGGTAGAGACCGAATGGCGATATGTTCTTATGAGCCAGTTGTCTGTTTCCAGAACCAGAGTGATGGTGTAGCTTCGGAATGGAAGGACCTCTGTGGGATTCACTATGCAGCAAGGGATAGATTCCCGACAATTCCAGGCTAGGCTTCACAAAGATGCAGCAGCAGATACACGCCCGACAATTCCAGTCCAGCTCACGGTTTCCGACGACATGCTTGGCGATAGGTGAGTATTTAGTCATTTGGAGACATCCGCAGTGTTGCAGTGGCCGTTTCACTTGCGGAACTCCCATTCGTAAGATAAGCATCCTATGAAGTTCGATTCTTTGATAAAGTCATATGAATTCTGAAACTTTTTCTTTGGACTTCTTAAAAAATACCAAAAAACTTATAACTTGAAATTTTTGCAGGACTTCTTATTGCCCCCTTCTTCGCATATTTGATAATAAGCCCGGTGCATTTTTGTTTAGCTTTCTTGAAGAATCAGCCCATGTTCATTAACTCCGCCGGTTGAAATCATAAAGATAAGTACTTCTCTAGCCAACTTTGATGGTTGCACGTTTAATAGATGGACGGACCATTCAACATTAATGAAGTGGTGGCTAACCCATATCATGAGGATTTTGAGGCGAGCCTATGCAGCAAAGAATTGGTGGTCCTGAATGAGGCTTCTTTGAAGTCAAAGGTAGGGCGACTGGAAGTGAGGCCCAATGCATCTCCGAACTTCAACTACTTCTTCTTACACTTGATGGATCCTTCATTTTTCAATTCCCAGATTGGTTACATCGAATACCCGGCGACGGCAGAGAAGATGGAGCCCCACGTTACTTGGCAGAGACCGGAGAAAGTTGGAGTCCAAGCTGACAGAGAAATGCTTCCATATCGAAAGCAAAATTGGAATTTGTTGAACTTAGAGTTCAATAATGATTTTGATTATAACTTTGATTATGCGTTTAATGATTTTAGGATTTCGATGATATAATACTTGTCTTTTCCAAAAGTAGAAAATGTAAATTGCAGAACGCCAGAAAGATAGAGCACAAAAAAACGAAGCCACGGGTTCAAGCGGAACCAGAATCGGAGCTAAAACGAAGGAGTTATGGGCTTTCGAAGAAGACCGAAAAACTGTCAGAAGAACAGTCGACCGATCGTCTGTACAAAAACGACCGATCGTTTTTGTACCAATTTCTTCCAGAGAGTTCACAAGAAAAACGACCGATCGTTTTTCAGACACGACCGATCGTTTTCTGGAAAACGACCGATCGACTGTAGAAAACGACCGATCGTTTTCTGCAGTTTTCGAAAACAGCTTTTCAGCTTATTCTGGAAAGTTGCTTAAAACTTCCAACGGTCATATCCAGCACAAACAGACTTTGCTGATATATAAACCAACCCAATCTCTCTCCCAAATCACCAATTATCATACATAACATCATCCTTCAACCTCTCTCATAAAAACCCTAAAAATCACCATTTTGGTGAATATATTCGAGAAAGAATGAAATCAAAGAGAAAGAGATTCAAGCTCGATCATCATCAACAACTCACCAATTAGCTTTTTAAGAAGCAATTAGAATAGTGATTGTAGTTACATTTTTGTAACAAAAATTGTATCGAGTGTTTTATAAACTCAATTGTGAGCGAGTGAACGGGTAGAGGCTTTGCAAGCAAGTGAAGCTTAAAAGCTCTAGGTTTTTCATTCGGGTACTCATAAATTGAGGGGGAGTCGTTGACTCATAGTCGTGTTCTCTTGCACTTGTATCAAGAGTAGGAACCTCGGGTAGAGGGTGAGCCAATCGGTCGATTGAGCTCGATAGGGTTTGTAAAATCCGGAAGAAACATTTTAGTGAAATACTCGGTAGTACCGAGGAGAGGACGTAGGCGCGTTTGCCGAACCTCTATAAATCACGGTGTCATTTTCTTCCCTTGCTTTTACTTTCCGCAACTTATATTCTTGCGTATTTATTGCTTGCGTTTAGTTATTTTAGCAATTTATTAACTCTTGTTAAAACGCTTAAGCTTAGAATTGCATAAGTTGGGTGGTTAGTTGCATAGAATTTTAATTAGGCGAAAATTGCCAAATCCTTATTCAACCCCCCTCTAAGGATTAGCCGCACACGGGCCAACAGAATTTACTTCAGTGATTTCGACAAACTTCTTTGGCGATTTTGACAAGCTTCTTCGACGATTTCGACAAGCTTCTTCGGCGATTTCGACAAGCTTCTTCGATGATTTCGACAAGCTTCTTCGGCGATTACAATCTTCTTCGGCGATTACAATCTTCTTCGGCGACTTCCACAAGCTACTTCAGTGATTTCGACAAACTTCTTTGGCGACTTCCACAAGCTACTTCAGTGATTTCGACAAGCTTCTTCGACGATTTCGACAAGCTTCTTCGACGATTTTGACAAGCTTCTTCGATGATTTCGACAAGCTTCTTCGGTGATTACAATCTTCTTCTCGAGATTTACTTAAACTTGTGAAATGATAATTTTTTTGTTATGGTATGACTGATCTTGAAATAAATTCCAAGATGCCTACGCACCCGCGAAGGATTAAGTCAAACGTAGTTCATTTGTATTTTTGGATTTTTTTATAATTTATATTTTTTTTGGATTTTTTTTATAATTTATATTTTTTTTGGATTTTTTTTTTTATAATTTTTATTTTTATTTTGGATTTTTTTTGTTGTTGTTGGTATGACTGAACTTGAAGCAAGCCTCAAGATGCCTACGTACCCGCGAAGGATCAAGTCAAACGTAGATCATTTTTGTTGCCTCAATATTTATACTCATTCGGGCGACGAGTAACATGCACTTTATACTCTTGCGTCAAGGAGTGTCTTCACTTCTTTTTTATGGGTAGTAGCGCTTCAAAAATCTGCCATTGATGGGGCCAATCTTTAAACCGTCTTCGCTTTGCAACTTGTAGGCGCCATTTGTGTAAACTTCTATCACTGTATACGGTCCATCCCATTTGGAGAGAAATTTGTTCCCAGTGCGTCGTGTTGTGATGATATGCCTTCTAACTGCTAACACCAAGTCTGCCTTTTGGAACGATCTTTGTTTAACCTTCTTGTTGAATGATTTCGACATCCGTGCTTGGTAATATTCCAACCTTTGTTGCGCTTCAAGTCTCTTTTCGTCGAGTGCTTCAAGTTCTTCGAGGCGAAGGTGAGCATTATCCTCAAGTGTCAATCCTTCTTGGAGGACGATTCTAAGCGACGGGATTTGCGTTTCCAGTGGCAAGACAGCTTCTACTCCGTACACCAACGAATATGGCGTGGCTTCAGTTGATGTTCGATATGTCGTTCGATATGCCCAAAGAGCTTCTTTGATCCTTTCGTGCTAGTCCCTTCTTGATTTTGCCACAACTTTCTTTAGCAAGTTTCCAAGTGTTTTGTTGAAAGCTTCAGCGAGTCCGTTAGCTGGCGCATTATACATCGAAGAGTTATGCTGTTTGAAGCCGAATTTCTCGCATAGATTTATCACCAACTTATTGTAGAAAGGCGTTCCGTTGTCGTTGATGATGTAGCGTGGAACCCCATACCGAAATATGATATTTGATTTGATGAAGTTTACCACCGTTTCCTTCTTCACAGCTTTCAAAGGCACCGCTTCTGCCCATTTTGAGAAATAATCGGTTGCTGCAAGTATGTAAAGATGCCCCCAGAGGACTTAGGGAGTGGTCCTATTGCATCTAATCCCCATGCTTCAAATGGCCAAGATGCAACCGTAGGGTGTAACAGCTGAGGCGGTTGATGAATAAAATTTGCGTGGAATTGACAAGGCTGACATCTTTTGGCAAAATCCATGCAATCTTTGACCATTGTTGGCCAGTAGTATCCCATTCTTTTGACTCGGAAGTGAAGCTTTGGACCTGACTGATGAGCGCCGCAAATTCCAGAATGAGCTTCCTCCATTGCCTTTATTCCTTCTTCTTCATTTAGACATCGTAGAAATAAACCTTCGAAAGATCGACGGTAGAGAGTATCCTTAAAGAAAATGAACCTAGCAGCTCTTCGCCTAGTATCTATCTTTTTGTGTTTATCATCCGGCAATTTTCCATGCTGCAAGTAGTGGATAATAGGCTGCCTCCAATCTTCTTTCTCAATTTCAAAGACGGAAATCGTGGTATCTTCTTCGAGAATCTTATTTTCATTTTCAAATTCTAGAGGAATTATCCAGCGTTGACATACGGGAATCTCTACATCTTTATTGGGCATTGCGATGGTGGATGCCAATTTTGCCAACACGTCAGCTTGTTTATTCTCTTTCCTTGGAACATGATCTAGCGTCACATCTCCAATTTTGGCAACAAGTCTCGCGGCATAGTCACGATATGGTGCCAACTCCATTTTCTTAGCTTCATATTCATTTGTAACTTGATTTATGACCAACTCAGAATCTCCAAAAACTTTGAGATGTTGATAGTTTGCACCAAGAGCCATCTCGAGTCCCAATATTAGAGCTTGATATTCAGCAACATTGTTGGAGCATTGTTGCGCAAGGGTGAAAGCATAAGGTAGAACATCTCCTTCAGGACTTAGGAACACTACTCCAGCTCCGGCGCCTTCACTGTTTGCTGCTCCATCGAAGTACATTGTCCATGGCGGAGATACTTCCACCCACATGACGTCTTCATCTGGAAGATCCTCGGAGAGCTCCCATTCAGCGGGCATCGGATGGTCGGCTAGGAAATCTGCAAGCACTTGTCATTTGACGGCCTTTTGAGGAACATATATGATTTCGAATTCTTGGAAGAGAAGTGCCCATCTTGCTAGATGATCAGACCATACAGGTTTTGACATGACGTATTTAACAGGATTTGCTTTTGAGATTAACCGAATTGTGTGAGCTTGAAAATAGTGCCTCAATTTTGTAATTGCAAACACCAAGGCGAGACACATCTTCTCAATGGGCGTATAGTTCACTTCACATGGTGTCATAGTTCTACTCAAGTAGTAGAGTGCATTTTCTTTGCCATGGTCATTTTCTTGAGCAAGTAGACCTCCAATTGAACGTTCTTGTGCTGCAAGGTATAAGATCAATGGCCTTCCCAAAACAGGAGCGGCTAGGACAGGAGGCTTTGTCAGATAAGATTTAATGATTTCAAAGGCATTTTCACAGGAGTCATCCCATTTGAACGGCGTGCCCTTTTTCAGAAGTCGACTAAATGGTTGACAACGGCCAGATAGGTTGGATATGAATCTTCGGATGTATGCTAACTTCCCGTGTAGACTTCGAAGCTCGTGGATATTCTTTGGTGCTTGAATCTTAATGATTGCCTCAATTTTTGATTGATCAATTTCGATCCCTCGATGGCGGACGATTAACCCAAGGAACTTTCCAGAAGTGACTCCAAATGCGCATTTTAGTGGATTCATCTTTAGTTGATATCGGCGTAGACGTTTAAACACAACTTCAAGGTCCTTTAGATGTTCGTGACGCTTCTTTGTCTTCACAACTATGTCGTCGACGTAGCATTCAATGTTCTTGTGAAGCATGTCATCGAAAATCCTTTGCAATGCCCTTTGATATGTTGCTCCAGCATTCTTCAATCCAAATGGCATGACTTTGTAGCAATAAATCCCTTTTGGCGTTCTGAAAGCAGTCATCTCTTCATCCTTTGGATCCATACGAATTTGGTTGTAGCCTGAGGATCCATCCATGAATGACAAGGCTTCATGTCCGGTAGTAGAATCGATCATGAGCTCAGTTATTGGGAGTGGAAATTCATCTTTGGGGCATGCGCTGTTCAGGTCTCGAAAGTCTACGCAAACTCGTATTTGTCCATTTTTCTTCTTGACTGGAACTATGCTCGAGATCCACGTTGGATATTTGACTTCCCTTATGAAACCTGCATCAATAAGTTTGTTGACTTCCACTTCAATCTGTTGAACCAACTCTGCTCGGAATCGTCGTTGAGCTTGCTTTACTGGTCTAGATCCTCGTTTTACTGCGAGATGATGAACTGCTATTTTGGGATCAAGTCCTGGCATCTCCTCGTAACTCCATGCGAACACGTCTTTGTAGTCCCTAAGAAGCTTGATGTAATCTTTTTGGTCTTCTTCGCTTAAGAGTGCACTTAGGTATGGTTTTACGTAGTGTGTTTATAAATTATTAACTTGTGTGGTAATGAACATTTTATGAGAATGGATGTTGATCGTAATGTTGTGGACTAAAATGATGTAGTTGTGCAATATGTTCCATGTAAAGAATTTACAAACGTTGAGGAATTTTACGTTTTTGTATTGTAAAATTTCTGCAAAAAAAAAAATGATTGGTCGTTTTTTTTTTTCTAAGTATTATTTCGATCGGTCGATTTTTTCCGACCTCTCTAGTCAGATTTTGACCAAAACGATCGGTCGTTTTGTCAAAAACGACCGGTCGTCTTTTTCAGACCTCTCGGGTCATATTTAGACCAAAACGATCGGTCGTATTCCCTAAAACGACCGGTCGTCTTTTTCTGACCTCTCGGGTCAAATTTTAACCAAAATGACCGGTCGTTTTGTCAAAAAAGATTGGTCGTTTTCTGGCAAATTTTGCGGTTTTTCGCTAAACTTCAAACGCTCGCAACTCATTCGTATTTACTCCGAATTTGGTTCCGCTTGAACCGTTGACTTTGTATTTCAGTACTCTATAATTTTTAACTTTAGAAAGCTTGATAAAATGATTAGCATGCAAAAAGAACTTTTATCATGTTTTACATATTTTGTTGATACCCAAAACACTCAACTAGAGAGATTTAGCGGAATTTGAAATTTTTGGTGGAATGTGGATTTTGTTTAGTGTTGGGAGTCAAGATGAACAAGTAGAGTATTCATGTATGAGTAGTAGTGTCAAGTGAGGCAACTAAAGTGTCAGTTTAAAATGTTTGTAGTCATGGCTATTACCACAAGGACTAGTGGACGGGGACCAGCTACACGCGGGGGCGCACCACCATCAAGCGGTGTGGCTACCCGAGGTGGGGCAAATGGAAGAGGAAGAAGAGCTCCAAGGGGGAGGGAAGCAACTAGAGGAAGAAGGGCTGCTAGAGGTTGTGGGGGAAGAGGTAACGTTAGTGCCCAACCACCAGAGCAACCCGAGGAGGAGGTAGAGGCTGAGAATGTGTATGAGGAGGCGAATGAGGGGGAAGAAGAGACTTTCGGACCTGAACCGGAACTGGTAAACGCTAACCAAGTGATGACCGACCTTTAGAAGGTGGTGCAAATGATGGTGCAGAACGCACAAGCTGGGAGTTCAAGTAACAATGGATTGCTTAACTTCACCCGATTGGGGGCTCCGACTTTCGATGGGGTAGGTGAACCATCCATAGCTGAGGGATGGGTGGACGAAATGGAGAAATACTTATCGGCAGCGGAAATAGTAGATAGGGAACAACGAGTGAATATGGCTCAGTTTCACCTAAAGGGTGAAGCACGGAAGTGGTGGTTGGGGATCGTGGATACTTACGACTTAAGCAACATCGACTGGAACGAGTTCATCGAATTGTTTAATCGACAGTTTCTTCCAGATTCTTATAAGGATGAAATGAGGAGGCGTTTCGATGAACTATATCAAGGAGGTATGACCGTTCAAGCACACCAACTAAAGTTTACCTCACTCTCGAGGTATGCCCCACACTCGGTTCTAGGGAGTGCAGAAAAATATAAGAGATTCATGAAGGGACTGAACCCGACCATCTCATTGCAATTGGCATTGGCCCGCCATGTCAACTATAATGAGTTGGTAAAATCGGCTCAAGCTGTGGAAGGAGCTCTACTCCATAGCAAGAGAATCTCGGAGAAGTCGAAAACCGGAAATGCTCCGAGGGAACAGAAGAAGCGGAGTTGCGATATGGTGAATAATTCGCGTTTTCCACAACAGGGCAGAGGAGAGAAGGGCTTTAATCCACTACCAACAAACACCATAATGAAGAGAGCATGTTTGAACTGTGAAGATGTGAACCATCGACAATTCGAGTGCCCTAGAGTCCAATGTAGGACATGCAACCGGTTTGGACATATGGCAAGAGTTTGTAACTTGGGACAAGGAAGAATCGACACCAACCTACCTTTTAACAAACCTAGGTTGCCACCACCACCACCAAGAGGACCGGAATTTGTGCCACAACACCAATTGCATGGGAACCAAGGGGGAGGGTTCCGAGGTAACCACCAAGGAGGGGGAAACCGTGGGAACTACCGAGGAGGCCATTAAGACCTGGGGAACCGGGGAAATAATGGGGGAAATCGAGGACTGCAAGGAAACCCACCAGCTCAAGCTTGCCTATTTGCCTTGCCACATTTGCCAAATCAAGGAGACCCAGCAAATGTACAAGGTATGGTTCTTGTGTTCTCATCTTGGGCACATGTTCTTTTCGATACGGGAGCTTCGCGTTCTTTTATATCTAGATGTCTAGTAAAGTCGTTATCGTTAGAAATTGGGGTTCTGGAGAACCCGATTGTTGTAGAGACTCCTGTTGGGGGTCGAGTTGTGTTGGACCGAGTGTGTCGGTCTTGTGAGATAATGGTCGCGGACCACGCGCTTACATTTGATTTAGTTGTCATAGAGATGTCGAGATTCGATGTGATACTTGGAATGGACTGGTTGGTTCATTTCAACTCTTTCATCGATTGTGTTCGACGAAAAATTTTCCTTACAATTTCATCCGGAGATGAGGTGTTCTTTCATGGGGAAAGGGACGCTACCCTTTCTTCTATTCCTTATTATTCCAAGCGGGTTGTGGGCAACCTGTCTTGTCTTTTGGCTAGTCTCTCGATTGCGGATAATGGTGAGGAAGTGGAAACGTGGCCACGCGTAGTGGACGACTTTAGAGATGTGTTTCCGAAGGATCTACCGGGGTTACCACCGAAAAGAAGTTAGATTTTTCAATCGATTTGGTGCAGGGAACGGCACCCATAGCCATTTCCCTATACCGTTTGGCACCGGCAGAGTTAAAGGAGTTAAATAAGCAGTTAGAGAAACTATTAGAGAAGGGGTTTATTAGGCGGATTACGTCACCGTGGGCGGCACCGGCCTTATTTGTGCAGTTTCTTGGGTTTAGCGGGATACTATCGACGGTTCGTCAAGGACTTCTCGAAGTTAGCGACTCCAATGACTCACCTTACCAAGAAAGGGGTGAAGTTCGTGTGGAGTGAGGCTTGCGAAAAAGCTTTCCTAGAGCTCAAGAAGCGGTTGACTAGTTCCCCCATACTAGTTATTCTCGAGCAAGGGAAGGGTTACCAATTGTATTGCGATGCTTCGAAGGAAAGTTTGGGTTGCGTCTTGATGCAAGACGGAAAGGTTATCACATATGCTTCGCGACAACTAAAGGTTCACGAAAGGAACTATCCGACACATGACCTAGAGCTAGCGGCAATAGTTCATGCGTTGAAGATATGGATGCATTATCTGTTCGGGGAAAAGTTCGAAGTGTTCTCGGATCACAAGAGCTTAGGGTATATTTTTACCCAACGGGATCTTAATATGCGACAACGACGATGGATGGAATATTTGGAACAGTACGACTATGACTTGCACTATCACCCGGGAAAGGCCAATGTAGTGGCGGATGCTTTGAGTCGAAAGTCCCATGCGACCTTAGCGCATGTGGCGATCGAGGAATGGAGGATGATGGGAAAAGTGAACGACTTCAACTTGGAGTTGGGACATGTTAATGTGGGGACCTTGTACACAATAGTGGTACAACCAGAAGTTGTGAGTAGGCTTCTGGAAGCACAAGATGGGGACGGGAAAGTGGAGAACTATGAGAAACAAATGAGTTCGAGCGAAGAATTAGATGGTTGGACGAAAGGAACTGATGGAGGACTACGATTTAAGGGAAGGACTTATGTGACGGAAAACATGAGGAACGAGGAATTAAAGGAGTTTCACCACTCCCGATTAGCCGTTCATCCTGGCGGGACGAAAATGTATCACGATGCGAAGAGACAATTTTGGTGGCCCGGAATGAAACGAGATGTAGCTTCTTATGTTAGCAGGTGTCTAACTTGCCAGCAAGTGAAGGCAGAACACCAAAGGCCGGCGGGTAAGCTCCAACCCTTACCGGTGGCGGAATGGAAGTGGGAAAGGATAGCAACGGATTTTGTTACCAATTTACCTAAATCGGTAAGTGGGAATGACGTTGTGTGGGTTGTGGTCGACCGTTTGACCAAATCCGCACACTTCATTGCAATTAAGATGACGAATTCGGTGGAAATCTTGGGACGAAAGTATATTAAGAAAATTGTTAGACTTCATGGGGTACCGATTTCGATAGTATCGGATAGAGACGCGAGATTTGTGTCGAGGTTCTGGGGCGCATTGCAAAATGCCTTAGGGACCAAGTTGACAATGAGTACGGCATTTCATCCCCAAACGGATGGACAATCGGAGCGGACTATCCAAGTGCTAGAGGATATGTTGTGCGCGTGTGTGAATGACTTTAAGGGAGGCTGGGAGAGCCATCTACCCTTAGTTGAGTTTGCGTATAATAATAGCTTTCAAGCTAGTATTGGCATGGCACCTGTCGAGGCTTTATACGGGCGGCGGTGTAGGTCTCCGGTGTGTTGGACCGAGGTGGGACAAGCGGAAATGTTAGGACCGTAATTGATTCAAGAGACGACAGAAAAGATTAAGTTAATTCGACAAAGGCTTGAGATGGCTCGAAGTAGGCAAAAGAGTTATGCGGATAAGAGGAGGAGACCTTTTGAGTTCGAAAAGGGGGATCAAGTATTTTTGCGAGTTTCGCCAAGGAAGGGGATTATAAGGTTTGGCTCTAAAGGGAAGTTGAGCCCGAGATTTATCGGACCATTTGAGATCGTGGACCGAGTTGGAGAAGTTGCATACCGGTTGGACTTGCCACCAAAGTTGGTGGGAGTTCACCCGGTGTTCCATGTGTCAATGTTGAAAAAGTATCATCACGACCCTTCACACGTGGTAGACTTTGAGGACATTGAGGTTAGTGCGGATGTGACCTACGAAGTGGGACCTATGAGGATTATCGATGCGCAAGAGAAGGAACTTCGAAGAAAAACGATTAGATTGGTAAAGGTGGTTTGGAAACACCATGGGGCCGAGGAGGCAACTTGGGAACGCGAGGATGAGATGAAGAGGAAGTATCATGACCTCGTCTCACCTTAAGGTACTTTTCTTTAGATGCGTTCTAATTTCGGGACGAAATTTCTTTATCGGGGAAGGGTTGTAACGCCTAGAGTTTGGAGTTTATTTTATTAGAGTTTAGTTTAATAGAAAGACCCGTACTTTGAGTCTTGGGGACGTTTTGGAGTTTTTGAGTTGTTGTCTTTTATTCTGTTTGATATTGTATATAGGTGTTTACCTTATTTGAGATTCTTACATGTTGCTCATGTACTTGATTTATGGATTGTGGAGTTGTTACGGGTTGAGAACCCTGCATATTTTTTTAAAGATGGGCTATTTTTTAGCAGTAAATAAATAATTTTGATTAAGAGTTAACTTTTATAACTTTGGGACCAAATAGTTCGCTTCCCCAAACTCTCTCAAAACAGTTTTTCTAAACCTCTTTTCAGCCCACTTTTTAAAACAGTAAACCAAAAACAACCCAAAAACAAAGAGAGAAAAGAGAGATTCCAAAGCTTAAGAAGAAGAAGAAGAAACCACGTTAGCGGATTCTTACCGGAAGAAGCTCCTCTACTCACTAAGGTAACGGGGGTTATCCATTGCGACTAGACGAGTGTGTATGTTAGGGTTAGGTCTTGCGTTTATTTTAAATTGGGGTTTTGCCTTTTATCTCAATTATGTTCTTAAATTGTTAATTGGTTTTTATTTGTTGCACTTTTAATTCACTTATTTGAATTGGAGAAGTTGAGAATTTAGACATATTAATTTCGAATTAATGAGAATATGGATGGGTTTGCGTGTTTTTATGAGTTGATTATGTGTTGTTATAGTTGTTGATGTAATTGGGTAAATTTATGTTGAATAAAGATGAATTGTAGTTTATGCATACAAGGTGTTTGTTAAAATGCCTGAATGAGATTTTATGTTGTTGGAGTTGTTTGGCTAGTTGTGAATCTAGCACCTATGCTTATGAGTTATGTTGAATTACGTTAAAGTGACGTATGAGAATGTGATAATTGAATGGTTTATATTATTGGGCGAGACCTTGTGATTTAGAATAGTGGCAATGATCTATGTCTCTTCCTAATTCCGGGGACATAAGACGGCTGAGGGGATAGGAAATGACTCGTCTTACGGACTGGGACGAGTGGCGTGAGAGGTCCAAGTGCGCACTTTAAATCTAATTACTGTTAGCAATGGTCTATGTCTCTTCCTATACCGGGGACATAAGACGGCCGAGCGGTATAGGGAATGACCTACCTTACGGACTGGAGTAGGTGGCGTGAGAGGTCCATGTTTGCTATAGATGTGTATTGAAGTTATTTAATTTATTACGTTGTACGATGTTATTATATTTCTTTTTATACGTTGATTATCGTAGTTGTTGTTTGTGAGTTCTTGCATTTATGGGATGGAGTGACTGTATTTTGTGGTGCCGTCCCGTCTATGTATGTGCGTGAGACTCACCGTTACAGTTTTGTCTTTCAGGTACGACTTAGGTTGACACATTCGGATAGGAGCATTAGCGATGTATCGCATGGGCTCGGGGCTTCTTTCAGTTGCTTTCTTTTTCTTAGACTATATTTTTGAGGTTGTAGCCTACGGGCAAATTACATTCGTTGTTTTCTTTTTATATAACTTTGTTAAAACCATCTCGTCTTGTAGCCGCGTTTGGCAAACATTTTTATTTAATTGTTTAATTGTTCATTTAGCTCGCAAGTCTTTTTCTTTTAAAACTTAAATTTTGTATCAGCAGGTTCTTTTTCCTTTTGTTCAAAAAGGTCACGCCTCGATGTCCGTGTCTTACAGATTTCGGGGCGTGACAAGAGTAGTCAGAGTAAGGAAACAAAATATGTGACAGTACGGCGTTTATTGTGTAATCTTGGTTAACAATATTGCTTGAGTCAACCAAAATCAGTTAGAATCAGTTAGAATCAAGGCTTAGGGACAATCTTATACCGTGTCAATAGGCTCATTGGAATGGCTGTCTTGGCCAGAAAGAATTATTAATAGTACAATCGAGTTTGTGTTAGTTTATTGTCTCGCAATCACGATTGTTTATGATGTAAAGCTTAAAGGAGTTTGATCTCATATATTCGCAACATTTCAGCCACTCCAAAGAATAGAAGCTCAAGGATGTACCATATTCGTAATTTTAAACCACTAGAGCTGAACATAAAATGTGCCCCAGTTGACACAAGGTTTTCAGAGACACGCGCTTGGAATGGAACTCCCAAAGACCAATTAAAAGTAGAGCATGTTTTCAACAAAGATGTCATCCACCATTTGTTCAATCTGTTAGTTGCAGACCATATTTATCGTAGAAAAGAAGAAAAAAAACACCTATTGAAACGGAAAAACAAGAAAAAGTTTCAATGTTCATTTTTAAGTTCGAATCATCACTTCTTTTTACATGTTTCAAGATCTGGCTCAGAAACCATTATATCGGAAACTTGTTCAGATTTTACTTCTAGAAATGGGGATCTATTCAGTTGTTCCACACTGATGGTAATTACAAAGCAAATGTTCAACTCCAGAATAAAGAATTTGAAAAACATATCATATATTTAATCTACTGCATATTACGGTAAGAAGCATTTAAACGAAAAAAAACATATTAGGAAGGCAGACTAAGATAAGCATCATCCCAGAATTGAAATAAATATCCATGATTGTAAATAGAGTTTATAAAGAATCTTGGTGGAAATACGGGAGCCTGTAGTCTTATTGCTAATTCAGAAGCTTCCCAAGACACGCACCAATGAATACAATCGCCCCAACCCAAATGTTCGAAATAAACCTGGCAAGAACAGAAAAAAGAAACTCATATATTTGCATCGGAAAACTAATGGAACCTTGGAGTGCTCTTGGTATATTCATGACAATTTATTACTTGTTTTTGCAATCATCAGAGTTCGATAGATCGACTGTTATAACTTGCCATGCTAGATGTGCAGCGGCTAGGACTAAAGATGCATAAAATGGCCTTCCTATAAGTTGAGATGGAGAGAAGTATTAGCTATTATTGTAGCAAATTGTTACAACTCAATTTCATTTATAAATTGAGTTTAAAAGACAACAATAATGCCATAAGAACTATGGAAGAAATTTGAGAGGTGCATTTATTGATATTATCTGAGCTGTGGTTTAAGAGAATACCCATTTTGGCATTTAATCCACTAATAGCAAGACAGCCGATGGCGACAATATTGAAAACTGTACACCATACTTTAGTTAAATCTCCAAATAAAACAGCAGTAGATTTAACCCCAGCTTTGACATCATCTGCTCTATCCTGTTTCATCACATTTAAATTATTAGACATTTATAATCAAAAAATTGAATGTGTAGATTAAAACAAATCAGTGTTTTTAAAAGTCAAAACTTAATTAACTAAAGAGTTTTAAAAGCAAAATAGCAAGATTTTTAAGCTTTATTAAAGCTTTGATCGAGCTTTTCACTACAAAGAGAACTTTTAAAACAATGAGACTAATACAGAAGATGCTTTAATTACTCATGTATTCTTCATGAGAAATCATGAAGAGCCAAACTAATGCTTCGCAGCTGCCACTGCCATTGCAGCAACTTTGTTTGCCTACTTAATGAGAGACTTTTCTGACATTTCATGGGGCATGACCGTGCTTCTTAGATAACCTCGACAAATAGACCAAGAATCAATAACTGCCTTTACTAATGGTAAATGGTTGCGCTGAGAAAAGAAAAAATTTATTTTGTTTATTTATTTGTCGAGGCTCACTTATTATATTCCCTCCATAAGTAATATTCATTTTGGGCAAAAATCAAGAAATAGGATTGTTATGATTACTGTTTTAGAAACTCTTACAAGTAGTATGGGTAGGAGCTTCATGATATTTAAGATGATGAGTACGGTCGGTCTCCATAGTAGCTAATCATTTTGTACCAAATTGGGTGGCCACTTATTCGAGCACCGGAGACTAGATTAGTGGTTCGAAATTTGTATTTTTGTAGCCTTGATTAGTAATTTTAGTTTCCAGTTTTTATTTTAGTGCATTGATTAATTTTAGTGGTTCAATTACACTATGCTTTTAGTAGAGATTTTTATCACGGTGCTACTGGTCTGTCGGCAGTTACCAATAAGATTTGCTCAGCCTATGGGCCTCTTATACCTATTATATGAAATTGTTCGCTTACCTGCCAAAAAAAAAAAGGACATGTAAAGCGGTTTTATGGGTAAACGTTTGAAACACTAAGGAACCCCTACCTAGTCTAGCTTACACCTCTTGAATTAGTTAAAAGTTTCAATTCACCCTAAAATCGCATGCCTTTCTACACCTAAAATAATTTTAGCCCTCTTTCACTCCCCCCAATCATTTATTTCCCACTTGAAATCAATTTTATCAATCACTCTTTTACCAGTAATATCCCCGAACTTGATCTTAGGGTAGTTTTAACAATTTTGTTTATTTGTTTTTTTATTTAGAGATTATGACGTACACAATAAATAATATTTATCGAGAGGTGAAGCCTGGAGTGTGAACGGGATAGAGGAAAAACGCTAACAAGTTGTGTAGAATTCGAGATCCTGGTCCGTCAG
Organism: Primula vulgaris; assembly: GCA_963920805.1. Classification (NCBI taxonomy): domain Eukaryota; kingdom Viridiplantae; phylum Streptophyta; class Magnoliopsida; order Ericales; family Primulaceae; genus Primula; species Primula vulgaris. The sequence goes on along the minus strand of OY987215.1, from coordinate 28,291,272 downwards.
ATGGGTAAGGTGGAGGGTGATTTGTCAGACCAAATCATAATAATTTCTTTTAGTAAAAAATAAGGAACAATATTATTTTGCGGGAATGTCAGTTGAAGGATGTGGATGCATTGGGTCTTATCATATCTCTTTTCTTTTTTGATAATAATTGTTAGGTCCTAGAATCGAGATTCAAGTGACATATGTGGCGGACATATTATGTGAAGATTCTGTAAAAGATCTTTTGTGACTCAAATTCATGTTGATCAGCTAATGTCGATTTGAAGGTTATTTAGAATGAAGGAAATATGATTTTTTCATTATTTATTCAAAGATTTTAATGATAAGGAAGATATTATATGGGGAAGATCTTGAAGATAAGTAAAGAAGATTTTGAAACATCTTTCATATTTGAAACTTAGGATATTTTGTAAAGACTATATATAAAGTCTATTAGCATTTAATATTTCGTGTGTGTTTACAATGTAGATATTATTATTATGGAGATCAAACACCCGTTGCATGCGAGACAGAATAACACGAGAGATCATGGAGGGATGCAAGTTGATTATACAATAGTTGAGAGATAGAAGCAATAGCATTATAGGTATAAAACTGTGAGAGAGCCATAGGTTTTTGTATGTCTCAAGTTCTAGTAAGCCTTTGCAATATTCTAATCTGACGAGAGCTCCGAAGAGTTAGACTTGGCCGAACTCCGTTATCGAACGTCTCGCGTTCATCGTTTTTATTTACTCTGCCAGAAACTTTCAGTTGCAACTGAAAACATTTCAGTTACAACTGAAATTGCATAACAGCACTCGAAACTACGTTATTTCAATAATTACCACATTGGAAGTAGGAGTGATCGATCCTGAACTTGAGCAAGTTATACTAACACCCAACTAGTTGTGCAACCCTCAATGCTCCGTCAAATCGTATATCTTAATAGCAAATCACGTCATTGAATATACATATAAGACCTACTGATAAAATTACAGAACTATCTGCAAAGCACAAAAACTTACCTGATGTGCATATATGGTGTCATATGCCAGTGTCCAAAAGCTTAAAGAAATGTAAAGTGGGAGTACAATAGGGAGATCAAGACTTCCCTTAACTGCAGTCCACGCTACGAAAGTAATCCAGTTTAATGACACTCCTAAATATGCTTGAGGCTGCACACATGAAAACGATTATAGATTTAGCGAAAAGATATATGATAAAATTCTCAATAAAAAGTGTTAAGTGAAACAACTATATAAAAAAAACTGTTAAATATGGTACCCCACTACTTTGTTGTAAAAGGAATAATTAATCACGTTGTTAAACCTTTTGAATGCATGCCTGTTATGTCCTCAAAATATTGTTTTCCATTTCATATGAAAGTCCAATGCTTATTTTCAACACATTCAAGTCCAGAATATATCCAAGTATAAACTATAGATGGGCTTATTCCAAAAATATATTACATGAGGCTTGAGGCTGCACACACGAAAACAATTATAGATTTAATTATAGATAGATATGATAAAATTCTCAGTAAAAGTTTTCAGTGAAACAATTATATATAAAAAAAACTGTTAAAGTACCCAATATGTGAGTCTCTTCATGAGGGGATAGAGGAAGAACAGTGGAAAGAAAGGAACTCCCACTACTTTGCTGTAAAAGGAGAAATTAATCACGTTGTTAAACTGTAGTCTGTAGAGCACTCATATAAATCACACAATTTTATTTTAGTCATATAATATTGTCGTTAATCTTAACTTTAGATGGGCTTGAGCTCTGCCGGTGAGCTGGATAGCTATATTAACAAGCTAAGTACTCGACTAAAGCAACCCATTTGATCGAGGAACATGAGAACAGTCTAAATGTAATAGAGGACTGCATCTCTATTTGATTTATATAAACATGGTTAGCCTGTCGAATGTTCAAATTGGTAAAGCGAGCGCGTCGCAAGATTTTATAAACAGTTTACAAACATAATTAGTTGCTATTACGTTGCTAAAATTTATTGACTTTCACTTTACAACTATTTTCAAAAGTTGTTTTTCGCTATCCCCATTTTCTTGTAGTATTTCCCGATTCCTATAGTTTGAGACCTGAAAATTTGTGAAAATTTTCATTTCATTTTTCAGGATTTACGTTACGTTTTCGTTTCCCGTTTTTGATTGCCGTTTTCGTTGACTTTCTTTCCTGAAAAATATGGTTGAAAGCACAACAAGTCATGGTAGCCGGAACTTAAGAAGCGAATCAACCAATCCATAACAACACCAAAAGTATGATTTAACTATTTCCCTCTAAACGTTATCATTTATAATATTTAAACTCTGCTTTTAGTTTCTCTTTCTTTGTAAAGTAATTGATCTGTTCAGTCTAGAACAATTTTACAATAGTTTTTCTATGACTGAGCGACAAAAACCTGTAGTTGTTCAATCCTGGAAGTAAAATAGCCAGGCACAAAAGTAGCTGAAGAAAGAGAAAACAGGATCCTTGGAGTAATGTGACCTCTCCAGAAGCAATTGGTCGCTGCTTACTGCGTTCCACCTGCGCGTTACATAGTACAATAAAAATAGTTATTATTGAACAACTAAATTACGTATACAAAAGTTGTCAAAACAAAAGGGTTGTCCTCATTAGCGGTCTCACCATTAGAAATTACAATTGATTATTTGTACCTCCAAGATGAAGATACCTTAAAATTGAGTCATTAATTATCAAAAAAAGAAGTATTTATATGCAAATGTGCATATCGATCTTGCATTTTTCGTAGTATGAGACCACTTATTAGATACAAAGCTTTTTTAAAAATTGTGTATTTTAAATGGTTAGATGAGATTGATTAAATGATAGTTTCTTACAGGTTAGTTTTATTCATATATACTGCTATAGTTAAACATGAAAATTTTAAGGATTGAGTGAAAGAAAACCACCTTGTAAACAGTAAATTAAAGAATTACATGGAATATCCTTTTCGCCGGACGTGACCCACAACCATGCAGTTTTATGGCTAGATCTCTAATCATTCAGTATGATTTTTGGTCCATACACGTTGTGCTCATAATTTCTTACCTACCAATATTATTGTTTCTTGATTATAATTTTTTTTGAAGGGTTGTTTCTTAATTATGATTGATTTGCAGGACAATTGAGTTGTTTTATGCTTAGGTTGCTATTGGAGAGTCTTTATTGTAGGTTGTTATATGATGTTATGGTGGTTGAGATATGAAAGTCAATTTTTAGAAGTGTTTTAAAAAGCGAAATCTTAGCTAAATCGTTTTTTATAAGAGATATTATAAAAGCGTAAAAAATGTAAGGTTTAGCGGCCTAAAAGGTGAAAAGGCGAGCTTTTTAAGCTTTGAATCGAGTTTTTTCACTACGAAGCGCTCTTTCTAGAACAGTGAATTTTTTAGTGACTTCTTCGGAATTGCTCATGTCAGGGATGGATAGTATATGGGGTATATATGGTTTCGAGGGTTAGGTCGGGTGATAACTAACTTTGCCGCCATGACTATACCCTTTTTGATTAAGGTGTTTGTAATTGTAACTAGTGAAAAGCTATGGGATGGTTAGTGTGATAAAAGTATTAAGAACTCAAATCTTTCTTAAACACTCCACTTCCATTGGTATTTTTTCACGAAAAGCAGACATGAGATAAGAAATTCGGTGTTTCACTAAGATTTCAAATAGCGGTCCTAAATCCAAGTTGATTCTATTTCGCTTCTTACTCGGAGAAAGATGATCAAACAATTCCCATCCTTTTGATATATAAGGCATCCTCCGGATGATTCAAATTGAAGGAATTGGATGTCCAACTTGGACCTTATATAAGACGGCTGCGTATAATGATTGATTGCATAGGATCAAATCTATTTCCGGGCGTGATTCTCTTTCATTGAACACATTTAATATGAAGTCGGACAGATATCTATTTTTCTTATTCAGTCAAAAACTTTGAACAAAATCAAGTACCTTTTGGTCCATATCACGATCAAATATATCGTTAATGGTGCATGCATAACCTCTTATGGGCAATGATGCAATTCCGAAAAGTGCCAATAATCCCAGGTCCGGTAAACTTCTTGGGGAGGCTGCCAGTGCAATTGCCCTAAAATAAATTGACAAAGAAGAGGACTTTTCAGCTTTTAATACATTTTCAAGATATTCTTATTGACTACATGTATATTAACATTTATTAGCCAAATATTAGCTATACTTTAGGTCTGAAATCATACCAGAAGCAAGGCCAAATGTAGAACCAAGTCACTATCGGTCTATCTACACGCGCAAGTCGAGCGTATGGACGTGTTTTCTCAGGCAGATACAGATCAACCCATGAAACTTTTGTTGTTCCTTTGCCACCTTCTATCTCCTTATCTTCAATTTCAGCAGAAAAACATTAAGATTTATATATATTCATTCATCCATTTCAAGTTCTGCCTGATTGGCCACTTCTATTGTTCTTAAGTAGTGCTTTAAAGAGTTAATCGAGAAAATTATTTCTGGTAACAAGTATTATTTAGTAATATATATTTCTTTAGGAGGTAATGCCCAAAACATACAATTAACTAAAACATATTACCAAAATATACAACATCTAAAAATTTCTTCTCAAAACATACAAATATAAAATTACACATATTTAAACAAAAAGTCAAACTTTCCTTCTTCTTGTAGTGAAATTTTCCTATATATGCTGCTTGGTATATATGTTTAATTATGTTAAAGTTGTCAGATACGATTCAAATTCTCTAGAGTTCATATTGCACTTACATATTCTAGAGTTTCATCTAACAGATAAAATTAAAAGAATCAAATGGTCTAAATTTATGCATGAGTTTTATAATTTTATTTTTATATAATTTTATTATATATAGATGACAGCCTGCCGACCATGTACGATAACTGCTCGATTTGCATAAAACTAGAGCTACTTGGTTTGCAAATGTTTATTATAGTTGTCAGATATATTGTTTTTTCTTTTTGACAAAAGGTTTCGCCGTGCTTATAAATCTATTATTTCTATTCTGAATCTAAAGAACGAGAAATAAATATTACAGATACTATCTAAAGATTTAAAAAACTAACACATAGTAATGTATATGAGACTAGTTTAATCCATTAGAGCTAACCTAGTAGGTCAGTTTCCCCATTCTTAAATAGGTGGTGAAGAGTTTGGGGTAGGTGTGAAATTTGTTCCTCTTAAAAAAGATTTTAAAAAAAAATAGACGAATTTAAACCTGCACCCGAAAAGTACGAAAAAAACTAACCTATTTCACCACTAGGGACGGTGGAAGAATCAGTGTTCTCGAGAGCTGACACCACAATGGATTTGATTTTGAACCTAATATTTATAATTGTAATATTTCGGCTCAAAGAAGAATTTTTATCGTCGCTATTATTATTAGTCATAGGTTTTATGACTAACGGCACGACACCATGACTTTTTCTCTATATTATTTCTATTCTGAGTCAAAAGAACGAGAAATAAATATTACAGATACTATCTAAATATTTCAAAAACCAACACATAATAATGTATATAAGACTAGTTTAATCCATTAGAGCTAGCCTAAGGTCAGTTTCCGCATTCTTAAATAGGCGGTGAAGAGTTTGAACCTTATAATGGGGGTAGGTATTAAATTTGTTCATCTTTAATAAGATTTTAAGAAAAAAACTAGACGAATTTAAACCTGCACCCGAAAAGTACGAAAAAAACTAACCGATTTCACCACTAGGGATGGTGGAAGAATCAATGTTCTCGAGAGCTGACACCACAGTGGATTTGATTTTGAACCTAAAATTCATATTTGTCATATTTCGGAACGACACCACAGTGGAAGAATCAATGCTAGCAGATTTTTTATTGTCGCAATTATGATTAGTCATATGTTTTATGACTAACGGCACGACACCATGGATTTTTCTCTCCCTTAACTTCAAGGAACAAAAGCCAACTGCCAGAGGACTTGCAAAGAATGCCATTTCTCTCTCCCAATGTTTTAGTTTGTAAATACATATGTACTTATAGTATTATTTACAAAGAGTACTATGCTTGCTAGCTAGTTTAAGGGCTTGAATCAGTATGAGTTGATTAACTTGCTTAATAGGTAGTTTAAGTCAGATTCTTGCATCATTTTCAAATTGAATGATGTTAGATTTATCAAGTAAATCAAAAGGATGAATTCCAAACTTAATAAATATGACAAAGAATCAAGTACGTAGTTTACCCGATTATCGTATATGAATAAAAATCACAACTTCATTTACGTTTTTATCTCATCTCCACCTCGACTAAATAAGTCAATATTGATGTATAGCTTTGCTTTTTTATAAACTATCATAAATGTATTTGTATTTACGAATACGATCATACATTCAGTGCTTAATTGTTTGTTGGGCATACCCACATTAAAGTAATCAAATTTATATATTTTAAATGCTTTTAACCATTTTATGTAAATATTCTAATTGATTTGATAAGTTATACCAGGATTGATATGAAAAGAAATTAAAGGCATATAAATTAATGAAATCAAATTTGTAAACAACATTAGTGAAGGCACGTTTTTTTCTTTAAACAACGGACACGTTTTTTTCTTTAAATATGTACCTACTACATACTTTGATTGATTGATTCACCAATACCACCGACTAAGATTTTATGATTTATTACTTGAATAAAGATGTTATTTGTTGTAGTCTGACTGAGTTTAGATCTATGAGTAATTGACAAAATAACAAATAAAATTTAAATAAAATGAACACAAAGCATTTGCTTAACGGAGTTCCATATTCAAGTGTACTATCTGAGACACTCACCCAGATTATGGTATTGAAAAACTTACAAAGTAGTGTTGGATTCCGTGTACGAAATAACAATTAATAATAAATAAAGGACTAAACAAGAATTAAACAAAACCAGTGTAATCTTTATTAATTTCCAAATGGAATACAATAAACTGATTACAACATGTAAGTACTGAAAAGTAATTAAAGCAAATGTTATCAGATTATTATCAATTAATAATCTGATGTACTGTTTTGCAATTAAAAGAAACTGCCGGACTGGAAAGTATAAACTTAACAGCCGGACTGTTCTGTTTTAAATTGAAAGTACAAGACTGAATTGAAACTATTCTAATTACAGAATTAAATTACAGAATAGTAATTACAGCAAAAAAACATAACTTTAAAGTAATTACAGAATAGTACAAACTGGATAGAATTGAAAAACTGGACAGAATTAAAAACTGGACAGAATTGAAAAATAAAAAACTGGACAGAATTGAAAATAAAACAAGACGAGTCTACTGTTAACAGTATGCCCTTAACCGATATTCGCCCAACCACCTTAAAGTTTCTGGTTGCGTTGGCGCTTCGATCCCAAGGTACAACGTCTCTCGGAAGACTCGCCGGAAACTGGCGACGAGTCTAAGTCGAGCTTTTAGTGGGTGGTTCTCTCTGGTTCTAAGTGCTATGAAAAAATTATGCTGTTTAGAGAGAAGGAGATACTGATTTTGAATGTATGAAATGTGAGGGGATGGCTGCCTCTTTATAGAGTAATTCTGAAACCGCAGAATTAATTGGTCATTTAATTCTGGGAGTTACACCCCCAGAATCCGCCTCCATTACTGCTGGAGTTTCAACCTTTCTGGAACTCTAGGGACTGCTCTTGCAAATATGCAAAAGTCCTTTTTCAGTTTAGTACAAGACCCAAGACCCAAGACCCGAGACATTCCCCAAATCCCAAATCCCGCATCCCGCGTCCCGCGTCCCGCGTCCCGAGACCCGAGCGAGCGCGCGCGTGTGTGGTACACACTAACCCACTCATGGGTATGTGGACTTTATTAGTTTACCAACTACATGGGATGACCTTGTATATATAGTGAAAAAATCAACCTTGATTTTACAATGTGGGATAACCCTCAAGGGTTAATTCCACTCTCTACTCCATTTTCCAGATTTCAGTTTTTCCCTCTTTCGAGTACCAAGCTTCGAGTCCAATTATCATTCACATCCTTCCTCCGAATGGGTCATGCGATATACCGTTACGAAGCTCGTCGCACGAGCTACTCAAACACATAGAGTATGGCCTCAGAAAAACTGAGGAGTCGCATTAAAAATTGACTCAAAGATGGTCCCTGACCACTTGGAACAACCATGTTTAAAACATGTTTTCCTACACATTTTTCCAACAATCCCCCACATGAATGCAATTGGCTCGAAAGCCCATGTCCTAAATTTAAATCAAGAGAACCGCAAACGTTCACTGCCTAAGGTCAGGTAGCGCGCGCCTTGAACCTACCGTAGCGGAATACCACCCAGAATACTGCTATTAGGTAGCTGTAAAGCTTTCAACCATCAAGCTTTGTGTATCCCAGAATGGCACCCGCACAGTGCTCTCTCTATCCACGTACTAGGCCCTTTAGTTGTTGTCCATATTTGGCCTGGACTGCCTTGGCAACTTCAACTGAGTGCTCTAGTGAATTTGCCCAAGCTCATCACATGGTACCGCCCTTACACACTCATTATAGGTGTTCCAAGTCGAAAGTGTCCTGACTCACTTTACTCGACCGTCGAGTTACTTGGATCATTAAGAGCCTCAAGCTCACCCTTACAATGGTACAGGTCTATCACTCTGTCATCGCGGAGATGGGATGGGAACTCCAGGTTCCCGAGTGCTTTGTTCGGTTGCCCTCACAGTTCAGTTTCCCTTTGAACCTATCAGAAAATATTCCGTTTAGGTTGGGTTGCCTATGTTGGGTCCACCAATTTAATGGTCTTTAATCCCATTCCGTTCGATGACGTCTCGACTCCCACTTGAGTCAAGCCTTTTGTTAATGGATCCGCTATGTTTTCCTTTGATCTCACAAAATCTAAGGATACCACACCGTTGGATAACAATTCCCTCACGGATTTATGTCTGCGACGTATATGTCGAGACTTTCCATTATACATATGATCCTGAGCCCGCGCAATAGCTGATTGACTATCGCAATGCATGCTTATTGCGGGAACAGGTTTTGGCCACATTGGAATTCCTTCCAATAGACTTCTCAGCCAGTCTGCCTCTTCGGTTGCTAAGTTTAATGCTATGAATTCAGATTCCATAGTTGACCTTGCAATACACGTCTGCTTGGAGGATCTCCAAGACACAGCAACTCCTCCCATTATAAACACATATCCACTCGTGGATCTTGTGCTATTGGAGTCTGATATCCAGTTGGCATCTGAATACCCTTCCAGTACCGCTGGATATCTGGTATAGTGCATCCCGTAATCGGCTGAAAACCTCATATACCTGAGAAGTTTCATTATGGTCTTCCAGTGTTCCTCATTTGGATTACTGGTGTACCTGCTCAGTCTACTCACTGAGTTTCCTATGTCTGGTCTAGTGCAATTCATTATATACATGAGACTGCCTATGACTTGAGAGAACTCCAATTGATTCACGCTTTTACCGAAATTCTTTTTCAGGTTACAGTTGAACTCAATTGGGGTTCTAGACATTGCCTTACTGCCCTTGTCAAACTTGTCTAAAACTTGTTTAACATAGTGACCTTGGGACAAGGCATATCCTTCTGATGTTTTGGTAATCTTCATACCAAGTATTACATCAGCTAAACCCAGATCCTTCATATCGAAGTGTTGTGACAACATTTTCTTTGTGGAGCTGATTCTATCATTACTCCCAATTATGATCATGTCATCCACATAGAGACAGACTACTACACAGTCTCTTCCACTTCCTTTAGAGTAGACACATTTATCACACTCATTAATGTGAAAACCGTTTGATAGCATAATTCTATCAAACTTCTCGTGCCATTGCTTTGGCGCCTGTTTGAGTCCATATAGAGACTTTACAAGTTTGCACACTTGGTGCTCTTTACCAGGAACTACAAACCCTTCCGGTTGTTCCATGTAAATCTCTTCTTCCAGTTCTCCATTTAGAAACGCCGTCTTTACATCCATTTGATGTATTTCCATATCAAACAAAGCTGCGAGAGCAATGACGATTCGGATAGACGTTTTCCTGGAGACAGGAGCATACGTGTCGAAATAATCGACACCTTCAGTTTGCCTGAAACCTTTAACTACAAGTCTCGCGTTGTATTTCTCAATCGTACCGTCAACCCTTAACTTCCTCTTGAAGATCCACTTGTGACCCAGGGGCTTACATCCTTTCGGAAGATCCACTAGTTCCCAAGTGTGGTTTTGCATGATTGATTCAATTTCATTTTGAATGGCTTCTTCCCAATATTGGGAATCCGGTGTTGACATAGCTTGCTTATATGTCACCGGTTCGCCTTCAACCATGAAGGTTAAGAAATCAGGTCCAAAAGAAGTTTCCTTCCTTGCCCTTTTACTGTGCCGAGGCTCTTCCTCTTCCTCTTCCTCTGTCGGTTCACTTGCCCCCACATTTCCTTCACTGTTCAACTCTTCAGTTGGTATAGATGTAGGTAATTTCTGGGGAAAGATATTTTCAAAGAAAGAGGCCTCTCGGCTTTCCATATACGTATCTATGTGCACATCAGGATTGTCCGACTTGTGCACGAGAAACCGATATGCACTACTATTCTATGCATATCCAATGAACACACAGTCCACCGTCTTAGGACCAATCCTCATCCTCTTAGGAGTGGGAACTAGGACCTTTGCGAGACAACCCCAAACCCGCAGGTTCTTATAACTGGGTTGATGACCTTTCCATAATTCATATGGAGTCTTTTCTCGCTTCTTATGTGGTAACTTGTTTAAAACATAGTTAGCGGAAAGTATCGCTTCCCCCCATATGTTCTGGGGTAACCCAGAACTGATTAGCGGAAAAGCTGGACAGAATTGAAAACTGGACAGAATTAAAAACTGGACATAATTGAAAAATAAAAAACTGGACAGAATTGAAAATAAAACAAGACGAGGCTACTGTTAACAGTATGCCCTTAACCGATATTCGCCCAACCACCTTAAGGTTTCTGGTTGCGTTGGCGCTTCGATCCCAAGGTACAACGTCTCTCGAAAGACTCGCCGGAAACTGGCGACGAGTCTAAGTCGAGCTTTTAGTGGGTGGTTCTCTCTGGTTCTAAGTGCTATGAAAAAATTATGCTGTTTAGAGAGAAGGAGATACTGATTTTGAATGTATGAAATGTGAGGGGATGGCTGCCTCTTTATAGAGGAATTCTGAAACCGCAGAATTAATTGGTCATTTAATTCTGGGAGTTACACCCCCAGAATCCGCCTCCATTACTGCTGGAGTTTCAACCTTTCTGGAACTCTAGGGACTGCTCTTGCAAATATGCAAAAGTCCCTTTTCAGTTTAGTACAAGATCCGAGACCCGAGACAAATCCCGCACCCCGCGGCCCGCGACCCGAGCGAGCGCGCGCGTGTGTGGTACACACTAACCCACTCATGGGTATGTGGACTTTATTAGTTTACCAACTACATGGGATGACCTTGTATATATAGTGTAAAAATCAACCTTGATTTTACAATGTGGGATAACCCTCATGGGTTAATTCCACTCTCTAGTCCATTTTCCAGATTTCGGTTTTTCCCTCTTTCGAGTACCAACCTTCGAGTCTAATTATCATTCACACCCTTCCTCCGAATGGGTCATGCGATATACCGTTGCGAAGCTCGTCGCACGATCTACTCAAACGCATAGAGTATGGCCTTAGAAAAACTGAGGAGTCAAATTAAAAATTGACTCAAAGATGGTCCCTGACCACTTGGAACAACCATGTTTAAAACATGTTTTCCTACACATTTTTCCAACAAGCAGAACTTCACACTTATAAAACTAAAGATTCACTCACTATTAAGTTGTGGAATACTTCCACTCAGAATAAAATCAAGGTGATACCAAGGTTTTTTATTCCAAACAAATTGATGTTGATTTGATTGACGTTCACAGATTTGTCAAAAACAGTCTTTTCAAGACAAAAGTTTTCAATTGTTGCCACAAGATGTGAAAAATTTACAACAAGTAAGTGCGTAGATGAATAGATAGAAGTCTACGCACTTACTTGTTGTAATTTTTACACACAGTTTTGTGGACTTGCGGCCCTTGCCCTCCACAGGTTTTTGTATTTCATTCTAATTTAATTTTTTATTTTACAGAGATTACATGCATATGATGAACTAATCGTGTACTTTTCTGTTCATTTTCGAAATATAGGCTAACCCTACTTACTGTTTAGTTTTAGCCAGTTAGGATTGACTTACTACCCTCTACATGTAATTTTTACACATAGTTTTGTGGACTTGCTACGGCCCTTGCCCTTCACAGGTTTTTAATTTCCTTCCATATTAATTTTTTTCCTTTACACAAATGAGAGATTACATGATGAACTAATCAGTGTACTTTTTTGTTCATTTTCAAAATATAGGCTAACCCTATTTACTGATAAGTTTTTAGTTGGTTAGGACATAGGATCACTGTTTTAAAAAAGCGCGTTTCGTAGTGAAAAGTATCTATTCAAATCTTAAAAAAAAAGCTTAAAAAACTCGGTTAGGCTGCTAAATGCTTAGCATATCTCTTGCTAAAACGTTTTATCTAAGATTTCGCTTTTTATAAAATTGGTTAGGATGACTGTATTTTTTATTTTTTATTTCAACATTGTTTGCATTAAGAGAACCTAATCAAAACACTGCTCTAACAACATAAATCTTGACTGATGCCCTTCACAGGTAACAATAAAATGCACTACAACAAACAGTATCACCAACCTATACTTATATAGGACCCTGTTAGTTCATATTTTTATTTAAAATACTTTTATTTTGGTAACATTAAGCGCATATAGTAACTATTTGTTTTAGAACACGGTATAAGTCAAAACGTCTAGGAGTAGGTAAAAAAAAACATGAAAGCGGAACTGACCTGAACCCAACCTGACATGAAAGCGGTCGATATATAGTATAATTTGGTCCAGTTTCGGTTCAAAAGTTTGAAAACCGAAACTGAAAACTGATTATCTATAGCTCATTTATTTGTTTAGTTGAGTAAAATTGGTTATTCCTCACCCACAAGCTCCTCTCTCTGTCTTTTTGCTTTTGATACTCCTAATGATTTACAAACAAAAATCTCAACTCAAGCAATCATTTTTTTTCTTGATTATTTTTTTTGATTTTATTAGTAATTCGTTTTCTTTGCGAATAGTTCGTAGCACATTCCATTTCAAACTTAATCTATCGAGTTGTTATTTATAATTTAAATTCTGAGTTTCTAATTTTTTTTTCCTTTAAAAACCAAATAGACCGAACCGAACGATTTTGGTTTAGTTTTTTTTTAATTTCCAAAAACATGAAAATAGGACCGCGACAGGTATAAATTTCGGTTTGTCTCAAAACCGAAGCGCACCGAACCGTGGCCGTCCCTAGTCACTAGTTAGTTTGTTGTCCTATACTACATTTGCAAACATATGTAAAATTATTTACACACAAGTTTATGATCTAATCATTGTATTTTCACTAAAATGGGGTAGAATCTGACCATTAAGTTATAATATCATTACATGTATACAAGTGCAGGAAGTGTATAAAAAGTGTGGTATTGGAAAGATCAAATGGATTGAGGTCAAGTGGTGCGGCTCTTGGAGTTCAGGCTAATGGTTGGCGAGCTCTTCACCAGCTTGGCGTTGCTTCGACACTTAGAAAAGATTCCTTTCCCATTGAAGGGTACCTTTATCATCACTATTGTTTACTACATGACTAATCTCTATTGTCGAGGAATCCCGAAAGTAGATTTCTATATTAGACGAATTTTCTTGAAATGAACCCCACCCCTTTCCTTGAAATTAAAGAGATTCCTATTTCTACTTATTATATGATGACATTTACCTTTTCTAATAATAGATAGGTTAAATAAAAAGTACAAGAAGCATTTTACAGATTGTTTTGCAAAAATAATAAATAAAAACAATTGTTTTACAAGCTTTTGAATCAATGAGAAAACTTAGTGTTTTCTAATTGAAATCTGCATTTTTACAATCAATAGGGTATTATTATCAAGTTTCAAACTAAAGATTATAGTTTACGACTTTTTTCATCCAATAAACTGGCTGTAGCTCACCCCAAATAAAAACGCTAATATACTGAGGCCACTAAATTCAATTTTTTGAAACTGAAGTCACCAAATCAAAGTTGACCGAAAAGATAGATGTTGAACCTTAAAGTGATAAGAAACCACAACAAATAGTGAAACTTTTGCTTTGCGTATTTTGTTTTCCAGATTTATTGCTGCTTCCTCTCATTCCAGATATTTTTTGTAGGGTAAGAGACATATGGCTGGATACGGGCGTAAACAAGCAATCACAAATGGGGTAAGCTCGTGAAAGTTTTTTTTTTTTTTTCAATATCATACTCATAAGTTTGTTTGGTTTTTGTCTTCGTTTAGCCCCAAGTGATATGAAATTAAATGTTGTTAGTTCATAAATTTCTAAAAGAAATTGGGTGAATTTTCTCTTTTGAGGATAAACGGACACTTTCGTTCAGAAAATAAAGTTCTATAGGCAATTGACTTGATTACTTTGCTACATCATTTATGTCTCTATCAGTAGAAAAAATATGAAGTCGAACTTTGAAAGGGAACAAACATTAGTTAAGTTGAGTTCCTTCTTCATACTAATATTTTTATATCAACTGCTTAACAAAAGGACTGGTGAATCCCGATGCTTGAGGCGAAGCAATCTCATAAACGCTTTAGCCGCTCCACTGTCACCTGGCACTATACGTTTAGGGTGCCACATAATTTCTGTTAAACGGGATCCGTTGTCCACATATCACGTTCTTCAGCTGAAAGATGCACATCCATCTTGGCTATGGTAAGCTTTTGTAAACTTCATTTGATAACCCTTACTTAAGAATAGTGTCTAAAAACCAGTGTTTTAAAAAAGGCGAAATCTTAGCTAAAGAGTTTTAGAGGACTAAAAAACAGAAAAACGAGCTTTACTAGTACAAGGAAACTACATATGGATGGATGGGGATAAACAGGCATGAAAGTTACTAATCACACTAAAAAAAAGTTGAGTGAGATGAAAATAAGTTGAATCAGTAGGTCAATAAGACAAGATAAGAACCAATATCAAGAAAGAAAAAACATAGTATGAACAAGTTCAGTTGAAGAGTCCAGTGATGCATAGGAGGACTACAAACCTAAGGGCGGTCCTTGACAATTAACCGAAACACATACTTTTGAAAACAGGCAATCCATGATAAAGAACAATGATCTTAATCCCAAGAATATAAAAAAGAATAGCTAAGATGTGAGATTTTAGTCCTAAATAGTGTTTGATATCGATAGTACCACCTATTTAGTACTCATATCATCTTTATATACACCGGGAGTAATATGATCTATAAAATCCGGAGAATGGTTAAATATGTTATGCTATCGTAATTAGGTAAGTTTACGACATTCTTATCCTCAACAAACTAAGTATTAGGAGAAGACCAAACCTTGCTATGTATTTAACAGATTATAACTGTTCTATAGCTAACAAGAGTGAGTAAATAGTATAGCTCGAGATTGACGTTAAGCGTTATTTGATTGGACAAGTTTTGATTGGATGTGACTGAGTAAATTAAGTGATTGCCAAGTTTCTCAACTTGCCGCCTATGAAGGATTTTGGTCTTATGGCTGTAAGGGGTTTGACACCATACCCAAATGGCCATTTATTATTTCCTTACGAATTTGTGAAAATTAGGAAAAATAAGACATTGCTCGTGAAAATGCCAATCGATGACAAGACAATGTACTGGCTTGTTATTCAGGACTCACCAGGTATAGAAGGCTCGTTTTGATCCTATTATTGTTGTGAAATTTTCAAAGTAATATTTTAGTATAATGCTGGATAATTACTGTAGATTTCTGGTCTTTTCTTCAGAAATAGATCCAATGACTTTCACAGATGAGAAAGCAATAAAAAACTTAACTCTCCAGTCTATCAAAGATTTCCCAACTGGTATCATGTAAATGCTTGAAGAGAGTGACTTAGAAACTATATCTCTATATCGAGTGAGATACCGATCACCCTGGACCATATTATTTTCGAAGTTCCGGCAAGGGACTGTAACTGTTACTGGAGATGCCATGCTTGCGATGGGACCCTTTATCGGGCAAGGTGGGTCCGCAGCGCTGGAAGATGCTATTGTTATTGCCCGATGTTTTTCACGAAAATTGAATGAAGATGGTTTAGACCAAAATAGTATTGGGAAGAAATTGATGGCGAGAAGAATCGAAGAAGCAATGGATGACTACTTGAGCGAACGAAAGATGAGTGTAACAACCCGTATTTTTATAGTGGTTTTATTTATAATTTAATTTATCCAAAAACGTTTTATACAAATTTTACCAAAAACCGGTCACTCGACTAATTTTTAGCCAAAAACCGAAACTCTTCCGAAAAACTTTATTTTTAAAACCTGTCACTAATTTTATAAATAAAAAGGACCCAATAGTTTTGTTTCTAAAGATTGGTTATTTTTGAGCAGTAAAATAATAATTTTGATTAAGAGTTAACTTTTAGAACTTTGGGGACCAAATAGTTCGCTTCCCCAAACTTTCTCAAAACAGTTTTCTAAACCTCTTTTCAGCCACTTTCTTTCAAAACATAAAACCTAAACCCATCCACTAACAAAGAGAGAAAAGAGAGTAGAGAGAGGTTCCAAGCTTACGAAGAAGAAAAAGAAACCACCATTAGCGGGTTCATACCGGAAGCATCTCCTCTACGCACTAAGGTAACGGGGGTTATCCATTGCAACTAGACGAGGGTTTATGTTAGGATTAGGTCTTGCGTTTATTTTAAATTGGTGGTTTTTGCCTTTTATCTTAAATATGTTCTTAAATTGTTAATTGTGTTTTATTTGTTGCACTTTTAATTCCATTATTTGAATTGTAGAAATTGAGACTTTAGACATATTAATTTCGAATTAATGAGATTATGGATGGGTTGCTCGTTTTATGAGTTGATTATGTTATATTATAGTTGTTGATGAAATTAGGTAAATTATTGTTGAATAAAGATGAGTTGTAGTTTATGCATGCAAGATGTTTGTTAAAATGCCTGAATGAGAGTTGTAGCTTATGCATACAAGGTGTTTGTTAAAATGCCTGAATGAGATGTTATGTTGTTGGAGTTGGTTGGCTAGTTGTGAATCTAGTACCAATGCTTATGTGTTTTGTTGAATTGCGTTAAAGTAACGTATGAGAATGTGATAATTGAATGGTTTTATATTATTGGCCGAGGCCTTGTGATTTAGAATAGTGGCAATGGTCTATGTCTCTTCCTAATTCCGGGGACATAAGACGGCCGAGGGGATAGGGAATGACTCGTCTTACGGACTAGGGCAAGTGGCGTGAGAGGTCCTAGTGTGTACTTTATTTATTTTTATGTTAGCAATGGTCTATGTCTCTTCCTAATTCCGGGGACATAAGACGGCCGCGGGGATAGAGAATGAATCGTCTTACGGACTGGGACGAGTGGCGTGAGAGGTCCAAGTGCGCACTTTAAATCTACTTTTATGTTAGCAATGGTCTATGTCTCTTCCTATACCGGGGAAATAGACGGCCAAGGGGTATAGAGAATGACCTACCTTACGGATTGGGGTAGGTGGCGTGAGAGGTCCATGTTTGCTATAGATGTGTGTTGAAGTTATTTAATTTATTTCGTTGTACGATGTTATTATATTTCATTTTATACGTTGATTATCGTAGTTGTTGTTTGTGAGTTCTTGCATTTATGGGATGGAGTGACGGTATTTGGTGCCGTCCCGTCTATGTATGTGCGTGGGACTCACCGTTACAGTTTTGTCTTTCAGGTACAACTTAGGTTGAGACGTTTGGATAAGAGTTATTGCAATGCGTCACATGGGTTCGGGGCTTTCGCTTTCTTTTTTCTTAGACTATATTTTTGAGGTAGTAGCCTACGGGCAATTTACATTCGTTTATTTTCTTTAATAAATTTGTCAAAACTATCTCGTCTTGTCGCCGCGTTTGACAAACATTTTTATTTAATTGCTTAATTGCTCCTTTAGCTCACAAGTTATTTCTTTTAAAATTTAAATTTTGTACCAACAGGTTCTTTTTCCTTTTGTTTAAAGAGGTCATGCCTCGATGTCCGTGTTTTCCGGATTTTGGGGCATGACAAGTTGGTATCAGAGCTAACCAGGTTCTTGTATACTTTGGGACGACGGGAAGATGGGTAACCATTGGACCAAGATCCATCGTATCATTTTCACAAAACTTTTTTTCCAAAAACTCAAACTTTTTCTAAAGCGGGGGGTTGCATTTAGGTTAAGACATGTACCTAGATGTTAGTAGTAGTTGATGAAAGGAAAGTCCCATTAAGGCATGTACCTAGTTGATGAAAGGAAAGTCCCATTAAGGAAAGTCCCATGAAAGGAAAGTCCCATTAAGACATGTACCTAGACATGTACCTAGAAGCGGGGGGTTCCATTAAGGACGGTTGTTGATCCTGGCTCGCCAAACTAGTGGGTGGAGCTCTCGTCGGTATGTGTGAAGGAATACCTTAGCGATGTGGAGTTCTAAAGTATGCAAGGACGCTCGGGTGCTTTAGGATAACGTATCGTGAGGGGTTATCCCTCGCACTTTTGTGTTCTTTGTATGCGTGTGAAGATTTATATAGTGTGTATGAGGTATAAGTTTGCATGTCAAGTAGTAGCGAACTATTAGAGTGCAAGATTTGTGAAGTTGATGGTTTTATGTAGTGTGTTTTCAAATTATTAACTTGTGTGTGAATGAATAGTATATGCGAATGGATGTTGATCGTAAAAATGTTGTGGACTAGAATGATGTTGTGTGATATGTGTCATGTAAGGAATTTACAAGTGTTGAGGAATTTTAAGTTTTTGTATAGTTAATTTTCTGCAGAAAAACGATTGGTCGTTTTTTCTTTTGTATTATTTCGATCGGTCGCATTTTTCAGACCTCACTGGTCAGATTTTGACCAAAACGATCGGTCGTTTTGTCAAAAACGAC
This sequence comes from Primula vulgaris, assembly GCA_963920805.1. Lineage (NCBI taxonomy): Eukaryota > Viridiplantae > Streptophyta > Magnoliopsida > Ericales > Primulaceae > Primula > Primula vulgaris. The sequence goes on along the minus strand of OY987215.1, from coordinate 28,272,292 downwards.
CGGTCGACTTTTTCAGGCCTCTCGGGTCATATTTAGACCAAAACGATCGGTCGTATTCCCTATTTCGACCGGTCGTATTTTTCTGACCTCTCGGGTAATATTTGGACCAAAACGATCGGTCGTTTTGTCCAAAATGATCGGCCGTGTTCTGGTAATTTTGCGGTTTTCTCGCTATAATTCAAACGCTTGTAACTCATTCGTTTTTACTCCGAATTTGATTCCGCTTGAACCATTGGCTTTGTATTTCAGTACTCTATAATTTTGAAGCTTAGAAATATTGATAAATTATTAGCATGAAAAACGAGTTTTTATCTGTTTTACATGTTTTGTGATTATCGCATAATGTGCGGAATGCTCTATTGTATGATTAGAGGAATTTGAAATTTTTGGTGGGACATAGATTTTGTTAAGTGTTAGGAATCAAGATGAATAAGTATAGTATTCATGTATGAGTAGTAATATCAAGTGAGAGAACTAAAGTGTCGGTTTAACCGGTTTGTAGTCATGGCTATCACGATGAGAACTGGTGGACGAAGAACAACTACACGCGGGGGTGCACCACCATCAAGCAGTGTGGCTACCTGAGGTGGGGCAAATGGAAGAGGAAGAAGAACTCCAAGGGGGAGGGGAGCAACTAGAGGGAGAAGGGCTGCTAGAGGTCGTGGGGGGAGAGGTAACGTTAGTGCCCCACCACCTGAGCAACCCGAGGAAGAGGTAGAGGTTGAGAATGTGAATGAGGAGGTGAATGAGGGAGAAGAAGTGACTTTCGTACCAGAACCGGAATCGGTAAACGCTAACCAAGTGATGACCGACCTTCAGAAGGTGGTGCAAATGATGGTGCAGAATGCACAAGCTGGGAGTTCAAGTAACAATGGATTGCTTAACTTCACCCGATTGGGGGCTCCAACTTTCGATGGGATAGGTGGACCATCCATAGCTGAGGGATGGGTGGACGAAATGGAGAAGTACTTATCGGCAGCGGGAATAGTAGATGGGGAACAACGGATGAATATGGCTCAGTTTCACCTTAAGGGTGAAGCACGGAAGTGGTGGTTGGGGATCGTGGATACTTACGACTTAACCAACATCGACTGGAACGAGTTCATCAAATTGTTTAATCGACAGTTTCTTCCCGATTCTTATAAGGATGAAATGAGGAGGCGGTTCGATGAACTATATCAAGGAGGTATGACCGTTCAAGCATACCGGCTAAAGTTTACCTCACTCTCGAGGTATGCCCCAGACTCGGTTCTAGGGGGTGTAGAGAAATGTAGGAGGTTCATGAAGGGGATGAACCCGACCATCTCATTGCAATTGGCATCGGCCCGCCATGTCAACTATAATGAGTTGGTAAAATTGGCTCAAGCTGTGGAAGGAGCTCTACTCCATAGCAAGAGAATCTCGGAGAAGTCAAAAACCGGAAATGCTCCGAGGGAAGAGAAGAAGCGGACTTGGGATATGACAAATAATTCGCGTTTTCCACAACAGGGCAGAGGAGAGAGGGGTTTTAATCCACTACCAACAAACACCATAATGAAGAGAGCGTGTTTCAACTGTGGAGATGTGAACCATCGATAATTCGAGTGCCCTAGAGTCCAATGTAGGACATGCAACCGGTTTGGACATACGGCAAGCGTTTGTACCTTAGGACAAGGAAGAATCGACACCAACCGGCCTTTTAATCAACCTAGATTGCCACCACCACCACCAAGAGGATAGGAATTTGTGCCACAACACCAATTACCTGGGAACCAAGGGGGAGGGTTTCGAGGTAACCACCAAAGAGGGGGAAACCGTGGGAACTATAGAGGAGGCCATCAAGGCCTGGGGAACCGAGGAAATAATGGGGGAAATCGAGGACCGCAAGGAAACCCACCAGCTCAAACTCGTCTATATGCTTTGGCACAATTGCCAAACCAAGGAGACCCGACAAATGTACAAGGTATGGTTCTTGTATGCTCATCTTGGGCACATGTTCTTTTCGATACGGGAGCTTCGCGTTCTTTTATATCTAGAAGTCTAGTTGAGTCTTTGTCATTAGAAATTGGGGTTCTAGAGAACCCGATTGTTGTAGAGACTCATGTTGGGGATCGAGTTGTGTTGGACCGAGTGTGTCGGTCTTGTGAGATAATGGTCGCGGACCACGTGTTTATGTTTGATTTAGTTGTTATAGAGATGTCAGGATTCGACGTGATATTTGGAATGGACTGGTTGGTTCATTTCAACTCTTTCATCGATTGTGTTCGACGAAAGGTTTTCCTTACCACTTCATCCGGAGATGAGGTGTTCTTTCGTGGGGAAAGAGACGCTACCCTTTTTTCTATTCGTTATTATTCCAAGCGGGTTGTGGGCAACCTGTCTTGTCTTGTGGCTAGTCTCTCGATAGTGGATAACGACGAGGAAGTGGAAATGTGGCCACACGTAGTGGACGATTTTAGAGATGTGTTTCCGAAGGATCTACCTGGTTTACCACCGAAGAGAGTGTTAGATTTTTCTATCGACTTGGTACCGAGAACGGCACTCATAGCCATTTCCCCGTACCGTTTGGCACCGGCAGAGTTAAAAGAGTTAAGTAAGCAGTTAGAGGAACTATTGGAGAAGGGGTTTATTAGGCGGAGTACGTCACCATGGGCGGCACCGGCCTTATTCGTGCAAAAGAAATATGGATCGATGAGGATGTGCGTCGACTATCGAAAGCTAAATAGGGTGACTATTAAGAATAAGTACCCACTACCTCGAATTGATGATTTGTTTGACCAACTGAAGGGAGTGACGTTCTTTTCAAAAAAATCGACTTGGGATCAGGTTATCACCAATTGAGGGTGAAGGATGAGGATATTTCGAAAACTCCCTTTAGGACCCGGTATGCCTACTATGAGTTTGTGGTCATGCCATTCGGGTTAACTAATGCGCCGGCGGCATTTATGGAGTTAATGAACCGGATCTTCAAGGAGTATCTCGACAAGTTCGTGGTGGTCTTCGTCGACGATGTCTTGATTTACTCGAGTTCGAGAGAGAAACACGAGGAGCATCTCCGTTTAGCGTTGCTCACGTTGAGAGAGCACCAACTTTACGGAAAATTTAGCAAATGTGAGTTTTGGCTAAATGAGGTGAAATTTCTTGGACATGTGATCTCGGAAGAAGGGGTAAAAGTGGACACGATGAAAATTGAGGCGGTTTCGAAATGGGAACAACCGAAAAATGTGTTCGAGATTCGAAGTTTCTTGGGTTTACCGGAACAGTATGACTACGAATTGCACTATCACCCGGGAAAGGCCCATATAGTGGCGGATGCTTTGAGTCGAAAGTCCCATGCGACCTTAGCGCATGTGGCGGTTGACGATTGGAGGATGATGGGAAAAAGTGAACGAGTTCAACTTGGAGTTGGGGAATGTTAATGAGGAGACCTTGTACACAATAGTGGTACAACCGGAACTTGTGAGTAGGGTTTTGGAAGCACAAGATGGAGACGAGAAAGTGGAGAACTATGAGAAACAGATGAGTTCGAGCAAAGGATTAGATGGTTGGACGAAAGGAACCAATGGAGGACTACGATTTAAGGGAAGGACTTATGTGACAGAAAACATGAGGAACGAGGTATTAACGAAGTTTCACCACTCCCGATTTGCAGTTCATCCCGGGAGGACGAAAATGTATCACAATGCGAAGAGACAATTTTGGTGACCTGGGATGAAACGAGATGTAGCTTCATATGTTAGCAGGTGCCTAACTTGCCAGCAAGTGAAAGCGGAACACCAAAGGCCGGCGGGTATGCTCCAACCTTTACCGGTGGCGGAATGGAAGTGGGAAAGGATAGCAATGGATTTTTTGACCAACTTACCTAAATCGGTAAGTGGGAATGATGTTGTGTGGGTTGTGGTCGACCCTTTGACCAAATCCGCACACTTCATTGCAATTAAGATGACGAATTCGGTGGAAATCTTGGGACGAAAGTATGTGAAGGAAATTGTTAGACTTCATGGGGTACCGATTTCTATAGTATCGGATCGAGACGCAAGGTTTGTGTCGAGGTTCTGGGGCGCATTGCAAAGTGCCTTAGGGACCAAGTTGACAATGAGTACGGTGTTTCATCCTCAAACGGATGGACAATCGGAGCGGACTATCCAAGTGCTAGAGGATATGTTACGCGCATGTGTGAATGACTTCAAGGGAGGATGGGAGAGCCATCTACCCTTAGTATAGTTTTCTTATAATAATAGCTTCCAAGCTAGTATTGGCATGGCACCTTTCGAGGCTTTATATGGGCGGCCGTGTAGGTCTCCGGTGTGTTGGACCGAGGTGGGAGAAACAGAAATGCTAGGACCACAATTAATTCGAGAAACAACAGAAAAGATTAAGTTAATTCGACAAATGCTTGAGACGGCTCGGATTAGGCAAAAGAGTTATGAGGATAAGAGGAGGAGACCTTTGGAGATCGACAAGGGGGATCAAGTATTTTTGCGAGTTTCGCCAAGGAAGGGGATTATGAGGTTTGGCTCTAAAGGGAAGTTGAGCCCGAGATTTATCGGCCCATTTGAGATCGTGGACCGAGTTGGAGAAGTTGCATACCGGTTGGACTTGCCACCAAAGTTGGCAGGGATTCACCCGGTGTTCCATGTGTCAATGTTGAAAAAGTATCATCACGAACCTTCACACGTGGTGGACTTTGAGGACATTGAGGTTAGTGCGGATGTGACCTACGAAGTGGGACCTATGAGGATTATCGATGTGCTAGAGAAGGAACTTCGAGGAAAAACTATTAGATTGGTAAAGGTAGTTTGGAAACACCACGGGGCCGAGGAGGCAACTTGGGAACGCGAGGATGAGATGAAGAGAAAGTATCCTAATCTCGTCATTTCTTTAGGTACTTTTCCTTAGATGCTTTCTAATTTCGGGACGAAATTTCTTTATCGGGGAAGGGTTATAACGCCTAGAGTTTGGAGTTTATTTTATTAGAGTTTGGAGTTTATTTTATTAGAGTTTGTAGTTTATTTTATTAGAGTTTGGAGTTTATTTTATTAGAGTTTGGAGTTTATTTTATTAGAGTTTGTACATATTCTTAATAGTCACTCAACTAATTTTTAGCCAAAAACCGAAACTCTTCCGAAAAACTTTATTTTTAAAACCTGTTACTAATTTTATAAATAAAAAGGACCCAATAGTTTTGTTTCTAAATATTGGTTATTAGGAGGTGCATGGTTCGAGTATTGTTAAGGGGATATATGTGAAATCCCTTGATACTGCTTAATAAGATTTAAAAAAAATAAAAATAAAAATAAATGGCTGATTATAAAGTGTAACCGAAATTTTAAAGGAAATTTAAATAAGTTGTCTGATATTAGGAACTTATTTTTAATTTTATTTTATTATTTGTACATGAAGATAATTGAAGGAGTGGGTTTTAGTTTGGGGACAAACGGCTGAAGATATATAGATGTATGGGTTAAAGATATTTATGACGTAATTAATAACCCATTTAATCTTTTTGTGTGTGTTGATATTAACCATTTAATCTTTGGCCACACGTTTATTAATGGACGGTTGAGATATTAATTGCTGCTACTATTGCCGCAATAGGATTGCTCGCCCCGCTTTCTACTTCCCCAACCATAGCTTTTCCTCTCGAAACTTTGATAAAATAACCCATCCTTACTTTCCTGCAACCTTAGCTTGCAGATCTCTCAAACAAATGTCGTTTATGTAAATAGGCATTAAATCAACTCTTTAACTCGTCTAAAATGGCTTAGTTAGCAAAAAAATATATTATCTTTTTGTCTAATCATATATCTAGTCTGAAACTCCAATATCAATTGAAACTACATTTGCCTTTGTTCTAGAAGTTGTTTATTAGTTATTTGAGTTGCACCTGAGTTGTAACCAGAGTGCAACTGAACTATTGTAATGAAGTTATAAATAAACAAAATTTAAATGTGAATAACATTTGATTCTTTGAGTAGAAATGTTTTACACTTGGCCTGATTAAAGATAATATAATTGTTGTACAAGATGATCGAACGTTATGGAATATCAAATTATTTGATTTTTAAAGATATACAACGTCCGAAATAGCCATATAAAAGCCAATATACAGATAATAGACACATGCATTTATCGATAGACCCAAAAAAATGAAAATCAAATCATAGGCTAGTTTCTCAAAAACGCTATAAAATGACGTCTCCACCACCTCACTTACAACTATAATGTCTCAAAGCTAAAGATGTGATTATTTTCATTCAAGTCCACTCACTTGTGAAGATAAACAGTTTCACTTATTAAGTATAAGAAAGTGCATGAGTGATCTAAAATAGTCTAGGAGTCACTTATAAAATCTATAAGTTGTGAGTAAAAGAGTAAAGTTAATTGTGGGTAGTAGAAAATTGGGCATTCCTCTAAGTAATGTTAAGATAAAATTGTTGTGTCGTCTCTGCCGGCTAGTTAAGGAGAAGAAAGTTGTAAAGGACTCTAAGTGCCGAGTTCTGACGTAGGGGATTTGAAGCAGTTTTCCGTTGAGGTGAACCCGGATATGTCGTTGTGTTATTAAGACTTTACTTATCCATTTACACTTTACTAGTTATTCATTCGGCTCTTTAGCGATAGATTATAATATTAAACTAAATAATTAGTACAAGATATAATAGGTTTAACACTTTTGCAACTATATACCATACTTGACTTCCAAATAAGAAAAACATAATCACTTGATAAAAAGTTCCAATGTTAGCTACTCTTGCTCCTCCCGTAAAATTTATTACTTCCACATTATAAACGTACAAGTTATTAGTAATCAAATTCTAAGGGGTGTAAGGGATACCAATAAGATGTAATTCATTTTCCCTACGCATTACCACCTCAAAGGCCTCTGTCATGTCTAACTCTTCCCCACTCATTCCGTTCGGGAGGCCAATCAAAATGGTACAACAATTGAGCTAACGTGAGTTCCATATTTGCGTTTGCAAACAATATCCTGGGACATATCCTTCTCCCAGCCCCAAAGGGGATATACTTAAAGTCCGCCCCCTTGAAATCAATTTGGCAGCCTCTAAATCTCTCGGGCTCAAAGGACTCCGGATTCTCCCAATATTTATCATCTCGTGCAATTGCCCAAGCATTGACAATAACTTGAGTTTTTGCAGGTACATCATAACCATTGATTTGACATGCTTCTTTTGCTACTTGTGGCAGTAGAAGAGGTGCCGGTGGATGCAGCCTCAAGGATTCTTTGATAAATACCCTGAATATCTGTCTCATCGACATTTCTCTTTCCTTTAGTTACACACCTCACTTCAGCTTGGGCCTTCTCCATCACTTGTGGGTTCTTGATCAATTCGGACATTGCCCATTCTAACACGGTTGCTGATGTATCAGTCCCTGCACCGAAAATATCCTAGAAGAATAATAAATAAAAGCTGGTTATTAACGATGAAAACTTCGAATTAATATCCCTCCATCCCAATTTATTCGGCCAGTATATAGTATTTTCCGATGTGCTACTTTATTGAGCAATTTAATTAATATAAATGGTAAGTAATTTTATTAGACTTGCACTATGACAAAAGAAAGGGCATAAAGGTTATTTATCATAAAATATAAGCATACAGATTTTAATTCCTCTATATTTGTTATTTCCATAGTGCTTGGGATGGCCGGATATAAAATATGGTTATAAGCATTTTTTTTTTACTCTAATCGCATTTTAATTAGTGATGGACGTGGATCAAAACTTATATTTCATTTTGTAGTTAAAACAAAACAATTCCAATTAAAAAGACAAAAGCATAAAGAACTGACGTGAATTTCATACTCTCTCAAGATTTTTTTTTTACCATGTGATCATTACCAAGGTTGTGATGTGAGTTCTATACTTGTGTTTGAGGTAGAAAATTAGGGTTATAACCCCGCCGAAATTGTAATACATGTAATCTGAAACTTAACAATGAAGACAGAGTTAATGAGCATTTAATGGCCCCATCGAGGGAGCAGATAGGGTTCTGAACCCGTTTTACTCGCCGAAGAGCTTATCAGCGAGATAAGCTCTGAAAGATACTCATATATTTAGATAATTAATCAGATATCTCATGAAAGAAATAAAACACCAAATCTATGCAGACATATCTCATAAAAGATAGAGTCAAACCCTTAAACATACATTTTCTAAACACAAAGAAAAACATATCCGTCAACGAGACTAGAAGATAGGCGAGGAGGAGCCTACGTCAGGGCCCCCTTGCCGAGTGAAGGGATAAATCTACGAGATCAATGCCTCCGAAGGTTAATAAAAGAGACATGGTCCTCAGGAGAGCTCCACTCGCCAGCGAGGAGAAGTGGCGTCGCCCATTCGGGCTAGCCAAGGCGATGGAAAGATACAGGAGATATAACAGAATATATTTCAGCATGGCATTAGTGATACAGGAATATATAAAGAAGATATGATTGATAAAATCATACAAATCATGAAAAATACGTCCTAGAACACCTCCACCACCTATACAAGGGTCTTATAATCCAAGTAAAAGATAATCTAAACCCATACGAATACAGACATATACTTAATTATCAGGTATTATTAACCCTACTTACATTCAATACAATATTATTTTTATTATCAAAACCCTAGAGGTTTAACCATCTCACAGCTCCGTCCAGCGGAGGAGGTTAAATGGTGGTCAAACCACCAAGTCCCGTTTGATCTTAGTTGTGTATGTGCATGTCATAAAGATCTAGGAAGAAGTCTGGGCCAAGCCCTATAAAGTAGCTTTTTCATTGGTTCACATCCTATGAGTGACGTTCACGCACTAGACCTAAGATTTAAGGCCTATCAAATGGCGCCGTCAGTGGAAAAGATCCACAGTTAAAAGCTTGGATCCGCTCTGCTAAGAAGTTAAGCATGACCGATTCAAAGAAAGTGAATCATCGACTTAATGATCTCTTCTCAGATGACTGGAAAGACACCAAGTCAAACAGATAGTAACCCACCCAAAGAAGCAATCCCACGTAAGGGTGGACCAACAAAGAAACAACGACGTAATGGGACCTGTACGGAAAAGGGAATAGCGGAGGTATCCGCAACCCTGCCAAGCTTTTTCCCCAAAAACCTAATTGATCTCTCTACTCCACATAACCTGCCACTTTGTATCGCAACGTCAATCGACATGCTAGACGTTTGACTCATATTGATTGACCAAGGAAGCACGGTCAACATTATATATCAAGTTCTCTTCCTATATCTCGGATATACCACGGAGGATCTCGAAGCAGCCGAGGAGCCGCTCTACGATTTCAACTCGATCCCTGTGTTCCCTCTCGGATCGATCAGACTCCCACTCACCACGAAAAATCACAACGACCGCTACTCCTTTTGTCATGAATATCCCGTCGTCCTTCAGAGCCCTTCTCGGGAGATGATGGTTGCATTTCGTAAGAGGGGTTGCCTCGACCTACTACCAAAAATTGAAAATACGGTGGCAGGGGGGGAATCAAAACAATTCATGGAAGGTCTCCTCCTGCTCGGAAGGTAATCATCACGATGGTAGAAGTAGGAAGAAATCTCCCAGCATCTTCACAAGAACACAACATGCCGATAGATCGCTAGGAAGAGGTCGAGGAGAAGCCTGACCTTGAACTTGTAGACAAAGTAATAGAGGACCTAAGAAAAGTGCAAATACAAGGGGGAGACCTGAAGAGATATTTCCTCCTCGGGAGGAACCTTTGCAGGGAGGAAGCCGAGAAGATTGAGGCCCTCCTCTTCATTAACCTGGATAACTTTGCATGAACAACCAATGAGATGCTGAGCCTGGACCTAGAGATGGCCTGTCACAAACTTAGCATCAGACTGGACGCAAAGCCGATCACACAGAGAGGAATACGACCGGCCCCTCAGCACGCATAAGCCATCAAAGACAAGGTCGAAAGGCCTCTAGCGACGGGAGCAATTCACGAGGTGATGTACCAATGGTTAGCCAACACCATAGTAGTAAAGAAAAAGAACGGGAAATGGAGGGTCTGCGTCGAATACACCGACCCACAAGGCCTGTCCAAAAGACCCTTTTCCCCTCTCAAAGATCGACCAACTTCCACCTCCGGGTCCGAGATGATGAGTTTCCTCGATGCATATTCAGGGTATCACTTAATCCCCATACATGAGGAAGACCAAGATAAAACTGCTTTCATAACCCCGAAAGGCAACTACTATTACAATGTAATGCCCTTTGGCCTAAAGAATGCCGGATCAACCTATTAGAGGATGATAAACTAGCTATGCTTGGAGCACATAAGAAGGAAAATGGGGGTATACATCGATGACATGGTCGTTAAAAGTGCCAAGAAGACAGATCACTTGGAAGACCTGGAGAAGGTGTTCGCCATGCTCCGCAGGCACTGGATCAAGCTTGACGCTTCCAAATGTGCCTTCAGGGTAAGATCGAGGAAGTTATTCGAAGACCGGTCCTCAACCAGAGCTAGATCCGGGGCATGGGTAATCCTCATCCCTAGCAATAAGATCACTCTCAAAAAGGCACTACAACTAGGCTTTCTCATGACAAACAACGAAGTAGAATATGAAGCCCTCATTACAGAGATGGTTCTCGCCAAGAATCTCGAGTGTATGCATCTCACCGCCCACTTCGACTCTCAACTCGTTGTCAGTCAAGTCCTTGGAGAATTCATGGCGAAGGACGAGAGAATGATCCTTTACCAACAAAGGGTCGTCGAAATCATATTCGAATTCCATGAATTCAAACTCATGCGGATACTAAGAAATGAGAACACGCATTCAGACGCCCTCACCCCCTTAGCTTCCTCAATGAAGTCTCAGGAGGGAAGAACGATATTGATGGAAGAAGTGTCCGAACCAAGCATAGAAAGCAAGAAGATCAAAATCTTGACAGTTGCCAGGTATGAAGAGTCATGGATGACTCCGCTGATATCATACATCCGCGACGGGACGCTCCCTGACGACAAGGCAAAAGCAATTGTCATTCGAAGAAGTGTCCCTAGATTTTGGTTGTTCGAGGAAGGATCTATACAAGAAATCTTATATGGGGCCCCATCTACGATGTGTCCCCCCCCCTAGAGCAATACAAGACCTCCTCGAGGAACTACATGAATGATCATACGGAAGTCATGTGGCCGGACGCTCCTTCGCTCATAGGGCGCTTACCCAAGGATATTGGCTGCCCTACATACAAAGAGACGTTGAAGTCTACACAAATAAATGCAACAAATGCCAACGCTACACCACCATACCAAAAATACTGGCAGAGTACATGCTGGAAATCATGCCTTCTTGGCCCTTCGCCAAATGGGGACTGTATATCATGGGAAAATTCCCAAAAGCCACAGAGCAAGTAGAGTATCTGCTGGTAGCCATTGATAACTTCATTAAATGGATAGAGGTCGTCCCCTTCGCGCACATAATAGGGTCGGATGTCAAGAAGTTCCTCTGGAGAACGTCATAACAAGATTTAGGGTGCCATACCGCTTTATCGAAGACAATGACACCTAGTTTCGAGAATTTTGTCAGAGTCATGAAATAAGGCAGTATTTCTTGACTCCAGTCCATCCCCAAAGTAACGGCCAAGCTGAAGTGTCCAACAGAATCATACTGGACGGACTAAAAAAAGCATAAAGAAAATTCCCTTCAACCTAACTTATGGCATGGAGGCGGTTATTCCCACCGAAGTGAGAATTCCAACATTAAGAACCAAACTAGTTACTTCAGAAGAAAACGATCGAATGATCGAAGAGGGATTCACCATGGCTGAAGTAGGAAGGATCCAAGTGGCCCTCACTAGGCAGAATTCCAGAAAAAGACAAAGGTGGCGTATGACAGAAAGGTCAAAATGACCAGAGAATTCAAGGACGGAGAGCTAGTGCTCCGCCACGTAACCACTTACACAGAAAAAGAACATTAAGGAAAAATGAAGCCCAACTGGGAAGGATCATACATAACTATCAAAAAGATAGGGCATGTAGCTTACAAACTCGAGAGCGTCCTGCCCAAAGCTAAAGGGGGAGAAGCCCATCCCTACAGCGTGAAAAATATTAGAAAATATTACTATTAAAACGAAAGTTGTAATGAATTCTCTTTCGAAGTTATCAATAAAAAATTCATTGTCTTTCCATCTATGCTACAAGTAATACTGAATATAAAATAGGAAAGAACACACACTCTAAGGAATCCATCCTTCGTAGATGGAGTCCGCTCTCCGGGGGGGGGGGGGGGGGGCTAAGAAACCCTCCGAGTACCGCCCGGGTACATGGAGACTGTACATGGGTTAACGTTTTGCATCGATCCAAAAGGAGCCCTCTGTTGTCGTCAGCAGGGCTCCATCCGGAAAGATACACGTTAAATTGCATGTCGTCAAGATAAAGAGGATAATGTGCAAGAGAAATTGCTAGTTCTGCCTGCAAGGGTTCCTCGACGATAAGACTAAAACTGCGAATAAGAAAAATTGTGTAAACATGGCATCAAAGGAGAACACCGTGGGAGCTAACTACAGATGCCAAGACAAAGTGTTTACTAATTAGATACTCTATGAGTAACCCTCATAAGGAAAGGTCGTATTCTCACCCCTGCAGCCAGAGGGGGGAAGAGATATAGGCAAGCTACAAAGATACTGCGACGAGCATAAAGACACATGTAGAAAAAGAAAGAAAATAAACAAAAGATCGAGAAACAATAAGTAAAAATTCATATATACACATAAAAGTTAGTTGTTACATCCGAAATGATAAAGAATAATCAAACAAAAAAAAGAGAGAGCACATGCACTCACAAAGACTCGGCAGGCCTAAAACATCTAACTACATTCCTCCTTAAAAGAGAGAGCCTATCCCTCACTGATGTTCTCCGAAATAGAAGCTCCGCTGCCTCCATCGAATCAAATAGCCCCTCGGCATCACAAATCTGATGATCCAGGGACTTCACATCAGAGTAATCCTCGAAATAAGACTAGCAAACATCAATTGATCTCAGGGCATCATCCCACTGGCGGCGCAGCCTGCCGTGATTCATCTCAAGGGAAACAAGCTGCCCCAATAACTCTGTAACCCTATTAGAGTTACGCACGATAAACCTGCAAGAGGCCTCCCTCTCTTCTAACTCCACAATCCACGAATCATGATTGCGAACCTCAAAAATAAGGCTGTCCTTCTCTCTCTTCAGGCGTCCGACCAAACCCAACCAATGGGGGGACTCCGCAACAGAGCGAGAAACCGGAACTGATGGGGGAGGGGTCATCGAGGGGCGAGTGGGCAGTCGACGGTGAGGGGCTTGGGCCGGAACGCTTGTCATCACAACATTATCTGACAAAGGCTCCCACTCAGCCTTCATAAAAAGTCTCGTGCGAGCAAGAACCCGGTTTAAGCGAACAGTCAAATCCGATTTCTCCATCTCTAACGATTCCACCATCGCCAAAAGATCATTGATCTCAAGAGTGAGACTGTTACATATCCCCCAAAGTCGTTCATCAAAACCTTCCACCCTCAAAGAGTTAGGGATCAACGAAGGGGCCTCCTCCGATTGGAAAGCTCACAGAAGAAGAATAACTGCCTCAAGGGCTTGGTTCTTCAACAAAATCTCCTTCCTCTCTCTTGCATGGCGAGCCCGAAAAATCTTTATCTCGACCTCATACATCTGAAAGGACTCCATCAACGTCTCTCTCTCTCTATGTGAATGAAGGATAGCTTATGCTCCTTACTCTTCAAAGTGGCACTCACCGATGACTCACACCTCTTGTACGAGGAGACAACATGTGGATGCCGAGTGCAAGCCAATAAAAAGACAAAACACACAAAATAAAGGTGGCAGAACAATAAAAAGTAAGATTTACAACAGACCCCAGAAGGGGAGGCAGAGCGGAGAACACACCCTTTATCTCATCACGGGAAAGAGGGGAGCGGGCATAGGGGAATGGAAATCGAAGCTAGCGAGAATCATTCAAGGGAAGTCCCACTAATTGAAGAGCCATAACGTGAGCTGTCAGAGCCGTGATATTAACTCACAGATTCTGCCTCAATGTGAGATCTGTCCCTCCGTCATTCTTCTCTCCTTACCACCTCACAGAGGCCAGGAATGTCCTCCTCCGGAACGACCCCCTCAGTCTCCAACTTCTGCAGCATGTATTGGAGATTCGTCCTATTCATCAACTCCTCCACCCGGGCCTCTTTCATATACGCCTGGAGACATGCCAAATGGGTAAAGGACTCCTTAGCCCCTCGTTCCATACATCATCCATCTCCTCGAAGAAGGTAAATAATTCTTCTTTCTGGGTTTTCGAAGAAGGGCCCAAGTAAGAAAACAGATCCTGTAGATATAGTGAAGCACATGACAAAAAAGAAAATACCCGTAAATGACAGACGAAGCGACGAGAGAGAAACGTACCTTAGCAAGATGTAGAAGCCTATTCACGACAATGGAAAGTCTCTTAGCCCAGGAATCATGAAGCACGTTCGGGGTACAAGGACCCCTGGTCAACTCTTCGGCTGAACGGGAAGGGAGGGTCCATGTAGGATCAATTTGAGGCACTGCCCAAGGAGCGCTCCTCGCTGGGGGAACAATCGGTTGTCCTCCTTTCTAGTAGGAGGGTTAGAAGAACCTCCCTCGGGTATGGGAGTCCCATCCTGAGGGGGAGGTGTAGTAGCAACTTGGGAAGCTCGCAAAGGCCCAAAGCCCTGATGAACACAACAAGACGCCAACTTTTGTATCAACAACTTTGAGGATACGGAAGGAACATGAGAAGAAGGCTTCCTTGCACGCGGACTTTTTCGGCTCGAAGAAGGTTTCGAGAGCTATCCTTCTTCAGAAGGCAAGGTAATGCTCGGAATAGGCAATCCGGGTGCCGCCGCAGCCGCCGTAAAGGCAATAGGGACAACTGCAATGGCTGGACCTCCTATGTCCTCCCGTAGTTTGTCCATCACAGTTTCAAGCTCACTAGAGGATATAGATATTGTGGTAGATGAAGAAGAAAATGTCTCCACCCTTGTCTAGTTTTGTGGGAAGGTTTCTCTCTCTAAACGACAAGATGATTGAAGAAGATGACAGAAATTTAAGAGGTTGGGGAATAAAAGTGAGTTAGGCCAGCACGAACTCCCACATTTGTAGGCCCTAATGATGAAGGCACACTATCTCACTTTTGAGCATTTGTGCAAGAATGGGAAAGTAGAAAAGATTCAACCGTCGATAGACCCCACCAATGAAGACATTATTTGAGAAGCTATTGCACGTCACAAAGATGATAGAAAGAAAACAAACCCTTGCATAACAGGTGGAAAAAAGAGCTCTTACCGCTTTCCCCACTAACGTCCCCCTAACCGCCGTGATAAGACCAATGGGGGGAGAATGCAAGCATGGAAGATAACCCTATTTTTACAATTAGAAAGGGAAAACAAAACGTCAAACCATCAAGGTGACCCCTCAAAGGCGAAAGGAATTCTAATAAGCCAAGGATCTCCGAAGAAGAAGAATAAAGAAAGAGCTCCAAGCAAAAATAAGGACTTCAAACCTGCGAGAGTCCGATCCTCTCACTCCCCCAGTTGGGGAGCTATTGATGGAGGTTAAAAATTAGGGTTAGGACCCTACAGCAATTGTAATACACGCGGTCTGAAACCTAGGAATAAATACGAAGTTAATAAGCATTTAATGGCCCCATCGAGGGGAGCAGATAGGGTTCTAAACCCACTTCCCTCATCGAGGAGCTTATCAGTGAGATAACCTCTGGAATATACTCATATATCTAGATAATTAATCATATATCGCATGAAGGAAAGAAGACACCAAATCTATACAGACATATCTCATAAAATATAAGGTCAAACCCTTAAACATACATTTGTTAAGCATAATAGAAAGCATATCCGTCAGCGAGACAAGAAGATAGGAAAGTAGCCCATGTCAGGGCCCACTCGCTGAGTGATATTCTACTATCTGAAGGGATAAAGCTACGAGATCAACACCTCCGAAGGCTAATAAAAGAGACATGGCCCACAGGAGAGCTCACCTCACCGGCGAGGAGAAGTGGCGTTGTCCCTTCGGACTAGCCAAGACGGTGGAAAGATATAAGAGATATAGCAGAATATATCTCAGCATGGCATTATGGATACACGAAGATATAAAGAAAATATGATTGGTAAGATCATACCAATCATGAAAGATACACCCTAGATCGCCTCCACTACCTATATAAGTGGCTTATAATCCAAGTAGAAGATAATCTGAACCCATACGAACTAAAAAATACACTTAATTATCGGGTATTATTAACCCTACTTACATTCAATGCACTGTTATTTTTATTATCTAAACCCTAGAGGTTTAACCTTCTCATAGCTCCGTCCGGCGGAGAAGGTTAAAAGGTGGTCAAACCACCAAGTCCCTTTGATATTATCTGTGTATGCGCATGTCATAAATTAATTGTTAGAAAGAAGTTCGGGCCAAGCCCTAGAAAGTAGCTTTTTCATTGGCTCACACCCGAGTGAAGTTCACGCACTAGATCTAAGATTTAAGTTCTATCAACTTGTGTGAATGAAAATAAGTTTTAACTTTTGCTACTAGACCATCATCAATCTCCTATGATTTTTGTAAATGATAATAATTATGATTCATTCAATGCAGTTGAGTACTTCAAGGAGTACTTAAAAAAACTGAGGAATTTATCGACTTGTGTAGGCAATATTGAGACAACAATATCCTATTGAAATTTTATAGTTTCCTAGCAGAATATTGTACCAGAAGTACCGCTTTGATATTTTCTATTTTGATCGGAAAGTCAAAGTCCGAGCTCTGCTGTAGTTTCAAAAGCACATCTACTATATCTTCTTCAGCAGATTCTTCAATGCCTTTTGTTCCATTTTCTTGTTTCGCTCTATGATCATCAATGACTTTACTAGTAATATTGTCAAGCCTAATATGAATATTCTCTATTTGACCTTTTACAATAATGATTCGATGAAGAAGCTTAAATGAAGGGAATAAATCTGGTATATTACCTGCACTCAATGCTAAGCCCTCTTTAATTGCAGCCATAAGATCTGGAACATCATGCCTCTTTCCAAAAGCTACCTTAGTAACTATGCTAACGTTCAAAGTGTATATCTTCTTGCTAAGATTGACTGGAGCCCCTGAAGATGACGAGATGGATTTTACGAGTTTCTTCACCTCCTCATGTCTCAGCAATCAAAACCTTATTACAACAAAAACAAAGCAGGGAAACAAAATAGAGAAATAAACTCGAAATAAAAGTTTCTAAACTTAGGGAAGCTCTTTGAAACAATTGTTGGTTTCCGTGTACGAAATAACAATTAAACAATAATAAAGGACTAAAAAGAAATAATCAAAAACCAGTGTAATCTTTATTAATTCATAATTGAAACTGAAATTATAGATTACAACATGTATGGACTGAAAAGAAATTAAAGCAAACGTTATTGAGATTATTATCAATTAATAATCTGATGTACTGAATTGCAATAAATAGAAACTGCCGGACTGCAAAGTATAAACTTAACAGCCGGACTGTTCTGATTTGAATTGAAATTACAGGACTAAAATGAAACTATTCTAATTACATAATTAAATTACAGCATTAAAATTACAGAATAGAAACAATACTTTAAAGAAATAACAGAAAGGTAAAAAACAGAATTGAAAATTACAGCTAAGTACAGCAAATTAAAATACTGAATTGAAAAGACAGAAATATAAATTACAGAATTTAAATTGCGGTATTAAAATACAGAATTGAAAAACCAGAAATATAAAAGACGAGGCGACTGTTAGACAGTCTGCCCTTAACCGATATTCGCCCAGCCACCTTAATGTTTCTGGTTGCGTTGGCGCTTCGATCCCAAAATACAACGTCTCGGATGACTCATCGGTAACTGGCGACGAGTCAAGGTCGAGCTGTTGGTGGGTGATTCTCTCTCTTTCTAAATGTTATGGGAAAATATGCAGATTATTTTCAGAATGTAAAAAAATGTTATTTTAGAGAGTGGGAGAGAGCAGCCTACTTATAGGCTGAGCTGAAATCTCAGCCATTATGGTCACTTAATTCAGTATTCGAAACTGCTGAATTAATGATGCAATTATTCTCATTTAATTGCATCAGTTACAAGCTTGCTGGAATTTTTGGGACTGTTTTGTTATTATCCAAAAGTTTCAGACTTTTTTGGAACCAGAACCAGAACCTGAACAAGTCCCAAGTCCCACGCCCGCGCCCGCAACCTACAACCCGCGTACCGAGACCCACGACCCGAGTCCTAAGACCCGTGCCCGTGCCTGAGCCTGAGATCGAGACCGAGATCGAGCAAGTGCGCGCATGTGTGGTGCACTTGCCTACACACACACCTATGAGGCTACACATTATTACCACTCTCTAGTGGTGAATTTGTATATAAACTATTCAAAATAGTTTTTCCTCTTTGATCTGGGATAAACATTTGGGTGGTTTTCCCATCCCTTTGTTTTCCCACTTCCTCTTCCCAATTCCAGATTTCGCTCTCCATGGTCCAACTTCGGAGCCAATTTCCATTCACACCCATTCACCGAATAGGTCATGCGGTATACCGTTCCGAAGTTTGTCACACAAGCTACTCAAACCATTTGAGTACGGAGTCTAAACTTTAGATTCTTCGCATGGAATTTTACCAAACTTTTGGACTCGTGACCAATTCGGAAAACACCATGAAACATGGTTTTTTCCAACAATCCCCCACATGAATGCAATTGGCTCGAAAGTCCATGCCCTTAATGTAAATCAAGAGAACCGCAAAATTTCACTGCCTAAGGTCAGGTAGCGCGCACCTTGAACCTTCCGTAGCGTAATTTCATCCGGAATACTGCTATTAGGTAGCATAGATGCTTTGAACCTTTTAGCTTTGTGTATCCCAGTATGATACCCGCACAGTGCCATTTCTACCCACGTACTAGGACCTTTAGTTGTTGTCCATATTTGGCCTGGACTGCCTTGACAGCTTCAACTGAGTGCTCTAGTGATTTAGCCCAAGTTCATCACATGGTAACGGCCTTACACACTTGTAATAGGTGGTTCCAAGTCGAAGGTGTCCTGACTCACCTTACTCGACCGTTGAGTTACTTGGATCATTAAGAGCCTCAAGCTCACCCTTACAATGGTACAGGTCTATCACTCTGTCATCGCGGAAAATGGGCTGGGAACTACTGGTTCCCGAGTACTTTGTTCGGTTGCACTCACAGTTCAGTTTTCCTTTGAACCTAGCAGGAAAGATTCCGTTTAGGTTGGGTTGCCTATAGGGGGGCCACCAATTTAATGGGCTTTAATCCAATTCCGTTCGATGACGCTTCGACTCATACTTGAGTCAAACCTTTTGTTAATGGATCCGCTATCTTTTCCTTTGATCTCACAAAATTTAAGGATACCACATCGTTGGATAACAATTCTCTTACGGATTTATGTCTCGAACGTATATGTCGAGACTTTCCATTATACATATGATCCTGAGCCCGTGCAATAGCTGATTGACTATCACAATGCATTCTTATTGCGGGAACATGTTTTGGCCATATTGGAATTCCTTCCAAGAGACTTCTCAGCCAATCTGCCTCATCGGTTGCTAGGTCTAATGCTATGAATTCAGATTCCATAGTTGACCTTGCGATATATGTCTGTTTGGAGTATCTCCAACACACGGCAGCTCCTCCCATTATAAAGGCATATCCACTCATGGACCTTGTGCTATTGGAGTCTGATATCCAGTTGGCATCTGAGTACCCTTCTAGTACCACTGGATATCTGGTATAGTGCAGCCCGTAATCGGCTGAAAACCTCATATATCTGAGAAGTTTCATGATGGCCTTCCAGTGTTCCTCATTCGGATTGGTGGTGTACCTGCTCAGTCTACTCACTGAGTTTGCTATGTCTAGTCTAGTGCAATTCATTATATACATGAGATTGCCTATGACCCGAGAGAACTTCAATTGATTCACACTCTTACTTCAATTGATTGCTTGTGCTAGCCTCAGCTTTAGCACTTTTATTGGGAGCAGGAGTCCCTACGTTTAACTTAAACATGCCATTGGTCATATAGCCACGGCCTACATAGACACCATTTTTGGTGATTACAATTTTATCAGATTGAAAAAAAAGATTGAAAAACAACCGAAACCGGAATATTCCCAAGTCCCGCGCCCGTGCCCGTGCTTGGGCCCCTTACCGAGACCGAGCGAGCGAGCGCGTGCGTGGTGCACCTGCCTACACACACCTATGAGGCTACACATTATTACCACTCTCTAGTGGTGAATATGTATATAAACTATTCAAAATAATTTTTCCTCTTTGATGTGGGATAAACATTTGGGTGGCTTCCCCATCCCTTTGTTTTCCCACTTCCTCTTCCCAATTCCAGGTTTCGTCTCTCCATGGTCCAACTTCGGAGCCAATTTCCATTCACACCCATTCACCGAATAGGTCATGCGATATACCGTTTCGAAGCTTGTCACACAAGCTACTCAAACCATTTGAGTACGGAGTCTAAACTTTAGATTCTTCGTATGGAATTTGACCAAAATTTTGGACTCGTGACCAATTCGGAAAACACCATGAAACATAGTTTTTTCCAACAACAATTCCACGCATCTTGATCTCTCACCACTATGACCTCCATTCTTGATATAACACCTCTTTAAAGGTAAGAGAATATTACCAAATGTCCATAACGGAACGTGCTGTCTATCTTGTACTTCTTGTGTTGTATCTGTGAATTTTAACTCCACCTATTTAGATAAACCTACACCTTTCCACTTTTATTTTTCATTATATTATATATTTTTCATCTTGTACATGTTGGCCCCTAGGAGATAAGTTCAGATAAACCACCAAATCTGCTTCGTTTTAAATAAGGGAATGGTCTGATTGACACTCTAGGCTAGTATTTAATAAATTTTCCTCATATGATTGTGCAACACGTTGACTGTAATTCTCATCATCATTATGATCATTCAGTCTTACATAAGTCTCCAATGAATTATCAGAGGAGTAACCATAATTTGAATAGCCGATTAGGGCTAAATTATGTTGTATACGTTTAAAAGTTTTCTCAAATTGAACAATTTTATGAGTCTTTGGGTCTCTAATACAAATTTTCAATGGGATTGCACTCTCTCTCCACCCTCCACCCTCTCTCTCTTTTCGCTCTCTCTACCTACTCTCTGTCTCCGCACTCTCTCCTCAATCTTGCCCTCCGATCACCCTCTTCTCTCTATTTCCGTCCCCTCTCTCTCTGATCTTCTTCTCTCCACCCTCTCTCTACTCTCTGTCACTCCGCTCTCCCCCGTTCATAACCACATCAACTATCCATCTCTAGGACGTATCTTTATTTATAAAGTTCATACCCCCAGTTTAGCGTTAATATCATTTTTCTATAGTTCAGAAACTTAATTATAGTTTATACCCTTATTTTAAGTGTATACCCTCTTTTAGAGTTAATATTCTCAATCTAGAGTTTATTCCCTTATTTCTATTTCTATTTCTATTTCTAGTTCATAACATCAATTTTAGAGTTCATATCCATTTTTGTGTAGTACAGGATAGTTGCAACCCAGTTACAACAAGACTAGACGGACAGATTACAGAGAATATCTAAAAGATTGCGTACTAATATCAAGTAAAGGATATCTAGTAGATATAAAGAGTAGCAATTAAGTCAAAAAATATTCAAAATATCAAATAAATATTGGAAATATGGACGTGATCAAAGAAGGAGAAATCTTGGAGAAAAGAAAGAAAGAATACTTCAGAAGAAGATATGGGAATATCTTTTAAAAATAGCATATGATCTTTTTTAACTTGGCTATTTAATCTTATGAAGATATGGGAATATAAGTATAAAATGTACACCTAATATTACATATCGAATGAATTTGCCCGTAGGCTACAACCTTGAAATTAGTCTAAGGAAATAAAACGATTCAAGAAGCCCCGAACCCATGCGCTACCTCGGTAATGCTCCTAACCAAACGCCTCGACCTAAATTGTACCTGAAAGACAAAACTGTAACGGTGAGTCCCACGCACATACATAGACGGGACGGCACCACAAAATACCGTCACTCCATCCCATAAATGCAAGAACTCACAAACAACAACTACGATAATCAACGTATAAAAAGAAATAATAATAACATCGTACAACAAAATAAATTAAGTAACTCCAACACACATCTATAACAAGCATGGACCTCTCACGCCACCTACTCCAGTCCGTAAGGTAGGTCATTCCCTATACCCATCGGCCGTCTATTGTCCCCGGTATAGGGAGAGACATAGACCATTGTTAACATAAAAATAGATTTAAAGTGCGCACTTGGACCTCTCATGCCACTCGTCCCAGTCCGTAAGACGAGTCATTCCCTATCCCCTCGGCCGTCTTATGTCCCCGGAATTAGGGAGAGACATAGACCATTGCTAACAATAAAATAAATATAGTGCACACTAGGACCTCTCATGCTACTCGCCCCAGTCCGTAAGACGAGTCATTCCCTATCCCCTCGGCCGTCTTATGTCCCCGGAATTAGGGAGAGACATAGACCATTGCCACTAATCTAAATCACAAGGCCTCGGCCAATAATATAAAACCATTCAATTGTCACATTCTCATACGTCACTTAACGTAATTAAACATAACCCATAAGCATAGGTGCTAGATTCACAACTAGCCAAATAAGTCCAATCGACATAAAAACTCATTCAGGCATATTAACAAACACCTTGTATGCATAAACTACAATTCATCTTTATTCAACATAAATTTACCCAATTTCATCAACAACTATATAATCACATACTCAACTCATAAAACATGCAAATCCATCCATAATCTCATTAATTCGAAATTAATATGTCTCAAGTCTCAACTTCTACAATTCAAATAATGGAATTAAAAGTACAACAATTAAACCCCGATTAACAATTTAAGAACATAATTAAGATAAAAGGCAAAAACTCCCAATTTATAATAAACGCAAGACCTAATCTTAACATACACCCTCGTCTAGTCGCAATGGATAACCCCCGTTACCTTAGCGCGTAGAGGAGATGCTTCCGGTAAGAATCCACTAACGTGGTTTCTTCTTCTTCTTCCTAAGCTTTGAAATCTCCCGTTTCTCTCTTTTTCTCTCTTTTCTCTCTTGTTTTAGGTTTACTGCTTTGAAAGTGGGCTGAATTGAAGATGTAAAAACTTTTTTGAGAAAGTTTGTGGAAGCGAACTATTTGGTCCCCAAAGTTCTAAAAGTTAACTCTTAATCAAAATTATTATTTTACTGCTCAAAAATAACCAATTTTTAGAAACAAAGCTATTGGGTCCTTTTTATTTATAAAATTAGTAACAGGTTTTAAAAATAAAGTTTTTCGGAAGAGTTTCGGTTTTTGCTAAAAATTAATCGAGTGACCGGTTTTTGGTAAAATTTGTATAAAACGTTTTTGGATAAATCAAATCGTAAATAAAATCACTTATAAAAATTCGGGATGTTACAACTAACCCTCCTTAAAAGAATTTCGTCCCGAAATTCCATTTCCTATCTAGAGAACTACACCCAGAAATGATCAACTTTAATAAATAAGCCCATAAAAATTTAAACGTACAATTCGTGTCATAATTCAAGAAATAAAATACGCAGGGTTCACAACCCGTAACAACTCCACAATCCATAACTCCAGAAAATGACCAACATGTAAGAAAATCAAATCAAGTAACCGCCTGTATACAATATCTAATTGAATAAAAGACAATAAAGTAAACAAAGATGACATGCTTCTACCTCAACAACTCCACAACGTCTACAAAACTCAAAATAAGGTCTTTCTAGTAAACTAAACTCTAATAAAATAAACTCTCAACCCAGACCCGGGGGTGTCACATGGCTGAATAACACGTGTGGCGGCACGTGTTAAACAAAGCCTAAATGAAATCATTATTAAACACTCGCTAAATAACTCATTAAATAAGCTCAAATTTCTAGCAAAAGCTTCATTAAATAGAATCTCAAAAATTACGTTCATTACAAGAAGTTAATCTCTTACAACTAAAATAAAAATGTAATCGCAGCGGAATTTAACACATAATCTTAAAGGTCTGTCTGGTCCTCAAACTGACTCGATATCAACCCTACTTAACTGCTCGTCAACCTGAAAACGTTTTAAAAAAAAAAGGCAGGGGTGAGCCAAACGAGCTCAATGAGAGAGAAAGCCTCACAATATATTATACGGGTCGAAAATAAGATTTTTCCCTTTCAGTTTCTTGGAACATAATAACTTGTTTAATAAAAATTCCCAATGCATAAGTATTTAGAAATTACTTGAATATAAAAGATAAATAAACTTTTCACTTTTCTTTCATCAAAATTAAATCCATCGCAGTAGTAATAATAAAATATTTTTCTTTCTTTTTATGATAAAAGCAAAATGATAACATGTATATCTTAGAGTACCAAGCCCGATTGACTTCCTCAATCTCTTTACCATCGATCTTTTTCTCAGGTGTATAAACCATACGTGTACCACAGAATTAAGGCCACCACAGCATGACGGCTGAGTCTATTCCTTAAAATGTTCCGGTTAACAAAACTATGTACAATCGCTAAGTTAACTGTTGAGAACTAAAGTCTTTCGTTTAGTTGCCAACGTCACCCCACTTTCCTCTTCCATTTATTCGGGATTCTCCGTTGGACTTATTCTCATGGTCCCAAATACAAATCATAAGAAAATCATAAAATAATAAATTTAGAAACCTTATACAGATACACTGTATATAACCTTTATCTTTATAAGATATAAACTAGTTCTCTTTAAACAGATCCATTGTATATAAATCACTTCTTCTTTTTCATTCTTTTCTTTCTTTTATTTTCTTTGTTTTCGTAACAATATAAAAACAATGTTTCCATATATAAATAGTACGTGAAAAATAATACCCATGAGCCTGTAAAATATTATCAAAAGTTGCAACGGAATATTTATAATAGCAAGACAAAATCCACTCACCTAATATTAATCCGAAAGAACAGAAACATTTCTACAACGAATAATCTAGTGCTTAGCTTTCCACTAAACCTTTTCCCTTGCTCAATATAGGACTTTAATTCTCTCATCTTTGTATACTTTTCGTTACATACATATAATTTTAATACAGTAAAGGAGTATAGAATCTAATCAGGGAAATGCTACCTAGCTTTCTTTCTTTATTTGCACTAGTGTATATATCTATATTAACAAGGAAGAATTCATTATAGGGACGTGTATATTGTCACGCCCCAAAATCCGTAAGACACGGACATCGAGGCATGACCTTTTTAAACAAAAGGAAAGTGAACCCTGTTGGTACAAAATTAAAATTTTAAAAGAAAACACTTGCGAGCTAAAAGAACAATTAATCAATTAAATAAAAATGTTTGCCAAACGCGGTTATAAGAAAAGAAGATTTGAAAAGATTTAAAAAAAATGACAAACAAAAGTAATTTGCCCGTAGGCTACAACCTCAAAAACTAGTCTAAGCAAAAATAAAGATGCCCCGGAAATAAAGCAAACGGTCGACCACAACCCACACCGCGTCATTCCCACTTACTGATTTAGGTAAGTTGGTCACAAAATCCATTGCTATCCTTTCCCATTTCCATTCCGCCACCTGTAAAGGTTGAAGCATACCCGCCGGCCTTTGGTGTTCCGCTTTCACTTGCTGGCAAGTTAGACACCTGCTAACATATGAAGCTACATCTCGTTTCATTCCGGGCCACCAAAATTGTCTCTTCGCATCATGATACATTTTTGTCCCGCCGGGATGAACGGCTAATTGGGAGTGGTGAAACTCCTTTAGTACCTCGTTCCTCATGTTTTCTGTCACATAAGTCCTTTCCTTAAATCATAGTCCTCCATTGGTTCCTTTCGTCCAACCATCTAATCCTTCGCTCAAACACATCTGTTTCTCATAGTTTCCACTTTCTCGTCCCCTTCTTGCGCTTCCAAAACCCTACTCACAAGTTCCGGTTGTACCACTATCGTGTACAAGGTCCTCACATTAACATTCCCCAACTCCATGTTGAACTCGTTCACTTTTCCCATCATCCTCCATTCCTCGATCGCCACATACACTAAGGTCGCATGGGACTTTCGACTCAAAGCATCCGCCACTACATTGGCCTTTCCCGGGTGATAGTGCAAGTCGTAGTCGTATTGTTCCAGATATTCCATCCATCGTCGTTGTCGGATATTTAGATCATGTTGGGTAAAAATATGCCCTAAGCTCTTGTGATCCGAGAACACTTCGAACTTTTCCCCGAACAGATAATGCCTCCATATGTTCAATGCATGAACTATTGCCGCTAGCTCTAGGTCATGAGTCGGATAGTTCTTTTCGTGAATCTTTAGTTGTCACGAAGCATATGCGATAACCTTTCCGTCGTGCATCAAGACGCAACCCAAACTTTCCTTCGAAGCATCCCAATACAATTGGTAACCCTTCCCTTGCTCGGGAATAACTAGTATGGGAGAACTAGTCAACCGCTTCTTGAGATCTAGGAAAGCTTTCTCGCAAGCCTCACTCCACACGAACTTCACCCCTTTCTTGGTAAGGTGAGTCATTGGAGTCGCTAAATTCGAGAAGTCCTTGACGAACCGTCGATAGTATCCCGCTAAACCCAAGAAACTTCGAATCTCGAACACATTCTTCGATTGTGCCCATTTCAAAACCGCCTCAATTTTCGTCGCGTCCACCTTTACCCCTTCTTCCAAGATCACATGTCCAAGAAATTTCACCTCATTTAGCCAAAACTCACATTTGCTAAATTTTCCGTAAAGTTGGTAGTCCCTCAACGTGAGCAACGCTAAACGGAGATGCTTCTCGTGTTCCTCTCTTGAGCTCGAGTAAATCAAGATATCGTCGACGAAGACCACCACGAACTTGTCGAGATACTCTTTAAATATCCGGTTCATTAACTCCATAAATGCCGCCGGTGCATTAGTTTACCCGAATGGCATGACCACAAACTCATAGTGACCATACCGGGTCCTAAAGGTCGTTTTCGAAATATCCTCATCCTTCACCCTCAATTGGTGATAGCCTGATCGCTAGTCGATTTTTGAAAAGAACGTCGCTCCCTTCAGTTGGTCAAACAAATCGTCAATTCGAGGTAGTGGGTACTTATTCTTAATAGTCACCCTATTTAGCTTTCGATAGTTGATGCACATCCTCATCGATCCATCCTTCTTTTGTACGAATAAGGCTGGTGACGCCCACGGTGACGTACTCCGCCTAATAAACCCCTTCTCCTGCAGTTCCTCTAACTGCTTACTTAACTCTTTTAACTCAGCCGGTGCCAATCGGTACGGGGAAATGGCTATGGGTGCCGATCCCGGTACCAAGTCGATAGAAAAATCCAACCCTCTCTTCGGTGGTAACCCGGGTAGATCCTTTGGAAACACATCTCTAAAATCGTCCACTACGTGTGGCCACATTTCCACTTCCTTGTCGTTATCAACTATCGAGAGACTAGCCAAAAGACAAGACAGGTTGCCCACAACCCGCTTGGAATAATAAGGAATAGAAGAAAGGGTAGAGTCCCTTTCTCCACGAAAGAACACCTCATCTCCGGATGAAGTTGTAAGAAAAACTTTTCGTCGAACACAATCGATGAAAGAGTTGAAATGAACCAACCAGTCCATTCCAAGTATCACGTCGAACCCCGACATCTCTATAATAACTAAATCATATATAAACACGTGGTCCGCGACCACTATCTCACAAGACCGACACACTCGGTCCAACACAACTCGACCCCCAACAGGAGTCTCTACAACAATCGGGTTCTCTAGAACCCCAATTTCTAACGACAAAGACTCAACTAGATGCCTAGCTATAAAAGAACGCGAAGCTCCCGTATCGAAAAGAACATGCGCCCAAGATGAGCACACAAGAACCATACCTTGTACATTTGTCGGTTCTCCTTGATTTGGCAACTATGGCAAGGCATAAAGACGAGCTTGAATTGGTGGGTTTCCTTGCGGTCCTCGATTTCCCCCATGATTTCCTCGGTTTCCCAGGCCTTGATAGCCTCCTCGGTAGTTCCCACGGTTTCCCCCTTCTTGGTGGTTACCCCAAAACCCTCACCCTTGGTTCCCAGGTAATTGGTGTTATGGCACAAATTTTGGTCTTCTTGGTGGTGGTGGTGGCAACCTAGGTTGGTTAAAAGGCCGGTTGGTGTCGATTCTTTCTTGTCCCCCGGGACAAACCCTTGCTGTATGACCAAATCGGTTGCATGTCCTACATTGGACTCTAGGGCATTCGAACTGTCGATGATTCACATCTCCATAGTGGAAACACACTCCCCTCATCACGACGTTTGTCGATAGTGGATTAAAACCCCTCTCTCCTTTGCCCTGTTGTGGAAAACGCGGATTATTCGCCATATCCCAAGTCCGCTTCTTCTCTTCCCTCGGAGCATTTCCGGTTTTGGAATTTTCCGAGATTCTCTTGCTATGGAGTAGAGCTCCTTCTACAGCTTGAGCCGACTTTACTAACTCATTATAGTTGACATGGCGGGCCGATGCCAATTGCAATGAGATGGTCGGGTTCAGCCCCTTCATGAACCTCCTACATTTCTCTGCACCCCCTAGAACCGAGTCTGGGGCATACCTCGACAGTGAGGTAAACTTTAGCTGGTATGCTTGAACGGTCATACCCCCTTGATATAGTTCATCGAACCGCCTCCTCATTTCATCCTTATAAGAATCGGGAAGAAACTATCGATTGAACAATTCGATGAATTCATTCCAGTCGATGTTGGTTAAGTCGTAAGTATCCACGATCCCTAACCACCACTTCCGTGCTTCACCCTTTAGGTGAAACTGAGCCATATTTACCCGTTGTTCCCCATCTACTATTCCCGCTGCCGATAGGTATTTCTCCATTTCGTCCACCCATCCCT
The DNA here is from genome assembly GCA_963920805.1 of Primula vulgaris. NCBI lineage: Eukaryota > Viridiplantae > Streptophyta > Magnoliopsida > Ericales > Primulaceae > Primula > Primula vulgaris. The sequence goes on along the minus strand of OY987215.1, from coordinate 28,243,348 downwards.
TAGCTATGGATGGTTCACCTATCCCATCGAAAGTCGGAGACCCCAGTCGAGTGAAGTTAAGCAATCCATTGTTACTTGAACTTCCAGCTTGTGCATTTTGCACCATCATTTGCACCACCTTCTGAAGGTCGGTCATCACTTGGTTAGCGTTTACCAATTCCGGTTGAGGTGCGTATGTCTCCTCTTCTCCCTCATTAACCTCTTCATAAACATTTTCAACCTCTACCTCCTCCTCGGGTTTCTCAGGTGGCGGGGCACTAGCGTTACCTCTTCCCCCACGATCTCTTGCGGCCCTTCTTCCTCGAGTTGCTCTCCGCCCCCTTGGAGCTCTTCTTCCTCTTCCATTTGCCCCACCTCGGGTAGTCGCACCGCTTGATGGCGGTGCGCCCCCGCGTGTAGCCGGTCCCCGTCCACTAGTCCTTGTGGTAATAGCCATGACTACAAACAAGTTAAACCGACACTTTAGTTGTCTCACTCAACATTACTACTCATACATGTATATTCATACATGATAAAAGTTCGTTTTACATATAGTTGAACCATGGGTTCAATAATTGATTTTGATTATACGTTTGATTATGTATTAATGATTTTACGATTTCTCTATTTCGATGATATAACGCTTTGTCTTTTCCAAAAATATAAAATGTATATTTCAGAACGTCAGAATGATAGAGTACTGAAAAACGAAGCCAACGGTTCAACCGGAACAAGAATCGGAGTTAAAACGAAGAAGTTACGAGCTTTCGAAGTATAGCGGGAAAACCGCAAAATTGCCAGAACACGACCGATCGTTTTGGACAAAACGACCGATCGTTTTGACAAACGACCGATCGTTTTTGGTCAAAAACTGACCATAAGGGTTTAAAGAAATTCGACCGATCGTTTTGACAGACGACCGATCGTTTGACTGCAGAAAAATTATCGACACAAAAACATAAAATTCCTCAACACTTGTAAATTCCTTACATGGAACCAATCACACAACTACATCATTTTACTTCACAATATATCAACATCTATTCGCATAAAATTATTCATTCACATATAAGTCAATAATTTGAAAATACACTACATAAAACCATCAACCTTACAATTCTCGCACTCTAATAGTCCGCTACTACTTGACATGCAAACTTATACCTCATACACACTATATCAATCTACACACGCATACAAACAACACAAAAGTGCGAGGGATAATCCATCACGATACGTTATCCTAAAGCACCCGAGCGTCCTCGCATACTCTAGAACTCCACATCGCTAAGGTATTCCTTCACACATACCGACGAGAGGTCCACCCACAAGTTTGGCGAGCCGGGATCAACAAGCGTCCTCATTGTCCCCAACTTGCCTCACATGTGGACTTTCCTTTCACCAACTACTACTAAATTCTAGCTACATGTCTTAAGCTAAATGCAACCCCCCGTTTTAGAAAAAGTTTGAGTTTTTGGAAAAAGTTTTGTGAAAATGATACGATGGATCTTGGTCCAATGGTCACCCATCTTCCCATCGTACCAAAGTATACAAGAACCTGGTTAGCTCTGATACCAACTTGTCACGCCCCGAAATCCGTAAAACGAACATCGAGACGTGAACTTTTTAAACAAAAGGAAAAAGAAACATGTTGGTACAAAATTTAACTTTTAAAAGAAAATAACTTGCGAGCTAAATAAACAATTAAACAATAAATAAAAGTATTTGCCAAACGCGGCTACAAGACAAAATGGTTTTAACAAAATTATGTAAAAAGAAATAACGAATGAATTTGCCCGTAGGCTACAACCTCGAAATTAGTCTAAGGAAATAAAACGATTCAAGAAACCCCGAACCCATGCGCTACCTCGCTAATGCTCCTAACCAAATGCCTCGACCTAAGTTGTACCTAAAAGACAAAACTGTAACGGTGAGTCCCACGCACATACATAGATGGGACGGCACCACAAAATACCGTCACTCCATCCCATAAATGCAAGAACTCACAAACAACAACTACGATAATCAACGTATAAAAAGAAATAATAATAACATCGTACAACAAAATAAATTAAGTAACTCCAACACACATCGATAACAAACATGGACCACTCACGCCACCTACCCCAGTCCGTAAGGTAGGTCATTCCCTATACCCCTCGGCCGTCTATTGTCCCCGGTATAGGGAGAGACATAGACCATTTCTAACATAAAAATAGATTTAAAGTGCGCACTTGGACCTCTCATGCCACTCGTCGCAGTCCGTAAGACGAGTCATTCCCTATCCCCTCGGCCGTCTTATGTCCCCGGAATTAGGGAGAGACATAGACCATTTCTAACAATAAAATAAATATAGTGCACACTAGGACCTCTCACGCCACTCGCCCCAGTCCGTAAGACGAGTCATTCCCTATCCTCTCGGCCGTCTTATGTCCCCGGAATTAGGGAAAGACATAGACCATTGCCACTAATCTAAATCACAAGGCCTCGGCCAATAATATAAAACCATTCGATTATCACATTCTCATACGTCACTTAACATAATTCAACATAACCCATAAGCATAGGTGCTAGATTCACAACTAGCCAAACAAGTCCAATCGACATAAAAACTCATCCAGGCATATTAACAAACATCTTGTATGCATAAACTACAATTCATCTTTATTCAACATAAATTTACCCAATTTCATCAACAACTATATAATCACATACTCAACTCATAAAACATGCAAACCGATCCATAATCTCATTAATTCAAAATTAATATGTCTCAAGTCTCAACTTCTACAATTCAAATAATGGAATTAAAAGTACAACAATTAAACCCCAATTAACAATTTAAGAACATAATTAAGATAAAAGGCAAAAAACCCCAATTTATAATAAACGCAAGACCTAATCCTAAAATACACCCTCGTCTAGTCGCAATGGATAACCCCCGTTACTTTAGCGCGTAGAGAAGATGCTTCCGGTAAGAATCCGCTAACGTGGTTTCTTCTTCTTTTTCCTAAGTTTTGAAATCTCCTTTTTCTCTCTTTTTCTCTCTTTTCTCTCTTGTTTTAGGTTTACTGCTTTGAAAGTGGGCTGAATTGAAGATGTAAAAACTTTTTTGAGAAAGTTTGTAGAAGCGAACTATTTGGTCCCCAAAGTTCTAAAAGTTAACTCTTAATCAAAATTATTATTTTACTGCTAAAAAATAACCAATTTTTAGAAACAAAGCTATTGGGTCCTTTTTATTTATAAAATTAGTAACAGGTTTTAAAAATAAAGTTTTTCGGAGGAGTTTCGGTTTTTGGCTAAAAATTAGTCGAGTGACCGGTTTTTGGTAAAATTTGTATAAAACGTTTTTGGATAAATCAAATCGTAAATAAAATCACTTATAAAAATACGGGATGTTACACGTGTAGTACCTTCGTATAATTTCTTTATAAACTAATTAAGAATACCTGTATATCTATCTAAGTAGCAAATACTTCGTATATTTTCTTTATGAACTAATTTAGAATACCTGAGTTTTATAAAAGCTTAATTTTATCTTTTACAAAAACCTTACTGAAATTGTCCACCTTACTAAGTTGTAATCTGTCAAATGATTTTGACAAACTTATTAAGTAACAACTGATCAATTTAATTTATAATAACTAGTTTTATACTACTACAATGACAAACAAAGAGGTCATTAGGGCCTAGAACACATGACCTAATGGTACGTCTTTCCAAAAATATTTCCCCCTTTTAAATTAGCTATGTGTTAGAGTAATTATCTCAAATCGACTATTTATCTATCAAGGCTATGGTTAATACATAAGTTTCTCTCCATTCTATCTCGAGCCCTCTCGATGGAATTGGATGGACTCTTATTTGATATCAGAGAGGGTCAGCGATGTTTGACTCAAATACACCCGTTTATTATGTTCGTTCGTTGAGCACTTGAAATGTTAGGCCATGAGCGAGCGGGAGTGTTAAATTAATTATTCCACATGACCTATATATCGATCAAGTATATGGGTTCTATCTTGACCGCTTTTGAAGTCACTTTAAAATAATCATCAAAGTGGACAGTGTTCAAATATTCTAAAGACTGTAAGGTTTTAACAGGAAGCAAGTTCATTCAAGTACAATAAAATTACCTCACCTTGTCCAACCACTAAAATAGAACTTGAAAAATTAGTCGACTGAGAGAGAGCAAGAAAAATGGAGAAAACTTTTGAGCTGGCCTTTTTCCCGGCGACAGGTGTTGGCCATCTGGCACCGATGGTAGAGCTCGCCAAACTCATAACCAGCCATGACCGTCGGATCTCGATCACACTCTTTGTCATGAGCGGGCCTTTCCATCCCAAAGTCAATGCCTACACGGAATCCCTTCTAGCAAATGATCCCCCACCACGTGTACGTTTTGTCCTCCTCCCCCTGGATGAAGTCACATTGGCTCGGCTCTTATCCATTCCAGACTTCCACATGGTCCCAGAGTTAGTCAACATTCACAAGTCAACAGTGAGAGAGCTTCTTGTCTCTGACTATTACTCGGCGAAAGAGAGGCAGCTTGCGGGCTTCGTCGTCGACTTCTTTTGTATTCCATTTACGGAAGTAGCGGACGAGTTCTGTGTACCAACTTACATGTTTTTAACTTGCGCTGCTGGTAATATATAGTATTATAAAGTAGAGAAATATAGCGTACATAGGGAAACTAACCTTGTTTGATTGAAGTTTTCTTGCTTAAAGCTAGATGCATTCTGAGGGCCGAAAATAATTTTTTTCCCTGGTTTTGAGGCTTAACGTGTCCGGATCTTCTACCCGTAATTTCTACCCATTGTCTATTTTTGCTCAAATTATGAAATTTACAACTTAGATTCATATGTTAATAAACTGTTAAAACATTTTCTTGATAAATTTCGTAATTTTCTACATAATATGGATCAAAATGCTTTCTTATTAAGTCATATTTGGCCCTACAAATAGATCCAAATGTTTTTAACATGGGAAATACTTATAATTGTAAGTTGGAAATTTGTATTTTGACCGTTACCTTAATTCAGAAAAACTGAAATCCAATAGTCCACCTCAGAAACTATACTATAGAGTTCGGAGGAACTTTTTTTGATTTGAGAATTTATATTTCTGTTCACTCTCAGTTATCAAAAATTAAAAAGCAATTTTAAATGTCTATAAATAATCTCCCTATCTGTTATTACTTAAGTCACAAACTTAAAAAGTAACAGTATTTTCCGCCCATTTATAATAATACTAGTATTTTAGTAAAGACGATAATACTTAACTTTTCTAGATATTGCTAAAGTCAAAACATTCCGATCTAAAGAAAAGAATTACAATAAATAATCACGTGGAGGTAAGCAGATAATTCACCGCTATATAAATGCTGAAGCTATATCAATGTTATATTAAAAGTAGTGTTTAGAAAAATATACATGAGATATCTAAAAAATACATATATTTAATATATATTTTGAAAATATTATTTTACGATTCTAAAAATTGAAATATCTCATAAATTGCAAAAACACGGACAAATTTAAGTCTTCTATTAATTAAAAAAATTAAATGTTGTATTTCGTCAAAATAAGCGATCAAGTATCGCTTAGGTGGTAGGATTTGTTCGGAATTATATTTCTCATAAAATTATTAACCATAAATCAAAATCGTTTTCGTAATTTAAAAAAATAAAAACTGAAAAGAGTGATTTTCAACCTAGAAAGCACAAAAAAACATTAATATCGTTTTATCAACAAAAAACTGAAAAGTCATGGACATTTTCTTTTCGCAGAACACTTTATCGTGCCTTTAGCGTTTCATGTGCTATTTTTAAAGTACTGATTAAAAGAGGTGATGTTCTTTTGGTACATTAAATAGGTATATTGAGTTTTTTGTTTCACCTCCAATCCCTTCACGATGAAAACAAATGTGATATCGTCGCGCTTAAGGACTCTGACACGAAGATGCGGGTTCCTGGATTTGTAAACTTAGTTCCGGCTAATGTCTTGCCTTCTTTCTTATTCGAGAAAGATAGAAACAATGTCTTGCCCTTTCTGAAGATGCCTTGGATATTGAGGAAAATCAAGGGCATTTTGGTCAATTCATTTCTGGAATTTGAACCACACGCGGTCGGGTGTTTGTTAAGCGATGTCGGACTACCACCAACCTATGCGGTGGGACCCGTGCTCAACCTTTATCCCGAGTCTCACGATGACGTGGACAAATACAAGGATATTATAACTTGGTTAGACATCCAGCCTGTGGAATCTGTTGTGTTCCTGTGCTTCGGAAGCATGGGAATGTTGGAGGCCGAACAAGTTGTTGAAATAGCTAGGGCCTTGGAGCATAGTGGGAGCAGGTTCTTGTGGTCCATACAAAATCCTCCGACAGAGAACAAGGACTTTAGAGAAATGCTTCCTGAAGGGTTTATGGACAGGACGAACAGAATTGGAAAAGTCATAGGATGGGCCCCACAGGTTGCAGTTTTGTCCCATCGGTCCGTGGGAGGGTTCGTCTCCCACTGCGGATGGAACTCAACCTTAGAGAGTTTGTGGTTCGGGATACCCATGGCTACTTGGCCACTCGGCGCAGAGCAACAAATGAATGCTTTCGTGCTGGTCAAGGAGTTGGGGTTAGCAGTCGAGATCAAGTTGGACTATACCATCAACAATCCAAAGTTGGTAACCGCAGAAGAGATTGAGAAAGGGATGAAGCAGCTAATTGAATGTAGAGATGGTGTCGAAATTCGGAAGAGAGTGAAAGCAATGAGTGAGAAAAGTAGAATGACGAGGGTGGAGAACGGATCGGCCTACATAGCCGTTGGACACTTTATCGACCAAGTCGTCAGTAACTCTACTTTGAAAACATGAAGAAACTTGGTGTCGGGATTCAAGCAAATTAGGGGCTTCCTGAATAATTTCGCGATATTGTTCTTTGATGTTTATGGGCTCACTTCTTCCTGTTTCTTCTTGTTCTCATTTTGTTTACTTATTCGTAATTTTATGTTTTCTTTTGTCTGTAAGCCTGTAATGCATTTATGAATTCAATACAAGTCTCTATTTTAACACTGTCTAATGCTAATGCCCGGAAAAAGTGAAACAATCTACTCAAAAGTTTATTATTCAACACAAGTGATAAAATCTCCATCTAAAATGATTGAGCAACTATATCATAAAGTAGCACTATTCAACAGAAGAGAAACTATAGAATGATTGAGCAACTTAGCTTCAAAAGACACTACATTAAATACTACAGTAGTTGGTTAGATAAAATCAATGATACCCTCGTGTTATGTCACACTCAAACCTTGTTGTCACTCTGTCCAAACGATTAGGACTTTATGTATTTACGTGAAACTTTGAACGGAAATATATCGTATTTAAATTGTTGAAATGTATATTTTTAAAATTTGTTCACATAGTTTAACATTTGAAATATGTGATTAACTTTTGAAAAATTCGATTTCGATAACTTAGATATGCTGAAAACACGTTTTATTTTGCAGCGGAAAACTGACCTTGAATCCTTATTATAGTGTATATAGATTATATAAAAACGATACAGAAATATCTCACGGGCAGAGGTAGATCACATTTGATATTCTGTTGTATTCTTATTATACGTTTTACTGTTAAAGAGATGGACTCTCAAAACTCTTAAGAAACTCTAACTCTAATTTATGAGTTATGCATTTTGTTTCTTTTACTTAACATATGGACAATATATATAGGCTACAAGAGTGATCTAGTTCACAACAAGCAATAAACTTCTAACTTACCTAAAACTCAAATCCTATTTAGATCATTACTTAATTAATAAATATTATATAATGTTATTAACATGAATAACATAATATTATCTAATTAATATTTTACCAATCTTAGAATTACTTATATTCATTTTCACTAGATAATATAATTGCACATTATATTTGAGAGTACATTATTAAATATTTAATTATCTTCTCACGTTAAGATTACAGATATCCACCGAATAAATAAATTACTGATAATTATTTTACTCGGTATATTATTTCCTCGGTCTTATCACTTAACTTATTTGTTATGTTGGATATAATATCCACTTGCAATAGTTGACACAAACAAAACTTATAAGATTCTCGAGTGCATATCATCAATCCTTATTAAATGACGTGAATTCTGTCGATTATAGACACACACCATATAAATAATATTACCGTCCAACGTACGAGTTTATTGATCACAACAAATCTCACTCATTGCAAATCAAAGCAGTATACATTATAAATATGTGTATCAAAAATAATCTAAAAATTAAGAGTATAACTAATCATAATAATTGCTTACATATAATTATTTTATTCTCGTCAGTATCATAAAATAATAACAATTTGTCTTATTCAATATATTCTAAGTATACTAGCACAAAAAGTTGAAACTCAACCGTTTCATGTAGTCAAGACAGACCTACTAAAACTCTGTGCTACAACTATACTGATGGTTGTGCACTCCATCTAAAGTTGTGAACGATAAAATATATTCTGTAAGAACCAGTGATTTGATCTTGCGTGTGTAAGACGTACTCTACACACCAAATCACTTACTATATAAAATAAACACACATGTACATATAAATAATATGTATAATATTACTCAAAACTATTCTCAAAAAATCATTTATTGTTAATAAATAAATACTATAACCAACAATAAATCATGTATTTTATTATATCATTCTAACAAGATATGAGTTATTCGTCGGTGAAAATTGCACGTAATTTCATATAATCCTAACAATTTGAGACGGAAGGAGTAGTAAATTTGTGAACTATGGATAGCTTGAATGCAATTTCTACTTTACAAATTACACTAGTCGGTATAGAAATAAAACATGGAGAGCAAAAATTACGAATGAAACTTGACTCCTACCCTAGTTGTCGGTAGAGTCTTACCTCTAATAATTAGAGTAATTCAACTATGGAACTTAAGAAAGAGAAATGAATATAGAGTATTTTATACACCTTAAATGTTTTCTTTTGTCAACATTTTTTTTTAAGGAAACACTCCAGAATTTATTAATATAGTGTGAAAACGCCTCACACGTGGTCTTTACAAAAACATATGGTATGTTGTGTGACATATTAGCTCGTTATAGATATATATAGAGATATGTATATATATAGAGAGAGGTATGAGAAACAACAGACGAAGTTTTTATTCATTAATATGATTGTACAGAGAGATACATTAAGAGACCCCTGACCCTCTTTATATAATAGAGGGTAGGGCTACATATGCTAGGAAAGCCCAAATAGGCCCAATAGAGTAAAGCCCAAGATGGCCAATAATATCCTACAAGACTCCCCCTTTGGACATCTTGATTTCTTCGTCTTCATGCTGTCGATGTGAGTCGAGTTCATTCGCAGTGGTAAACATAAAAATCTTAGGGCCGGAAAACCCAGTGTGGAACAAAACCGGTACCTAGGAGAAACTGTGTAGCCGAATGATATAGGCCGAAATATCATGTAAGTAACTAACCACAAAACAGTGTGCCTCATCAAAACCTTGCCAGAGCAAACCCAATGGGAAAATCTCTGATCGAAGGAAAAAGAGTGCAACAATGGTAGTAGTAGGGATCAACCACAAAACAGGTGCCTCATCAAAACCTTGCTAGAGTAAACCCAGTGGGAAAAACCTCTAGTCGAAGGACAAAAGAGTACACAGTGGCAAGAAGTATACAACAGGATACTCCCCCTAATTTCGGCAATCTTAAGTGAGGTATGATGGGAACGTGTCTCGCTAAAAACCTTGTCAAGGAAAACCCAGTGGGAAAAAACCTTGGTCTAAGGACAAAAAGAGTACACGAGCATGCGACTGGATGCTCCCCCTCACTTGCACACGACAGGGTGCGAGAATTTCGACTAAGTAGTAATTAGTGCAATAAGCATTCACCTAGATGCTCCCCCTCACTTACACACGACTAGGTGCAAAGATTTCATATTCCAAGAAAGAGTACAAGCATTCGACTGGATGCTTCATTTACTTGCACACGACTGGGTGCAAATATAACGTGGAATAAACCGAGCATTCGACATGATGCTCTTAAACTTCATATGTGAAGATTTATTTCGGCAATAAATGCTAAATAGCATAATCTAGTCATGTCTGTCTTGATCGATAACAACAAGTTGTCCTCAAATAAGACAAGTGTTTTATCTGGATCGTGAGACAGAGCATATGTAATTCAAATATGTCTAATACGAGCTCGAAGCCATATACACTCTCTAGTCGTCTCATAGAGCACGAGTAGATCAGAGTGATTCGTTTGGAGTCAGTCCAAGACCTCCAAGATATTGCCTTATTCCTAACGGTAAAGACAAACCATGTTAGGAATATCCCTTATGCGGGTCTGATAAGTAACCGGCATCGGTATAACCGTAAAGGGTTGTGTTAATTCGAGTACCGAAGGGGGTAGGTACACTCGATGACCCAAATGGGATAAGACAAGCCCTCATCCACAGTTACCTTAAGGTAATGGGAAAATGTCTTTTATAACATTTCGATGGCAGCGTGTTAGCGCGATGCTGTGTCGAGCTATACCATTCACAGCAAACAAGATGTTCGTCCTAGTACATTAGACCAAGTACAATGATGCGCTTATTATACTTAGATATGAACATCATGGTTCAATATCTCTTTGTCGTCTCATCAGGGACGGACCGGGTCTATATCAATGTCTAGTGATCGAACGATCATAGGAGAATCTGACGACTTAGCGTCATAATGACTAAAACGTCATAACACCTTCTGGGTGTAGTCTGAATCATGGACTTAGATTCAATCTTTACGGGACTCGATCATCAGGCCGAGTCACTACCGTGTCTTCCCAAGATCCTTCATCTTGAAGGCAAATCCAAAAAAATGGATCGCGTAATAAAACACGCAAGGGCATAATAGTGAACGTCTCATTTAGTTGAGATTGTGTTCCGTGGCCAGGAACTACTTGATTTAAGCATTATGAAGTCACACAGGGACCTTCATCTATATCTCTGTCAAAATTCTCATAGATATAAACAGTGACCACAATCACATGCTGCATAATCAGTTTTTAGGAAACTACTAAACTGATAAAGTATGGGACCGTTATAACGTCCATTACGAGAAAATCAACCATCTCATAATCAATTCAAAGATGTGAAAGAAGCTTTGCGCTACTAGGCGAGCATTCAACAATCTCATTATTCTCATCACATTTCCTTACGAATAACCAAATAAACGAACTCGTTTAACATTGGTGGTGTTGGAGCTACAGGTCCGAACACACTTTCGCTAAGGAGTCTACTTGGATTGCAAGTTTCCATTAGGCCAGTCTATTGTACGTTGACTTCAGGCAACGGTACATGGTTCCCTGTCATAATTTGTTCATATTATCAGTCGTCACCGAATATATGAACAAGTAATCAATGACAGTCTCGTTTCGCTTCAATATCGTCTAAGATATTTCGAGATTCTTAGGATGAGGAAGAAATCACACATCTCCTTGATCCTTTATAATCTCGTACGACAAACGAGTTTTAGTTCACCACCTCTGGGGCTAAACGAATTAAGAACCGGCCAACTTCCTCGTATCTTGGGAAGGATGACAGACTGACGGCCGATGGCAGCGTTGTTTGCTTGGCGGGTTCGGCCAAAGCAACGTGTTACGACAGGAACACGGTGTCAGACAGGGACGTCTATCCTTGCAAGCATTTTGCAGCAGGTATAAATGATCTCGTGATATCTCATAAAGTCATTAAATGTATCTGGCATTTAGTTAGACTTGAGGGAGTCTATGCACTTACTTATCACTAAGTGCAGTTTTGGGGATCAAGCTAAGACTGAGTGGGTTATGCCACGTTACTTCACGTCGTTCCTTATCAACGGTAACGTGCAAATCTCCCCCTAACGATGGGGAGAACAGTCTTAGCAATGTCACTTTCGCATATCATGCGGTAAAGAGATCGCTTGCCAAGGTTACTCTATCAAATGATAGGCATGAGATTCATAATCGACTTATATCCCCTTCAGAGGTCCATATTTTGAACGCTTTATTGGCTCAATCAAAATATTAATTAAGCACTCCAAACACGCGTTAATATGAGACTTCTGGCTCATAACCAGTAACCAGCTGGTACGCATATGGTGTCTGAGTGTCTATGGACCTCATAAGGGACCAATGCAGCAAAAATAGAATAACCCCACACGGAAACATAAATCTTGGTGCGCAAGACCAAGAAGTGCGTGCAATCATTTGCAGTCGCATCATCAAACTTTCCGTGAGTCCATTTGGGTCTGAACATAATCGACAGGATATTCAGTTTCAATTTCCAAACTCAAGTAATTCAAATCGAAATTTCGATTCTTACTCTTCGGTATTATCAAGTCGACTAGACTTTTCAGGATAATCCGGATCATGAGACATCAACTTAATGATAAGGCTAAGAGTTTGGGAAGTGCTGCATTTATGTGGACAACAGTAAAATGTGACCATATTGTCGATGCATCAACCATAACCATTTATATTTATGGTCCGTCTTATGGTTGGATAAGCCCACAATAACTCCTTCAAATCTTTACAAGAATTCTACGAGTTCTTTTCGTGATCTTTACACATACTAGTCTTTCAAAATGAGCATTAATGGCATTAATTTCGGATTAATCACGAAATATATCCTCAAATAGAATCCAAATGCGATGCGATTATAAATCAACCATCGTCTTTTGACTCGGGAATATCTCTTCCGGTCAATGCCACAATATCAAAATGCTCTTATCAATCGACGACAGGCGAATGATAGTACAGACAATCATGTCGTAGCATCTAAATCATTTATCATTCGACGACAGGCGAAATGATAAGATAACTTTAAATGCTTTAAAGAATGTGGTAGCAACCACTTGAAAGACATTTCAACTCCTCTAAAATACGCTTTTGGTTGTATTGAATGGAGACTATGTAAAGAAATTTTAATTCTTTCATGAGCTATTATCAGATAACACTGGTTTTCTCGAATATTTTATAACTTAACAAGGTACGGTAGGACCTACATGAGTATAAGACCTCATATTTGACAAATCAATTTGGTTTTTACCAAAGATTTTGATTTGGAACGACAGGCCCAGAATCATTGTCACAAAGGACTCTTTTAGCCAAGTAGTTGGTGAAATTATGTGGTACACGGTTACCCACTATTTCCAAAAACAAATCAACTACCCCACAAGTATTGCCTAAAATTTCATAATTTAAAGTTTGGTCACATTTGTCAAAGGAATTTGCTCAAAACACTTTAAATTATTTCGAGAAATTTCGTAAACAGGCAAACCATAATCCAAAAGTATGTCCAAATGGAAAAATCATAATCCAAATGGAAAACCATAATCCAGATGAGCAAAAAAATGGCTCAATCATTTATCAAAATCAACAAAGAAAGGTACCAAACTTATTTGAGCCACAAAACCGGGGTCTCAAGAGTTTCCTTTCAGTTATCTTTAACCACATTATCATCGGGTTTTTCACCTTTATAATAGTTTTGAACTATTTAAGGAGTAACCGTGCATGACCTTTGTCTTTATGGCATAGAGTTGCCTCCTTGAGCATTATCTCTTGCTTTGTGAAAACAGGCCATATTGTTCCTTTCAATTACTGTCTTGAAGCCACATGTTTTCGATTTTGACGATTGTCTAAAATCTCGCTTGACAGTTCGAGACAAATAACACTTGTCTCGGTTCTCGATTCATGGGAAAAAAAATGTATACGAAGAGCATTAATATCAGGCAATCAATTTGCCATTGACCCAATAGGATTAAAACTACTCACCGGGGCAATTTTCTTATCCAATAACAGATGGGCGATAAAGGAACATGGTGAATATAAATTCATGATACTGCTTATGGAATACAATTTCCAAGCTAGTATTTTTGTGAATGATAGCTCCAATATGTCAATTTCTGACATTTGTTCACCATAGACGTCATCACGTCTCAAATGTGGCGGCGGAATAAAATCAACGCTTTAGCATTCATCTTGAGGTTAACAACAAACTCGTGTTTTACTCATCAAAGATGTCATCCCAAAAAAATTTGGGCATCACATTTTCACACATCAGGGTGACTAACATGTGGTGAGAGAATAACATAAACGTCTAAACAGTCATTTCGCAAGTATGTTTTGCGATTTTTCTTATCATAAATGGCATCCAACATGTGTTGGGAGTTCTGGATTATTTATCATATAAAACGAATGGTTTTTATGTTTATGGTTTGCACAAGCACAAACTTTTTTCCGAAACGACAGGTTCGAAAACATTAGTTTTGCTTCTCATGTGAATCGGTTCTCATTGATCGAACGACGGGTCGATACTGAAACACCAATTCGGCAAAACATACACCACTATATAAACACACTCGGGGAAATTATTATTTAGTCAACCCCTCTCGGTAGCTCTAATTGAACACGACCAGGAAAGACGGTGAGGGTGGAGGGCCCGAATGCCACTTAAAACCCAACCTCATTAGGATATCGACTTCCGCCTATATCTTTCCTAGACATCGTATTCAAATAGGTGAACCTAGTTGGGGAAGGTTCATAACTTTTCCAACTTAAATGTGAAAATATATGATTTCGCAAATTACCATATATTACACATGGCAGTAAATATTACATTTATAGATATTGCTATTTCTCCGATTACCAATAATATTATCAATCAGAAAAGTATCTATCACAATTAATCATGTTATTTTACTGCTATATATGTAGGTTCTATTGATGGTAATTTAAATCTAATTTACCAATTTTACACTAGCAATATCTAAAACAATATTTTATTGTTTTATTGCTATATATGTAAATTTTATTCATGGTAATTCACAAGATATGCAGGGAAGCAGTATATTTTATTTACCAATTTATACATGGTTTATGACAAGTTTATATATATAGCATGTGATCGTCAAACCCTACGATGGCATATTAAATCAACATAATTGTAATTATAACCCGTTAATTACACATACATATATGTTGTTACAGTAGATGAGGAGAACCGATGTTTACATGCAATTTGTTCATGATATAGACTTAATAGTAGTACTAGTCAAACAAAATATTTAATTTGACTGCAACATGCAATCTTTAGGATGAATGTAATAGTACTAAATATATATCATGGCACTAACGAATAAATTATCCAGGTAATACTATATTAATCATATATGGTCTCAAACACATATAAATAATTAACTCAATACTATTCCATATAACTGTTCAAACATGGTAGTTTTATTCGATTTATCATGCAGCGTATTTATACAGTACCTACCGAGATAAAACAACAACGAATTTAGTAATTATACCTTTCACATAGTATCTTGAGAAAGTCGATAAAACAATAATAATAAAACTCGGATAAACCTCAAGGTTTATACATAACCAATATCCGTGTGTTTACCCAAAATTTCCAATATCCGCAATCGTGTATCATAGTCTCCGCGAGCAAAGTGCCGATAACGTGTTGTGTGACATATTAGCTCGTTATAGATATATATAGAGATATGTATAGATATAGAGAGAGGTATGAGAAACAACAGACGAAGTGTTTATTCATTAATATGATTGTACAGAGAGATACATCAAGAGACCCCTGACCCTCTTTATATAATAGATGGTAGGGTTACATATGCTAGGAAAACTCAAATAGGCCCAATAGAGTAAATCCAAATATGGCCAATAATATCCTACAACATGGTAGATGTAATTGGAGTTATAAAAAATCTCCAAAAACATAAAATACGAATCTTGCAAAATAAAATAAAAATTAAACCTAATTCTGCATATATAAGTAGAAAATAGGCAGATTTCAAAGTAATCAAAAAACTTAAAAGAACACATCCAAACGGACAAAAGAAAACCAAAAACATAAGAGAAGAAAATATAAATCCGGCCAAACATTTTGTTCTAAGTGAACAGTGCTACGACCAAATTCCAATCAGCTTGCACATTTCTTCCTCTTCATTTGACACTTTCTAACACTTGAACTGTTGATGTTGTCTTTCCAATTGCTGAATAAAAAAACTACTTTCTAACCACCATTATTCTAAGAATACAATAAGAAATCTGAACTAAAATCTCAAAAACAGTTGGCATATATATAAATAAGCATGAGAAAAAAAATCCCATCATAAGCAAAGAGATCCAAAGTTAGTACCTTTGATTTCTAAAGCTAGGCAATCTGTATAAATCTATAATATGGATAGCATGAGTCAAATTTGGAAGCTCGTTATCACTAAAATAAGTGTTATTAAGCCCTGTTGAGCCCAAATTAGCTAGCCACCTCATTCTTTCCTCTGTAAAATATGTTTAAGATCATAGCTAACCATACTCATTAGGCCTTTAATATCATCCCAAATATTAGTAAACTTAACCGCATGATTAGAATTTTGTTCCACCAATTACTGATAATGAGAGAATCAGTTTCTATTATAACATGCTATTAAGATTATATATGGGCGTAAATATTTTCACGGAATGATTTGTACCTTATTATGATCTTGTGCCTAAAAGATTTAATATGTCATTTCCTCTATTTTATATTATATACAAAAAATCTAGCAACTTATTATAATTAATAATCTGATTTTTTAGTCATTTGAAATTAATTAGCTAACCTCTAGATATTATATAATCTTATATAATCTTATTAACAAGAATACTATAATATTATATAATCTTATTAACAAGAATAATATAATCTTATCTAATTAATACTTTACCAAAGTTAAAATATTCTATCGATAAATTATATTCATTTTCACTAGAAAATATAATTCCATACTAATTCATTCTCAAATAATATTTGAGAGCACATTATTAAATACTTAAGTTTCTCCTCATATTAAGATTACACATATTCAGCAAGTAAATAAATTACTGACAATTATTTTCCTCAGCATATTATTTCCTACATCTTACCACTTAACTTATTTGTTGTGTCGGATAGAAAATATACTTGCAAGATTTGACACAAACAAAACTTATAAGCTTTTCGAGGGGATATCATAAATCCTTGTTAAGTGATGTGAATTCTTTCGATTATAGATACACACCATATAAATAATATTACTACCCAACGTACGAGTTTGTTGACCATAACAAATCTCGCCCATTGTAAATCAAAGCACTATATATTATAAATATGTATATCAAAAATAATATAGTGATTAAAAGTACAAGTAATCATAATAATTCCTTAGCTATAATTATTTTATTATGTTCAGTACCATTAAATAATATCAATTTGTCATGTTTAATATACTTTAAGTATACTAGCACAAATAGTCGGAACTCAACCGTTCACTGTAGTCAAGACATAGATACTAAAACTATGTGCTACAACTATAACGATGGTTGTCCACTGTATCTAAAGTCGTGAACGATAAAATATATATTCTGTAACAGCCAATGATTTGATCTTCCGTGTGGAAGCCGTACTCTATACGACAAATCAATTACTATACAAAATAAATACACATGTACATATCAATAATATGTACACCATTGCTCAAAACTATTTTCAAATAAATCATTTATTGCTAATAAATAAATAATAAAGCCGACAATACATTATGTATTTTAGTATAACATGCTACCACATATATGGTGTCATATGCCAGTGTCCAAAAGGTTAAAGAAATGTAGAGTGAGAGTTCAATAGGGAGATCAAGGCTTCCCTTAACTGCAGTTTAGGCTACGAAAGTAATCCAGTTGAATGACACTTCTAAATATGCTTGAGGCTACACACACGAAAACAATTATAGATTTAGCGATAGAGATATATGATAAAATTCTGAATAAAAAGTATTCAGTGAATCAATTATAGCTATATTGACAAGCTAAGTACTCGACTAAACCAACCCATTTGCTCAAGGGCACATGTACAGAGACTAAATGTAATAGAGCACTGCATCTCTATTTGATTTATATAAACTGGGTCATAATAACCACTAGTCTGTCGAGTGATCAAATTGGTAAAGCGACTGCGTCGTTATTTTTTATTAACATTTTACAAAGATAATGAGTTGCTATTACGTTGCTAAAATTTATTGACATTCACTTTACAACAATTTTCAAAAGTTGTTTGTCGCTATCCACATTTTCTTGTAGTATTTCCCAATTCCTATAGTTTGAGACCTGAAAATTTATGAAATTTTTCATTTCATTTTTCAGGATTTATGTTACGTCTTCGTTTCCCGTTTTTGATTGCCGTTTTCGTTGACTTTCTTTCTTGAAAAATATGGTTGAAAGCACAACAAGTCATGGTAGCCGGAACTTAAGAACCGAATCACCCAATCCATAAAGACACGAAAAGTATGATTAAAGTATTTCCCTCTAAACTTCTTCGTCTATAATATTTAAACTCTGCCTTAAGTTTCTCTTTATTTGCAAAGTAATTGATTTGTTCGGTCTAGAACAATTTTACAATAGTTTTTCTATAGTTAAACAGCAAAATTTTAAGGATTGAGTTTTTTTCTTTTTCTGTATGATTTAATGAAATGAAACCACGGTGCCTTGTAAACAGTAAACAGAAAAAATTCATGGAAGATCCTTTTCGCGGGACGTTACCCACAAACCATGCAGTTTTTTTCTTTTTCTGTATGATTTTTGGTCCATACAGGCTGTGCTCATAATTTCTTACCTACTGATATTATTGTTTCTTGATTATGATTGATTGGCACGACAATTGCATTGTTTTGTCACTAGTGGACGGAGTCTTTACTGTAGGTTACTATATGATGTTATGGTAGTTGAGATATATGAAAGTCGGTTTTTAGTAGTGTTTTACAAAGCGAAATCTTAGCTAAAGCGCTATTGTAAGTGATATACGAAAATGTTTCGAAAAAAATGAGATGTACGAAAATGTTTCAAAAGTTTCCAGTGAAACAATTATATATAAAAAAATTTGTTATATATGTACCCAATATGTGAGTCTCTTTATTTGGGGATAGAGGGAGAACAGTGGAAAGAAAGGAACCCTAACTACTTTGCTGTAAAAGGATCAATTAATCACGTTGTTAAACTGATGAAACAACGTGAATAATTGAAATCCCCACCAAAACTAGCGCAAAATCCCTTTGAGCCCTGAATATGCTACTTCCATTTGGTATCCAGCAATACAAATAGACCCAATCCCATTTTATTATTTCCGTTTGTCCGTGCTTTTGAGGCATTTAATAAAAGAGCATATACAGATCCTTCAAAATGTAAGACGCTGATATTCTTTACTTTTTTTCCCCAAGTATGGAGGACTGAACCATTAATTTTCATGAAAAAGACACTTCACCCGAGGGCGGTGCTAACTGTGCTTTTGGTGAGCTTATCTCTACAAAGAAAGAACTATTCGTCGGAGCCTTGTTATACATAAGAGTTGATTCTTTCTGGCCAATAGTACTAAATTTGTTATACATAAGAGTTTTTCAAAGCTTAGTAATTCTAGTGATGAATGATTCTTGAAGAGACACACTGCCATGTCATCAACTCGCATGATTAGTATAAAGATCACATTTTAGGAGCTTTTACCAGAATGAAACAGGGAGATCCTTAGAAAAGACGGAATATAATCGATATTATAAAATAAAGCTAAAAGGTGTATGCGGAGCAGTGTTTTAAAAAGCGCGCTTTAAAGCGTTAAAAACTTGATAAAGTTTTTTGCTAAAATAATTTGTCTATGCTTTTTCGCTGGTAAAGCGTTATTAGTACTCCTTTATAATGCTTTTTTGCGTTTTTATCATGCTTTTTGCGCTTTTTCAGAACTTTTAGTTTTTTTTTTATTATTTGTCCAAAAAAATTACGAAAATGACGTTGATTTACGGTTAACAATTTCACGAAAAACATAATTCCTAACGAATTCTACCACCTATTCTAGTGATACTTAATCGCTCATTTTGACGAAGTACAACATTTGAAAATTTGACGTACTAAAAGACTTAAATCCGTATTTTTTTGCTATTTATAAAATATTTTAATTTTTTTTATATAGAAAATCGTTAAATGATGTTTTCAAAATATACATTAAACATATAAATTTTTTAGTTATTTCTAACATGTATATTTTAATATTATAAAAAGTTTTCGCTTTACGCTTCAAATCTATACTTTTAGCGTTTTAAGCGTATCTCCCGTAAAAGGCATTTGATCAACTTATGGCCTTTTAAAACACTGATGCAGAGTCGCTATAATCTCCAACTACAATGTGTAGCCATGTAGGAATTTTAAACAACTCTTATAGTTAGATCACTGTTTGAAAGGGGATCGACTACGGAAAACAGGAGTAAAAGGGCAAAATATTATAAGTTATGACCAGCTTACAGACCTAAATTCACGGCCTAAAAGGGCAAAAGATTATAAGTTTTGTAGGCATTAAAGAACCCAGCTTATTCACTTAAAAGCATGTTGGAAAACATGTGAAAAAACATAGTTATTTCCGAATGGTCACAAGACCAATTTTGAGTCAAGATTCCATGTGACAATATTTGGCTTTTGATGCCTTACTCAATATGGATGAGTAGCTTGTGTAACTAGCTTCGTAACGGTATATCGCATGACCTATTCGAAGAATGGGTGTGAATGAAAATTGCCTTCAAAGGTTGGGTCTCGGAGGAGGTAAAAATCCGAGTGGTCACAGGACAATCTTTGAGTCAAGATTCCATACAACAACCTTTGGAATTTGATGCCATACTGAAGATGGTTGAGTACCTCATGTAACAAGCTTCGTAACGGTATGTCGCATGACCTATTCGGAGAATGGGTGTGAATGAAAATTGGCTTCAAATATTGGGTCTCGGAGGAGGCAAAATCCAAAATGCTGGAAAATAATGGGAAATAGATTAAATGGGGGTTCACTCTTTTAATCATCCCACATTGGGAAAATGTGAAGACATTTTCCAAGCTAAGATTATAAATAAGCAGCTCCCCCACATCATTTTACACAACACATAATTTCTCAAAAATCATTACATTTTAGTAAGAGAGAGCCACCCACCAACAGCTCGACCTTGACTTGTCGTCTGTTTCCGATAAGTCATCCAAGACGTTGTACCTTAGAATCGAAGCGCTAACACGACCAGAAACCTTAAAGGTGGTCGGACGAATATCGGTTAAGGGCAAACTGTTTAACAGTCGCCTCGTCTGTTTTTTAAATTTTGTTCTCATTTCAGGTTTTTATTTATTTATTTAATTTCAGTATCTTTTCTTTTCTGCAATTTAATTTCAGTACTTTTTTTTTCTGTAATTTGATTTAAGTACTTTTCTTTTCTGTATTTTAATTCCAGCAATTTAATTTATGTAATTTCAATTCTGTCTTTCATTTTTGTAATTCTTATTGTGTTCTGTAATTTATTTTCCAGTTCTGTAATTTCCTTTATTTACATAAACAGTCCAGCAGTTTAGTAATTATACTATTCTGCCTGGCAGTTTCTTTTAATTAACAAACAGTCCAGCAGTTTAGTTTTATACTATTCTGTCTGACAGTTTCGTTTAATTACAAACCAGTCCAGCAGTTTAATAACTTATATTATTCTGTCTGAAATTTTATTTAATGGCATTTACATTCTCCAAGTGTCGAAATATTGTAATAGAGTCACATTCCGTTTAATAGAAATAAAATTGTTTATTTCTTTTCAGTCCTTCTAATTTAAATTATTGCTTTTACGTACAACAAAACCAACAAAGCATTTGGACAAACACTTTGTTAATTAGCCTAAACTACTAGCAACATTTCAAGCTACAGATAATGGGGACCATGGTACTATTACACGTAGCTCCGACTTAAACTTAATTAACTCGTGAATCAGAAATCATATTTACCATCTACAAAGACATTTCTGAATTTAATTTTGATCATTCCACAGAGCTTAAAAAAAACATCATCACTCCCAAATGTTGAAATGAAATACAAGCACAGGATTATTTTTTGCCAAAGCTGATCAACTTATGTGAATTTTGGGAAGAACCCTGCAGATACACTCATAACAGTAAAGTTCATTGGGTTTATACTTGAAGACAGCAAAACCATAGACTGTTTGATTCTGATTTGCGTAATTCAAAGACGAAAACTTATGCATAAACACACATATTTATCATTTATGCATGGGTCTATGTTAAATATATCCTGAGTGTTAATGATAATAATCCGTAAATGTTGAGAAAGTAGCAGACCTGGTCACGGTATTTTAACAAAATTGAGCGATTTAAGTAGACAAATGCGACAGCTATCAAAGTAGCAGATGAAAATATAACTATAGATGGGCTTAAGCTCTGCAGGTGAGCTGGATATAGCTATATTGACAAGCTAAGTACTCGACTAAAGCAACCCATTTGCTTGAGGGAACATGAGAACAGTCTAAATGTAATAGAGCACTGCATCTCTATTTGATTTATATAAACTTGGTTAGCATGTCGAGTGTTCAAATTGGTAAAGCGAGCGCGTCGCAAGACATAATTAGTTGCTATTACATTACTAAGATTTATTGGCATTCACTTTACAACAGTTTTCAAAAGTTGTTTGTTGCTATCTACATTTTCTTGTAGTGTTTCCTGATTCCTATTGTTCGAGACCTTAAAAATTAAGATTTTTTTCATTTTTTAAGGATTTGCATCACGTGTTCGTTTCCCTTTTTGATTTCCATTTTCGTTGACTTCTTTCCTAACAAATATGGTTGCAAGCACAACAAGTCATGGGAGCCGGAACTTAAAGAAGCGAATCACTCAATCCATAACGACACGGAAAGTATGATTAAAGTATTTCCCTCTAAACTTCATCATTTCTAATATTTAAACTCTGCCTCAATTTCTCTTTCTTTGCAAAGTGAATTTCGTTTTTCTAAGTTCCGAATGCAATTACGTATTTTAGTTGGAGTCAGTTGCAATGTCGGTTGCAACTGAGAATTGTAACTGACAAAATAATAAAGAACACGTTGCATTTTTTAACGAAATTCGACCCGCTTAGAAAGTTTACAAACATAATTAGTTGCTATTACTTTGCTAAAATTTATTGACATTCACTTTACAACAGTTTTCAAAAGTTTGTTGCTATTCACATTTTCTTGTAGTGTTTTCCGATTCCTATTGTTTGAGATCTGAAAATTTCAGAAATTTTTCGTTTTTTTCAGGATTTACGTTACGTTTTTGTTTCCCGTTTTGATTGCCATTTTTGTTGACTCTCTTTCCTGACTAGTATGGTTATAAGCACAACAAGTGAGGGAATCTGTCACCCAATCCATAACGACACGGAAAGTATGATTAAAGTATTTCCGTCTAAACTTCATCATTTATAATATTTAAACTCTGCCTTAAGTTTCTCTTTATTTGCAAAGTAATTGATTTGTTCAGTCTAAAACAATTTTACAATAGTTTTTCTATTACTCAGGGACAAAACATGTAGTTGTTCAATCCTGGAAGTAAAATAGCCGGACACAAAAGTAGTTAAAGAAAGAGAAAACAGAATCTTTGGAGTAGTGTGACCTCTCCAGAAGCAATTGGTCGCTGTTTACTGCATTCCACACCTACTCGTTACATAACACAATAAAAATAGTTAATATTGAACAACTAAATTACGTATTCAAAAGTTGTCAAAACAAAAGGTTTTCCTGAATAGTGGTCTCACCATTAGAAATTAGAATTGATCATTTGTACCTCCAAGATGAAGATACCTCAAAATTGAGTCATTTATAATTATCAAAAAAAGAAGAATTTATATGCAAATGTACTTGTTGATCTTGGATTTTTCGTAGTATGAGAGCATTTATTAGATACAAAGTTTGTAAAAAAATTAAGTATTTTTAATGCTCATATGAGATTTATTAAATGATAGTTTCTTGCAAGTTAGTTTTATTCATATATACTGCTATAGTTAAACAGCAAAATTTTAAGGATTGAGTTTTTTTCTTTTTCTGTATGATTTAATGAAACGAAACCACGGCACCTTGTAAACAGTAAAGTAAAGAATTCCATGGAAGATCCTTTTCGCGGGATGTGACCCACAAACCATGCAGTTTTATGGCTAGATCTCTAGTCATTCAGTATGATTTTTGGTCCATACAGGTTGTGCTCATAATTTCTTACCTACCGATATTATTTTTTCTTGATTATGATTGATTGGCAGGACAATTGAGTTGTTTTATGTTCAGGTCGCTATTGTAGAGTCTTTATTATAGGTTGCTATAAAATGTTATGGTGGTTGAGATATGAAAGTTGATTTTTTAAAGAGCCTACTCGACTAAAGTAACCAATTTCCTCGAGGGAACATGAGTACACAGTCTAAATGTAATAGAGCACTGCATCTCTATTTAATTTATATAAACTTGGTCATAATAACCACAAGCATTTCAAGTGTTCAAATTGGTAAAGCGAGTGCGTCACAAGATTTTATAAATAGATTACCAACATAATTAGTTGCTATTAATTTGATAAAATTAATTGACATTCACTTTACAACAGTTTTCAAAAGTTGTTTGTTGCTATCCACAGTTTCTTGTAGTGTTTCCCGATTTCTATTGTTTGTGACCTGAAAATTTTAAGAAATTTTTCATTTTTTCAGGATATACGTTACGTTTTCGTTTCCGGTTTTGATTGCCGTTTTCGTTGACTTTCTTTCCTGAAAAATATTGTTGAAACGCACAAGTCATGGAATCCGAACTTAGAGAAGCGAATCACCCAATCCATAAAAACACGGAAAGTATGATTGAAGTATTTCCCTCTAAACTTCATTATTTTTAATATTTAAACTCTGCCTTAAGTTTCTCTTTCTTTGTAAAGTAATTGATTTGTTCAGTCTAAAACAATTTTACAATAGTTTTTCTATGACTCAGGGACAAAACATGTAGTTGTTTTATCCTGGAAGTAAAATAGTCAGACGAAAAAGTAGCTGAAGAAAGAGAAAACAGAATTCTTGAAGTAGTGTGACCTCTCCAGAAACAATTGGTCGCTGTTTACTGCATTCCACACCTACGCGTTACATACCACAATAAAAATAGTTAATATTTAACAACTAAATTACGTATTCAAAAGTTGTCAAAACAAAAGGTTTTCCTGATTACTGGTCTCACCATTTGAAATTAGAATTGATCATTTGTACCTCCAAGATGAAAATACCTCAAAATTGAGTCATTTATAATTATTAAAATAGAAGAATTTATATGCCAGTGTGCATCTCGACCTTGCATTTTTCGTAGTATGATACCATTTATTAGATACAAGTTTTTTTTTAAAATTGTGTGTTTTTAATGGTTAGAAGAGATTGATTAATTGATAGTTTCTTGAAGGTTAGTTTTATTCATATATACTGCTATAATTACACAGCAAAATTTTAAGGATTAAGTTTTTTTCTTTTTCTGTATGATTTAATCAAACAAAACCACCTTGTAAACAGTAAATTAAAGAATTACATGGAAGATCCTTTTCGCCGGACATGACCCACAAACCATATGCAGTTTTATGGCTAGACCTCTAGCTAGTCATTCAGTATGATTTTTGGTCCATACAGGTTGTGCTCATAATTTCTTACCGATTGATATTATTGTTTCTAGATTATGATTGGTAGGCATGACATTGAGTTGTTTTGTCGCTAGTGGACAGAGTCTTTATTGTAGGTTGGTTGAGATACATGAAAGTCGATTTTTAGTAGTGTTTTGAAAAGCGAAATTTTAGCTAAAACATTTTTATAAGAGATACGAAAATGTTTCAAAAGAAAAAAAGAGAGACGAAAAGCGTAAAAACTGTAAGATTTAGCGGCCAATTTAAGTTTTGAATCGAGTTTTGAATCAAGTTTTTTCACTCTAAAGCGCGCTTTTTAAAACAGTGACCTTTAGTGACATTTTAGGATTTGTTCATGTTGTGTATGGATGGTATATATGTATGGTTTTACCCACTTACTTATTGATTTGTAAGGAATACTGAATATAACTAAGTCTTGCAATACGAAGAATCACTCACGTATATAACTATTTAATCATCTATATCTTAACAATTACCAATCTCTCTAGGATTAAGTGCTATGCAGTGATTTTCACCCAAAGTGTATTTCGCACGAACCTCTCTCTTGCTCTTTCTAAAATTCCGTTTTTAATAATAATATAAGAGCTAAAGATCTCTTGCTAATCTATCCGTTTATATAGAAATAGATACAACCAAATCTTGATTAAATCTAATCAAATCTTCTTTCTTCTTTATCTTAACATTATCTTTTCTTGAATTGATTTGATTGTATGTTCTGTATATTTCCTTCCTGATCTCTTGTTGACTTGATCATATGCTGAATCTCTTCCAAGCTAATACCATGCCTTTAGCTCCACGTTACGATCTTTTAAACTCCTTCCATCTCATAAGGATTCAGTTACGATTCCATCATATCCCCAAGTCAATCTCCTGCCATAACTTCATTTGTTTAGAAACCACTTACCACACGTTAATAGCACTTTTATACTAAAAATAATGCACACAAATAAAGCCACAACAATGACAATAATTAAGGCTAGAATACTGAACCTAACAATCTCCCCATTTGTCATTTGGTTAGGTAAACAATATAGTTGAGTAGTATCTCCCCCTAAACCCGTTACGCTTATAAAATGAATAGAGCATAAACAATTAATAGACTTCCCCTGTCATGCACAACCATATTGTTAGTTAAAATTGACATTCAACTCCCTCTGAGCACCTGCATGATTTTATCTCTTAGTAATAACACATAACCACTCCTCCGCTTCATTAGTTAAAACTTATAAAAACCTGCAGTATCAACACATAGTTTTAAACAGAAACCTACATGAGTTAAACTTACAATTAATGGGTCATAGGTACCATTTTTAAATTTTAATTCCCACTAGATATCTGTTATAAGTTGGATTCATTATAGGGACCACTTTTTATTATTATATAAACCCCAATAATTCCATTTTTACTCATTCAATGAAAACAGATCAACGCATTCTTTCTCCTCCTAATACCTCTCTCTATCACTTCTCCTCTGTCTCTCTACCATCTCTATCCAAACTCCTTTTCTCTCTCTCCGTAACCATGTCGATCTTGACTGTGCAGATCATCAACAAATCCGATGAGTGATTTCGTAATAGAGAGATAGAGGAGATGGAGATCGAGAGGAGGAGAGAGAAGATGACTTCCGTGATAGAGTTCTGTACGGCGACGAATATGCAGTGACTTAGGGCTGGATCTCCGATGAGTTTTAGTTGTTTGATCACCGATGTTCTCTCCCTTTCTCTCCATCTATTTATATATGTATATATATACATATGTACATATGTGTATGTGTTTATGTATCTATGTATATGCATCTCGAATTAAAAGGCTTGGATCCGAGATCTGGTTTTACAATGATGCAGATGCATTTTTAGCTGAACCAGATGCACCTTCAGCTGAATCAGACGCACTTTTGACAGAACTATATACACTTTTATTGAACTATGTGCACTTTTGGCTGAACCATATGCATTTTCGACTGTACTATATTCATTTTGGACTGCACTATATGTACTTTTGACTTAAGTATATGTGCTTTCAGCTGAACCAGATGCACTTTTAGCTGAACCAGATCTACTTTTAGCATAACTTTATGCATACGCACTTTATTGAACTATATTTACTTTTGACTGAATTGTATGCACTTTCGACGGAATTAGATGTGCTTTCAACTAAATTGAATGCACTTTCAACTAATTACACGCACTTTCGACTAAACTATATTCATTTTCGACTGTACTATATGCACTTTTGACTTAACTATATGTACTTTCGACTGAATTAGATTTACTTTCAGCTGAATCAGATGCACTTTTAGCTGAACTATATACATACGTACTTTTATTAAAATATATTTACTTTCGACTGAATTGTATGAACTTTTGACGGAACTAGATGTAATTTCAGCTAAATTGAATGCACTTTCAACTAATTAAATGCACTTTTGACTGAACTATATTCATTTTTGACTGTACTATATGTACTTTTGACTTAACTATATGTACTTAACTGGAAGTGTTTACATAAGACTCATGATATCGATACACTTTCGCCGAGTATTAGGGGATACTTGCATTAGATTCGAGGAAGATGCCTCAGATTAGACGCTGATTTAGTTTCTTTTTCGATTAGTTTCTCGCACGTGTTACTTGTGTAGTTGCGTAGATTTTATTTGTGTTTTTTAGATTTCATGTTCGCAGTGATTTCCCTAGGAGGTTTGGCTTATATCCCACTTCTATGTACTTATTTTTATTTTTTATATACAGGTAGGGGTCTCCCTAACCCCCTCCGATCCGGAGTGTTTTGCACACACACACACAAAAAAAACGTAAAATGTTCTTTTGTAAGTTCGAATCATCACTTCTTTTTACATGTTTCAAGATCTGGCTCAGAAACCACTATATCAGAAACTTGTTCAGATTTTACTTCTAGAAATGGGGATTTATTCAGTTTGTTCTACACTGATGGTAATTACAAAGAAAATGTTCAACTCCAGAATAAAGAATTTGAAAGCCCATAATAGAATATGTCATAGATTAACCTGCTGCATATTACAGTAAGAAGCACGAATGAATACAATCGCCCCAACCCAAATGTTCCAAATAAACCTGGCAAGAACAGAAAAAAGAAAGTTATATATTTGCATTGGAAAACTAATGGAACCTTGGGGTGATCTTGCTATATCATGACAACTACTTACTTGTTTTTGCAATCATCAGAGTTTGGTAGATCAACTGTTATAACTTGCCATGCTAGATGTGCAGCGGCTAGGACTAAAGATGCATAAAATGGCCTTCCTATAAGTTTAGATGGAGAGGGCTATGAGAGATTAGTGTAAAAAGATATATAGTTACAATACAATTTCATGAAACTTAGCTAAGCGTTTTTGAAAGAGCTACGCTACGTTTTTAGCGACAGAAAAAGCGGTAAACGGATCTCTTTAAGTTTTTTTAAAGCTTTGAATGGAGTTGAGTATTTCCATACAAATACTCAGTGGGGACTAATAACTTAGCGAAACTATAATCAAGTAATAACGTGTATGGTAAATTGTATCTCTATATCCTGTAAAAATATACGTCAACCAAATAACAATAGAATAAATGCGAAGTATGATTGTCCATGAATAACATCTGCTAATGCATGTACGCATGCCTTGATCTCAAAGGATCATGTACGACACACTTTCTACATGCGATATTAATAATCATCTTTTAAAGAGAAAACCACGTTGGCATAATTCAACGTGGGAAAACCGACTAGCACACTCGAGCAGTAATCATGTCGGCATACTCCCACAGAAAATTATTTTCATGATATGCTATGAAAATGTCATATTAATTGAATAAACAAATTGTGACAATGCTTTTTCGGCCCACCAACTCATAAACAAATTATTTCTGACAACATGCAACTAATTGACAATGCTTCTTCTTAAATCTCGACTCCGCTCCTAATGATTGTCACCTCCTATAATTTGTTTTAGTGTATAGTTAATATCATATAATATTGGAACATGATCTCATATACACTATAATCCTTTAAAAGTCTTATCAATATTACTTATTAACACATGTTGTTTGTTATTTTTCATCAACTGTCTTAACAATTGAAACATCATTATCTAGGTTTATACATGTCCAAATGACGCGATTCCATGTTTATTATTAATGAATTAGGTATAACATATATTTTTTCCAGAATTTTTACTAACTCATAAATATTTTTTTATGTATATAAAATTGTTGACTGATCTGTCTGTTTTATTTACGATTTCAGTTTCTGTCTGTATTAATATTTATATAATTTTCCAATTAATACATGTTGCACTTTTATATCTAATGACTTCAATAATATAGATTGAACATATATGAAGTGACAAGATTTTTTTATATATATAAATAGTGGGTAACACCCACTTTTTATTAATGATATAAAAAGTGGGGGAAAAACCCCCCAACAAAAATAAAAGAACTGTTACAGCTTGAAATGAATAAAGTAAGGACTTGAACATAATTAATGAAAACTTGAGAAAATACAAGTAAATAGACTTTTCTGCAGCTCTTGTTGAACTCGAGTGACCATCTTTGTGATAAACTTTCATTAACCTCTAAAGACTCTCGCCCTTTCTCAACCTTTCCAAATTCCACTCACCTTAAGAGAGAG
This sequence comes from Primula vulgaris, assembly GCA_963920805.1. NCBI lineage: Eukaryota > Viridiplantae > Streptophyta > Magnoliopsida > Ericales > Primulaceae > Primula > Primula vulgaris. Next base: position 28,213,165 of record OY987215.1, on the reverse strand, counting down.
AGTCTCCACCGCTTCCATCACCTATCTTCGTCTTATTCTCTAATTATCATGACGCACACGAAGGTAAGGCACCCCCTTTGCCTCTAGCTTTATTATTGCCTTTAGTTCATTTGAAAAATCGTTGATATTATATGAGGTTCTCATTTCGCAGGTAGAACCAATTTTTACAAGTAGATCTGCTCCAGTCTTGCCTTCTCGTTCAATAAAACTCAAAAGATAAGTTTTCTCTTTTAATAATTGCTGAATCTTGTTGATAATAGAGATGATAAACCAAGTCCCCTTTATAATATTAAGCTGTTTAGAATCACTTTCTATTACTAAATGATTAGCATCAATCATTTGGAGACCATATAGAATTGCTTTTGCTTCAGACTGAAGCCCAGATTGGCTCACAACTTTGTTGTGAAACCCTAGAACAAAACCTCCAAATTGATTTCTTAAACGACCCCAATTCTACTTTGATTTGAAGTCGAGTTGAAGCTGTCATACGTGTTTAACTTCATGTAGCCGCTACGAGTAGTTAACCATTTTACCACCTTAATAATCTTCTTAGCATTAATAGCCTTAATGGTGTTTATATTTTCCCATCCCCACTTTTTAGGAAAGAAACTTATTATTTGCAGAGCATTTGTGAATTTGCATTTTAATCTCAGATATAATATTATTCTCACTCATATGAATATCCTCGAATTTACTAGAGCACCTTCCTTTTCAAATGCACCATAGAATAAAAATAGGTAAAGCTTTGCAAAGAATATTTACCAACTTGCTATGCTTAGTGGTATCTAGCATCCAAAAAGCAATGCATCTTCCTCTAATACACTTATCTAAGTATTTTATACCATGTAGTTTAGCAAAATAATTCCAAATGTTCTCTGCTATGATACCTTTACTTAGAAAATGTTTTAAGGTTTTCTCTACTTTTTTGCAGCATTCACATCTAGAAGCTAGTTGAACTCCCACTGTCTGTACCAAATTATCAACTGAAGTGGCATTATTGAACACTCTCCAAGCAAAGCAAGAAACTTTTAAAGGTATTCAACTATTCCATAACATTTTATAAATTAAGCTTATATGAGATTTATCTCTAATTAGTTCCCAAGCTGATTTAAAACTGAAATCCCCTGTCTCATTTAATTTACAAATCAATTTATGTGTAATATCTCGTTGATGGTCAATATTAGAAACAAATGAATGCCTGATATTAATAGGAATATTTCTAATTATAGCTTCTCTATCCCAACCGCCATTTCTAGTCAAAGTATTAGCTCCCTTTTTTTCCTTAACTTCATTAGAATGTAATTTCTAACAATATTTAGCTTTCATAAAGGTTGACCACAATTTTTTTTAGTTCTAAACTGCTACCAAAGTTTAATAGCAAAAGATTCAGAGATATTTTTAAAAGTTCTAATACTCAAAACACCTTCTTCAAAAGGCCTGCAAATGTGTTTCCACTTTACCCAATGATATTTGTTTTTTTCCTTCCACTTGACCCCGAAAGAAATTAGCCAATAATTGATCCACTTTTTTAATCACTTGCAAAGGAGGATTCATTGCAGCTAATGTATAAACTGGCATAGTAGTAAGAACATATTTTATTAGAGTAAGTTTACCTTCAATATTTAGATGTTGAGTTCTCCATCCTGATATTTTCTTTCTTATATTTAGAATCAAATCATGGAACATAATGCATTTTTTATGGCCTGCATACATCTGGCATCATAGGTAAGTAAATGGAGGCTTTTTTATTTTAATATTTAGCAAATTGCAAGTTTCTTCTTTTTTCTTTCCTTCCACTGCTTTAGAAACATAAGCAAAACTTTTATCCAGACTTATCTCTTGCCCATAATCTTCATTGTATTGCAATAGAACTTTTTTAACTCGCTTGGTGGAGTAGATCTCAGCTCCATTAAAAATAATAATGTCATCTGCAAAGGCTAAGTGGGTGGAGTTCCCAATGTAGATTTAAAAGACTTTCATCTTTTATTAAGCATAAGTCCATTGAGTTTTCTTGATAAAAATTCATAACACAATATAAATAGACTAGCTGAAATAGGATCTCCTTCTCTTAGTCTATTAGTAGGACAGAAGAACCCTATAAGAGCACCATTAACCAAGATAGAAGCACCATTATTAGCATTTAATCTCCAAATTCTGTCTATCCAAATCTCAGTAAAACCCATTTTTCTTAAAATGCAAATTAAAAAATGCCAAGAGACCTTGTCATAAGCTTTCTTCATATCTATCTTGAGAGCAATACTTTTACCAATAGATTTGTTATTAATAGTGGAGATAAATTCTGGAGCTAAGAGGATATTATCAACAATATCTTTGTTTTTAACAAATCCATTATGATTTTCAGAAATAATACTAGGTATGTGTAGACACGCAAATTTTTCAGCAAATAAAAATAGGGCACGTGTCTCTTATAAAATAAAATATCTTAATTTATATATTAGTATTTTGAAAATCAAATGAATATTATTTTTTGGTTTAAATTATAAAAGCAAGAAATGTCATTTTCTTTGACTATATATTAATTTTTTCTCTCAAACAATGAAAATGCTTATATTTTATTATTAGTTTGTTTAAAATTACAAAGTAATGATAAGACATAGAATTATTAGATTTAATTATGGACCATTTTGCTCCTAAACTCAAACTATAAGGGGGCATGGAGGACCATTTTTGTCCTAAACTCAAATTATAAGACCATTTTGATCCTAAACTCAAACTACAAGACCATTTTGGTACTAAACTCAAACTACAAGGGGGCATGGAGTACCATTTTGATGCTAAACTCAAACTACATGACCATTTTGATCCTAAACTCAAACTACAAGACCATTTTGATCCTAAACACAAACTACAAGACCATTTTGATCCTAAACACAAACTATGAGGGGGCGATATCACGATAAAGACCACACCAACTACTATAAATAGATGGCCAACCAAAGCCTAAAAGGGGACAAAAAAAAGGAGAAGACAAAGGTGAATCCAAAGTCCAAGAGAAAGAAGCTCTGCCAAATTCAGCCATCAACCTCGAAGCCTTGAAGATCCCCCAAGACTGCTGAAGATCCTTCGAAGCTTCTGCCAAATCCAGCAAGAAATCTGAGCAAATTCAAGTCTAGATCCGCATAAAGCACTCCAAGCAGCGAATCTAGTGTTTGTGAAGACCAAATCTAAACCCACATTCGAAGCTCTTCATCAAGTTTGAAGATCTTTAACCAAACTCATCAACAAATTCAAGGAAAATCCACCATTTGATCCGCAAGAAGCTCCGGAGGCCGCGAATCAAGTGTTCTTCAAGATCAAGCACTCGAAGATCTTCATCAAACCCGAAGAACTTCAAGCAAGCTCATCAACAAATTCAAGGAAAATCCACCATTTGATCCGCAAGAAGCTCCGGAGGCCGCGAATCAAGTGTTCTTCAAGATCAAGCACTCGAAGATCTTCATCAAACCCGAAGAACTTCAAGCAAGCTCATCAACAAATTCAAGGAAAATCCACCATCTGATCCGCAAGAAGCTCCAAAGGTCGCAAATCAAGGGTTTTTCAAAACCAAATATTCGAATATATTTATCAAGCCTGAAGAACTTCAAGCAAGATCATCATCAAATTTAAATAACATCCTCATTCGATCCTCAAAAACACTTCAAAACCATAAATCAAGTGTTTCCCAAGATCAAACTCACAAAGAAGTACAAGTCAATATCAACCTCAAAACTCGAGCAAGTTAACATCTCGATTATCTACAAGCAATTTGAGCCACCAAGAATTCGATTTTGAATAAATTAATCAAAGGATTTATATTTTCTTTATTTTAGAAAATATTCAGAGATTGTACCTGTAAAATATTAAATAAATAAATTATTTTGCTTTCTCCATTTATTTTCTGTCTTGGTATATTAGATAGAAAAATTTGTGTGAAACAAATTTTGGCACACCCGGTGGGACAATTTTTGCCATTCATCTTTTCTCTTCTCCAATCGATCAACCATTCATGGCTCGAAATAAAAATACGCAAATCAGTTACAGCGTGATGACCCAAAGCAAGTCCCCTGTCCAACTATCAACACCCTCATTCCTTGTCATGGATGATAAAAGAAATCGAAATATCCGTAGGGGGAAAAAGGTAGAGGCTAGCTCCGAAGTGAAAGCAAATTTCAAAGGTGGTACATGGGTAAGTGACTCTTCTGATGAAGAAGGCTTGATTGGAAACCATCACTTAGAGGACAACTCGGATTCCATAACAAACACTCCCCGATTAGTTGTTGCTACTTCAACAAACTCAACAAATATGCAAGTAATGGTGATAAACGCTCCTATGGTGGAAGAACAAGTTAATGCAATCGCTGGGACCTTAGAAACTTTAATGAAGGCTTTTAATAAGCGAGACGCTCAGATGGCGATATTGACAGACAGAGTTCAACAATTAGCGGAGCCACACCAAGGGGAAAATCGACGTAGAACTGAAGGAGGTGAAGGTTCTTCAAATGAGGAAAGGCCTTTAGAAATAACGAATGGCGCAATCCCTCTAGAGCAGCTGAAAGAGTTCATACTGGGTACCGTAAAAGGGAAATATGAAGAAGTGGCACATTCCTCCTTCGGCTATGTCAAACCTTACACACGGAGAATCGAACAATTAAGGATGCCTTACGCATATCAGCCACCCAAGTTTCAACAATTTGATGGCAAGGGAAATCCTAATCAACACATTGCACATTTCATCGAGACTTGCAACAATGCAGGGACTTATGGGGACCTCATGGTGAAGCAATTTGTCCACACACTAAAAGGAAATGCCTTCGAATGGTACTGCGACTTGCAACCGGGATCAATTGACACTTGGGAACAATTGGAGCAAGGATTCCTTAATCGTTTCTATAGCACTAGGCGCATTGTGAGCTTGATGGAATTGACAAATACCCGCCAATGGAAAGACGAGCCTGTTGAGGACTACATTCATCGATGGAGGGGATTGAGCTTGAATTGCAAAGATAGACTGTCCGAAATATCAGCAATAGAGATGTGTGTTCAAGGTATGCATTGGGGATTGTCCTACATTCTCCAAGGAATAAAACCAAAAACATTTCAGGATTTGGCAAGTAGAGCTCATGACATGGAAGTTAGTATCTCGACTAGCAGTGACCAAGCTCTCCTACTTCTAGGAACTCAAAAGACTCCAAATAAACAAGATCGAAGGAAATGGATCAAATCTCATGCAATAACTGATAAAAGAGAATCGTTTGTCGTGTCAACTCCATTTCAAAGCCTTCCTCCCATCAAGATGAAAGCTAGCATGAAGAATATTGAAGTTGACAAGCCCAATGTAAATCAAAGAAATGAAAAAAGAAGACTCACGCTAAGGGAGATGCAAGAGAAGGAATACCCGTTTTCCTAACAACGAAGTTCCTCGCATACTAGAAGAACTCCTCGTACTTAAGCTAATCGATCTTCCACAAATGAAATGTCCCGAAGAGGCCGACAAAGTTGATGATACAAATTATTGCAAATTCCACTGTCTCGTCAGTCACCCAACCTACAAGTGCTTCGTCTTGAAGGAGAAGATCGTACAATTGGCTGGTCAAGGAAAAATCTCTTTGGAGGATGAAGAAATAACTACTGCCAATTACACATGTATCGTTACAAATCCAGAGTCTGAAAGCATGGACGAGACAAGGACAGTCATGATTCAATTTGGATCTTTGCCGCCAATTGCAATCATCATGCAAAACTCGAGTACTGAAGGCAATACTTAATGGACTTATGTTAGCCATACGAGAGGTTCAAGATTATCCACCAACGAAGAATTGAGTGAGTTTGAAGAGAAAGAAGACTACCCTTCGAATAACACACAATCACTACAAAATGTCCCAATTCACTCCATTTATGAAGGACAACCTATTTATGAATTCAAGAAAGACGTCCATTGCTTCTTTGATGTTTGTGAATGCGAAGATTGTTTGGATGACCAATGGGATGACTTCTTTAAAGACGATGCAGAAGCTAAGGGAAAGAGTAAGAAAAAGAAAACTAAGAGGAAATCAACTCAACAATCACTACGGGAAAGATACGAAGCTAGAGACCCAAGTGTTGGCATGTTGGGTGAGCCATCAGGAAAGTTCGACTATTTTGTCCAATATACCAAAAAGAAAGAAGTGGGAGGATGAACGCCACCCACATGGGAAGATTTTCATAGAGAAGACGAGACAAAAGAAGTCGATCAATCTCTCAACTTTACCAATCCACTTGAAGATTCCTTAGAAACACTCAAATTCGAAAGCGATGGCCAACCTTCGCATGCGCTTGGGTTGTGTAAAGATTTCTGCCTGGAGTGTCAACAATTTCTAAAGAAAATGTATGAGGCTGACGATAAGAAAGTTGGGGTGCTAAAAGAATCCGAAGGGGATTAGTATGTGCAGCGACTCCAAGGGAGAGTAGTTGAAGAAACATCAAATCCAGATATTAGTACGGGAGTGCCTATTGCATACTACTATCGAGGCAAGCCGATCTACAAGTTTAAAGAAGACAACGGTCATTGGTTATGGGATGTTTGCGAGTGTAAAGGTTGCATGGAGGATGGTTACCTTGAAGATGAAGAGGACGAGGACTACTATCTTTCTAATTTATGCAATGTCGCAAGCATAGAGGAGTACACGGAAGAAAGCGAATATGGTTCGGATGAAATTTCGGGAACATCATTTCAAAAAGAAAAGGTGAATCAAGTGGCAGACGTGACAACTATTAACTTCTCTGATGACGATTTGGTGCTTGACACAAAACCTCATAATCGCCCACTCTTTGTTTCCGGATACATGCAAGAGAAAAAGATAAATAGGATTTTACTAGATGGGGGGTCCGCTGTCAATATTCTACCACTGCGTACGTTAAACGATCTTGGAATTCCAACCAACGAATTATCACAAAGTCGTCTCATGATCCAGGGCTTTAATCAAGAGGGACAAAGGGCCGTTGGAAAAATCCACTTAAAACTTGTGATAGATGAAATGGTGTCAAGCGCATTGTTTCACGTCCTTAATGCTAAAACTTCTTATAATATGCTCTTAGGACGACCATGGATTCACGAAAATGGAGTTGTCCCGTCTACACTTCATCAATGTTTCAAATATTGTAAGGACAATGCGGTGAAGAGGGTCATAGCTGATGATAATCCATTCAACGGAGTGGAATCATATTTCGCAGACGCTAAGTTCTACATGGATAAAGGAAAAAAAGTAGAACCATTTGTATCTGCTCCCTCTCTAGGTCCTATAAAAGAAAATGAAAAGATTGACAAAAGAAAGAAGACTGGAATAGATGTTACAAAAGGCAAAACGGGGACTAAGCTCTCATCTCAAACTATTAAGTCGTTAAGTGCTTATAGTCACAAAGGTGGCGACTTAACTTTTCCTATAACATCAATCAAGCAAGTTGGGGTACTTAAAGGATTTGTTAGACCAACACATGGCCCATTAACTAAGCATGGAGATTCATCAAAAGAAGTTTTCAGCCCAAAAGCATACAAAATGCTCGCAAATGCAGGCTATACATCTAAGGAATCAAGCCCCCTTGGAAAACTTACTCCGACAATAATGGGGGAAGAATGTTACGGCCTTAACCAAACTCAGTGCATGTTGAAACAAAAAGGCTACATAGTAAAAGGATCTCATGCGGGGATTGGGTACAAGCCACCTCAACCAGCAAAAATAATCATAAGAAAGTCAAGCAACTGTTATATCACGTTCGAAGAAGAAGACTCAACACCAAAGTGTGAATCTTGTGGCTCAAATGATTTCGAACCTCGTCGGCAATTATGGGTGGGAGAGCCCATTGTCCAACGGCCTCACTCATCTCGAACTATACTCCAAATTTTTGAAAGGTTAACCATAAGGGGAGGCCCAATGCTCATAGAGTCGACAAGCAAAAGAGAACCTTCACTCGAAATATTGCTCAGAAGAAGAAGGTCGGTATTCGAACGTTTAGGCGTGACCAAAAGAGCTTCAGTATTCCAAAGGTTAACAAGGAGAAAATCAGTTTTTAAGCGCCTGGGGGCATCTGAAAGGAAAACATGGTTCGCTCAAATGCGCCGTAAAAGAACAGTGAAGTCTGTAGAGGGTAATAACATCTTGCAACTAGAAAAAATGGAAATTGCGGAATCCTACCACATCACTCTTATGGATGACGAGGAACAAGTTGAAAGGGATATAGCAGAGGCACCAGAAGAACTTGAAGAGGGCGTCCAATCCACTGTGGATGAGTTAGAAGAAGTAAATCTTGGCACAATGGATGATCCGCGACCAGCATACTTAAGTGCACTTTTAACCGATAAATATAAAGAGGGCTACATCAAGTTGCTTAAGGAATTCAAGGATGTTTTCGCTTGGATTTATGAAGAAATGCCAGGGCTGGACCAAAAAATAGCAGTCCACCACCTAGCGGTAAAACATGGAGCACGGCCAGTTAAGCAAGCTCAACGGAGATTTCGAGCAGAATTGGTTCAGCAAATTAAGGTGGAAGTTAACAAGCTCATTGAGGCAGGGTTCATAAGAGATGTCAAATATCTGACATGGATCTCAAGAATAGTTCCTGTGAAGAAAAAGAATGGCCAGATTCGAGTATGCGTTGACTTTTGAGATCTCAACAATGCATGTCCTAAAGATGAGTTTCCGCTACCCATAACCGAACTCATGGTTGATGCTACAACTGGGCATGAAACTTTGTCGTTCATGGATGGATCGTCTGGGTATAATCAAATCCGCATGGATCCACGAGATGAAGAGATGACCGCCTTTTGCACGCCTAAAGGTATCTACTGTTACAAGGTGATGCCATTTGGATTAAAGAATGCTGGCGCGACTTACCAAAGAGCAATGCAAAGGATCTTCTATGACATGCGCTCCACAAGAACATTGAGTGCTATGTAGACGACATCGTTGTAAAGACCAAAAACCACCATCAACACCTCGAAGACCTAGAGGCGGTTTTCAAACGATTACGACGCTTTCAGCTCAAGATGAATCCGCTTAAATGTGCCTTCGGGGTCACATCGGGAAAATTCCTCGGATTTATCGTTCGCCATCGAGGAATCGAAATCGACGAATCCAAAATCGAGGCCATCATGAAGGTACAAGCCCCAAGAAATATTCACGAGCTAAGAAGCCTACAAGGAAAACTAGCGTATATTCGACGATTCATCTCAAACATGGCAGGTCGTTGCCAACCTTTCAGTCGACTCATGAAAAAGGGGACCCCATTCGAATGGGATGAATCATGTGATAATGCTCTTGACGCAATCAAGTCTTACCTAGTAAAACCCCCTGTATTAGGAGCTCCAATTCTTGGAAAGCCTTTACTTCTATACCTTGCGGCACAAGAGCGGTCCATTGGAGGTCTATTAGCCCAAGAAAATAACGTCGGAAAAGAGAATGCTTTGTATTATCTTAGTAGAACAATGACTTCGTGCGAATTGAATTATACGCCAATCGAGAAAATGTGTTTGGCCTTGGTTTTTGCGATAAAAAAGTTAAGGCATTATTTTCAGGCTCATACAATTCAACTTATATCCAAAGCAAATCCGGTCAAGTATGTTATGTCTAAACCAGTGTGGTCAGACCGCGTAGCCAGATGGGCACTTCTTTTTCAAGAATTTGAAATAGTCTATGTTCCTCAAAAGGCTGTCAAGGGCCAGGTTCTTGCAGACTTCCTTGCTGACCACCCAATGCCCGCTGAATGGGAGCTGTCTGAAGACCTACCTGATGAAGATGTAATGTGCATAGAGGTTCGCCCACCATGGTCAATGTATTTTGATGGTTCGGCTAACAGCGAAGGTGCTGGCGCAGGGGTCGTGTTTCTAAGTCCGGAAGGAGACGTTTTGCCCTATGCTTTCACTCTCACACAAAAATGCTCAAACAATGTGGCAGAGTATCAAGCTCTCATATTAGGACTGGAGATGGCATTAGATGCAAAACACCAACATATTAGGGTGTATGGAGATTCCAAGTTAATCATAAATCAAGTTCTAAATGAATATGAGGTCAAGAAGGTAGAATTAACACCATATCAAGGCTATGCCGCAAAGCTCATCTCATGGCTTGGCGATGTTACATTAGACCACGTTCCAAGGCAAGAGAACAAACAAGCTGATGCCTTAGCAAAGTTGGCATCCAACATTGGTCTTCCTAACAAACACATGAGTATTCCAATATGTGAAAGATGGGTAATTCCTCCGCAATTAGATGATGAAGAAAGAATTCCCAAAAACAAAGGTGAGAGAGTAGAGGAAGTTACAGCTGTTTCGGTTTTTGAGATTGAAGAGGAGGACTGGAGACAACCACTTATCGACTATTTACAACATGAAAAATTACCTGATGATCGACATAGGAAGATAGATGTGAGACGACGCGCTTCAAGGTTCGTCTACTACAAAGGCACGCTCTATCGACGATCTTTCGAAGGGGTGTTCTTACGCTGTCTTAGTGGAGAAGAGTTGAAACAAGCAATGGAAGAAGCACATTCCGGAGTATGTGGTGCTCACCAATCTGGTCCAAAGCTCCATTTCCGAATTAAAAGAATGGGATACTACTGGCCTAGCATGGTTAAAGATTGCCTCCAGTTTGCCAAAAGATGTCAACCTTGCCAATATCATGCAAATTTTATTCACCAACCACATGAATTTTTACATCCTACGGTTGCATCTTGGCCTTTTGATGCTTGGGGATTAGATGCGATAGGGCCCCTGCCAAAGTCATCTGGAGGCCACATTTACATATTAGCGGCTACTGATTATTTCTCCAAATGGGCCGAAGTCGTGCCTTTAAAAGGCGTGAAGAAAGAGACAGTGGTAGATTTTATCAAATCGAATATAATTTTTAGGTATGGAGTGCCACACTACATCATTAACGACAATGGAACTCCCTTTTACAATAAATTGGTGACAAGTCTATGCGATAAATTTGGCTTTAAGCAACATAACTCTTCCATGTATAACGCACCTACTAATGGGCTTGCCGAAGCTTTTAACAAGACATTTGGGAATCTGTTGAAGAAGGTCGTGGGTAAGTCCAAGCGAGATTGGCATGAGAGGATCAAAGAAGCCCTATGGGCATATAGAACAACATATCGAACATCGACTCAAGTTAGCCCATATTCTTTGGTATATGGAGTGGAAGCCGTCTTGCCTCTAGAGACACAAATTCCGTCACTCGGGATTGCTCTCCAAGAAGGATTAATGCTTGAGGACAATGCGCGCATTCGTCTCGAGGAACTCGAAGCACTCGATGAAAAAAGACTTGATGCACAACAAAGGATGGAGTGTTATCAAGCTCGTATGTCAAAATCATTTAACAAAAAGGTCAAGCGAAGATCCTTCCAAAAAGGGGATTTGGTGCTCGCCGTAAGAAGACCCATCATCATGACACGACGAATGGTAAAGAAGTTCTTGTCAAAATGGGATGGTCCGCACACAGTGATTGAAGTTTATACAAATGGTGCATACAAGTTACGCTCTGAAGATGGTTTAGAAATTGGGCCTATCAACGGAAAGTTCGTAAAGCGCTACTACTCTTGAAGAAATTAAAGACACTCCTTGACGCAAGAGTATAAACTGCATGTTACTCATCGCCCACATGAGTATAAATTGTGTGGCAACAAAATGAACTACGTTTGGCTTGATACTTCACGGGTACGTAGGCATCTTGAGGCTTGCTTCAAGTTCAGTCATACCAACAATAAAAAAAAATCCCTCTCCAAAAGAGATATAAAAAAATAAATGATACTACGTTTGGCTTGATCCTTTCGGAGGGCGTAGGCATATTGAGAAATTCAAGATCAGTCATAAATAAACAAAACAAAAAAATACAAACCCTTTTCAAGTTGGAGAGAAGCTGCAAAGGTAACAAAAACAAATAGCATACGAGAAAGGAAGTGGACATGACACGTTAATCATCAAATTACGTACAAGGATTCAAGAAACAGACTAAACCGCACTTTTATTAAGTCAAAAGTTGTTTGATTACATGGAAATACTCAAACTGCAAGACTCGTAAAGAAAAAAAGTAGTAGTTAAATCAAAGGAAAAAAAATTGAATCCAAGTATTCGGCTCTTCAAGTCAAGTCTTCGATACTTTCAAAAGATCTTTTGTATAGCTCTTTGACTCGTCCTCTTCACATGGATAACATGGACTCTGCCACATATGATCAAAGGGAGCCAACAATGCAAGAATGGAGCTAGTTCTTCTCAAAGTGCCACTCAATAAGCATTCGAGCACAAAAAGTTACACCATCATCACTAGAGTGCCAAATTTTTTTTGGTGAACTCCACCTTTTAGCTACATCACAGAAGCTTCTTCACTTCCACCTTCACAAAATGGTACAACACTATCATAGAAATAACTTTCGAAGTTCACAGGACCGCAGCCTCACAGCTACAAAGAAAGAAACAAAAGTATCGTCTCCACTTTCACCATGTCGTGATGTTTTTCTTTGCAAGATCGCCTTGCTACATTACCTTCGTTAGTAGACATGAAAATCAAGCCTCGACTTCTTTCCCAAAGAGAATGGCTCCACCAGCCTTAACATTGAAGAGCTTAAAATACCACTGTGGCGTCTTCTACTCGACAAAAGAAGATACAGTGCGTACTTGCGGCTCTTCAGTTCATTGCGTTATCCCGAGGGTTATGTTGTGATAAAATATTTTTGAATCCATTAAGTACAAGACATTTGCAAATCCAAGACCCAATATCACTGCTAGACTCATTGTGTTGCATGCTGACTTTGGGAAGTTGTAATTCTGATGTTACTGACTCCTCTGGTGGATTGAAGAAGCGAAACGGTGGATGCTAATTTAAGTGCAAGGATTGTTGGCTCATTTCTACATGGGGTCCACTCGGTGTAATTGCGCCGTGTATTCATCCAAGAGCACCTTTGCTACAGGAGGTTCACTAATTTAAACGCCTAGTCTCTACCAACAAACATGTTGGGGCATCACCAAGTCCCACTAAATTCACTTGCACATCACAACAGTGTCATTCTTTCTACAACTCGACAAGCTACAATGACTACAAGTTCTAAATCTCTTGGTTTGAACTCCTTGATTCAAGAATTGAGACGAACTCCGGGTTCCTTTTGTTATCACCTAGTCATTTCCATTTGTTCGCTCGTGACAACTGGACAAACAAAGGACATTTGTCACCAATCCTTCTTTCTCCTGATGATTGAGATCCCAATACCATCTTCTTCAACGCCACTACGGTTCAGCAACTTAATACCAGAAGATAGGTTGCAACTTGCATCAAATATACAGACCCGTCGGTTGTTACTATTAATCACGGGATTTGCCAAACACTACTTATTATCCACCGCATGACTACGCCTCAAGGTCGTTATCGTATCACATCTGTATAGCAGCACTTTTGTAGTCTCCAACAAGAAATACTGAGGCTTCTAACCAAGTTCGAAGGAAAAAGGGCTTAGCCAGCATTCTCTAACCACTGAATTGGGCGACGTCTTCAAGGTGCATCTTTATTCGGCTTGCAGTATACACGTCTTTAAAGTTCCCTACCTTGGCTCCTTTCCACCACATCATTCTATGCAAGCTCAAATCACCTCAAGACTGCTGCGCGACCAATCGGAAACCCCAAGGCGATGATCTCCTTTTTTGCAGGATCACTTTCTAACAAAAGTTTCACATTCTCGAGCTCTTCTTCAGTGATAACCATCAACTTTCAAGTGTTGAAAACGAGGCCCACGAACAAGCAAAAAGACACTGCAAATAAAAGAAAAGAAATCCATTCAAACTCCACATATACATTTTGTTGAGTTGTGGAGCCAAATGAGGTTTGACCATGTTTTCTAATTATCCCACATCACTTGGAATTGTAATATGACCCACTAAGGGTTCTATTTATATGCCCCAATATCTTGTATTTTAATTACACCTTTACACAACACCTCTATATTATAAAGAGAAGAGTTCTATTTGCGAGAGAACCATAGCTTGTAACTAGGCTAGATTACGATTGTAATCCTCTTAATAATACTAAGTGCCACGTGTAGCGGCCCGGAGACGTAGCCAATTTGGGTGAACTCTGTTATCAAAGAGTGTGTGCTCGGTTTAAGTTTTCTGTCTTTCTTTGTGTTTGCCTGTATCGACCCTAACAAGTGGTATCAGAGCTGAGGAAGATCGATGGCGAAAGAAGACAGAACCGCACACGGGATCGAGAAGTTCGACGGGAAGGACTTCGCATTCTGGAGAATGCAAATAGAGGACTACCTCTACGGGAGGAAGATGCATCAGCCACTTCTCCTTGAGGAAAGGCCGACCACGACCACCGAGGAGGCGTGGAAACTCTTAGACCGACAAGTGTTGGGAGTGATCCGCCTAACACTATCTAGGAGTGTAGCACATAACGTCGCAAGAGAGACGACGACGATGGAGATGATGAAGATCCTCACCGACATGTATGAGAAACCATCCGCGAACAACAAGGTACATCTCATGCGTAAGTTGTTCAACCTACGCATGGCTGAGGACACACCTGTCGCAAATCACGTGAACAAGTTCATCGACACCGTAAATCAGTTGGATGCGGTGGAGATAACTTTTGAAGACGAAGTGAGAGCCCTTATACTGCTAGCCTCTTTACCGAACAGTTGGGAATTCATGCGAGCTGCTGTTAGCAACTCAATTGGAAAGGAGAAACTGACTTACAACGGCATCCGAGATCAAATACTCGCTGAGGAACTCAGGAGATTAGACATGGGTGAATGCTCAAATGATGGAGCAGCCTTGAAAATGGGTTCAAGAGACCGGGGTAAGACCAGGGTATGGGACGTTAGAGGACATTCGCAATCACGAGGTAGAAGAGGGCAAAGCCGAGGAGGCAAAGATAGCGATCGAAGTAAGAAGAATCTTCGGTGCTATAACTGCCAGGGTATGGGGCACTTCAGTCATGAGTGCAAGCAGCCGAAGAAGGGTACCGGCCATGATCACATGGTTAATGTTGCGAGCGACGAGGATTCGGGTGACTGTTTGTTGCTTACCGAACAGAGAAATATAGAATCGTGGATTCTAGACTCTGGGGCATCATTTCACACGACCGCTCAGAAGGATTTATTCGAAAATTACCATGCGGGTAATTTCGGTAAAGTGTATCTAGCCGACGGAGAAGCGTTGGATGTTGTTGGAACTGGCGATGTGAAGATT
Organism: Primula vulgaris; assembly: GCA_963920805.1. Taxonomy (NCBI): domain Eukaryota; kingdom Viridiplantae; phylum Streptophyta; class Magnoliopsida; order Ericales; family Primulaceae; genus Primula; species Primula vulgaris. The sequence goes on along the minus strand of OY987215.1, from coordinate 28,197,957 downwards.
CGCATTCCAAATGGATCGGTATGGAAGCTGACGAAAGTGAGGCATGTCCCGAGGTTGACCAAGAATCTGATCTCAGTAGGTCAACTCGATGCCGAAAGGCACTCCATTTCGTTCAGCAGTGGAGCTTGGAAAGTTTCACGAGGCGCTATGGTGATAGCCCGAGGGAGTAAGGTCGGTACGTTGTACATGACCGATGAGGAGCGTACAATTGCGACAGCTGTGTCCCAGAACTGCTCGGAACTGTGGCATCGACGTTTGGGTCACATGAGTGAGGAGGGGATGAAGGTGTTAGCGAAGGACAGCAAACTTCCAGGCTTGAAGTCTGTCAACCTCGACATGTGCGAAGGTTGCATCTTCGGGAAGCAGAAGAAAGTAAGCTTCCGGAAGGGTGGAAAAGCTCCCAAAGAGGAGAAGCTAGCACTGGTCCACTCAGACGTATGGGGACCATCTCCAGTAACCTCACTGGGAGGAGCTCGGTACTATGTGACCTTCATCGATGATTCGACGAGGAAAACATGGGTCTATTTCTTGAAACACAAGTCTGAGGTATTTAAGAAATTTCAAGAATGGAAGGCCATGGTCGAACTGGAGACCGGGAATAAACTCAAGTGTTTGAGGTCCGACAACGGCGGAGAGTACATTGATGCGAAGTTCGTAGAGTTCTGTGCTCAGAGAGGCATTCGAATGGAGAAGACCATCCGAAGAACGCCACAGCAGAATGGCGTGGCCGAGCATATGAACCGAACAATCAATGAACGTGCTAGGAGTATGAGACTGCAAAGTGGGTTGCCCAAAGCCTTGTGGGCACATGCAGTAAGCACGGCGGTTTACCTCATTAACCGCGGACCCTCAGTGCCATTAGAAAGGAGGATTCCCGAAGAAGAGTGGATAGGAAAGTCTATCTCTTATGAACACTTGCGAGTGTTCGGTTGTCTGTCATATATCCATGTCGACATAAATGAACGTACCAAGCTCGACTCGAAATCCAAAGTGTGTTACTTTGTGGGGTACGGTGGAGCTGAGTTTGGATATCGCTTTTGGGATGGTCAAGCAAAGAGGATCATTCGCAGTAAGGATGTCATCTTCAACGAAAGCATTTTGTACAAAGATCGACAAAATGTGGAAGAACAAGCGCTCCCGTCCGAGGAAAGTGGTATGGTCGACATGAATGCGTTTCCAAGATTGGACTTGGAAAATGACACTGAAGATGAGCCAGTGGTGCTCGACAACCAACCAACAGAGGCTGAAGAGGCCGAGGAGCTGCCCCAAACTCCTCAACCTGAGCAGGGCCGAGGTCATCGTGAGAGGAGACCTCCTGCCCGATACTCTCCCTCCCTGCATTACATATTGCTAAATGATGCAGGCGAGCCCGAAAGTAGAGAAGAAGCTCTGGAGCTGAAAGACTCGAGCAAGTGGGAGCTCGCGATGAAAGATGAGATGAAGTCACTCGAGAAGAGATTGACTTGGCAGTTAGCCGAACTGCCCAAGGGGAAGAGGGCACTGAGCAATAAATGGGTGTTCCGACTGAAGGAGGAACAAGACGGCACGAAACTGTATAAGGCATGCCTAGTAGTCAAAGGGTTCCAGCAAAAGGCAGGAATTGACTACACCGAGATCTTTTCACCAGTGGTTAAGATGACGACTATTCGGCTATTGTTGAGCATTGTTGTAAAAGCGAATCTTCATCTTGAGCAGTTAGATGTGAAAACTGCCTTTCTCCATGGAGATCTTGATGAGGAAATTTACATGCTCCAACCTGAAGGGTTTGCCGAAAAGGGAAAAGAGAAACTGGTCTGCAAACTGCGGAAGAGCTTGTACGGGTTAAAACAAGCACCACGGCAGTGGTATAAGAAGTTTGACAGTTTCATGGCGGATACCGGGTTTGAAAGAAGTGATAGTGATCACTGCTGTTTCGTGAAGAGATTTGAGAACTCTTCGTGCGTCATTCTACTACTGTATGTAGATGACATGTTGCTCGCCGGGTCGAGCCTTGTTGAGATTAACAAGGTGAAGCAACAGTTGGCGAAACAGTTCGAGATGAAGGATTTGGGTGCCGCAAATCAGATCCTCGGTATGAGGATATCCCGAGGAAGGGATGGGTCCCTGTTTCTGTCGCAAGCCGAGTATGTGAAGAAAGTATTGGCACGGTTTTGCATGAGTGATGCCAAAGCTGTAGGCTCACCGCTAGCAGCACACTTTAGCTTGTCGAAGAAACAATCACCCTTGGACGAGGAAGAAAAGGATCGTATGTCGAACATACCCTACGCTTCAGCAATTGGTAGCCTGATGTACGCTATGGTGTGTACAAGACCGGACATTGCCCATGCAGTGGGAGTTGTCAGTCGTTACATGAGTAACCCGGGCAAGCACCATTGGGAAGCTGTGAAGTGGATATTGAGATATCTCTCGGGTACCGTTAGTTCGGCATTATGTTTCCGAAAGACCTCCGAAGGCCTGCACGGCTATGTGGATGCTGACATGGCCGGTGATCTGGACAGCCGAAAGAGCACAACGGGATGTGTTTGTACCTACGGTGGTACTGCTGTGAGTTGGACATCTAAGTTGCAAAAGATTGTTGCATTGTCGACCACAGAGGCTGAGTACGTCGCGATGACGGAAGCAAGCAAAGAGATGATTTGGTTGCAAGGTTTCTTAGAGGAGCTCGGTCAGAGCACCGACAAGGGAGTTCTGCACTGTGATAGTCAAAATGCAGTTCAGCTAGCTAAGAACTCTGTATTCCATTCACGCACCAAGCACATACAGATTCGTTACCATTTTATCCGGGACGTTCTAGAAGATGGAATCTTCGCGCTAGAAAAGATTGAGGGCGCTAAGAACCCCGCCGATATGCTAACGAAGACTGTTACAATCGACAAAATGAGTAACTCACCGATGACGGCAGAGTATCAATTACTATACAAGGATACCGATGGAAGCATTCTGCTCGGTGGAGCACAGTGAGTTCGGTGGTCGGGGATAATTGGAGTTCTTTTGAAGCACTCGACATTTGACTCCAAGTGGGAGATTGTTGAGTTGTGGAGCCAAATGAGGTTTGACCATGTTTTCTAATTATCCCACATCACTTGGAATTGTAATATGACCCACTAAGGGTTCTATTTATATGCCCCAATATCTTGTATTTAATTACACCTTTACAGAACACCTCTATATTATAAAGAGAAGAGTTCTATTTGCGAGAGAACCATAGCTTGTAACTAGGCTAGATTACGATTGTAATCCTCTTAATAATACTAAGTGCCACGTGTAGCGGCCCGGAGACGTAGCCAATTTGGGTGAACTCCGTTATCAAAGAGTGTGTGCTCGGTTTAAGTTTTCTGTCTTTCTTTGTGTTCGCCTGTATCGACCCTAACACATTTTGCATGATAGTTTGTCTATGAGGTATAAAAATATTAGCCTCGCAATCATGACCACTTCCAGACATGAAGTTTGTATGATTCGAAATCTGTCAGCAACATTGTTCACCTCCGCAATGTCCCTTTTCTCTTCGAAATAACAGCCTAAAGTTTACTGGTGCGACATCAAACACACAAAAACAAATTGTGGATGAAATTAATAAAAAGAAATCGTCCATCAACGCCCCGTGCGTATAAATCTCCCCCAAGCCGGTAATAAACGAGACAAGCTACATCATCGACTCTTTTTGCAACTCCATCAACTTTGGAGACAACTCCGAAGAGCAGAACCAACCTCTGCAGCTAAACTTTGCGTCTGGGGGAGAGTAATTTTCTACACGATTCGTGGTATAATCTTCACAAGTCTCCAGGATGCCCTCTGCCCACAATTATTATTATTTTCACCTGCTACGGAAACCAAAAGGAAAAAAAAACAGCATGTCTTCGTCCTCGCTGCTACAGGGAATCATCACTCGCTGCTGCAGAGATTCGTGCCTTATCCTTTGTTTGCGTACTCTGTAGACACGCGCACACACACACAAAAAAAAACGAACCCAGCAACATCTCAGTCGTCCTTGACCTCCTCACCAAGCTTCCCAACAAACTGGATACATCTCCGAGAAATAAAATGAGGAAAAAGAAAGGAAATGCCAGACTACATGTGAGCCAAATTAGGGAAATAAAAAAAAAATCATTTCAATTTTCCTCGCGATTTGAACCATTTGGTTTCACTATGGTAGTGGAAAATGAATTTGCTTTGCGGTGGGAACTACTTATAGCAAAAAAAAAAGTGATCAAAGAAACGGTGCCACTGCCATTAGAAACGTTAGATGCTGGATTTAATTCCAAAGTTTACAAAACCATAATTATGGTACTAAATTAATTTTGAAGGTTATAAATTCTTAGCCAAATCTTCAATTTTAACCGATTCCTAAAAGGAAAAAAAAAATTGATGGTGAGAGTTTACAAACGTTACACATTCTTGACCATTAATAAAGGAGAATAAATTTTCAAAGGTTACAAAGACCTTATGTAACCTCACAACATGTGGATTTCTTTTAATAAGTTGCAGTCAAAAATAGGGGGACGGGCTTTACATTTTGTAGTTCATATAAATTGCGATTTTTATTTGCTTTAAAAGAAACCTTAAATCATATTTACTTCTAGAAAAAAATCGAGACATGTTCATTTCAAACGAAAATTTCTTATAAACAAGTCTCGAAGGGGGCATTTGTAGACACGCAAATTTTTCGGCAAATAAAAATAGGACACGTGTCTTATAAAATAAAATATCTTAATTTATATATTAGTATTTTGAAAATCAAATGAATATTATTTTTTGGTTTAAATTATAAAAGCAAGAAATGTCATTTTCTTTGACTATATATTAATTTTTTTCTCTCAAACAATGAAAATGCTTATATTTTATTATTAGTTTGTTTAAAATTACAAAGTAATGATAAGACAAAGAATTATTAGATTTAATTATGGACCATTTTGCTCCTAAACTCAAACTATAAGGAGGCATGTAGGACCATTTTTGTCCTAAACTCAAATTATAAGACCATTTTGATCCTAAACTCAAACTACAAGACCATTTTGGTACTAAACTCAAACTACAAGGGGGCATGGAGTACCATTTTGATGCTAAACTCAAACTACAAGACCATTTTGATCCTAAACTCAAACTACAAGACCATTTTGATCCTAAACACAAACTACAAGACCATTTTGATCCTAAACACAAACTATGAGTGGACGATATCGCGATAAAGACCATACCAACTACTATAAATAGATGGCCAACCCAAGCCTAAAAGGGGACAAAAAAAAAGGAGAATACAAAGGTGAATCCAAAGTCCAAGAGAAAGAAGCTCTGCCAAATTCAACCATCAACCTCAAAGCCTTGAAGATCCCCCAAGACTGCTGAAGATCCTTCGAAGCTTCTGCCAAGTCCAGCAAGAAATCTAAGCAAATTCAAGTCTAGATCCGCATAAAGCACTCCAAGCAACGAATCTAGTATTTGTGAAGATCAAATCTAAACCCACATTCGAAGTTCTTCATCAAGTTTGAAGATCTTTAACCAAACTCATCAACAAATTCAAGGAAAATCCATCATTTGATCCGCAAGAAGCTCCGAAGGCCGCGAATCAAGTGTTCTTCAAGATCAAGCACTCGAAGATCTTCATCAAACCCGAAGAACTTCAAGCAAGCTTATCAACAAATTTAAGGAAAATCCACCATTTGATCCGCAAGAAGCTCCGGAGGCCGTGAATCAAGTGTTCTTCAAGATCAAGCACTCGAAGATCTTCATCAAACCCGAAGAACTTCAAGCAAGCTCATCAACAAATTCAAGGAAAATCCACCATCTTATCCGCAAGAAGCTCCAAAGGTCGCGAATCAAGGGTTTTTCAAAACCAAATATTCGAATATATTTATCAAGCTTGAAGAACTTCAAGCAAGTTCATCATCAAATTTAAATAACATCCTCATTCGATCCTCAAAAACACTTCAAAACCATAAATCAAGTGTTTTCCAAGATCAAACTCACAAAGAAGTACAAGTCAATATCAACCTCAAAACTCGAGCACGTTAACATCTCGATTATCTACAAGCAATTTGAGCCACCAAGAATTCGATTTTGAAGAGATTAATCAAATGATTTATATTTTCTTTATTTTAGAAAATATTCAGAGATTGTACCCGTAAAATATTAAATAAATAAATTATTTTGCTTTCTCCATTTATTTTCTGTCTTGTTATATTAGATAGAAAAATTTGTGTGAAACAGTATGACTTCAGATAATCAAGAGTTCATAATTTTAGCGATGACTTTGTTGAAAAAAGTGCATACACTTATGGGTCTATACTTAGTAAAAGAGTTAGAAGTATTATTCTTGGGAATTAAAGCAATTAAGGTAGAGGACATAACTTTAGGAAGTTCTGAACCAACAAAAAATTGTTCCACTGCTTTAAGCAAGTCTTCTTTAATATATTCCCATGCTGCTGTGAGAAAATACCCATCAACTCTAGGCGCACTGCTTTTATTTAGGTCCCAAATGGCTTGTTGAATTTCCTCCAAAGTGATGTTAGCACATAATTTTTCATTTTGCGCATTTTGTTACTGGTCTAGTCATTAAATGCAGACGTTTGTACTCTTGTTGAGAATTTAAATTAGCAGGTAAAAGGCCCTTAAAAAAGTTTACAGCCTCTCTTGGAATTTCATATTTTTCGGTCAACACTAGCCGTTGACTGCTGGTGATAGAATTAATTACACTTTTACCCCTTCTTTTCTTAACCTCTCCATGAAAGAATTTAGTGTTAGTATCTCCTTCTTTAACCCACTTTTAGTTTGCTCTTTGATTTCAAAAGTCTTCTTCAATCTATAGTCTGTAGTTCAAATTTGCATAAGCTTTATTAATCTCAATTTTATTTGCACAGGAAGGATCCTCTTCAAAGGCTTTCTCAGCTCTCAATACCTAATCTTCAGCATCAATAACTTTTGGAACACATTGCCAAATGTCTATTTGTTCCACTCAATAACACTTTCTTAAATTTTTTAAGATTTTGAGTTAGACAGTATAAATCATTCCCTCTTTCATGAAAACTCAAGTTAGCTTTGATAATCTCCATAAAATCAACATGTTGCACCCAAAATTTCTGGAAAATGAATTTTCTTACATTGTGGTCCAATTCAGTTTTACAAGTTAAGAGCAAAGGGTTATGATGTGAATTAGTTTTACTCAAGTGTTCTAGAGATATGCCAAAAAAGAGAGTATAACAACTTTAATTCACACAAACTTTGTCAATTCTTTCTTGTATGGAACCATCCCCATCTCTTTTGTTCCACCAAGTGAATCTAGACCCTTTGTAGTTTATCTCTTGGCACCCTAATTTAGTAATACAGTACAAATAGGCAGCAGCAAAATTTAAATTGATAGGTAGCCCACCAACTTTATCTTCCTCAGCAGAAACGGTGTTAAAATCTACAGCTATAAACCAAGGCTCTTGAGTGTGATTTTGAGCCAAGAAATCCCATAGAATCTCTCTTTCTACAGAAGTGCATTTAGCATAAACAATAGAAAATAGAATAGACTTGTAGATAGATGACACTTTAACATCAAAATTGAGGCATTGATTATTTTGGTTTCTCAGATTAACATTCAAATATTCATAGTAGAAAACCCATATTTTATTTTCTTCTTGAGCTAAGGCTTTGTCAAAGCCCAAAGCCACTTTGAAATCTTCTATACTGTTGTTTTCTACCATAGGGTCAATACATACTAGCAACATAATTTTGTTCATCATACATAAACTTTTGATTCTTCTGCAAGTAGCTTTATTTTCCATAACGCTAACATTCCAAATAAGTGATGTAATCATTAATTATGCATCTTTCTTTCTCCCACATTAGAGGATCTAAGAATCATGGAGCTTCCAATTTTTCCTGGTTTTTTTGTCAGGCAAACTCCTTTTTTATTGCTTTTTTCTTTTGGCTTTTAGACTGAACTTTTTCCCAGTTAGTCTGCTTTTCAACATTGGGGTCACTATTATATGAGTTAATGGGCTCTGTTTGAGTACCTAGATGAATAATCATATTTAACTCTTTTCCCCAATCCTCTTCTAATCTTCTTATATCATTATTTGAAAGCACTTATAAACCTTGTTCTTCTCCTTTTTCAAGTTCCTCAATATTATCATTTTTTAGTATATCATCTTCAGCTGTATCTTGGCCAGACTTATCACATATTATTTCTTTTATTTCCTCATCTGAGTTGTCTAGAATAGTAACTAACTTTTTCTCTTGTGTAGGTGATTTTTCTTGTGTTATTTTGGAAGAGCTTGTAGAGGGCAAGTGCAACTTTCTTCTCATAACCCAATCTTTGGTACTTTCCTTTTTATCATAGTTTGGTAGTTTGTATAATTTGGCATCTCTTTTGCTTTTATTTTGATTGCCCTCTTCAGGAGTTGTAATAATTTCTTTCTCAGATTTGCTTTTATCTTTTTCTTTGTCTCCTCTTTTTTGCTTCACCATTTTCCGTATGTTTAAACTAGCAATCTTTAATGGTATGCCCTTGCTTAAAATAGTAGTTGGAGTAATCAGGTAAATGCTCATAAGTGCAGTATTGCCAAAAGCCGTAGTCTCATCCATACCCTATTCTAACCCTCTCAATAAGTTCTTGAGTAAGGTCTATTTCCCCACAAATCTTGGCCAAACCCGGTCTAGATAACTTAGAAAAAGCTTCATCAACTTTAAGGGGGACCCCAAAAGCTCTTACAATTGAGAAAATACTTGACATATTATAGAGATGAATAGGTAGCTTAGGTAAAGAAATCCAAACACGTGCTACATGAGTTTCAAAATCCGGGTCAAAATCGTAAGTCCATTTGAAAACTCTCATAGGATATTGTTTTATATAACAAATATTCTTTAGCCAAATTCTAGTGAAATTGTCTTCATGAAAGCAACGAATTAAATATACTTAGAGTCAAACGTACCAATATTATAGGCAGCTTTTAGGTCTAACTTACTGAAAAGTTTTCTTATAGTCTCCATATCTGGTTTACCATGAGTAAAATTGCCAACAATGGTGTACTTAAATGGTTCCGATAGAGCTTTGACGTCTTCCATAGAAAATTCAATAAGAGGCTCACCTCTATACGTGCCAACTTCTTTTAAATCGATTTTGTGATTTTTGGATTTTGAGCTAACTATAGAAGTGCAGGATTTAGTAGGAGGGGGATCGGGGGACATAAGTTGGAACGTTTTAAGTATGCATAGAGAGTTTATCCCTCTCCGGTAGAGAGGCTGCCATGCTGCCGCCAAAGAGAGAGAAAGTAGTATGTTTTTTTTTTTTTATTAAGTGACAAGATGCCTACCTCCTAACCCTTGTTTTTGTTTTGACCTTAACTGGGCACATATACCTCCTTTTTATTTACTCCTTCTTATTGGCCCAATCTTATTATATTGTTACTTTAAACTTGCTCTCACTCTTTAACGTAACTATGTATATAGTGTATAGTATATAATACAGTATGCAGACCATTTGTAAGCTTAGTATTGTTTATATAGGGCAATTTTTTCTTTATAATATTACTAGCATGGTGGCCCACGCTAGGCGTGGGTCGGTTTTACCAACGATTTCACAAAAGAGTAAATTTGACCAGTGACAATATTAGAAGATACAGTATTAAAACATATTTGAGGCATACAATATGTCGTCACCGGCCCATGCAATGCACAGTTAGATTGGTAAATAAAATAATACTACTACTTGTTTATGTCATCCGAAAATCGACAAAAGATATAATACAATGCTTAATTGTCGATTTAAAACAAAAATGTTTACCTTTTTAGATGCAAAGTAAAGGAAACAAGGAAAATCGAGGACAAAAGTTATATGAGCATCATGGTGCCTCAAAACCTATGTCTTTACGATATGAGAATTATGTTGAGGTATCACAAAGCCACGAGAATACTTATTTCATTTAATTTAATACTTATCATTGTTTATTCTACTTAATTAAATATGTGTTAATTTGCAGAAAGGTTCGCAATTTCCCCATATTGATACGTTTTAGGAGACTTATACAAATTTTTGAAAAACACTTTTAGAGAGAGAAAGAGAGAGACGACTAGGGTGAATAACCCTAGTCGCCGTATTTTGTATGGCTATCGCCAGCTCGTCACCGGAGAGAGACAAGAAGATCGGAATTATGAAAAATGATCAGCTCATTGAACCAGACTCACCACCTAAGAAATCCTTTGCCTCTATTGTTAACAGTGTACCCACGAAACCTAAGATCGATTTAAAGGAAATAGGATCATATAAAAGGGAGCCTATGATTCAATTCTCTATGGAGGATGTTAAGGTTTTATCGGAACCCTTCAAGTATACGATTGTCGGAAAGTTCTCCCATGGTAATCCCAATATTGATGTGATAAAGAAATTTTTAACTAAGCTAGAGCTTAAAGTCAATTATGACATCGGTATATATAATCACAAGCATATTTTAATGAGATTTTTCCATGAAGATGACTTCAAAGACTGTGGTTATGTAATATATGGTTTATTGAACAAGTTCCGATGTGAACTTTTAAATGGACTTATGATTTTGACCCATGTAAATTAGTTGGTGTGTACAATTAAATCATTGATGTAGATAATAAACTTTATTTCTAACCTTAGAAATGTAGATAGTAGTTTTTTTTTAAATCTCCAATTAAGTTTAACATTAATTTATTACAAGTAAGTCACATGCTACTTAACATTTAGGGGCAGGTGAATCTTATGAAGGCTAAAAGATATGCAAGTGTTGCTCAAGAGATTAAAGATGAGAATAATCATAATTTTCTAGATAGAAAAGTTTTGTTAAATTGCAAGGTGTTCTGAAAAATTGGAGTGTTTGTAGATTAATGTGGGTTTTTACTTGTGTTTTTGAGTGTCAAATGCTGAAGCAATTTATAATTCTGAGGTGCAGTAAGGGTGGATTAGCCTATAAATGTGACATCTGTTTTGATGGTTACTAGAGGGTTATTTGCTATTGTCAGAATTTTGATCGGAGATGGATAAGTACAACATTTCTATTGATGGGAAATTGGCTCACCAGAAGCATTCAGAAATTAGTCTAAGTACTAGAATTGATGTTTGGTGAAGCCCTTGTTCATAGATAATTTCCTAGGTTCATTCTCATGAGTCATGACATATGTTGTAATATATAATAACTCGTTTTATTTTCTTTTTTATGTTGTAGTTTGGTAAGTTGCAGTGCCTTTGCTGTAGTTGGTTGATTCTGTGGTTCATAATTTTTTAATATTGACGTAAATAAATAAATATATATATATATATATATATAAAAAGAAATATATGTCTTCACACCGTAATTAGAAAAACTTTTGCGCTTGTCAAACTGCGAACGAGTCATCTATCATTACAATCGTGACTGCAAATGTTCAAACAAGTTAAGAGTGGTTCATATTTGTTGAAATGTTCCACTGCCGTGAACCGTTTATAGCTGTTTGAACAACTTGGATACCTTAACTCTTTACTTCTTTCAGATTTTATCATTAGCTCAATAGTCGTTAATTATATTCCTCACTTAACTTCTTTTATGAAATTGCATTTATCTTCCGGGTCTTCTTTTTTGTCTTGAAGTTCTGTTGACACTCATATTCTTGATTAGGTTTTCACTTTTAATCCAACCATTTAAGTAAAAACTAGTCAAATCGTCCAAACTAGATCAGAAGTATGAAAACTGTGTAAGACACTTGTACACGAGTTTTAAAAAACCTGCTCAAATAATTTTTTCTAGGCCACAATCCTTAGTGCAGTCACTTATCAAAGCCATTATTACAATTAATAAGTTCACTTCATTCTCTTTGTCTTATCAAAAAATAAAAAATAAAATCAGCGTACCTTTTGGCGAGACTACAGAATTATGAGACATGCCTCATACTCGACTTCAAATAAAGTTGCCAGTACTTCTTGATTGTTTCTGCAATACTATATGAGAAGCCAATGTTGTAAATATTGTTCAATCCTCCCACCAGTTGGGATATCTCTTTTACTAGATGCATGGTCACTCACGTTGTCGCCTTGTATTATTACAAAGATCAGTTGATTATTGTCCCATAACTAAAATATTGTCACGTGGACTCGACACAAAAGTGATAGCAACATCCAATTCGATTTTTTTAGGTTATGCTCTCAAGTTTTCTCCCACGAGAAATGACTAATATGGCATTATAACTAGATCAAAAATATTTCGCCGAGATTACTTTGGTTATACCAATTGATGATGCAGCTCGCCGTAAAGAATTGAAAAAAAGCACAGGTGCCAATCAAAAGAAATGCCATAGTCGCATCATGCTTGCAAGGCAATTCTATGCTTACATGCTAGAGTTGGAAAACAGAGAAAAAGCTAAAATTACATTATTAAACAAATGAGTTGCCTGAGTGGTCAAATGAGTGGTACGACGGGTCAGTGACTCTATGTACCCAACTAACCATCAAGGCTTATAAACTCTAACACCTCAAAACTGAGGGTTATAATTGACTATCATAGAATAAAATTAAAAATTTAGTAATCGCTGGTACTTCGCTTGGAAAATAAACTTTCACACGAAATTTAGGTCATTCTTTTTAGCATCCTTGCATCGGTATAGCAGTTAATGGGAGGAGTGGAAAACTGGGATAACGTGAAGAGGTAATTTCTTGTGCAAGATTATCCCACCAGTTTCGCTCACATCCAGAGTGTCCCTTCCAATTGAACCATCTGGAAGCTTCCAATCAAACCAGTGCAAGAGATTTGCGAGAATATATTCCATAGCAGTATTTCCAAAGGATATACCAGGGCAACCTCTCCTCCCACCCCCGAACGGGGCATAATTGAAGTCTTTCCCACCTAAAAAATCAACCGAATAGTTTTCAAATCTTTCAGGGAGAAACTCTAGTGGCTCTTCCCACAATTGAGGATCTCTTTGGATGGCCCATACATTGATCAACAACATTGTTTTCTTGGGAATATCATACCCTTGTAGTTTCACCTCTTCACTTGACTCCCGAGGAAGCAGAAAAGGGGTTGGAGCATAAAGCCTGAGAGTCTCTTTCAATACACATTTTAAGTAGGGCATGCCTTCGATATCCTCTTCGTCTATATGCGTTTTGTGACCAACCACTCTTCGTACTTCCTCTTGGGCTTTCTTCATTTTCCTTGGGTTCTTCATTAGCAATACCATTGCCCATTCCAACGTAACCGCTGGACTACCAAGTCCCCCCGTGAAAATGCTCTGCAATATTTGGCAATACTTACAAAAAATTATTATCCACGTCTTATGACAAATGTGTTGATTATTGTAATTTTGTTGTTCTCTATTTTTAATCCATTTACAAGGCAACTGATTTCTAATAATTTTGGAAAAGCAATAAAACAAACCAGTCCCGGAAGTAGTAAAGTAAACTAATGTTGATGTTGAACCATGAGTTCAATAATTGATTTTGATTATAAGTGTGATTATGATTTAATGATTTTATATTTCGATGATATAATGTTTGATTTTTTCCAAAAATCTAAAATATATATTTCAGGAATTAAAATGATGAGCACTCAATAATAAAGCCAACGGTTCAAACGAAAGTCGATTGTGAGTCCGAACGAGCAAATTACGAGTGTTTCAAAAAGTAGGAAAATCAGTTCAGAAATCTAAATCGATCGAGATATAGTCCGATTGATCGAAAATGGTCCAAAAAGTTCCAATGAATCTCGATCGATCGAGATGCAGTCCGATTGGTCGAAATTATAGCAGTACAATTTTTCTTTAGAAATCTTGATCGATCGAGATCAGCCCGATCGAACGAGATTCAGTCCGATTCAAAAAAGTTACTTTTTGCCTTTTTGAAAACAAGTCATTATCCATTGGATAATACACCCAACAACTCCAAACGGTCATCTATGGACCAATGGACATTTTGGCTCTTCAAATACACCCCAATCCCTCTCCAAAATACACCAATCACCATCCCTTAATCTCTCTCTATCAAAAACACAAAAAACTCCATTGTTGAACAAAAAAGCTCAAAAAGGGAAAAATAAGGAGAAAAGTGATCAAGCTCAAACAACATCAAAAACTCACAAATTAGCTTATTTAGAAGTAATAAAATAGTGAGTGTAGTTACAATGTTGTAACAAAATTGTAAAGAACAAATTATAAGCTCATTTGTGAGTGGGTGTTTGGGTAGAAGCTTTTAAGCCAAATTGTTGGTTAAAAGTTCTAGGTTAAACACTTGGGTACTCATAGATTGAGGGGGAGTCGTTGACTCGTCTTTTGTGTACTCTTGCACTTGTATCAAGATTGTATCCTCGGGTAGAGGGTGAGCAAATCGGTTGATTAGCTCGTTAGGATTTGTAATTTTGGGAAGAAGATTATAGTGAACTACTTGGTAGCGTGAATACCGAGGAGAGGACTAGGCGGGTTTGCCGAACCTCTCTATATCGTGATGTCAATCTGTTCCCTTACTATTTACTTTCCGCAACTTATATTATTTGTGATTGTGCGCATGTTTGAATTTTTTCATAGATTATCATCGCATATTTATTGTCGCAAATATATATTGAGCTAGTTGGGTTATTAATTGCGCTTAGAATTTTAATTCCGCGAAAAACGCCTAAAACCTTATTCACCCCCCCCCCTCTTAGGTTTAGCCGCACGGGCCAACAATTGGTATCAGAGCCGATGCTCTTGCATATAGAAATCTAGTGATTTAGGAGTTTAGATCCCGATGGCTAACGTACTTAATTTTGCTTCCGGTATTGCTTCATCGCCCAATACTCCACCATTTTTTGATGGGGTAAATTATTCATATTGGAAGGATAGAATGAGTATGTTTTTGCAAAGTTGCAATGTTAAACTTTGGATGAGCATAAAAGTAGGATATTCAGCACCTAGATCCTAAAATAGCGAAAACCCAATCCCCGTAGAGGAATTAAATGAAGCTCAACTAGAAGCTTACTCTACTAGCGCTAAAGCAATGTACGCTATTGCTTGTGCCGTTTCACCTAACAAGTACAAAAAATTGTTGAACTTAGAGTTCAATAATTGATTTTGATTATAACTTTGATTATGTGTTTAATGATTTTACGATTTCGATGATATAATGCTTGTCTTGTCCAAAAATAGAAAATGTATATTTCAGGACTTTAAAATGATAGAGCATTCGATAACGAAGCCAAAGGTTCAAGCAGAACCAAAATCGGAGCTAAAACGAAGAAGCTACAAGCATTCGAAGAAGAACGAGAAAACCGAGAAACTGCCAGAAGAAAAACGACCGATCGTCTGGACAAAAACAACCGATCGTTTTGATCCAAAATTCTTCCAGTGAGGTCGTCTGAAAACCGACCGGTCGAAATTCAGAAAACGACCGATCGTTTTCTGAAAACGACCGATCGACTGCAGAAAACGACCGATCGTTTTCTGCATATTTCAAAAACAGCTTTTCAGCTTATTATGGGATATTGCTTAAAACCAATGAATAAAACACTCAACCACTTCCAACGGTCATAAGACAAAACATAGACTTTGCTGGCCATATAAACCACCCCAATCACTCTCCAAGCACATCCATTCATAACCAATTATCATCCTTCAACCTCTCTCAATCAAAAAAAACCTAAATATCACCATTTTGGTGAAATAATTCGAAAAAGAGGGAAATTGAAGAGAAAGCAATTCAAGCTCACACAACATCAAAGACTCACAAATTAGCTTATTTAGAAGCAACAAAATAGTGAGTGTAGTTACATTGTTGTAACAAATTTTGTAAAGAGTGATTTATAAACTCATTTGTAAGCGAGTGTTGCTTAAAAGCTCTAGGTCTTTTCATTCGGGATACTCATAGAGTGAGGGGGAGCTTAATCGGTCGATTAGCTCGATAGGATTTGTAATATCCGGAAGAAGATTTTTAGTGAAATACTCGGTAGTACCGAGGAGAGGACGTAGGCCGTTTTGCCGAACCTCTATAAATTGCAGTGTCAATTTCTTTCCCTAAACTTTTACTTTCCGCAACTTATATTTTCTTGCTTGCGTTTAGGACTTCTAGCATTTCATTAACATTATTAAACGCTTAAGCTTAGAATTGCAAAAAGTTGGGTTGTTAGTTGCCATTAAGTTTAATTCCGCGAAAAGCGCCAAAAACCTTATTCACCCCCCCCCCCTCTAAAGTTTAGCCGAACGGGCCTACAAAAATTTCCGCTTGTAAAACGGCTAAGGGTATGTGGGATAAGTTAGTAGTTATGCACGAGGGAACTAACCAAGTTAAGGATTGCAAACTCCAACTTTTAGTTCATGACTACGAGCTTTTTAAGATGAGCGAGGGTGAAACTATTTCCGATATGCTTGCTAGATTTACTACTATTACTAATGGATTAACATCTCTTGGTAAGTGTTTGTCTTGTAAGGAAATGGTTTCAAAGGTGATTCAGAGCTTACCCAAAGAATGGGAACCAAAGGTCACCCCAATTCAAGAGGCGCACGACATGAATACATACACCCTTGATGCATTGACGGGTTCACTCATTACTCACGAGATCACCCTCAATAGTCACAAGCCAATCTCGAAAGAGAAGGAGATAGCTTTCAAAGGAACAACTTGTGACGAAATCAATGAGCTATCCGATGACGAGAAAAATTCGATGCAAATCATTCGAATCGTCAAGGAAATACTAAAGCTTAAAGGCAAACGCAAACATAAAGGTAAATCGTCAAATACTTCAATTATTTCTAACAATTTTGTGTGCTATGCTTGTGGCAAGGAGGGACATATGGCGAGAGATTGCGTCAAGAATCGCAAGAGCAAAGGCAAGAAGAAAATATCCGCTTCAAGCTCTAGTGATAGCTCCGACCAAGATGAAGTCGATCATCTTTCTTGCTATGTGGCCTTGGAAGACAAAAATGAGCCTAACCAATCGTCTTCAAGTAAAGTGAAAGTGAAACCGGTGAGGTAAACAATCTATCCTACGATGATTTACTTTATATGTGCGATGTTTACTCTAAAAAGTTTCCTAAACTTTCGGAAAATGTTGAATCTCTTAATTCTTCTCTCAATGAAGAAATAAGATCCTTGAAAAGAGATAAAATTGAAAATAAGTCTATTCGAACATCGTCATTCTCTTTACATGATTTAGATGACGAAAAGGAAGACTTGAAAGATAAAAACGAGTTTTTAAAAACCGAGAATGACTCTTTGAAAAATAAAAACGATGAGCTTGTCATTGCGGTAAAGAAACTTGACTTAACAATCTCAAGGTTTTCCAAAGGGATAACCGTGTTGGACGAAATTTTGAGTTGTCAAAAAAATATCAATGACAAAAGCGGTTTGGGTTTCGATTGCAACACTAGTGGCTCAAGCACAACCCGCTTTGTCAAATCTTCTACCTTGTCTACAACTCCTATTCCGCCTATACAAAAGGTTGTTTTTACACAAGGGAGCACTTCAAGAGTTTTGCCAAACTCTTGCAATGATAGAAGAGGTTTAGGTTTTCAAACCAAAACCGCTCATCAAACTTCTAAAACTTCCTACAAAAAGTCGTATAGTTCTCGTTATACGAAAAAGTCTAAGCATTGTGTACATTGTAGTAGAAATGAGCATATTTCTTCTAGATGACCTTATCGTTTTCATGTTAGTAGAAGCGATTTGAAATGGGTAGTAAAGACCCAAGTCACTAACAATGTCGGACTCAAAAGAAATTAGGGACAAAAAGACAAATCTTGTGTTGTAGGTATCTCCATTCAAAAGGAGAAAATCAACAATTGGTTGACAACACCGGCAAAAGTCATGGAAGTCAAGAAGATCGACTCCACCATAAAGAATGAAGTACCATTGATCGACAAAGGTGGAAGGCATACCAACAAATGGTACCACCTATTTGGACTTGGAAACGCTCAATGCAAATGCCATTAGCGAGCGGACTCGACATCACATAATCGGTATACTCTAATCTATAATATCGACATATATGTGATTAGTTGGGTCATATGCATCATGATAACATTTTTCATGCCTTGTTTTTTCTTTGAAAACCCTCCACATAACCCCATATTTTTTATTTATTGCATTTTGATAATGCCAAAGGGAGAGAAAAATGATATTTAGAGAAATGCGTTTTATTAAAATGGAAGAGATATTTTTCTTGTAAAATCATCATTAGTTTGTCATAATCAAAATGGGGGAGATTGTTGAACTTAGAGTTCAATAATTGATTTTGATTATAACTTTGATTATGTGTTTAATGATTTTACGATTTCGATGATATAATGCTTGTATTGTCCAAAAATATAAAATGTATATTTCAGGACTTTAAAATGATAGAGCATTCGATAACAAAGCCAAAGGTTCAAGCGGAACCAAAATCGGAGCTAAAACGAAGAAGCTACAAGCATTCGAAGAAGAACGAGAAAACCAAGAAAATGCCAGAAGAAAAACGACCGATCGTCTGGACAAAAACGACCGATCGTTTTGATCCAAAATTCTTCCAGTGAGGTCGTCTGAAAACCGACCGGTCGAAATTCAGAAAACGACCGATCGTTTTCTGAAAACGACCGATCGACTGCAGAAAACGACCGATCGTTTTCTGCATATTTCAAAAACAGCTTTTCAGCTTATTATGGGATATTGCTTAAAACCAATGGATAAAACACTCAACCACTTCCAACGGTCATAAGACAAAAAACAGACTTTGCTGGCCATATAAACCACCCCAATCACTCTCCAAACACATCCATTCATAACCAATTATCATCCTTCAACCTCTCTCAATCAAAAAAACCCTAAATATCACCATTTTGGTGAAATAATTCGAAAAAGAGGGAAATTGAAGAGAAAGCAATTCAAGCTCACACAACATCAAAGACTCACAAATTAGCTTATTTAGAAGCAACAAAATAGTGAGTGTAGTTACATTGTTGTAACAAATTTTGTAAAGAGTGATTTATAAACTCATTTGTAAGCGAGTGTTGCTTAAAAGCTCTAGGTCTTTTCATTCGGGATACTCATAGAGTGAGGGGGAGCTTAATCGGTCGATTAGCTCGATAGGATTTGTAATATCTGGAAGAAGATTTTTAGTGAAATACTCGGTAGTACCGAGGAGAGGACGTAGGCCGTTTTGCCGAACCTCTATAAATTGCAGTGTCAATTTCTTTCCCTAAACTTTTACTTTCCGCAACTTATATTTTCTTGCTTGCGTTTAGGACTTCTAGCATTTCATTAACATTATTAAACGCTTAAGCTTAGAATTGCAAAAAGTTGGGTTGTTAGTTGCCATTAAGTTTAATTCCGCGAAAAGCGCCAAAAACCTTATTCACCCCCCCCCTCTCTAAAGTTTAGCCGAACGGGCCTACAAAAATTTCCGCTTGTAAAACGGATAAGGGTATGTGGGATAAGTTAGTGGTTATGTACGAGGGAACTAACCAAGTTAAGGATTGCAAACTCTAACTTTTAGTGCACGACTACAAGCTTTTTAGGATTAGCGATGGAGAAACTATTTCCGATATACTTGCTAGGTTTACCACTATTACTAACGGATTACTGTCTCTTGGTAAATATTTATCTTGTAAGGAAATGGTTTCGAAGGTGATTCGGAGCTTACCGAAAGAATGGGAACCAAAGGTCACCACAATTCAAGAGACGCACGACATGAACACATACAATCTTGATGTATTGACGGGTTCACTCATTACTCACGAGATCACCCTAAATAGTCACAAGTCAATCTCGAAAAAGAAGGAGATAGCTTTCAAAGGAACAACTTGTGACGAAAATGGTGAGCTATCCGATGACGACAAAAATTCAATGCAAATCATTCGAATAGTCAAGGAAGTACTAAAGCTTAAAGGCAAACGCAAAAATAAAGGTAAATCGTCAAATAATTCAATTATTTCTAACGATTTTATTTGCTATGCTTGTGGCAAGGAAGGACACATGGCGAGAGATTGCGCAAAGAATCGCAAGAGCAAATACAAGAAGAAAATATTCACTTCAACCTCTAGCCATAGCTCCGACCAAGACGAAGTCAGTCATCTTGCTTGCTATATGGCCATACAAGACAACAATGAACTCAACAAATCGTCTTCAAGTGAAAGCAAAGCCGATGAGGTAAATGATCTATCCTATGATGAATTACTTCATATGTGCGATGGTTACTCCAAAAAGTTTTCTAAACTTGTCGAAAAGGTCGACTATCTTAAAATGATAAATTCTTTTCTCAATGAAGAAATAAGATCCTTGAAAAGAGATGACATTAAAAATAAGTTTATTCCGAAATCGTCATTTTCTTTACATGATGTAAATGACGAAAAGAAAGACTTGAAAGATAAAAACAATGTTCTCGTTGTTCAAAACAAGTCTTTACAAAGCGAGATCAACTTTCTTAAAAATGAAGTGTCTAGACTTGCTAAAACTCTTTCAAAATCACCTTCTTTAGAATGTGATTTAGTAGGAAATTTTGAAGAGTTAAAAAATTCTTTCGATAAAGTTACAGGAAAAAACAAAGTTTTGAGTTCTCATGCTTTTAACTTAAATGACAAGCTCAAGATTTTACAACCTGAGAATGACACTTTGAAAATTGAAAACAATGAGTTTGTCGTATCCATTGAAAAACTTGATTTGACGATTTCAAAGTTTTCTAAAGGTAAAACCGTTTTAGACGAGATTTTGAGTTGTCAAAAAGATATTAATGACAAAAGTGGTTTAGGTTATGATTGCATTAGTTCTAATTCAAACAAAACCCGCTTCATCAAAACCTATAACATTTCTAAAACTCATACTCCTCCTAAACAAGAGGCTGTTTTTACTAAAGTGAGTACTTCCAAGATTTTTCAAAAATCTTTTAACGATAGAAAAGGTTTAGGTTTTCAAGCCAAATTGGATACTCCGAATTTTTTTTCCAAAAGTTCGTATAATTCTCGTTATGCGAAAAAGTCTATTCATTGTGTACATTGTAGTATAAATGAACATATTTCTTCTAGATGTCCTTATAGGTTTCATGTGACTAGAAGCGATTTGAAATGGGTAGTAAAGAAACATGTCACTAACAATATCGGGCCCAAAAGAAATTGGGGACAAAAAGACAAATCTCGTGTTGTAGGTATCTCCGTTCAAAAGGAGAAAATCAATAATTGGTTGACAACACCCGTAAAATCTATCGAAGTCAAGAAAATCGACCCCACCATAAAGAATGAAGTATCATTGATCGACAAAACTGGAAGGCATACCAACAAGTGGTACCACATACTTGGACTTGGAAACGCTCAATGCAAATGCCATTAAAGAGCGGACTCGATATCATATATTCGGTACATTCTACTCTATAATGTTTACATATATGTGATTAGTTGGGTTATATGTATCATGATAACATTTTTCATGTTTTATTAATTCTTTCAAAACTCTGCATAAAACCTCAATTTTATTTGCATTTTGATAATGGCAAAGGGGGAGAAAAATTATATTTAAATAAAAACAATTTGTTAAAATGGGGGCCATATGTTTTATACTTGTAAAATCATTATTATTTTGTCATAATCAAAATGGGAGAGATTGTTGAACCATGAGTTCAATAATTGATTTTGATTATAAGTGTGATTATGATTTAATGATTTTATAATTCGATGATATAATGTTTGATCTTTTCCAAAAATATAAAATGTATATTTTAGGAATTAAAATGATAGACCACTCAATAATGAAGCCAACGGTTCAAACGGAAGTCGATTCGGAGTCCGAACGAGCAAATTACGAGTGTTTCAAAAAGTAAGAAAATCAGTCCAGAAATCTCGATCGATCGAGATATAGTCCGATTCATCGAAAATGATCCAAAAAGTTCTAGTGAATCTCGATCGATCGAGATTCAGTCCGATTGATCGAAATTATAGCAGTACAATTTTTCTCCAGAAATCTTGATCAATCGAGATCAGTCCGAACGATCGAGATTCAGTCCGATTCAAAAAAGTTGCTTTTTTCCTTTTTGAAAACAAGTCATTATCCATTGGATAATACACCCAACAACTCCAAACAGTCATCTATGGACCAATGGATATTTTGGCACTTCAAATACACCCCAATCCCTCTCCAACATACACTAATCACCATCCCTTAATCTCTCTCTATCAAAAACACAAAAAACTCTATTGTTGAACAAAAAAGCTCAAAAAGGGAAAAATAAGGAGAAAAGTGATCAAGCTCAAACAACATCAAAAACTCACAAATTAGCTTATTTAGAAGCAATAAAATAGTGAGTGTAGTTACATTGTTGTAACAAAATTGTAAAGAACAAATTATAAGCTCATTTGTGAGTGGGTGTTTGGGCAGAAACTTTTAAGCCAAAATGTTTGTTAAAAGTTATAGGTTAAACACTTGGTTACTCATAGATTGAGGGAGAGTCGTTGACTCGTCTTTTGTGTACTCTTGCACTTGTATCAAGATTGTATCCTCGTGTAGAGGGTGAGCAAATCGGTTGATTAGCTCGTTAGGATTTGTAATCTTGGGAAAAAAATTATAGTGAAATACTTGGTAGCGTGAATACCGAGGAGAGGAGTAGGCGGGTTTGCCGAACCTCTATATATCGTGGTGTCAATTTCTTCTATTACAATTTACTTTTCTCAACTTATATTATTTGTGATTGTGCGCATGTTTGAATTTATTCATAGATTATCATCGCATATTTATTGTCGCAAATATATATTGAACTAGTTGGATTGTTAGTTGCGCTTAGAATTTTAATTCTGCGAAAAACACCTAAAATCTTATTCACCCCCCTCTAAGGTTTAGCCGCACGGACCGACAGTTGATATTTCATGGTTTTCGTTAATGCAGAGAACCTCTCCCTATAGTCTAACGACGTGCCTTTCTCTAATCATATATATATATTTTTTTAATTTGTATTTCTTAGTACTATTTTGTTTGTTTTTGGAAATGGTATTTCTCAATTTGTTTCATTAGAGCTAGGGTTTACCTCAGTGAATGATAAATAAGTACAAATTTCCCTTTTATCTATGACCTTCTGAGGCGATTGTTATAAACAATCCTTGATCTATAATTAATGGAGAAACAAGGAGTAGTCTGCAACTACCCCGTTTTAAGACAAATCCGATATTTTACCTTGTTACCGAAAATTACAGACTTAACATTTTAGAACCCGCATGACAAAATTTTACATTAATTTCAGCACCTACCATACCGAGATTTCGAATCGCGTATCCAAAAGGTGTGTAATATTTTGTGTTTTGAATTATAATATGTATTTTTTCTTTGGGTCCTTTATGATATTTAGTAGTAGTGTATTATTTGTAGTAGTAGTAGCATACACAATTATGTTTACATGTAATCGAAGTAAATAAACAGTACTATGCAAACTAGGGATTCGAGCACCAATATTTTTTGATAATAAACCTGAAATTTGTTGCTAAATGTTAAGTTAAACGCTAGATCTTTTTGTCTTCAAAACTACTCCCGCTACAAAAAAATACCCAAATACCGACGGTATTAGTGACGGTATTTTTTGCTACGAGCTTATTAGCGATGGTTTTTGTGACGGTTTTATGACAGTTTAGTCAATTTGCGACAGATTTGTGACAGTTTGACAGCTTTTGACTCTCACTAAATCAAACATTATTTTGTAGTGCCGTTATGTTTCTAGAGATTGGGCAGTTTTTTTACTTTGACCAGAAATGTGTAGTTTTCGTAATGAGAGGAATTTAAAACATACTAAGATGCAAATTAAAAGATAGTGGAAAATTATTAATGAAGATAGTGATCAATGAGTGTGAGTGTGGTACCGCTGATACTGCTTTGATGTGATCTCGACTTATGTCAGCGCCTAGTATCCCATCTTTCTTAAGATCAAGTAGAATCTCAAGAAATGACTTGTTATTTTGGGGGTCATAATGGCCTTCCAAACTAGACTGTTGCATCTCTTCTATTAAATCATCAAGAAAACCATCTAATTCTTGTGCAGTCTTTTTAAGTTGTCTTTCAAGACCAGTTATGTGATCAATCCATCCAATAGAAGGGAAGAAATCATGGAAAAAAAAGTTCCCTGCCAGCTTCATTATATTTCTAACCAACTTCTCAAGATTGGCACTATATGTTATACTCTCTTTGTTAGCTCCGCCAAAGCAACAGCGCGTTATTATGCCACCAATTGTTTTGATTATCATATCACCAAGATTAATTACCTCCCGATCGTTGTTATTTATCTCTCCAATCAATCTCAAAACTTCACTTTCTCTAACAAGGCGGAAATGATTAACTCTTTTAGAGCTCAGGAGCTCTACCACGCAAATCTTCCTAATCTTTCGCCAATAGTCTCCGTAAGGAGAAAATCCAACATCAATACACTCATAGAAGAAACCATGAGCAACCCGTGTTTGAAATCTGTTTGAGAAAGTGATATCGTGAGTGGTTAGTATTTCTTTAGCTATCTCAGCCGAAGATATTAAAAGAGCAGGAGTACGACCAAAGTGTAGGAATAATACAGGGCCGTATTTATTTGCCACAGCTTGGAGCGACCAATGTGGCGTTGCCGTAAGAAAGTGCAGGTGTCCAATTATCGGTAGCGGAGGAGGGGAGGGGGGCAAGTTAAGTTTGTTTTGATTAAGCCTTCTTTTGGTGATCAGTACAAAGAGAAAAATGCAGATGAGAAGCAAGATGAAAAAGGGAGCCATGATCAATGGTAGGCTACTAGAATAAGTTTTGCTCAAGATTTGTCACAGACCATATGGTCTACTTATGTATTTATGAACTTTACAATACTCCCTCCGTTCCTATTTAATTGTACAGTACGAAACTACGTACAATTTTGACCGGACAAGAACTTGTATCAAAATTGTCGGAATGAAAATTTCAAAAGCTGATAATTACCCTTTATATACTTACCATTTATGACTACAACAACAATAATTTTTAGGAAAAAAATTATTCGCATTAACTTTAATTATGATATTTATAAATGCAATATTGGTAATTTATGTCTTAAAATTTAATATCCTTAAAAAGTAACAATTTATAAGGGGGACACTTAAAAAGAGACGGAGTAAGTATTATAAAGTAGAGAAATATATATATGGTACATAGGGAGACTAACCTTGTTGATTGAAGTTTTCTGAGGGCCGGAAGAAAAAAACCCTGGTTTTGAGGCTTCACGTGTCCGAATCTTCAACCTCTAATCTCTGCCCCTTGTCTGTTTTTACTCGAATTATGAAATTTACAACTTAGATTCGTACGTTCATATGTTATTCAAACATTTTCTTGATAAATTTCATAATTTTCTGCATAATATGAATCAAAATGCTTTCTAATTAAATCATATTTGGTTCTAGAAATAGATCAAAATGCTTTTTACATGGGAAAGATTTTTTTTTTTAGCGAAAGAAAAAATAATTTTAAAGATGAGTGAAAATAACTCACTCATGCTATGTACAAACTTACAAAGGGAAGGGGAATTAGAGGTAATTAAAAACAAATCGAAATCCAAATAGAACTACTACAAGTAATTATAGCCAGATAAATAGCTTCAAGAGAGTTCTTCAACCAAGCACACATCATCTTCATCTGCATCTATACCAAATTTCGAACTTTAGGAAATCCATGACACCCAAAAAGTCACTATAGAAAGTTACCATTTGGTTTCACTCTATTCCCCCTAGTGACCATAGAGTGCTTTTTAGTACCCAAGTTCCATTTATTTTTATTTTTAGCTTCAAAATCTGAATAAATTTTATACTCATCTGACCAAGAGTTATCATTTTCAATAAAGTAGGAAGAATTAAATTTGTAATCTTCTATCAAATCCTCTATAGTGTTGATAAATGGAACAATTTTTTGGCTAGTAGGAAGAACGTTTGTAACTTCTTCACCAGCCTTCTTTTTGTTTCTTTCTTTCATTCTGTTTTTCCTTGTTTTTCCTATTCTTTTCGGTTCTTCACTTTGAGTAGTTGGAACTGATAGAACATAAAAGTTGGACCCGAATACACCTATTGGGTATGGATCGACCCACCCATTAATAGAGGGTATCCAATGCTTAAAAAGATAGGTATTGGGTTATAACATGCCTTTCTTTGAGAATAAGGGTGGATATTGCCAAAAGCCCAATCTCACTTAGCAAGGGACCCATGTCTGAAAAATACCATAAGATGGAGACATTTGTCAACATCCTAAAAGGCATAATTGCGTATAAATATCCAAGTACCCTTACTTAAAAGGGACCAGAAAATCTATCTAAAAAATATAGAGAGAAGGAGAGAAAAGAGAAAAAATTGTCAGAACTCACCACATTAGAAAGCAGACCGAGCAAGATACAAGACCGAATACCGAGATCGAAGAAAGATCAAGATTAAAAGAGCAAGTTGTAATACCGAGCACAAGTGCGAATAGGAAATTGTAATCCGGGCAATTATACCACCGAGCTTAATAAAGATTAAAGAAGTGTTCAATATTTATTCTATTTGATACATTATATTATTGTTGAAAAGTCTAACGCCACCGACCAAAGTTATGGCTTTATCAAATGGCGCCGTCTCCGGGAATCATCTAGTTTCTAACTAGTTTAGAAGTCGAACACACACACCCTACTAGACGAGCAACAATGGCGACCAACATAGAAGAAACCCATCCTGAGATAGTAGAAACCAATAACCAAGATGTGCAAATCAGTAAACATGACCTCAATAATCTCCTTGCCATTCGCGAAAGGTTCGATGCTCTCCAGTCCGGTAACCAACCAACAACCTCCAAAGCTCAACAAGAACAACCTACTGAACAACCCCAACAGCTCGACGGCCTCATCGACGAGAACCCTACATCCTCGGACGAAGAACAAGTATTACCCGTGTTAAGGCGAGCGAGAAGACGCCTACCCGGATCCCAGGCAGGGCCGAGCTCAAAAGTCCCCCTGCCAGCAGCCTCGGTCAATTCCAGTTCCCGTCGGGTTCGTTTTCAAACGAACGAAGCTTACCAGTTTGGCATGCCCGAGGATCTTGTACTCGATCAAACGTCCCGAATACCGATTCTCCCACCAAGGATAATTACACCATCCACGGTGGATGTACAACATATTGTTCCGCTAGCCGGGAACGCGGACCTATCGGCAAGGACCGATGAAAGGAACAACGCCCAGCTGCAGGCTCAGCTGGCAGCGTGCATGTCGGCCATGGCAGCAGCTGGCATCACATTGCCGAGAACCCAACCTTATCGATCGAAAACGCACATGCCGACGCATTAGCCACTCTGTCCTCGACGCTTACATTGACAAACACTCGGTCAATCATAGTGGAACTTCTGGAAGTACCGAGCATCACCAGAAGGATAGACCGAGTAACATCAATACAATACGAGCCAGGGTGGATGGACGATATGATTCACTATCTGCGAAACGGGACGCTGCCGGCAGACAAGATAAAAGCGTTGAAAATCACAAGAAAGGCCCCTCGGTTCTGGCTATCCGAGGACGACAAACTGTACAAATCCAGTTACCGAGGACCCCACCTTTTGTGCGTCCGGCCCAAACTGCAACAACCAGTCTTGGAAGAGATCCACGAAGGATCCTGCGGAGCACACATCAAAGGGTGATCCCTCGCCAACAAGACAATCACTCAGGGTTATTGGTGGCCTTAAATCAAACGAGATGCAGACGTTTATCTCCAAAGATGCGACAAGTGCCAACGATTCGCCAAAATACCTCGGCTGCCATCATCTATGATGACCCCGGTATCGGCACCATGGTCATTTGCATAATGGGCAATTGATTTGGTCGGCAAACTTCCAAGAGCACCTGGCAGCGTGGAATATTTGATCGTCGCGACTGATTATTTCACCAAATGGGTCGAAGCTAAACCCCTCCAAGAAATCAAAGCCAGCAACGTTAAACAATTCATCTGGGAGTACATCATCACCAGGTTCGGTATACCCTACGCTATTGTCGCCGACAACGGAACCCAATTCAAAGATGCCAATCTACAGCTTTGGTATGAAGAACTAGGTATCCGGAAGTTTTATTCGACGCCGACATACCCACAGGGCAACGGTCAAGCTAAAGTGTCAAACCGAACAATACTAGATGGCATCAAGACAACCCTTGAACAAGCAAAGGGGAGATGGCCCGAGCGGCTACTCAACGTCTTATGGTCATGCCGAACTACGCCGAAGAAGGGCACAAAGAAAACCCCGTTCAGCTTAGCATACGGCGTAGAGGCCGTAATACCAACGGAAATCGGCTTACCCACACTCCGAACAACTCAAGTCGAACAGGGAAACAATGAACAAAGAATGAGAGAGGAACTCGACATGCTAGACGAGAAACGAGAGATAGCAGCCCTTACCCTAGCAAAGAAACAACAAAGCGTCAAGCAAAGCTATGACAAGAGGGTGAAAGGGACCAAGGAATTCATGGTAGGAGAACTGGTGCTACGGCGAGTAACGGTCTATACCAGAAACGAGATACATGGCAAACTGAGCCCCACCTGGGAAGGCCAATACGAAATCGTCAAAAGGACAAGCCCAGTATCTTACAAGATCAAAAGCGTTCTGTTCGAAAATAGCAGAGGAGAGAAAAATTCTTGGAATGTAGCTAACCTAAAGAAGTACTACGTGTAAGCTAGCTTACCAGTACAGGTACTACCTTACCTCTCCTGCTTAATGACATTATCTTTTGAATAAATGAAATATCTAGTCATGCTGTCTAACAAGTGCAGCTGAAATTCTCAAACGGCATGCCTAAGGGTATGCCTAGGAATACTAAAGTCCTCCGATGAACCGGAGGCATATGAAATTCTCAAACGGCATGCCTAAGGGGATGCCTAGGAATACTAAAGTCCTCCGATGAACCGGAGGCATATGAAATTCTCAAACGGCATGCCTAAGGGTATGCCTAGGAATACTAAAGTCCTCCGATGAATCGGAGGCATATGAAATTCTCAAACGGCATGCCTAAGGGTATGCCTAGGAATACTAAAGTCCTCCGATGAACCGGAGGTATATCAAATTCTCAAACGGCATGCCTAAGGGTATGCCTAGGAATACTAAAGTCCTCCGACGAACCGAAGGCACATGCAGGTACCAATAAGCAAAAGTCGAACAAAAGAAAGCCAAACAAAGAGCCAAACATGCAGATACCAATGAGCAAGAATCAAACAAGATTGTTGAATAGTTCTAGCCCACATTACGGAGGCGACAAAGTACCCAACGACGAAAACAACAAGGAAACTCAATCCAGTCAATGGAATATCAACAAGACTATGAAAAGATCCAATGAACGAATAAAGAAATAAAGCAAATAATAATAGCCCACATGACGGAGGCAATAATGTACGATGAATAAATAAGGAAATCAACTAAGAAGAGCTACTACATGACGAACACGCCGGTACATGACTCAGTCTGACCTCTTCATCATCTGTCGCCGTGTCTTCATCGGAATCTTGACCCTCAAAACGCTCCTCAGAAACGAGGAAATCGAAGTTGCTCGTATAAACACCCACATGTTGCCCTACCTCGAGCCGGGTTGCGAACTCTGACCCCCTCGCATTCCCATGGGCAACAGACGCACCCTTAAGACGAGCTTCGTCAACAGGGTGCTGACGAGCTTCAAACAGTTCAGAGGAAGCATCATGCCGACGTGTAGACGCATGAAAGAATTTCATCAAGACATTGGCCTGGGGTATTAACAGCTTTAATTTACCAAACCACTTATCCTTTAAACGCCAATACCGGGCAAGACGATGCTCATGCACCTCATAAACATGCTCGGCGCGTCCCACATAAGCACGGAATGACGCAGATTGAGTTCGTAATTTTTTCTTAAGCCGAGCACAACGGACTTGCAGCTTCTCGTTCTTTCCCATAAGGATATGAGGTAAACGGGCACGAGCTTCCTCTGCCGCATCAGACGAACCCCCGACCCGAGCAGCACCAGTCAGTCCTTGCCACGCATTAACAGGGAGCGGAGAGCCAGTCTGATGCACCAAAGTAGCAAATGCCTACGAAGAAAGAAGGGAAAAAGACGGCAACATCAATACAAATAAAGAACCGACAAAGCAAAATCCAAATAAATAATATTTTTATACAAGCCTGAAGAAACTCAAAATGCGAGCTACTCTCAAAACTCAGTCAGATAAGCCCTCGATGGAAGCCGAGGTCTCTGCGGCGTCAGCAAAATGAATGTCCCACAGCGAAACTATCTACGTACCCAAACGACCCTTTACCGAGGCATCCAAGTTGTTCAACGCAGTCGTCGTTTCGGTTACCCGAGCCATACCATCAACCATACGCTCCGCTCGGATAACACCACAGGTACCTTTCACATACTCATACACCTCTAGGGCCTGAGCACGATCCCAATAGGCTTTGACGAAGGATAGTAGCAGGTCCGCGTCTTCGAAAACGACCCCTAACACCAAGTTCAAGCTCGTCACCCGGCCTCGGGCTTCATCACGAGAGCGCCGAAGTGCACCAAGAAGCTCTTTGGCCTTACCCTTGTTTGCTGTATAGTAGGCGGTCTTCTTGCTGAACTTCTCTCCCAAATCGCGTAACCGAGTCGACAAGTTTGAAATATGAATATTCAGGTCCTCGATTTCACGACGAGCAGAATTCAATTCTGAAGTTAGGAACGCCTTAGGCCTTTCTGGACCACCTATAACCGTATCATCTACACTACGACTAGGAGAGGCCCAGACCACCATGGCAAGGGGATTAACAGGTACCTGATAAGATTTTTATTTATGTGTCCTTCAAAAGATGACGACAACCAACAGACAACGAAATTAACTACGAGAGCCAAACAGGAAGAAAACGGAGCACATATATTATCACTTCCCAAAAGAATGTCCTTACAGATACAAAAGCGGCCCACAATCCGGGTACCAAAAGACCCTACACTAAGCTACACAAAAAATACTACAAGTATATAATCAATGTTCCACCTGAGAAGATGCGGGTGGGGGAGTCGCAGCAGTAGCAGACCGAGGAGTAGACGGAGCCGACCCGGAATGGGGACGGAGCGCTGTCGAAGTCGTCTGCCCCGGCAGCCGTGGGAGCTCCTCGTCCCGAATATTGGCCCAATCCAGAGGCTTAGGCGGCGCACCTTGAGGACAGGGATAAACCAACTCCAACCATGCCCGGTTCGACAGAGGTACTTTAGCAAAATTCAGAGAACGAACATGAGCGCAATAGACGGAAAAGTTGACAATCATTATAAACTTTGTCCGCTCCTCCGCTTGCGCCGCTTTCAAAGCAGCAACCTCGGATTTTTCAGCCTCCAAATCCTCCGCCATGAGCACATTATCGGCCTCTAATAGGTTGTATTTCTCGACCATACGCTCCTTGTCGACCTCCAACCTTTCAACCTCCTATTCCAGACGTAAGTTATCTCCCACCAATTTATCATAATCTGCGGCCAACTTCACCTTCTCAGCTTTCTCCTCAGCCATTGCTTTATTTTCGGCAACTAGCTTCTCCTTCTCGGCCTCGAGCGCCGTCAACTGATCCCTCAGCACTACGGTACCCACGAAAGCCTGTAATCAAAAACATCAGACACCAGCCAACTAAGGGCATGACGAACTATATAACAACAGATGTGCGAAACATACCCGAAGCACATCATTGTTGGCCTGCTCAATGACCGACATCACAGGACGAGCAACCATTTCCTCTGCATCCTTGAAGATAAGGGGCTTAAGAGCCGTGTACCCCATCCTTAAGGCTCGGGGTTTCTCCAGCAATTTGCCCCCACACCTCTCAATGTAACGGGTCATCGAGACCCCGTCCACCACCACCTTTTCCGGGCTAGCGGGGATCTCATCCTCACCTCCCGTCACAACCTCCCCGGTAATGTCTTTTCCGGCAACCACCTCCACCCCCTCCCTCACCTCCTTTTCTGAAGGAACAGTCTCAGGGGCCATGTCCTCACTCACATCCTCAGTTCGGAGTGGCGAGATGACAGGCAGGCTCATCAGATCCTCACCCATGTTCACCATGAGGTTGAGATGTCCGAATATATTATCGAACGACCCCTGAAACACAACAATACCCATTGAAGGGCAAGGGTAACCAATGAAGAGGTCAATAGCTGAAACACGATAACAAATAAAGAGGGGAAGAATGAACTTAAAAGACAATTAACAAAAATAATACACGTACATCGACATGCGCAGCAGCCGCCTCGGTGGAATCACCTCGGGGAGTGGCAACCGACACCACATCCGTGACGACATCAGGAACCTCCTCACTAACCGATGTCTCCGACACTCTAGCCCTCTTCGGGGTCCCAGTAACGGGGTCTGATGCTTGGCGCTTAGGACGAACAGGCCTTCTCCCTCCACGAGAAGCGCTACGAGCCTTGACGATTTTTAGGAATTCCTCCTTAGGCTCTAGGGGAATCTCAGGCGCAGGATTACCCTTGGTCATTGGCCCCGCCGGATAACCTAACAGCGTGGGAGCAGCACGGCTTGTCGGATCCTTCAACGGTCCAGGCCCCCACCACTTCCAAAGGGCTAAGAGAGCTTCGGCATTGGGAGCGCCGAGATCTGGAATATCGGGGGCGGTTGTAGCAGGCCCGGGAATATGGTGTCCAGCACAACCCCAGTTACCGGAAGGAATCATGATACCAAGGTTATGCTCCTTGTTGGTATCCGGAAGACCGATGACAAGCCGAGAGAAGGAGCGCAATGTCTTCAAATACGAGCTACGGCGATCAAAACTCAAACTATAGACCCCGAATACATCTTTCAGTTCGACCTTTATCCCCGACAACTCCGATAACCTTGGAATACCGTTCAGGGTACGGTAGCCATTTAGGGCCAATTGGGCCAGAGCAATCTGGAAGGCCTCAAAGAATGAAGCCATCCACTCAGTAAAAGGAAGTTTGACACCCCCAGTAAAGAATGCCGAGGAACGAACAGCTACCTCGCCGGCAGATACAACCCCCATGACCTCCTCATCAGAAACAGGCAGCCGAATATGTATGCCGACGGGTATCCCGGCCAGCTTCTTAAAATCCGCTTCCACAAATGGGCCAACTTGAGCCACGCATTGGGTTAGAATTTCCTATTCAAACATCATAAACACCTCATCAATATACAAACCAGAAACAAACCACACTACGAAAATTTTCCCCAATTACCAGAAACCCTAAGTTTTTCCACCAACCCAACAAACAAAAATCCTATACATGAAGAAAAACCACCAATCCCCAACCTAGATAGACATATATAGGCAAACAAGACCATTATCAACACCACATACATGACCGTAACAACAAATCAAATACAGACCCTAAGCATAGAGGTATACAGAAAACCCCATAAAATACGAAAACACTTACCGTCATGTTAAAGACAAGCAGGAGAGAGCAGCAGCGAATATATCAGCAATCAAGAGAAACCCTAGATAGAGAGGCAGAAAATCTTTTGGCGGGAAGTATAAACCCTAGGAGAGAGAAACGTTGGGGGAAATTATGGGAAAGATAGGCTCAAAAGGTATTATTTAGAGAAGTTAAGGAACTGGAGCCGCACAAAGGGGGAATAAAATAATAACCGTCCTTTCGTGTGACAGAGGTTTACCTTTTTTCAACCACAGAAAAGTCCACAACCGCTGCTATTTTCAACAAATCAACGCTCCAGATCTTGCCACATCAGATAGTGTATCCCACTAACCAATGCAGTTCACATCATTACACCTATATAAACGGCCAGTGGACCCCACCACGAAAAGCTTACAACATACGCTTCCAATATTACTACACCGAGGATGCACCCCGATTAAGTTCCTCGACGCCAAACAATTTATTACCATGGGAACACCGAACAAGGTTGACGGAGACCGTTCCTAGCTCGACGGCTTTTCAGCATCTAGTCTAGCAATGCTCTCCGGGGGGATCACCACTGTGTACTTTGCTCGGTGTCCAACCGACATACATACATGCATAGAATGCATTGTAGGGTTTCAAAATGAAGAGAAACAAGCAAATCAAAATAAGCAGTAAACGAATTGCGAAAAGAAAGCACAATTTTATTCATCCACGAGGGGGCAAACAAACACGTACAACGGGAAAAGAAAAGTTTACAAGAAAAAACACCCATCCTACTTCTTAGAACTACCCCCCACGTCGGCATCCTTCTTCGCCAAGAGCTCCTCCAGACGCTCCTTCTCCCTAATCAAATGGGAAATGCCAATCTCCACTTGTTTTAAAGCATGGGATTGAGACTTGCACTTCTGCTCGGCTTCAAAACGAGCAGCACTCTCCTCCTTCCAATACTGTTTAAACTGCCTCACTTCGGTCTGAGCACACTTAAGATCGGCTTTCAGCCACGACATCTCAATTTCTTTCAGCTGAAGTGGAGTCAATTCCTCTTCCCCGAAACCAGGGGGACGGGGTAACATAAAAGTAGGCTCCTCTTCAAGAAGGGCTTTCTTTTTGGCAGCAGATCTAGTGATGGGAGCCATCTTAGATAAAAGCAAGTTAGAAGAAGCAAAAATTATAGAAAGGGAGATTTATTAATAAAATGCAAACAATAGGGAGCATTTATAGGGAATCAGAAGGCGCGAATTGCGAAGCGGTGCAATAAACGAAAAGGCACAAGATACGAGGCGTTATAACAGTTCAAAATACAAAGGGGCACAAAGTGCGAAGAGTTATGAAAAGTCCAACATAAGAAAAGGCACGAGATACAAAGAAGCCACAAAATCCAAATACAAAAATAAAAAAAAAGACATCAGAAAATAAGCCCAAATTAAATTAAGGATCAATGGGCGAGAAGACCGAGCTGCCAGACCGAGAAATAGGATCCCGAGGAACAGCCCGACCAGAGCCAGATGACCGGTCTCGTAATGAGGAGTTAAGGATGGTCAAGCTCTCATTTTCCCTTGAGAGGGAGGTGATTTGACCTCTGAGTCGAGTATTCTCACAGGCCATACTAACAAGGCCATGAGGACCATTATCAAACTCATTTTGAGCCTGATCCCAAATTTCCTCAGTCTGATACCAAGAGTTAGCCAACTGATTCCTCCTCGACAGCAACTGATCAAGCTGTCGACTCATGGCTGAGATCTCGGTCCATTTAAGGGTTTTCTCGGGATAGGAGTTAAGCAGTCCCAAGTCCAGATTCCCAAACTCCTTCTCTAGCTCGACCATGAGATGACGGACCCGAGACACTTCAGCATCTAAGTCCTTCATTTGAGCATGATATCTCACCACTGGCTCAGACATTCTTCAAAGGTGGTTATACCAACAGAGAAAGAAGAAGGGATAAGAAATAGAGGAGAAATTTGTATGAGATAATGATGCAACTTAAAGAGAAAGGAAAGGGTATTTATAGAGCAAAAATAGTATGGCGTTGTCTGACTATGCTTGGGAACACGCATCTTTGACCAATCTGCCATGCCACAGATTTCACATGGGTACAGTACAACACCATACAAGAAGAAAAGACAAGTGCTTGATGACTGACAAAGGCAGAGAAAGACAAACCACAAATGCAACGAAAAAGGAAAAGCAATATAAAGGGGCAAAGATAATTTTCATTAATAGAGATGGGATACACCACTGTTCATTACATCAGAGGACAACGTCAAAAGAAAATCTATTACATCAGAGAAAAATCTATTACGTCAAAAGAAAATCTATTACATCAGAGAAAAATCTGTTACATCCGAAGGAGATCGATTACATCAAAGAGCAAGACTAGCCCAAAACACAACCAAAACAAAAAGGGTAAAGAAGAGGAAAATGAAAATAACAAAAAACCCGAGGAACTCAAGGATGATTGTTACATCGTAGTGGTGAAGCAGAAGATGGAGGAAAAGAAAAAGTAGGCACAGAAGAAAAAGAAAAAGAGATGAGAAAAGATGAAGAAATGAAGAAAATTGAAACAAATAAAAAATAAAGAAAAATGGTAAGGTTAGGGGGATGTCGATCGGTATCGATGAGAAGGCCTGGCAGAGATATCCCTATCTCGAAACGTCGGGTTCCCTCTCAACGCCTCATTCTCTTCGACCAGAGCCTGATGAGCACGTCGACAATAATCCAGCTCGGTCCTTAGCCAAGTTAATTCCCGGACCATCTCGGTATGGTGATAACGCATCACCTTTAACTCCGCCTCAGCATCCTTCAACAGCTTTAGTGCATGGCCATAAGAGGCTTCAAAAGTCTCCACTTGCAAAACCAAGGCAGATTTGGTAAAAGAACCAGCCATTTTAAGGAAATTATGGGATAAAATTCTATATATGGCGAAAAGAAATAAGGGGGAGATTATGAAAAAACCCATATCTTGATAGGGTATTTATAGATAAATTAAGGAAGGTTTAATATGGGGAATCGCAACCGTTCGTCAAAAGACTCTGGAAAACATGGGTAATTGAAAGATGCGTCTGTTGAGAAGAAACGCTTGGATACGCCAGTATTTAAAGAGGGTAAATTTCAAAATAGTTTCTACACGTGTCATTTTGGGAAGTGCAACAGTATTAAGAGAATAAGGATAAGATTTGTGCACATAGCTCAAGAAATCTCATTGATTCCTGGATACAAAGATTAGGAAGATTCAATGGATAAGATCAAGCACAAGGCTCAATAAAACACATTAATGAAGCCACATGCGTGCACAGTAGAGAGAAATTGCATTGGGAAGATAAATCATATAAAAACAAGAAAAAGAAGAATTTTCATTAATTAATGGGGACTTCATTACAAGATGCTACTCAACAAAGGGACGTTACAAAAAGAAAGGAAAAGATAATTATTTTGTAGAAGGGCCAGCTTCGTCATCAGGCCACTTTTTAGACCGAGCATACACTTCTTTGAGGGCCAATTTATAAGCCCTCTTGGAAGCAATATGCCTGTCTCTAGAGGCCTCGAGCTCTTTGATCCGAGCACGCGGCCAAATATTGTCGATCAAAGACCTCTGATATTCCCTCTCCATGGCGTCCAATCGCTCTTCCATTTCAACAGCCCGACGAGCTTCCACTGACAGTAGGGCAACCCTCCTCTCAAGAGTACGCACTTTCATAACTTCCTCCTCGAGATGAGCAACATACTCAGGAAGGTTGTCACCACTAGTTTCACGAGGAGAAGCCATTTGTTCAGTAATAAAGAATGAATTGCACAAAGAAAACAGTACAGCCCCTTTTTATAGGAAGAAATGAGGGGTATATCAATGGTCATCTCAAAGGAAGAACAACCCTCTTGAACTTCCCAAGGGTATTCATGGCTAACTAACAACAAGTTCCAAGTCCAATTGAGTCATCCAACAAGTTATTGAGAAAATAAACAGATAGAAATAAGGATAAAGCAATATTTTATTAATTTCAGTAACTTGATTACAAACTTGGTGATGACACCCAACAAAAAAGAAAAATTACAAACAGCTAATTATTCCGAGGAAGAGCCTCCTTCAACGTCATCCGACCCCGGTTTGGACCGATCATGCAGCTCCTTGAAGGCAAGTTTATAAGCCCTTTTTGCTGCCCTTTGCTTATTTAGAGTAGCCTCGAGCCTCTTTATCCGTTCAAAGGCCCAATCCCAATCAGCCATCGTCAGGTGATGAGCCGCATCCATATCGGACAACCTTTTGGTCACGTCCGCCAGCCTCCTCTTCACGGCACGAGCTTTCTTGACTTCATTCTCTAAATATGCGATGTAGTCTGAAGAGTTATCTCCTGTAGAACCATTGGGAGAAGCTATTACGTCACAATCAGGGTAATATTAAATTGGATAAGTAGGGATGGAGCACTTCCTTTTATAGTAGATAAATGGTGGAAAAGTCAAAGAGTTTTTCCTCGAAGAAAGATATTAAGATAGGACTTCTTAATGACCTCAAATGGGCCCCAGGGAACATTCATAAATCTATTGCGATTCACGATAAAACATTGAAAACAGCAAGACCGAAGTAACATCCTCGGCAGACCGATCATGACTCCCTCGACGTGGAAACCACACCGATGAAGTCAGGGAGCACTTGATAGAACATAAAAGTTGGACCCGAATACACCTATGGGTATGGATCGACCCACCCATTAATAGAGGGTATCGGATGCTTAAAAAGATAGCTATTGGGTTATAACATGCCTTTCTTTGAGAATAGGGGTGGATATTGCCAAAAGCCCAATCTCACTTAGCAAGGGACCCATGTCTGAAAAATACCATAAGATAGAGACATTTGTCAACATCCTAAAAAGCATAATTGCCTATAAATAGCCAAGTACCCTTACTTAAAAGGGAGCAGAAAATCTATCTAAAAAATATAGAGAGAATGAGAGAAAAAGTTGTCAGAACTCACCACATTAGAAAGCAGACCGAGCAAGATACAAGACCGAATACCGAGCACAAGTGCGAATAGGAAATTGTAATCCGAGCAATTATACCACCGAGCTTAATAAAGATTAAAGAAGTGTTCAATATTTATTCTATTTGATACATTATATTATTGTTGAAAAGTTTAACGCCACCGACAAAAGTTATGGCTTTATCAGGAACATTTTCCTTGTCAATAGAGGCATGACTTGGTTTAAAGGCCTTGGTATTTGGGGAGAGAAAAGAACTAAACTGGCGACCAGCCTCACTCAAATTTGCTTTTGAAGCCCATAAATTTTCATCATTTACATCCCTCTTGGATGCAATGTCAGGATGTATACTTAAGAAATAAATATGTTCAACAACATTTTCAACTCCTTTGTTCTCAACATTTCCTTCCTCTTTTTGAACAGGACCGGTCCCTTTCAAATTTGAAAGCTCAGTCTTTCTACCATCAGTCCCAATAACACACTCATCTAAAATCTCATTAATTTGGTGGGCTTCATTAACCTGGTTGTCCCTTTCTTGATTTGAGACTAACTCAAAATTATTAGCAACAGGTATAACAAAGTCATTGAGGGGAGGAGTAGGACCCTCCACCTCATGAGTAACTTTTTTATTATCAAAAACATATTGCAACTCTTTTTATTCAGCATGATCTAACTCAACCCACTTGCCATTCACAATTTTATAGAACTTTTCAGCTTTAGAACTTTCACCCATATTGCTAGTGTTTATATGAGGCTTTTTAGCCATATATTCTGTTTTGATTTTACCCTGACCCTTAAAAGCATCCTTCGTCTGCTTACTGGTGTTTCCTTGCTCGATATTCAAATTATCTCTTGTGCCATTACCCTTATTTTTACCTGTAGTCACTTGTTCATTACCCTTATTTTTATCTCTTGTGCCATTCTCTTGTGCTTTATTCTTGTTACCTTCATTACTACGCTCTGCTATTTTACTTTTCACCTGAGCCTCTGTATACCTCTTACACTCATACAGTTCATGCCCCTGTAAACAGCATCTATTACAATATTTAGGAGAATTTTCATACTCAACCTTTTGCCAAAAACCAAACCCTTCCTCCAAAGAGGAACCAATCCAAATCCTATCAATTCTTGGCTTATTTGTAAGTTGGAAATTTGTATTTCCGCCCCAACCTTAATTCAGAAAAAACTAAAATCCAATAGTCCACCTTGGTAGAAAAATGTTTCGTTTATCGCTCTTACACAGAAACTATAGTATAGAGTTAGGAGGAACTTTTTCTGATTTGCGAATTTATATTTTTGTTCACTCTCGGTTAACAAAAATTAAAAAGCAATTTTCCAGGTCTACAAATAATCTCCCCATCTCTTAATTAGATCACAACTTCAAAAAAGAACAGTATTTTCTAGAAATTGCTGAAGTCCAAACATTCTGCACTAAGAGCTTCAATAAACAATCATGTGGAGGTGACCCAACCAATAAACGTGGCTAGGCTTTGACTAAGATATCATCTGTTTCCCACTAAAAGACCAAATGGTAGGCAAACAGATAATTCACCGCTATATTAATGCTCAAGCTGTAGCATAAATCTCAATGTTATATTAAAAGAGGTGATGATATTTTGGTACATTAAATAGGTATATTGAGTCTTTTGTTTCACCTCCAATTCCTTCACGATGAATTTTTTTTTGTGATATCGTCGTGCTTAAGGACTCTGACAGAAAGATAGAAATAATGTTTTGCCCTTTCTGGAGATGCCTTGGTCAATTCATTTCTGGAATTTGAACCACACGTGGTAGGGTGTTTGTTAAGCGATGTCGGACTACCACAAACCTATGCGGTGGGACCCGTGCTCAACCTTTATCCCGAGTCTCACGATGACGTTGACAAATACAAGGATATTATAACTTGGTTAGACATCCAGCATGTGGCATCTGTTTATGTCATGTTCCTGTGCTTCGGAAGCATAGGAATGTTTGAGGCCCAACGTTTCGAAATCATTGTTTTAAAAAGCTCGCAACGTTGCGCACCATAGTGTGCTATAGCCATTTGCTAAAAAAACTGCCTACGCAATATCGCTATTTGGATGGTAAAGCGTAAAAATCGCGCTTTTGATGACAAAAGCGCAAAAAGCGAGAGTTACTATATTTTTTTAAAACCCCAAGGTTTGCACTACATCGCTTGGACAGAAATTTTCGAAACCGTGTAAAGTTCTTATCAAACTCAATGTTACTTCATCTGTGTCTCTCACACTCCGT
The DNA here is from genome assembly GCA_963920805.1 of Primula vulgaris. Lineage (NCBI taxonomy): Eukaryota > Viridiplantae > Streptophyta > Magnoliopsida > Ericales > Primulaceae > Primula > Primula vulgaris. The sequence goes on along the minus strand of OY987215.1, from coordinate 28,157,477 downwards.
CAGCTTCCTTCGTTTAATTATACTTTTGCTCTTCTTACCACTTGTTTAAAAGCAAAAATAGTAGTTCAAAACCAACAAAAAATAGTTTGATTTCTTCTCATTTAACTTTTCGGTATATTTATACTCTTCTTGTCACATGTTTAAACTACAACTAAAATGGGTAGAGTATGAAAATGATGACTAAGACTGTATTGCGAATGGGTTGACAGCATATTGTAAAAATTCAGCTATACTGTTATATTTTTAGGCAAAAAAAACTTATACCGCAAAGAACTTCTTTCTTACGCTATTTTTGTTTTTAGCATAGCTCTCGGAAAAACACTATGTAGGTAGAGTCTTTTACCTCTAATATGGAACTTAAGAAAGACAAATGAGTATAGAGAATTTTATACACATTAAATGTTTTCCTTTATCTACATTTTTTTAAGCAAACACTCTAGAACTTATTAATATAGTGTGAAAACGTCTCACACGTGGTTTTTACAAAAAGAAGGTAGATGTAATAAGAGTTACAAAAAATTACCAAAAACATAAAACTAATTTATGAACTCCTTTCGTGTAGTACCTTCGTATAATTTCTTTATAAACTAATTTAGAATACCTGTATATCTATCTAAGTAGCCCATACTTAGTATATTTCTTTATGAACTAATTTAGAATACCTGAGTTTTATAAAAGCTTAATTTTATCTTTTACAAAAACCTTACTGAAATTGTTCACCTTACTAAGTTGTAATCTGTCAAATGATTTTGACAAACTTATTAAGTAACAACTAATCAATTTAATTTATAATAACTAGTTTTATACTACTACAATGACAAACAAAGAGGTCATTAGGGCCTAGAACACATGACCTAATGGTACGTCTTTCCAAAAATATTTTCCCTTTTTAAATTAGCTATGTGTTAGAGTAATTATCTCACATCGACTATTTATCTATCAAGGCTATGGTTAATACATAAGTTTCTCTCCATTCTATCTTGAACCCTCTCGATGGAATTGGATGGACTCTTATTTGATATCAGAGCGGGTCAGCGATGTTTGACTCAAATACACCCGTTTATTATGTTCGTTCGTTGAGCACTTGAAATGTTAGGCCATGAGCGAGCGGGAGTGTTAAATTAATTATTCCACATCACTTATATATCGATTTACTTATGGTTAATATATGGGTTCTATCTTGACGGCTTTTGAAGTCACTTTAAAATAATCATCAAAGTGGACAGTGTTCAAATATTCTAAAGAGTGTAAGGTTTCAACAGGAAGCAAGTTCATTCAAGTACAATAAAATGACCTCATCTTGTCCAACCACTAAAATAGAACTTGAAAAATTAGTTGACTGAGAGAGAGCAAGAAAAATGGAGAAAACTTTTGAGCTGGCCTTTTTCCCGGCTACAAGTGTTGGCCATCTGGCGCCGATGGTAGAGCTCGCCAAACTCATAACCAGCCATGACCGTCGGATCTCGATCACACTCTTTGTCATGAGCAGGCCTTTCCATCCCAAAGTCAATGCCTACACGGAATCCCTTCTAGCAAATGATCCCCCACCACGTGTACGTTTTGTCCTCCTCCCCCTGGACGAGGCCACATTGGCTCAGCTCTTATCCATGCCAGACTTCCACATGGTCCCAGAGTTAGTCAACATTCACAAGTCAACAGTGAGAGAGCTTCTTGTCTCTGACTATTACTCGGCGAAAGAGAGGCAGCTTGCGGGCTTCGTCGTCGACTTCTTTTGTATTCCATTTACGGAAGTAGCGGACGAGTTCTGTGTACCAACTTACATGTTTTTAACTTGCGCTGCTGGTAATATATAGTATAATAAAGTAGAGAAATATATCGTACATAGGGAGACTAACCTTGCTTGATTGAAGTTTTCTTGCTTAAAGCTCGATGCATTCTGAGGGCCGAAAATAATTTTTTTCCCTGGTTTTGAGGCTTAAAGTGTCCGAATCTTCTACCTGTAATTTCTACCCATTGTCTATTTTTGCTCAAATTATGAAATTTACAACTTAGATTCATATGTTAATAAACTGTTAAAACATTTTCTTGATAAATTTCGTAATTTTCTACATAATATGGATCAAAATGCTTTCTTATTAAGTCATATTTGGCCCTAGAAATAGATCCAAATGTTTTTAACATGGGAAATACTTATAATTGTAAGTTGGAAATTTGTATTTCGACCGTTACTAATTCAGAAAAACTGAAATCCAATAGTCCACCTCAGAAACTATACTATAGAGTTCGGAGGAACTTTTTTTGATTTGAGAATTTATATTTCTGTTCACTCTCAGTTATCAAAAATTAAAAAGCAATTTTAAATGTCTATAAATAATCTCCCTATCTGTTATTACTTAAGTCACAAACTTAAAAAGTAACAGTATTTTCCGCCCATTTATAATAATACTAGTATTTTAGTAAAGACGATAATACTTAACTTTTCTAGATATTGCTAAAGTCAAAACATTCCGATCTAAAGAAAAGAATTACAATAAATAATCACGTGGAGGTAAGCAGATAATTCACCGCTATATAAATGCTGAAGCTATATCAATGTTATATTAAAAGTAGTGTTTAGAAAAATATACATGAGATATCTAAAAAATACATATATTTAATATATATTTTGAAAATATTATTTTACGATTCTAAAAATTGAAATATCTCATAAATTGCAAAAACACGGACAAATTTAAGTCTTCTATTAATTAAAAAAATTAAATGTTGTATTTCGTCAAAATAAGCGATCAAGTATCGCTTAGGTGGTAGGATTTGTTCGGAATTATATTTCTCATAAAATTATTAACCATAAATCAAAATCGTTTTCGTAATTTAAAAAAATAAAAACTGAAAAGAGTGATTTTCAACCTAGAAAGCACAAAAAAACATTAATATCGTTTTATCAACAAAAAACTGAAAAGTCATGGACATTTTCTTTTCGCAGAACACTTTATCGTGCCTTTAGCGTTTCATGTGCTATTTTTAAAGTACTGATTAAAAGAGGTGATGTTCTTTTGGTACATTAAATAGGTATATTGAGTTTTTTGTTTCACCTCCAATCCCTTCACGATGAAAACAAATGTGATATCGTCGCGCTTAAGGACTCTGACACGAAGATGCGGGTTCCTGGATTTGTAAACTTAGTTCCGGCTAATGTCTTGCCTTCTTTCTTATTCGAGAAAGATAGAAACAATGTCTTGCCCTTTCTGAAGATGCCTTGGATATTGAGGAAAATCAAGGGCATTTTGGTCAATTCATTTCTGGAATTTGAACCACACGCGGTCGGGTGTTTGTTAAGCGATGTCGGACTACCACCAACCTATGCGGTGGGACCCGTGCTCAACCTTTATCCCGAGTCTCACGATGACGTGGACAAATACAAGGATATTATAACTTGGTTAGACATCCAGCCTGTGGAATCTGTTGTGTTCCTGTGCTTCGGAAGCATGGGAATGTTGGAGGCCGAACAAGTTGTTGAAATAGCTAGGGCCTTGGAGCATAGTGGGAGCAGGTTCTTGTGGTCCATACAAAATCCTCCGACAGAGAACAAGGACTTTAGAGAAATGCTTCCTGAAGGGTTTATGAACAGGACGAACAGAATTGGAAAAGTCATAGGATGGGCCCCACAGGTTGCAGTTTTGTCCCATCGGTCCGTGGGAGGGTTCGTCTCCCACTGCGGATGGAACTCAACCTTAGAGAGTTTGTGGTTCGGGATACCCATGGCTACTTGGCCACTCGGCGCAGAGCAACAAATGAATGCTTTCGTGCTGGTCAAGGAGTTGGGGTTAGCAGTCGAGATCAAGTTGGACTATACCATCAACAATCCAAAGTTGGTAACCGCAGAAGAGATTGAGAAAGGGATGAAGCAGCTAATTGAATGTAGAGATGGTGTCGAAATTCGGAAGAGAGTGAAAGCAATGAGTGAGAAAAGTAGAATGACGAGGGTGGAGAACGGATCGGCCTACATAGCCGTTGGACACTTTATCGACCAAGTCGTCAGTAACTCTACTTTGAAAACATGAAGAAACTTGGTGTCGGGATTCAAGCAAATTAGGGGCTTCCTGAATAATTTCGCGATATTGTTCTTTGATGTTTATGGGCTCACTTCTTCCTGTTTCTTCTTGTTCTCATTTTGTTTACTTATTCGTAATTTTATGTTTTCTTTTGTCTGTAAGCCTGTAATGCATTTATGAATTCAATACAAGTCTCTATTTTAACACTGTCTAATGCTAATGCCCGGAAAAAGTGAAACAATCTACTCAAAAGTTTATTATTCAACACAAGTGATAAAATCTCCATCTAAAATGATTGAGCAACTATATCATAAAGTAGCACTATTCAACAGAAGAGAAACTATAGAATGATTGAGCAACTTAGCTTCAAAAGACACTACATTAAATACTACAGTAGTTGGTTAGATAAAATCAATGATACCCTCGTGTTATGTCACACTCAAACCTTGTTGTCACTCTGTCCAAACGATTAGGACTTTATGTATTTACGTGAAACTTTGAACGGAAATATATCGTATTTAAATTGTTGAAATGTATATTTTTAAAATTTGTTCACATAATTTAACATTTGAAATATGTGATTAACTTTTGAAAAATTCGATTTCGATAACTTAGATATGCTGAAAACACGTTTTATTTTGCAGCGGAAAACTGACCTTGAATCCTTATTATAGTGTATATAGATTATATAAAAACGATACAGAAATATCTCACGGGCAGAGGTAGATCACATTTGATATTCTGTTGTATTCTTATTATACGTTTTACTGTTAAAGAGATGGACTCTCAAAACTCTTAAGAAACTCTAACTCTAATTTATGAGTTATGCATTTTGTTTCTTTTACTTAACATATGGACAATATATATAGGCTACAAGAGTGATCTAGTTCACAACAAGCAATAAACTTCTAACTTACCTAAAACTCAAATCCTATTTAGATCATTACTTAATTAATAAATATTATATAATGTTATTAACATGAATAACATAATATTATCTAATTAATATTTTACCAATCTTAGAATTACTTATATTCATTTTCACTAGATAATATAATTGCACATTATATTTGAGAGTACATTATTAAATATTTAATTATCTTCTCACGTTAAGATTACAGATATCCACCGAATAAATAAATTACTGATAATTATTTTACTCGGTATATTATTTCCTCGGTCTTATCACTTAACTTATTTGTTATGTTGGATATAATATCCACTTGCAATAGTTGACACAAACAAAACTTATAAGATTCTCGAGTGCATATCATCAATCCTTATTAAATGACGTGAATTCTGTCGATTATAGACACACACCATATAAATAATATTACCGTCCAACGTACGAGTTTATTGATCACAACAAATCTCACTCATTGCAAATCAAAGCAGTATACATTATAAATATGTGTATCAAAAATAATCTAAAAATTAAGAGTATAACTAATCATAATAATTGCTTACATATAATTATTTTATTCTCGTCAGTATCATAAAATAATAACAATTTGTCTTATTCAATATATTCTAAGTATACTAGCACAAAAAGTTGAAACTCAACCGTTTCATGTAGTCAAGACAGACCTACTAAAACTCTGTGCTACAACTATACTGATGGTTGTGCACTCCATCTAAAGTTGTGAACGATAAAATATATTCTGTAAGAACCAGTGATTTGATCTTGCGTGTGTAAGACGTACTCTACACACCAAATCACTTACTATATAAAATAAACACACATGTACATATAAATAATATGTATAATATTACTCAAAACTATTCTCAAAAAATCATTTATTGTTAATAAATAAATACTATAACCAACAATAAATCATGTATTTTATTATATCATTCTAACAAGATATGAGTTATTCGTCGGTGAAAATTGCACGTAATTTCATATAATCCTAACAATTTGAGACGGAAGGAGTAGTAAATTTGTGAACTATGGATAGCTTGAATGCAATTTCTACTTTACAAATTACACTAGTCGGTATAGAAATAAAACATGGAGAGCAAAAATTACGAATGAAACTTGACTCCTACCCTAGTTGTCGGTAGAGTCTTACCTCTAATAATTAGAGTAATTCAACTATGGAACTTAAGAAAGAGAAATGAATATAGAGTATTTTATACACCTTAAATGTTTTCTTTTGTCAACATTTTTTTTTAAGGAAACACTCTAGAATTTATTAATATAGTGTGAAAACGCCTCACACGTGGTCTTTACAAAAACATATGGTATGTTGTGTGACATATTAGCTCGTTATAGATATATATAGAGATATGTATATATATAGAGAGAGGTATGAGAAACAACAGACGAAGTTTTTATTCATTAATATGATTGTACAGAGAGATACATTAAGAGACCCCTGACCCTCTTTATATAATAGAGGGTAGGGCTACATATGCTAGGAAAGCCCAAATAGGCCCAATAGAGTAAAGCCCAAGATGGCCAATAATATCCTACAAGACTCCCCCTTTGGACATCTTGATTTCTTCGTCTTCATGCTGTCGATGTGAGTCGAGTTCATTCGCAGTGGTAAACATAAAAATCTTAGGGCCGGAAAACCCAGTGTGGAACAAAACCGGTACCTAGGAGAAACTGTGTAGCCGAATGATATAGGCCGAAATATCATGTAAGTAACTAACCACAAAACAGTGTGCCTCATCAAAACCTTTCCAGAGCAAACCCAATGGGAAAATCTCTGATCGAAGGAAAAAGAGTGCAACAATGGTAGTAGTAGGGATCAACCACAAAACAGGTGCCTCATCAAAACCTTGCTAGAGTAAACCCAGTGGGAAAAACCTCTAGTCGAAGGACAAAAGAGTACACAGTGGCAAGAAGTATACAACAGGATACTCCCCCTAATTTCGGCAATCTTAAGTGAGGTATGATGGGAACGTGTCTCGCTAAAAACCTTGTCAAGGAAAACCCAGTGGGAAAAAACCTTGGTCTAAGGACAAAAAGAGTACACGAGCATGCGACTGGATGCTCCCCCTCACTTGCACACGACAGGGTGCGAGAATTTCGACTAAGTAGTAATTAGTGCAATAAGCATTCACCTAGATGCTCCCCCTCACTTACACACGACTAGGTGCAAAGATTTCATATTCCAAGAAAGAGTACAAGCATTCGACTGGATGCTTCATTTACTTGCACACGACTGGGTGCAAATATAACGTGGAATAAACCGAGCATTCGACATGATGCTCTTAAACTTCATATGTGAAGATTTATTTCGGCAATAAATGCTAAATAGCATAATCTAGTCATGTCTCTCTTGATCGATAACAACAAGTTGTCCTCAAATAAGACAAGTGTTTTATCTGGATCGTGAGACAGAGCATATGTAATTCAAATATGTCTAATACGAGCTCGAAGCCATATACACTCTCTAGTCGTCTCATAGAGCACGAGTAGATCAGAGTGATTCGTTTGGAGTCAGTCCAAAACCTCCAAGATATTGCCTTATTCCTAACGGTAAAGACAAACCATGTTAGGAATATCCCTTATGCGGGTCTGATAAGTAACCGGCATCGGTATAACCGTAAAGGGTTGTGTTAATTCGAGTACCGAAGGGGGTAGGTACACTCGATGACCCAAATGGGATAAGACAAGCCCTCATCCACAGTTACCTTAAGGTAATGGGAAAATGTCTTTTATGACATTTCGATGGCAGCGTGTTAGCGCGATGCTGTGTCGAGCTATACCATTCACAGCAAACAAGATGTTCGTCCTAGTACATTAGACCAAGTACAATGATGCGCTTATTATACTTAGATATGAACATCATGGTTCAATATCTCTTTGTCGTCTCATCAGGGACGGACCGGGTCTATATCAATGTCTAGTGATCGAACGATCATAGGAGAATCTGACGACTTAGCGTCATAATGACTAAAACGTCATAACACCTTCTGGGTGTAGTCTGAATCATGGACTTAGATTCAATCTTTACGGGACTCGATCATCAGGCCGAGTCACTACCGTGTCTTCCCAAGATCCTTCATCTTGAAGGCAAATCCAAAAAAATGGATCGCGTAATAAAACACGCAAGGGCATAATAGTGAACGTCTCATTTAGTTGAGATTGTGTTCCGTGGCCAGGAACTACTTGATTTAAGCATTATGAAGTCACACAGGGACCTTCATCTATATCTCTGTCAAAATTCTCATAGATATAAACAGTGACCACAATCACATGCTGCATAATCAGTTTTTAGGAAACTACTAAACTGATAAAGTATGGGACCGTTATAACGTCCATTACGAGAAAATCAACCATCTCATAATCAATTCAAAGATGTGAAAGAAGCTTTGCGCTACTAGGCGAGCATTCAACAATCTCATTATTCTCATCACATTTCCTTACGAATAACCAAATAAACGAACTCGTTTAACATTGGTGGTGTTGGAGCTACAGGTCCGAACACACTTTCGCTAAGGAGTCTACTTGGATTGCAAGTTTCGATTAGGCCAGTCTATTCTACGTTGACTTCAGGCAACGGTACATGGTTCCCTGTCATAATTTGTTCATATTATCAGTCGTCACCGAATATATGAACAAGTAATCAATGACAGTCTCGTTTCGCTTCAATATCGTCTAAGATATTTCGAGATTCTTAGGATGAGGAAGAAATCACACATCTCCTTGATCCTTTATAATCTCGTACGACAAACGAGTTTTAGTTCACCACCTCTGGGGCTAAACGAATTAAGAACCGGCCAACTTCCTCGTATCTTGGGAAGGATGACAGACTGACGGCCGATGGCAGCGTTGTTTGCTTGGCGGGTTCGGCCAAAGCAACGTGTTACGACAGGAACACGGTGTCAGACAGGGACGTCTATCCTTGCAAGCATTTTGCAGCAGGTATAAATGATCTCGTGATATCTCATAAAGTCATTAAATGTATCTGGCATTTAGTTAGACTTGAGGGAGTCTATGCACTTACTTATCACTAAGTGCAGTTTTGGGGATCAAGCTAAGACTGAGTGGGTTATGCCACGTTACTTCACGTCGTTCCTTATCAACGGTAACGTGCAAATCTCCCCCTAACGATGGGGAGAACAGTTTTAGCAATGTCACTTTCGCATATCATGCGGTAAAGAGATCGCTTGCCAAGGTTACTCTATCAAATGATAGGCATGAGATTCATAATCGACTTATATCCCCTTCAGAGGTCCATATTTTGAACGCTTTAGTGGCTCAATCAAAATATTAATTAAGCACTCCAAACACGCGTTAATATGAGACTTCTGGCTCATAACCAGTAACCAGCTGGTACGCATATGGTGTCTGAGTGTCTATGGACCTCATAAGGGACCAATGCAGCAAAAATAGAATAACCCCACACGGAAACATAAATCTTGGTGCGCAAGACCAAGAAGTGCGTGCAATCATTTGCAGTCGCATCATCAAACTTTCCGTGAGTCCATTTGGGTCTGAACATAATCGACAGGATATTCAGTTTCAATTTTCAAACTCAAGTAATTCAAATCGAAATTTTGATTCTTACTCTTCGGTATTATCAAGTCGACTAGACTTTTCAGGATAATCCGGATCATGAGCCATCAACTTAATGATAAGGCTAAGAGTTTGGGAAGTGCTGCATTTATGTGGACAACAGTAAAATGTGACCATATTGTCGATGCATCAACCATAACCATTTATATTTATGGTCCGTCTTATGGTTGGATAAGCCCACAATAACTCCTTCAAATCTTTACAAGAATTCTACGAGTTCTTTTCGTGATCTTTACACATACTAGTCTTTCAAAATGAGCATTAATGGCATTAATTTCGGATTAATCACGAAATATATCCTCAAATAGAATCCAAATGCGATGCGATTATAAATCAACCATCGTCTTTTGACTCGGGAATATCTCTTCCGGTCAATGCCACAATATCAAAATGCTCTTATCAATCGACGACAGGCGAATGATAGTACAGACAATCATGTCGTAGCATCTAAATCATTTATCATTCGACGACAGGCGAAATGATAAGATAAATTTAAATGCTTTAAAGAATGTGGTAGCAACCACTTGAAAGACATTTCAACTCCTCTAAAATACGCTTTTGGTTGTATTGAATGGAGACTATGTAAAGAAATTTTAATTCTTTCATGAGCTATTATCAGATAACACTGGTTTTCTCGAATATTTTATAACTTAACAAGGTACGGTAGGACCTACATGAGTATAAGACCTCATATTTGACAAATCAATTTGGTTTTTACCAAAGATTTTGATTTGGAACGACAGGCCCAGAATCATTGTCACAAAGGACTCTTTTAGCCAAGTAGTTGGTGAAATTATGTGGTACACGGTTACCCACTATTTCCAAAAACAAATCAACTACCCCACAAGTATTGCCTAAAATTTCATAATTTAAAGTTTGGTCACATTTGTCAAAGGAATTTGCTCAAAACACTTTAAATTATTTCGAGAAATTTCGTAAACAGGCAAACCATAATCCAAAAGTATGTCCAAATGGAAAAATCATAATCCAAATGGAAAACCATAATCCAGATGAGCAAAAAAATGGCTCAATCATTTATCAAAATCAACAAAGAAAGGTACCAAACTTATTTGAGCCACAAAACCGGGGTCTCAAGAGTTTGTTTTCAGTTATCTTTAACCACATTATCATCGGTTTTTTCACCTTTATAATAGTTTTGAACTATTTAAGGAGTAACCGTGCATGACCTTTGTCTTTATGGCATAGAGTTGCCTCCTTGAGCATTATCTCTTGCTTTGTGAAAACAGGCCATATTGTTCCTTTCAATTACTGTCTTGAAGCCACATGTTTTCGATTTTGACGATTGTCTAAAATCTCGCTTGACAGTTCAAGACAAATAACACTTGTCTCGGTTCTCGATTCATGGGAAAAAAAATGTATACGAAGAGCATTAATATCAGGCAATCAATTTGCCATTGACCCAATAGGATTAAAACTACTCACCGGGGCAATTTTCTTATCCAATAACAGATGGGCGATAAAGGAACATGGTGAATATAAATTCATGATACTGCTTATGGAATACAATTTCCAAGCTAGTATTTTTGTGAATGATAGCTCCAATATGTCAATTTCTGACATTTGTTCACCATAGACGTCATCACGTCTCAAATGTGGCGGCGGAATAAAATCAACGCTTTAGCATTCATCGTGAGGTTAACAACAAACTCGTGTTTTACTCATCAAAGATGTCATCCCAAAAAAATTTGGGCATCACATTTTCACACATCAGGGTGACTAACATGTGGTGAGAGAATAACATAAACGTCTAAACAGTCATTTCGCAAGTATGTTTTGCGATTTTTCTTATCATAAATGGCATCCAACATGTGTTGAGAGTTCTGGATTATTTATCATATAAAACGAATGTTTTTTATGTTTATGGTTTGCACAAGCACAAACTTTTTTCCGAAACGACAGGTTCGAAAACATTAGTTTTGCTTCTCATGTGAATCGGTTCTCATTGATCGAACGACGGGTCGATACTGAAACACCAATTCGGCAAAACATACACCACTATATAAACACACTCGGGGAAATTATTATTTAGTCAACCCCTCTCGGTAGCTCTAATTGAACACGACCAGGAAAGACGGTGAGGGTGGAGGGCCCGAATGCCACTTAAAACCCAACCTCATTAGGATATCGACTTCCGCCTATATCTTTCCTAGACATCGTATTCAAATAGGTGAACCTAGTTGGGGAAGGTTCATAACTTTTCCAACTTAAATGTGAAAATATATGATTTCGCAAATTACCATATATTACACATGGCAGTAAATATTACATTTATAGATATTGCTATTTCTCCGATTACCAATAATATTATCAATCAGAAAAGTATCTATCACAATTAATCATGTTATTTTACTGCTATATATGTAGGTTCTATTGATGGTAATTTAAATCTAATTTACCAATTTTACACTAGCAATATCTAACACAATATTTTATTGTTTTATTGCTATATATGTAAATTTTATTCATGGTAATTCACAAGATATGCAGGGAAGCAGTATATTTTATTTACCAATTTATACATGGTTTATGACAAGTTTATATATATAGCATGTGATCGTCAAACCCTACGATGGCATATTAAATCAACATAATTGTAATTATAACCTGTTAATTACACATACATATATGTTGTTACAGTAGATGAGGAGAACCGATGTTTACATGCAATTTGTTCATGATATAGACTTAATAGTAGTACTAGTCAAACAAGATATTTAATTTGACTGCAACATGCAATCTTTAGGATGAATGTAATAGTACTAAATATATATCATGGCACTAACGAATAAATTATCCAGGTAATACTATATTAATCATATATGGTCTCAAACACATATAAATAATTAACTCAATACTATTCCATATAACTGTTCAAACATGGTAGTTTTATTCGATTTATCATGCAGCGTATTTATACAGTACCTACCGAGATAAAACAACAACGAATTTAGTAATTATACCTTTCACATAGTATCTTGAGAAAGTCGATAAAACAATAATAATAAAACTCGGATAAACCTCAAGGTTTATACATAACCAATATCCGTGTGTTTACCCAAAATTTCCAATATCCGCAATCGTGTATCATAGTCTCCGCGAGCAAAGTGCCGATAACGTGTTGTGTGACATATTAGCTCGTTATAGATATATAGAGAGATATGTATAGATATAGAGAGAGTTATGAGAAACAACAGACGAAGTGTTTATTCATTAATATGATTGTACAGAGAGATACATCAAGAGACCCCTGACCCTCTTTATATAATAGATGGTAGGGTTACATATGCTAGGAAAACTCAAATAGGCCCAATAGAGTAAATCCAAATATGGCCAATAATATCCTACAACATGGTAGATGTAATTGGAGTTATAAAAAATCTCCAAAAACATAAAATACGAATCTTGCAAAATAAAATAAAAATTAAACCTAATTCTGCATATATAAGTAGAAAATAGGCAGATTTCAAAGTAATCAAAAAACTTAAAAGAACACATCCAAACGGACAAAAGAAAACCAAAAACATAAGAGAAGAAAATATAAATCCGGCCAAACATTTTGTTCTAAGTGAACAGTGCTACGACCAAATTCCAATCAGCTTGCACACTTCTTCCTCTTCATTTGACACTTTCTAACACTTGAACTGTTGATGTTGTCTTTCCAATTGCTGAATAAAAAAACTACTTTCTAACCACCATTATTCTAAGAATACAATAAGAAATCTGAACTAAAATCTCAAAAACAGTTGGCATATATATAAATAAGCATGAGAAAAAAAATCCCATCATAAGCAAAGAGATCCAAAGTTAGTACCTTTGATTTCTAAAGCTAGGCAATCTGTATAAATCTATAATATGGATAGCATGAGTCAAATTTGGAAGCTCGTTATCACTAAAATAAGTGTTATTAAGCCCTGTTGAGCCCAAATTAGCTAGCCACCTCATTCTTTCCTCTGTAAAATATGTTTAAGATCATAGCTAACCATACTCATTAGGCCTTTAATATCATCCCAAATATTAGTAAACTTAACCGCATGATTAGAATTTTGTTCCACCAATTACTGATAATGAGAGAATCAGTTTCTATTATAACATGTTATTAAGATTATATATGGGCGTAAATATTTTCACGGAATGATTTGTACCTTATTATGATCTTGTGCCTAAAAGATTTAATATGTCATTTCCTCTATTTTATATTATATACAAAAAATCTAGCAACTTATTATAATTAATAATCTGATTTTTTAGTCATTTGAAATTAATTAGCTAACCTCTAGATATTATATAATCTTATATAATCTTATTAACAAGAATACTATAATATTATATAATCTTATTAACAAGAATAATATAATCTTATCTAATTAATACTTTACCAAAGTTAAAATATTCTACCGATAAATTATATTCATTTTCACTAGAAAATATAATTCCATACTAATTCATTCTCAAATAATATTTGAGAGCACATTATTAAATACTTAAGTTTCTCCTCATATTAAGATTACACATATTCAGCAAGTAAATAAATTACTGACAATTATTTTCCTCAGCATATTATTTCCTACATCTTACCACTTAACTTATTTGTTGTGTCGGATAGAAAATATACTTGCAAGATTTGACACAAACAAAACTTATAAGCTTTTCGAGGGGATATCATAAATCCTTGTTAAGTGATGTGAATTCTTTCGATTATAGATACACACCATATAAATAATATTACTACCCAACGTACGAGTTTGTTGACCATAACAAATCTCGCCCATTGTAAATCAAAGCACTATATATTATAAATATGTATATCAAAAATAATATAGTGATTAAAAGTACAAGTAATCATAATAATTCCTTAGCTATAATTATTTTATTATGTTCAGTACCATTAAATAATATCAATTTGTCATGTTTAATATACTTTAAGTATACTAGCACAAATAGTCGGAACTCAACCGTTCACTGTAGTCAAGACATAGATACTAAAACTATGTGCTACAACTATAACGATGGTTGTCCACTGTATCTAAAGTCGTGAACGATAAAATATATATTCTGTAACAGCCAATGATTTGATCTTCCGTGTGGAAGCCGTACTCTATACGACAAATCAATTACTATACAAAATAAATACACATGTACATATCAATAATATGTACACCATTGCTCAAAACTATTTTCAAATAAATCATTTATTGCTAATAAATAAATAATAAAGCCGACAATACATTATGTATTTTAGTATAACATGCTACCACATATATGGTGTCATATGCCAGTGTCCAAAAGGTTAAAGAAATGTAGAGTGAGAGTTCAATAGGGAGATCAAGGCTTCCCTTAACTGCAGTTTAGGCTACGAAAGTAATCCAGTTGAATGACACTTCTAAATATGCTTGAGGCTACACACACGAAAACAATTATAGATTTAGCGATAGAGATATATGATAAAATTCTGAATAAAAAGTATTCAGTGAATCAATTATAGCTATATTGACAAGCTAAGTACTCGACTAAACCAACCCATTTGCTCAAGGGCACATGTACAGAGACTAAATGTAATAGAGCACTGCATCTCTATTTGATTTATATAAACTGGGTCATAATAACCACTAGTCTGTCGAGTGATCAAATTGGTAAAGCGACTGCGTCGCTATTTTTTATTAACATTTTACAAAGATAATGAGTTGCTATTACGTTGCTAAAATTTATTGACATTCACTTTACAACAATTTTCAAAAGTTGTTTGTCGCTATCCACATTTTCTTGTAGTATTTCCCAATTCCTATAGTTTGAGACCTGAAAATTTATGAAATTTTTCATTTCATTTTTCAGGATTTATGTTACGTCTTCGTTTCCCGTTTTTGATTGCCGTTTTCGTTGACTTTCTTTCTTGAAAAATATGGTTGAAAGCACAACAAGTCATGGTAGCCGGAACTTAAGAACCGAATCACCCAATCCATAAAGACACGAAAAGTATGATTAAAGTATTTCCCTCTAAACTTCTTCGTCTATAATATTTAAACTCTGCCTTAAGTTTCTCTTTATTTGCAAAGTAATTGATTTGTTCGGTCTAGAACAATTTTACAATAGTTTTTCTATAGTTAAACAGCAAAATTTTAAGGATTGAGTTTTTTTCTTTTTCTGTATGATTTAATGAAATGAAACCACGGTGCCTTGTAAACAGTAAACAGAAAAAATTCATGGAAGATCCTTTTCGCGGGACGTTACCCACAAACCATGCAGTTTTTTTCTTTTTCTGTATGATTTTTGGTCCATACAGGCTGTGCTCATAATTTCTTACCTACTGATATTATTGTTTCTTGATTATGATTGATTGGCACGACAATTGCATTGTTTTGTCACTAGTGGACGGAGTCTTTACTGTAGGTTACTATATGATGTTATGGTAGTTGAGATATATGAAAGTCGGTTTTTAGTAGTGTTTTACAAAGCGAAATCTTAGCTAAAGCGCTATTGTAAGTGATATACGAAAATGTTTCGAAAAAAATGAGATGTACGAAAATGTTTCAAAAGTTTCCAGTGAAACAATTATATATAAAAAAATTTGTTATATATGTACCCAATATGTAAGTCTCTTTATTTGGGGATAGAGGGAGAACAGTGGAAAGAAAGGAACCCTAACTACTTTGCTGTAAAAGGATCAATTAATCACGTTGTTAAACTGATGAAACAACGTGAATAATTGAAATCCCCACCAAAACTAGCGCAAAATCCCTTTGAGCCCTGAATATGCTACTTCCATTTGGTATCCAGCAATACAAATAGACCCAATCCCATTTTATTATTTCCGTTTGTCCGTGCTTTTGAGGCATTTAATAAAAGAGCATATACAGATCCTTCAAAATGTAAGACGCTGATATTCTTTACTTTTTTTCCCCAAGTATGGAGGACTGAACCATTAATTTTCATGAAAAAGACACTTCACCCGAGGGCGGTGCTAACTGTGCTTTTGGTGAGCTTATCTCTACAAAGAAAGAACTATTCGTCGGAGCCTTGTTATACATAAGAGTTGATTCTTTCTGGCCAATAGTACTAAATTTGTTATACATAAGAGTTTTTCAAAGCTTAGTAATTCTAGTGATGAATGATTCTTGAAGAGACACACTGCCATGTCATCAACTCGCATGATTAGTATAAAGATCACATTTTAGGAGCTTTTACCAGAATGAAACAGGGAGATCCTTAGAAAAGACGGAATATAATCGATATTATAAAATAAAGCTAAAAGGTGTATGCGGAGCAGTGTTTTAAAAAGCGCGCTTTAAAGCGTTAAAAACTTGATAAAGTTTTTTGCTAAAATAATTTGTCTATGCTTTTTCGCTGGTAAAGCGTTATTAGTACTCCTTTATAATTCTTTTTTGCGTTTTTATCATGCTTTTTGCGCTTTTTCAGAACTTTTAGTTTTTTTTTTATTATTTGTCCAAAAAAATTACGAAAATGACGTTGATTTACGGTTAACAATTTCACGAAAAACATAATTCCTAACGAATTCTACCACCTATTCTAGTGATACTTAATCGCTCATTTTGACGAAGTACAACATTTGAAAATTTGACGTACTAAAAGACTTAAATCCGTATTTTTTTGCTATTTATAAAATATTTTAATTTTTTTTATATAGAAAATCGTTAAATGATGTTTTCAAAATATACATTAAACATATAAATTTTTTAGTTATTTCTAACATGTATATTTTAATATTATAAAAAGTTTTCGCTTTACGCTTCAAATCTATACTTTTAGCGTTTTAAGCGTATCTCCCGTAAAAGGCATTTGATCAACTTATGGCCTTTTAAAACACTGATGCAGAGTCGCTATAATCTCCAACTACAATGTGTAGCCATGTAGGAATTTTAAACAACTCTTATAGTTAGATCACTGTTTGAAAGGGGATCGACTACGGAAAACAGGAGTAAAAGGGCAAAATATTATAAGTTATGACCAGCTTACAGACCTAAATTCACGGCCTAAAAGGGCAAAAGATTATAAGTTTTGTAGGCATTAAAGAACCCAGCTTATTCACTTAAAAGCATGTTGAAAACATGTGAAAAAACATAGTTATTTCCGAATGGTCACAAGACCAATTTTGAGTCAAGATTCCATGTGACAATATTTGGCTTTTGATGCCTTACTCAATATGGATGAGTAGCTTGTGTAACTAGCTTCGTAACGGTATATCGCATGACCTATTCGGAGAATGGGTGTGAATGAAAATTGCCTTCAAAGGTTGGGTCTCGGATGAGGTAAAAATCCGAGTGGTCACAGGACAATCTTTGAGTCAAGATTCCATACAACAACCTTTGGAATTTGATGCCATACTGAAGATGGTTGAGTACCTCATGTAACAAGCTTCGTAACGGTATGTCGCATGACCTATTCGGAGAATGGGTGTGAATGAAAATTGGCTTCAAATATTGGGTCTCGGAGGAGGCAAAATCCAAAATGCTGGAAAATAATGGGAAATAGATTAAATGGGGGTTCACTCTTTTAATCATCCCACATTGGGAAAATGTGAAGACATTTTTCAAGCTAAGATTATAAATAAGCAGCTCCCCCCACATCATTTTACACAACACATAATTTCTCAAAAATCATTACATTTTAGTAAGAGAGAGCCACCCACCAACAGCTCGACCTTGACTTGTCGTCTGTTTCCGATAAGTCATCCGAGACGTTGTATCTTAGAATCGAAGCGCTAACACGACCAGAAACCTTAAAGGTGGTCGGACGAATATCGGTTAAGGGCAAACTGTTTAACAGTCGCCTCGTCTGTTTTTTAAATTTTGTT
The DNA here is from genome assembly GCA_963920805.1 of Primula vulgaris. Classification (NCBI taxonomy): domain Eukaryota; kingdom Viridiplantae; phylum Streptophyta; class Magnoliopsida; order Ericales; family Primulaceae; genus Primula; species Primula vulgaris. The sequence continues at coordinate 28,139,104 of OY987215.1, read as the reverse complement.
CTCATTTCAGGTTTTGATTTATTTATTTAATTTCAGTATCTTTTCTTTTCTGCAATTTAATTTCAGTACTTTTTTTTCTGTAATTTGATTTAAGTACTTTTCTTTTCTGTATTTTAATTCCAGCAATTTAATTTATGTAATTTCAATTCTGTCTTTCATTTTTGTAATTCTTATTGTGTTCTGTAATTTATTTTCCAGTTCTGTAATTTCCTTTATTTACATAAACAGTCCAGCAGTTTAGTAATTATACTATTCTGTCTGGCAGTTTCTTTTAATTAACAAACAGTCCAGCAGTTTAGTTTTATACTATTCTGTCTGACAGTTTCGTTTAATTACAAACCAGTCCAGCAGTTTAATAACTTATATTATTCTGTCTGAAATTTTATTTAATGGCATTTACATTCTCCAAGTGTCGAAATATTGTAATAGAGTCACATTCCGTTTAATAGAAATAAAATTGTTTATTTCTTTTCAGTCCTTCCAATTTAAATTATTGCTTTTACGTACAACAAAACCAACAAAGCATTTGGACAAACACTTTGTTAATTAGCCTAAACTACTAGCAACATTTCAAGCTACAGATAATGGGGACCATGGTACTATTACACGTAGCTCCGACTTAAACTTAATTAACTCGTGAATCAGAAATCATATTTACCATCTACAAAGACATTTCTGAATTTAATTTTGATCATTCCACAGAGCTTCAAAAAAACATCATCACTCCCAAATGTTGAAATGAAATACAAGCACAGGATTATTTTTTGCCAAAGCTGATCAACTTATGTGAATTTTGGGAAGAACCCTGCAGATACACTCATAACAGTAAAGTTCATTGGGTTTATACTTGAAGACAGCAAAACCATAGACTGTTTGATTCTGATTTGCGTAATTCAAAGACGAAAACTTATGCATAAACACACATATTTATCATTTATGCATGGGTCTATGTTAAATATATCCTGAGTGTTAATGATAATAATCCGTAAATGTTGAGAAAGTAGCAGACCTGGTCACGGTATTTTAACAAAATTGAGCGATTTAAGTAGACAAATGCGACAGCTATCAAAGTAGCAGATGAAAATATAACTATAGATGGGCTTAAGCTCTGCAGGTGAGCTGGATATAGCTATATTGACAAGCTAAGTACTCGACTAAAGCAACCCATTTGCTTGAGGGAACATGAGAACAGTCTAAATGTAATAGAGCACTGCATCTCTATTTGATTTATATAAACTTGGTTAGCATGTCGAGTGTTCAAATTGGTAAAGCGAGCGCGTCGCAAGACATAATTAGTTGCTATTACATTACTAAGATTTATTAGCATTCACTTTACAACAGTTTTCAAAAGTTGTTTGTTGCTATCTACATTTTCTTGTAGTGTTTCCTGATTCCTATTGTTCGAGACCTTAAAAATTAAGATTTTTTTCATTTTTTAAGGATTTGCATCACGTGTTCGTTTCCCTTTTTGATTTCCATTTTCGTTGACTTCTTTCCTAACAAATATGGTTGCAAGCACAACAAGTCATGGGAGCCGGAACTTAAAGAAGCGAATCACTCAATCCATAACGACACGGAAAGTATGATTAAAGTATTTCCCTCTAAACTTCATCATTTCTAATATTTAAACTCTGCCTCAATTTCTCTTTCTTTGCAAAGTGAATTTCGTTTTTCTAAGTTCCGAATGCAATTACGTATTTTAGTTGGAGTCAGTTGCAATGTCGGTTGCAACTGAGAATTGTAACTGACAAAATAATAAAGAACACGTTGCATTTTTTAACGAAATTCGACCCGCTTAGAAAGTTTACAAACATAATTAGTTGCTATTACTTTGCTAAAATTTATTGACATTCACTTTACAACAGTTTTCAAAAGTTTGTTGCTATTCACATTTTCTTGTAGTGTTTTCCGATTCCTATTGTTTGAGATCTGAAAATTTCAGAAATTTTTCGTTTTTTTCAGGATTTACGTTACGTTTTTGTTTCCCGTTTTGATTGCCATTTTTGTTGACTCTCTTTCCTGACTAGTATGGTTATAAGCACAACAAGTGAGGGAATCTGTCACCCAATCCATAACGACACGGAAAGTATGATTAAAGTATTTCCGTCTAAACTTCATCATTTATAATATTTAAACTCTGCCTTAAGTTTCTCTTTATTTGCAAAGTAATTGATTTGTTCAGTCTAAAACAATTTTACAATAGTTTTTCTATTACTCAGGGACAAAACATGTAGTTGTTCAATCCTGGAAGTAAAATAGCCGGACACAAAAGTAGTTAAAGAAAGAGAAAACAGAATCTTTGGAGTAGTGTGACCTCTCCAGAAGCAATTGGTCGCTGTTTACTGCATTCCACACCTACTCGTTACATAACACAATAAAAATAGTTAATATTGAACAACTAAATTACGTATTCAAAAGTTGTCAAAACAAAAGGTTTTCCTGAATAGTGGTCTCACCATTAGAAATTAGAATTGATCATTTGTACCTCCAAGATGAAGATACCTCAAAATTGAGTCATTTATAATTATCAAAAAAAGAAGAATTTATATGCAAATGTACTTGTTGATCTTGGATTTTTCGTAGTATGAGAGCATTTATTAGATACAAAGTTTGTAAAAAAATTAAGTATTTTTAATGCTCATATGAGATTTATTAAATGATAGTTTCTTGCAAGTTAGTTTTATTCATATATACTGCTATAGTTAAACAGCAAAATTTTAAGGATTGAGTTTTTTTCTTTTTCTGTATGATTTAATGAAACGAAACCACGGCACCTTGTAAACAGTAAAGTAAAGAATTCCATGGAAGATCCTTTTCGCGGGATGTGACCCACAAACCATGCAGTTTTATGGCTAGATCTCTAGTCATTCAGTATGATTTTTGGTCCATACAGGTTGTGCTCATAATTTCTTACCTACCGATATTATTTTTTCTTGATTATGATTGATTGGCAGGACAATTGAGTTGTTTTATGTTCAGGTCGCTATTGTAGAGTCTTTATTATAGGTTGCTATAAAATGTTATGGTGGTTGAGATATGAAAGTTGATTTTTTAAAGAGCCTACTCGACTAAAGTAACCAATTTCCTCGAGGGAACATGAGTACACAGTCTAAATGTAATAGAGCACTGCATCTCTATTTAATTTATATAACTTTGGTCATAATAACCACAAGCATTTCAAGTGTTCAAATTGGTAAAGCGAGTGCGTCACAAGATTTTATAAATAGATTACCAACATAATTAGTTGCTATTAATTTGATAAAATTAATTGACATTCACTTTACAACAGTTTTCAAAAGTTGTTTGTTGCTATCCACAGTTTCTTGTAGTGTTTCCCGATTTCTATTGTTTGTGACCTGAAAATTTTAAGAAATTTTTCATTTTTTCAGGATATACGTTACGTTTTCGTTTCCGGTTTTGATTGCCGTTTTCGTTGACTTTCTTTCCTGAAAAATATTGTTGAAACGCACAAGTCATGGAATCCGAACTTAGAGAAGCGAATCACCCAATCCATAAAAACACGGAAAGTATGATTGAAGTATTTCCCTCTAAACTTCATTATTTTTAATATTTAAACTCTGCCTTAAGTTTCTCTTTCTTTGTAAAGTAATTGATTTGTTCAGTCTAAAACAATTTTACAATAGTTTTTCTATGACTCAGGGACAAAACATGTAGTTGTTTTATCCTGGAAGTAAAATAGTCAGACGAAAAAGTAGCTGAAGAAAGAGAAAACAGAATTCTTGAAGTAGTGTGACCTCTCCAGAAACAATTGGTCGCTGTTTACTGCATTCCACACCTACGCGTTACATACCACAATAAAAATAGTTAATATTTAACAACTAAATTACGTATTCAAAAGTTGTCAAAACAAAAGGTTTTCCTGATTACTGGTCTCACCATTTGAAATTAGAATTGATCATTTGTACCTCCAAGATGAAAATACCTCAAAATTGAGTCATTTATAATTATTAAAATAGAAGAATTTATATGCCAGTGTGCATCTCGACCTTGCATTTTTCGTAGTATGATACCATTTATTAGATACAAGTTTTTTTTTAAAATTGTGTGTTTTTAATGGTTAGAAGAGATTGATTAATTGATAGTTTCTTGAAGGTTAGTTTTATTCATATATACTGCTATAATTACACAGCAAAATTTTAAGGATTAAGTTTTTTTCTTTTTCTGTATGATTTAATCAAACAAAACCACCTTGTAAACAGTAAATTAAAGAATTACATGGAAGATCCTTTTCGCCGGACATGACCCACAAACCATATGCAGTTTTATGGCTAGACCTCTAGCTAGTCATTCAGTATGATTTTTGGTCCATACAGGTTGTGCTCATAATTTCTTACCGATTGATATTATTGTTTCTAGATTATGATTGGTAGGCATGACATTGAGTTGTTTTGTCGCTAGTGGACAGAGTCTTTATTGTAGGTTGGTTGAGATACATGAAAGTCGATTTTTAGTAGTGTTTTGAAAAGCGAAATTTTAGCTAAAACATTTTTATAAGAGATACGAAAATGTTTCAAAAGAAAAAAAGAGAGACGAAAAGCGTAAAAACTGTAAGATTTAGCGGCCAATTTAAGTTTTGAATCGAGTTTTGAATCAAGTTTTTTCACTCTAAAGCGCGCTTTTTAAAACAGTGACCTTTAGTGACATTTTAGGATTTGTTCATGTTGTGTATGGATGGTATATATGTATGGTTTTACCCACTTACTTATTGATTTGTAAGGAATACTGAATATAACTAAGTCTTGCAATACGAAGAATCACTCACGTATATAACTATTTAATCATCTATATCTTAACAATTACCAATCTCTCTAGGATTAAGTGCTATGCAGTGATTTTCACCCAAAGTGTATTTCGCACGAACCTCTCTCTTGCTCTTTCTAAAATTCCGTTTTTAATAATAATATAAGAGCTAAAGATCTCTTGCTAATCTATCCGTTTATATAGAAATAGATACAACCAAATCTTGATTAAATCTAATCAAATCTTCTTTCTTCTTTATCTTAACATTATCTTTTCTTGAATTGATTTGATTGTATGTTCTGTATATTTCCTTCCTGATCTCTTGTTGACTTGATCATATGCTGAATCTCTTCCAAGCTAATACCATGCCTTTAGCTCCACGTTACGATCTTTTAAACTCCTTCCATCTCATAAGGATTCAGTTACGATTCCATCATATCCCCAAGTCAATCTCCTGCCATAACTTCATTTGTTTAGAAACCACTTACCACACGTTAATAGCACTTTTATACTAAAAATAATGCACACAAATAAAGCCACAACAATGACAATAATTAAGGCTAGAATACTGAACCTAACAATCTCCCCATTTGTCATTTGGTTAGGTAAACAATATAGTTGAGTAGTATCTCCCCCTAAACCCGTTACGCTTATAAAATGAATAGAGCATAAACAATTAATAGACTTCCCCTGTCATGCACAACCATATTGTTAGTTAAAATTGACATTCAACTCCCTCTGAGCACCTGCATGATTTTATCTCTTAGTAATAACACATAACCACTCCTCCGCTTCATTAGTTAAAACTTATAAAAACCTGCAGTATCAACACATAGTTTTAAACAGAAACCTACATGAGTTAAACTTACAATTAATGGGTCATAGGTACCATTTTTAAATTTTAATTCCCACTAGATATCTGTTATAAGTTGGATTCATTATAGGGACCACTTTTTATTATTATATAAACCCCAATAATTCCATTTTTACTCATTCAATGAAAAGAGATCAACGCATTCTTTCTCCTCCTAATACCTCTCTCTATCACTTCTCCTCTGTCTCTCTACCATGGGAGATTCTCTTTTGCAAACGCTGTTTACTAAATAATATAACAGACGTGGGATTAGCAATCCCACGTCTGCGTGGCATATTAATTTTTTTTATTTTTTTGCTTTGCTTCATTTCTTGCTGGAATTTTTTTCGCTGCTTCTTTCTTCCGAGTTCTTTTTACTTTAATATATCCAAAAATTATTTAATTTTACCCAAAAACTACCCCAATTTTATCACAAAAAAACCCTAACCATCAACCATCAAATTCCTTCCTATATCAAATTAATATATTTTTTTATCAAATTAACATCACTCTACCACTACAATTATCCTCAGTTTTACCAAAAAAAAAAAAAAAACCTCCCAATTTACCCAAAAAAAAAACTTCCCCAATTTTACCAAAAAAAAAACCCTAACTATCAACCATCAAACTTTCATATATCAAATTAATATATTTTTTTCTCAAATCAACATCACTCTACCACTACATTTATCCCCAATTTTACACACACAAAAAAACATATCCCAATTTACCAAAATAAAACCTCCCTCAATTTTACAAAAAATAAACTTTAAATTTTATTATTGAGTTTAAATTTTACAACCTCCCCCAATAAGTATTTCTTTTTATTATTGAGTTTAAATTTTATGTAAATAGATATAATTATTAATAAGTTATAGCATTTATTAATTAAAAGTTTTTAACTTTTTTTATTGACATTTAAATATTTATCTTCAAATTTGTTTAATCACAACTAATATTGAGTTATAATTATATAATGTTATATGTTGTTCTAATAACACTTGAGTAATGAAAATAACTTAGATAAATGATTAAAAAAAACTTGTTTCGATATGTACATGTGAACTTGTTTTGTTAGAGACATTTTATTATTTTGGAGTTTAGGTTAGTAATTAAGTTGTTGGATTCTTATAATTTTTTTGAAGTTAAACGTATTATCTCATATATTTAAAATATGTTATTGTATCATTTATATTTGATAGTGATATTTGTTAATATATTCAATTGTTTAGGTACCTGTGACAGAAAAAATAAAGTTAAATCCAGGTCCCATTGATGATACCGTTTTATATGACCAGAAACATCATATTTTAAACAGTTTAATCACAATTGAATCCAGAAAAAATGATCACAAACATCATATGACAGAAAAAATAAAGTTAAATCCAGGTCCCATTGAAAAAAAAAATGATCTTTGGAAGTAGTTGGGTGGTTGATGGTTAGAGTTTATTTTTTGTAAAATTGGGGGAGGTTTTATTTTGGTAAATTGGGATATGTTTTGTTGTGTGTGTAAAATTGGGGATAAATGTAGTCGTAGAGTGATGTTGATTTGAGAAAAAAAATATATTAATTTGATATACGAAAGAGTTTGATGGTTGATGGTTAGGGTTTTTTTTTTTTGTAAAATTGGGAAAGTTTTTTTTTTGGGTAAATTGGGTGGTTTTTTTTTTTTTTTTGTAAAACTGAGGATAATTGTAGTGGTAGAGTGATGTTAATTTGATAAAAAAATATATTAATTTGATATAGGAAGGAATTTGATGGTTGATGGTTAGGGTTTTTTTGTGATAAAATTGGGGTAGTTTTTGGGTAAAATTAAATAATTTTTGGATATATTAAAGTAAAAAGAAGTCGGAAGAAAGAAGCAGCGAATAAAAAGAAAAAAATTCCAGCAAGAAAAGAAGCAAAGCAAAAAAAAAAAAAAAAATTAATATGCCACGCAGACGTGGGATTATTATTTAGTAAACAGCGTTTGCAAAAGAGAATCTCCCCTCTACCATCTCTATCCAAACTCCTTTTCTCTCTCTCCGTAGCCATGTCGATCTTGACTGTGCAGATCATCAACAAATCCGATGAGTGATTTCGTAATAGAGAGATAGAGGAGATGGAGATCGAGAGGAGGAGAGAGAAGATGACTTCCGTGATAGAGTTCTGTACGGCGACGAATATGCAGTGACTTAGGGCTGGATCTCCGATGAGTTTTAGTTGTTTGATCACCGATGTTCTCTCCCTTTCTCTCCATCTATTTATATATGTATATATATATACATATGTACATATGTGTATGTGTTTATGTATCTATGTATATGCATCTCGAATTAAAAGGCTTGGATCCGAGATCTGGTTTTACAATGATGCAGATGCATTTTTAGCTGAACCACATGCACCTTCAGCTGAATCAGACGCACTTTTGACAGAACTATATACACTTTTATTGAACTATGTGCACTTTTGGCTGAACCATATGCATTTTCGACTGTACTATATTCATTTTGGACTGCACTATATGTACTTTTGACTTAAGTATATGTGCTTTCAGCTGAACCAGATGCACTTTTAGCTGAACCAGATCTACTTTTAGCATAACTTTATGCATACGCACTTTATTGAACTATATTTACTTTTGACTGAATTGTATGCACTTTCGACGGAATTAGATGTGCTTTCAACTAAATTGAATGCACTTTCAACTAATTACACGCACTTTCGACTAAACTATATTCATTTTCGACTGTACTATATGCACTTTTGACTTAACTATATGTACTTTCGACTGAATTAGATTTACTTTCAGCTGAATCAGATGCACTTTTAGCTGAACTATATACATACGTACTTTTATTAAAATATATTTACTTTCGACTGAATTGTATGAACTTTTGACGGAACTAGATGTAATTTCAGCTAAATTGAATGCACTTTCAACTAATTAAATGCACTTTTGACTGAACTATATTCATTTTTGACTGTACTATATGTACTTTTGACTTAACTATATGTACTTAACTGGAAGTGTTTACATAAGACTCATGATATCGATACACTTTCGCCGAGTATTAGGGGATACTTGCATTAGATTCGAGGAAGATGCCTCAGATTAGACGCTGATTTAGTTTCTTTTTCGATTAGTTTCTCGCACGTGTTACTTGTGTAGTTGCGTAGATTTTATTTGTGTTTTTTAGATTTCATGTTCGCAGTGATTTCCCTAGGAGGTTTGGCTTATATCCCACTTCTATGTACTTATTTTTATTTTTTATATACAGGTAGGGGTCTCCCTAACCCCCTCCGATCCGGAGTGTTTTGCACACACACACACAAAAAAAACGTAAAATGTTCTTTTGTAAGTTCGAATCATCACTTCTTTTTACATGTTTCAAGATCTGGCTCAGAAACCACTATATCAGAAACTTGTTCAGATTTTACTTCTAGAAATGGGGATTTATTCAGTTTGTTCTACACTGATGGTAATTACAAAGAAAATGTTCAACTCCAGAATAAAGAATTTGAAAGCCCATAATAGAATATGTCATAGATTAACCTGCTGCATATTACAGTAAGAAGCACGAATGAATACAATCGCCCCAACCCAAATGTTCCAAATAAACCTGGCAAGAACAGAAAAAAGAAAGTTATATATTTGCATTGGAAAACTAATGGAACCTTGGGGTGATCTTGCTATATCATGACAACTACTTACTTGTTTTTGCAATCATCAGAGTTTGGTAGATCAACTGTTATAACTTGCCATGCTAGATGTGCAGCGGCTAGGACTAAAGATGCATAAAATGGCCTTCCTATAAGTTTAGATGGAGAGGGCTATGAGAGATTAGTGTAAAAAGATATATAGTTACAATACAATTTCATGAAACTTAGCTAAGCGTTTTTGAAAGAGCTACGCTACGTTTTTAGCGACAGAAAAAGCGGTAAACGGATCTCTTTAAGTTTTTTTAAAGCTTTGAATGGAGTTGAGTATTTCCATACAAATACTCAGTGGGGACTAATAACTTAGCGAAACTATAATCAAGTAATAACGTGTATGGTAAATTGTATCTCTATATCCTGTAAAAATATACGTCAACCAAATAACAATAGAATAAATGCGAAGTATGATTGTCCATGAATAACATCTGCTAATGCATGTACGCATGCCTTGATCTCAAAGGATCATGTACGACACACTTTCTACATGCGATATTAATAATCATCTTTTAAAGAGAAAACCACGTTGGCATAATTCAACGTGGGAAAACCGACTAGCACACTCGAGCAGTAATCATGTCGGCATACTCCCACAGAAAATTATTTTCATGATATGCTATGAAAATGTCATATTAATTGAATAAACAAATTGTGACAATGCTTTTTCGGCCCACCAACTCATAAACAAATTATTTCTGACAACATGCAACTAATTGACAATGCTTCTTCTTAAATCTCGACTCCGCTCCTAATGATTGTCACCTCCTATAATTTGTTTTAGTGTATAGTTAATATCATATAATATTGGAACATGATCTCATATACACTATAATCCTTTAAAAGTCTTATCAATATTACTTATTAACACATGTTGTTTGTTATTTTTCATCAACTGTCTTAACAATTGAAACATCATTATCTAGGTTTATACATGTCCAAATGACGCGATTCCATGTTTATTATTAATGAATTAGGTATAACATATATTTTTTCCAGAATTTTTACTAACTCATAAATATTTTTTTATGTATATAAAATTGTTGACTGATCTGTCTGTTTTATTTACGATTTCAGTTTCTGTCTGTATTAATATTTATATAATTTTCCAATTAATACATATTGCACTTTTATATCTAATGACTTCAATAATATAGATTGAACATATATGAAGTGACAAGATTTTTTTATATATATAAATAGTGGGTAACACCCACTTTTTATTAATGATATAAAAAGTGGGGGAAAAACCCCCCAACAAAAATAAAAGAACTGTTATAGCTTGAAATGAATAAAGTAAGGACTTGAACATAATTAATGAAAACTTGAGAAAATACAAGTAAATAGACTTTTCTGCAGCTCTTGTTGAACTCGAGTGACCATCTTTGTGATAAACTTTCATTAACCTCTAAAGACTCTCGCCCTTTCTCAACCTTTCCAAATTCCACTCACCTTAAGAGAGAGAGTCTCCACCGCTTCCATCACCTATCTTCGTCTTATTCTCTAATTATCATGACGCACACGAAGGTAAGGCACCCCCTTTGCCTCTAGCTTTATTATTGCCTTTAGTTCATTTGAAAAATCGTTGATATTATATGAGGTTCTCATTTCGCAGGTAGAACCAATTTTTACAAGTAGATCTGCTCCAGTCTTGCCTTCTCGTTCAATAAAACTCAAAAGATAAGTTTTCTCTTTTAATAATTGCTGAATCTTGTTGATAATAGAGATGATAAACCAAGTCCCCTTTATAATATTAAGCTGTTTAGAATCACTTTCTATTACTAAATGATTAGCATCAATCATTTGGAGACCATATAGAATTGCTTTTGCTTCAGACTGAAGCCCAGATTGGCTCACAACTTTGTTGTGAAACCCTAGAACAAAACCTCCAAATTGATTTCTTAAACGACCCCAATTCTACTTTGATTTGAAGTCGAGTTGAAGCTGTCATACGTGTTTAACTTCATGTAGCCGCTACGAGTAGTTAACCATTTTACCACCTTAATAATCTTCTTAGCATTAATAGCCTTAATGGTGTTTATATTTTCCCATCCCCACTTTTTAGGAAAGAAACTTATTATTTGCAGAGCATTTGTGAATTTGCATTTTAATCTCAGATATAATATTATTCTCACTCATATGAATATCCTCGAATTTACTAGAGCACCTTCCTTTTCAAATGCACCATAGAATAAAAATAGGTAAAGCTTTGCAAAGAATATTTACCAACTTGCTATGCTTAGTGGTATCTAGCATCCAAAAAGCAATGCATCTTCCTCTAATACACTTATCTAAGTATTTTATACCATGTAGTTTAGCAAAATAATTCCAAATGTTCTCTGCTATGATACCTTTACTTAGAAAATGTTTTAAGGTTTTCTCTACTTTTTTGCAGCATTCACATCTAGAAGCTAGTTGAACTCCCACTGTCTGTACCAAATTATCAACTGAAGTGGCATTATTGAACACTCTCCAAGCAAAGCAAGAAACTTTTAAAGGTATTCAACTATTCCATAACATTTTATAAATTAAGCTTATATGAGATTTATCTCTAATTAGTTCCCAAGCTGATTTAAAACTGAAATCCCCTGTCTCATTTAATTTACAAATCAATTTATGTGTAATATCTCGTTGATGGTCAATATTAGAAACAAATGAATGCCTGCTATTAATAGGAATATTTCTAATTATAGCTTCTCTATCCCAACCGCCATTTCTAGTCAAAGTATTAGCTCCCTTTTTTTCCTTAACTTCATTAGAATGTAATTTCTAACAATATTTAGCTTTCATAAAGGTTGACCACAAGTTTTTTTTAGTTCTAAACTGCTACCAAAGTTTAATAGCAAAAGATTCAGAGATACTTTTAAAAGTTCTAATACTCAAAACACCTTCTTCAAAAGGCCTGCAAATGTGTTTCCACTTTACCCAATGATATTTGTTTTTTTCCTTCCACTTGACCCCGAAAGAAATTAGCCAATAATTGATCCACTTTTTTAATCACTTGCAAAGGAGGATTCATTGCAGCTAATGTATAAACTGGCATAGTAGTAAGAACATATTTTATTAGAGTAAGTTTACCTTCAATATTTAGATGTTGAGTTCTCCATCCTGATATTTTCTTTCTTATATTTAGAATCAAATCATGGAACATAATGCATTTTTTATGGCCTGCATACATCTGGCATCATAGGTAAGTAAATGGAGGCTTTTTTATTTTAATATTTAGCAAATTGCAAGTTTCTTCTTTTTTCTTTCCTTCCACTGCTTTAGAAACATAAGCAAAACTTTTATCCAGACTTATCTCTTGCCCATAATCTTCATTGTATTGAAATAGAACTTTTTTAACTCGCTTGGTGGAGTAGATCTTAGCTCCATTAAAAATAATAATGTCATCTGCAAAGGCTAAGTGGGTGGAGTTCCCAATGTAGATTTAAAAGACTTTCATCTTTTATTAAGCATAAGTCCATTGAGTTTTCTTGATAAAAATTCATAACACAATATAAATAGACTAGCTGAAATAGGATCTCCTTCTCTTAGTCTATTAGTAGGACAGAAGAACCCTATAAGAGCACCATTAACCAAGATAGAAGCACCATTATTAGCATTTAATCTCCAAATTCTGTCTATCCAAATCTCAGTAAAACCCATTTTTCTTAAAATGCAAATTAAAAAATGCCAAGAGACCATGTCATAAGCTTTCTTCATATCTATCTTGAGAGCAATACTTTTACCAATAGATTTGTTATTAATAGTGGAGATAAATTCTGGAGCTAAGAGGATATTATCAACAATATCTTTGTTTTTAACAAATCCATTATGATTTTCAGAAATAATACTAGGTATGTGTAGACACGCAAATTTTTCAGCAAATAAAAATAGGGCACGTGTCTCTTATAAAATAAAATATCTTAATTTATATATTAGTATTTTGAAAATCAAATGAATATTATTTTTTGGTTTAAATTATAAAAGCAAGAAATGTCATTTTCTTTGACTATATATTAATTTTTTCTCTCAAACAATGAAAATGCTTATATTTTATTATTAGTTTGTTTAAAATTACAAAGTAATGATAAGACAGAGAATTATTAGATTTAATTATGGACCATTTTGCTTCTAAACTCAAACTATAAGGGGGCATGGAGGACCATTTTTGTCCTAAACTCAAATTATAAGACCATTTTGATCCTAAACTCAAACTACAAGACCATTTTGGTACTAAACTCAAACTACAAGGGGGCATGGAGTACCATTTTGATGCTAAACTCAAACTACATGACCATTTTGATCCTAAACTCAAACTACAAGACCATTTTGATCCTAAACACAAACTACAAGACCATTTTGATCCTAAACACAAACTATGAGGGGGCGATATCACGATAAAGACCACACCAACTACTATAAATAGATGGCCAACCCAAGCCTAAAAGGGGACAAAAAAAAGGAGAAGACAAAGGTGAATCCAAAGTCCAAGAGAAAGAAGCTCTGCCAAATTCAGCCATCAACCTCAAAGCCTTGAAGATCCCCCAAGACTGCTGAAGATCCTTCGAAGCTTCTGCCAAATCCAGCAAGAAATCTGAGCAAATTCAAGTCTAGATCCGCATAAAGCACTCCAAGCAGCGAATCTAGTGTTTGTGAAGACCAAATCTAAACCCACATTCGAAGCTCTTCATCAAGTTTGAAGATCTTTAACCAAACTCATCAACAAATTCAAGGAAAATCCACCATTTGATCCGCAAGAAGCTCCGGAGGCCGCGAATCAAGTGTTCTTCAAGATCAAGCACTCGAAGATCTTCATCAAACCCGAAGAACTTCAAGAAAGCTCATCAACAAATTCAAGGAAAATCCACCATTTGATCCGCAAGAAGCTCCGGAGGCCGCGAATCAAGTGTTCTTCAAGATCAAGCACTCGAAGATCTTCATCAAACCCGAAGAACTTCAAGCAAGCTCATCAACAAATTCAAGGAAAATCCACCATCTGATCCGCAAGAAGCTCCAAAGGTCGCAAATCAAGGGTTTTTCAAAACCAAATATTCGAATATATTTATCAAGCCTGAAGAACTTCAAGCAAGATCATCATCAAATTTAAATAACATCCTCATTCGATCCTCAAAAACACTTCAAAACCATAAATCAAGTGTTTCCCAAGATCAAACTCACAAAGAAGTACAAGTCAATATCAACCTCAAAACTCGAGCAAGTTAACATCTCGATTATCTACAAGCAATTTGAGCCACCAAGAATTCGATTTTGAATAAATTAATCAAAGGATTTATATTTTCTTTATTTTAGAAAATATTCAGAGATTGTACCTGTAAAATATTAAATAAATAAATTATTTTGCTTTCTCCATTTATTTTCTGTCTTGGTATATTAGATAGAAAAATTTGTGTGAAACAAATTTTGGCACACCCGGTGGGACAATTTTTGCCATTCATCTTTTCTCTTCTCCAATCGATCAACCATTCATGGCTCGAAATAAAAATACGCAAATCAGTTACAGCGTGATGACCCAAAGCAAGTCCCCTGTCCAACTATCAACACCCTCATTCCTTGTCATGGATGATAAAAGAAATCGAAATATCCGTAGGGGGAAAAAGGTAGAGGCTAGCTCCGAAGTGAAAGCAAATTTCAAAGGTGGTACATGGGTAAGTGACTCTTCTGATGAAGAAGGCTTGATTGGAAACCATCACTTAGAGGACAACTCGGATTCCATAACAAACACTCCCCGATTAGTTGTTGCTACTTCAACAAACTCAACAAATATGCAAGTAATGGTGATAAACGCTCCTATGGTGGAAGAACAAGTTAATGCAATCGCTGGGACCTTAGAAACTTTAATGAAGGCTTTTAATAAGCGAGACGCTCAGATGGCGATATTGACAGACAGAGTTCAACAATTAGCGGAGCCACACCAAGGGGAAAATCGACGTAGAACTGAAGGAGGTGAAGGTTCTTCAAATGAGGAAAGGCCTTTAGAAATAACGAATGGCGCAATCCCTCTAGAGCAGCTGAAAGAGTTCATACTGGGTACCGTAAAAGGGAAATATGAAGAAGTGGCACATTCCTCCTTCGGCTATGTCAAACCTTACACACGGAGAATCGAACAATTAAGGATGCCTTACGCATATCAGCCACCCAAGTTTCAACAATTTGATGGCAAGGGAAATCCTAATCAACACATTGCACATTTCATCGAGACTTGCAACAATGCAGGGACTTATGGGGACCTCATGGTGAAGCAATTTGTCCACACACTAAAAGGAAATGCCTTCGAATGGTACTGCGACTTGCAACCGGGATCAATTGACACTTGGGAACAATTGGAGCAAGGATTCCTTAATCGTTTCTATAGCACTAGGCGCACTGTGAGCTTGATGGAATTGACAAATACCCGCCAATGGAAAGACGAGCCTGTTGAGGACTACATTCATCGATGGAGGGGATTGAGCTTGAATTGCAAAGATAGACTGTCCGAAACATCAGCAATAGAGATGTGTGTTCAAGGTATGCATTGGGGATTGTCCTACATTCTCCAAGGAATAAAACCAAAAACATTTCAGGATTTGGCAAGTAGAGCTCATGACATGGAAGTTAGTATCTCGACTAGCAGTGACCAAGCTCTCCTACTTCTAGGAACTCAAAAGACTCCAAATAAACAAGATCGAAGGAAATGGATCAAATCTCATGCAATAACTGATAAAAGAGAATCGTTTGTCGTGTCAACTCCATTTCAAAGCCTTCCTCCCATCAAGATGAAAGCTAGCATGAAGAATATTGAAGTTGACAAGCCCAATGTAAATCAAAGAAATGAAAAAAGAAGACTCACGCTAAGGGAGATGGAAGAGAAGGAATACCCGTTTTCCTGACAACGAAGTTCCTCGCATACTAGAAGAACTCCTCGTACTTAAGCTAATCGATCTTCCACAAATGAAATGTCCCGAAGAGGCCGACAAAGTTGATGATACAAATTATTGCAAATTCCGCTGTCTCGTCAGTCACCCAACCTACAAGTGCTTCGTCTTGAAGGAGAAGATCGTACAATTGGCTGGTCAAGGAAAAATCTCTTTGGAGGATGAAGAAATAACTACTGCCAATTACACATGTATCGTTACAAATCCAGAGTCTGAAAGCATGGACGAGACAAGGACAGTCATGATTCAATTTGGATCTTTGCCGCCAATTGCAATCATCATGCAAAACTCGAGTACTGAAGGCAATACTTAATGGACTTATGTTAGCCATACGAGAGGTTCAAGATTATACACCAACGAAGAATTGAGTGAGTTTGAAGAGAAAGAAGACTACCCTTCGAATAACACACAACCACTACAAAATGTCCCAATTCACTCCATTTATGAAGGACAACCTATTTATGAATTCAAGAAAGACGGCCATTGCTTATTTGATGTTTGTGAATGAGAAGATTGTTTGGATGACCAATGGGATGACTTCTTTAAAGACGATGCAGAAGCTAAGGGAAAGAGTAAGAAAAAGAAAACTAAGAGGAAATCAACCCAACAATCACTACGGGAAAGATACGAAGCTAGAGACCCAAGTGTTGGCATGTTGGGTGAGCCATCAGGAAAGTTCGACTATTTTGTCCAATATACCAAAAAGAAAGAAGTGGGAGGATGAACGCCACCCACATGGGAAGATTTTCATAGAGAAGACGAGACAAAAGAAGTCGATCAATCTCTCAACTTTACCAATCCACTTGAAGATTCCTTAGAAACACTCAAATTCGAAAGCGATGGCCAACCTTCGCATGCGCTTGGGTTGTGTAAAGATTTCTGCCTGGAGTGTCAACAATTTCTAAAGAAAATGTATGAGGCTGACGATAAGAAAGTTGGGGTGCTAAAAGAATCCGAAGGGGATTAGTATGTGCAGCGACTCCAAGGGAGAGTAGTTGAAGAAACATCAAATCCAGATATTAGTACGGGAGTGCCTATTGCATACTACTATCGAGGCAAGCCGATCTACAAGTTTAAAGAAGACAACGGTCATTGGTTATGGGATGTTTGCGAGTGTAAAGGTTGCATGGAGGATGGTTACCTTGAAGATGAAGAGGACGAGGACTACTATCTTTCTAATTTATGCAATGTCGCAAGCATAGAGGAGTACACGGAAGAAAGCGAATATGGTTCGGATGAAATTTCGGGAACATCATTTCAAAAAGAAAAGGTGAATCAAGTGGCAGACGTGACAACTATTAACTTCTCTGATGACGATTTGGTGCTTGACACAAAACCTCATAATCGCCCACTCTTTGTTTCCGGATACATGCAAGAGAAAAAGATAAATAGGATTTTACTAGATGGGGGGTCCGCTGTCAATATTCTACCACTGCGTACGTTAAACGATCTTGGAATTCCAACCAACGAATTATCACAAAGTCGTCTCATGATCCAGGGCTTTAATCAAGAGGGACAAAGGGCCGTTGGAAAAATCCACTTAAAACTTGTGATAGATGAAATGGTGTCAAGCGCATTGTTTCACGTCCTTAATGCTAAAACTTCTTATAATATGCTCTTAGGACGACCATGGATTCACGAAAATGGAGTTGTCCCGTCTACACTTCATCAATGTTTCAAATATTGTAAGGACAATGCGGTGAAGAGGGTCATAGCTGATGATAATCCATTCAACGGAGTGGAATCATATTTCGCAGACGCTAAGTTCTACATGGATAAAGGAAAAAAAGTAGAACCATTTGTATCTGCTCCCTCTCTAGGTCCTATAAAAGAAAATGAAAAGATTGACAAAAGAAAGAAGACTGGAATAGATGTTACAAAAGGCAAAACGGGGACTAAGCTCTCATCTCAAACTATTAAGTCGTTAAGTGCTTATAGTCACAAAGGTGGCGACTTAACTTTTCCTATAACATCAATCAAGCAAGTTGGGGTACTTAAAGGATTTGTTAGACCAACACATGGCCCATTAACTAAGCATGGAGATTCATCAAAAGAAGTTTTCAGCCCAAAAGCATACAAAATGCTCGCAAATGCAGGCTATACATCTAAGGAATCAAGCCCCCTTGGAAAACTTACTCCGACAATAATGGGGGAAGAATGTTACGGCCTTAACCAAACTCAGTGCATGTTGAAACAAAAAGGCTACATAGTAAAAGGATCTCATGCGGGGATTGGGTACAAGCCACCTCAACCAGCAAAAATAATCGTAAGAAAGTCAAGCAACTGTTATATCACGTTCGAAGAAGAAGACTCAACACCAAAGTGTGAATCTTGTGGCTCAAATGATTTCGAACCTCGTCGGCAATTATGGGTGGGAGAGCCCATTGTCCAACTGCCTCACTCATCTCGAACTATACTCCAAATTTTTGAAAGGTTAACCATAAGGGGAGGCCCAATGCTCATAGAGTCGACAAGCAAAAGAGAACCTTCACTCGAAATATTGCTCAGAAGAAGAAGGTCGGTATTCGAACGTTTAGGCGTGACCAAAAGAGCTTCAGTATTCCAAAGGTTAACAAGGAGAAAATCAGTTTTTAAGCGCCTGGGGGCATCTGAAAGGAAAACATGGTTCGCTCAAATGCGCCGTAAAAGAACAGTGAAGTCTGTAGAGGGTAATAACATCTTGCAACTAGAAAAAATGGAAATTGCGGAATCCTACCACATCACTCTTATGGATGACGAGGAACAAGTTGAAAGAGATATAGCAGAGGCACCAGAAGAACTTGAAGAGGGCGTCCAATCCACTGTGGATGAGTTAGAAGAAGTAAATCTTGTCACAATGGATGATCCGCGACCAACATACTTAAGTGCACTTTTAACCGATAAATATAAAGAGGGCTACATCAAGTTGCTTAAGGAATTCAAGGATGTTTTCGCTTGGATTTATGAAGAAATGCCAGGGCTGGACCAAAAAATAGCAGTCCACCACCTAGCGGTAAAACATGGAGCACGGCCAGTTAAGCAAGCTCAACGGAGATTTCGAGCAGAATTGGTTCAGCAAATTAAGGTGGAAGTTAACAAGCTCATTGAGGCAGGGTTCATAAGAGATGTCAAATATCTGACATGGATCTCAAGAATAGTTCCTGTGAAGAAAAAGAATGGCCAGATTCGAGTATGCGTTGACTTTTGAGATCTCAACAATGCATGTCCTAAAGATGAGTTTCCGCTACCCATAACCGAACTCATGGTTGATGCTACAACTGGGCATGAAACTTTGTCGTTCATGGATGGATCGTCTGGGTATAATCAAATCTGCATGGATCCACGAGATGAAGAGATGACCGCCTTTTGCACGCCTAAAGGTATCTACTGTTACAAGGTGATGCCATTTGGATTAAAGAATGCTGGCGCGACTTACCAAAGAGCAATGCAAAGGATCTTCTATGACATGCGCTCCACAAGAACATTGAGTGCTATGTAGACGACATCGTTGTAAAGACCAAAAACCACCATCAACACCTCGAAGACCTAGAGGCGGTTTTCAAACGATTACGACGCTTTCAGCTCAAGATGAATCCGCTTAAATGTGCCTTCGGGGTCACATCGGGAAAATTCCTCGGATTTATCGTTCGCCATCGAGGAATCGAAATCGACGAATCCAAAATCGAGGCCATCATGAAGGTACAAGCCCCAAGAAATATTCACGAGCTAAGAAGCCTACAAGGAAAACTAGCGTATATTCGACGATTCATCTCAAACATGGCAGGTTGTTGCCAACCTTTCAGTCGACTCATGAAAAAGGGGACCCCATTCGAATGGGATGAATCATGTGATAATGCTCTTGACGCAATCAAGTCTTACCTAGTAAAAACCCCTGTATTAGGAGCTCCAATTCTTGGAAAGCCTTTACTTCTATACCTTGCGGCACAAGAGCGGTCCATTGGAGGTCTATTAGCCCAAGAAAATAGCGTCGGAAAAGAGAATGCTTTGTATTATCTTAGTAGAACAATGACTTCGTGCGAATTGAATTATACGCCAATCGAGAAAATGTGTTTGGCCTTGGTTTTTGCGATAAAAAAGTTAAGGCATTATTTTCAGGCTCATACAATTCAACTTATATCCAAAGCAAATCCGGTCAAGTATGTTATGTCTAAACCAGTGTGGTCAGACCGCGTAGCCAGATGGGCACTTCTTTTTCAAGAATTTGAAATAGTCTATGTTCCTCAAAAGGCTGTCAAGGGTCAGGTTCTTGCAGACTTCCTTGCTGACCACCCAATGCCCGCTGAATGGGAGCTGTCTGAAGACCTACCTGATGAAGATGTAATGTGCATAGAGGTTCGCCCACCATGATCAATGTATTTTGATGGTTCGGCTAACAGCGAAGGTGCTGGCACAGGGGTCGTGTTTCTAAGTCCGGAAGGAGACGTTTTGCCCTATGCTTTCACTCTCACACAAAAATGCTCAAACAATGTGGCAGAGTATCAAGCTCTCATATTAGGACTGGAGATGGCATTAGATGCAAAACACCAACATATTAGGGTGTATGGAGATTCCAAGTTAATCATAAATCAAGTTCTAAATGAATATGAGGTCAAGAAGGTAGAATTAACACCATATCAAGGCTATGCCGCAAAGCTCATCTCATGGCTTGGCGATGTTACATTAGACCACGTTCCAAGGCAAGAGAACAAACAAGCTGATGCCTTAGCAAAGTTGGCATCCAACATTGCTCTTCCTAACAAACACATGAGTATTCCAATATGTGAAAGATGGGTAATTCCTCCGCAATTAGATGATGAAGAAAGAATTCCCAAAAACAAAGGTGAGAGAGTAGAGGAAGTTACAGCTGTTTCGGTTTTTGAGATTGAAGAGGAGGACTGGAGACAACCACTTATCGACTATTTACAACATGAAAAATTACCTGATGATCGACATAGGAAGATAGATGTGAGACGACGCGCTTCAAGGTTCGTCTACTACAAAGGCACGCTCTATCGACGATCTTTCGAAGGGGTGTTCTTACGCTGTCTTAGTGGAGAAGAGTCGAAACAAGCAATGGAAGAAGCACATTCCGGAGTATGTGGTTCTCACCAATCTGGTCCAAAGCTCCATTTCCGAATTAAAAGAATGGGATACTACTGGCCTAGCATGGTTAAAGATTGCCTCCAGTTTGCCAAAAGATGTCAACCTTGCCAATATCATGCAAATTTTATTCACCAACCACATGAATTTTTACATCCTACGGTTGCATCTTGGCCTTTTGATGCTTGGGGATTAGATGCGATAGGGACCCTGCCAAAGTCATCTGGAGGCCACATTTACATATTAGCGGCTACTGATTATTTCTCCAAATGGGCCGAAGTCGTGCCTTTAAAAGGCGTGAAGAAAGAGACAGTGGTAGATTTTATCAAATCGAATATAATTTTTAGGTATGGAGTGCCACGCTACATCATTAACGACAATGGAACTCCCTTTTACAATAAATTGGTGACAAGTCTATGCGATAAATTTGGCTTTAAGCAACATAACTCTTCCATGTATAACGCACCTGCTAATGGGCTTGCCGAAGCTTTTAACAAGACATTTGGGAATCTGTTGAAGAAGGTCATGGGTAAGTCCAAGCGAGATTGGCATGAGAGGATCAAAGAAGCCCTATGGGCATATAGAACAACATATCGAACATCGACTCAAGTTAGCCCATATTCTTTGGTATATGGAGTGGAAGCCGTCTTGCCTCTAGAGACACAAATTCCGTCACTCGGGATTGCTCTCCAAGAAGGATTAATGCTTGAGGACAATGCGCGCATTCGTCTCGAGGAACTCGAAGCACTCGATGAAAAAAGACTTGATGCACAACAAAGGATGGAGTGTTATCAAGCTCGTATGTCAAAATCATTTAACAAAAAGGTCAAGCGAAGATCCTTCCAAAAAGGGGATTTGGTGCTCGCCGTAAGAAGACCCATCATCATGACACGACGAATGGTAAAGAAGTTCTTGTCAAAATGGGATGGTCCGCACACAGTGATTGAAGTTTATACAAATGGTGCATACAAGTTACGCTCTGAAGATGGTTTAGAAATTGGGCCTATCAACGGAAAGTTCGTAAAGCGCTACTACTCTTGAAGAAATTAAAGACACTCCTTGACGCAAGAGTATAAACTGCATGTTACTCATCGCCCACATGAGTATAAATTGTGTGGCAACAAAATGAACTACGTTTGGCTTGATACTTCACGGGTACGTAGGCATCTTGAGGCTTGCTTCAAGTTCAGTCATACCAACAATAAAAAAAAATCCCTCTCCAAAAGAGATATAAAAAAATAAATGATACTACGTTTGGCTTGATCCTTTCGGAGGGCGTAGGCATATTGAGAAATTCAAGATCAGTCATAAATAAACAAAACAAAAAAATACAAACCCTTTTCAAGTTGGAGAGAAGCTGCAAAGGTAACAAAAACAAATAGCATACGAGAAAGGAAGTGGACATGACACGTTAATCATCAAATTACGTACAAGGATTCAAGAAACAGACTAAACCGCACTTTTATTAAGTCAAAAGTTGTTTGATTACATGGAAATACTCAAACTGCAAGACTCGTAAAGAAAAAAAGTAGTAGTTAAATCAAAGGAAAAAAAATTGAATCCAAGTATTCGGCTCTTCAAGTCAAGTCTTCGATACTTTCAAAAGATCTTTTGTATAGCTCTTTGACTCGTCCTCTTCACATGGATAACATGGACTCTGCCACATATGATCAAAGGGAGCCAACAATGCAAGAATGGAGCTAGTTCTTCTCAAAGTGCCACTCAATAAGCATTCGAGCACAAAAAGTTACACCATCATCACTAGAGTGACAAATTTTTTTTGGTGAACTCCACCTTTTAGCTACATCACAGAAGCTTCTTCACTTCCACCTTCACAAAATGGTACAACACTATCATAGAAATAACTTTCGAAGTTCACAGGACCGCAGCCTCACAGCTACAAAGAAAGAAACAAAAGTATCGTCTCCACTTTCACCATGTCGTGATGTTTTTCTTTGCAAGATCGCCTTGCTACATTACCTTCATTAGTAGACATGAAAATCAAGCCTCGACTTCTTTCCCAAAGAGAATGGCTCCACCAGCCTTAACATTGAAGAGCTTAAAATACCACTGTGGCGTCTTCTACTCGACAAAAGAAGATACAGTGCGTACTTGCGGCTCTTCAGTTCATTGCGTTATCCCGAGGGTTATGTTGTGATAAAATATTTTTGAATCCATTAAGTACAAGACATTTGCAAATCCAAGACCCAATATCACTGCTAGACTCATTGTGTTGCATGCTGACTTTGGGAAGTTGTAATTCTGATGTTACTGACTCCTCTGGTGGATTGAAGAAGCGAAACGGTGGATGCTAATTTAAGTGCAAGGATTGTTGGCTCATTTCTACATGGGGTCCACTCGGTGTAATTGCGCCGTGTATTCATCCAAGAGCACCTTTGCTATAGGAGGTTCACTAATTTAAACGCCTAGTCTCTACCAACAAACATGTTGGGGCATCACCAAGTCCCACTAAATTCACTTGCACATCACAACAGTGTCATTCTTTCTACAACTCGACAAGCTACAATGACTACAAGTTCTAAATCTCTTGGTTTGAACTCCTTGATTCAAGAATTGGGACGAACTCCGGGTTCCTTTTGTTATCACCTAGTCATTTCCATTTGTTCGCTCGTGACAACTGGACAAACAAAGGACATTTGTCACCAATCCTTCTTTCTCCTGATGATTGAGATCCCAATACCATCTTCTTCAACGCCACTACGGTTCAGCAACTTAATACCAGAAGATAGGTTGCAACTTGCATCAAATATACAGACCCGTCGGTTGTTACTATTAATCACGGGATTTGCCAAACACTACTTATTATCCACCGCATGACTACGCCTCAAGGTCGTTATCGTATCACATCTGTATAGCAGCACTTTTGTAGTCTCCAACAAGAAATACTGAGGCTTCTAACCAAGTTCGAAGGAAAAAGGGCTTAGCCAGCATTCTCTAACCACTGAATTGGGCGACGTCTTCAAGGTGCATCTTTATTCGGCTTGCAGTATACACGTCTTTAAAGTTCCCTACCTTGGCTCCTTTCCACCACATCATTCTATGCAAGCTCAAATCACCTCAAGACTGCTGCGCGACCGATCGGAAACCCCAAGGCGATGATCTCCTTTTTTGCAGGATCACTTTCTAACAAAAGTTTCACATTCTCGAGCTCTTCTTCAGTGATAACCATCAACTTTCAAGTGTTGAAAACGAGGCCCACGAACAAGCAAAAAGACACTGCAAATAAAAGAAAAGAAATCCATTCAAACTCCACATATACATTTTGTTGAGTTGTGGAGCCAAATGAGGTTTGACCATGTTTTCTAATTATCCCACATCACTTGGAATTGTAATATGACCCACTAAGGGTTCTATTTATATGCCCCAATATCTTGTATTTTAATTACACCTTTACACAACACCTCTATATTATAAAGAGAAGAGTTCTATTTGCGAGAGAACCATAGCTTGTAACTAGGCTAGATTACGATTGTAATCCTCTTAATAATACTAAGTGCCACGTGTAGCGGCCCGGAGACGTAGCCAATTTGGGTGAACTCTGTTATCAAAGAGTGTGTGCTCGGTTTAAGTTTTCTGTCTTTCTTTGTGTTCGCCTGTATCGACCCTAACAAGTGGTATCAGAGCTGAGGAAGATCGATGGCGAAAGAAGACAGAACCGCACACGGGATCGAGAAGTTCGACGGGAAGGACTTCGCATTCTGGAGAATGCAAATATAGGACTACCTCTATGGGAGGAAGATGCATCAGCCACTTCTCCTTGAGGAAAGGCCGACTACGACCACCGAGGAGGCGTGGAAACTCTTAGACCGACAAGTGTTGGGAGTGATCCGCCTAACACTATCTAGGAGTGTAGCACATAACGTCGCAAGAGAGACGACGACGATGGGGATGATGAAGATCCTCACCGACATGTATGAGAAACCATCCGCGAACAACAAGGTACATCTCATGCATAAGTTGTTCAACCTACGCATGGCTGAGGACACACCTGTCGCAAATCACGTGAACAAGTTCATCGACACCGTAAATCAGTTGGATGCGGTGGAGATAACTTTTGAAGACGAAGTGAGAGCCCTTATACTGCTAGCCTCTTTACCGAACAGTTGGGAATTCATGCGAGCTGCTGTTAGCAACTCAATTGGAAAGGAGAAACTGACTTACAACGGCATCCGAGATCAAATACTCGCTGAGGAACTCAGGAGATTAGACATGGGTATAAGAAGTTTGACAGTTTCATGGCGGATACCGGGTTTGAAAGAAGTGATAGTGATCACTGCTGTTTCGTGAAGAGATTTGAGAACTCTTCGTGCGTCATTCTACTACTGTATGTAGATGACATGTTGCTCGCCGGGTCGAGCCTTGTTGAGATTAACAAGGTGAAGCAACAGTTGGCGAAACAGTTCGAGATGAAGGATTTGGGTGCCGCAAATCAGATCCTCGGTATGAGGATATCCCGAGGAAGGGATGGGTCCCTGTTTCTGTCGCAAGCCGAGTATGTGAAGAAAGTATTGGCACGGTTTTGCATGAGTGATGCCAAAGCTGTAGGCTCACCGCTAGCAGCACACTTTAGCTTGTCGAAGAAACAATCACCCTTGGACGAGGAAGAAAAGGATCGTATGTCGAACATACCCTACGCTTCAGCAATTGGTAGCCTGATGTACGCTATGGTGTGTACAAGACCGGACATTGCCCATGCAGTGGGAGTTGTCAGTCGTTACATGAGTAACCCGGGCAAGCACCATTGGGAAGCTGTGAAGTGGATATTGAGATATCTCTCGGGTACCGTTAGTTCGGCATTATGTTTCCGAAAGACCTCAGAAGGCCTGCACGGCTATGTGGATGCTGACATGGCCGGTGATCTGGACAGCCGAAAGAGCACAACGGGATGTGTTTGTACCTACGGTGGTACTGCTGTGAGTTGGACATCTAAGTTGCAAAAGATTGTTGCATTGTCGACCACAGAGGCTGAGTACGTCGCGATGACGGAAGCAAGCAAAGAGATGATTTGGTTGCAAGGTTTCTTAGAGGAGCTCGGTCAGAGCACCGACAAGGGAGTTCTGCACTGTGATAGTCAAAATACAGTTCAGCTAGCTAAGAAATCTGTATTCCATTCACGCACCAAGCACATACAGATTCGTTACCATTTTATCCGGGACGTTCTAGAAGATGGAATCTTCGCGCTAGAAAAGATTGAGGGCGCTAAGAACCCCGCCGATATGCTAACGAAGACTGTTACAATCGACAAAATGAGTAACTCACCGATGACGGCAGAGTATCAATTACTATACAAGGATACCGATGGAAGCATTCTGCTCGGTGGAGCACAGTGAGTTCGGTGGTCGGGGATAATTGGAGTTCTTTTGAAGCACTCGACATTTGACTCCAAGTGGGAGATTGTTGAGTTGTGGAGCCAAATGAGGTTTGACCATGTTTTCTAATTATCCCACATCACTTGGAATTGTAATATGACCCACTAAGGGTTCTATTTATATGCCCCAATATCTTGTATTTAATTACACCTTTACACAACACCTCTATATTATAAAGAGAAGAGTTCTATTTGCGAGAGAACCATAGCTTGTAACTAGGCTAGATTACGATTGTAATCCTCTTAATAATACTAAGTGCCACGTGTAGCGGCCCGGAGACGTAGCCAATTTGGGTGAACTCCGTTATAAAAGAGTGTGTGCTCGGTTTAAGTTTTCTGTCTTTCTTTGTGTTCGCCTGTATCGACCCTAACACATTTTGCATGATAGTTTGTCTATGAGGTATAAAAATATTAGCCTCGCAATCATGACCACTTCCAGACATGAAGTTTGTATGATTCGAAATCTGTCAGCAACATTGTTCACCTCCGCAATGTCCCTTTTCTCTTCGAAATAACAGCCTAAAGTTTACTGGTGCGACATCAAACACACAAAAACAAATTGTGGATGAAATTAATAAAAAGAAATCGTCCATCAACGCCCCGTGCGTATAAATCTCCCCCAAGCCAGTAATAAATGAGACAAGCTACATCATCGACTCTTTTTGCAACTCCATCAACTTTGGAGACAACTCCGAAGAGCAGAACCAACCTCTGCAGCTAAACTTTGCGTCTGGGGGAGAGTAATTTTCTACACGATTCGTGGTGTAATCTTCACAAGTCTCCAGGATGCCCTCTGCCCACAATTATTATTATTTTCACCTGCTACGGAAACCAAAAGGAAAAAAAAACAGCATGTCTTCGTCCTCGCTGCTACAGGGAATCATCACTCGCTGCTGCAGAGATTCGTGCCTTATCCGTTGTTTGCGTACTCTGTAGACACGCGCACACACACACAAAAAAAAACGAACCCAGCAACATCTCAGTCGTCCTTGACCTCCTCACCAAGCTTCCCAACAAACTGGATACATCTCCGAGAAATAAAATGAGGAAAAAGAAAGGAAATGCCAGACTACATGTGAGCCAAATTAGGGAAATAAAAAAAAAATCATTTCAATTTTCCTCGCGATTTGAACCATTTGGTTTCACTATGGTAGTGGAAAATGAATTTGCTTTGCGGTGGGAACTACTTATAGCAAAAAAAAAAGTGATCAAAGAAACGGTGCCACTGCCATTAGAAACGTTAGATGCTGGATTTAATTCCAAAGTTTACAAAACCATAATTATGGTACTAAATTAATTTTGAAGGTTATAAATTCTTAGCCAAATCTTCAATTTTAACCGATTCCTAAAAGGAAAAAAAAAATTGATGGTGAGAGTTTACAAACGTTACACATTCTTGACCATTAATAAAGGAGAATAAATTTTCAAAGGTTACAAAGACCTTATGTAACCTCACAACATGTGGATTTCTTTTAATAAGTTGCAGTCAAAAATAGGGGGACGGGCTTTACATTTTGTAGTTCATATAAATTGCGAGTTTTATTTGCTTTAAAAGAAACCTTAAATCATATTTACTTCTAGAAAAAAATCGAGACATGTTCATTTCAAACGAAAATTTCTTATAAACAAGTCTCGAAGGGGGCATTTGTAGACACGCAAATTTTTCGGCAAATAAAAATAGGGCACGTGTCTTATAAAATAAAATATCTTAATTTATATATTAGTATTTTGAAAATCAAATGAATATTATTTTTTGGTTTAAATTATAAAAGCAAGAAATGTCATTTTCTTTGACTATATATTAATTTTTTTCTCTCAAACAATGAAAATGCTTATATTTTATTATTAGTTTGTTTAAAATTACAAAGTAATGATAAGACAAAGAATTATTAGATTTAATTATGGACCATTTTGCTCCTAAACTCAAACTATAAGGAGGCATGTAGGACCATTTTTGTCCTAAACTCAAATTATAAGACCATTTTGATCCTAAACTCAAACTACAAGACCATTTTGGTACTAAACTCAAACTACAAGGGGGCATGGAGTACCATTTTGATGCTAAACTCAAACTACAAGACCATTTTGATCCTAAACTCAAACTACAAGACCATTTTGATCCTAAACACAAACTACAAGACCATTTTGATCCTAAACACAAACTATGAGTGGACGATATCGCGATAAAGACCATACCAACTACTATAAATAGATGGCCAACCCAAGCCTAAAAGGGGACAAAAAAAAAGGAGAATACAAAGGTGAATCCAAAGTCCAAGAGAAAGAAGCTCTGCCAAATTCAGCCATCAACCTCAAAGCCTTGAAGATCCCCCAAGACTGCTGAAGATCCTTTGAAGCTTCTGCCAAGTCCAGCAAGAAATCTGAGCAAATTCAAGTCTAGATCCGCATAAAGCACTCCAAGCAACGAATCTAGTATTTGTGAAGATCAAATCTAAACCCACATTCGAAGTTCTTCATCAAGTTTGAAGATCTTTAACCAAACTCATCAACAAATTCAAGGAAAATCCACCATTTGATCCGCAAGAAGCTCCGAAGGCCGCGAATCAAGTGTTCTTCAAGATCAAGCACTCGAAGATCTTCATCAAACCCGAAGAACTTCAAGCAAGCTTATCAACAAATTTAAGGAAAATCCACCATTTGATCCGCAAGAAGCTCCGGAGGCCGTGAATCAAGTGTTCTTCAAGATCAAGCACTCGAAGATCTTCATCAAACCCGAAGAACTTCAAGCAAGCTCATCAACAAATTCAAGGAAAATCCACCATATTATCCGCAAGAAGCTCCAAAGGTCGCGAATCAAGGGTTTTTCAAAACCAAATATTCGAATATATTTATCAAGCTTGAAGAACTTCAAGCAAGTTCATCATCAAATTTAAATAACATCCTCATTCGATCCTCAAAAACACTTCAAAACCATAAATCAAGTGTTTTCCAAGATCAAACTCACAAAGAAGTACAAGTCAATATCAACCTCAAAACTCGAGCACGTTAACATCTCGATTATCTACAAGCAATTTGAGCCACCAAGAATTCGATTTTGAAGAGATTAATCAAATGATTTATATTTTCTTTATTTTAGAAAATATTCAGAGATTGTACCCGTAAAATATTAAATAAATAAATTATTTTGCTTTCTCCATTTATTTTCTGTCTTGTTATATTAGATAGAAAAATTTGTGTGAAACAGTATGACTTCAGATAATCAAGAGTTCATAATTTTAGCGATGACTTTGTTGAAAAAAGTGCATACACTTATGGGTCTATACTTAGTAAAAGAGTTAGAAGTATTATTCTTGGGAATTAAAGCAATTAAGGTAGAGGACATAACTTTAGGAAGTTCTGAACCAACAAAAAATTGTTCCACTGCTTTAAGCAAGTCTTCTTTAATATATTCCCATGCTGCTGTGAGAAAATACCCATCAACTCTAGGCGCACTGCTTTTATTTAGGTCCCAAATGGCTTGTTGAATTTCCTCCAAAGTGATGTTAGCACATAATTTTTCATTTTGCGCATTTTGTTACTGGTCTAGTCATTAAATGCAGACGTTTGTACTCTTGTTGAGAATTTAAATTAGCAGCTAAAAGGCCCTTAAAAAAGTTTACAGCCTCTCTTGGAATTTCATATTTTTCGGTCAACACTAGCCGTTGACTGCTGGTGATAGAATTAATTACACTTTTACCCCTTCTTTTCTTAACCTCTCCATGAAAGAATTTAGTGTTAGTATCTCCTTCTTTAACCCACTTTTAGTTTGCTCTTTGATTTCAAAAGTCTTCTTCAATCTATAGTCTGTAGTTCAAATTTGCATAAGCTTTATTAATCTCAATTTTATTTGCACAGGAAGGATCCTCTTCAAAGGCTTTCTCAGCTCACAATACCTAATCTTCAGCATCAATAACTTTTGGAACACATTGCCAAATGTCTATTTGTTCCACTCAATAACACTTTCTTAAATTTTTTAAGATTTTGAGTTAGACAGTATAAATCATTCCCTCTTTCATGAAAACTCAAGTTAGCTTTGATAATCTCCATAAAATCAACATGTTGCACCCAAAATTTCTGGAAAATGAATTTTCTTACATTGTGGTCCAATTCAGTTTTACAAGTTAAGAGCAAAGGGTTATGATGTGAATTAGTTTTACTCAAGTGTTCTAGAGATATGCCAAAAAAGAGAGTATAACAACTTTAATTCACACAAACTTTGTCAATTCTTTCTTGTATGGAACCATCCCCATCTCTTTTGTTCCACCAAGTGAATCTAGACCCTTTGTAGTTTATCTCTTGGCACCCTAATTTAGTAATACAGTACAAATAGGCAGCAGCAAAATTTAAATTGATAGGTAGCCCACCAACTTTATCTTCCTCAGCAGAAACGGTGTTAAAATCTACAGCTATAAACCAAGGCTCTTGAGTGTGATTTTGAGCCAAGAAATCCCATAGAATCTCTCTTTCTACAGAAGTGCATTTAGCATAAACAATAGAAAATAGAATAGACTTGTAGATAGATGACACTTTAACATCAAAATTGAGGCATTGATTATTTTGGTTTCTCAGATTAACATTCAAATATTCATAGTAGAAAACCCATATTTTATTTTCTTCTTGAGCTAAGGCTTTGTCAAAGCCCAAAGCCACTTTGAAATCTTCTATACTGTTGTTTTCTACCATAGGGTCAATACATACTAGCAACATAATTTTGTTCATCATACATAAACTTTTGATTCTTCTGCAAGTAGCTTTATTTTCCATAACGCTAACATTCCAAATAAGTGATGTAATCATTAATTATGCATCTTTCTTTCTCCCACATTAGAGGATCTAAGAATCATGGAGCTTCCAATTTTTCCTGGTTTTTTTGTCAGGCAAACTCCTTTTTTATTGCTTTTTTCTTTTGGCTTTTAGACTGAACTTTTTCCCAGTTAGTCTGCTTTTCAACATTGGGGTCACTATTATATGAGTTAATGGGCTCTGTTTGAGTACCTAGATGAATAATCATATTTAACTCTTTTCCCCAATCCTCTTCTAATCTTCTTATATCATTATTTGAAAGCACTTATAAACCTTGTTCTTCTCCTTTTTCAAGTTCCTCAATATTATTTTTTAGTATATCATCTTCAGCTGTATCTTGGCCAGACTTATCACATATTATTTCTTTTATTTCCTCATCTGAGTTGTCTAGAATAGTAACTAACTTTTTCTCTTGTGTAGGTGATTTTTCTTGTGTTATTTTGGAAGAGCTTGTAGAGGGCAAGTGCAACTTTCTTCTCATAACCCAATCTTTGGTACTTTCCTTTTTATCATAGTTTGGTAGTTTGTATAATTTGGCATCTCTTTTGCTTTTATTTTGATTGCCCTCTTCAGGAGTTGTAATAATTTCTTTCTCAGATTTGCTTTTATCTTTTTCTTTGTCTCCTCTTTTTTGCTTCACCATTTTCCGTATGTTTAAACTAGCAATCTTTAATGGTATGCCCTTGCTTAAAATAGTAGTTGGAGTAATCAGGTAAATGCTCATAAGTGCAGTATTGCCAAAAGCCGTAGTCTCATCCATACCCTATTCTAACCCTCTCAATAAGTTCTTGAGTAAGGTCTATTTCCCCACAAATCTTGGCCAAACCCGGTCTAGATAACTTAGAAAAAGCTTCATCAACTTTAAGGGGGACCCCAAAAGCTCTTACAATTGAGAAAATACTTGACATATTATAGAGATGAATAGGTAGCTTAGGTAAAGAAATCCAAACACGTGCTACATGAGTTTCAAAATCCGGGTCAAAATCGTAAGTCCATTTGAAAACTCTCATAGGATATTGTTTTATATAACAAATATTCTTTAGCCAAATTCTAGTGAAATTGTCTTCATGAAAGCAACGAATTAAATATACTTAGAGTCAAACGTACCAATATTATAGGCAGCTTTTAGGTCTAACTTACTGAAAAGTTTTCTTATAGTCTCCATATCTGGTTTACCATGAGTAAAATTGCCAACAATGGTGTACTTAAATGGTTCCGATAGAGCTTTGACGTCTTCCATAGAAAATTCAATAAGAGGCTCACCTCTATACGTGCCAACTTCTTTTAAATCGATTTTGTGATTTTTGGATTTTGAGCTAACTATAGAAGTGCAGGATTTAGTAGGAGGGGGATCGGGGGACATAAGTTGGAACGTTTTAAGTATGCATAGAGAGTTTATCCCTCTCCGGTAGAGAGGCTGCCATGCTGCCGCCAAAGAGAGAGAAAGTAGTATGTTTTTTGTTTTTTTATTAAGTGACAAGATGCCTACCTCCTAACCCTTGTTTTTGTTTTGACCTTAACTGGGCACATATACCTCCTTTTTATTTACTCCTTCTTATTGGCCCAATCTTATTATATTGTTACTTTAAACTTGCTCTCACTCTTTAACGTAACTATGTATATAGTGTATAGTATATAATACAGTATGCAGACCATTTGTAAGCTTAGTATTGTTTATATAGGGCAATTTTTTCTTTATAATATTACTAGCATGGTGGCCCACGCTAGGCGTGGGTCGGTTTTACCAACGATTTCACAAAAGAGTAAATTTGACCAGTGACAATATTAGAAGATACAGTATTAAAACATATTTGAGGCATACAATATGTCGTCACCGGCCCATGCAATGCACAGTTAGATTGGTAAATAAAATAATACTACTACTTGTTTATGTCATCCGAAAATCGACAAAAGATATAATACAATGCTTAATTGTCGATTTAAAACAAAAATGTTTACCTTTTTAGATGCAAAGTAAAGGAAACAAGGAAAATCGAGGACAAAAGTTATATGAGCATCATGGTGCCTCAAAACCTATGTCTTTACGATATGAGAATTATGTTGAGGTATCACAAAGCCACGAGAATACTTATTTCATTTAATTTAATACTTATCATTGTTTATTCTACTTAATTAAATATGTGTTAATTTGCAGAAAGGTTCGCAATTTCCCCATATTGATACGTTTTAGGAGACTTATACAAATTTTTGAAAAACACTTTTAGAGAGAGAAAGAGAGAGACGACTAGGGTGAATAACCCTAGTCGCCGTATTTTGTATGGCTATCGCCAGCTCGTCACCGGAGAGAGACAAGAAGATCGGAATTATGAAAAATGATCAGCTCATTGAACCAGACTCACCACCTAAGAAATCCTTTGCCTCTATTGTTAACAGTGTACCCACGAAACCTAAGATCGATTTAAAGGAAATAGGATCATATAAAAGGGAGCCTATGATTCAATTCTCTATGGAGGATGTTAAGGCTTTATCGGAACCCTTCAAGTATACGATTGTCGGAAAGTTCTCCCATGGTAATCCCAATATTGATGTGATAAAGAAATTTTTAACTAAGCTAGAGCTTAAAGTCAATTATGACATCGGTATATATAATCACAAGCATATTTTAATGAGATTTTTCCATGAAGATGACTTCAAAGACTGTGGTTATGTAATATATGGTTTATTGAACAAGTTCCGATGTGAACTTTTAAATGGACTTATGATTTTGACCCATGTAAATTAGTTGGTGTGTACAATTAAATCATTGATGTAGATAATAAACTTTATTTCTAACCTTAGAAATGTAGATAGTAGTTTTTTTTTAAATCTCCAATTAAGTTTAACATTAATTTATTACAAGTAAGTCACATGCTACTTAACATTTAGGGGCAGGTGAATCTTATGAAGGCTAAAAGATATACAAGTGTTGCTCAAGAGATTAAAGATGAGAATAATCATAATTTTCTAGATAGAAAAGTTTTGTTAAATTGCAAGGTGTTCTGAAAAATTGGAGTGTTTGTAGATTAATGTGGGTTTTTACTTGTGTTTTTGAGTGTCAAATGCTGAAGCAATTTATAATTCTGAGGTGCAGTAAGGGTGGATTAGCCTATAAATGTGACATCTGTTTTGATGGTTACTAGAGGGTTATTTGCTATTGTCAGAATTTTGATCGGAGATGGATAAGTACAACATTTCTATTGATGGGAAATTGGCTCACCAGAAGCATTCAGAAATTAGTCTAAGTACTAGAATTGATGTTTGGTGAAGCCCTTGTTCATAGATAATTTCCTAGGTTCATTCTCATGAGTCATGACATATGTTGTAATATATAATAACTCGTTTTATTTTCTTTTTTATGTTGTAGTTTGGTAAGTTGCAGTGCCTTTGCTGTAGTTGGTTGATTCTGTGGTTCATAATTTTTTAATATTGACGTAAATAAATAAATATATATATATATATATATATATAAAAAGAAATATATGTCTTCACACCGTAATTAGAAAAACTTTTGCGCTTGTCAAACTGCGAACGAGTCATCTATCATTACAATCGTGACTGCAAATGTTCAAACAAGTTAAGAGTGGTTCATATTTGTTGAAATGTTCCACTGCCGTGAACCGTTTATAGCTGTTTGAACAACTTGGATACCTTAACTCTTTACTTCTTTCAGATTTTATCATTAGCTCAATAGTCGTTAATTATATTCCTCACTTAACTTCTTTTATGAAATTGCATTTATCTTCCGGGTCTTCTTTTTTGTCTTGAAGTTCTGTTGACACTCATATTCTTGATTAGGTTTTCACTTTTAATCCAACCATTTAAGTAAAAACTAGTCAAATCGTCCAAACTAGATCAGAAGTATGAAAACTGTGTAAGACACTTGTACACGAGTTTTAAAAAACCTGCTCAAATAATTTTTTCTAGGCCACAATCCTTAGTGCAGTCACTTATCAAAGCCATTATTACAATTAATAAGTTCACTTCATTCTCTTTGTCTTATCAAAAAATAAAAAATAAAATCAGCGTACCTTTTGGCGAGACTACAGAATTATGAGACATGCCTCATACTCGACTTCAAATAAAGTTGCCAGTACTTCTTGATTGTTTCTGCAATACTATATGAGAAGCCAATGTTGTAAATATTGTTCAATCCTCCCACCAGTTGGGATATCTCTTTTACTAGATGCATGGTCACTCACGTTGTCGCCTTGTATTATTACAAAGATCAGTTGATTATTGTCCCATAACTAAAATATTGTCACGTGGACTCGACACAAAAGTGATAGCAACATCCAATTCGATTTTTTTAGGTTATGCTCTCAAGTTTTCTCCCACGAGAAATGACTAATATGGCATTATAACTAGATCAAAAATATTTCGCCGAGATTACTTTGGTTATACCAATTGATGATGCAGCTCGCCGTAAAGAATTGAAAAAAAGCACAGGTGCCAATCAAAAGAAATGCCATAGTCGCATCATGCTTGCAAGGCAATTCTATGCTTACATGCTAGAGTTGGAAAACAGAGAAAAAGCTAAAATTACATTATTAAACAAATGAGTTGCCTGAGTGGTCAAATGAGTGGTACGACGGGTCAGTGACTCTATGTACCCAACTAACCATCAAGGCTTATAAACTCTAACACCTCAAAACTGAGGGTTATAATTGACTATCATAGAATAAAATTAAAAATTTAGTAATCGCTGGTACTTCGCTTGGAAAATAAACTTTCACACGAAATTTAGGTCATTCTTTTTAGCATCCTTGCATCGGTATAGCAGTTAATGGGAGGAGTGGAAAACTGGGATAACGTGAAGAGGTAATTTCTTGTGCAAGATTATCCCACCAGTTTCGCTCACATCCAGAGTGTCCCTTCCAATTGAACCATCTGGAAGCTTCCAATCAAACCAGTGCAAGAGATTTGCGAGAATATATTCCATAGCAGTATTTCCAAAGGATATACCAGGGCAACCTCTCCTCCCACCCCCGAACGGGGCATAATTGAAGTCTTTCCCACCTAAAAAATCAACCGAATAGTTTTCAAATCTTTCAGGGAGAAACTCTAGTGGCTCTTCCCACAATTGAGGATCTCTTTGGATGGCCCATACATTGATCAACAACATTGTTTTCTTGGGAATATCATACCCTTGTAGTTTCACCTCTTCACTTGACTCCCGAGGAAGCAGAAAAGGGGTTGGAGCATAAAGCCTGAGAGTCTCTTTCAATACACATTTTAAGTAGGGCATGCCTTCGATATCCTCTTCGTCTATATGCGTTTTGTGACCAACCACTCTTCGTACTTCCTCTTGGGCTTTCTTCATTTTCCTTGGGTTCTTCATTAGCAATACCATTGCCCATTCCAACGTAACCGCTGGACTACCAAGTCCCCCCGTGAAAATGCTCTGCAATATTTGGCAATACTTACAAAAAATTATTATCCACGTCTTATGACAAATGTGTTGATTATTGTAATTTTGTTGTTCTCTATTTTTAATCCATTTACAAGGCAACTGATTTCTAATAATTTTGGAAAAGCAATAAAACAAACCAGTCCCGGAAGTAGTAAAGTAAACTAATGTTGATGTTGAACCATGAGTTCAATAATTGATTTTGATTATAAGTGTGATTATGATTTAATGATTTTATATTTCGATGATATAATGTTTGATTTTTTCCAAAAATCTAAAATATATATTTCAGGAATTAAAATGATGAGCACTCAATAATAAAGCCAACGGTTCAAACGAAAGTCGATTGTGAGTCCGAACGAGCAAATTACGAGTGTTTCAAAAAGTAGGAAAATCAGTTCAGAAATCTAAATCGATCGAGATATAGTCCGATTGATCGAAAATGGTCCAAAAAGTTCCAATGAATCTCGATCGATCGAGATGCAGTCCGATTGGTCGAAATTATAGCAGTACAATTTTTCTTTAGAAATCTTGATCGATCGAGATCAGCCCGATCGAACGAGATTCAGTCCGATTCAAAAAAGTTACTTTTTGCCTTTTTGAAAACAAGTCATTATCCATTGGATAATACACCCAACAACTCCAAACGGTCATCTATGGACCAATGGACATTTTGGCTCTTCAAATACACCCCAATCCCTCTCCAAAATACACCAATCACCATCC
This sequence comes from Primula vulgaris, assembly GCA_963920805.1. Classification (NCBI taxonomy): domain Eukaryota; kingdom Viridiplantae; phylum Streptophyta; class Magnoliopsida; order Ericales; family Primulaceae; genus Primula; species Primula vulgaris. The sequence continues at coordinate 28,101,476 of OY987215.1, read as the reverse complement.
CTTAATCTCTCTCTATCAAAAACACAAAAAACTCCATTGTTGAACAAAAAAGCTCAAAAAGGGAAAAATAAGGAGAAAAGTGATCAAGCTCAAACAACATCAAAAACTCACAAATTAGCTTATTTAGAAGTAATAAAATAGTGAGTGTAGTTACAATGTTGTAACAAAATTGTAAAGAACAAATTATAAGCTCATTTGTGAGTGGGTGTTTGGGTAGAAGCTTTTAAGCCAAATTGTTGGTTAAAAGTTCTAGGTTAAACACTTGGGTACTCATAGATTGAGGGGGAGTCGTTGACTCGTCTTTTGTGTACTCTTGCACTTGTATCAAGATTGTATCCTCGGGTAGAGGGTGAGCAAATCGGTTGATTAGCTCGTTAGGATTTGTAATTTTGGGAAGAAGATTATAGTGAACTACTTGGTAGCGTGAATACCGAGGAGAGGACTAGGCGGGTTTGCCGAACCTCTCTATATCGTGATGTCAATCTGTTCCCTTACTATTTACTTTCCGCAACTTATATTATTTGTGATTGTGCGCATGTTTGAATTTTTTCATAGATTATCATCGCATATTTATTGTCGCAAATATATATTGAGCTAGTTGGGTTATTAATTGCGCTTAGAATTTTAATTCCGCGAAAAACGCCTAAAACCTTATTCACCCCCCCCCCTCTTAGGTTTAGCCGCACGGGCCAACAATTGGTATCAGAGCCGATGCTCTTGCATATAGAAATCTAGTGATTTAGGAGTTTAGATCCCGATGGCTAACGTACTTAATTTTGCTTCCGGTATTGCTTCATCGCCCAATACTCCACCATTTTTTGATGGGGTAAATTATTCGTATTGGAAGGATAGAATGAGTATGTTTTTGCAAAGTTGCAATGTTAAACTTTGGATGAGCATAAAAGTAGGATATTCAGCACCTAGATCCTAAAATAGCGAAAACCCAATTCCCGTAGAGGAATTAAATGACGCTCAACTAGAAGCTTACTCTACTAGCGCTAAAGCAATGTAAGCTATTGCTTGTGCAATTTCACCTAACAAGTACAAAAAATTGTTGAACTTAGAGTTCAATAATTGATTTTGATTATAACTTTGATTATGTGTTTAATGATTTTACGATTTCGATGATATAATGCTTGTCTTGTCCAAAAATAGAAAATGTATATTTCAGGACTTTAAAATGATAGAGCATTCGATAATGAAGCCAAAGGTTCAAGCGGAACCAAAATCGGAGCTAAAACGAAGAAGCTACAAGCATTCGAAGAAGAACGAGAAAACCGAGAAACTGCCAGAAGAAAAACGACCGATCGTCTGGACAAAAACAACCGATCGTTTTGATCCAAAATTCTTCCAGTGAGGTCGTCTGAAAACCGACCGGTCGAAATTCAGAAAACGACCGATCGTTTTCTGAAAACGACCGATCGACTGCAGAAAACGACCGATCGTTTTCTGCATATTTCAAAAACAGCTTTTCAGCTTATTATGGGATATTGCTTAAAACCAATGGATAAAACACTCAACCACTTCCAACGGTCATAAGACAAAACATAGACTTTGCTGGCCATATAAACCACCTCAATCACTCTCCAAGCACATCCATTCATAACCAATTATCATCCTTCAACCTCTCTCAATCAAAAAAAACCTAAATATCACCATTTTGGTGAAATAATTCGAAAAAGAGGGAAATTGAAGAGAAAGCAATTCAAGCTCACACAACATCAAAGAATCACAAATTAGCTTATTTAGCAGCAACAAAATAGTGAGTGTAGTTACATTGTTGTAACAAATTTTGTAAAGAGTGATTTATAAACTCATTTGTGAGCGAGTGATCGGGTAGAGGCTTTGTAAGCGAGTGTTGCTTAAAAGCTCTAGGTCTTTTCATTCGGGATACTCATAGAGTGAGGGGGAGCTTAATCGGTCGATTAGCTCGATAGGATTTGTAATATCCGGAAGAAGATTTTTAGTGAAATACTCGGTAGTACCGAGGAGAGGACGTAGGCCGTTTTGCCGAACCTCTATAAATTGCAGTGTCAATTTCTTTCCCTAAACTTTTACTTTCCGCAACTTATATTTTCTTGCTTGCGTTTAGGACTTCTAGCATTTCATTAACATTATTAAACGCTTAAGCTTAGAATTGCAAAAAGTTGGGTTGTTAGTTGCCATTAAGTTTAATTCCGCGAAAAGCGCCAAAAACCTTATTCACCCCCCCCCCCCCCCCTCTAAAGTTTAGCCGAACGGGCCTACAAAAATTTCCGCTTGTAAAACGGCTAAGGGTATGTGGGATAAGTTAGTAGTTATGCACGAGGGAACTAACCAAGTTAAGGATTGCAAACTCCAACTTTTAGTTCATGACTACGAGCTTTTTAAGATGAGCGAGGGTGAAACTATTTCCGATATGCTTGCTAGATTTACTACTATTACTAATGGATTAACATCTCTTGGTAAGTGTTTGTCTTGTAAGGAAATGGTTTCAAAGGTGATTCAGAGCTTACCCAAAGAATGGGAACCAAAGGTCACCGCAATTCAAGAGGCGCACGACATGAATACATACACCCTTGATGCATTGACGGGTTCACTCATTACTCACGAGATCACCCTCAATAGTCACAAGCCAATCTCGAAAAAGAAGGAGATAGCTTTCAAAGGAACAACTTGTGACGAAATCAATGAGCTATCCGATGACGAGAAAAATTCGATGCAAATCATTCGAATCGTCAAGGAAATACTAAAGCTTAAAGGCAAACGCAAACATAAAGGTAAATCGTCAAATACTTCAATTATTTCTAACAATTTTGTTTGCTATGCTTGTGGCAAGGAGGGACATATGGCGAGAGATTGCGTCAAGAATCGCAAGAGCAAAGGCAAGAAGAAAATATCCGCTTCAAGCTCTAGTGATAGCTCCGACCAAGATGAAGTCGATCATCTTTCTTGCTATGTGGCCTTGGAAGACAAAAATGAGCCTAACCAATCGTCTTCAAGTAAAGTGAAAGTGAAACCGGTGAGGTAAACAATCTATCCTACGATGATTTACTTCATATGTGCGATGTTTACTCTAAAAAGTTTCCTAAACTTTCGGAAAATGTTGAATCTCTTAAAAGGATTAATTCTTCTCTCAATGAAGAAATAAGATCCTTGAAAAGAGATAAAATTGAAAATAAGTCTATTCGAACATCGTCATTCTCTTTACATGATTTAGATGACGAAAAGGAAGACTTGAAAGATAAAAACGAGTTTTTAAAAACCGAGAATGACTCTTTGAAAAATAAAAACGATGAGCTTGTCATTGCGGTAAAGAAACTTGACTTAACAATCTCAAGGTTTTCCAAAGGGATAACCGTGTTGGACGAAATTTTGAGTTGTCAAAAAAATATCAATGACAAAAGCGGTTTGGGTTTCGATTGCAACACTAGTGGCTCAAGCACAACCCGCTTTGTCAAATCTTCTAGCTTGTCTACAACTCCTATTCCGCCTATACAAAAGGTTGTTTTTACACAAGGGAGCACTTCAAGAGTTTTGCCAAACTCTTGCAATGATAGAAGAGGTTTAGGTTTTCAAACCAAAACCGCTCATCAAACTTCTAAAACTTCCTACAAAAAGTCGTATAGTTCTCGTTATACGAAAAAGTCTAAGCATTGTGTACATTGTAGTAGAAATGAGCATATTTCTTCTAGATGACCTTATCGTTTTCATGTTAGTAGAAGCGATTTGAAATGGGTAGTAAAGACCCAAGTCACTAACAATGTCGGACCCAAAAGAAATTGGGGACAAAAAGACAAATCTTGTGTTGTAGGTATCTCCATTCAAAAGGAGAAAATCAACAATTGGTTGACAACACCGGCAAAAGTCATGGAAGTCAAGAAGATCGACTCCACCATAAAGAATGAAGTACCATTGATCGACAAAGGTGGAAGGCATACCAACAAATGGTACCACCTATTTGGACTTGGAAACGCTCAATGCAAATGCCATTAGCGAGCGGACTCGACATCACATAATCGGTATACTCTAATCTATAATATTGACATATATGTGATTAGTTGGGTCATATGCATCATGATAACATTTTTCATGCCTTGTTTTTTCTTTGAAAACCCTCCACATAACCCCATATTTTTTATTTATTGCATTTTGATAATGCCAAAGGGAGAGAAAAATGATATTTAGAGAAATGCGTTTTATTAAAATGGAGGAGATATTTTTCTTGTAAAATCATCATTAGTTTGTCATAATCAAAATGGGGGAGATTGTTGAACTTAGAGTTCAATAATTGATTTTGATTATAACTTTGATTATGTGTTTAATGATTTTACGATTTCGATGATATAATGCTTGTATTGTCCAAAAATATAAAATGTATATTTCAGGACTTTAAAATGATAGAGCATTCGATAACAAAGCCAAAGGTTCAAGCGGAACCAAAATCGGAGCTAAAACGAAGAAGCTACAAGCATTCGAAGAAGAACGAGAAAACCAAGAAAATGCCAGAAGAAAAACGACCGATCATCTGGACAAAAACGACCGATCGTTTTGATCCAAAATTCTTCCAGTGAGGTCGTCTGAAAACCGACCGGTCGAAATTCAGAAAACGACCGATCGTTTTCTGAAAACGACCGATCGACTGCAGAAAAGGACCGATCGTTTTCTGCATATTTCAAAAACAGCTTTTCAGCTTATTATGGGATATTGCTTAAAACCAATGGATAAAACACTCAACCACTTCCAACGGTCATAAGACAAAAAACAGACTTTGCTGGCCATATAAACCACCCCAATCACTCTCCAAACACATCCATTCATAACCAATTATCATCCTTCAACCTCTCTCAATCAAAAAAACCCTAGATATCACCATTTTGGTGAAATAATTCGAAAAAGAGGGAAATTGAAGAGAAAGCAATTCAAGCTCACACAACATCAAAGACTCACAAATTAGCTTATTTAGAAGCAACAAAATAGTGAGTGTAGTTACATTGTTGTAACAAATTTTGTAAAGAGTGATTTATAAACTCATTTGTGAGCGAGTGATCGGGTAGAGGCTTTGTAAGCGGGTGTTGCTTAAAAGCTCTAGGTCTTTTCATTCGGGATACTCATAGAGTGAGGGGGAGCTTAATCGGTCGATTAGCTCGATAGGATTTGTAATATCCGGAAGAAGATTTTTAGTGAAATACTCGGTAGTACCGAGGAGAGGACATAGGCCGTTTTGCCGAACCTCTATAAATTGCAGTGTCAATTTCTTTCCCTAAACTTTTACTTTCCGCAACTTATATTTTCTTGCTTGCGTTTAGGACTTCTAGCATTTCATTAACATTATTAAACGCTTAAGCTTAGAATTGCAAAAAGTTGGGTTGTTAGTTGCCATTAAGTTTAATTCCGCGAAAAGCGCCAAAAACCTTATTCACCCCCCCCCCTCTCTAAAGTTTAGCCGAACGGGCCTACAAAAATTCCCGCTTGTAAAACAGATAAGGGTATGTGGGATAAGTTAGTGGTTATGTACGAGGGAACTAACCAAGTTAAGGATTGCAAACTCTAACTTTTAGTGCACGACTACAAGCTTTTTAGGATTAGCGATGGAGAAACTATTTCCGATATACTTGCTAGGTTTACCACTATTACTAACGGATTACTGTCTCTTGGTAAATATTTATCTTGTAAGGAAATGGTTTCGAAGGTGATTCGGAGCTTACCGAAAGAATGGGAACCAAAGGTCACCGCAATTCAAGAGACGCACGACATGAACACATACAATCTTGATGTATTGACGGGTTCACTCATTACTCACGAGATCACCCTAAATAGTCACAAGTCAATCTCGAAAAAGAAGGAGATAGCTTTCAAAGGAACAACTTGTGACGAAAATGGTGAGCTATCCGATGACGACAAAAATTCAATGCAAATCATTCGAATAGTCAAGGAAGTACTAAAGCTTAAAGGCAAACGCAAAAATAAAGGTAAATCGTCAAATAATTCAATTATTTCTAACGATTTTATTTGCTATGCTTGTGGCAAGGAAGGACACATGGCGAGAGATTGCGCAAAGAATCGCAAGAGCAAATACAAGAAGAAAATATTCACTTCAACCTCTAGCCATAGCTCCGACCAAGACGAAGTCGGTCATCTTGCTTGCTATATGGCCATACAAGACAACAATGAACTCAACAAATCGTCTTCAAGTGAAAGCAAAGCCGATGAGGTAAATGATCTATCCTATGATGAATTACTTCATATGTGCGATGGTTACTCCAAAAAGTTTTCTAAACTTGTCGAAAAGGTCGACTATCTTAAAATGATAAATTCTTTTCTCAATGAAGAAATAAGATCCTTGAAAAGAGATGACATTAAAAATAAGTTTATTCCGAAATCGTCATTTTCTTTACATGATGTAAATGACGAAAAGAAAGACTTGAAAGATAAAAACAATGTTCTCGTTGTTCAAAACAAGTCTTTACAAAGCGAGATCAACTTTCTTAAAAATGAAGTGTCTAGACTTGCTAAAACTCTTTCAAAATCACCTTCTTTAGAATGTGATTTAGTAGGAAATTTTGAAGAGTTAAAAAATTCTTTCGATAAAGTTACAGGCAAAAACAAAGTTTTGAGTTCTCATGCTTTTAACTTAAATGACAAGCTCAAGATTTTACAAACTGAGAATGACACTTTGAAAATTGAAAACAATGAGTTTGTCGTATCCATTGAAAAACTTGATTTGACGATTTCAAAGTTTTCTAAAGGTAAAACCGTTTTAGACGAGATTTTGAGTTGTCAAAAAGATATTAATGACAAAAGTGGTTTAGGTTATGATTGCATTAGTTCTAATTCAAACAAAACCCGCTTCATCAAAACCTCTAACATTTCTAAAACTCATACTCCGCCTAAACAAGAGGCTGTTTTTACTAAAGTGAGTACTTCCAAGATTTTTCAAAAATCTTTTAACGATAGAAAAGGTTTAGGTTTTCAAGCCAAATTGGATACTCCGAATTTTTTTTCCAAAAGTTCGTATAATTCTCGTTATGCGAAAAAGTCTATTCATTGTGTACATTGTAGTATAAATGAACATATTTCTTCTAGATGTCCTTATAGGTTTCGTGTGACTAGAAGCGATTTGAAATGGGTAGTAAAGAAACATGTCACTAACAATATCGGGCCCAAAAGAAATTGGGGACAAAAAGACAAATCTCGTGTTGTAGGTATCTCCGTTCAAAAGGAGAAAATCAATAATTGGTTGACAACACCCGTAAAATCTATCGAAGTCAAGAAAATCGACCCCACCATAAAGAATGAAGTACCATTGATCGACAAAACTGGAAGGCATACCAACAAGTGGTACCACATACTTGGACTTGGAAACGCTCAATGCAAATGCCATTAAAGAGCGGACTCGATATCATATATTCGGTACATTCTACTCTATAATGTTTACATATATGTGATTAGTTGGATTATATGTATCATGATAACATTTTTCATGTTTTATTAATTCTTTCAAAACTCTGCATAAAACATCAATTTTATTTGCATTTTGATAATGCCAAAGGGGGAGAAAAATTATATTTAAATAAAAACAATTTGTTAAAATGGGGGCCATATGTTTTATACTTGTAAAATCATTATTATTTTGTCATAATCAAAATGGGAGAGATTGTTGAACCATGGGTTCAATAATTGATTTTGATTATAAGTGTGATTATGATTTAATGATTTTATAATTCGATGATATAATGTTTGATCTTTTCCAAAAATATAAAATGTATATTTCAGGAATTAAAATGATAGACCACTCAATAATGAAGCCAACGGTTCAAACGGAAGTCGATTCGGAGTCCGAACGAGCAAATTACGAGTGTTTCAAAAAGTAGGAAAATCAGTCCAGAAATCTCGATCGATCGAGATATAGTCCGATTCATCGAAAATGGTCCAAAAAGTTCTAGTGAATCTCGATCGATCGAGATTCAGTCCGATCGATCGAAATTATAGCAGTACAATTTTTCTCCAGAAATCTTGATCAATCGAGATCAGTCCGAACGATCGAGATTCAGTCCGATTCAAAAAAGTTGCTTTTTTCCTTTTTGAAAACAAGTCATTATCCATTGGATAATACACCCAACAACTCCAAACAGTCATCTATGGACCAATGGATATTTTGGCACTTCAAATACACCCCAATCCCTCTCCAAAATACACTAATCACCATCCCTTAATCTCTCTCTATCAAAAACACAAAAAACTCTATTGTTGAACAAAAAAGCTCAAAAAGGGAAAAATAAGGAGAAAAGTGATCAAGCTCAAACAACATCAAAAACTCACAAATTAGCTTATTTAGAAGCAATAAAATAGTTAGTGTAGTTACATTGTTGTAACAAAATTGTAAAGAACAAATTATAAGCTCATTTGTGAGTGGGTGTTTGGGCAGAAACTTTTAAGCCAAAATGTTTGTTAAAAGTTATAGGTTAAACACTTGGTTACTCATAGATTGAGGGAGAGTCGTTGACTCGTCTTTTGTGTACTCTTGCACTTGTATCAAGATTGTATCCTCGTGTAGAGGGTGAGCAAATCGGTTGATTAGCTCGTTAGGATTTGTAATCTTGGGAAAAAAATTATAGTGAAATACTTGGTAGCGTGAATACCGAGGAGAGGAGTAGGCGGGTTTGCCGAACCTCTATATATCGTGGTGTCAATTTCTTCTATTACAATTTACTTTTCTCAACTTATATTATTTGTGATTGTGCGCATGTTTGAATTTATTCATAGATTATCATCGCATATTTATTGTCGCAAATATATATTGAACTAGTTGGATTGTTAGTTGCGCTTAGAATTTTAATTCTGCGAAAAACACCTAAAATCTTATTCACCCCCTCTAAGGTTTAGCCGCACGGACCGACAGTTGATATTTCATGGTTTTCGTTAATGCAGAGAACCTCTCCCTATAGTCTAACGACGTGCCTTTCTCTAATCATATATATATTTTTTTTAAATTTGTATTTCTTAGTACTATTTTGTTTGTTTTTGGAAATGGTATTTCTCAATTTGTTTCATTAGAGCTAGGGTTTACCTCAGTGAATGATAAATAAGTACAAATTTCCCTTTTATCTATGACCTTCTGAGGCGATTGTTATAAACAATCCTTGATCTATAATTAATGGAGAAACAAGGAGTAGTCTGCAACTACCCCGTTTTAAGACAAATCCGATATTTTACCTTGTTACCGAAAATTACAGACTTAACATTTTAGAACCCGCATGACAAAATTTTACATTAATTTCAGCACCTACCATACCGAGATTTCGAATCGCGTATCCAAAAGGTGTGTAATATTTTGTGTTTTGAATTATAATATGTATTTTTTCTTTGGGTCCTTTATGATATTTAGTAGTAGTGTATTATTTGTAGTAGTAGTAGCATACACAATTATGTTTACATGTAATCGAAGTAAATAAACAGTACTATGCAAACTAGGGATTCGAGCACCAATATTTTTTGATAATAAACCTGAAATTTGTTGCTAAATGTTAAGTTAAACGCTAGATCTTTTTGTCTTCAAAACTACTCCCGCTACAAAAAAATACTCAAATACCGACGGTATTAGTGACGGTATTTTTTGCTACGAGCTTATTAGCGATGGTTTTTGTGACGGTTTTATGACAGTTTAGTCAATTTGCGACAGATTTGTGACAGTTTGACAGCTTTTGACTCTCACTAAATCAAACATTATTTTGTAGTGCCGTTATGTTTCTAGAGATTGGGCAGTTTTTTTACTTTGACCAGAAATGTGTAGTTTTCGTAATGAGAGGAATTTAAAACATACTAAGATGCAAATTAAAAGATAGTGGAAAATTATTAATGAAGATAGTGATCAATGAGTGTGAGTGTGGTACCGCTGATACTGCTTTGATGTGATCTCGACTTATGTCAGCGCCTAGTATCCCATCTTTCTTAAGATCAAGTAGAATCTCAAGAAATGACTTGTTATTTTGGGGGTCATAATGTAACATCCCGTATTTTTATAAGTGTTTTTAATTAGGAATTCATTTATCCAAAAACGTTTTATTCAAATTTTACCAAAAACCGGTCACTCGACTAATTTTTAGCCAAAAACCGAAACTCTTCCGAAAAACTTTATTTTTAAAACATGTTACTAATTTTACTAATAAAAAGGACCCAATAGATTTGTTTCTAAAGATTTGTTATTTTTGAGTAGTAAAACAATATTTTTGGATTAAGAGTTAGCTTTTAGAACTTTGGGGACCAAATAGTTCGCTTCCACAAACTTTGTAAAAACAGTTTTTCTAAACCTAAAATCAGCCACTTTTCATTCTTTAAACCTAAAATCAGCCAAGAGAGAGAAAAAGAGAGAAGAAGAAGAAGAAGAGAAACCACCATTAGCGGGCTCATACCGAAAGCATCTCCACTACGCTCTAAGGTAACGGGGGTTATCCATAGCGACTAGACGAGGGTGTATGTTAGGATTAGGTTTTACGTTCATTATAAGTTGGGGGTTTTTGCCTTTTATATTATTTATGTTCTTATATTGATAATTGGGGTTTAGTTGTTGTATTTTTAATTCCATTAATTGAATTGTAGAATTTGAGACTTGAGACTAATTAATTTCGAATTAATGAGATTATGGATGGGTTTGCATGTTTTAAGCGTTGATTATGAGTTATTATGGTTTTTGATAGAATTGGGTAAATTATTGTTGAATATAGATGAGTTTTATATTATGCATACAAGGTGTTTGTTAAAATGCCCGAATGGGTTTTTATGTTGTCGAAGTGATTGGCTAGTTGTGAATCTAGCATCTATGATTATGGTTTATGTTGTATTACGTTAAGTGACGTATGAGTTATGTTTGTTGAATAGTATAATATTATTGGCCGAGGCCTTGTGATTTAGCTGTAGTGGCAATGGTCTCTGTCTCTCCCTAATTCCGGGGACAGAAGACGGCCGAGGGGATAGGGAATGACCTACCTTACGGACTGGGGTAGGTGGCGTGAGAGGTCCATGTATGCTGTTGATGTGTATTTAATTTATTTAATTTATCCAGTTGTAGAATGTTATTATATTTCTTTTTATACGTCGATTATAGTAGTTGTAGAATTTGTGAGCTCTTGCATTTATGGGATGGAGTGACAGTATTTGTGGTGCCGTCCCGTCTAGTTATGTGCGTGGGACTCACCGTTACAATTTTGTATTTCAGGTACATTTTAGGTTGAGACGTTCGGTTAGAAGCTATGGCAATACATCACATGGGCTCGGGCTTTCATTTTCTTTTCACTTAGATTTTATTTTGAGGTTGTAGCCTACGGGCAATTTACTTTCGTTTGGTAATTTTTATTAGTTGTCAAAACCATTTGGTCATGTAGCCGCGTTTGGCAAATAGTTTTATTTATTCATTTAATTGTTCCTTTAGCTCGCAATTGTTATTCTTTTAAAATTTTTAAATTCGTACCAACAGGTTCTCTTTTCCTTTATTTAAAAAGGTTATGCCTCGATGTCCGTGTTACGGATTTTGGGGCGTGACACATAATGGCCTTCCAAACTAGACTGTTGCATCTCTTCTATTAAATCATCAAGAAAACCATCTAATTCTTGTGCAGTCTTTTTAAGTTGTCTTTCAAGACCAGTTATGTGATCAATCCATCCAATAGAAGGGAAGAAATCATGGAAAAAAAAGTTCCCTGCCAGCTTCATTATATTTCTAACCAACTTCTCAAGATTGGCACTATATGTTATACTCTCTTTGTTAGCTCCGCCAAAGCAACAGCGCGTTATTATGCCACCAATTGTTTTGATTATCATATCACCAAGATTAATTACCTCCCGATCGTTGTTATTTATCTCTCCAATCAATCTCAAAACTTCACTTTCTCTAACAAGGCGGAAATGATTAACTCTTTTAGAGCTCAGGAGCTCTACCACGCAAATCTTCCTAATCTTTCGCCAATAGTCTCCGTAAGGAGAAAATCCAACATCAATACACTCATAGAAGAAACCATGAGCAACCCGTGTTTGAAATCTGTTTGAGAAAGTGATATCGTGAGTGGTTAGTATTTCTTTAGCTATCTCAGCCGAAGATATTAAAAGAGCAGGAGTACGACCAAAGTGTAGGAATAATACAGGGCCGTATTTATTTGCCACAGCTTGGAGCGACCAATGTGGCGTTGCCGTAAGAAAGTGCAGGTGTCCAATTATCGGTAGCGGAGGAGGGGAGGGGGGCAAGTTAAGTTTGTTTTGATTAAGCCTTCTTTTGGTGATCAGTACAAAGAGAAAAATGCAGATGAGAAGCAAGATGAAAAAGGGAGCCATGATCAATGGTAGGCTACTAGAATAAGTTTTGCTCAAGATTTGTCACAGACCATATGGTCTACTTATGTATTTATGAACTTTACAATACTCCCTCCGTTCCTATTTAATTGTACAGTACGAAACTACGTACAATTTTGACCGGACAAGAACTTGTATCAAAATTGTCGGAATGAAAATTTCAAAAGCTGATAATTACCCTTTATATACTTACCATTTATGACTACAACAACAATAATTTTTAGGAAAAAAATTATTCGCATTAACTTTAATTATGATATTTATAAATGCAATATTGGTAATTTATGTCTTAAAATTTAATATCCTTAAAAAGTAACAATTTATAAGGGGGACACTTAAAAAGAGACGGAGGAAGTATTATAAAGTAGAGAAATATATATATGGTACATAGGGAGACTAACCTTGTTGATTGAAGTTTTCTGAGGGCCGGAAGAAAAAAACCCTGGTTTTGAGGCTTCACGTGTCCGAATCTTCAACCTCTAATCTCTGCCCCTTGTCTGTTTTTACTCGAATTATGAAATTTACAACTTAGATTCGTACGTTCATATGTTATTCAAACATTTTCTTGATAAATTTCATAATTTTCTGCATAATATGAATCAAAATGCTTTCTAATTAAATCATATTTGGTTCTAGAAATAGATCAAAATGCTTTTTACATGGGAAAGATTTTTTTTTTTAGCGAAAGAAAAAATAATTTTAAAGATGAGTGAAAATAACTCACTCATACTATGTACAAACTTACAAAGGGAAGGGGAATTAGAGGTAATTAAAAACAAATCGAAATCCAAATAGAACTACTACAAGTAATTATAGCCAGATAAATAGCTTCAAGAGAGTTCTTCAACCAAGCACACATCATCTTCATCTGCATCTATACCAAATTTCGAACTTTAGGAAATCCATGACACCCAAAAAGTCACTATAGAAAGTTACCATTTGGTTTCACTCTATTCCCCCTAGTGACCATAGAGTGCTTTTTAGTACCCAAGTTCCATTTATTTTTATTTTTAGCTTCAAAATCTGAATAAATTTTATACTCATCTGACCAAGAGTTATCATTTTCAATAAAGTAGGAAGAATTAAATTTGTAATCTTCTATCAAATCCTCTATAGTGTTGATAAATGGAACAATTTTTTGGCTAGTAGGAAGAACGTTTGTAACTTCTTCACCAGCCTTCTTTTTGTTTCTTTCTTTCATTCTGTTTTTCCTTGTTTTTCCTATTCTTTTCGGTTCTTCACTTTGAGTAGTTGGAACTGATAGAACATAAAAGTTGGACCCGAATACACCTATTGGGTATGGATCGACCCACCCATTAATAGAGGGTATCCAATGCTTAAAAAGATAGGTATTGGGTTATAACATGTCTTTCTTTGAGAATAAGGGTGGATATTGCCAAAAGCCCAATCTCACTTAGCAAGGGACCCATGTCTGAAAAATACCATAAGATGGAGACATTTGTCAACATCCTAAAAGGCATAATTGCGTATAAATATCCAAGTACCCTTACTTAAAAGGGACCAGAAAATCTATCTAAAAAATATAGAGAGAAGGAGAGAAAAGAGAAAAAATTGTCAGAACTCACCACATTAGAAAGCAGACCGAGCAAGATACAAGACCGAATACCGAGATCGAAGAAAGATCAAGATTAAAAGAGCAAGTTGTAATACCGAGCACAAGTGCGAATAGGAAATTGTAATCCGGGCAATTATACCACCGAGCTTAATAAAGATTAAAGAAGTGTTCAATATTTATTCTATTTGATACATTATATTATTGTTGAAAAGTCTAACGCCACCGACCAAAGTTATGGCTTTATCAAATGGCGCCGTCTCCGGGAATCATCTAGTTTCTAACTAGTTTAGAAGTCGAACACACACACCCTACTAGACGAGCAACAATGGCGACCAACATAGAAGAAACCCATCCTGAGATAGTAGAAACCAATAACCAAGATGTGCAAATCAGTAAACATGACCTCAATAATCTCCTTGCCATTCGCGAAAGGTTCGATGCTCTCCAGTCCGGTAACCAACCAACAACCTCCAAAGCTCAACAAGAACAACCTACTGAACAACCCCAACAGCTCGACGGCCTCATCGACGAGAACCCTACATCCTCGGACGAAGAACAAGTATTACCCGTGTTAAGGCGAGCGAGAAGACGCCTACCCGGATCCCAGGCAGGGCCGAGCTCAAAAGTCCCCCTGCCAGCAGCCTCGGTCAATTCCAGTTCCCGTCGGGTTCGTTTTCAAACGAACGAAGCTTACCAGTTTGGCATGCCCGAGGATCTTGTACTCGATCAAACGTCCCGAATACCGATTCTCCCACCAAGGATAATTACACCATCCACGGTGGATGTACAACATATTGTTCCGCTAGCCGGGAACGCGGACCTATCGGCAAGGACCGATGAAAGGAACAACGCCCAGCTGCAGGCTCAGCTGGCAGCGTGCATGTCGGCCATGGCAGCAGCTGGCATCACATTGCCGAGAACCCAACCTGTCGAGGCACATAAGGACCCACGACACGACGTGGAAGATTACTCCTATAGGGCCGCCATGGAAGTGGCAGGGCGACAACTAAATACAAGAGGACCCTACCAAGGGGGAAATGTCCCAGTAACAATCCCTCCAACATTCGTCCACCCAAACACTCGTACGGGACATGTCCTCGATGTAAACCCGCACGACAATAGGTACCCCGACCACAGGGTCGTGGTAGGATATTACCCACAACCCCACCAGGGAGGATACGCCCCCCTCTACCAAGCACCGGATGAAGCATTCCAACAGGCTTGGGACGTATGCCAGGAAACTCCTTGTACCGAGCAGATTATGCGGTACCGCAATCCCGTGGGGTTCGTCATCCCCGAGTTCAGGCTCTATGATGGAAGGAGCTTCCCAATCGAGCATCTGCGACACTACAAGACGAGGATGGAGCTGTGGAGCGATGACAATGCATTGATGTGCAAATTTTTCAAAAATAGCTTGGGCCAAAAGGCTTCGTCATGGTATCACAACCTACCGCGGGGATCCATAAGAAGCTGGGCAGAGCTGCTCCGAGCGTACTCCACCCGATATGCCACTCATCGGAAGAAGAAGGTCAACATTGAAACCCTTCTAAAAATGGCGATGCTGCCAAATGAACGACTCAATGACTACTGTATATGCTTCATTGACGTCGCGAACCAGATCCCACAATATGCCAACAACATAGCCATCCAAAATTTCATCAACTCCATCCCCAACGGCTATTGGGCGAGAAGGAAATTCATCGGAAAGAGCTTCTCGACCACTGATGTTCTTCTTGCCTACTACACCCATCTCACTGATAAAAATGAGGAGATGCGACTCCTTAACCGAACTCTGCCAAGAAGAGAGTCGGCCCGTGAAGCGCAGGTGGGCCGCAAGAGAGCCAGGAACAATTAGGGGGAGGCATTCAAACCGACCAGATGGGACAAAGGTCCCGAAGTCCCTAGCAGGGTAGAGCGACCCCGAGAACCCGAGCACAAACCGCTCCAGATCGCTTACCCTATGCCGATCAATGAGCACAAACCGCTCCAGCTTACCTACCCAATGCCGACCAAGCCGCCACAACAAAGCCGCTTCCAGGGCAAGGAATGGCAGATGAGCTTTGAATCGGTCGAACTGCGGTACACTTTCACCCTGTCAGCCGAAGATATCCTTAAGGATATATGCAGAGAAAGCTGGTATTCCCGACCAGAGCCGCTCGCTACCCCCTCTGATCATAGAGACCCCAAGCTCTTCTACGCCTACCACGAGGACTACGGGCATCTCACCGAGCATTGCCACAATCTGCGGTGGAAAATGAACCATTGGGGTGACGCGGGATACCTTACCAAGTTCATCAAAGGTGCTAGGAACAAAGGCAAACAGCTGGCCATCGAGGGAGCCGATAACCGACAAGGAAAAACGATCAACGTCGTTCATCTGTCGCGACCCAAAAGCACGGGCGGGGAACGATCACAACAAAGGCAACTGGCACACTTTGGCCAAGTAGCCAAGGCGTCACAGGCGTCGACCTCTAAGCGACAATGCACGCCACGACGACATCCGCCCATTTCCTTCTCAGATCTTGACGAAGAAGGGGTCATATACCCCCACGGAGACGCCATTAACCTCCGTGTTCAAATCGGCCTTGACACAGTCAGCAGAGTGCTTGTCGACCAAGGAGCCTCTTGTGATATCATGTACAAAGAGCTCTTCGAAAAGATGGAGCTCAAACTGCAAGATCTACAGCCCACCGATGTCACACTGATTGGATTCATCTCCGAGACAACTAAACTATTGGGCAAGATCGTCCTCAGTGTTACAACGGGATCCGTGTCCGTTCCCGTGGAGTTCTTAGTGGTCAACGACAACTCCGGCCACAACGCGATCTTGGGCCGACCATGGCTTCATGCCATGAGGGCCATCCCCTCGACCTACCACCAAAAAGTGAAGTACCCAAATGGTAGGGGAGAGATCGAAACAGCTCGAGGATGTCAAGAGGATTCAAGAAGCTGTGAGGACATTACCGCGGGTCTTAAAAGATAGCTGGTCATTGTCGAACAACCCACCAGCACGAAAAAGTGATCAACCAAATAGACAAAACTGAAAGGGTTGTTGAAGAACAAGTAGGAGAGACGCTTAGGAAGGTGTGTATCCTGAATATGGACGAGGAACACTACTTCCTCATCGGCGATAGCCTTCCCAAAGAGGAATCCGAGGAGCTGGAATCGTTCCTCTTCAATAACGTCGATAAATTCGCATGGAGCTCCAAAGACATGCCTGGTCTAGACCCGAAAATGGCATGTCACCACCTAAGTGTTAACGGCGAATGTAGGCCTATAGCTCAGAGGAGTAGAAAAGTATCTGTCTAGCACAGAGCAGCCATCATAGCGGAGGTCCGAAAGCTGTTGGAAGCCAGAGCTATAAGGGAGGTGTTCTACCCAAAGTGGTTATCCAATCCGATCGTCGTCCGTAAGAAAAACGGGAAGGAAAGAGTCTGTATCGACTTCACCAAACTGTACAAAGCATGCCCGAGGGACCCTTTCCCCCTTTCGAGGATAGATCAATTGGTGGATGCTACAGCGGGAGCAGAACGGATGACCTTCCTCGATGCGTACTCGGGATACCACCAAATCCCCCTCTCCCGCGAAGATCAAGAGAAGACATCGTTCATATCGCCTTTGGGAAACTATTGTTATACGGTAATGCCGTTCGGCCTGCGCAATGCGGGGGCAACATATCAAAGGATGATAACGAATGTTTGCCAAAAGCATATAGGGAAGACAATGGAGGTATACATAGATGACATGGTCGTCAAAAGCGAAAAGGCCACATCCCACCTCCAGGACATTAAGGACGTCTTCCAAACATTGGGCGAGCACAAACTGAAGCTCAACGCGAGCAAGTGCGCGTTCGGCATCAGTAAGGGGAAATTTTTGGGTCATATGGTCAGCCGGAGAGGAATAGAGGCTAATCCCGACCAGATCACAGCTCTGCAAAACCTGACAGCGCCCAAGAATAAGAAGCAGGTGTAAGAGCTTACGGGTATAATGGCCGCACTGAGTAGGTTCATAAGTCGATCCGCTGACAAGGGACGACCATTTTTTGAATCACTCAAGAAGGATAGAAAATTCGTGTGGGACCCGGAATGTGAAGCTTCCTTCAACAACCTAAAGGAGTATCTAAGGACACTACCACTGCTAGTGAGGCCGAACAAATGAGATATTCTGGCTTGTTACTTAGCATTTTCCATAACAGCTGTGAGCGCAGTCATCCTAAGAGAAGAAGGTCGAGAACAGTTCCCGATCTACTTCGTCAGCAAAACCTTGGTTGAAGCAGAAACACGATATTTACCGTTGGAAAAGTTGTGCTTAGCATTAGTCGTTGCTACCAGAAAGCTGCGGCACTACTTCATCGCTCACCGGGTCCAAGTATACACGAAATTTCACATCAAGAAGTCCTTCAGGCGGACGGACATAAGCGGCCGGGTCGCGGCATGGGGGGTCGAGCTATCCCAGTTTCATATTGAATTTGTACCCCGACATGCCATAAAGGGACAAGTATTGGCCGACTTCGTTGCAGAGTTCACCGAAGGATATGACGAGCCATTGGCTATATCCCCACAGTCACACTGGCAAATACATGTCGTTGGATCATCAACCAAGGACAGATCAGGAGCAGGAATCGTCCTCAGGTCCAGTGAGGGAGCGATCATAGAGAAAAGCATAAAACTGGGCTTCCGAGCTACCAACAATGAGGCCGAATACGAAGCTATGATCAACGGCATGCTCATTGCGCGGTCCTTCGGATGCTCCAACTTAACTGCTAGCTCAGACTCCATGCTGATCGTCAATCAAGCCATCGGTGAATACCAAGCTAAGGACGACCGAATGATCCTTTATCAAGAGAAATTCCAAAGCTTAATGGCCACATTCGAGCAGTGCGAATTACTAAAAATCAATCGAACCGAAAACGCACATGCCAACGCATTAGCCACTCTGGCCTCGACGCTTACATTGACAAACACTCGGTCAATCATAGTGGAACTTCTGGAAGTACCGAGCATCACCAGAAGGATAGACCGAGTAACATCAATACAATACGAGCCAGGGTGGATGGACGATATGATTCACTATCTGCGAAACGGGACGCTGCCGGCAGACAAGATAAAAGCGTTGAAAATCACAAGAAAGGCCCCTCGGTTCTGGCTATCCGAGGACGACAAACTGTACAAATCCAGTTACCGAGGACCCCACCTTTTGTGCGTCCGGCCCAAACTGCAACAACCAGTCTTGGAAGAGATCCACGAAGGATCCTGCGGAGCACACATCAAAGGGTGATCCCTCGCCAACAAGACAATCACTCAGGGTTATTGGTGGCCTTAAATCAAACGAGATGCAGACGTTTATCTCCAAAGATGCGACAAGTGCCAACGATTCGCCAAAATACCTCGGCTGCCATCATCTATGATGACCCCGGTATCGGCACCATGGTCATTTGCATAATGGGCAATTGATTTGGTCGGCAAACTTCCAAGAGCACCTGGCAGCGTGGAATATTTGATCGTCGCGACTGATTATTTCACCAAATGGGTCGAAGCTAAACCCCTCCAAGAAATCAAAGCCAGCAACGTTAAACAATTCATCTGGGAGTACATCATCACCAGGTTCGGTATACCCTACGCTATTGTCGCCGACAACGGAACCCAGTTCAAAGATGCCAATCTACAGCTTTGGTATGAAGAACTAGGTATCCGGAAGTTTTATTCGACGCCGACATACCCACAGGGCAACGGTCAAGCTGAAGTGTCAAACCGAACAATACTAGATGGCATCAAGACAACCCTTGAACAAGCAAAGGGGAGATGGCCCGAGCGGCTACTCAACGTCTTATGGTCATGCCGAACTACGCCGAAGACGGGCACAAAGAAAACCCCGTTCAGCTTAGCATACGGCGTAGAGGCCATAATACCAACGGAAATCGGCTTACCCACACTCCGAACAACTCAAGTCGAACAGGGAAACAATGAACAAAGAATGAGAGAGGAACTCGACATGCTAGACGAGAAACGAGAGATAGCAGCCCTTACCCTAGCAAAGAAACAACAAAGCGTCAAGCAAAGCTATGACAAGAGGGTGAAAGGGACCAAGGAATTCATGGTAGGAGAACTGGTGCTACGGCGAGTAACGGTCTATACCAGAAACGAGATACATGGCAAACTGAGCCCCACCTGGGAAGGCCAATACGAAATCGTCAAAAGGACAAGCCCAGTATCTTACAAGATCAAAAGCGTTCTGTTCGAAAATAGCAGAGGAGAGAAAAATTCTTGGAATGTAGCTAACCTAAAGAAGTACTACGTGTAAGCTAGCTTACCAGTACAGGTACTACCTTACCTCTCCTGCTTAATGACATTATCTTTTGAATAAATGAAATATCTAGTCATGCTGTCTAACAAGTGCAGCTGAAATTCTCAAACGGCATGCCTAAGGGTATGCCTAGGAATACTAAAGTCCTCCGATGAACCGGAGGCATATGAAATTCTCAAACGGCATGCCTAAGGGGATGCCTAGGAATACTAAAGTCCTCCGATGAACCGGAGGCATATGAAATTCTCAAATGGCATGCCTAAGGGTATGCCTAGGAATACTAAAGTCCTCCGATGAACCGGAGGCATATGAAATTCTCAAACGGCATGCCTAAGGGTATGCCTAGGAATACTAAAGTCCTCCGATGAACCGGAGGTATATCAAATTCTCAAACGGCATGCCTAAGGGTATGCCTAGGAATACTAAAGTCCTCCGACGAACCGAAGGCACATGCAGGTACCAATAAGCAAAAGTCGAACAAAAGAAAGCCAAACAAAGAGCCAAACATGCAGATACCAATGAGCAAGAATCAAACAAGATTGTTGAATAGTTCTAGCCCACATTACGGAGGTGACAAAGTACCCAACGACGAAAACAACAAGGAAACTCAATCCAGTCAATGGAATATCAACAAGACTATGAAAAGATCCAATGAACGAATAAAGAAATAAAGCAAATAATAATAGCCCACATGACGGAGGCAATAATGTACGATGAATAAATAAGGAAATCAACTAAGAAGAGCTGCTACATGACGAACACGCCGGTACATGACTCAGCCTGACCTCTTCATCATCTGTCGCCGTGTCTTCATCGGAATCTTGACCCTCAAAACGCTCCTCAGAAACGAGGAAATCGAAGTTGCTCGTATAAACACCCACATGTTGCCCTACCTCGAGCCGGGTTGCGAACTCTGACCCCCTCGCGTTCTCATGGGCAACAGACGCACCCTTAAGACGAGCTTCGTCAACAGGGTGCTGACGAGCTTCAAACAGTTCAGAGGAAGCATCATGCCGACGTGTAGACGCATGAAAGAATTTCATCAAGACATTGGCCTGGGGTATTAACAGCTTTAATTTACCAAACCACTTATCCTTTAAATGCCAATACCGGGCAAGACGACGCTCATGCACCTCATAAACATGCTCGGCGCGTCCCACATAAGCACGGAATGACGCAGATTGAGTTCGTAATTTTTTCTTAAGCCGAGCACAACGGACTTGCAGCTTCTCGTTCTTTCCCATCAGGATATGAGGTAAACGGGCACGAGCTTCCTCTGCCGCATCAGACGAACCCCCGACCCGAGCAGCACCAGTCAGTCCTTGCCACGCATTAACAGGGAGCGGAGAGCCAGTCTGATGCACCAAAGTAGCAAATGCCTACGAAGAAAGAAGGGAAAAAGACGGCAACATCAATACAAATAAAGAACCGACAAAGCAAAATCCAAATAAATAATATTTTTATACAAGCCTGAAGAAACTCAAAATGCGAGCTACTCTCAAAACTCAGTCAGATAAGCCCTCGATGGAAGCCGAGGTCTCTGCGGCGTCAGCAAAATGAATGTCCCACAGCGAAACTATCTACGTACCCAAACGACCCTTTACCGAGGCATCCAAGCTGTTCAACGCAGTCGTCGTTTCGGTTACCCGAGCCATAGCATCAACCATACGCTCCGCTCGGATAACACCACAGGTACCTTTCACATACTCATACACCTCTAGGGCCTGAGCACGATCCCAATAGGCTTTGACGAAGGATAGTAGCAGGTCCGCGTCTTCGAAAACGGCCCCTAACACCAAGTTCAAGCTCGTCACCCGGCCTCGGGCTTCATCACGAGAGCGCCGAAGTGCACCAAGAAGCTCTTTGGCCTTACCCTTGTTTGCTGTATAGTAGGCGGTCTTCTTGCTGAACTTCTCTCCCAAATCGCGTAACCGAGTCGACAAGTTTGAAATATGAATATTCAGGTCCTCGATTTCACGACGAGCAGAATTCAATTCTGAAGTTAGGAACGCCTTAGGCCTTTCTGGACCACCTATAACCGTATCATCTACACTACGACTAGGAGAGGCCCAGACCACCATGGCAAGGGGATTAACAGGTACCTGATAAGATTTTTATTTATGTGTCCTTCAAAAGATGACGACAACCAACAGACAACGAAATTAACTACGAGAGCCAAACAGGAAGAAAACGGAGCACATATATTATCACTTCCCAAAAGAATGTCCTTACAGATACAAAAGCGGCCCACAATCCGGGTACCAAAAGACCCTACACTAAGCTACACAAAAAATACTACAAGTATATAATCAATGTTCCACCTGAGAAGATGCGGGTGGGGGAGTCGCAGCAGTAGCAGACCGAGGAGTAGACGGAGCCGACCCGGAATGGGGACGGAGCGCTGTCGAAGTCGTCTGCCCCGGCAGCCGTGGGAGCTCCTCGTCCCGAATATTGGCCCAATCCAGAGGCTTAGGCGGCACACCTTGAGGACAGGGATAAACCAACTCCAACCATGCCCGGTTCGACAGAGGTACTTTAGCAAAATTCAGAGAATGAACATGAGCGCAATAGACGGAAAAGTTGACAATCATTATAAACTTTGTCCGCTCCTCCGCTTGCGCCGCTTTCAAAGCAGCAACCTCGGATTTTTCAGCCTCCAAATCCTCCGCCATGAGCACATTATCGGCCTCTAATAGGTTGTATTTCTCGACCATACGCTCCTTGTCGACCTCCAACCTTTCAACCTCCTATTCCAGACGTAAGTTATCTCCCACCAATTTATCATAATCTGCGGCCAACTTCACCTTCTCAGCTTTCTCCTCAGCCATTGCTTTATTTTCGGCAACTAGCTTCTCCTTCTCGGCCTCGAGCACCGTCAACTGATCCCTCAGCACTACGGTACCCACGAAAGCCTGTAATCAAAAACATCAGACACCAGCCAACTAAGGGCATGACGAACTATATAACAACAGATGTGCGAAACATACCCGAAGCACATCATTGTTGGCCTGCTCAATGACCGACATCACAGGACGAGCAACCATTTCCTCTGCATCCTTGAAGATAAGGGGCTTAAGAGCCGTGTACCCCATCCTTAAGGCTCGGGGTTTCTCCAGCAATTTGCCCCCACACCTCTCAATGTAACGGGTCATCGAGACCCCGTCCACCACCACCTTTTCCGGGCTAGCGGGGATCTCATCCTCACCTCCCGTCACAACCTCCCCGGTAATGTCTTTTCCGGCAACCACCTCCACCCCCTCCCTCACCTCCTTTTCTGAAGGAACAGTCTCAGGGGCCATGTCCTCACTCACATCCTCAGTTCGGAGTGGCGAGATGACAGGCAGGCTCATCAGATCCTCACCCATGTTCACCATGAGGTTGAGATGTCCGAATATATTATCGAACGACCCCTGAAACACAACAATACCCATTGAAGGGCAAGGGTAACCAATGAAGAGGTCAATAGCTGAAACACGATAACAAATAAAGAGGGGAAGAATGAACTTAAAAGACAATTAACAAAAATAATACACGTACATCGACATGCGCAGCAGCCGCCTTGGTGGAATCACCCCGGGGAGTGGCAACCGACACCACATCCGTGACGACATCAGGAACCTCCTCACTAACCGATGTCTCCGACACTCTAGCCCTCTTCGGGGTCCCAGTAACGGGGTCTGATGCTTGGCGCTTAGGACGAACAGGCCTTCTCCCTCCACGAGAAGCGCTACGAGCCTTGACGATTTTTAGGAATTCCTCCTTAGGCTCTAGGGGAATCTCAGGCGCAGGATTACCCTTGGTCATTGGCCCCGCCGGATAACCTAACAGCGTGGGAGCAGCACGGCTTGTCGGATCCTTCAACGGTCCAGGCCCCCACCACTTCCAAAGGGCTAAGAGAGCTTCGGCATTGGGAGCGCCGAGATCTGGAATATCGGGGGCGGTTGTAGCAGGCCTGGGAATATGGTGTCCAGCACAACCCCAGTTACCGGAAGCAATCATGATACCAAGGTTATGCTCCTTGTTGGTATCCGGAAGACCGATGACAAGCCGAGAGAAGGAGTGCAATGTCTTCAAATACGAGCTACGGCGATCAAAACTCAAACTATAGACCCCGAATACATCTTTCAGTTCGACCTTTATCCCCGACAACTCCGATAACCTTGGAATACCGTTCAGGGTACGGTAGCCATTTAGGGCCAATTGGGTCGGAGCAATCTGGAAGGCCTCAAAGAACGAAGCCATCCACTCAGTAAAAGGAAGTTTGACACCCCCAGTAAAGAATGCCGAGGAACGAACAGCTACCTCGCCGGCAGATACAACCCCCATGACCTCCTCATCGGAAACAGGCAGCCGAATATGTATGCCGACGGGTATCCCGGCCAGCTTCTTAAAATCCGCTTCCACAAATGGGCCAACTTGAGCCACGCATTGGGTTAGAATTTCCTATTCAAACATCATAAACACCTCATCAATATACAAACCAGAAACAAACCACACTACGAAAATTTTCCCCAATTACCAGAAACCCTAAGTTTTTCCACCAACCCAACAAACAAAAATCCTATACATGAAGAAAAACCACCAATCCCCAACCTAGATAGACATATATAGGCAAACAAGACCATTATCAACACCACATACATGACCGTAACAACAAATCAAATACAGACCCTAAGCATAGAGGTATACAGAAAACCCCATAAAATACGAAAACACTTACCGTCATGTTAAAGACAAGCAGGAGAGAGCAGCAGCGAATATATCAGCAATCAAGAGAAACCCTAGATAGAGAGGCAGAAAATCTTTTGGCGGGAAGTATAAACCCTAGGAGAGAGAAACGTTGGGGGAAATTATGGGAAAGATAGGCTCAAAAGGTATTATTTAGAGAAGTTAAGGAACTGGAGCCGCACAAAGGGGGAATAAAATAATAACCGTCCTTTCGTGTGACAGAGGTTTACCTTTTTTCAACCACAGAAAAGTCCACAACCGCTGCTATTTTCAACAAATCAACGCTCTAGATCTTGCCACATCAGATAGTGTATCCCACTAACCAATGCAGTTCACATCATTACACCTATATAAACGGCCAGTGGACCCCACCACGAAAAGCTTACAACATACGCTTCCAATATTACTACACCGAGGATGCACCCCGATTAAGTTCCTCGACGCCAAACAATTTATTACCATGGGAACACCGAACAAGGTTGACGGAGACCGTTCCTAGCTCGACGGCTTTTCAGCATCTAGTCTAGCAACGCTCTCCGGGGGGATCACCACTGTGTACTTTGCTCGGTGTCCAACCGACATACATACATGCATAGAATGCATTGTAGGGTTTCAAAATGAAGAGAAACAAGCAAATCAAAATAAGCAATAAACGAATTGCGAAAAGAAAGCACAATTTTATTCATCCACGAGGGGGCAAACAAACACGTACAACGGGAAAAGAAAAGTTTACAAGAAAAAACACCCATCCTACTTCTTAGAACTACCCCCCACGTCGGCATCCTTCTTCGCCAAGAGCTCCTCCAGACGCTCCTTCTCCCTAATCAAATGGGAAATGCCAATCTCCACTTGTTTTAAAGCATGGGATTGAGACTTGCACTTCTGCTCGGCTTCAAAACGAGCAGCACTCTCCTCCTTCCAATACTGTTTAAACTGCCTCACTTCAGTCTGAGCACACTTAAGATCGGCTTTCAGCCACGACATCTCAATTTCTTTCAGCTGAAGTGGAGTCAATTCCTCTTCCCCGAAACCAGGGGGACGGGGTAACATAAAAGTAGGCTCCTCTTCAAGAAGGGCTTTCTTTTTGGCAGCAGATCTAGTGATGGGAGCCATCTTAGATAAAAGCAAGTTAGAAGAAGCAAAAATTATAGAAAGGGAGATTTATTAATAAAATGCAAACAATAGGGAGCATTTATAGGGAATCAGAAGGCGCGAATTGCGAAGCGGTGCAATAAACGAAAAGGCACAAGATACGAGGCGTTATAACAGTTCAAAATACAAAGGGGCACAAAGTGCGAAGAGTTATGAAAAGTCCAACATAATAAAAGGCACGAGATACAAAGAAGCCACAAAATCCAAATACAAAAATAAAAAAAAAAGACATCAGAAAATAAGCCCAAATTAAATTAAGGATCAATGGGCGAGAAGACCGAGCTGCCAGACCGAGAAATAGGATCCCGAGGAACAGCCCGACCAGAGCCAGATGACCGGTCTCGTAATGAGGAGTTAAGGATGGTCAAGCTCTCATTTTCCCTTGAGAGGGCGGTGATTTGACCTCTGAGTCGAGTATTCTCACAGGCCATACTAACAAGGCCATGAGGACCATTATCAAACTCATTTTGAGCCTGATCCCAAATTTCCTCAGTCTGATACCAAGAGTTAGCCAACTGATTCCTCCTCGACAGCAACTGATCAAGCTGTCGACTCATGGCTAAGATCTCGGTCCATTTAAGGGTTTCCTCGGGATAGGAGTTAAGCAGTCCCAAGTCCAGATTCCCAAACTCCTTCTCTAGCTCGACCATGAGATGACGGACCCGAGACACTTCAGCATCTAAGTCCTTCATTTGAGCATGATATCTCACCACTGGCTCAGACATTCTTCAAAGGTGGTTATACCAACAGAGAAAGAAGAAGGGATAAGAAATAGAGGAGAAATTTGTATGAGATAATGATGCAACTTAAAGAGAAAGGAAAGGGTATTTATAGAGCAAAAATAGTATGGCGTTGTCTGACTATGCTTGGGAACACGCATCTTTGACCAATCTGCCATGCCACAGATTTCACATGGGTACAGTACAACACCATACAAGAAGAAAAGACAAGTGCTTGATGACTGACAAAGGCAGAGAAAGACAAACCACAAATGCAACGAAAAAGGAAAAGCAATATAAAGGGGCAAAGATAATTTTCATTAATAGAGATGGGATACACCACTGTTCATTACATCAGAGGACAACGTCAAAAGAAAATCTATTACATCAGAGAAAAATCTATTACGTCAAAAGAAAATCTATTACATCAGAGAAAAATCTGTTACATCCGAAGGAGATCGATTACATCAAAGAGCAAGACTAGCCCAAAACACAACCAAAACAAAAAGGGTAAAGAAGAGGAAAATGAAAATAACAAAAAACCCGAGGAACTCAAGGATGATTGTTACATCGTAGTGGTGAAGCAGAAGATGGAGGAAAAGAAAAAGTAGGCACAGAAGAAAAAGAAAAAGAGATGAGAAAAGATGAAGAAATGAAGAAAATTGAAACAAATAAAAAATAAAGAAAAATGGTAAGGTTAGGGGGAGGTCGATCGGTATCGATGAGAAGGCCTGGCAGAGATATCCCTATCTCGAAACGTCGGGTTCCCTCTCAACGCCTCATTCTCTTCGACCAGAGCCTGACGAGCACGTCGACAATAATCCAGCTCGGTCCTTAGCCAAGTTAATTCCCGGACCATCTCGGTATGGTGATAACGCATCACCTTTAACTCCGCCTCAGCATCCTTCAACAGCTTTAGTGCATGGCCATAAGAGGCTTCAAAAGCCTCCACTTGCAAAACCAAGGCAGATTTGGTAAAAGAACCAGCCATTTTAAGGAAATTATGGGATAAAATTCTATATATGGCGAAAAGAAATAAGGGGGAGATTATGAAAAAACCCATATCTTGATAGGGTATTTATAGATAAATTAAGGAAGGTTTAATATGGGGAATCGCAACCGTTCGTCAAAAGACTCTGGAAAACATGGGTAATTGAAAGATGCGTCTGTTGAGAAGAAACGCTTGGATACGCTAGTATTTAAAGAGGGTAAATTTCAAAATAGTTTCTACATGTGTCATTTTGGGAAGTGCAACAGTATTAAGAGAATAAGGATAAGATTTGTGCACATAGCTCAAGAAATCTCATTGATTCCTGGATACAAAGATTAGGAAGATTCAATGGATAAGATCAAGCACAAGGCTCAATAAAACACATTAATGAAGCCACATGCGTGCACAGTAGAGAGAAATTGCATTGGGAAGATAAATCATATAAAAACAAGAAAAAGAAGAATTTTCATTAATTAATGGGGACTTCATTACAAGATGCTACTCAACAAAGGGACGTTACAAAAAGAAAGGAAAAGATAATTATTTTGTAGAAGGGCCAGCTTCGTCATCAGGCCACTTTTTAGACCGAGCATACACTTCTTTGAGGGCCAATTTATAAGCCCTCTTGGAAGCAATATGCCTGTCTCTAGAGGCCTCGAGCTCTTTGATCCGAGCACGCGGCCAAATATTGTCGATCAAAGACCTCTGATATTCCCTCTCCATGGCGTCCAATCGCTCTTCCATTTCAACAGCCCGGCGAGCTTCCACTGACAGTAGGGCAACCCTCCTCTCAAGAGTACGCACTTTCATAACTTCCTCCTCGAGATGAGCAACATACTCAGGAAGGTTGTCACCACTAGTTTCACGAGGAGAAGCCATTTGTTCAGTAATAAAGAATGAATTGCACAAAGAAAACAGTACAGCCCCTTTTTATAGGAAGAAATGAGGGGTATATCAATGGTCATCTCAAAGGAAGAACAACCCTCTTGAACTTCCCAAGGGTATTCATGGCTAACTAACAACAAGTTCCAAGTCCAATTGAGTCATCCAACAAGTTATTGAGAAAATAAACAGATAGAAATAAGGATAAAGCAATATTTTATTAATTTCAGTAACTTGATTACAAACTTCGTGATGACACCCAACAAAAAAGAAAAATTACAAACAGCTAATTATTCCGAGGAAGAGCCTCCTTCAACGTCATCCGACCCCGGTTTGGACCGATCATGCAGCTCCTTGAAGGCAAGTTTATAAGCCCTTTTTGCTGCCCTTTGCTTATTTAGAGTAGCCTCGAGCCTCTTTATCCGTTCAAAGGCCCAATCCCAATCAGCCATCGTCAGGTGATGAGCCGCATCCATATCGGACAACCTTTTGGTCACGTCCGCCAGCCTCCTCTTCACGGCACGAGCTTTCTTGACTTCATTCTCTAAATATGCGATGTAGTCTGAAGAGTTATCTCCTGTAGAACCATTGGGAGAAGCTATTACGTCACAATCAGGGTAATATTAAATTGGATAAGTAGGGATGGAGCACTTCCTTTTATAGTAGATAAATGGTGGAAAAGTCAAAGAGTTTTTCCTCGAAGAAAGATATTAAGATAGGACTTCTTAATGACCTCAAATGGGCCCCAGGGAACATTCATAAATCTATTGCGATTCACGATAAAACATTGAAAACAGCAAGACCGAAGTAACATCCTCGGCAGACCGATCATGACTCCCTCGAAGTGGAAACCACACCGATGAAGTCAGGGAGCACTTGATAGAACATAAAAGTTGGACCCGAATACACCTATGGGTATGGATCGACCCACCCATTAATAGAGGGTATCGAATGCTTAAAAAGATAGCTATTGGGTTATAACATGCCTTTCTTTGAGAATAGGGGTGGATATTGCCAAAAGCCCAATCTCACTTAGCAAGGGACCCATGTCTGAAAAATACCATAAGATGGAGACATTTGTCAACATCCTAAAAGGCATAATTGCCTATAAATAGCCAAGTACCCTTACTTAAAAGGGAGCAGAAAATCTATCTAAAAAATATAGAGAGAATGAGAGAAAAAGTTGTCAGAACTCACCACATTAGAAAGCAGACCGAGCAAGATACAAGACCGAATACCGAGATCGAAGAAAGATCAAGATTAAAAGAGCAAGTTGTAATACCGAGCACAAGTGCGAATAGGAAATTGTAATCCGAGCAATTATACCACCGAGCTTAATAAAGATTAAAGAAGTGTTCAATATTTATTCTATTTGATACATTATATTATTGTTGAAAAGTTTAACGCCACCGACAAAAGTTATGGCTTTATCAGGAACATTTTCCTTGTCAATAGAGGCATGACTTGGTTTAAAGGCCTTGGTATTTGGGGAGAGAAAAGAACTAAACTGGCGACCAGCCTCACTCAAATTTGCTTTTGAAGCCCATAAATTTTCATCATTTACATCCCTCTTGGATGCAATGTCAGGATGTATACTTAAGAAATAAATATGTTCAACAACATTTTCAACTCCTTTGTTCTCAACATTTCCTTCCTCTTTTTGAACAGGACCGGTCCCTTTCAAATTTGAAAGCTCAGTCTTTCTACCATCAGTCCCAATAACACACTCATCTAAAATCTCATTAATTTGGTGGGCTTCATTAACCTGGTTGTCCCTTTCTTGATTTGAGACTAACTCAAAATTATTAGCAACAGGTATAACAAAGTCATTGAGGGGAGGAGTAGGACCCTCCACCTCATGAGTAACTTTTTTATTATCAAAAACATATTGCAACTCTTTTTATTCAGCATGATCTAACTCAACCCACTTGCCATTCACAATTTTATAGAACTTTTCAGCTTTAGAACTTTCACCCATATTGCTAGTGTTTATATGAGGCTTTTTAGCCATATATTCTGTTTTGATTTTACCCTGACCCTTAAAAGCATCCTTCGTCTGCTTACTGGTGTTTCCTTGCTCGATATTCAAATTATCTCTTGTGCCATTACCCTTATTTTTACCTGTAGTCACTTGTTCATTACCCTTATTTTTATCTCTTGTGCCATTCTCTTGTGCTTTATTCTTGTTACCTTCATTACTACGCTCTGCTATTTTACTTTTCACCTGAGCCTCTGTATACCTCTTACACTCATACAGTTCATGCCCCTGTAAACAGCATCTATTACAATATTTAGGAGAATTTTCATACTCAACCTTTTGCCAAAAACCAAACCCTTCCTCCAAAGAGGAACCAATCCAAATCCTATCAATTCTTGGCTTATTTGTAAGTTGGAAATTTGTATTTCCGCCCCAACCTTAATTCAGAAAAAACTAAAATCCAATAGTCCACCTTGGTAGAAAAATGTTTCGTTTATCGCTCTTACACAGAAACTATAGTATAGAGTTAGGAGGAACTTTTTCTGATTTGCGAATTTATATTTTTGTTCACTCTCGGTTAACAAAAATTAAAAAGCAATTTTCCAGGTCTACAAATAATCTCCCCATCTCTTAATTAGATCACAACTTCAAAAAAGAACAGTATTTTCTAGAAATTGCTGAAGTCCAAACATTCTGCACTAAGAGCTTCAATAAACAATCATGTGGAGGTGACCCAACCAATAAACGTGGCTAGGCTTTGACTAAGATATCATCTGTTTCCCACTAAAAGACCAAATGGTAGGCAAACAGATAATTCACCGCTATATTAATGCTCAAGCTGTAGCATAAATCTCAATGTTATATTAAAAGAGGTGATGATATTTTGGTACATTAAATAGGTATATTGAGTCTTTTGTTTCACCTCCAATTCCTTCACGATGAATTTTTTTTTGTGATATCGTCGTGCTTAAGGACTCTGACAGAAAGATAGAAATAATGTTTTGCCCTTTCTGGAGATGCCTTGGTCAATTCATTTCTGGAATTTGAACCACACGTGGTAGGGTGTTTGTTAAGCGATGTCGGACTACCACAAACCTATGCGGTGGGACCCGTGCTCAACCTTTATCCCGAGTCTCACGATGACGTTGACAAATACAAGGATATTATAACTTGGTTAGACATCCAGCATGTGGCATCTGTTTATGTCATGTTCCTGTGCTTCGGAAGCATAGGAATGTTTGAGGCCCAACGTTTCGAAATCATTGTTTTAAAAAGCTCGCAACGTTGCGCACCATAGTGTGCTATAGCCATTTGCTAAAAAAACTGCCTACGCAATATCGCTATTTGGATGGTAAAGCGTAAAAATCGCGCTTTTGATGACAAAAGCGCAAAAAGCGAGAGTTACTATATTTTTTTAAAACCCCAAGGTTTGCACTACATCGCTTGGACAGAAATTTTCGAAACCGTGTAAAGTTCTTATCAAACTCAATGTTACTTCATCTGTGTCTCTCACACTCCGTCAGCTTCCTTCGTTTAATTATACTTTTGCTCTTCTTACCACTTGTTTAAAAGCAAAAATAGTAGTTCAAAACCAACAAAAAATAGTTTGATTTCTTCTCATTTAACTTTTCGGTATATTTATACTCTTCTTGTCACATGTTTAAACTACAACTAAAATGGGTAGAGTATGAAAATGATGACTAAGACTGTATTGCGAATGGGTTGACAGCATATTGTAAAAATTCAGCTATACTGTTATATTTTTAGGCAAAAAAAACTTATACCGCAAAGAACTTCTTTCTTACGCTATTTTTGTTTTTAGCATAGCTCTCGGAAAAACACTATGTAGGTAGAGTCTTTTACCTCTAATATGGAACTTAAGAAAGACAAATGAGTATAGAGAATTTTATACACATTAAATGTTTTCCTTTATCTACATTTTTTTAAGCAAACACTCTAGAACTTATTAATATAGTGTGAAAACGTCTCACACGTGGTTTTTACAAAAAGAAGGTAGATGTAATAAGAGTTACAAAAAATTACCAAAAACATAAAACTAATTTATGAACTCCTTTCGTGTAGTACCTTCGTATAATTTCTTTATAAACTAATTTAGAATACCTGTATATCTATCTAAGTAGCCCATACTTAGTATATTTCTTTATGAACTAATTTAGAATACCTGAGTTTTATAAAAGCTTAATTTTATCTTTTACAAAAACCTTACTGAAATTGTTCACCTTACTAAGTTGTAATCTGTCAAATGATTTTGACAAACTTATTAAGTAACAACTAATCAATTTAATTTATAATAACTAGTTTTATACTACTACAATGACAAACAAAGAGGTCATTAGGGCCTAGAACACATGACCTAATGGTACGTCTTTCCAAAAATATTTTCCCTTTTTAAATTAGCTATGTGTTAGAGTAATTATCTCACATCGACTATTTATCTATCAAGGCTATGGTTAATACATAAGTTTCTCTCCATTCTATCTTGAACCCTCTCGATGGAATTGGATGGACTCTTATTTGATATCAGAGCGGGTCAGCGATGTTTGACTCAAATACACCCGTTTATTATGTTCGTTCGTTGAGCACTTGAAATGTTAGGCCATGAGCGAGCGGGAGTGTTAAATTAATTATTCCACATCACTTATATATATATCGATTTACTTATGGTTAATATATGGGTTCTATCTTGACGGCTTTTGAAGTCACTTTAAAATAATCATCAAAGTGGACAGTGTTCAAATATTCTAAAGAGTGTAAGGTTTCAACAGGAAGCAAGTTCATTCAAGTACAATAAAATTACCTCATCTTGTCCAACCACTAAAATAGAACTTGAAAAATTAGTTGACTGAGAGAGAGCAAGAAAAATGGAGAAAACTTTTGAGCTGGCCTTTTTCCCGGCTACAAGTGTTGGCCATCTGGCGCCGATGGTAGAGCTCGCCAAACTCATAACCAGCCATGACCGTCGGATCTCGATCACACTCTTTGTCATGAGCAGGCCTTTCCATCCCAAAGTCAATGCCTACACGGAATCCCTTCTAGCAAATGATCCCCCACCACGTGTACGTTTTGTCCTCCTCCCCCTGGACGAGGCCACATTGGCTCAGCTCTTATCCATGCCAGACTTCCACATGGTCCCAGAGTTAGTCAACATTCACAAGTCAACAGTGAGAGAGCTTCTTGTCTCTGACTATTACTCGGCGAAAGAGAGGCAGCTTGCGGGCTTCGTCGTCGACTTCTTTTGTATTCCATTTACGGAAGTAGCGGACGAGTTCTGTGTACCAACTTACATGTTTTTAACTTGCGCTGCTGGTAATATATAGTATAATAAAGTAGAGAAATATATCGTACATAGGGAGACTAACCTTGCTTGATTGAAGTTTTCTTGCTTAAAGCTCGATGCATTCTGAGGGCCGAAAATAATTTTTTTCCCTGGTTTTGAGGCTTAAAGTGTCCGAATCTTCTACCTGTAATTTCTACCCATTGTCTATTTTTGCTCAAATTATGAAATTTACAACTTAGATTCATATGTTAATAAACTGTTAAAACATTTTCTTGATAAATTTCGTAATTTTCTACATAATATGGATCAAAATGCTTTCTTATTAAGTCACATTTGGCCCTAGAAATAGATCCAAATGTTTTTAACATGGGAAATGCTTATAATTGTAAGTTGGAAATTTGTATTTCGACCGTTACCTTAATTCAGAAAAACTGAAATCCAATAGTCCACCTCAGAAACTATACTACAGAGTTCGGAGGAACTTTTTCTGATTTGAGAATTTATATTTCTGTTCACTCTCAGTTATCAAAAATTAAAAAGCAATTTTAAATGTCTATAAATAATCTCCCTATCTGTTATTACTTAAGTCACAAACTGAAAAAAGTAACAGTATTTTCCGCCCATTTATAATAATACTAGTATTTTAGTAAAGACGATAATACTTAACTTTTCTAGATATTGCTAAAGTCAAAACATTCCGATCTAAAGAAAATAATTACAATAAATAATCACGTGGAGGTAAGCAGATAATTCACCGCTATATAAATGCTGAAGCTATATCAATGGAGGTTGGATTAATTTACTGCAATAATTCTGTTTAAACGCGTAAACCGTAGATTTTTTCTACGGTTTACAGCATTTTTTTGCTTAAAAAAAAAAAAAAAAACTGAGAATTAAAATTAAAAAACTGAATAATTTTTTCAAAATAAATATGATTTTTTTAATAAAAAAACTAAATGCCTTATTTTTAAAATTTTACATAAAATAAATTACCAATATTGTAACAATCTATCAAAATGAACACAAAATTTACACAAATTTACACAAATAAAGTTGATTTGATAAATTTTATGTTTGATATTTATTGTATAAGTTAAAAATTTTACATGTTATATTTTTGTCAAGTGTATAAGTTGATATTTATTGAATCATTAACTAAATCGTAAATTTTTGTGAAGTACCTTTGGTTTGTTTTTAACACTTGTATAACGCAATATGAAACATTAACTAAGTCGTTAATTTGGTGTCAATCATCAATTTTGTTGAATCAAACAATGATAAATTATATAAATTTCGTAAAAAAAATTAACTCAATATGCGAACATGAATATGAACTTATAAATTTCATAAAACAAATTTATTAAACAAAATTTACAACAAAATTTCATAGAACTAAATTTCGTAAAACAAATTTATTAAACATTTGTTTACATCATATAAATTTACAACAACTTGGAAAAAATAGTAATTTACATCAAATTAAAAATAAAAAAATGATTATGGACTTAGGTCTATAGCTTCGTCTTCATTTGCTTTTTTCTTTCCCGATTGCTTTTCCAGCGCCATATATAACTTGAAATTTGGTCGAAAAAGTTCCTTCCATGGCGCAGCTGTCTCAGTGCGCGTTTGTTCCCACCGTGCTATAATTCCTGGCATTGGGAAGATCCCTTCTTCTTTAGGAATAACCTGAGCATAGTGACAACTGTTGACGAACACCATTACAGTCGGGATGTAATTTGTCGTCCCCCGAGGCGGACCAGTATAAAGAGGTAAAAAAGTACTGTTCCACACGTTTACCCCTCCATCATTATTGTGCCATAAGGACAATAATACAATTGGAATATTGTAATGAGAAGCAATTAAAAACCCATAAGACGGAAATCTCATCCATTTGTCAAGAGGTGCGGGATTTGTAGCATGATAAAAATTTAAACTTGATAAAATATAATCATACCGGTAATCAAAGCCAAGATTCTCAAACAGCTCATAATAAACACCTTTCATTTGCTGCAGCTCTTGAAACAACTCACATCTTACCGCATACCAATCATCTTCCCCATGCTGTTTACCCGTCACATTTGCAAGTACCCGGAACCCACAGTTACCATCCCCACGCACATCATAAACCGTTTCGATGTAACTATGTAACATGAACCATATTTGGTCACTGTACAGGAAGGTTGGCCTATTGGGGGTGGGTTTAGGGTTCTGGTTTCGCGGCCTCCTAGTTGGGTTTACCCTTACCTCCGGTGTTTCATCAGCCTTGCCTTTGCCCTTGTCCCTACTAGCACCAGCACCATGTTCCTCCTCCACATACTCCCATCCCGACTTATCCCTCTTACTAGATTTGTCGCCTTTTCTAGGTCTCCCCCTATTTACTCTCACTTCGGGGTCACTGACGGATGTTCTGGCTGGTACGGTTATCTCTCGGAGTTGTGTTTTCATACGCCGTTTTTCAACATTACTTTTCCTAGCATAAACACTTTTAAACTCTTCTAGATCACCCTCTACCCCATAATCATCGGTGTTCCCATTATCATCAATTACGTCTAATTTTTTCCAGAATGGATGAATATATTCTAGAGGAAGAGGCTTCCCGAATAAAATATGTTCACTCATAATATGATGACAAGGTAAACCGTGAGACAATTTGAAACCGCAAGAACAATTCTCATCAGCCTGGCCATCACATTTTTTATGTTCTTGAAATAATAAATCAAAGGCATAGTGTGTGATATACGACCTAAGATTTATAAATAGAGGTGTTCGTTCAGAATGTGGAAAATAAGACTTGCATTTATCCAACTTCATCTTAATATCCTCAAACTGTTTTTCTAGAATTCTATTCACCTCTACCCAAACAGTTTCAAGCGTGCCAGTATTTGTGGAAAGGGATCTTTTCAGCTTAGCATGTTGTTGTTCGGCCCGATTGCTAGTTCTGTTACCTAGATGTGTTGTGTGGTTGGTATAGCATGCAACAAACTTTTCAGCATAATCATTTAAAAGCTTGTCTACATACTTAATCACAGCAGGGTACGATTTGTAAGAGGAATTGAAATAAGTTCGGTTATGATTGTACTCCTCTATGGACTCAGAATCAACCAATAAACCCTAATCATCTAGAAACGTTTGCCACTCCTCATCAGGGATCTTTTTATGGCAGTTTTTCAAAACATTTTTTGCAATATGAAAAGTGCACAAAATATGATGAGAATCGGGAAAAACAACGGACAAAACATTTGATAAGGCCATTTCCCTGTCGGTTACAAAAACCCTAGGTAGTATACACCCCTCCAATGTAACTTTAAATTTTTCCAATGCCCATATATAACTTTCCTTTGTCTCGTCACTCATGAAAACAAAACCTAAACAATATGTTTGGTTCGTTGATGTCATTCCTACGACTTCTAGAAATGACATATTAAAACGGTTTGTTCTATATGTACAATCCATTAACAAGACATCAGGAAAAGCTTTGAACATCCTTATAGAATCGGGGTGTGCAAAAAACAAGTTGTCAAGGGAATGGGTTGATGGGTTCATATTATAGTAGAACGTGTAGCGATGACTATCCAACAAATTAAACAGTTCCTGTATCGGGTTTCTACCATCTCGTTCTTTAAATTTCAGTCCGGCCAAAAAATTATGTATCGTTTTAGCGTTTGATACATTGTCAGGATTTCTATTTTTTATGGCCTCTAATATTGCACCAACTTTAAAACTACTTTGCCTTAAAGTTTTAACAATTTCTTTTTCATCTTGGGTTAAACGAGCACGTCGTGCTTGCCCTTGGAGGTAAGTTGGAGGTGGGTGGTTATGTTGTCCATTTTCTACGTGACACATCCATTCACCATTAACTACGTAACCTTTAATGAAAAATGGGCAATCTTTTTTCTTTGTACCTGATTTTACGGAAGATGGTTTCTTTTTTTCGTAAACCCCCGATTTATCACATACAATATCAACATACGGTGTTCTGCTCCCATCACCCCCTCCAGACCTACGAATCGTAAGAATGAAACCCCAATTTCCAGCCACATCAGCAAGATCAGCAAGCATTTCATCCCTTGTTTCCCAAGTCAATTCATCGACTTCAAAGTACTCCGAATAATCAGTTAGCTCATCGTTTGAGCCACTGGATGAATTCGCATTGTTGTTGTTATTCCATTGGTTGTTGTCATAACCATAGTTGTAATTCATTTTCGAAAAGTGTTTGTTTGTATATTTTATTGGGGAGGAATGAGGATTTTTTTAGAGATTTCCGAAATGTGTTTGTGTTTGATTTTATGGTTTGTTATAATTGGCAAAATTGAGTCATATTTATAGTGTAAGTTTACACTACAAACCGTAGATTACTTTTACGGTTTGTAGTGAATTTTTGGTGTAGTCATTTCCAAACTTTAATAATGCATTGAGTAGTCATTTTCGGATAGGGTTGTCAAATCATAATAATTCAAAAGTGATAAGGTGTTGTCGGAATTATTTTGATAGAAATGGTATCCAATGTAATTTACACTACAAACCGTAGATTACTTTTACGGGTTGTAGTGTTTTTTTTGGTGTAGTCATTTCCAAACTTTAATAATGCATTGAGTAGTCATTTTCGGATAGGGTTGTCAACTCATAATAATTCAAAAGTAATAAAGTGTTTTCGGATGCATTTGATGGATATGGTATCCAATGTAATTTACACTACAAACCGTAGATTACTTTTACGGTTTGGAGTTTTTTTTTTTTACGTTGTTTACGGTGATTCAGTGCAAAAAGTACATTCGTAAAACGTCGCTGCTCAAATCAGGGGTGCAAACCGTACATTACTTTTACGGTTTGCACAAAATACATGCAAACCGTACATTTAATGTACGGTTTGTATGAAATCTGTACAAACCGTACATTAAATGTACGGTTTGTATGTAAATTTCAGAATATTTAGGGTTTTTTAGGGTTTAGGGTTTTAGGGTTTAGGGTTTAGGGTTTTTAATTTAGGGTTTTTGGGTTTAGGGTTTTTAATTTAGGGTTTAGGGTTTGTAATTTAGGGTTTAGGGTTTACGGTTTGTAATTTAGGGTTTAGGGTTTAGGGTTTTTAATTTAGGGTTTAGGGTTTACGGTTTGTAATTTAGGGTTTAGGGTTTAGGGTTTTTAATTTAGGGTTTAGGGTTTAGGGTTTTTAATTTAGGGTTTAGGGTTTACGGTTTGTAATTTAGGGTTTAGGGTTTAGGGTTTTTAATTTAGGGTTTAGGGTTTACGGTTTGTAATTTAGGGTTTAGGGTTTACGGTTTGTAAAAACTCAATATTGGTCCTATCAATTAAAATACAGAATATTTTTTAGAAACATACAAATCAAACATACGAATCAAATTAAACTTACGAAATTATAACGTACAAATCAAATACAAAAACAGTGCATTTATTTTTTTTTGTAACGACTAAATGTTTTAAAGTTGGACATAGGGAGCATCTTTCCCGCCGATGTTAATCTATCCGATGACAGCTCAGCGGACTCTTCGATTTCGTTTAGCTCCGTACGGCGTCTTTGTCGCTGCTGCGATTCTGGATGCGGCACACGCTCGTGGGATGTAATTGTCAACCCCCGACTCCAACTGTCGGTGGACTGATGACTAGGCTGATGCTCGTACGAACCAAATGATTGTCTATGATGATCGAACGGAACATCGGTCTGAACGTAGTCCGACCCAGCAAAAGAAGAACGACGACGATGACTGCTTGAACTCGGACCCGGACCCTGATCTGTAGTCGGGTGTCGACCTCCAGTCGATCTTCTACCCCCGCTACTAGATTCGCCTCTTTCGTCGGGACGCCGACAACTTGAAGCCCTAGTGTAAGTTCGTGGGTCGTAACGTAGGTCGTCATCACCATCGTCGTCGTCGTCATCCCCCTCCGACTGTTCATCAGCTGACCCATACGGATTCATACCCATTTCAGCGAACTCCTTTCGTAGTAAGTCCACGTCCGTTTTCATTTTTGCCCGTTTGAACGATTTGAAACTGCGGCGCAACATCGCTTTCTGAAAGAAAAAAAAATGAAAAGCGAGTTATTTATACAGAAAAATACAGAAAAAGAAGTAACGATTTATTAGTCAAAAACGATTTAGTAGTTACCATTTTATTGAAGACACCCGTATTCTCCCGGAAACCGTGAGGGGGCGGGGCAAGTTCAGGTGGGTTTATGAAGATGCGGGTCCTCTCTCTATACCATCTCATGTAATCCGGTGACGTCCCTGACCCATATTCGCCGTTAATAAGACGGGTGTGGCGGTCATTCCACACGGCTATAAATTCTCCGGTTAGTAAAGGCCAGTCGTGTTTTTGCCCAGTCCCATATCTTCTATCCTTGTCGTGACCCTGTCTTGCTTTCCAAATATATGTAGGGACCCGCTGCACAAAACCGAACTGCCTCATGAACCTGTCCGCGGGGTGGTACTCAATCTTCTCATTACAAATGAGAGGCACAGAACAATGCCACATATAACGGCCCCGCGTGCAGTATTCCGGATACTGATTGAGATCCCCGTAAGGTTGCCACACTATCTGTAATCATCAAATTAGAATATATAAACAATGGTTTAAAAATAGACGAGTAATAAATTCTACGAACATAAGACAAATGCAAACATATACAACATATAATACGTAAGTTACATGTAATACGAAATTTAAAATTTACCTGTTCAGGCGACATATTGTCAAACTGGTCACGTATGTGGACCACATTATGTCCGTAGACATATGGCGTAAGGTTAGTTTGCCTCCACATCTTCCATCTGTAATATAGAAACAAAAACCGATAAACAATAAATATAACCGGCAGCTAAGTAAATGATAGATGACACAATAATATAAAAAAGCAAATCCAATTCAAAAACTAAATAAATATCATACCTGTAACCGAGGGGGAACCTAGGCCAGCCCTCCGGTGGCTCGACATCTTCCGGCAGCTCTTCACACGGTCTAACAGGCAGTAGTCTGGTAATCGCCCACATATCCAGAAACATCACCGCCCCGCTTACTCCGGTTGTCTTACAACGTACCACCCTGCATAGATTAGCCTCTAACCAGGCCAGAAGAGCTGATCCCCAACTATACTCAGCACATGTGTCAAAATCCTCCAGAAATGGCAGAGGCCAGAGTGGAATCTGATCACTGCTCTTATCCGAAAACACATGTGCAGCCAGTAATAATAGCATGGCAGCCCTAGACTGATATAGTAAACGCTCCTCACTAGGGTTGGGGGGTAGTTCACCGAAGGTCTGTAACATCCAATCAAGTCTAACTGTCAGACAGTTTAGATCGACTTGATTGTCAGCCGGCCTAACACCCAACAAACTCTCCATCATAGCCAACCTGCTCGCCTTCGTGTCATTCCGCTCCGACCGGGTCACAGCAAGACCATCCACCCTCAGACCGAGCATAATCTCTACATCCTGTAAAGATATCCCCAACTCTCCCCCGACAAAATGGAACGTGTGCGACTCATCACGCCACCTATCAACTAAGGCTGTAATCAACCCTCAGTCTACGGTATAATTACCTATACTGTAAATACCGTAAAAACCAGCCCTAATGATATTTTGAACTACCCTTTCAGGCGTCGGTATCTGCCAACTATAATTATAAACCTTAATCTTATTGGCATCTCCTCTACCCGCTTCTCTGCCAGCATCCCAAGTCTGATTAGAAATGTGACCAGTCTGTCGTAAAATACCCAACCTCCCTTTAATATGTGGACCTGGGTCTGTCATCCTAACTATGATAACCAAATATAACTCAATTAATGATAACCAAAAAATGATAACTCAATGATAACCAATTAATGATAACCAAACAATGATAACTCAATGATAACCAATTAATGATAACCAAACAATGATAACCAATTAATGATAACCAAACAATGATAACTCAATGATAACCAATTAATGATAACCAAACAATGATAACCAAACACACATTTTTTCATAAACCAAACAATAATAATTTAATTTTTTAATGATAACCAAACACACATTTTTTCATAAACCAAACAATACTAATTTAATTTTTTAATGATAACCAAACACACATTTTTTCATAAACCAAACAATACTAATTTAATTTTTTAATGATAACCAAACACACATTTTTTCATAAACCAAACAATACTAATTCAATTTTTTAATGATAACCAAACACACATTTTTTCATAAACCAAACAATACTAATTTAATTTTTTAATCATAACCAAACACACATTTTTTCATAAACCAAACAATACTAATTTAATTTTTTAATCATAACCAAACACACATTTTTTCATAAACCAAACAATACTAATTTAATTTTTTAATCATAACCAAACACACATTTTTTCATAAACCAAACAATACTAATTCAATTTTTTAATGATAACCAAACACACATTTTTTCATAAACCAAACAATACTAATTCAATTTTTTAATGATAACCAAACACACATTTTTTCATAAACCAAACAATACTAATTCAATTTTTTAATCATAACCAAACACACATTTTTTCATAAACCAAACAATACTAATTTAATTTTTTAATGATAACCAAACACACATTTTTTCATAAACCAAACAATACTAATTTAATTTTTTAATGATAACCAAACACACATTTTTTCATAAACCAAACAATAATAATTTAATTTTTTAATCATAACCAAACACACATTTTTTCATAAACAAAACAATAATAATTCAATTTTTTAATCATAACCAAACACATTTAATCATAACCAAACACATTTAATCATAAACCAAACAATAATAACTCAATTTTTTAATCATAACCAAACACATTATCAACAATTCAAATTAACCAAACAAAATAAAAAAACATGCAAAAATGGGACAAATATCAACAATTATTAAAATTTCTATAATTAATATAAACAAACAACAAACAATTATATATAGCTAAGTGAATTATGGTTTTGCATATTTTATATATTTTTTCCTATTTTACAAATTAAAATTACAAAAAATAAAAAAACATGCAAAAATGGGACAAATATCAACAATT
This sequence comes from Primula vulgaris, assembly GCA_963920805.1. Taxonomy (NCBI): domain Eukaryota; kingdom Viridiplantae; phylum Streptophyta; class Magnoliopsida; order Ericales; family Primulaceae; genus Primula; species Primula vulgaris. The sequence continues at coordinate 28,058,480 of OY987215.1, read as the reverse complement.
ATTAAAATTTCTATAATTAATATAAACAAACAACAAACAATGATATATAGCTAAGTGAATTATGGATTTGCATATTTTATATATTTTTTCCTATTTTACAAATTTAAATTACACAAAATACATAATAAATTAGAGAATAAAAGATATACCCTTGAATTATGGATAAGTTTGATTGATGATTTGGGGTTTTTTGTTAATAAAGTTGATAGTTAATGTGGTTGATTGATTTGGGTGATTTTTTGGGTTGAAAATTGGGGGGTTTTGAGAGAAAGAGAGAGAGTGTAGAATAAAATTTAATTTTTTTTAAAAAATCCGTAACTTTCTGTTTTTTCCAGGGACTGTCTGTGTAATTTTTTCAGGGACTGACTGTGTAATTTTGAAAAGCAGGGACTGACTGTGTAATTTTCAAAAAAATTACACAGACCGTAGATATAATCTACGGTCTGGATCATTTAATCCAAACCGTAGATTATATCTACGGTCTGCGTTAAATGATCCAGACCGTAGATTATATTTACGGTCTGCGCGTTTTAAAAGAAAAACTGTAGTACTTTAAGAGCACCTCATATCAATGTTATATTAAAAGCAGTGTTTAGAAAAATATACATGAGATATCTAAAAAATACATATATTTAATATATATTTTGAAAATATTATTTTACGATTTTAAAAATTGAAATATCTCATAAATTGCAAAAACACGGACAAATTTAAGTCTTCTATTAATTAAAAAAATTAAATGTTGTATTTCGTCAAAATAAGAGATCAAGTATCGCTTAGGTGGTAGGATTTGTTCGGAATTATGTTTCTCATAAAATTATTAACCATAAATCAAAATCGTTTTCGTAATTTAAAAAAAAAAAACTGAAAAGAGTGATTTTCAACCTAGAAAGCACAAAAAAGCATTAATATCGTTTTATCAACAAAAAACTGAAAAAGCATTAATAGCGTTTCATGTGCTATTTTTAAAGTACTGATTAAAAGAGGTGATGTTTTTTTGGTACATTAAATAGGTATATTGAGTCTTTTGTTTCACCTCCAATCCCTTCACGATGAAAACAAATGTGATATCGTCGCGCTTAAGGACTCTGACACGAAGATGCGGGTTCCTGGATTTGTAAACTTAGTTCCGGCTAATGTCTTGCCTTCTTTCTTATTCGAGAAAGATAGAAACAATGTCTTGCCCTTTCTGAAGATGCCTTGGATATTGAGGAAAATCAAGGGCATTTTGGTCAATTCATTTCTGGAATTTGAACCACACTCGGTCGGGTGTTTGTTAAGCGATGTCGGACTACCACCAACCTATGCGGTGGGACCCGTGCTCAACCTTTATCCCGAGTCTCACGATGACGTGGACAAATACAAGGATATTATAACTTGGTTAGACATCCAGCCTGTGGCATCTGTTGTGTTCCTGTGCTTCGGAAGCATGGGAATGTTGGAGGCCGAACAAGTTGTTGAAATAGCTAGGGCCTTGGAGCATAGTGGGAGCAGGTTCTTGTGGTCCATACAAAATCCTCCGACAGAGAACAAGGACTTTAGAGAAATGCTTCCTGAAGGGTTTATGGACAGGACGAACAGAATTGGAAAAGTGATAGGATGGGCCCCACAGGTTGCAGTTTTGTCCCATCGGTCCGTGGGAGGGTTCGTCTCCCACTGCGGATGGAACTCAACCTTAGAGAGTTTGTGGTTCGGGATACCCATGGCTACTTGGCCACTCGGCGCAGAGCAACAAATGAATGCTTTCGTGCTGGTCAAGGAGTTGGGGTTAGCAGTCGAGATCAAGTTGGACTATACCATCAACAATCCAAAGTTGGTAACCGCAGAAGAGATTGAGAAAGGGATGAAGCAGCTAATTGAATGTAGAGATGGTGTCGAAATTCGGAAGAGAGTGAAAGCAATGAGTGAGAAAAGTAGAATGACGAGGGTGGAGAACGGATCGTCCTACATAGCCGTTGGACACTTTATCGACCAAGTCGTCAGTAACTCTACTTTGAAAACATGAAGAAACTTGGTGTCGGGATTCAAGCAAATTAGGGGCTTCCTGAATAATTTCGCGATATTGTTCTTTGATGTTTATGGGCTCATTTCTTCCTGTTTCTTCTTGTTCTCATTTTGTTTGCTTATTCGTAATTTTACGTTTTCTTTTGGCTGTAAGCCTGTAATGCATTTATGAATTCAATACAAGTCTCTATTTTAACACTGTCTAATGCTAATGCCCGGAAAAAGTGAAACAATCTACTCAAAAGTTTATTATTCAACACAAGTGATAAAATCTCCATCTAAAATGATTGAGCAACTATATCATAAAGTAGCACTATTCAACATAAGAGAAACTATAGAATGATTGAGCAACTTAGCTTCAAAAGACACTACGTTAAATACTACAGTAGTTGGTTAGATAAAATCAATGATACCCTCGTGTTATGTCACACTCAAACCTTGTTGTCACTCGGTCCCAAAAGATTAGGACTTTATGTATTTACGTGAAACTTTGAACGGAAAATATATCGTATTTGTTCATATAGTTTAACATTTGAAATATGTGATTAACTTTTGAAAAATTCGATTTCGATAACTTAGATATGCTGAAAACACGTTTTATTTTGCAGCATAAAACTGACCTTGAATCATTATTATAGTGTATATAGATTATATAAAAACGATACAGAAATATCTTATGGGCAGAGGTAAATAACACTTGATATATTCTGTTGTATTCTTATTATACGTTTTACTGTTAAAGAGATGGACTCTCAAAACTGTTAAGAAACTCTAACTCTAATTTATGAGTTATGCAGTTTGTTTCTTTTACTTAACATATGGACAATATATATAGGATACAAGAGTGATCTAGTTCACAAGAAGCAATAGACTTGTAACTTACCGAAAACTCTAATCCTATTTAAATCAGTACTTAATTAATAAATATTATATAATGTTATTAACATGAATAACATAATATTATCTAATTAATATTTTACCAATCTTAGAATTACTTATATTCATTTTCACTAGATAATATAATTGCACATTATATTTGAGAGTACATTATTAAATATTTAAATATCTTTTTACGTTAAGATTACAGATATCCACCGAATAAATAAATTACTGATAATTATTTTACTCGGTATATTATTTCCTCGGTCTTACCACTTAGCTTATTTGTTATGTCGGATATAATATCCACTTGCAATATTTGACACAAACAAAACTTATAAGATTCTCGAGTGCATATCATCAATCCTTATTAAATGACGTGAATTATGTCGATTATAGACACACACCATATAAATAATATTACCGTTCAACGTACGAGTTTATTAATCACAACAAATCTCACTCATTGCAAATCAAAGCAGTATACATTATAAATATGTGTATTGAAAATAATCTAAAAATAAAATAATAACAATTTGTCTTATTCAATATATTCTAAGTATACTAGCACAAAAAGTTGAAACCCAACCGTTTCATGTAGTCAAAACAGACCTATTAAAACTCTGTGCTACAACTATACTGATGGTTGTGCACTCCATCTAAAGTTGTGAACGATAAAATATATTCTGTAAGAACCAGTGATTTGATATTGCGTGTGTAAGACGTACTCTACACACCAAATCACTTACTATATAAAATAAACACACATGTACATATAAATAATATGTATAATAATACTCAAAACTATTCTTAAATAAATCATTTATTGTTAATAAATAAATACTATAACCAACAATAAATCATGTATTTTATTATATCATTCTAACAAGATATGAGTTATTCGTCGGTGAAAATTACACGTAATTTCGTATATACTTAATTTGAGAGCACATTATTAAATACTTAATTTTCTCCTCATATTAAGATTACACATATTCAGCAAGTAAATAAATTACTGACAATTATTTTTCTCAGCATATTATTTCCTGGATCTTACCACTTAACTTATTTGTTGTGTCAGATATAAAATATACTTGCAAGATTTGACACAAACAAAACTTATAAGCTTTTCGAGGGGATATCATAAATCCTTGTTAAGTGATGTGAATTCTTTCGATTATACATACACACCATATAAATAATATTACTACCCAACGTACAGGTTTGTTGACCATAACAAATCTCACCCATTGTAAATCAAAGCAGTATATATTATAAATATGTGTATCAAAAATAATATAGTGATTAAAATTACAAGTAATCATAATAATTCCTTAGATATAATTATTTTATTATGTTCAGTACCATAAAATAATATAGTCGGAACTCAACCGTTCACTGTAGTCAAGACATAGATACTAAAATTATGTGCTACAACTATACCGATGGTTGTCCACTGTATCTAAAGTTGTGAACGATAAAATATATATTCTGTAACAGCCAATGATTTGATCTTCCGTGTGAAAGTCGTACTCTATACGACAAATCAATTACTATACAAAATAAATACACATGTACATATCAATAATATGTACACCATTGCTCAAAACTATTTTCAAATAAATCATTTATTGCTAATAAATAAATAATAAAGCCGACAATACATTATGTATTTTAGTTATAGATTTTTACACGCAATTAAATTTTGTCTCCATAAATTTTCGGGACAAAAAAAATTTTTTAGATGCAAAAATAAATGTTTTATCCCTAAATCTAAATTTTAGGCATATAATTTGAATTTTTTTGTAGACAATCTCATACGAACATAAGGGGACAATTAAAATTTGTCTCTAAATACTTTTTGAAACAAAATTAAATTGTCTTAGGAACAAAAACATTATTTTTTTTGTCTAAAAGATTAATTTTGTCCCAAAAAATTATCATTTGGAAATAAATTTTGATTGTTTCTAAAAAAAAATAATCACTAATTTTTAAATTTGTTGTAATACGCAATTATCATGAAATAGCTTCTTGCTTTCTATTTGATATTTATTTAAAAGGAGTATATATTTGCAAGAATAGACCATATTTTGTCTTCGTTCTCTACGTACAATATATACCTGATTTTATTGCTAAAACTTACATGGAACAAAAGTATATATACCTAAAGTACAGGGTGAATGTTAGGGGCTTTATAAAAAGCCGAATCAAAAGAATAGATATATATATATATATATATATTGTACTAGCTAACAGATAAATCTACGCTACATGCATGTATTAAATGTATGTACATATATAATTATTGTAGTTAATAAATTTGTTAAGAACCTCGTGTGTTTTATATTTACGTCACATGTATTTTTGCCTTTTAAGGTAATATAGAAAATAAAAAGGTTTTGTTTATATATATACTTGTCATGTTAAGGTGCATATAAATCAGGTTTTTAAAAAAAATAAAAAAATCATACATATACACACACATATCATAGATTTTTCACTCCTGTTAGTATTACAATTTGAAATTGGAACAACCTTTTTATAATGATTGTCCTTGTTTTACGTTTGCCTTCATTTTCTTTGTTTGTCACTTGTCAGATTATATATTAATGCAATTTTAAATTGAAGAAACCAACTATTGTTTTCCAAATTTGACTTTTCTGATGCTTTAACCAACTATTGAGTATTTAATTTGGGCAGACGCTTTCAAACATCCATCTATTTTGTTCTCTACAACGTATATTGGAGTTGTATGGAATAGATTAATTTATTGATATGTTAATTTCTTTTAATTTTTTTGAGTCAAGTTACAACATAATTACTAAACAAACAACCGACTCTAAAAAAAGTACATCAGCCAACGTCATGAGAAGAGTCCTTATTGTGTTTTTTTATCCATATGTTAGTATACCATCTCAAACCGATTAAAACAGCTCTACCATTTTATTAGTTCACTATGAAAAATAGCAAAAATTAAGATAACCAAATGATTATGTTGCTTTTATTTAAATTGATTTTTTTATCCTTATTTATTGTTTCACACTCTCCTATGTTATGTTGGAAAAATGGCTAATGTAACAAAAAAGTTAATTTCTATTTAAGTAAAGTGACTCAATAAATTGGGACCAAAAAAAAGAAATATTGTCTCAATAAATTGGAAGGACTATATATAGTTACTAATCGTTGTCCACGCGTTGCGTGTGCGATACGTAGTGACATAGATATGATCCCAACAAATAAACTTAATTTTTTTTAAAATTTTAAATATCAAATGAATAAATATAATTAATTAACAATCGTATATAAAGAGTAACATAATGTTTTACTCTTATAAAAAATACACAACGATTTTGTTTGGAATATAAATGTGTGGAAAATAATATTTTTTAAGTTATTTATGTATTTGAATTAATTGATGACATTTAAGAGTAATTACAATATTAGAGTGTGTGTGATATATATATAGGGAGAGATTATATGAATATCAACTTAAACATCAATTTGAACATTTTTTTATAAAAACGCTCCAAATCAAAATTTTGCTAATGCAAATCTCCACGCTTTCACGACGGGAACATAAATATGCGTCTTGTTTTTTTTCCGAAATGTATAATGACATGTTTTCGAAATTATGGTAAATTTTAAAAATTCAAAACATGTCATTATACATCTCAGGAAAAAAAAAAACAAGATGCATATTTGTGTTCCATCGTGAAACCGTGGAGATTTGCACTAATTAAATCTTGATTTGGAGCGTTTTTGCAAAAAAAATGTCCATTTGGGTGTTTTTTATGGTGTCCATATATATATCTTACATTAATATAATCAAACTCAATAAAAGTTGAAACCGCCTAATTTTGCCTAATTTTTCCAAAAATACCCTCACTCAATTTTAATAATTACCAATATACATAATCTAATTAATTAACAAATTGTCCTCACTACATTTTCCTAATTACGGATGTATCCTAAATTAATTAAAAATTCGTTTTAACCTGCATAACTACCACTACAAAATAATGTTTGATTTAGTGAGAGTCAAAAGTTGTCATAAGCCTGTCACAAATTGACTAAACTGTCACAAAACCGTATCAAATTGACTAAATTGTCACAAAACCGTCACCAAAACCGTCGCTAATAAGCTCATAACAAAAAATACCGTCACTAATCCCGTCGCTATTTAGGTATTTTTTTGTAGTGTACAATAAATGATACCAAATCTGAATATTATGTTCAAAATAAAACATATTACGAGATTTATGTCATTACGCGTCTCAGACGCGTTGCGTGTATAACTTTTACTAATATATACTAATATATATATATATAGTTGTACAACCGAACCCCAAATAATAAACCAGGTAACCCAAAATGAAATCTATATTCCTATTTTGTTAAGTCCATACAGTACTAGTGATCTGTGTTTGGTTTTCATTTTGCGCTTGAATATTCGTGTTTCTAGCATTTCTTGCATTTAAAAAGTGCCACATAATTGAGGACTAATGAAAAAATATAACATTAATCATTTGACATAACGTTTAATTAACCTTCAAGAGGAGGAGAATCACGTACTTAGGGTTCTGTGTTTGAGCGGAAAATATTTATTCGGAAAAATATTTTGTAAGGAAATCATTTTCCTGGAAATTGGTTTCCCTCTATTGAAGTGTATATATTGTATAATCAATTAATGATCATAGCTTAATCCTCTCATGCTTAGAAAAAGAGAACTGATGAAATGCAAAAAAAAAAATTGAAACTGGACTTGAACACTAGAACCAACTTCAAGTCTAAATTAAGGTAAATTGTACATTCCTTGTTTTTCAAACTAGTGATGATAATTAATATGTGTATCAGTGGGTGATATAGACTAGATTTTATTTGGATCTTATTGTTATTGTGAGGTGTTGAAACATAAAAATTCCATTTTGTTAAAATTTATGCATGAAAACAAATCATTTCTTTAATATTTGTGAATATTGTGACCCTTTTTAGCATATTCATAGCAACTCCCTTCATATGCCCTTTAAGGGAAAATTACCAAAACATACAACTATTTTAAACTAACTAATAAAAAGTTACACCCCAACACTTTATTACCAAAACATACAACTAATTAAAATTATAAATACTAAATCATTTATATTTTTTTAACAGTTTTTTCTCTCTCTCTAGGGGGAGATTCTTTTTTCATTAGTGTCTTGCTCATAATCTCACGTCTACGTGGCATGCCATGTGGCAACTTTGCCAAATATTTTTTTGTTTCTTTCAGTTTCTATTTTCGTTTTCTTCTTTGATTTTCTGTTTTCGTCTTCTGTTTTCTGTTTTACCCAAAAAAACTCCCCCAATTTTACCCAAAAAAACTCTAACCATCAACCATCAAACTCCTTCGTATATCAAATTAATATATTTTTTTATCAAATCAACATCACTCTATCACTACAATTATCCCCAATTTTACCAAAAAAAAAAACCTCTCCCAATTTACAAAAAAAAAAAAACTTCACAAATTTTACCAAAAAAAAACTCTAACCATCAACCATCAAACTCTTTCATATATCAAATTAATATATTTTTTTCTCAAATCAACATCACTCTACCACTACAATTATCCTCAATTTTACCAAAAAAAAAAACCTCTCCCAATTTACAAAAAAAAAAAAACTTCACAAATTTTACCCCAAAAAAACTCTAACCATCAAACATCAAACTCCTTCATATAGAAAATTAATATATTTTTTTCTCAAATCAACATCACTCTACCATTACATTTATCCTCAATTTTACCAACAAAAAAAAAACTTCTCCCAATTTATCAAAAAAAACCTCCCCCAATTTTACAAAAAATAAACTCTAACCATCAACCACCAAACTACTTCCTATATCAAATTAAGATCATTCGTGTTATCAAATATGAATAACAATTATAATATTTGGGGAATGGATCTTAATTTATCTCATCCGGATAATACTCCCCAAAACACCCAATTTCCGATCGATTCTAATCAAAATACTTTTTTTCCATCTCAAAATATCAATTTCCCGACTGATCCTTATGACAATGCACAGTTTTCTTATGATCCATATTTGAATAATCATCCCAACCCGTATTTTGATAATCAGTCTGTAAGTGGTGACTATAATTACACGTGTCACCAACCTGGCGCATCACAAGAAGTTTTTACAAGTCAGTTTGTAGAATCTCAGCGGGATCATGATGGATATAACGAAAATCCCCAACCAGATAATAACGAATATAATATTAATTATTCGCCAACTGAATTCGGGATAGGTTATGATTATAGAAATCATTTCCAAAGTACTCTGTTTTGTCTCAAAAAATCCTTTCCATATTTTAACTAATTGACTATTTTTATTTATTTTCAAAACCACGTGATATACTCTGTTTAATGTTGTAACTAAAAATAATTATTTACATTTTTTTACAATCGTTTATAGTGTGATTGAATAAATTAGATAAATGAATGTTATTTATTAGATAAATATTTCGTTTAATGTTTGTTTTTTATAAGTATGGTATTTATATAAAATGAATTGTTCTTTCCCAAAATTGACTTAAAAGACTTGTTTTGTTTAAGACTCATATAAATAATTTAATAAAAAAAATTATTTATTTGTTCTGGGTTATTTCTTATTTGAGACTTATTTCTTAATATCTTATTTCTACAGATTTTTCCTTCACTCAATGAAGTGAAAGACTACTTGTACGGGATATCGACTGGTCTAGGTTTTTTTTTGACTACGACGTACTCGAAAAATATCAATGCACACTTTGATAGTAAAAGTCGAGTCACTTTGAAGTGTAAAAAACATGGGGATCCAAAACCGAAAAAGTCATCAAGCAGGGACACGAGTTCTGGTAAATGTTTTTGTTTATTTAAAATCGAGTGTTACATGGAGGAAAACAATTGGAGATTTTACATAGAAAATGAAACGCATAATCATGAAAATGATATTTATTTAGAAGCTCATTCACTTTTGGTTGTTTGCGTAATGAGCAACAACCTACTTACGAATGGGCTTTAGAGTGTCTCCGGATGATAATGAAAAACTGTAAGACCCCACGAGTAATGTTGACAGATAGGGATCAAGCGTTAACGAATGCTGTGCAAAATATTTCTCCTACGACAAACCATCTATTTTGCACATTTCACATTTCGCAAACGTCGTAACACATTGCAGTCCAAAAACCCCTAAGGCTATATGGGCGAAGATGTATACAGATTTGTTAAATCTTGTTGATAGTGAAACTGAATATGACTTTGAAGCAGCACGCATGACACTGTCGAGTGTCTACAAAGCATATCCAATTGCTTTGAAATATATGTGTGATTTATTAGATAGGCACAAAGAAAAGTTTGTGGCCTGTTACACTAACAAGACAAGGCACTTCGGGAACAGGACGACTAATAGGTATGATATTTACAAATTTTTCTGATATATGTATTTGATTTTTATATATAAATAATCATGTTGTTTAATTAACATTTTATTTGAAATAGGGTCGAGGGTGCTCATTCTACATTTAAAAGATATATTGGAACCTCCGGTGGCGACCTTGAAAACATGGTGATATACATAATTGACTTGTTGTCAATTCAACACAATCGAATTAGGGGGTCATTGGGGAATAGTATGAATGTTGTTAAAAGAAAACACGAAATTACATATTTTTCAGAATTAAGAGGTCATATTCTATTATTTAATTAATGTTTCTTTTCAGAAATTTCATATTTTTATGCACCCCAATTATTTAGTTGTTTCCGTTGAACTTATATAGTTGCATTCTCACTTTTATATCAGGTAAATGTTCTCTTCACGCAATGGATATGATGCTAAAAGAGTTTAAGCAACTCGAATGGATAAAAGCAGACCCTACATGCTCTAGCTGTGAGATAACATTGGTCTACAATCTTCCATGTTGCCATGTTATTCGTAACTACGGAGAGCGAGGTTGTCCTATTCCACTAGAATGCATCGATCCTCACTGGAGAAAATTAAGGTTCGTCGAAGAGAATATAGCGGAGGATGAAGACAACATTGCTGAGCATATAATGGCTTTAAGGCGAAAGTATGATCAAACGAGTGATCCAATCATGAGGGAAAATTTCAAGGCACAAATTGAACTTTTGTATGATCCTTTGAAAACAACAGCCAGAGAGCCTCTGGTCAAACCACGAAATAAACCATCGTCAAGGGGGAAAAGACCTACCAAATATTCAACCACACGAGACCCATCTGCCTTTGAATATACTCAGTTTTTCAAGGATCAATAGACACAGAAGACGCAGTTACAGCAGTGCAAAAACTAATTATGGTCCATCACCCCCCATACCCCCTAGGTATTCAATTTATGAGAAACAGAAAGGTAAAGCAACATCGCAGTCAATCCCTCATTTCCGCAAGTCATTTAAATATATGGAGCAGATTCCGTCTATGTTTCACGATCATATATTGACGGTCAATGATGTAACCGGTGATGGGCATTGTGGGTTTCGAGTGATTGCAAAGGCAATGGGAATGAGATTAGGAGCCGATGATTGGAGTCAAGTGCGCAAAGACCTTTTCCATGAAATTGATAACCACCCAACTTACTATTTTGATCTTATTGGACAAATAAGAGGTTACACTTACTATTGATTTGCCTCTTTTCTTGTCAATAAGAGCTGTTTTTGTTAGTGACCTATATGTATATCCTAATATGGCTGAACCCCAACAATATTGTCCGCAGATATCAAAATCTCTCATATAAGCTAAATAGTGTACTGGCACACCAACTCCTTTGTCATCTTGTAAATATTGACTTCCAATAATCAATAACATACATGCTCTTGTAACACGCATAATATAGTCCACAGATGAAAACATGTTGACAGATTGAGGGTTAAATGTAGAACACAACCAACTAAATTTAATCATCCCATCATCAGTAAAAGTATCAGGTGTAACTATACCTAATAAATCAGTTACCAAAGCATGTTTAGCCGTTGTTGTAAATCCACTTTCATCACGGACAAGAGCATTTCCGTCCACTTTAACCCCACTTAATACCTCTATATCTTGAAGAGTCATTGTTAACTCTCCAATCGGAAAATGAAACGTACTAGTCTCTGGTCTCCAGTGCTCGATTAACGCAGTTATCAAATGATTATCAACTTTTCTATATCCCAAACTATACAACCCATAAAAACCAGCCACATTTAGCAAATATAAAACTCTATGATCATCAATTACCGGAAACCGATTATAGTTACGAATGTCCTTTTTTTTCTTCTAACAAAATTGATCCCCAAATGATATTACAAATATGATGTTTCTGCTCATATAAAACGGTATCATCAATGGGACCTGGATTTAACTTTATTTTTTCTTTCATAGGTACCTAAACAATTGAATATATTAACAAATATCACAATCAAATATAAATGATACAATAACATATTTAACATAAATTTAAATATATGAGATAATACGTTTAACTTCCAAAAAATTATAAGAATCCAACAACTTAATTACTAACCTAAACTCCAAAATAATAAAATGTCTCTAACAAAACAAGTTCATATGTACATGCCGAAACAAGTTTTTTTAATCCTTGATCTAAGTTATTTTCATTACTCAAGTGTTATTAGAGAAAAATATAACATTATATAATTAGAACTCAATATTAGTTGTGATTAAACAAATTTGAAGATAAATATTTAAAGGTCAATAAAAAAAGTTAAAAACTTTTAATTAATAAATGTTATAACTTATTAATAATTATATCTATTTACATAAAATTTAAAATCAATAATAAAAAGAAATACTTACTTGATAATTGTAGTGGTAGAGTGATATTTATTTGAGAAAAAAAAATGATCTTAATTTGATATAGGAAGTAGTTTGGTGGTTGATGATTAGAGTTTATTTTTTGTAAAATTGGGGGAGGTTTTATTTTGGTAAATTGTGAGAGGGTTTTTTTTTGGGTAAAATTGGAGATAAATGTAGTGGTAGATTGATGTTGATTTGAGAAAAAAAAAATATTAATTTGATATATGAAAGAGTTTGATGGTTGATGGTTGATGGTTGATGGTTGATGGTTAGAGTTTTTTTTTGATAAAATTGGGAAAGTTTTTTTTTTTGATAAATTGGGAGAGTTTTTTTTTTGGTAAAATTGGGGATAATTATAGTGGTGGGGTGATGTTGATTTGATAAAAAAATATATTAATTTGATATATGAAAGAGTTTGATGGTTGATGGTTAGAGTTTTTTTTTGGTAAAATTGGGGAAGTTTTTTTTGGGTAAAACAGAGAAAACAGAAGACGAAAAGAGAAAATCAAAAAAGAAAACGAAAACAGAAAATGAAAGGAAAAAAAAATATTTGGCAAAGTTGTCACGTGGCATGCCACGTAGACGTGAGATTCCCAATCACACGTCTCTTATAGTTATGAGCAAAGACATTAATGAAGAAAGAATCTTCTCTCTCTCTCTCTTTCCCTCTTTATCTATACATACGTATTTATATATTTATCCCCCTGTAACTTGCAGTCAAACTCACTCGCCATATAAACCCCATAATTAACATCTATACAAAATACTTTTTTTATACACCTCCGTCGAATCATTCTATCAAACCATAAATTCGCTTTTAATTAGGCGATTTTGATCCGTATTTTTATTGTTTCGAATACTCAGTTTCTCTTCGTCGGATTTCTCTGGTTTATTGTTCGAATTAGGGTTTATTCTTCATAAATCGATTTAAATACAGAGTTATTTACGAGGTTGTTTTCGATTAGGGTTTTATTCAGATTTTATTCATCTCAAATCGTATATGAAATAGGATTACTTTTCGAAGAAATTAGTTGACGATATATCTGGGTTTGCATTGGTTATTTTCTCAATATTTTTTCGGAAATTGGTATTTTGTTAGAATAATATGATTGAATGATTGATAAAGAAACAAAATAGACTCGAGATGCCGAATATTAACAGTGTTTTGTGTTTTGTGTTTTTTTTTTGTTTTTTAATAACAGTGTATTGTGTTTTTATTATCCATACACAATATATTGTTTATACATATTATTTAATACAGGCATACACAATACACAGTTTACACATGCTATTAAATATAGACATATGCAATATAGTGTTTATACATGCTATTTAATACAGACATATATAATAAATTGTTATATACGCTCTTTTATAAATCCATACGCAGTACATTGTGTATCTATTGAGACTGCCTTTTTTGTGTTTCGGTTATTATCCATACACAAAAAAGATGTATTGTGTTTTTTATACAGGTTGTTTAATACAGGCATACACAATACACAGTTTAGACATGCTATTAAATATAGACATACGCAATATAGTGTTTATACATGCTCTTTAATACAGGCATACACAATACATTGCTATATACGCTCTTTTATAAATCCATATGCATTACATTGTGTATCAATTGAGACTGCCTTTTTTTGTGTTTTGTTTATTATCCATACACAAAAAAGATGTTTTGTGTTTTTTATACATGTTATTTAACACATGCATACACAATACATTTTTTATACATGTTCTTTAATACAGGCATACACAATATGTTTTTTATACATGTTTTTTAATACAGACATGCACAATACATCTTTTATAAATGTTCTTTTTATACATGCATATACAATACATCTTTTATACATGTTCTTTAATACAGGCATACACAATACATCTTTTATACATGTTCTTTAATATAAACATACACAATACATATTTTATACATGTTTTTTAATACAGGCATACACAATACATTGTTTATCCATTTACACTTTTTGTGTGTTTTGTTTATGTTGTTTTGTAGTGCAATGAGCAGTATTTTGATGAGATGCAATCTAGATGTTGTCACGGTTGTTAGTTCTAAGATGCTTATAATTGCAATTCAAATCGATATAAGTTTTGAAAATTTGGTGGCTAAAATTTGTGATATTTGGTCGCATTTGGATAAAAGTGATGTGTTGTTGACATATTATGTTCCTCGATATGAAAAATGCCTATTAAATTGTTAATATAGTGTTTATACATGTTCTTGAATACAGTTATACACAATACATATTTTATACAGGCATACACAATACACAGTTTATACATGTTTTTTTAATACGGGCATACACAATACATTATTTATACATGCTCTTTAATACAGACATACACAATACATAGTTTATACATGTTTTTTAATACGAGCATACACAATACACTATTTATACATGCTCTTTAATACAGACATACACAATACATATTTTATACATGCTCTTTAATACAAGTATACACAATACACAATTTATACATATTTTTTTAATACGGGCATACACAATACATTATTTATACATGCTCTTTAATACAGACATGCATAGTACATAGTTTATACATGTTTTTTAATACGGGCATACACAATACACTATTTATGCATGATCTTTAATACAGACATACACAATACATATTTTATACATGCTTTTTAATACAGGCATACACAATATATTGTTTATACACGTTCTTTAATACAGTCATACACAATACATTCTTTTTTCATTGACACTGTCCATTTTTTATGTTTTTCTTATTATGCATACACAATATATTTTTTATACATGCTCTTTAATACTGGCATACACAATACATAGTTTATACATATTTTTTAATACGGGCATGCACAATACATTATTTATACATTTTATTTAATACATGCATACACAACACATAATTTATACATGTTTTTTAATACGAGAATATGCAATACAGGCATACATAATACATTGTTATACATTGCACATAAAAAGTGATGATTTCATATTGTATACACAATGTAATTTTGCAAACAATATGAAAAATCACCCTTGTCTATCCAATTTAAAAAGTGCATACACAATATTAAAAAGTGCATAACCAATAAAAAAGATCCATACATAATCCAAAAAAATGAATACACAATCGAGAAAGTTGCCTACACAATCCAAAAAAAATGCATAAACGATCGAGAAAAGGGCATACACAATCAAAAAAGTACATACATAATACAAAAAATTAAATACACAATACAAAAGAATGCATAAAAAATAAGAAAAATGTATACACAATCGAATTTTCCGGGCTTTTCAAGCTTTTTTCATTTTCATTTTTTTTTTATTGGTTTTTTTTTAACCATTTTTTTGGGTTTTTTCTGGTTATCGACTTTTTTAAAAAAAATTTCAACATATTTTGAGTTTTTTTGGATTCTCGAATTTTTTGAACTTTTTTCATTAATTTTTTTGTAATTTTGTAATTTTGTAATTTTCTTGTTTTTTACCATTTTTTTCGAGTTCTCGACTTTTTTGAACTTTATTTTTATATATTTTTGTGATTTTGGATTTTTCTTGGTTTTTTTTCTTTGCCACTTTTTTGGAGTTTTTTCCCGTTTTCAACTTTTTAAAGGTTTTTTCAGCACTTTTTTGGTTTTTTCGGGTTCTCGACTTTTCTAAACTTTTTTCATTCTTTTTATGATTTTGGATTTTTCTTTGTTTTTTTACTTTTTTTAAACATTTTTTGGGCTTTTTCGGGTTCCCGAACTTTTAAAAGGGTTTTCCAGTCTTTTTTTGGGTTTTTCGGGTTCTCGACTTTTTTGAACTTTTTTCATTTTTTTGTGATTTTGGATTTTTCTTGGTTTTTTTTAAACATTTTTTTGGGTTTTTTCGGGTTACCGACTTTTTTAAAAGTTTTTCAGCATATTTTGGGTTTTTTTGAATTCTCGACTTTTTTGAACTTTTTTCATTTTTTTTTTTTGTAATTTTCTTGTTTTTTTTTTGTTTTTTACCATATGTTGGGGATTTTTTCGGGTTCTCGACTTTTTTGAACTTTATTTTTATATATTTTTGTGATTTTGTATTTTTCTTGGTTTTTTTTTTGCTACTTTTTTGGAGTTTTTTCAGGTTCCCGACTTTTTAAAGGTTTTTTCAGCACTTTTTTGGTTTTTTCGGGTTCTCGACTTTTGTGAACTTTTTTCATTCTTTTTGTGATTTTGGATTTTTCTTTGTTTTTTTTTTCTTTTTTTAACCATTTTTTGGGCTTTTTCGGGTTCCCGACCTTTTAAAAGGTTTTTCCAGCCTTTTTTCGGTTTTTTCGGATTCTCGGATTTTTTGAACTTTTTTCATTTTTTGGTGATTTTGGATTTTTATTGGTTTTTTTATTTTTTACCATTTTTTTGAATTTTTTCGGATTCCCGACTTTTTTAAAAGTTTTTTCAGCATTTTTTGGGTTTTTTCGGATTCTCGACTTTTTTGAACTTTTTTTATTTTTTGTTGTAATTTTATTTTTTTCGGTTTAAAAATCATTTTAACATTAAATAAGATAGTCTTTTGTGGAAAAAAAATGATGATTTAGAAAGAGAGAGCGCGAAGAGAGAGAGGAGAAATAGAATTTTTTTGTTAAGTGAGGAGAAATATATATTTTCTTTCTATTTGGGTGAATTGTATGTTTTGGGAATAATTTGTTTAACTTTATGTTTTGATAATATTTTATAATACGGTGTATGTTTTGGACATTAACCCTTTATAAATGATGAAATTTTGAATTTTATGTATTCATTTCATTCTTCTAAAAATAGCAGTGTCGCTGTGTGAGCACTTAAAAATAAGAAATTAAACCCACACAAAAAGTATGTTATTCCGTCGTGTAAATACCATTGATGTCTGATGAATTCACAATTTAGTCAGGGCCGCACTATAGGACTATGCGTATGGGTTGCCATGGTAACCTCACAATTTCGAAAGATAATTTTTTTTTTTATTAATATTTTTTATAATAATTTATATATACGGTATTCTAGCAATCATTTAAATATTTTTTTTGACAACCCCTCCCAAAATTATATATTGTTAGTGCAATAACATACCATAATTTTGTATATGATGATAATATATAAGTAATACTTAAACAATTAACATATGAAAGTGATTATAAAAAATATTTTACACCAACTTATCATGTTGGCACGTAACACACATATTTAAAAAAAAATTAACAAAAATAATAATTAGAGTAGTGGTGAGTGCAAATAAAATTTATAAAATAATTTTTATTGGTTTGTATTTCAATTGAAGTGAATATACCGAAATTGTGTAATAGACATTTAATTGTTCGTATATATCTATTATTTAATATACGTTTGGTTTTTTTTTGGTTTTTTTAATATTTTTTTATGTTCGTGTCTTAATCTTTTTACTTGTTATACATTGATTTATTAAATTTAACTTTTGTATCTTTTGGTTTTCTATTTTATTTATTTTTTAGTCAATTTTGAAATGTTGAAACTTTCAACACATGACCGCATGTGACATTACTCTTATGAGTTTTTTTGCTAGTTTGAAAAGAAAGTCGAAATTGAGCGAAAAGAAAAAAAATAAAAATCAAATATATTTTAATCAAGAAAGCAAGGTAAAAAAATGAAGAAAAAAGGGTAAAAAATGTACAAAAATCCGGCTTTTCCGTGTTTATACTTTGAAAAATATTATGCGTTTTTATTAATTTTGACAACCCTACACATTTGGTTGTGGTTACTCCCCTGAATTTAGCAATCCCAGATTTTTATTCTCTAATGTCACAAGGACCTTATTGAAATTGTGCATGAATTCACATTTTTAATTTATGAATTCACATTTAATCAATCCCAGAGTTTAGTTCTTCAGTGTTTAGTGTTACAGCGATGTTGTTCAATTTTCAGTTTATTCAACATCTACTAAATTATACTAAAATTTAAGTTACAAACAAACTGATTTTCCAGTACCATAATGATGTGGGAGTATTTTTTTTGTCAAGACTATGTGTAATACTAATAAATTAAAAATCTAACCTCAACAATACTGTTGCCAAACTCTAGCAGTACTAGTAATAATTAAATTTGTATCTACCTACTCTAACTATAAAATGTAACTTGCCGAAAAAGAAAAAAAAAACTATACAATGTTCAACGACTTAATTCAAATAATTCATCTCTGACTTGTTGCATCAACTACCCAAACAAACCATTTTTTTAGTGCCTTAAGTTTAAGATCTAAATAAATTAAATGGAGGTTAAAGTCTCAATTCCAAGCAACATTTTGATGAAAAAATAAATAGCATAATAATAGAAAAAAAATACATTTACTACACCAAACTATAGTGTTGTTAACGATTTCGGTACCCACCTTTCAAATTTTTCAATTTGGGTACCACACTATAATAACTTTCCAATTTAGGTACCACCGTCTAAATAAATCACGGAATCATGTCACGTAACATTTGACAAACATTAATTTGATAGGCTAATTTGACAATTTTGCACAAAAATATGTCATATTAGAAAAAAATTTCCTCCAATTTCACACATAAAAAAAATTAGCATATAATCCTATTTTTTTTTGTGTGAAATTGGGGGAAACGTTTTTATATGATGACATATTTTTGTGCAAAATTATCAAATTAGCCTCTCAAATTAATGTTTGTCAAATGTCACGTGAAATGATTCCGTGATTTATTTAGACGGTGGTACCTAAATTGAAAAGTTATTATAGTGTGCTACCTAAATTGGAAAATTTGAAAGGTGGGTACCCAAATCGTTAAAAACAGATAGTTTGGTGTACTAAACCTATAAAACGTCATAATAATATGTTAATGTAATAGAGGCAGTGATAGGGGGAAGCCAAGTGCAGACCATCGGTCTGAAAATTATATATATTTTTAAAAAATTTGACTATGTAATTTCATTAAAGTACGTTAAAAACGATGATTTAACACTTATTATTTTAAAAACGATGGCTTGACGTCAGCTAAACGGTTCATGACTTCGCCCCCGGATAGTGATATTAGACGAGTTCAAACTCATCAAGAGATTGACAAAAAACGTAATTTGCTTTAACACAAAGTTCTTGAATAACTAATTAAGTTCATCTCATTCAGGAGTTAAAACTACAAAATTCACTTACAAATCATTATACTTTTGGAACTTTCTGGATTTAATAGACATAACGAAAATGGAACATAGGAAAGTTCACTGAACAAGACCTTTATTTGTTTTTTTTTATATAATTAAATACTCGTAAGCATGAAACATGTTTATTTTTTCAGTATTATAATTTATATGCATGTATAGAAACATGAGTTTCGTCGTCAACAAAACTGTGCTCTACTTACATTTAAAATTCAATAATAATTATCTTTTAACAATAGTTTGAAGTACAATAAATCATTCCCTTCGCTCAGTTTTGTAGGATATAACATTTTTATTTCACAAATATGAACCCACTCCTATTTTTGTGCAATTTTTTTGTTAAATTATACGTTACTCGCTTGGCTTATCTATGTTGACTGTCTAAATAGAATTATCGCACATCAATTCGGAGACCTAATCAAATCACATTGTCATGTTCAAAAAGTGAAAAAATATATATAAAGTCTTAAAAATAAAATCAAAAATATAAAAAAGAACGAATCACATACCCCACCCACCTGAAATTAGAGATTACGTAATACTCTAACAAGAGTTACTCAGACAACTTTATTACCATACGTGTTTTTCGAAACCCGTCTGTATACATAATAAATACAACAAACATATGTTGTGTATTTTTGTACTATATTTAATTAATGACTTGTTCGAGACAATCAAATAATATTTTCTCGGTAGTAGCCCTAAAACAACAATTCCATTTATCAAATAGTCTATATTGACCATGTTTGTTTACGAGATAGTATAAATAGGTATTATTTATAACTAGTACTATGGTATAAATAATACCATTGTATAGGTGTATAATTAGTCATATAAATGTACAATATTAATAAAAGTAGTCTATTGTTTCAACTTTGAAGACAAGGTATAAAAATATTAGAAAAAAAAATGTGTGTTAATAAATTTAATTTAATTTTCTTAAAACCAAACACACCCTAAGAATCTCAAGAAACCCCCAACTTCTCTTACCTTTAAATTATTAATTTTATTTTTTGCCCACTTACCAAAGCAAATAAAAGCAAAACCCACAAACCAAAAAACAGTCAAACAAATACTCTGTTCAAAAAAAGCTTACCCAATTCAACATAGACAAATATAGAGAGAGAAAATTAGTAATACAAAAAGATAACCCACCATTTATATTCATCTCTTCACTATTATTGTGGCAAAATAATAAGCTTTTCTTTTTTCAGAACCAAAAAAGATTGGATTTTTATATAAGGACAAGCAAAAACACTTTTTAAGTTATTGAAAAATTTGCTCTTTTTGCTTTATTTTTATTTTCATCTATTCACTATTATTGTGGCAAAAGAATTAACTTTTGTTCTATCAAAAACATAAAAAAAAGATTAGATTTTTATAAGGCCAAGCATAAACTCTTGTGTAGTTAGTGAAAAGGGGAATCTTTTTTTTTCTTACTGAAATAAATAAATTTGCTCTTATTTGCTTTATTTTTATTAGAGGAAGGTATGGAAGTGATGTATTATCAGTTTCCAAGATTTTCTCACAAAGACTCTGTGAAAATGCTTGAAGCTGATATACAACATGCTAATGCTCTGTGAGTTTTTATTTTTGTTTTTTTAATTTCTTGTTTGTTTGCAGTTTTTAAGTTCACTTATTTGCTTTTAAGTAGTAGTTAGTGGTTGGTTGAGTGTTTTTTGTTTATTTTAATAGTAGAAGATTGGATTTCTTGGTGAAATTAGCTTTATTTTCTCAGAGTTTAATAAGCTTATTTTCTGTTATGGTTTGTGAGTTATTTATTTCTTGTTTGTTTCTAGTTGTTAAGTTCACTTATTTGCTTTTAAGTAGTAGTTACTGGTTGGTTGTATTAAATAGAGTATATTTTGTTTCTTTTAATAGAAAAGGCATGAAATTCTGGGTGAAATTAGCTTTTCTAATGCTCTGTGAGTTATTTTATTTCTTGTTTGCTTACAGTTTTTAAGTTCACTTACATGCTTTTAAATAGTAGTTAGTGGTTGGTTGAGTGTTTTTTGTTTATTTTAAAACCAAAAGCTTGAATTTCTGGGTGGAATTAACCTTTTTCTCATAATTTAGTAAGACAGCTTATTTTCTATAGAGCTGTTGATACAAAATGTTAATGGTTTGTGAGTTATTTTATTTCTTGTTTGTTTGTAGCTTTTAAGTTCACTTATTTGCTTTTAAGTAGTAGTTACTGGTTGGTTTTGCCTTAAAGGGAGTGTTTTGTTTCTTTTACTAATAGCAAAAGCTTGAATTTCTGGGTGAAATTAGCTTTTTTCTCAGGCTTTAATAAACCATGCTAATGGTTTGTGAATTATTTTATTGCTTGTTTACTTGCATCTTTTAAGTTCACTTTTTTGCTTTTACGTAGTTGTTACTGGTTGGTTGAGTGTTTTTTCTTTATTTTGATAGCAAGAGCTTGATTTTCTGGCTGAAATTAGATTTTCTGGCTGAAATAAGATTTTCTGTAAATTTGTTGATACAACATGCTAGTGGTTTGTGAGTTATTTAAGTCTTTTTTGCTTGCAGCTTTTAAGTTGACTTATTTGCCTCTAAGTAGTAGTTAGTGGTTGGTTGTCTTAAAGGGAAGTGTTTTGTTTCTTTTAATAGCAAAAGTGAAATTAGCTTTTTTCTCAATGAATTGGTCATACAACATGTAAAATTGTTGATAGCCAGCTTATATTATATTAAACTGTTGATACAACATGCTTATGGTTTGTGAGTTATTTTATTTCTTATTTGTTTGCAGCCTTTAAGTTCACTTATTTGCTTTTAAGTAGTTGTTACTGTTTGGTTGCCTCGAAGGAAGTGTTTTTTGTTTATTTTACTAATAGCAAAAGCTTGAGTTTCTTAGTGAAATTAGCCTTTTCTCACTTTCTCAGACTTGAATAAGCCAGGTTATTTTTTGTAAAGCTGTTGATACAACATGCTAATTGGTTGTGAGTTGTTTATTTCTTGTTTGTTTGCAGGTTTTAAGTTCACTTATTTGCTTTTAAGTAGTAGTTACTGGTTAGTTGTCTTAAAGGGAGTGTTTTGTTTTGTTATTAATATTAAAAACTTAAATTTATGGATGAAATTAGCTTTCCTCTGAATTAATGTTTTGTTAATCCGTTGATACAACATGCTTAAACTCTGTAAGTTGTTTTATTTCGTGTTTGTTTGCAGCTTATAAGTTCACTTATTTGCTTTTAAGTGGTTGTTAGTGGTTGGTTGTCGGGAGTGTTTTCTTTCTTTTAATAGCAAAAAGCTTGAATTTCTGGGTGAAAATAGTTTTTTTCTGTTAAGTTGTTGAAACAACATGCTAATGGTTTATGAGTTATTTAATTGCTCGAGTTGTTTTATTGCTTGTTTACTTCCAGCTTTTAAGCTCAAAATTCTGCTTTTAAGTAGTGGTTGTAAGTTAATTTCTTCTTGTTTGCTTGGAGTTTTTAAGTTCACTTATTTGCTTTTAAGCATTAGCAGTTACTGGTTGGTTGCCTTAAATTTCTGGGTAAAATTTCCTTTTTTTCTCAGATTTTAATAAGCCAGCTTATTTTCTGTACAGGTGTTGTTACAACATGATAATGGTTTGTGAGTTATTTCGTAATTGTTTGTTTGCAGCTTTGAAGTTCATTTATGCTTTTAAGTAGTAGTTAGTGGTTGGTTGCCTTATAGGGAGTGTTTTTGGTTTTTTTTTAACAGCAAAAGCTTGAATTTTTCGGTGAAATTAGAATATTTCTCAGGCTTTGATTAGCCAGTTTTTTTTTCTGTACAGATGTTACAACATGCTAATGGTTTGTGAGTTATTTTTATTTCTTGTTTGTTTGCAGTTTTAAAGTTTACTTATTTGCTTGTTTGCCTTAAATAGAGTGTTTTGTTCATTTTAATAGCAAAAGCTTGAATTTCTGGATGAAATTAGCCTTTTTCTCAGACTTTAATAAGCCAGCTTAGTTTCTGTTAAGTTATTAATACAACATGCTAATACGTGTTTTATTTGTGTCTTGTTTGCTTTCAGCTTTTAAGTTCACATATTTGCTTTTAAGTAGTTGATACTGGTTGGTTGCCTTAAAGGGAGTGTTTTGTTTCTTTTAATAGTAAAAGCTTAAATATCTGGGTAAATATAGCTTTTTTCTCAGAGTTTAATAACCCAGCTTATTTTCTGTAAAACTGTTGATACAAGATGCTAATGGTTTGTGAGTTTTCTGTGTCTTGTTTGTTAGCAGCTTTTAAGTTCACTTGTATGCTTTTAAGTAGTTGTCACTGGTTGGTTGCCTTAAAGGGAGTGTTTTTGGTTTCTCCTAATAGCAAAAGCTTGTATTTCTGGGTGAAATTAGCTTTTCTAATAGAGTCTAATAAGCAAGCTTATTTTTTGTAAAGTTGTCAGTACAACATGCTAATGGTTTGTCAGCTATTTAGTTATTGTTTGTTTGCAGCTTTTAAGTTATCATATTTGCTTCTAAGTAGTAGTTACTGATTGGTTGCCTTAAAGTGCAAAAGCTTGTATTTCAGGGTGAAATTAGCTTTTTCCTCAGACTTTAATAAGGCATCTTATTTTCTGTAAAGTTGTTCATATAACGTGCTAATGGTTTGTGAGTTTTTTCGTTATTGTTTGTTTGCAGCTTTTAAGTTAACTTATTTGCTTTTAAGTAGTAGTTACTGGCTGGTTGCCTTCAAGGGCAAAATCTTGTATTTCTGGGTTAAATTAGCTTTTTTCTCAGACTTTAGTAAGACAGCTTATTTTCTGTAAAGCTGTTGTTATAACATGCTAATGCTCTGTAAGTTATTTTATTTCTTGTTTGCTTCCAGCTTTTAAGTTCACTTATTTGCTTTTAAGTAGTAGTTAGTGGTTGCTTGCCTTAAAAGGAATGTTTTGTTGCTTTTGATAGTAGAAGCTTGAAATCCTGGGTGAAATTAGCCTTTTTTTGAGGCTTTATTAAGCCAGCTTATTTTGTGTAAAGCTGCTGATGCAACATGCTAATGGTTTGTGAGTAATTTTATTTCTTGTTTGCTTACAGCTTTTAATCTCAAACTTCTGCTTTTAAGTAGTGGTTGTTGGTTGGTTTCCTGAGTATTTTATTTCTTTTTGAAGGAAAGCTGAAATTTTTTGGATGAAATCAGATTTTTTTTCTTAGACTTGAATAAGCCAGCTTTTTTTCTGAAGAGTTGTTGCCAAAAAAAATTTGTGTTTGATTGGAGTCTTTAATAAATAAATAAAACAGCCTGTTTAAATTGAGAAAAGAAGATGGAATAATCCAATTTAGGGCTTCTAGCTTATTTAAGTCATACCAGAAAAAAAGGCTCATCCTAAAAGCTGGATAGTCACAAATGAAATAAAAAAACCAATCCCAAACATATTAAATTCCTTGTTTTTGCAGACAGGTATTGTTGTTTGTATGTTTCATTTGCCATGCTTTGTAAATAAGAAATATTGGTGGTTGTCCTTTATTTCTAGTTTTTGTTTTACTTTCTATAGCATGTTTATTAAGGTTGAAAAAAATCAATTTGGGGATATAGTAATGTTCTGGGTGTAAAGTCTTGTCTACTTCATATCCTTGTTTATGACTTTATGTTAAGGGTTTTGTGACTTTAGTTTGTGTATACTGCTTTCCATTTTGTGATAATTTTCTAGATTCATATGCTTTGTGAATTGGTGATTTTTTTTACCTTCTCTGCTCAACCTGTCTTATTTTTCTAATAAGATGACATTACTGGGGTAAAGAGGTTCATTACCGTTTGAGGTCTTAGCTAAAAGCAATTGTGGGTACCATTCTTGTTATAAATACATTGTAGCAAAATTCTATTTATGTTCAATCTCCCTTGGTGGTTGAACCAACCAAGATGTCGGTTGAATATTATCCTTAAGTTCTGTTGAACTTATTCGGTATACTGAAATATCAGAATTATGAGGATTGATATGAGGATAAGCAGTGGCGAACCCAGAAAGTCAATTTAAGTGGGGCCGTTGTAGAAAAATGTAAAAGTCGCTTTTTTTTACGTAACACAAGTCAAACTAGTTCACCTATATTTAAATATACTATTATATATGTTAAAAAATGTAATTTTAACCTTGTAATTCTTTACAAATCCAGTGCTGGAAGCCCTCTGGATAGAAGATTTTTTTAAAATAAAATAAACAAAATGTTTAAAAACACATTGGCTATCAAAGAGTTTCGAACTCTTGACCTACCGAGTTGAATGGAGTGACTTTCCTATCTCATGCG
Organism: Primula vulgaris; assembly: GCA_963920805.1. Taxonomy (NCBI): domain Eukaryota; kingdom Viridiplantae; phylum Streptophyta; class Magnoliopsida; order Ericales; family Primulaceae; genus Primula; species Primula vulgaris. The sequence goes on along the minus strand of OY987215.1, from coordinate 28,032,407 downwards.
GACACTGTTTTGTTATTTGGGGGATTTTTAATTACTTAATTGTAATTTTCAGAGAAAGTTGTATATGAAAAAAGTTATTTTTAAAATTTCCGGGGTGACGGTTGCCGCCGTTAGCACCCCCCTCGGTCCGCCCCTGAGGATAAGTTTTTTCTTGATTGCAGAAAGTTATGACAACTCAATATTCTTGTTTTTGTATATAGTTAATAGTTCTGTGTACATATATATATGTTTTTCTTTGATAAGCAGTACTGTCTATATATTACATTTTCCAATATGTTGGAAACAGTTTTTTTGCTCATTTTTTAGATTCCTCTGCTTTGCCAGTGTGATAAAATATGGCTCGTCTTTTTTTTAGTATTTCCTTTATAAAAATCGGCAACTAACCATTAATTCTTTTCAGATTTAGGTACAATCAAGTGAAACTTGATATTATTAATTTTGTGATTCTCAATTTGTGGGAAACCAATAGATTTTAGTAAAGTTTCCAGAATTATGATTGTCGGAATGAGGATAGAATAATACCAATGTAAAAATTCAAAATTATTGTCTGCTATTTCTCTTTTCAGCCACTGCCATGTAGGATTGCTTATGTAGATAGTGAGGTTTCGAGTTTTTTAGGTAGGAACCGAGATTTTTTTTGTTTTATAATACTGGAAACACTACCCCGGAAAAGCTTTGGATTATAGTGAAAGCCCTAACGTAGAACTCGTGTACATTCTTATCTTCGTTCTTTATATCTGGTGTATAGGGCTGCTGCAATTCCGAGGGGCAAAAACGGTGAACAGCTACAGATGAAACTGGTTTATGATCATTTGGCGCCCCTTTTCTTGTTCGTACTCCAGTGGATGGATTGTTCGTGCACATGTCTTCTACCTAGATATCTGAATCTTTTCCACGTTGTTGTCTATAAGGTCAGTTAAAATTTTCATATTCATAAATTAGTTTTTTGGAGTTTTTATGGTTGTTCGGTAGATTGGAAAAGTTAAGTTGTTCGCTAGTGTTATGACGGTTGTTGACCCCCAAAACTAGTCAAGTATATTTAATAAATTGCCAGGACTGCCTTACATATATTTGACATCATAATTGTGAAAATGTTTCCATTTAGTAAAATGTCTTTACTTCAGTGAGAAGTGTAACACCATGAAAATATGATGCAAACTAGTATTTAAAAATTATCACACTTGCGGACTTTTCTCTTGTTAATTACACAAGTTAGAATTAGAGAATCTCATTTGATAAAATAGGACAATTCCTAATTGATTTTATGTTCCGTGTTCATAAATCTAGCTACTTGTGTTTGTTTAAAACTTTGTTCTGGACGTTCCGCTTTGTATTTATGCACTTTGAGAGTAAATTATCGAAAATGCTATTTTGTAGGTATATACTGATGGGAGGCGAAGTATCTCCAAGCATGGAAGGAAAGCTACGATTAGGGACTTTTATGGTGAGCTATATCCCTGTACTTATATTAAGAACCTCAGCTTTGCGCTTGTATCTTATAAATAAGTCTTGTTAATTATGTTGCAGCTATAATATTGCCATCACTTCAACGTCTTCACTGTGACTTAGTGGAGTCAGAAAAGTCTCTACTCAAAAAATCCGACAAGCAAATAATTGGTAAGAAGGGATTTGAAGACTTTGCTAATTTTTCGAAAGTTGATTTTGAACGAGAGGACGAATGTGGAATTTGCTTAGAGCCTTGTACAAAAATGGTATTGCCAAATTGCTGTCATGCCATGTGTATTAACTGCTACAGGGATTGGTAATTTCTTGTTCTTCTCGTTTTCATTATTTTGCAAACTGAAATTGAATCATTTTCTTAAATCATTGCTTTCATTTTGTTACTGCTTCCATTTCTCCTTAGGCAATGAAACTCAAGTTTTAAGAGTAATAGCAAATAAAACATAACTCAAAATATCGAATGACATTAGTAATTTTTGTAAGAACCAGCGGATGGTTGCTCCGAGACCTTGGACCAGTTCTTTTGAATTAAAAAAAAAACATATCTCAAAACTTCAGTGCTTTGATTGGCCATAATTTAAGATGATTTTTGGTTTTCTTCTCTGCAGCGAAAAAACAAATAAAGTTCTTGTTGGGTGGGCCTAGCTTTTTCCTTAAATTTCAACTAAGCCATAACTTGCTCTTAAAAAAGTTGTAGACGAGAAGCCATCTGTTACGTCAAACCATACTGAAACTTTAGAGTTTTTATTTGAAAAAGTTCTCAAAGTTTTGTACCTGGAATCATATAGCAATGGGCTTACATACTTTCAATTTCTCAAAGTTCTCAAAGTTTTTTGCTTTTCTGTCTGTAAGGCTTTCAGTGCATTTGGTTGGCCATTTTAAAAACCGATCATTTATTTATTTATGAGAAGGTAGAATGTCATGTTGGAGTGCATTTGGTTAGACATTTTAAAAATTGAAGATGCGTTTTAGCATGTAAATCTAGAAATGGTAAAGTTGGATGAACCTAGTTCTTGTCACCATCAAATAAGAGAACTTATTTTCTTAAAAATTGCAGCCAATAAGCCCTATATTTCTCAAAACTTATGTGTCACACAACCAACTGGTTCTTGGATCATATGATCCTTAAACCTCAGCTCAATTTGGAGAGCTAAATCCACACAGCTTACAACATAAAAGCAAAAAGAACAAAAATAATGTTTAAAGTCGCAAAGAACAAATTCTGAACTGCATGCATGTTTTGATCAGTTGATTTTTAAAATATACAAACTTTTGTTTTTCTGACCTCCAAAGCTAATTTTCAGGAACACGAGATCAGAGTCGTGCCCATTTTGTCGTGGTAACATAAAGAGAGTCGAATCTCAGGACTTGTGGGTCCTACCTTGTGGCGATGACGTGGTCGACCCGGAAACAGTTTCGAGAGAAGATTTATTTCGATTATACCAATATATCAACAGCTTGCCTAAAGATTTTTCTAACGATTTCTTTTTAATGCAACATGAATATCTACTCTGATCTGGTAATTCTGAAGATATGTCTAGCGAGTGGGATTAAGGCAAATTTCAAATGTAAATAGGTTAGTAACAAAAGAGTCGATGATCACACTGACCACTATATGTATGTTGTATGCATGTATTAACTAATAATGGTTGTTGTAATTTACTTTTATGATCAACGTCGTCGTTATTTGAGTTGAATTTTAAATTTGTTCTCGTGAGCCGCAAACCTCACTGCATTTCTTGGCCGAATACAGCGGTGGAGTGTTCAGGGATATTTTCAAGTGGCAAAATTAGATGCAATTTTGCAGTGTTGCAAAATACATGATTTTGAATTATTTTTAAAATGTGGGTTGGCCATAACCACCCTTAGTCCCCTATATACCTCCACCGCTGCGAGTGTCTCCAACAAAATGTGCGGTTTTATACATTTTTTGTACCTTCGTTTCTTCACCTTTTTCCTTTTTACTCCTTTGATTTCTTAAATTTTCTTTTTAGGACCCTGTTTTCTACTCTATTTTTTTTTCCGTTGTAGTCAATTTTTACCACTTCTGCCTTTTTTTTCTCAATCACAAAAAAACCTGCAAGAACCACGTGTCCAAGTTTTAGTGTTTAAAAATTGACCAAAAAAAATAGAAATCAAGGTAAAAAAAATGAAAATTTAAGAAACTAGGATTAAGATTATAAGTACATAGGAGTATTAAGTTTATAACTAATTGTAACACTTAGGTCTCGTTTGCTTTGTATCATTAGTACCTCAGGAAGGTGGAACCTATAAATGCTATGTTTGGCAAAATATTAGATTTCGGATCGGTTATGCGATCTGGATTAGAAATGATGACAAAAATATGCATTTTCAATACCATACGAGGTGGTATTACTTATCTCGAAATGATGGCAAAAATAACATTAGACTCCGAATTAGAAATAGTCCAATATCGAATGTATTTACTTATACAAATTTTTTTCAAATCTCATTCACAGTAATCCCTCGACCAAACCATTTCTTACTTAATATTTACAGTGTATATGTATCAATTGTTTTCCTTAAAACATGTGGCTACAAAATGGTGACGCTAAAATGCAAATAATCCCTCGAACTATGAGTAATTTTCAACTAACCCCTGAAAACTATCAACTCTTGCAATGAATTCTCATAAACTATCAAACTTTTACAAATTACCCTCAAGTTCATCTTTTAAATGACAAAAACTTTTATTCATTTGTCCTTTTTACAAAATCATTTGTTTGATATATGTATTTTTCCATTGCACATGAGTTAAGATTATAATTATCCTCAAAAAAGTCATCACAAGAAGCTTTATTAAAAATATATATTATCTTAGTGAAAAAAACTATTTTTTGTGTCTTTCCGTAAAAAACACTTGGAATGAATGAATATCAAATATTTTATTATAATTAATTATAAATAAACCAAAAAAGATGATCGAGCATAAAGTTATATCACTTAAAATATGGCATCGGGGTTATTTACAAAAGTTTGATAGTTTAAGGAAGGTTAATTACAAGAGTTGATAGTTACTGGGGGTAATTTGCAAATGACACATAGTTTCAGGGGGTTATTTGCATATTACTCCAAAATGGTTGTCTTAAACTTGCCAAGACATGGGAATAATATATATATATATACACATACAAAATATATAAATAATATAGTTATGGATTTGCTGACTGTTAAATATATGTGGGTGAACAAGCTGAGCAATATTCAAGGTGAAACTAATATTTTATGATTTTACTCAGTTTATATGATCTTCTTGATAAGAGTTGTTTCACAAAGACTGTTAACTGGACATTTCAATTGTCTTAAAATTTTGTGTAAAATTAATTTTAATTTTGCTTATTTGTTATCAAAATTGCCTATATAAAGTTTAGATTGTATATTTTCCTCCCGTTGTGTTGTAAATTGTTGGGTCCTTCTTTATTCATTTCGACCAACTTTACAATGTACTTAATTACTTATAATCATGAGGTTTGCTATGATTGATTTAACTTGATTAAATTCGTCATATTTTGATTAGGTGGAAGTAAATTTTGTAGCCGTTACTATTTTTCGAAGTTCAGTCATGCCAAGATATGCAGGGTGAGTACTATAACACAAATAATCCACTTTTAATAAAAAGGAGAATTCAATTCAAAATTCTTAGTTTTAAATTTTACGATTTTGCAGATAAGGGCTCTGGCCAACCAGAAGTCGATTAAGAGATTGAAAAAACAGAAAAAAGCAGAAAAAGGTTCAATTGAACAACCAAGTAATAGTTCCGAAAATAAATATGATGAGGTTGAACTTACAGTTAACAATATGGACCAGAAAAAAAATACCATTTCTATTCCATCAAGGAGTAATGTTCTTCAGGCTTGTATTACGACCTCGGGGCTTATAGCCTCTCTGGGCCTTTTAATCCGTCAGGTGTGTCTTTCAATCTATTTAAGCAAACATAATCTTTTGCCTCATACTTTCTTTCTTCTTAAACAATTTGCCGCTAAATGTAAGCAGCTTGGAAAAGGGTAAAAGCATTGATAGGCATATGAAACTGAAATTTTAGTTTATATGAGTTCCGGTTTTTTCTTTTTACTTTTGCATAATTATCATTACTATGACATAAACTGTTCTGGACTATAAGATAAGTTATGAAATATACCACTATCCAGTCTATCCTGTGGTATATTCGTATGAATTAGAAAATGCATGTTTACCAAATATTTTCCTCTTCGGGACTTGCAGGTTTCTCATGCTGCATCAACTGAAGGATTGCCCGTCGTTGATTGCTCCACCAAAATATCATGTACGTTTACTGTTATACATACAACCGTTTTGGTTATGCCATGATTATGAAGGCATTTATCATTCTTAAACAAGGCAGTATGCCTATATTCTTCGCTCATTACCTGTATAAAACTTGAAAGAAAAAAGAAAGAACTTTTCGGTTATATTCGTAGCAATTTATGCCATTTTACTGTAACCCTTGAGATTTATTGGAACATCCAGTAAAACATTTTGATTTTTGCTCGTATTTACTAATTGGTAACTAATAATCTATTTCTTCTAATCCCATTATTACTTACTAGCATCATATTTGCATTATCCTTTGAACTCACGCATTATCAAGCTTATGTATATCATTCTTTATTAGCGAATATATGACCTGCGAAAGTATTTTCACACAGTTAATTACGATACATGGCATCTTCAATTGGTAGCTGGAATAATCGTATTGGTATCTTCATGTCGATACTTTCTGTTAAATTCGTGGCCAGATTTTGCAGAGTCGAGTGATGCTGCAAATCAGCAGGTAAATCCTTCCCTAAGTTGGCTCACTTAGCTGAATCAACTAATTGAGCTTAGGGGAATAAATAGCTGATAAAAAACTGTATGTTTTTGGCTTTACTTATTATGTTGATAAATGTTCTGATCATGGCGGATGAAAATTGTTCCTTAGTCCCTTCCTACAAAGCAAAAATGTTTACCTTTTTCTGAAATACCTCTACAAAATTATGTTACACAAGTTAATTTTGTGAATTTATTTCTGATTCTAGGTCCTCACTTCACTTCAACCTTTAGACTACATCGTCGTCGCATTTTTGCCTGGTATAAGCGAGGTAGAGTTACTTGTCCTCTCCCTGACACTTAAAATTCTTTTATTAACTTTATACTTATTTTACGATAGTACGTATAGGAACTCCTATTCCGTGGCGCATTATTGCCACTATTTGGAATCAACTGGGGGAGTGCGATAGTTGTTGGTGCTCTTTTTGGTGTTTTGCACCTGGGAAGTGGTCGAAAGTATTCCTTTGCAATCTGGTATTTATATTTATTGTCTTATTAATCATCTGCAACCAAGTTCTACTTGAAAAATACTAGTCATAACTCATACGTAATCATGAATGTACTTCAACGATGTGTCAATTATAGTTCTAAAATTTCGGGTTACAGGTCTGCAGTTTTATTCTCTCAAGGCATTTTCATTGGTGTTTATGCGGAAATAGGGATATATACTGCATGCTTGTATATATTTTTGTATGAATAGCATTAAATTTGAACTCTTTTTCTTGTCGAATATGTCTTTGCAGGGCTACATTCGTGGGGTTTGTATATGGGTATGCGACAATTGTATCATCGAGTCTCTTAGTGCCAATGGCCTCTCATGCGGCTAATAATCTTGTCGGAGGCCTATTATGGCGTTACTCATCTAAATCACAAAAATAGGTTCGGAGTCTCGGAGACATCTTACACTTTTTCATACTCTTATCGACTTAACAATCAATTTCTCTTTAATTTTCTTGGTTAGTAACTAGGGATGCAACCCTGCTCATAAAATTCTCCATTTCTATTGTTCTCTTCATTTTTTTTTTCCCTTTCCTTCATATTTTAGCTTATTTTTCTCTTTTCTGCAGGATTTCCGGCCAGCTCTTCAGATGAATAGCAGTGAACATTAGAATAGCCAGAATAGGCGAGGGAAATAAGCGTGCCGACAAATTTACTTATATTTGTTCCGATCATGTATAGGTTGAATCTATTAATTTAGTTATCTTTTCTATATAGTGAATTACATGTACTCGTGTGCAAAACTGAATGCGTGTATCAAAACATCAGATTCAAATTCTAAATACTTTAGGAATAGGAGAAATTTCATTTTGGTACAATTTCACTAACTTAATTAGCAAAAAACCATAGTCGGTGTATAGTCGCATCTAATTGATCAACGAGAACGAGACGACCTATGTACAATTACGATCCTTTGCTGCTAAGTCCCTAAAATTGTATTTCTAAATGTTCTTATATTAGTTAGTTTACCAAATTTACTTTAATCAATGTGCATCTTATACAAATTGTCCAATTTAATTTTCAATGTTGGTCTAAATTAGTTCAAGTTGGTTCGAAATAAAAACAATTCAAATGTTTTGAATATACTTTCAAATAACAATGATAAATATGATTTTCAAAAAAATAATGCTCATTGACCATGTATAGAATGAATAACGAAGGCTAAAAGTAAAATAATACGGAAATGGTGTTCATAAAGATCAAAATAAATTTTATCGGCTAGAGTTGTACTGTATTTAGTCCGTTGGGTTTGCATCCAACGGTAAAAATTTGTTAGAATTTTCTTATTTTTTTGTAACATGTAATCATTACAGCCGTTTAATGCATATCCAACGGTATATATCGCAACTTTAGTCACTAAAGCTCGGTTTGAACCTTAACATCTAGGTCTATTCCCAAATTGATCATGTTATGTGATGTACTTATTCGATGTAGTATATGTCGGGAATAAAGTTATAAAACATTAATGTTGTGTATCTAATTTTTTAAGATACACAACATTAATGTTTTAACTTTAATCCATACACATTTGCTTGTTGCTAATCTGTTTTTTAATCGGAAAAACACCGTTTAATATTCTGTACTATAATGTATTTACTAATTTGATACTCAATTTACAGTAGACGTGACTAAAGTACTACCCAAACTTATCAACCTTTACTAATTTGACCATTCTGTAATGCTTAATTATAAAGTACAAAAGTGTCTCGTATGTTAATCACAAAATTTAAGTTTCAATTGAGAAAAAAAATACATTTAGTACACTCATCTACGTTAACAAAAAAGCTATTAAACTAACAACATTAATAATTTAAGTACTAAAATAAGTACTTTTTTCACAAACAAATTTTTCCAACAAAATCTATCTCAAAATCGTGTCGTGTGTATCACACGAAAACATTAAAATTTATTTTGCTTTTTCACTCTCATAGCGAAAAATAGGATGGAAAAGTAAAATAAATTTTAATGTATTCACGTGGCATTGTAATACGATTTTGAGATCGATTTTTTCGAAAAAATTTGTTTGTGAAAAAAATACACAGTTTAATACTTAAATTGGGGAAAAAATACATTTAATGTAGTGTACTACTGGAGTTTAACGATTTAGGTAGCAGACTAACGCTTTTAACAATTGAGTACCAAAATACGAAATTTATCATAATTGAGGATCTACCATTAAACAAAATGATAAAATTGTACTCATATTATATTGCCTATATATTTCCAAATGTGATATATATTAACTATAAGTTCGTTGATTTATACTGTTAGTTTCTTAATTGCATGAAAGTTCGTACTTTGGTATCTCAATTGTTAAAATTATTAGTACAGTACCTAAATCGTTAAATATCGATAGTACAAAACATATGTTTAGGCTTGAATTGTTAACGTTGATAGTTTGTTACCTTTGTCGGTTAAGGCATGGTATTTAGGTGTGCTAAAATATTCTTTTTCGATACCAATTTAAAAAAACAAATAATTTATTTACTAAATTAGTAAAACCTAATATAGCAATTTACAGCACTTAAGCATTTTTACATGTCACGTTACTATATTTCAGTATCACTCTTGAGCCGTGTGTTTAGTCAAAATATGAGAAAATCTATGTTTTGACTAAAATTTGAAAATTACCCAAATAACACTTAAAACCTTTTTTTCTACTATTGACAAAAACACACATAATACAAAAAGTAAATACATATTACAAAATACATAACACATATGATATGATCATAAATTAAAATTGAATCTGTATAGTAAACGAAATTAATTTCGCCGGATAAAACCCATTTGTAATGACCGGATGCGCCGTCGACGGCGGTTGTCCAACCGACTATCTCGCCTTCTCTCTCTCTCTCCTCTCCATTATCATGTATTTCTATCTTTCTCACTTTTTTTCTGTTTTTTTTCCTATATTTTTTGGTTTTTTGGTTTTAAATAGATTGAGCTTGAAAGTTGAAACAAATGAGTTTAAACTGGAAATGGGGAAATGGGTTTTTGCTATAATGAGTAAATCTGTGGTTAATTAATTATATTACTTTATTACTTATATAAGCTATAAAAATGATAGCTTTGAAAAATTAAAGGAATATCTTACTATTTTTCCTATTTTTCTGTTTTTATGTTGTTTTTTTTGGTTTTAAATAGGAGTAGTAATTGTTTAGGTTCTTGCAAATTGAGCTTGAAAGTTGAAAGAAATGATTTTAAACTGGAAATGGGCAAATGGGATTTTGCTGTAATGAGTATAAGTTTAGTTATTTAATCCCATAAAATAATTTCATCACTCTTTTTTAATTTTTTGTATTTTTTTAATACCTTGTGACGCCGTTTCTCTCTCTCTCCTCCCCATTATCATGTATTCTATCACTCTTTTTTCTATTTTTTTTAATTTTTTGTTTTTAAATAGTAATTGTTTAGGTTCTTGCAGATTGAGCTTGAAAGTTGAAACAAATTACTTTAAACTGGAAATGGGCAGATGGGTTTTTGCTATAATGAGTAATACTTTGGTTTATTAATTTCTAATTTTATTACTCCCTCCGTCCTTAATTAAGTGTTACCTATGAAAATACGTGCAACTTTAACGTGCAAAATTTTCATGTCTAGATTGCCAAAATAAATTTCTTCAAAATTTAAAAACATAGTTCATGGTTAGAACTAGAAATTTAAAAAAATTCATTTCGATAATTTAACGAGAGAGCAAATCACAAGTTAAATTTGCACGCATTTTCTTAGGGACCCTATTTAGGATGGGAGGAACATTATTTGCTTATATAGACTCTAAAAGTTATAGCTTTGAAAAATTTAAGGGAAATTCTTACTTACCCTGTTGGAAAATAAGGAAGAAAAAAGGGAACTAACAATGTAAGTTATCACTCTTTCACTTAATTTCAATTGATTTTTTTTTCCCGTAAAATATTGTTCAGATTTTGGCAGATTGAACTTGAAAGTCAACAGCAAAATTTGCTAAAATAATTATTATTACTTGCTCATGTAATCCTTTATTCCTGAAAGTGGTAACTTTGGAAAAGTTAAAGAAAATGGAAATGATTATTAAGACACGCCAAGACCAACTACAGCAAACTTGTTCAAGTGTAAACGAGTGAACTTTAAATTTTTCGATCCCTTGGAGTCTTGAGTTGTGAATGTATCGTTATCCGTTCGAAAATAAGCAAGAAAAAAGGTATTTATGTTTCCAATCGCGGACATCTGACTAACATTGTTGTGTTTTCAAGCCAATTGTTGGTCTTTTGGGGACTGTATCGTTATTACTATTAGTTCTTCAGAAATTTGAATGTATTTTCGCTATATTTAGTTTTATGGCATGAATTGGCGTTTTCCTGATAGGAGGATTAGTTATATTTCTTAGAATTTGGATTGATTGAAGAGAAATTTTTAGTTTCTTCTGGAATCCCAAAGTCATTCGTCCTTTTAGCCAGTTTTGAGTAACTGAATGAGTTTTTTTCGTTATTGAATTGTTTTTTATGTCTACTTACCCTGTTTCAGAATAAATTATCACTCTTGTACTTAATTTCAATTGTTTTTTATTTTTTCGTAAAATATTGTTCAGATTTTGGCAGAATGAACTTGTAAGTTTTTAACAGCTGAATTTGCTAAAGTTAATATTATTACTTGTTCATGTAATCCCTGATTCCTGAAAGTGATAACTTTGGAAAAGTTAAAGAAAATGGAAATGATTACTAAGACACTCCAAGACCACAATTACAGAAAACATATTCAAGTGTTAACGAGTCAACTTTTATATTTTTTTGATCCCTTGGAGTCTGAGTTGTGAACTTATTGTTATCCGCTGGATAATAAGCAAGAAAAAAGGTATTTATGTTTCCTAGCGCAGACGTCTGATTAACATTTTTTTGTGTGTTTTCAAGCCAAATGTTGGTCTTTTGGGGACTGTTTTGTTATTATTATTATTATCAATTTTTCAGAATTTGAATGTATTTTCGTTATATTTAGTTTAACGGGCCGAATCTGTGTTTTGCTTTCAGAGGATTGATTATGTTTCTTAGGGTTTGGACTCAGCTTTTGATTGAAGAGATCATTTTAGTTTTTTTGCAGAATCCAGAAGTCATATGTCCTTTTAGCGTGTTTTGAGCAAAAAAAACTCATTCTTGTGAATTACAGCGATTTTTTAGTTTTCTTTGCATTTTTTTTTTCTGGGGGGCTATCTAAGTATTAATCTTGCTACTTTCACCAATTGTTTTTAGTTGTCGTGATTTCACATGGGAAATGAAGCATAACCCATTGCCATGACCCGTGACCTTAATCTTAGTAAATGTGCACAAGTGATCAGTCCATGCTTTCATGATCTTTTATCTGTTGACTCATGCACTGGTTATGTATTTGCATAAATTTAGTAATTCTTCTTTTTCAAGTCTCAACAGAAGTGAGCTGGAATGACTTCGTGTGAAACTCTGAATAAAAATAAATTTTGTTTATGTGTCACTTGAGAAGTCTCCGAAATTTTTTCATTGTTAAATTGGTTATTTGTGTCTACTTGGACACTGTAAAGGACCTGCCAGTTAACAATATCATGTCTGTTTGATACTGTCGTATTTTGTTTATCATCTCTTATTCTAACATGGGTCTGCGATCTAAGTGTGCTTTTATTCGGCAAAACTGACTGCATCTTCTATATATGATTGTAAACGGAGTTGCTTTTGCGAGTGAATTCAGATTTTGTTTTGACTGGCTAGTCTTTGTTTTCATTCTTCCATGCTTTGTGTTTTTTTGGCTTGTAGGCCTTTGTAAATCCATCTTTCATGAAATTTTCATAACGAAAAAATAATAAATGAAAATAAAAGAATAGAGGGATTTTCTTCAGTGATATTTGTAGCTAAAACTTGGTAGGGACGTATTCCACACACACACACAGACAACCCACCAGTATATTAATGAAGTTCACATAGACTTGTTCACTTTTGTCAAGAATGTTTATCTTTTCAATGAAGAGTTAAAGATGCTCTTCTTTCACAGGCTTGTTATTCGTTCAATATTACCATGCCTAATTCATAAGGTTCCTTGTCCTAAAGGCAGCAGCTTTTGGCTCCCTGCAATTCAAGTTTTTGCCAGCTTCAACCTTCTTTTGTCGATTATGGTAAGTTTAATTTTTTGTTTATGTTTCTGAAATGGCGAAAGATATTTGGTGGACATGACATTTAAAATTGTCACGGTGATTTGATCTGCTTTTAACTGCTCACCTGAGATACAAAAGAATAATCTTGATTACCGTTTTTCCTGCCAATTGATAAATCTTACGCTAAGAATTGATGATAACTTACTTCGTGTGCAGATATCTATTAATTTCTTTAAATTCAGAAAAAGGCATTGGTGGCAGTCTTGCTATATCTGGGCAGGTTATCTCTTGTCATACCTAGCTTCTCCTGTTTCTCTTTCCTTTCCTCATAATGTTTGTTTTTCTCTAGCAATATTCCCTGAAAAGTTGATGTTACAAAGGACTTGTTTTATCGGGATCTTCTTGCAGTGTGGGTTGAAGGTCCTCTTGGATTTGGCTTGTTATTGAGCTGCCGTATTGTACAGGCTTCGCATCTATATTATATATTTGTAAGGTACCTTTGCAAATAACAAGCTTTAAAATGCTTTTAATCTCATCTTTTCCGCAATGTGGCGAACCAAAAACATTGAACATCTACAGTAATTACATGGATAATGCATGGATACTAAAACATCTCATTCCACTATCGTCTCAATTTACCCTAATTTTTTTGAAATACCATATTTTGCTTCCTTTTTTATATTCCCTTTTATTTGACATTTCAGGAGGCATCTCCCACCTATTAGATCGTTCTTTTTCCTTCCCTTGATTCTATTTCCATGGGTTGCTGGGGCTGCATGTAAGTTTTACATATCAATTTGGTCACTTTTACGGGAACCCACACTTTGTTGTATTGAAATTTGCAATTTGGTGAAATATTAGTTTACACCAATCTATCATATTTTACATATAGACACCACACTATGAAATTTCAGAATCTACCCATCAATCTCAACAAAATTGAACAATTAGTAGCCCCGCCTATCCTAAGTCCGTCTAGAAACCAATCTATTCAAAATAGCAATTAGTACACTAACTTATCAAAAATTACGGTTTAATTTCACTCTAGTGACCCGTGTTTTGAAATAACGTTGATTTAATACCTCGGTTTTTAAAAATTCAATTTAGTGACCTCAGTTTATAAATGTCATTGATTTAGCAGCCTTCCGTCAACTTTTTTGGATAGAAAAAATTTACAATTTCGTCTGTAATGTTTGAAAATTCTTAATGTAACCTTGAAATTGTAAATGATGTAGATTTAAATCTAAAATACTAAAATTATAATAATTCGACTTAAATTTTTTTACACAATAAATAAAAGTGAAAGCTTTCTCAATGATTTAAAAGCTTGTAAAAAGTGTATTTTAATTTTAATTGTTTTGCAAAAAATGTGTAAAATACTTATAATATTTTTTAAATTACAAATTTATCATATCTTTATAGAAAAGTTTAATATAGAGATCTAAATCCAAAATAAATCAAATTCTTAAAAAAGGTTGTTTTCTTCACGGAAAAGATTTCCTAAAAAACAAACTTCTTTTTAAAGGCGTTTTTTTTTTGTCTTTAGTAAAGTTTCTCAAGTAAACAATTCCAAGTCAAATGTTTAAACATACTTTGTAGTTTAAATAGAAAAGTTGTAATTTGAAAATGTGCATTTTGTTGAGAAAATTGCTCTTTTTTATTCGAGAAAACTCGGTTATTTGAAAAAGTTCCTTTTTGTAAAAAAATCTTTAATATTTTTTTTTTTGGGAAAAAAAAGTTAATTTTGTCACTTTCATCATGTTAACGCTGATCTGTTCATTTACAAACCATGGGGGCTTGATTGTAATTGTTTAAAACTTTAAAGTTAAGTCTTAGGTTTACAATCCAAAAAGTTGACGGGAGGTCTCCAAACCAATAACATTAAAAAAGTGAGGTCACTTAATCAAAAAAAATCCCAAAGCAATGGTCACGAAAGCAAAATTAACCCAAAGTTACAAGTACTTAAATCTTCAAATTTTCACGCTGGTGTACTAATAGTTCTATTTATTTTTTTGAACTTGGTGCTTAGTGCAGCAACGAGATCGAACAATTAGTACACAAATAATGCTTGTGGGTTGAAAATGTAAATCTAGCGTCTTCATTCTTCGATATTTGTGCAGCTTGATGTCTAAATTTTCAAAATAAATATTTTGGTTTACTAAGTACCAACTGTAAAAAGATGATATGTTTGTGTATAGAATACAGGTAATATTTTGGGGAAATTTGATAATTTCATATTTTAATAAACACAATTGTCATCACTTTTACGTATCGGGTATTTACTGAGATCGGTTCTAAGCCCTTCTGTTATTTGTTATTCTTTGGAACTGCCAATCAGGTTCTATCTATTTTCTTTCTTCTACTTCTTGTTTTGGGTTAAAAGTATTGCATTATTTTATTTTTTGCAGTTATTCACATGAATAAACCACTAAATTCAAGATGTCACATGGGGATTCGATGGGCAATCGCAGTCGTATGTCTTCATGCACTCTATGTTACTGCTTTGGTTACTTTTACTGTAGCCATTCGCCATATAGAATTCAGATTTCATGAGCTCAAAGACCTATGGCGTGGAATAATTGTCTCCACTTCTTCTATGGGTATGTCTATTTTTTTATGAAGGTCGATGAAAGTGGTACTTTTGTGATCTTTTATTGGTGTAGGTATTTGTAGGAAATTCGAAATAAGTCCATGCCTTTGGGAATTGAAACCTATATAGGCAGACAAATTATGTCATATCAAGTTACGTTTGATAAAAGATCAGAAAGAAGTTACTATTTTTAATCGTCCTAATGCTTAAGGAAGAAAGAGGGATTCGATATAAAAGTCGGGAGAAGAGTTGTTTTTATCCTTAAGCAAACCAGGCTGTAGATATGTCTTCTGCTATCATGAACTTTTGTCACGACTAAAACTGCAATTAATTCAGCCTTATAGTATACTGTCCTTGTTTTCAGGAATTTGGGTTGTTGCGTACATTTTGAATGAAATCCATGAGGATATTCAATGGCTCCAAGTTGCCTCGAGGTTTCTACTTTTGACCATGGTAATGGTTTTATCTATATTCTGTTTAATTTTCTGCCTTTTACTTTTTATACGTTCCGTATAAAGATTTTGTTTCAGCCTGAAGTATCTTTTTCTGAGTTTGGATTTTAGATGAACAGATTTGGTAGAATTTTTTTTCCTCTCTCCGTCCCACAAAAATAGTCCACTTAGGTTTTAAATATTGGTTAGAGGTAGTTGGAGTAATAAATATGTATATTAATTCTCAAATATACCCTTAAAATAGTAATGGTATTTATGATTTGCAAAGAGCAATGCTCATCAATTAGGGGTATTTGTTGATTTTTTTTAATTTAAAAGTCAAATTGGACTATTATTTTGGGATGGAGTCAAAAACCAAATTGGACTTTTATTATGTGACGGAGGGAGTATAGTTTTTTTTATTTCCTCGCGAAACTTTTATCTTTAACTAAAGCCCTCTCAGGATATGTTAACGTGTCTCCAGTGTTATATCGTTGCAGGCTAGTTTATTCGTGTTGGTGTTCTTCTCTCTTTCTAGCTCTCAACCTCTACTATCACAAATGACGTTGAGCAAAAAGGAAGTTGAGGGATTCAGGACAATGGGACAAGCTCTGGGTATACCTGATAGCGGGCAACTATCTCAGAGAGAACTAGCTCCCGTCATTGATCCTAATGAGCCTCTTGATAAACTTCTTTTGAATAAAAGATTTCGACAATCATTCATGGCGTTCGCCGAGAGGTAGATTTAATAAATTTGAACGATAGAATTTTCTGTAGACTGCAGATTGACGATGTTGACAACTATGCACATGTCGGTTGCACCTTTTTAAGCTTAATTTATTTTCCTTTTAACTTATAATATGTGCTGCATTTGGTTGGTTTATAAGCTTAACTTTTTTAAGTCTTTTGCATAAGAGCTCTGTGTTTTCTGGCTAGAAAACAGCTAAAAGTTTAAGCTAGATGTTCCCAACATAAATAACCCCAGATTGTTTGATTAAGGGCTGCGTACAAACAATTCCTGTTCATGCATAACATATTAATGCAGACATCACTTTATTCTAAACTCTGAATGTTACTTTTTCCAAACCAGCTTATCTGAATAAAGGCAGACATCACTTTGACCATTAACTTTCAACAAACTACAAAAAACTTCAATCAAAAAGTGTATGTGATTGTTATCTTTAATTGTTTGTAAATTCATGTGTTTGGAATTTTATATACAGTTGCTTAGCTGCAGAAAGTCTGCATTTCTATGAGGAGGTTCAAGAGCGTAACAAGATAACCATAGAAGATGCTGTTAGAAAATTATACATGGCGCGTCATATTATAAAGAAGTACATAGTTGCTGGTACTAAAATCCCATTACATACAAAAACTAGTATCTTGTTTTTGCTCATGTTTTTTTTTTCCATTATCCTTTTTGAGGCATATTTAGATTATAGTTTGTATATCCATGCCTCCTTAGGTGCTCCAATGGAAGTTAATATCTCTCATCGAACCCGACAAGAAATATTGACGACTGCTGATCTGGCGCAGCCGGACCTTTTTCAGCATGCACTCAACGAGTTGCTCCAATTAATGAAAATGGTTAGTAAACAAACCTAATTTAAATAGCAATCCTGGGTTTTCCTTTCTTGCTTCTTTATTAGACTATAAGGATTCTACTTCTGAGTCAGGAACAACTTAATATTCACTATTTTACCCATAGATACACAAAGTCACATAGATACATAATTTAGTTGGCAAACCATTCCTCCATACATTTTAGATAGAGAACACCCATGAAATGCCTCTTAAGTCTTAACTGCAGAATTGCCACCACAAAGGTTAATTGTCATTATCACATTTTAAGAACATACATCGTTTTCTATGCCTATATATCATTTTCCTTGCATATGACACGGGAAAAATTGGCTAACTGCCCTAAAAGGGTAAATTGTCGCAAACCATAATTGGATTGTGAATCAAGGCGTGAGAGCAATTAGGAGTTATTACCATAAACTTTAGTATTATTACCTTCATCAACAAATACTAGTGTCACATTTACTTATGTTTAACCTCTCTCTCTCTGAAACGCAGAATCTAGTGAAGGATTACTGGTCGTCTATGTATTTTGTTAAACTCAACGAGGAAGCTCGTATGAAGACAATTGGCGATGATATGGATCAAGTCACTGGTTGGAACTACTCTCCTAGGTTAAGCTCTGTTCGTAATTATGACGATCCTTTTCACCAAGAGCATAATATTTCAAAGGACACTGATAGTAATTTTGATGAGTTAAATCTAAATCAAATTGAAGACTTTCGGCAATAATATAGTTTTTGTACAGGTTAGTGTATAATTCATTAGAGAAAGGGTCTAATATTATGTATTTATGTTATCTTAGGAGTTAGGATGCATCCTTTGGTCCAAATTTACATGTACTGAAATGATGATTGTATAATTAAGCATCATTTGCTCCAAATTTACATGTACTGACATGATGCTTAATATAATTAATGAGTTACGAAAGAGATCAATTTATGTTTGTGAATGAAGTTACTCAACCTTTTGTATGAGTTCGGGCTGCAATTTCTTATAAAATTATATAATGCAAGTAAAGAAATTTGATGTTTAAGCAGCCTGGCATGAAAGTTGGTACTTCATTTCCGATAAGCAGCGAGTAAAATCGAACATATGAAATGGGGGAATTTCATATCATGTGTGTAGTTGTCGTATAATTGCTATTAATGTGACGAAATAGTTTGTGTTTTACGGGCGGCTGAAGCACCAGTTTTCTGTGGCCTTGAAAAAAAATCTGCAGGTAGCGAACATTGTTATAAATAGAAAAGTTATATGATAAAAGTGTAGTGTAAAAGGAAACCGATGAATTAAATTAATCTCATCACAATGAACATATGGCAAATCGAGATTAATGTCAATTAGCTCAAGTACCGGGATTTTTTTTACGTTTGTAGATTCGATCCCTAATCTGCTTTAGACGAAGTCACTATCTTTGGAGTCAGATAATTCATCTCCTGAAAACAAAACACGCTCTAAACTTGTCAACAAATATATGCCTGGCAATCTGGCATCATTGAATGTATTTTCAAATGCGGTTTTTTTCATGCAATTCCAATCAAACTGGCTTTTGTTTTTAGTGAAAGCTACGTTCGACGGGTATTCACTTCCAGTATCTTTCTAATACATGCTATTGTCCAAGTATATTAACTATCACAAAATTCCAGTTAAGGTTTTTGTCTTTCTGAATAACATTTCATTAATAATTTTTTCGAATCTGTTGGTAAAATTGCAAATTGTACAAAATATTCCCATCCTTATATAGTTGCAAAGAACAGTCAATTTCGATTATTTCTATCGAATAAGGAGTGGACCATCTTTTCTATTCCAATTCTAATCTGAATCGTATACAAGGCCTCACCACTTGTAGTCTAGTAAACAAACGGGGTTTCTGAGTTTTCTTTCATATCGAATAGATCACTAGCTTTCCTTCTCCCTGTCAATTGGATTTGTTATTGAAAAATAAGACTTCATACTGTAGTTATCCTTATCGTATCACGCTCTGTTTGCCTGCAACTTTGATGCTCAATTTTAGTTATTTTGTTCAGATTTTCTTTCGCGTTTAATTGTGTTTATTATAGTCTAGTGCTTTATACAATTATACACTTAACGAGCATTTAATTACTGCCATTTTTCAATTTTGTATCCAGTACTACCATTTTGTTGAATTTATACATAAATTGTAAGCTGGGAGATAAATTAGATTCAGTGGCAATTTCGTTCTTCTCGGAAAATATGGTGGTTTTAATTTTTCCTGCTAAAACAACCGGTTTATTTTCCAAAAACTACAACCAACAAGCCATGCATGTTTCGTTTCTTGGTATTGAAATTCTGAAACTCCTAGATAAGATATAAAAAAACATCCCTCTTCGCATCAGCACCATGTCCGTCAGCATCAGACATACCAATGAATAGTGTAGTTTCGGAAATTATAATCCGTCCCTCCCCTAAATTTTTATTGGAGTAAGAAACATTTTGCTTAAAAGAATAAGCTGGATTTTTGACATTCCGAAAATGTCAGGTTCATTCACCTCGAAGCTTCTAGTTCTTTTATGCCCGAAAATCAGAAAACTAAGATGGCAAACCAAATATAATAGCTAGTCAAGTCTCAAGTTTATAATATTCACTAAAAGTGTATTCAGTACACTAAAAGACATAATTGTCACTAAAAATGCATACGATTCACTACAAGTGCATAAGATTTTAAAGTGAATATGGATGACTAAAATGCATAGCTTTCACCGAAAATGCATACGGTTAGAAAAATACAACAAAGCAAGTCTATTAATAAAACTTTAGGTCAAACCTAAATCAAAAGCGTCCTAGTCCAAAATGTAGTTTTATGAAACATATGTTTCAAAACTAGAAAATTTGTGACTTATAGGAACCATGCAGACACTTTTTGATCGTATGACAAAATGACCAGAAGCTTCGTCACCATTGGTATGTCGCCTCCGCTAACCACCGTCGACGGAGGAGAGGGCGGGGTGGTGAGCTATATATTTTAACCAAACCTCAAATTATAAATATGGGTTAATGTTTCCCATAAGAAACGAACCAAAATCTTACCCCATAATATTTTACAATAAACCTTGGTGGCAATTTTCAAGAGAGTAATATAAAATAATTGAAACTAAAATATAAGGAAGTTTATGCGGTGCCTATTTTTGGCTTGACTGGAAAAATGTTATACAAAATTTAAAAAAATGTAGTTTTCTCTTAAATTTGGAGAAAGGGAGAAAATTACAATGGCTGCTTTTAATTATACAAAAAACCATGTTTCAAATCTTTATTAAATATTACTACATATCACTTAATTATACCCAGAATACCCCTAATTTATTTTGGATAAGTCAAAACATTAACTAATTCATTATTTCAAGGCTTATATCATTCTATTATAATAAGTCAACCCAGGTCAAATGAGTCTGTCCAATTTAGTCATTTTTTTTTCAAAATTACAACTACACATTTATATTAATTACAATAGTACTATATTCACATAAAAATATAAAAAATAAAAACTAATAAAACTATTTATTGCTCTTTAACAACCAAAAAATCTTTTAAATCTTAAATTATGTTTTTTTTATTATCCACATATTTATATTATAACTATACATATTTTCTATATTTTTATTGCGTTACGTGCTGCACACGCAACGCGTGAGACACGATTACTAGTAATAATATACTTATAGGCCAAGTTTGTTTACGGTACAAGTGGTGGGACCCACGTTATAACTTATTTGTTTACACAAATTACATTCGATATTATATAAATATAATATATTACTAATTATATTACATTTTATGTTAATAGGGGATATAAATACCATAGTGGTATTATCTATCATCCTAATAGTACTTACTTACAAGTTATACAATTTTATACTATAATGCAAACAGTGTCATAGTAATATCTAATCTTCTCATTTTAGGGTGATTTAACTTTCTTAAATCCAAATCTAGCGAATATACAAATAAATTAATGGAATTTAACAAAAATGATTGTATTCAGGTAGTGATCATCATATTTTTCTTTTCATTTCTTTTAAATTTTATTTTAGTGAATTGATCATGTTATTATTATGTTTTCCTTTTTTTTTTCCTTTATCCGGTGCTATAATATTACTTTAATTCTCTCATATTCTATATCTCTGCTCACCTTGTTGGATGCTATTTGATGTTCTTATTTTTTTCCCATGTTTTTAGTATTTTTATCTCTTTGATGCTTTATATTTCTTTTAAATTTTGATGCTCATTGATGCTCTATTGATATTTTTCTTTATTTTTGATGCTTTACGGTGCTCTTTTATCTTCGATGCTCTCTGATTCTTTTTGTTTTTAATTTTCTTCTCAGAGGTCTTTATTAGTTCTCTCAATAATTATATATTTTTTCTTGCTTTAAATCTGTAAATTTGAGTAGAGTTAAAGATAATTCAAATTCAATAATAAAGATATTTTTTTTGAGTATTGCTATAGCCACTCAGAAAAAAAATCTTACCCGCTGATTTGCCGAATTATGTGGACTAATTGTAATTTAAATAAAAATATGTTTTCATTATCAAAACAAAACTAATTGGTACACATAATCCGTCACGTCAACGGGTAAGGTTTTTGGTTAATATTTTTGGGTAGCAATATCATTTCTCGAATAAATTTTAGGTAGACTCGGTCTACCACATATGATTTCTTATGTGGTGTGGCAAACCAATCATATGTATACACATGTCATTTATACATATCAACAGAATACAACTTAAACATCATATTAAAATCATCCCTCTCATATTCTCACTACTTCTCTCTGCTTCCTATATTTTTGGAAAAAAAACTCTTTCCTATTTTTTTGGTAAAGAAAACTCATCATACGTAGATCAAATTCTTTGATCTAAAAAGATTCACTTTTTTTTAATACATAATAATAATTTAAGTTCTATTAACTAATGTAATCGAAAACTTGTGAGAAATAAAATATAAGAATTAAAAAAAACTTAAACAAAAAATGTGTAATTATAATTTCGAAAACTAAAACTAAATTTACAACTCAATAAAATCTCAAATATAATATTATAAAACTCTAGTTATAATACTATTCTAAATTTAAATATTAATTAAAAAATTAATTATTTTAATATATTAGATTTTACGGAACATTACAACACAATAAGAACCCAAATATAATATTACAGAACCCAAGTTGAAACCACCCTAAAGTTGAATATTAATTAAAATTTTTAAAAATTTTGATGATTTTAATATATTTTATTTATCGGAACATAATATTAATTAAAGAAATTATATTTAATGCATCATATGTTACAAGATATAATACAATTAATATTAAACAAATTTATTTTTATAATATCATGATATGTAAAATATACTATGTCACAATTAATGTCTAACATGTATCTTTTTAGTTATACTAATATTAATATTTGAAAGCCAAAATTGATAAAGTATATCATGTATATGTGATGATAATTACGTAAGTTAGTTGGTTGAAAAACTTGCTCATTTATGTTTTTTTGGTATACTTTTGAATTTTAAGTTGTTTGATACACTTTTTCCACATGTCATATAATGATTGGTTTGCCACACCACATAAGAAATATTATGTGGTAGGACGGGTCTACCTAAAAATTACTCCGATTTGGGATCCCAATAGGCTGCCGAGCATATTTTTGTTATACTCAATCTCGGTCCGTTTACTAAACGAAGCATAATATAAAGCTCGGCTCGTTTACAAGAAAGTTGTTCACGAGTCTGTTTATGAGTATTTTCAAAACACGTTTTTTGATAAATTTAATATCGTTTTAAATAAAAAAATCTTTTTTAGTTAGCTAAAATAAGTATTAATATAAGACATAATAAATTTAGTTATCGTAATTTTAGTTTTAATTAGATTCAGTTAAAAAATAAATTTATTACTTAAATTAAAGAGTATTTATTGATCATTAACATTATATTAGATAAAGTTTACATATATAAGCATGAATATATATGCAAAAAAAAAATATTAAAAATAATTAAATGAGGTTTCAAACGAGCCGAACATGTTCACGAGCCATATTATTGTGTTAAGACTCAACTCGTTAGTAAATAAACGAACACGAACCAAGTCTATAACGAGCCGAACACGAACATGTTCATAAACACTTGCTTCATTAGGAGCCCTAGTTCCCAATAGTGTAATGATTTATTTTGTTTTAAAAAGTCAAGCTTGGTGACTATGAGGTAGGTACGAACTTGAGTTGAGATTGCGAACATGGAATAGTATTCATATCTTTTTGATTGCAAAAAGATGTCACCCTGGGTTATTGGGCAATGAAATGTTGTGAGAGTAACCTTGTGTACATTAAATCCAAAAATTTGTATGTATTAAGAATTTTCTATTGAATTTATTTGCGAATGCGTTTTTTTCATGCAATTCCAATCAGACTGGCTTTTGTTTTTAGCGAAAGCTACCGGTCTGGCTTTTGTTTTTAGGGAAAGCTACCGGTTCGACACGGGTATTTGTTTCCATTATCTTTCTAATACATGCGGTCGTCTAAAAGTTCATCAACTATTACAAAATTCCAGTTAGGTTTTTGTCTTTTTGAAAAAATATTCTATTTATAATTCTTTCTAATCTGTTGGTAAATTGCAAATTGTACAAAATATTCCCATCCAAATACAGTTGCAAATAGTTTTGCAACGAACAGTCAATTTTGAGTAATTCTTTGGAATATCGACCGGACCATCTTATCTATTCCAATTCTAATCTGAATCGGATAAATTAAGGCCTCGCCATTGTTAGTCTAGTAAACAAACGAGGTCTCAAGAATTTTCTTTCAAATCGAATAGACCATTAGCTTTCCTTCTCCATCTTAACTGGATTTGCTTTTAAAAAATAAGACTTCATATCGTACTTATCCTTACCCTATTACGCTTTGTTTGGCTGCAACTTTGACGCTCAACTTTCCTTATTTTTTTTAATTTCAGATTATGTTTCGCGTTTGATTGCGCGTTGACAGACTTGTACAGCATACAGGGTAGTACAAATATAATTATCTTAAATATTCGTGAGAGTACACGTCCAAAAAGTGTTTTCGATTTTCCGGCTAAAATAACCCTCTTTATTTCCCAAAAACTATAACCAACAAGCCATGCTTAGTTTCTTGGCTTTAAAATTCTGAAACTCCAAAAATAAGGGACACAAGACATCGAATAATTTTATTTGAGAGTAAAGAAACATTTTGCGTAAAAGAATAAGCTGGATTTATTACATTCAGAAAATGCCAGGTTCATTCAGCTTGAAGCTTTTAGTTATTTTATGCCAGAAAATCAGAAAAATAAGATGGCAAATCAAATATAATAATTAATGAAGTTATAAGAACACTCGTATCAGTTTTCTTATATCACTAATTTATCTTAAATATGAGAAAATTGTTCTAAAATTGTATATATATCAGTTTTCTTATCTATTACCTTAAATATACAACTCAAATATCTCTCTCAAATATAAGCGATCAATATGTTCGTTTCCTTATAGTTAAAATAATAATTTCGTTTTCTTACTTTTCTCTTATTCTCTCTCATTTATTTATAATTTTCATATATAAATTAATAAAATAACAAAAAGATGAGTTGTATAGTTGTGATAGAGAAATTTATAAAAAAAACTGATAATTTGTATAAATCAAAATGTTTCTTTATAAGTTGTAAAATTGTACTTTTTACTTTAAATACTAGAAAAGTTGTAACTTATTTAATATAGTTACTCTAATAAATTAATTTGGGTTGAAAAAAAATTGATAGAAGTATATTAAAATATAGTAATATTTAGTTATGATAATAAATTTGATAAGTAAGCTGAAAAATATATAAAGTTAATTTTTTACCCTAAAAATATAAAAATGATGCTAATTACTTTAAGAGCATCCGCATGTGGTTCCTCAAAATATACGTTTCCTTAAAATTTGATGATTATGATATAAAAAGTGACATGTATCATAAATCCTGTAAATTCTCTAAATTTAAGGAAACACAAAATTCGCCTCATATACGAGGAATGCATATGATTCCCTAGATTAATACTCCATCCGTTGCTAAACAAATGTCCCCTACGAAAATACATACAATTTTGACCGATAATTTTTTCATATTTAGATTGCCGAAAAAAATTATTTCAAAAGTTAATCACGTAGTTTATGGTTAGAACTATACGATGAAATTTTCAATTTTTTCATTTTGATATAAAAATTTTGATGGTCAAAATGTATTTTCGTAGTGGATATTTGTTTAGGGACGAAATGAGTATAATAGTAATAAACCATCGTGGGGTCCATATTTTTGTGGTTGTAATATTGTTATGATTATTAAAAGATAATAAAAAAATAAAAAAAATAATATAGGATTATTATAAGAAAATTAATAAGGAAACTGAAATTTTGTGTAAATTGTGTTATCAAAGGTTTTTTCATTGAAAAAGAGGCTTGCATGAATGCTTGTAACTTGTAAGTTGATGATATGGAAATAAACTGAGTGAAAACATGTGAAACTAGTAAGATCGCCATTTCTAGAACTAAGTTTGAACTATAATAAAGAAAGAAATGGTAAAAGAAAGGCTATCTATGCTTGAAATTATACAAATAGGTATCTTGGTAATAACACTAAACTACCATGTTTCGTTTTGCATTATCCAAGCATTAATGTCGATTCAA
Organism: Primula vulgaris; assembly: GCA_963920805.1. Classification (NCBI taxonomy): domain Eukaryota; kingdom Viridiplantae; phylum Streptophyta; class Magnoliopsida; order Ericales; family Primulaceae; genus Primula; species Primula vulgaris. The sequence goes on along the minus strand of OY987215.1, from coordinate 28,006,220 downwards.
TAAAAAAAGGCTACAAATTGTAGATAGTGACCAACCTTGAAAGATCAAACTGGAAGTAAACTAAAAATTGAAAGGTTGGAATAACATACAGAAGTTATAAGAAAAAACAAACTGCATTTATCAATTTAGTTCCAGATTTCATTTTTTTTTATCAAAATTCTCTGTGTTAATAAATCATGAGTTATACGTCCTCTTCCCATCTTTCGAATTTTCTGGTCGTGACTTATATTTTTTCCTAAAAAATCACACAAGATTAAGATTAATTAATGTTATTATTTGATGTGTAAACTGAAAAGTTAAAGAATCAACCAAATTTCATCTTATGTGGTAAACTAAAAATTTAATATTTCAAAATTGTAAATATAATTCAAAGGATTTTGATACTGATTTCACGATCGAGAGCTCCTACAAGTTGATTTTGCGCTCGTATCAATAAAATCATGAGGCTGCCGAAGTGTACTGAAAAATACTGAAATCACAAGTTTCTGAATCACATAACCAACATTGCTGTAAATCAACAAAAGAAGGAAATAAAATTAAAAATCTCACCAGAAGGAACATTTCACAATGAAATCATAAAATGATTTTTTTTAATACTAATAATGGAACGAATTTCTTTCACTGATGAAGATGGTTACAATGCCATAACCATTGCTTAAATCTGATGCTTCCCAAGTTATTATTAAACACTATCAAAAAGCGAATCTAAAACAAAATGACAAAGTAAATTCAAAAATTATTAAATGAAGTTACGGACAAATACGATCGTAATAGCTAACCGAGATTAATGTCAACTAGCTCTGGAACCCTTGACTTTTTTTCATTTTCCTGAAGCTTTATGCCCAACTGACCATACTTACCCAAGCCATGTGCGTAGAGTTTACCAGATTCAGTAAGCACAAGAGTGTGGTCCTCAAAGAGAGCTGATTTAGTTGCGCTAATTTGTATGACCCGGTCCGTAATTTGTTTAAATGATGCCACTATCTTTGGGGTCAGAACATTTGTTTTTCGGATCTGAGCAACAAAACACACAGCAGGCTAAATTAAGCTGCAAAAAAAAATGCTTCTCATATGTATACTATCATGATTATAGTTGAAAAACATGATTTTCACGCTGTTCATTCTTTTTTCCCCTTTTTTCTAATCAAAAGATTGAAATGGAATAAAAGGCTAGATTTTTTCATGCAATTCCTATTAAACTCGCTTTTTGTAGTAATGAAAACACTGCTTTTGAGTGTTTATGTCTTTTATCTTACTCCCATGGGATTTTCTACTGTTTCCCTTTAATGCTGAATCAACTATTTATTTCTCGTTTGCTATCTATAGCATTTGTTGTTTCATAGAATAGTTCGACATTGATTCATTTTGCAAGCTTTGTCGTATTATACATCCATTTGGCTGCAACTATGACTCTCAAACTTTTTTGAATCTTTGGTTCATTGTTGGTTGGCCTTTGATTGATAAGATTCAAACTAAAACAGCCTTTTCTGCGGACATTACAACCAAATGAAAAGATGTACTTTTTTGGTAAAAACAAGCACAAGAAAGTAATACTATGAAGCCAGATTGAGGCTCCGATGCAAAAACTAGATGGCCTTAGTGGTCCCTGACATTTTATAATATCTGAAAGATATGACATAACTCTTTTAAAACTCTCGAAAAGGGATAAAAACGCATACCTCCCCATCAAGAACATCATGCACATGTCCAAGACTAGACGAATAGTCAGATCCGAAAGAGTAAACGTCACCATTATCGGACACAACAAAGGTTGTCTTAACCCCGGCAGCAACATCAATGGCCTTTACCTGGCTTAAACCCTCGATAACCTTAGGCAGTTTGACGAGATCCTCGTTTCCATGTCCTAAACACCCTCCATAGCCCCAACCCCATGTGCACACTCGCCCATCTTTCGACAAAAGAACAATGTGCCATGAACCAGCGGCAACCTTAATTGGGTCGATATTCAGTGTTTGCAGTTGTTCAATTAATCTCACTTTTGGTTCGTTATCTGTTGTACCGTGTCCGAGCTTCCCACCCTGTCCGCAACCAACAGAGTACACCGACCTGAGAATGTATCAACAAAGATTCTTTTGTTTACTTTCTATGGATGGAAAAGTAATATTTCTAGCGACACAATGTGAAAACTTTTGCAGTGGTAAGGGAAAACTGAGTGACAGTTGAACTTAAAACTTCTGAACGGTTTTTTAAAGTATCGGGAGTGAAGTTTAAATGTTTAGAGATTTTAATTAAAATACATATGAAAAAAATTATTTTTCTTCATTCTTTCGGCAGTACCTTCATTCTGCAACAAAACAACACCATTTGTAAAAGAAACCTAAAACAAAAATAATTAAGTACAAAACTTACAAACCACTAGGTTGAAAAGCCAAAGTGAGAAGATAACAATGTCCTGCCGAAATTTGAACAACTGGTATATTCTCTAAAGCACCATCTAGAAGATGGGCTTCTAAATCGTCAAGATCCGTGTGGTGGCCGAGTTTGTTTTGCTTTCCCCAATAGAGAGTATAGACCTTCCCCTCTCTTGACAAAGCCGCGATAAAGTATTGTCCAATTGCGATTTGAACAACAAATATGTTCTTTAGAGGCTCTATAAATTGAGGAACGTTCGCGAGTTTATCTGCCATATTGGTACCATTTGTATGATCGCCAAATGAGAGGGTTCCAAAAGTATAAACATCCCCACAGTCGCTAACCAGCATTGTCTTGCCATACGTAGACACCGTCTGAACGACTCGAGTACCTTCAAGAAAACTATACCACAAAAAGTTAATTTACTATCAGTTGTGTGCATTATGCTATCAACTATTAACAATTAGTACAACATAGTATCAAGATTTATAATTTAGACAATGATATACAAAAGATCGCACAATGAGTTCATCATAATTCTATACAAAATCACTGTTTATGCTCTTATCAACATATAATAGAACAATTTACTACACAACTGTGAGTTGTGACTGAACAACAAGAACTTAATGAGTCCTTAAAAGTTTGATTTTCAATATATGTACTAATTGCTCGAGTTTTTTGTTGTTTGAAGTACACCAACATTATCGAATATGCTAATTGCACAAAGTATAGTAAGTTCAAATATTATACAGTATGTTTTCTCATAAAAGGTTCAAGCAAATATCAGTTCCAACTTCTTTCAAAAAACATATTTCTTCATGAAGTCACAAATTGTACAGCAATCAAGTTCACATTAAACGAAATTAGTATCGTAGGAGTACCACTTATAGTTTGGCCTGATATATTTGCCGGTAAACAATCATTTACCACTTTCAGAAGTAAAAAAATTGTCACTGAAAACAAATACTATCTTATAAGAAAAAAGTTCTTTTTTTGGGTAAGTTGAGCCAAAAGAAAACATAGAATAAACAAATAAAGCTTCAACCATGGTACGTATGCTTATAAACATTGTACCTCAAATCATTAGTCTTGGAAATAAAAATGCAATAGACATTCAGCCTAAATGAACCATGCCATTATGTTAACGAACTATTACAATATTTGGTAAGAATGTAAACTAGATAAATCTCAAAAAACACACATATCACCTTATTCGCCGAGGGCGTGGCTCGTCAGTAAAGGTGCCATGTCCAAGTTGCCCGCAATTATTTCTTCCAAAAGAGTAGACAAATCCTTGGGAACTCACAACGACACTGTGTCCACACCCCGCGGATACATGCGATTTCTCTCTCCTCGGACACGCTCTTTCTCCAGCTAACAAAAATTTCAAAACTAGTTTCCATGACCCCCCGCATTTTTGTTTTAAAATAATTTTCTCTTCGGTATTCATTGACTTGAAGAAGGTTCTATTGTTACACATATCATGAGCAGCAACTTCGGCTATTGAGAGCGATCTATCGGGGGAAAAGCCTGCAGGGTTTTTGAAGAATTTAGAAGTTCCCTGAAAAAGAGCAGTAGATGAAGATTAAGTAACAGTGTTTAGTGAAGGTACTTATCAATGAAAAATGTAATAGAACTTTTTTTTTGTCAAGAAAGTTAATAATCCAAGAACAACATTTTCTGTTCTCTGACATTTTCCAATTAAATCCTTGAACTACGAGATAAAATAATATGAGATTTGAAAAAGGTCGCATCATCCCGCTCAAAAATTCTAGCATTTCAAGTTAGATAAAAAAGAACTCTGGTCTTAAGTTGGTCAATCAAATCTAGTACAACTTATAAGCAATTATATACAAATACGACCTTAAAAGCTGCACTTTAACAAGCTATAAGGACTTGATAGGTTGACAATTTTGAGCAAATAAAAAGTTGCGACAGAAGAAGGCCCCAGAAGGACTTGAAAGCTTATATTCCTGCAACTTTCCGGAAGGAGAAAAAACAATGCCAAGCTTAAGATGTAGTTAAAAATTTTAAGGTTAAGAAAAAAAGGTACATATTGCTTCAAGCTTCTAGCATTTTCAGAGTAAATAAAAATGCAGTCTAGTAAAAAATCTGAGCTTATAAGCTGCAATCAAACAAGGTTTACGGAAGAGGAAACTTGCCTCTAGTCTTGCAAGATCACATGGATCCAGACCACCACTAGCGAGTATAATGAGAGCGATTGAGGTATTGTCTAAAAAGGGACACTCACTCAGAGGTGATTTACCAAAGCAGCTTCGAGAGAGTAGTTTATATGTTTGTACCATCGGGTTAATTATGGGACTAGCAAATCGGTTTCCGAGCAAGCTAAGGAGATCACCTGTTTTTGTCACGGTCTTTGGTCCGGCCATTTGGCACTACTAAATCATGTACTTTTGATATTAAGCACTCGAAACTGTTGGCGTGAAACATAAAAAGTAAGCACATGGGACTAGGCATAAGAACTAGTAGTAAAAACACATACAAGTGAAATCCAGATTATTTGCTCTAGAAGCTAATAGTGCAATTAACTCTTAAAAAGTAAATGTTAGAAGAGAAATTAGTATATAGATTGTCAAAGAAGGAAACAACTATATACACCTTAGAAGTCAATATACTTTAGTTTCACACAATGAATAACTATAATTAGCATCACACTACAAAAAAAATTAAGAAGAAAATGATCATTGCGCATATGTTTAGATTATGAATTTAAACAACATTAAATAACCAACTTTATTTGCACTGAGCTGAAACCAGCCCCAAGTGTTTAGCTGCAATTTTCGACCAACTAGTTAGAAACTCAATTCATTGACATGCCCAAAGTAAAAAAACTTGCTTCCTTCAACTTAAAACTACTGGTTTGTAGAGATCACTATTTTTAACTAGCCAACCATAAACAATACCTTGTTCAAAAACATTGCGCTTAATATGTGCAACAAAACAAGCCTTAAAGAAAACACAAAGAGGAACTTATAAGCTTTTTACGTACAAACAGATTACGTACAAACAGATTATGATCGCGGGACTGTGAGTCACACGCAACATAAAACTGTTAGAAAAATAATGAGATAACATAATATTCAGCATGCAAAAAAAAAATACGATTAAACAGTGGATCACTATCATACTAGATAGTAAAATTTTCACTAAAACCCAACAGTCAACAAATATTCAATAAAGTTGCACACAAATGATCACAACTAAATTGATCTTCAATAAAGTTGTTATAAAAGAAAATGGTTACGTGCAATTGACTCTTGCTTAGAATTTACCTCACAAGAATATGAATGTATCTGTTCTAAATCAAAGGATGGAAGAGATGTAAAGATGAGAGTTTTGTTTTGTTGTCAATGTGTTTTAAGAAAATCCCAGAAAAAAAGGAGATAAAGATATATATGCATTGATCATATTGTGAGTTTGTTAAAGAGTGCTATTTTGACTTTAGATATGCATGTATAGATTACCAAAGATACATGTATTCTAAGTTTAGTATAAATATACACTACAAATTCTACCTTTTATTTAGATAACAATGGAGTCTCTCCAACTTCGTTATATAATTGTTACTTTTCATTTGTGAACTTAATTATAACTCTTAAAATTTTGACATAGGATGCACCAAACTCTCTTCCCGAAACATGATACACCGAAATTGGTAATAATATTTTTAATTGCATTTTAATCTGACTTAACGAAAGTAAATTTTGGATTGTTATATTATCTATAACTTAATTAACCATTGGTTCATGAAACTGAAACTATTTAAAAATTTATCCATTTTAGCAACGTTCATTCAGAGAGCAACACGTGTACAGTAAGCCGTATGCGCGATGCACTGGAGTACGCCCACATGTTTTCTGAAATTACAGCGTTGCCCAATAGTTGTTGTATTATCATTTCAGTCCCTTTAGTTTAAATCTAATTATAAAAGGCTATATAATTCGAAATTTTGATATATTGAATCACAAAAATTAAAAAAATGATAAATTAACAAAACATACTACTTTTGAGACTAAATTAACAAAAACATAACCAAAAGTTCATAGCTTAATTTGCATATTTCATACTTTTATTTCAAAAGTTCATACCCTTATTTCAAAAGTTCATACCCTAATTTGTATATTTTCATACATTTATTTCAAAAGTTCATATCCTAATCCGTAGAGTTCACCCTTATTTTCAAAGTTTATATCCCAATCTACATAATTCATATTCTTATTTAGATAATTCATATACATAATTTTCAACTAAATACCCTTAATTCACGGAGTTCATATGCTTATTTTTTAAACTTATATACTAGTTAACAAATCAAACGCTTGCCCATCCTCAGATCTTGAACTATCACGTCGCCGTCGTGAGCCTCTCATTCGACGACCACATCTTCGTCGGTATCAAACTCGAGTTTTTGATCTCGCTCTACACACACGCCGCACACTCCGACGGATGTCTCCGTCTCAATCTCCATCGAAGAGATAGATCGGAGAGAAAGAGAGAGCGAGGATGAGAGAAAGATCGGAAAAAGAAAGAGAGGAAGAGAGAGATGATTATTTATATGCATGACATGGTGTATATTATAAATTTGTAATATTAGCATTTGTGACATGTACAGTACTTTTTATATTGATTTACTAATGTTCATGGCACGATTTAATTTATTTTCGTTCACTCTAGGGCAGTAAGGGAACGAACATTTCATGAAAAAATCTGTGTCGACTCGTTAATGGCACGATTCATTTTTTATTTATTTATAAAAGAACCGAACATGCACACAAATTTATAACTCGTTTGACAAATGAACTCAACATGCACACAGATTTATTGTCCATTGTCAGTATTTTTTTTTTCACACTAAGCATGAAACTCAACACTTTAATTCTAATCTTATGTTTCATTGAATAATTTGTAAGACAAACATAACCTAAGTATGAACATTTTAATTCTATGCAAATTGGATGTACAAAAGTAAAAATATATCTATTTATCTGGAGTTAATTTGTGATGGTTATCATTTCAAACTATATATTTAAGAGTTAATATCATTTACAAACTATTTATTGTAAATTAGTACCCCTCTCTAATACACATAAGCAAAACATATTTGGCACAATAAAACTTTGACCAAGACCAAACTCATTGACCGGTCTCCGGCGGTCATCTGGATTCCGGCGTTTACCGCATGGACCAAAAAAGAAAAAATGTAAAAAAAAGAAAAAACTCAAAAATAAATAAAAATAAAAACCAGAAAATTCGAAAAAATGGAAAAAAAAAAACTAAAAATTGGAAACAAAAATTTTAAAAAAATTCTTAAAAAATCCAAAAATTTATTATTTTTATAAAAATAAAAAAAAAACATATAAGATGTGTGTATATATATACATATATAGATCAGGTATGTGTATATATATATATCACATATGTGTATATAGAGAGAGAGTGCGGAGGAGGAAGACGAAAGAGACATCTCTAGAGCTCTGATGGCGGAGTTGGGCGGTGGTGGTGCGGGAGAAAAGATAGATGATATTATATGTGTTGTCAGAGATAGAGAGTAATGTTTTTTGTAATGATAAAAAATAGAATTTGGACCATTTTATATTTAGAGCAGATGGTACCAAATTAAAATTAAAATGTTTGAATATGATATCTTATGCTAATAAAAAATATAAGTGATATTAAAACCTAATAATTCTACTGGACCGGTATCCAATTAATTCTTAAAGTGATGGTAGTTTACTAAATCAAGATTTTTTGTAAATTATGGGTAATAAATAATTTTTTTGTGTAAACACAATGTAAGAAGGTGAATTTTTTTGTGTAAACACATGATTTTTTTTTATTAATTAATAAGAGTTTTTTAATTAAGTTTTTTTTTTAATAAAAAGACTTACTTGGGACTCAAGAGTCAAACCTAAGTATATATATCTTCCTAAAAAATTGGGATATGAAGTCGAAAAAAATTAGGATATGAAGTGGAAAAAAAAGGGGTATGAGGTCGGAAAAAATGTATTGTTAGGTAAAATGTTAAATTGTGAAACTTAGAAAGTAAAAGTTGTTAGGTGTAGCGTTGATTAAAATATCATATTTAGTAGGGGTGGTATCGGTTCGGTACCGAACTTTTTGACTGCATACCGATACCGTACCAAACTAGTTTGGTTTGAGAATTTTTATACCATTAACAAACCAAAAAAATCGGTATACCGAACTTTCGGTATACCAAACTTCGGTTGGTTCGGTTCGGTTTCGTTTTTATACCAAAATTTAGAGTTTACAAGTGGTGATAGAAAAATTGTGCGTATTGGGAAAAAAACATAATATAAAGTTTTAAAAGTAGTAGATTAAAAATATATATTTATTTATATTATTGTTACATTTATTGTTTCTTTGCATAAAAAATAAACAATACTAGACATTTCTAATAAATGTTATAAATAAAATAAAATGTTATAAGTATTCATTAGAAAAAGTAATATAAGTATATTATAACAATATTAATAATTAAGTGTATATAAGTATTTAAGTTTATTAGTCTATATAGTATATTTTAATATTTCGGTTTAAATCGGTAGCATACCGAATTCACTAAACGAATACCTAAACCGAACCGACTTTCAAACATCGGTTCACTTGTACCGTACTGATATGTTTTTTTGTAATTTAGTTATAAAAAAGTGTAATGTTATGTTAATTATTTATTAATAATAAAAAGGAAAGACTTACTTGGGGCTCAAGGATTCTAACTTGGGGCTCAAGGATTCTAACTTGGGGCTCAAGGATTCTAACTTGGGGCTCAAGAGTATATATATCTTCCTATATATATATAATATACGTGCATTATATAATTAATTAATATACTTGAGGCGTTCTCTCTCTCTCTCTATAGTCTATATATATATATATCTGGGTTGCTGGTAATTACTAATCTTAATTTTTTTGTAATTACTTTTGTATCCTGTAATTACAAAAAACAACCGTCTCTTCAGTATTTTGAGTGCTTCTTTAACTGTCAGTAGAAAAATGTCAGTAACAGCCGGTGTTTTTGATGCGGTTATCTCTGTTAGAAGTTGGGAGAAGTTGATGTTCCGTATGCAACAAGATTATTTGTCGTTTGTTCCTAAAGATCCGGAAGATGAGGAGTCTGTATATGAGGATGATCCGGAAGATGAGCCTAGAGACTCTTTGATGGAGCGTCTTGTGTTTGTCGCCAAGGAAGAGAGACTTACCACAGCCTTGAAGGATTGCCAACATGCAATGAAGTTGTCTCTTGCAGAGACGGAGGAGAAGAGAAGGGCTGAGATGAAGACAGAAACGAAAAAGATAGTTGTCGAAGAGATTAAGAAGGGTGATAACATTCAGAAGAGTCTGGAACTTGGAAGTGATAATATTGCTGATGCTGACACAGATGATGAAGTGGATGCTGCCAACAATTATAAAGCTTGGGTGAAGAGAGAGGTTTCTAGAATTCAAAGGGACAGTCGAGAGATTTGCTGATTAGTAGTATGTGTTTGTGGATTAGTTACTTGATTCTGTCTTTGTTTTGCTTAGAAGTTGTATTTTTATTTGCTTGGCTAGTTGAAAAGTTTCGGTTTTTAGTACTATAAGTATTGATTTTTTCTTTTTTGGAAAATTAGTTTGTTTATTAATAGGAGTAGTATATTTTTGTGGAATATTTATTTGATTTCTAACTTAGTTGTACTTAATTTGTTTGTTTAGTTGAAAAAGTTGAGGTTTTTAGCACTATAGTTATTGATTAACAAAAAAGGTACAATCTTGCAACACAAAACACCAATATTCCAAAAAACCCATAAATAAAAATGACAACTTTTCTAACAATCACACCAAACCCAGTCTTCCATAGACCTCTAAACCCAAAACCGAACAGAACCCACTTCTTAAGGTCATTTAAAACATTTTACTTTTGGGTAATTTTGTTATTCATTTGTAGTTGGTGTTTTGTGGATTATTTAATATTGGTCTGTTTAATTGTAGTTTTAGACCTGGTTTTTACCTCAGTTTTTATGCTTATAAGTTTTACATTTGCTTTCTTTGGGTTATTTAATTATGGGTTTGGTTGATTGTAGATTTTAAGCTACCTTTTTTTCATTTCTTTCTTATAAGTTGTACTTTATTTTCTTGATTACTAAAAAAGTTTTTTTTTTTTTTTTGCCTTTTTGGCCTTGAAACAGCTGTAATTTTGAGCTTATTTCAAAGTTATAGCTACTGATATTTATGTTGTTGATTTGTATCTTGAGAGTCAGAAACTAGGGCCTTGTCTATTCGCTTGAATTTTGAAGGTGACCTTTATGGCTTTTAATGGTAGTCTAAATATAGTTAGATTATGAAATAATGCATCGGCTTATTAAATTTATGAAAGGTCTGATTCGTCTGTCAGGCGATGTTAACTTATAAAGCTCAGAACCCTCCAATGCACAGTACAACTAATTGAAAGATCCAGTTTACAGCTCATGTACTGAATTCTTACTAACTGAATTTCCCAAAATCGGTCAATGGAGCACTGCCAATGTGCTGCCATCAGGTCATAATGATGGACCAATATTTGATTTCCCCCCCTAAAGTTACTATAACTGGACAAACTGTTTTTTTTTTGCCTCTCAATTTGGCCCAAAGTGAACATTCGGCCAATTTGTTGCTAGTATGTATAGATTAGATACGAATATATTATAGGGTCGAGTATTGAGCTTGATATTGGTTCAGCAGCTTGATCTTGCAAGGACTCAGATGTAGATCTTAAGCTTACTTACAAAAGGTTTGTATTTTTGCAAGCGACAGCTTGCTTAAAAGCTGTAAGACAAACACTTAGTAGTTGGTTTGTTTAAAACTTTGTGTTTTCGATTGAACTTGTTGGTTTTTGGTATCAAGCTTGATTCAACTAAAAAGCATAATCTCGTGAAATGGTTGAGAATTGTGACTTGGTCTCCATTTTCTGTATAGCTGATCATCTAGAATAGTTAATGATCAACTAGGGCTATTGAGCTGGTAGTTGTGGCGTTTTTAAATGTTGTCGTATGACTTCTTTGTAATGTAATGAAAGAATCCCATCAAAGTGTCTGTCATTGTTCAAATTTGAGTAGAATTTGTAAAAAAACGATCTTTAATTCGGGCTGTCAGTTTCTTCGAGTTACATCACTCCAATGTAGGAGTAGTTCTTTTTTTTAGTTCTTGAAGTTTTCATCTAATTTACAATTACTTCTAGCCTTGTTCAATTTTAGGGCTTCGCTTCACATCTGTTGGTTCAAATACAGTGTGTGCTTATGTTTGATCTGAATGGACTTTTGTGCACTGTTGACCTAGTCTAGCCATTTAGAACTCCGGATTAGCCTTTCCATATCTTTAGTTTCAATTCTCTTCCATTTTCAATTTTCAGATTCTAAAGGATGGACTATCTACTGTACACGTTCCATATTCCTATGGTTTTGCAATTATTATGCTTACTGTTCTTGTTAAAGCTGCCACCTTTCCTCTAACAAGGAAGCAGGTTTGTTCTTCAATCCATTTTTATTTGTATTCCTTATACTCCTTTTACTTTTGATGTATAATGTGGTTGAAACTTATATGCAGGTAGAATCTGCAATGGCAATGAAATCTCTTCAACCTCAAATTAAAGCTATTCAGAAACGGTACGCAGGAGATCAGGTTACCTTATATTCTGTACTCTCTTTCACACAGTTTTTATGACAAGGCAGTAGCAGCAGTGAATTGTAGAATAGCTCTTATATTGTCACTATTCATGTCTCAAGCTGCTTATGATTGCAGGAGAAATTGCAGCTTGAAACTGCTCGGTTATATAAACTAGCTGGAATAAATCCATTGGCTGGTATGTGTTTACCCTTATGTTTATATTTTTTTTACAATTTGATCATTAGATACTCTAGGATGTCTGTATTATTCTGAATATTCGGTTTAAGGACCCATGGAAACGTTATGTTTATCATATATTTACCAATTCTCTTTGTGCTTTATATTCTTAAAACGTTTGTCATTGTTTATGTCAGGGTGTTTGCCTACTCTATTCACAATACCTGTTTGGATTGGGCTCTACAGAGCCCTTTCTAACGTCGCTGATGAGGTAAAATGCTAAACATAGAAACAAAAACAAAATATATATACTCAATGTTACCCTTACAGCTACTGCTATGATTTATTTCTACATTAAACAATTCTCTACTAAATTAAGATATGCTGAATATATGGACTCCTTAGCGAAGGCTTCTTTTGGATACCCTCCCTAGCTGGTCCAACTACTGTTGCAGCTCGTCAAAGCGGCAGTGGCATCTCTTGGCCTTTTCCTTTCACAGTAAGTACTTCTTTCATTATAAATAATACATTATTACAAAATACTTACGTTTATATAGTAAGGGTTTGTCTATTTGTACACCACTGCCCTCATTTTATTCTAACTTATGATTTTTTTTTATTTATCTATAGTTTCATCAAATTATTTTCTAGGATGGTCAACCTCCACTTAGGTGGCCAGCGACCTTTGCATATCTTGTATTACCTGTGCTGCTCGTTCAATCGCAATATGTATCTGTCCAAATCATGCAGTCATCCCAGGTTAATATTTCCATGCTGGTGTTACATACAGATATATGCATATAGTTAGTTAAAACATGATGTGTCATTGTGCGTGTTGCAGCCTGCTGGGGTAGTGCTTGTCATAGTATTCACTGAATTGTTAATATCAACACTACGTTTTTTTCATTCTTTCTTCCTTTGTTATTTATTTGCCTCATTTCTTTCAGACTAATGACCCGAACATGAAAAGCTCACAAATTATTCGGAAGTTTCTTCCTTTAATGACAGGCTACTTCGCCCTTTCGGTCCCATCTGGTCTAAGCCTTAATTTGTGTGTAACTTTATTAATTTTTTTGATTTGTTCACTGTTTGGTCTTAAGAGAAGTTTGTACTATTTAGTATGATAGTGACCCACTGTTTAGTCATCTTAGTCGTTGCATAATTTTTGCATCCTGAATATTCAGTTATCTCGTTATTTTCTTAACAGTTTTATTTTGTTTGTGATTCTCAGTCCCTTAATCACAAAACCTATCTTACAAGTTTTATGAGATTTTCCTGCATAATCTGTTTGTACGTAAAAGCTTAGAAGTTCCTGTTTGTGTTGGATTTACTGCTTGTTGATTACAACAAAACAATTAAAAAAATTAAGGCTTGTTTGGTTGCACATATTAAGCTGAATGTTTTTTTCCGATAATAAGGTATTGTCTATTCTATAGTTGGCCATTAAAATAAAGGATCTCTACAAATTTGAAGTTTAAGTTGAAGGAAAAGAAGTCTTTTTTCTTTGGACAAGTGAATGAACTGAGTTTCTAGCTAGTTGGTTTAAACATATGAGCCACAATCATAGTTCTTAAAAACACTGCTTTTGATTTTTAGTACAACGGTGCTAAATAGTTATTGATTGTGTGAAACTAAATTATGTTGACCTCTAAGGTGTATATAGTTGTTTCCTTTTCTGACAATCTGTATACTAATTTCTCTTCAAACATTTACTTTTTAAGGGTTAACTGCACTATTAGCTGCTAGAACTTATACCTAGTCCCATGTTTCGTCATGAATTTAAGGAAATGATCTGGGTTTTAATAAAATGTGTTTTTACTATTAGTTATTATGCGATAGTGTGGAATACTAACCGATACTTGCTCAATGTGCTTACTTTTTACGTTTCATGTCGACAGTTTTGCGTGCTTAATCTGGGGAGTACATGATTCAGAAGTGCCAAATGGACAGATCAAAGACTGTGACAAAAACTCATGATCTCATTAGCTTGTTCGAAAACCAATTCGCTAATCCCATTATTGATCCAATGGTAGAAACATTTAAACTACTCTCTCAAACCTGCCTTGGTAATTCACAGCTGAGTGAGTGTCCCTTATCAGACAATCCCTCAAACGCTCTCATTATACTCACTAGTGGTGGTCTGGATCCATGTGATCTTGCAAGACAAGAGGCAAGTTTCCTCTTCCGTAATCTGTTTGATTACAGCTTAATATATTTTACTAGTAGAAAGCTGGACTACATTTTATTAATGTTTTTTGCCCTGAAAATGTTAGAAACTTTAAGCTAGATGAACATAGCTCTTTTCTTAACCTCATGGATTCCAACTTATCTTTTTCAATTTTGTAACTTGTATATCTTAGGCTTAGGATTATATTTGTTTTCCCTTCTGAAAAGTTGCAGCGCTATAAGCTTTAAAGTCCTTCTCGGGCCTTCTTCTGTTACAACTTTATATTTGCTCAAAATTGTCAACCTGGCAAGTCCTTTTTAGGTTGTCTGACTTCAGCTTTTAAGCCCGTATTTGTATATAATTACTTATAAGTTGTACTTTATCTGAATGACCAACTCAGGATAGATAGTTTTTTTTTTTTAAATCAAATTCGAAATGCTAGAATTCTGAGCGAGATGGAGCGAACCTTTTTTTAAGTCTCATAATATTTTACCTCATTTAGTTCAAGAATTTAAGTGGAAAACATGAGAGAAAAGAAAATGTCGTTATTGGATTCATAACTTTCTTGACGAAATTTTCTTTTCTGTTACATATCCAATTGATAAATCCTTTCACCGAACACAGTGTACTCTATTTTTATATTCATTTTACCGCTCTTTTTCAGGAAACATCTAAATTCTTCAAAAACCCTGCAGAGTTTCCCCCCGATAGATTGCTATCATTGCCCGAAGTTGCTGCTCCCAATGTGTAACAACAGAACCTTCTTCAAGTCGATTAATACCGAAGAGAAAAATGTTTTAAAAAAAAATGCAGGGGATCTTGGAAACTAGTTTTGAAATTTTTGTTAGCTTGTGAAAAAGCATGTCCAAGGAGAGAGAAATCACAAGTATCCGCAGGATGTGGACACAGTGTCGTTGTGAGTTCCCAAGGATTTGTCTACTCTTTGGCAAGAAATAATTACGGGCAACATGGACATGGAACCTTCACTAACAAGCCACACCCTCAACAAATAAGGTGATACATGTGTTTTTTAGAATTTATTTAGTTTACATTCTTACCAAATATTATATAATTCGTTAGCATAATGGCATGGTTCATTTAGGCTGAATGTTGGATGCATTTTTATTTCCGGCCTAATGATTTGAGGTACAACGTTTATAATCACACCATTAGGTCAATACAACTAATTACTTCATCATCTGATTGCAATATCTGTTACTTGATATTTAGTAATTCATGCTGTCTTTGGTTGAAGCTCTATTGGTTTATTATAAGTTTTCTTTTAGCTTAACATACCCAAAAAAGGAAACTTTTTTCTTATAAGCTAGTATTCGTTTGGATGATCAGTCGAAAAGCTGGTCTTTTCAGTGATAGAATTTTCACTTTCTGAAAGTGGCAAATGATTATTTACCATCAAATATATCAGGTCAAAGAATAATTGGTACTACAATACTACTTTGGTTATGAAATTGGTTATGAAATTTCCCTCGCTAACACGTTAGTCGATCTGCATTCCCTCCTCTCTCCAATGTCTCGTCCCATGACCACCATCACACATCCATTATCGAACACCGGAGCCACAACCAAAACCAAAAGTCTATTCAACAGCTTGATAGTAAAACATTTCAACGAACTATCCCAACGAACTAAAGTAAGAACTGCTATTTGCTTAAACCTTTTATGACAAAAAAAATAATATTTTGAACTTACTATACCTCTTGCAATTAGCATATTTGTAAATGGTTTCTGGGATGTGTTTGGTTGTAGTTTTTTTATCTGAAGTTAGAAACACAACACGAGAACTGACAAATGTCTCAAGAATTAACTTTATAATTTTCCTAGAATCAATAAAAGAATCATGTTTCTTGATGTTTAAATTTAAGCTACTTCGGAAAATATTGGGAAAAAAAAAGGCTTCTTCAAGGGTCGTATATTCTTCAATCTTTTATCCATAGAAAGGGTCTGGAAATAAAGCTAGAAACTAAAATTCAAAAACATCCACTTGGTAAAGCAGAAAATCTTCTTAAAAAAGACGAAATTCAAGTAAAAATTTCTTTTTGTTTTCTTATTAGAGTAAAGAGAAGATCACTTTTGTACACCAATGGATCGCCTTTCTACACCATACTAATGGAATACAAAAGAGCCATTATCTACACAAAATAGAACATTTAATACACCAGTGTTGAATTCCCAACTTAGAATCATAAAATGTTTACTAATATTTCGATAAAATTGTGGTATTAAACAACAAACATGGAGATATTCAAGCGATTACTATATCTATATTAAAATTCTAACTTTTAAGGACTTGTTAAATACGGCTTTAACTGTTCAGTCATGATGGTGTAGTAATTGGTAGATTAGTGCATAGACAGTGGTTTTGGATTGAATTATGATGAACTCATCATTCAACCTTTTGTGTTAAGTTGTCTAAATCATAAATCTTGATAGTATGTTGGGTATTTTTTTTTTTATCAATTTTGTGTTTTTTCGGGTTCCCGTTTTTTTTAACTATTTTTCATTTTTTCATTTTTTTTTAATTTTCTTTGTTTTTTTAGCATTTTTTCGGGATTTTTTCGGATTTTCGACTTTTTTAAAGTTTTTTTTTGGTATTTTCGTTTGTTTTTAGTTTTTTAATTTTTTTTTCTGATTTTTCTGATTTTATTTTTTATTTTGAGTTTTTCCTATTTTTTCCATTCTATTTTTATTTTTATTGGGTAATTAGATTGATGACCAATCATTAATTAGTTTTACAAATGATTTACCAATCTTTAATTAAATTTTGTAGTATAACTAATAATTAAATAGTTTTGTTTACATGGACCAATCCTTAATTTAATAATATGAACTGATTTTTATAGGTTTTTATATATGAGGTTTTGTAGGCACCGGTTATGTTTTATCGGCTAAGGCGTTGATTTTCGTATGGTTAATTTTTGTTTATTAGGTTCATACTCCTTCCGTTCCCATTTAATTATCCACTACGAAACTACGTGCAATTTTGACCGGATTATAACTTATATCAAATTTGTCGGAATGAATTTTTTTTAAATCTAATTATAAAATTTAACATTTGAACTATATTATCAACTTTTGAAAATTTTCATTCCGACAATTTTGATACATGTTATTGGCCGGTCAAAATTGCACGTAGTTTCGTAGTGGACAATTAAATAGGAACGGAGGGAGTATGTTTTTGTTTATAAGTTACTAAATTGATTCGTAAGCTTGAAATGGCAAAGAACACTTGCACCACTAAAAAGTACTAATTTTAATTTAGATGTATGGTTTGTTACTTGACTATTTGTTTAATTTTTAGATACATGCATAATGGTTTTTTAGATTTACATGTTTGTATGATTTTATTTAGCGACTATATACATCCGTAAATTCAAAATGGTAAAAGCGCTTGCACCAACACCGAGGTTCAAGAGTTTGGTAGTTCGAATCCATCCGGATTTTTTTTTAAAAAATCCGGATGTAAAGAATATGTACTTTATAGTGAACTATACGATATTTAGCAATTTTGACTAAAGTATATGCATTTTTTTACTTAACTGTATGCACTTTACATTGGACTATATGCAATTTGTGTTGAATTATATGCACTTTTGACTGAATTGTATGCAATTTGTGTTGAATTATATGCAATTTGTATTGAACTGGATGAATTTTTGACTGAAATAGATGCACTTTTGACTGAAATGTATGCAATTTGTGTTGAAGTAGATGAGATTTGTGTTGAAGTAGATGCACTTTGTGTTGAACTACATGCACTTTTGACTGAACTGTATGCACTTTCGATTGATATGTATGCATTTTGTGTTGAAATATATGCACTTTTGACTGAGCCGTATACACTTTTGATAGAACTATATGCACTCTGTGTTGAATTAGATGCTATTTCGACCGAACTATATGCACTTTCGATTGAATTATATGCACTTTTGACTGAACTGTATGCACTTTTGATTGAATTTTGTGTCGAAATAAATTCGGTTTTGTCTGAATTGTATACACTTTTATACCAAACTACATGTTATTTATATCAAATCATATGCAAATTTGACTAAACTATATGTACTTTTATTGAACTATATGCATTTTATGGTAAATTATATGTAATTTTGACTTAACGATTTGCACATTTATTAAACTATATGCACTTTTTGATGAAAAGAACCCTTTTTAGTGAAAAAGCTCATTTTTGGTGAAAACTCCACTTTTTAGTGAAAAAACTAGTTGATGAAAAACAAATTTTTCAGTGTAAAAAGTCATTTATTGACAAAAAAATTGATTTTTATAAATTTTATAAATTTTTTGTGATTTTTTTAGAAAAGTATATTTTTTATGATCTATTTTATAAAAATACATTTTTTTGTGATTTTTTATTTTTTTATTTTTTTTATAATTTTTTTTTATAATTTTTGTTATTTTTTCGGTTTTGTAGAATTTTATTCTAATTCAAAACTAGTTTTTTTTCGGTTTTGAAGAGATAAATTATGTATATTATGTTTTGGATTGAATAATGGCATTTTGGTAATTAAAGTTAATAATTAAAAAGTGATATCTGGAGGGAATGTGAACTTATACAGATAAATATAAGAGAATATAGGTCGTTATGAGTTTCATATAGAGAATTCCCTCTTTTATTTATATAGATATACCAATTATTAATACTCCACTAACAACTCAGATAAAATCCAAACAAATACATGTACATTTTTTTTCCAGCCATAAATAAGTTTTGATTCAGACCCAAAAAGAGCTAAATCGGCTTTTCATTCTGAAAATGGGCATAATTTCAGATCCAAACAGATATTTAACACTATAAAACTCCATAAAACAAACCTTCTAAAAAAACACAAACTTGTACAAGTTAATGACCAAATGAAGCAATGTTTCACAAAATGGATATTTTCACCCCCGAATTGAGGTCTATTTCAGCCCCAAAATAGAGCTTAATTTCAGCCCCAAACAGAGCTTAATTTCAGCCACAAACGGACTTCGTTTTCAGCCTCAAATCGAGGTCTATTTCAACCCCAAAAGGAGAGTCCAAATCTTCTACCCCCTATTCTCTACCCCCTTCCGTGCCCTCTTGCTTATTTTATTCAAAAAAAAATTCTAAAAAACTTGAAAAAAATTGTACAATTACTATAATACATGTATCAATACATTCCAATAATTAATTTTTTTTTAAAATCCACATGCAATTTATTTGGGAATAAATGTATAAATTAGTGTAAATTAAACATTAAATCTTAGAAAAATTGTCTAAAGCAATATTATGCCCAAATGTTTTAAAATTTGAATACAATATAATATAAAAGCTTATAAATTTGCGGAACAAGTTGTGAAAATTTAAAATTTGAGTGAAAATAAGCAAGGGGGCACGGAAGGGGGTAGAGAATAGGGATAGAAGATTTGGACTCCCAAAAGAAGCTTAATTCAGGTCACAAACATAGTTTAATTTCAACCCCAAACATGACTTAATTTCATACACACACATATGTATATATATATATATATGTATGTGGGTGTATATAGATGTATATATGTATGTATGTATGTATGTATATGTGTATATAGATGTATATATGTATGTATGTATAAATAGACGGAGAGAAAGAGATGAATAACCTTGATGATCTGTTAAAACTCGTTGGAGATCCGGCCCTAGATCGCTTCATCATCGTCACCGGACTGAGCTCTATCACGACAACCCTCTTTCTTTCTACTCCAGCTAGGGTTTTGATGTGACACATTCATCGTGGAGAGATTGTGTATCGATGGCATAGCGACGTCAGATCGAAGATGATCGGGGGATAGAGTTTGGTGGGATTGGGGGAAAATAGAAGAGAGAGAGCGTGCGTGATAATGTTCATTTAAGAAAGAAAAGAAAATTTAGAGGTATTTATATTATTAAAAAGTGCTAATTAGAAGAAATACAATTTATTATAAGTATTTAAAAGTCATAAAAGTTTTAAAATGGTAACTATTGATAATTATTTGTTAAAAAAATAAACACCGGCAAAAGCTAAAACTCAGTAAATAAGGTATATTTGTGAATAAATTTCAGTACACGTGTTAATCATCTAGTTGTCCAGGAAAACAATAAAAAGGGCTCATTGTGTTACTTTTTAAATCACAGTTTCTCATCTTTAATTAAATTCTTTACAATATTTTCTCACATATAAGCCAGTTTTTTCATACACAAAGATAAGTTCAGAAAATGGACAATTTCCAAAATGCGAGTCACCAAGTTGGCCAGGATAAAGAGTCGAGGTATATATTCATCATTTTTTTTTTTAAATTACTTTATTTTTGTGTCTTTAAACTATATGAAGTGTAATTTTTTCTATTATCAGTTAATCATTGAACTAGCTGATTGATCGGTTTTTTATGCTCTTACTTCCTAAAAAGGTTCGATAATGCTCGGTAGTTTAGCTCAAAATTGTCCAAACTTTAGCTCAAGAATGCAACAGATCTATATAATAAAACCTCGTAGTAAATTAAGTAGCAATATTTTCTGAACAATGTGTTCAAATATTATGCCTGAGAAGGGGAAATATCAGTCCGAAAAATGTAGTAATTGTAGGTATAGTCATTTTTAATTAAGTGCAATTTAGACTTTTTCTAATTCAGTGGTAATACATACTGTTCAATACATAATTAATTGCTTAATTAAAAAACTCTTCAATCAATATATTTACTTGTCATGGTCAAATTTAGTTGATTATAATTATTATTTTGCAGGTTGGGCAGACACTGCATGAAAAAGCCCAGTGACAACTGAGACCGTTAAGAATGCAATTGGCGTGAACAACTGAAGATTTCAATAAACAAAGTGTTTTGTTTATATATATATATATATATGTTATATATATATATGTTATTCTTTTACTTTTTAAAATAATATATATATATATATATACGTGTGTGTGTGTTATTCATTTTCCTGTTTTGTGAAATTATTTTGGTTTGAGTTAGTTTTCGCTATTGCTAGTTTTAAACAGAAGCAGTCTGTTAAAATATATATATACTAGCAATCGTGGATAATATAATATAGTTATGATATAATTAAATATATGAATAATATAAAAAAAACATAATTTAAGATTTAAAAGAATTTTTGTTTGTTAAAGAGTGATAAATAGTTTTATTATTTTTTATTTTTTATATTTTTATGTGAGTATGTTATTATTGTAATTAATATAAAGGTGTATGAGTATTTTTGAAAAAAAAAAAGCTAACTCATTTGACTTGATTGACTTATTATAATAGAATGATATATATATGTTATTCAATTTTTTGTTTTGTGAAATAATTTTGTTTTGAGTTAGTTTTCGCCCGTGCTAATTTTGCGTTGGAGCAGTCTGTTGGAATTTTCATCGTGTTCATGAAATTGCATCTGTTGGAATTTTCATATATTGTATACTAAAAAAGCATTTTCAACGAGTATTTAAAAATACTTTATATCTATACAATTGTACATAAGTAGAAAAAATGTTACGTATATGTGCACATATATGCTCGTTCCTAATGAATGATCAAAGTAATTGACCCCGTTGATCTTAAATGACTCATCGTTAGAGCAAATACCATTTATAGGGATTCAAGTCAATGGAATTCGGTCCGGGTGCATTGTATACATGGATAATTAGAATTTAAGAACAAATAATATATGATAATCTAAGGTTTTCAAAAAAACAGCTTCTGGACCAACATATTAAACGTAATTATCGAATTTATGAAACATGTACCAAAAGGATTGACTAATTTATAGTCCTAAAATCCTTATACATTGAGTTGAAAGGAACTATATGGCAGGATAATAGGAACATTTATGGGTACTTGTAGGGCTGGGCGAAAAATCAGAAAAACCGAATCAAATCGAAAAAGATCGAAACCGAAACACTGAAAAAAATTTGGGTCGGTTTCGGTTTTCAGTAAAACCGAACCGAAAAAGACCGAAACCGAAAAAACCCGAAAAAACCGAAACTGGACCGAAAAAACCGGTCCAGTTTGGTCCGAAAAATAAAAAGACCGAAACCGAAAAAAATTGAACCAAAAAATATGCTCAGTTTCGGTTTCGGTTTTGCCAAAAACCGAACCGGATCTGATCCGGCCCTAGGTATTTGTTCCGTTCAGCAACTTTTAAATTTTCTCCCTTACCTATATACATAAGCTCATCCGCATCCGCTCACTTAAAAATCTTGCTAATATTTAAAGTAAAAATAGTATTTATTAGTTTTATGTACATATACATTTTAGCATCTACATCAGAAAATGGCACTAAGTTTTAATGTGAAAATGACACTTTATAAGCTTTAAGGTGTCACTTATACATAACTCCACATTTCAATCTCCCTAATATACTCCATACTTGATATAATTACGAGGGTGGATTTTTAAATTGCAAAATTTCTTTAAAAACGCACAGACCCTAAATTTAATCTACGGTCTACGGTGTTTCACTGTAAACCGAAGATTAAATCTACGGTTTACACATAAACACTGTACACCGTAGATTAAATCTACGGTCTGTGTGTTTTCTGTGTAAATTACACAGTCAGTCCCTGTGCAAAAATTACACAGCAAGTCCCTGAAAACAGAAACTTACGTTTTTTTTAAAAAAAAACAATTTTTATACTACATTCTCTCTCTTTCTCTCAAAACCCCCCAATTTTCATCCAAAAAAACCACCCAAATCAATCAACCACAATAACTATCAAATTTCTTAACAAAAAACTCCAAATCATCAATCAAATTTATCCATAATTCAAGGTATATCTTTTATTCTCTAATTTATTATTTATTTTGTGTAATTTCAATTTGTAAAATAGGAAAAAATATATAAAATATGCAAATTGATTATTCACTTAACTATATATAATTGTTTGTTGTTTGTTTATATTAATTATAGAAATTATAATAATTGTTGATATTTGTCCCATTTTTGCATTATTTTTTTTTGTGTAATTTTAATTTGTAAAATAGGAAAAAATATATAAAATATGCAAATACATAATTCACTTAGCTATATATAATTGTTTGTTGTTTGTTTATATTAATTATAGAAATTATAATAATTGTTGATATTTGTCCCATTTAATAAAAAAATTATGGTTTTTATTGAAATTTGTTTATTTAGATATTTATTACTAATGGTTTGGTTATGATGTTACATGTTTATGATGGTTATTTGTTTTGATTGAGAAAAATAAAAATTGTTACGCTTTATTAATATTTACCCGTTTTGAAAATGAGGGGTTTTATAAAATTATGTTTTTTAATTAGTTTATTTGCCCAAACACCAATAAAAATTGGGGTTGTTGATATTTTATCCGTTTTATAAAAAAATTGAGTTATTATTGTTTGATTATCATTAAATGTTTTTGGTTATGATTAAAAAATTGAGTTATCATTGTTTGGTTATGATTAAAAAATTGAGCTATCATTGTTTGGTTATAATTGAGTTATCATTGTTTTGGTTATTATTAATTGGTTATCATTGAGTTATCATTATTTGATTATCATTAATTGGTTATCATTGTTTGGTTATAATTAATTGGTTATCATTGTTTGGTTATCATTAATTGGTTATCATTGAGTTATCATTATTTAGTTATCATTAATTGGTTATCATTGAGTTATCATTGTTTGGTTATCATTAATTGGTTATCATTGTTTAATTAGATAATTAAAATATTTGTTTGGTTATCATTAAATGTGTATGTTTATTATGTTGTTTTTATTGTTAAAAATAAAAATAGTTAGGATGACAGAGCCAGGTCCACAGATTAAAGGCAGGTTGGGCATTTTACGACAGACCGGTCATATTTCTAATCAGACTTGGGATGCTGGAAGAGAAGCGGGTAGAGGAGATGCGAATAAGATTAGGGTTTATAATTATAGTTGGCAGATACCGACGCATGACAGAGTAGTTCAAAATATGATTAGAGTTGGTTTTTATGGTATTCACACTATAGGTAATTATACCGTAGACCGAGGCTTGCTTACAACCTTAGTTGATAGGTGGCGTGATGAGTCGCACACGTTCCATTTTGTCGGTGGAGAGTTGGGGATATCTTTACAGGATGTAGAGATTATGCTTGGTCTTAGGGTGGATGGTCTTGCTGTTACCCGATCGGAGCAGAATGATAACATGGCGAGTAGGTTGGATATGATAGAGAGTTTGTTGGGTGTTAGATCGGCGGACAATCAAGTGGATACAAACTGTTTGACAGTTAGACTTGATTGGATGTTACACACCTTTGGTGAATTACCCCCCAACCCTAGTGAAGAGCGTTTGCTATATCAGTGTAGGGCTGTCATGTTATTATTACTGGGGGCACATATGTTTTCGGATAAGAGCAGTGATCAGATTCCACTATGGCCTCTGCCATTTCTGGAGGATTTTGACACATGTGCTGAGTATAGTTGGGGATCAGCTCTTCTGGCCTGGTTAGAGGCTAATCTATGCAAGTTGGTACGTTGTAAGGAAAACGGAGTAAGCGGGGCAGTGATGTTTCTCGATATGTGGGCGATTACCAGACTACTGCCGGTTAGACCATGTGAAGAGCTGCCGGAAGATATCGAGCCACCTGAGGGCTGGCCTAGGTTCCCCCTCGGTTACAGGTATGATATTATTTAGTTTTTGTATTGGATTTGTTTTTTTTTTTATTGTGTCATCTATCATTTACTTAGCTGCCGGTTATATTTATTGTTTATCGGGGTTTGTTTGTATATTACAGATGGAAGATTTGGAAGCAAATTAACCTTAAGCAATATGTCTACGGACATAATGTGGTCTACATACGTGACCAGTTTGACAATATGTCGCATGAACAAGTAAATTTTAACTTTCTTATTTCCTACATGCAACTTACGTATTATATGTTGTATATGTTTGCATATTCTAATAATAATTTTGCTGATTACAGATAGTGTGGCAACCTTACGGGAATCTCGATGACTATCCGGAATACTACACGCAGGGCCGTTCTATGTGGCATTGTTCTGTGCCTCTCATTTGTAATGAGAAGATTGAGTTCCACCCCGCGGACAGGTTCATGAGACAGTTCGGTTTTGTTCAGCGGGTCCCTACATATATTTGGAAACCCATAAAGGGTCACGGCAAGGATAGAAGATTTAGGATTGGGCAAAAACACGATTGGCCTCTACTTTTTGCAGAGTTTATAACCGTGTGGAATGACCGCCACAACCGGCTTGTTAACGGCGAATTTGGTACGGGGACGTCACCGGATTACATGAGATGGTATAGAGAGAGGACCCGCATCTTTATAAACCCACCTGAACTTGCCCGGCCATCTCACGGTTTCCGGGAGCATACGGGTGTGCTCAATAAAATGGTAACAACTAGTTAAAGTTCATTAATATTTGTTTGTTATTTTTTTGGTTGTATATTGCAATACTAATAAATCGTTTTTTTTTTTTTTCCAGAAAGCGATGCTGCGTCGCAGTTTCAAATCGTTCAAACGGGCGAAAATGAAAACGGACGTGGACTTACTACGTGCGGAGTTCGCTCAAATGGGAATGAATCCGTATGGGTCAGCTGATGAACAGTCGGATGAGAAGGATGACGATGACGACGACGACGACGATGGTGATAACGACCTACGTTACGACCCAAGAACTTACACTAGGGCTTCAAGTTGTCGGCGTCCCGACGAAAGAGGCAGAGGGGAAGGCGAATCTAGTAGCGGTGGGCGTAGCGGGGGTAGAAGATCGACTGGAGGTCGACCCCCGACTACAGATCAGGGTCCGGGTCCGAGTTCAAGCGGTCATCGTCGTCGTGCTTCTTTTTCTAGGTCGGAGTACGTTCAGGATGATGTTCCGTTCGATTATCATAGACAATCATTTGGGTCGTACGAGCATCATCCTAGTCAGCATTCAACCGACAGTTGGAGTCGAGGATTGGCACTTACATCCCACGAGCGTGCTCCGTATCCAGAATCGCAGCATCGACAGAGACGGCGTACGGAGCTAAACGAAATCGAAGAGTCTGTTGAGCCGTCATCGGATAGATTAACATCGGCGGGAAAGATGCTCCCTACGTCCAACTTTAAATCATTTAGTCGTTACAAAAAATAAATAAATGCACATTTGTGTTTTTTGTATTTGATTTCTATGTTTGATTTGTAAGTTTTATTCTTAGCTGAGTTGAAATATTATAAATTCGTAAGTTTAATTTGATTTGTATGTTTGATTTGTACATTAGAAATTCGTAAGTTTAATTTGATTCGTATGTGTTGGTCCGTAGGTGTCTAAACCTTAGAGGGGGGGTGAATAAGGTTTTCGTACGTTTTTCGCGGAATGTAAACTATGGGTTATTAACTAACCTAATTAGTGAATTTTATAACTTAAACACTTACGTTAAGAAATAATTGCTAAATAAATCTACGCAAGCAATAAATATAAGCGATAAATAAATGCGAAATGTAAGAGTTTAAGGGAAAAGAAATAACGCAAGATTTATAGAGGTTCGGCAAAACGCGCCTACGTCATCTCCTCGGTATTTTCACTACCGAGTGTTTCACTAAAAAATCTTCGTTCCAAGGTTATACCTTAACGAGCTTAATCAACCGATTACGCTCCCCCTCATTTTATGAGTATCCCGAATAAATGACCTAGAGCTTTTAAGCTACACTTGCTTAAAAGCCTCTACCCAATCACTCGCTCACAAATGAGTTTATAAAATACTCTTTTACCAGATTGATTTTAAATGTATCACTCACTAACAAATAATATCTCGATGTTTATAAGATTACAATAATAATACGCTCGAGAATATTTATGAATACAAGTGAGAAATAAGTAGTATAAGCTTGAAGGATTTCTTAGTAAGAATTGCTTAAAAGTTTTGAATGCTTGGATGATATTCTCCAAAGAATATTGGGGCTTTTGTAGAGCCAAAAAGGTGCAGCAATTAATATCAGACCGTTGCTGGTTGTTGAGTTCATTCAATGCTGTTTTGCAGCAGTTCGCCCAATTTTCAGGAATAGATTAAAAGCTGGAATTTGAAATTTTACAGAAACGATCGGTCGTTTCTGACAAACGATCGGTCGTTTTTTATCTGTGCTCACTGGAAGAAATCATACATAAAACGATCGGTCGTTTTATGGTGGCTATCGGTCGTTTTTGTTCTATGCTCACTGGAAGGATTTCTGCCTAAAACGATCGGTCGTTTTAGGGTAGCGATCGGTCATTTTTAGGTTGAGCTAACTGGAAGAAATACTCACATAATAGATCGATCGTTTTTTGTGTTGATCAGTCGTTTTTTGTTGTTCTGGGTTAGTTTCGGTTTTCTCGACAAATTTCGAAACCCCGTAACTAATTCGTTCCAACTCCGATTTAGGTTCCGCTTGAACCAATGGCTTCGTAATTACGTATACTATCATTTTGAACCTTTGACACACTCGATAAATGATTAGTACGCAAAACGAGCTTTTATCATGTTTTACAAATTTTGTTATCATTAAAATAATCGATTTGAAGAACATCGTTCAACAGTATGTTTGATTTGGATGTTTGTAAAAAATATTCTGTATTTTAATTGATAGGACCAATATTGAGTTTTTACGAAATGCAGGGACTGATTTGTAATTTTATGAAATATACATGCAAACCGTACATTTAATGTACGGTTTGCATAAAATACATGCAAACCGTACATTTAATGTATGGTTTGCACAAAATACATGCAGACCGTAGATTAAATGTACGGTTTGCATGTATTTTGTGCAAACCGTACATTTAATATACGGTCTGCATGTATTTTATGCAAACCGTACATTAAATCTACGGTCTGCATGTATTTTATGCAAACCGTACATTAAATGTACGGTTTGTACCCTTGATTTAAGCAGTGGTCTTTTTACGAATGTACTTTTTGCACTGAATCAGGGTTAATAACGTTAAAAAAAAAAAACTACAAACCGTAAAAGTAATCTACGGTTTGTAGTGTAAATGACATTGGATACCATATCCATCAAAATAAATCCGACAACACCTTATCACTTTTGAATTATTATGAGTTGACAACCCTATCCGAAAATGACTACTCAATGCATTATTAAAGTTTGGAAATGACTACACAAAAAAAAAACACTACAAACCGTAAAAGTAATTTACGGTTTGTAGTGTAAATGACACTGGATACCATATCTATCAAAATAAATCCGACAACACCTTATCACTTTTGAATTATTATGAGTTGACAACCCTATCCAAAAATGACTACTCAATGCATTATTAAAGTTTGGAAATGACACCACCTTGTGGGGTTTCTGAAATTACCACTATAAATATGGCTCATTTTTGCCAATTCTAACAAACCCTAAAATCAAACACAAACACTTTTCAAAAATCTCATAAAAAATACTCCTTTCTCCCCAAAAATAAAAATAAACAAACACTTTTCGAAAATGAATTACAACTACGGTTATGACAACAACCAATGGAATAACAACAATGCGAATTCATCCAGTGGCTCAAACGATGAGCTAATTGATTATTCAGAACACTTTGACGTTGATGAATTGACTTGGGAAACAAGGAATGAAATGCTTGCTGATCTTGCTGATGTGGCTGGAAATTGGGGTTTCATTCTTACGATTCGTAGTGTGGAGGGGGTGATGGGAGCAGAACACCGTATGTTGATATTCTGTGTGATAAATCGGGGGTTTACGAAAAAAAGAAACCATCTTCCGTAAATTCAGGTACAAAGAAAAAAGATTGTCCATTTTTCATTAAAGGTTACGTAGTTAATGGTGAATGGATGTGTCAAGTAGAAAATGGACAACATAACCACCCACCTCCAACTTACCTTCAAGGGCAAGCACGACGTGCTCGTTTAACCCAAGATGAAAAAGAAATTGTTAAAACTTTAAGGCAAAGTAGTTTTAAAGTTGGTGCAATATTAGAGGCCATCAAAAATCGAAATCCTGACAATGTATCAAACACTAAAACGATACATAATTTTTTGGCTGTACTGAAATTTAAAGAACGAGATGGTAGAAACCCGATACAGGAACTGTTTAATTTGTTGGATAGATATCGCTACACATTCTACTATAATATGAACCCAACAACCCATTACCTTGACAACTTGTTTTTTGCACACCCCGATTCTATAAGGATGTTCAAAGCTTTTCCTGATGTCTTGTTAATGGATTGTACATATAGCACAAACCGTTTTAATATGTCATTTCTAGAAGTCGTAGGAATGACATCAACGAACCAAACGTATTGTTTAGGTTTTGTTTTCATGAGTGATGAGACAAAGGAAAGTTATATATGGGCATTGGAAAAATTCAAAGATACATTGGAGGGTTGTATACTACCTAGGGTGTTTGTAACCGATAGGGAAATGGCCTTGATAAATGATTTATCCGTTGTTTTTCCCGATTCTCATCATATTTTGTGCACTTGTCATATTGCAAAAAATGTTTTGAAAAACTGCAATAAAAAAATCCCTGACGAGCAGTGGCAAACGTTTCTAGATGATTGGGGTTTATTGGTTGATTCTGAGTCGATAGAGGAGTACAATCATAACCGAGCTTCTTTTAATTCCTCTTACAAATCGTACCCTGCTATGATTAAGTATGTAGACAAGCTTTTAAATGATTATGCTGAAAAGTTTGTTGCATGCTATACCAACCATACAACACATCTAGGTAACAGAACTAGCAATCGAGCCGAATAACAACATGCTAAGCTCAAAAGATCCCTTTCCACAAATACTGGCACACTTGAAAATGTTTGGGTAGAAGTGAATAGAATTCTAGAAAAACAGTTTGAGGATATTAAGATGAAGTTGGATAAATGCAAGTCTTATTTTCCACATTCTGAACGAACACCTCTATTTATAAATCTTAGGTCGTATATCACACACTATGCCTTTGATTTATTATTTCAAGAACACAAAAAATATAGTGGCCAGGCTGATGAGAATTGTTCTTGCGGTTTCAAATTGTCTCACGGGTTACCTTGTCATCATATTATGAGTGAACATATTTTATTCGGGAAGCCTCTTCCTCTAGAATATGTTCATCAATTCTGGAAAAAATTAGACGTAATTGATGATAATGGGAACACCGATGATTATGGGGTAGAGGGTGATCTAGAAGAGTTTAAAAGTGTTTATTCTAGCAAAACTAATGTTGAAAAACGGCGTATGAAAACACAACTCCGAGAGATAACCGTACCATCTAGAACATCCATGAATGACCCCGAAGTGAGACAAAATAGGGGGAGACCTAGAAAAGGAGACAAATATAGTAAGAGAGATAAGTCGGGATGGGAGTATGTGGAGGAACAGAGTGCTGGTGCTAGTAGGGACAAGGGCAAAGGTAAGGCGGATGAAACACCGGAGG
Organism: Primula vulgaris; assembly: GCA_963920805.1. NCBI lineage: Eukaryota > Viridiplantae > Streptophyta > Magnoliopsida > Ericales > Primulaceae > Primula > Primula vulgaris. The sequence goes on along the minus strand of OY987215.1, from coordinate 27,975,443 downwards.
TAAGGGTAAACCCAACTAGGAGGCCGCGAAACCAGAACCCTAAACCCACCCCCAATAGGCCAACCTTCCTGTACAGTGACCAAATATGGGTCATGTTACTTAGTTACATCGAAACGGATTATGATGTGTGTGGGGATGGTAACTATGGGTTCCGGGTACTTGCAAATGTGACGGGTAAACAGCATGGGGAAGATGATTGGTACGCGGTAAGATGTGAGTTGTTTCAAGAGCTGCAGCAAATGAAAGGTGTTTATTATGAGCTGTTTGAGAATCTTGATTTTGAAGGTTACCGGTATGATTATATTTTATCAAGTTTAAAATTTTATCATCCTACAAATCCTGCCCCTTCTGACAAATGGATGAGATTTCCGTCTTATGGTTTTTTAATTGCTTCTCATTACAATATGTCAATTGTATTGTTGTCCTTATGGCAAAATAAAAATGGAGGGGTACAAGTGTGGAACGCCACTTTTTTATCTCTTTATACTGGTCCGCCTCAGGGAACGACATATTACATCCCGACTGTAATGGTGTTCGTCAACAGTTGTCACTATGCTCAGGTTATTCCTAAAGAAGGAATCTTCCCAATGCCAGGAATTATAGCACGGTGGGAACAAACACGCACTGAGGCAGCTGGGCCATGGAAGGAACTTTTTCGACCAAATTTCAAGTTATATATGGCGCTGGAAAAGCAATCGGGAAAGCAAAAAGCAAATGAAGAAGAAGCTATAGATGTAAGTCCATAATCAGTTTTTTATTTTTAATTTTATGTAAATTACTATTTTTTCCAAGTTGTTGTAAATTTATATGATGTAAACAAATGTTTAATAAATTTGTTTTATGAAATTTAGTTCATGTTTGCATATTGAGTTAATTTCTTTTATAAAATTTATATAATTTATGATTGTTTCATTCAAGAAAATTGTCGATTGACACCAAATTGACGACTTAGTTAATGTTTCATATTGCGTTATACAAGTGTTAAAAACAAACAAAAAAACTTCACAAAAATTGACGATTTAGTTAATCATTCAATAAATATCAACTTATACAATTGACAAAAATATAACATGAACCAAAAACATAAAATTTATCAAATCAACTTTTTTTGTGTAAATTTGTGTAAATTTTGTGTTTATTTTGAGAGTTTGTTAGAATATTGATAATTTATTTTTTGTAAAATTTTAAAAATAAGGCATTTAGTTTTTTTATTAAAAAAATTATATTTAATTTGAAAAAAATATTCAGTATTTTAATTTTAATTATTAGAATTTTAATTTTAATTTTTAATGTGTAAATTCTGAAAAATGATACAGACCGTAGATTTAATCTACGGTCTGTGTGTTTTCTGTGTAAACCGTAGATTTAATCTACGGTTTACAGTGAAACACTGTAGACCGTAGATTAAATCTACGGTCTGTGCGTTTTTAAAGAAATTTTGCAGTTTAAACATCCAACCTCTATAATTATACAATATTTTAAAAGAAAAAGGTTTGTTTGGAAAAAGAGAAAAGTTGTTTTAATGCTGGGTAAATTAATAAGCTCTTTAAAATAATATTTCTTTCCGGTCCCGACTTGGTCCACTGTAAAAAAATTATCAATTTCAACAAATTAATAAGATAATAAAATTTTGAAATATTCTTATATAAATATTTAGTCCAAACGAAATTATAAATTAATATTTCTTCAAAATAACAACCAGTACTACAACGATTTATTTAAATATGACTTCATTGTTATTTTATTTTTATTAAAATTTAAATCTACTTGGATCTTCTCTAGAGAGAGAGAGTACAACGAAAGGAAAACAACCGCATTCGCCGCCCATCGCCGCTCCCCCCTCCTCCTCGTTGTAGTCACGAATATATATATATATATATATATATGATCCGGGTACGAATGTAAACTAAATAAATTCCAAAAAACACATGTATGACCTTATATTAGAGAATCAAATCAAGATATTTTGTAAACATCTCCAAGGAACTTATTACCCCATTCTTTGAGATTCAGTTACTATATGTTTTGTAACTAATTGATTTACTTGTAACTCTATATATACTTCTAAACATCAATAAAAAGGTTATGCCATTATTTATCACTTTACAAGGTCTTATATGGTATCATGATAAAGGCGGTCCTCCTCCTCTCCCACCTCTCTTCCGCAAACCCTAGCCGCTGATATCACCATGGCCCCTGATCCTCAAATTATTATCATTCCAACATCGAAAAAACAAACAGAAAACGTACAACTCATAAACATCCCCTCTCAATCAATAAACAAATTGACCTCCACAAACCATATAGGTTGGAAACTTCATATTGAGTCAATTCTCTACGGATATAACCTGTACAAATACATTGATGGCTCCAAATCCAGATTTTTTGCTATGATATCGACAAGACAAACTATTGTTTGGAGCCCTTGTCGGTTCCATCTCTCCCTCACCCATCCCGTTGATCTAACGTTGACCACCTCATGTGAAGCATGGCAAACGCTTTCCAATACATATGCTCGCCCGACTCGTGGTCACATCAAGCAAATCAAGGACCAAATCAAACGGGCAACGAAAAGCTCTCAGTCGATCTCAGATTACATAAACTTCATGAAGGGCAAATCTGAAGAACTCGCAGCACTTGGCAAACCTCTAGACCTTGAAGTCCTCATAGAGACAATTTTGGAGGGTCTAGATGACGACTATCATCATATCATTGGCATAGTCGAAGGAAGGGACACACCCATATCGTTTGATGAACCTAATGAGAAACTTATAAACCGAGAACTGGTTTTGAAATAGTCTCAGTCTGCTTCCTTCCCACATCCCGCCATGGCGAACGCTGCATCGACCAGGAACAAGATCTCATACTGAAATTCCTATCCGCTGTTCTAGTTGCAGTTTTGCAGTTAGGTTCTAAGTGAAGTTGCAACCACAGTTGGAACCCAGTGTATTAAATGGACAGAACTGTAAAAAGTTAAATGTACTTAAAATAAATCACAAGCACATTTAACAACGGAGTTCACCTAACTAGGCTACGTCTTCGGGGCACTTACCCAGATTATGATATTATAAAAGCTTACAATATAGGACTCAAGTCTTAATGAAAAACTCTCAGATTCCCTCTAGGTTTTTCTGCCTATCTCTATATTGCTCCTACTCTATAACTATCACTTATAAATCAATGGCATCCCACCATTGTTTTCTTTTTGAAGCTCACGTGTATTCTCTCAAGAATGGGTTCTTTATAATTTAGAACACACACCTTTTACAAGCTAAAGTTACTAAGTATATAAGCAAGTAAAAACAATCTTCTATCTTCAATATCTTTTGATTGCTTTTGACTTTGTTGATTGGCTTCAATCTTTCCAAGTATTACGTGACTCTTCAGTGTGGATTGACTCCAATCATCATTGGTTAATACCTGTTTAGTAACAAGCTTGAAAGTAGGAGTTAATCTTTTCCTTTGAAAGGAAACATATAAAGAAGAGATCTTTTAAAGATAATATATTTTTATAAACATATAAAACATTCAACTCTATATAACAATCAATATTTAAACATATCCTTACTGAATATATAAGGATCAAAGATTGAAACAAGTGATAAGGATAATCATAAGAAATAGAGATATATATTAAAAGGAAACATAACCTTATAAACTAATCTGTTTATATCTTTTTAGAAAACATATTTCCTTAACACTTTGATATTCTCAATTTACGCATATTAAACCTTTTAAGAACATATGAGAATATATCCTGCATACTGTAGAACAAATAATAATCAATGAAGAGCAGTTATGCAGTTTTACAGAACTAGACAGAGATCTGCTGGACAGCAGGTTTGAACTGAACACTACTGACTTAGTAGGTTGTAACTGAGGTTGCAACTGGTACTTGAAACCTAACACTACTGACTTAGTAGGTTGTAACTGAGGTTGCAACTGGTACTTGAAACCTGTCATTACTGCCTTAGTTCTTAACAATAGTTAGGATTTATTTAGTGAAAACTAATAGACAATAAACAATATTTAGACCAGAAATCTGGTCCTAACAATCTCCCCATTTGTCATTGGTTTTGACAAATCAATTAAGTTTATAAATTATCCCAACTACCTGCAAATTCAATATCAGCACAGTATTAAAATGAATATCTTATAACAACACTTAAGAGACACCTGTTTAATCTCCCCCTGTATGTTAGAATTGCATGCTTCAATTAAGCACAGAATGTATCAATTCACAAATTCAACTTTAAAGACAGACATATTTCAAAATGAAAATTGCAGAAATTTAAAGGCCAAAAACATGGCACAACATTGTCTTAGTACAGCAATTGTAATAGAACTTAAAAAACATCAACATTAAGTCTTGAAATTGAATTTAAAAACATAAACAGAACATAAACTTCACTCCCTCTATTTGTCAGCAGCCATTGAAATTAGTCACTAGGAATATCACACTGTGGGGGTCTTTCTCTTAGAGGTTTGTCTCTGACTACCTCTTCATGTTCTTCCTCACTGCTTATGGAGAAGCCATCATCACTGTGAGTAGCATCACTATCTCCATTATCATCCTCACTCTCTATTAGATTTATTAGCAGTTTCTTGATTTGATAGTCATCACCATCTAATTCAGCTCTTCTTTCTTCATTGTAAGCCAACTTTTGTAGCAAATACCACTTTACACCTTTCTTCTTCTCAGAAGGAGCACTAGAGGTCTCATTTGCACTTGAGGTCTCCTTTTCCTTTCCTTTGTCTCCAGAAATATCATTGACATGCCCTTCTTTTAATAGTTTAGCAGAAATATATAGGGCAGATGGACAAGCAGTGAAAGGTTCATTAAGAATACTAATAGGAGAATCTCTACCCATAGCATGGACTTGGCCTAGAATCACTTTACTGATTAAGCAAGGGAAGGGTAGCAGAATTGAAGGGGAATCTGTATCACTGAAATCTCTTATAAGGTTGAAGATATGATGACCAAGGTTAATGGGTAGGCCAGACATGATTTTATAGAGAAAGGTGGCCATGTCTTTGCTTACTTTGGAAGGCTGTTTGGTTGGAGTCCAGTTAAACCTAGCTATTTTGTGCAATACAGCAGCACAGAGAGTTAGAGAGGATGTTTTGATAGAATTGCCATCAAACCTATTGTTCTTTTCAGTTAGAACCAGAGCAATTACTTCCATGTCATAATTAACAGTCTCCACAGAAGGATTGGGTGTATTCAGGGATTTATTAATAATCTCTGGGGTAAAATCTAAAGTAACACCCCTCAAAAATACTCTTCCATAACCAGGATTACCCTCATCAAAAACACTACTACTCAAATTAGCATAAAATTCTTTAACAACAGCAGGGTAGTAGGTATCAGCATAACTAATAGTTTTGGCTAATCCAACAGTTGAGAGCATTTTTTCAACATACACCTGTATGTGTGGATAACTAACTAAATTAAGCTTTCTTTCACTGTGAATTTCTTTGCTAGAAAAAGCCCTAAACCTCCTATACATTCTCCTATTCCAGAACCTAGGATCAACCTCATTATACTTAGGAACATACTCAAACTTATCAATAATAGGATCATTATCTAAAGTTCTCCTAGCACGTTTCTTAGTTCTCTGTGTCTTAGACGAGGAAGACTCACTTACCTTAGCTTTTGAGCCTGGACTAGTTGTAGATTTATTCAGGAAATCTTTTAGAGTGCAGTCATCATCAATGTTCAAGTTGGGGTTTTTAGCAGGGTTGGAACTCATGGTTTCAACTAGGGTTGGAACCGAACTTAGAACGCGGCAGTTGGTTTCTTAGGGTTTTTTGAGTTTAATAGAAGGAGAGAGAGAGTAATTGTGATTATTGTGATTGATTTGGAATATTAAGAAGAGGTTTATATAAATAGCAATAAGGACCAAATCTTTTTGTAATTAGAAATAGATATACTCAAATCACTTTAGAAACAGAATTTTGCCAAAATTAAGGAAATTTCTTATCAACAGAATTTTCAAAATTTAAACACAACGAAATCATGAATGAAACAGTTTGCATTAAGATAAATCCAGCAGTTAATACAGATAAACATTCCTTTTTAAACAGATTGATCCAAAATTTGAAAATTCAAGAGTTGAAGCTATTAAGGAAATTTGAAATGATTCAAGATAAAGATAGCAATTAGACATATATTTAAGCTTTTGAAAAACGGAAATCTAGCAATTTACCCAAGAAAATATGTTTATCATTGAATAGCCTTAATAAAGATTAGATTTTAGGAGCTTATATTGAGCAAATCCGTTTTTATCTCTACACAAAAACTAGTATGATGACCTCGGCAAGGAAAGAGTATAAGTGATGTCAAAAAAAACTTTGTCTTGACAGTTATAATTTAGACTGAGGTTTCAACTGATGTTACAACTGAGCTTACAACCAGTATTTTTAACACGAGGTTTCAACTGGAGTTGCAACTGAACTTCCAACCAGCTATTGAGAGCATGAGGTTTCAACTGATGTTGCAACTGAACTTGCAACTAGCTTAAAAAATTTGCACTTTGTGCTTGCAACTCTATTACCAGAGAGGTTTTCACAGACAAGTTACCTCACATCTGTTTTTGAGACACCAAAAAGCGGCTTTTTCAAAACAACAACATCATAGCTCAAGTAAGACTTAACCTTAGAAATAAAAATTATTGAAGGTACTCAATACAGACATATTTAGCAAGAATATTCAATTAGATTGATAATGACATACCCCTATGTCACTTCTTAATGATTCAAACTTGTTTGTATCAAGGGGTTTTGTGAAAATATCTGCTAATTGTCTTTCAGTTGAAACATGTTCTAAAATTAAGCTATTTTCTTCAACTAGTTCTCTAATAAAATGATGCCTTAGATCAATATGTTTAGTTCTGGAATGTTGAACTGGATTTTTAGCTAAATCTATAGCACTTTTGTTATCACAAAACAGAGTTAATATTTCTTGTTTAACATTATAATCAGTTAACATCTGTTTCATCCAAATTAGTTGAGTGCATCCACTTCCAGCTGCAACATATTCTGCCTCAGCAGTAGATAAAGATATGCAATTTTGCTTTTTACTGAACCAAGAAACAAGGTTGTTTACAAAATAAAAACAACCACCAGAAGTACTCTTTCTATCATCTATGTTTCCTTCCCAATCTGCATTACAGTAACCACTTAGAAAATGGTTTGTATCTTTAGAATACCATAGCCCTAGGTGAAGTGTTCCTTTTACATATCTTAGAATTCTCTTGACAGCTAGAAGATGAGGTTCTAAAGGATTTGCCTGATATCTGGCACACACTCCTATACTTAAGCAAAGGTCTGGTCTACTAGCAGTTAAATACAGCAAACTTCCAATCATGTATCTATAAAGACTTGGACAAACACTTTTTCCTTTATCATTTTTAGACAGTTTAAAAGTGGTACTCATTGGGGTTCTCTTCTCTTTACTCTCACTCGGACCAAAATTCTTAACAAGATTGTCTGCATACTTACTTTGGCATAGGAAAATGCCTTTCTCATCCTGTTTAACTTGCAATCCTAGAAAGTAAGTTAGTTCACCTCCACCACTCATTTCAAATTCATTCTTCATATCAGAAATGAATTCTTCTATTCTTTTATTGGAAGTAGAGCCAAAAACAATGTCATCAACATAGATTTGAGCAATTATTATGTCCTTTGTGGTTTTCTTAGTAAACAGAGTTTTATCAACTCCCCCTCTGTTAAAACCTTTTTCAATTAAGTACTTGGTTAATCTATCATACCAAGCTCTAGGAGCTTGTTTTAGACCATACAAGGCCTTTTTCAACAAATAGACATTTTCAGGAAAATTAGGATCTTCAAATCACTTAGGTTGACAGACATAAACTTCTTCATTAATCACACCATTCAGAAAAGCACTCTTTATGTCAAGTTGAAACAATTTAAAATCATACAGACATGCAAGAGAAAGTAGCATTCTAATGGATTCAATTCTAGCTACAGGAGCAAAGGTTTCATCAAAATCAATTCCCTCAATTTGTGTATACCCCTGAGCTACCAACCTAGCTTTATTTCTGATAATTACTCCATCCATTTAGTCCCTATAATATTCTTATTAGAAGGTCTGGGTACTAAAGTCCATACATCATTCCTTTCAAATTGGGACAGTTCATCTTGCATAGCTAAGATCCATTCACTGTCTTCCAAGGCCTCTTTTATGTTCTTAGGTTCTAACCGAGACAGGTAACAAGCAAAATGAACAACATTATTTCTCTTACCTCTGGTTTTCATACCTGAAGTAATTTCTCCTATGACATTGTCAAGAGAGTGGTTTTTCTGAGTTCTTACATAGCGTGGCTTGCTTGTAGTTTGGATAGGAGATCCTCCATCTTCTTCTTCAGATTCTGTTGAATTCGAGGTTTCAACTTCAGTTCCAACCTCAGTTCCAACCTCAGTTGTAACCTCAGTTGCAACTGGACTTCCAACCACTATGGGACTTCCTGTTTGTTGAGTTTCTTCTTTCTCTTCTTCTGAAATCTCAGGCTGTTCATCATTACCTGTAATCTCATCAACAGTTTTTAAGTCATCAAATAACACATTATAAGATTCCATAACACAGTTTGTTCTTTGATTGAAGACTCTAAATGCTCTACTGTTCTGAGCATAACCAAGAAAGATCCCTTTATCACTTTTAGAGTCAAATTTACCAAGATGCTCTCTATCTCTGAGAATGTAACAGACACACCCAAAGACTTGAAAATACTTAACATTGGGTTTTCTATCTTTCCATATTTCATAAGCTGTCATGGAAGTGCCTTTAGTAATGTAAACTCTATTAACTATATGACAGGCAGTATTAACAGCTTCAGCCCAAAATCTGTTGGCAAGTTTCTTAGAGTTAAGCATGACTCTAGCCATTTCCTGAATGGTTCTATTTTTTCTTTCAACTATGCCATTTTGCTGTGGAGTCTTAGGAGCAGAGAACTCATGACTTATACCTAAGGAGTTGCAGAATTCTCTAAACTTGAAGTTTTCAAATTCAGTTCCATGATCACTTCTAACCCTTACAATGTTACCACTGGTTGAACCTTTTTCATTTTGAAGTTTTAAGCACAGAGTTTTAAAGAGATCAAAAGACTCAGACTTATCTTTTAAGAAAACTACCCAAGAGTATCTAGAAAAATCATCTACAACTACCAAAATGTACTTTTTGCCACCTATACTTGCAGTTTGCATAGGACCCATTAGGTCAATATGAAGTAGTTCTAGGACTCTCTTAGTGTAGATTTGACTTGTACTTTTGTGAATATTCTTTGTTTGTTGGCCAACTGCACAGTCACCACAGACACTTTGAGTTTTAGCACTCAGTTTAGGAATACCTCTTATCAATTCTTCTTTAACTAGCTTATCTAAGCTTTTGTAATTAACATGACCTAGCCTTTTATGCCAAATATCAGCATTATTAGTGATAGGTTGATTACACCTATTCTGAGACAATTCTTTTTCAGCTTTTTCAAACACATAGCAGCTATTTGTAGATCTAATTCCAGTCATGACCACATCATTGTTAAGATCAGTAATTAGACACTTATCTTTGTTAAACTTAACAGTCATTTTGTTGTTACATAGTTGACTGATACTAATAAGATTAGCTTTTAGACCATCTACAAGAAAAACATCATCAATATTAGGCATTTCAGGTTTGTTTAAGGTACCTTTACCAACAATTTTACCAGTATCTCCACGACCAAACACAACAGTGTTTCCTGTGAGATTAATGACATTTTTTAGGAAACCTGCAGTACCTGTCATGTGCTTAGAGCAACCACTAACAAAATACCAATAATTAGAAGTAACAGCATTTAAAGAGGTAATCACAGCTTTGTTATTAGCAATTAAGGTAGATTTTTCTTTAACTTTCCAGACCCAGTTCAAATTTTTATTGACAGAAGCCAACCAGGTTTTCTGAGAAATATACTTTCTGTTCCTTTTTAAATAACACTAGATTTCTGAATGACCAGGTTTCTTACAGAAATTACACAGCTTCAACCTAAATCTAGTTTTATCCCTAAAGCTATTCAGTTTATTGCTGGTTGCACCTTTGGTTATAACATAGCTTCTAACCTTCTTCTCAAAAACATTAGTTTTATTATTGGTTGCAACTGAGCTTCCAACCTTATTGTCAAAATCATGAGTTTTAGCTTTAGCAACAGCTTCAATAAAGGTAGTTTTTCCTGTATTCTTCCAACCATAGTAACCTAGACCACTGATATCTTTAGATCCTCTAGAGTAAAACAGCATGTCATCTAATTTTTCTGTAGCAGAAACATTTAGCAGTTTTATTTTCTTTCTAGTTTCAGTAAGTTCAGTCAGTTGTATGTTAAGCTTCTCAGTAAGACTTTTAACCTCATCCTTTAGATTAACATTAAGATTGTTTATGATCAAGGATTGTTTACTCATACATTTATACTTTTCATAAATAACAAGATATTGCTGAGTAATGTTTTCATCAGAAGGTTCTTCCTCATCACTGCTATAGGTTTCAAGAGCAGTTGTAACTATGGTTGAAACAGGTTCACAGTCACTTTCATAAGTAAGTTCTTTTTCAGTGATTATTCCCATAAAGTTAACAAAGTTAGAATCATCCTCTTCATCACTGTTGCTCTCAGAATGACTATCACTATGAGTGGTTATATAAGGATTTTTATTTCTTTTTAAAGTATTTGCACACTCAGCCTGAATGTGACCAAAACCTCTACATTCTCTACACTGAATTTCTCTAGGCTTGTACTCTTTGTTATCCTTCTCTTTAGGATTCCACTTTCCTGTAGAATTGTTATTAAACCTAGATTCTGACTTACCTTGATAATCCCTTTTCTGAAAGTTATTAGAAATACCAATATCATCCTGTTTTTTCTTATAAAACTTTTTGTAAACCTTTTTAGCAAAGAAAGCTAGTTGTTCTTCATCACTCATTTTCTCACAGACATTAGGTTCAGATTTCTTAGCCTGAAATGCTATTCCCTTTTCTGGTCTTTTATGTTTGAAGAATTTTAGCTCATGAGTGCTTAGATTTCCTATAAGTTCTTCAAGTTTAAGATTATCTAAGTCTGTTGACTCTTCAATAGCTGTAACCTTAATTTCAAACCTTTCTGGAAGAGACCTTAGTGTTTTCTTAACAAGTTTAGCATCACTGTATTTTTCACCTAAGGTTCCAGCTTGATGAGCAATGTGGCAAATTCTACAATTAAATTGTTCAATATTTTCATCTTCCTCCATTCTTAAGTTTTCAAATTGAGTAGTTAACTGTTGAAGTTTGAAAGCTTTTACTTTAACAGTTCCTTCAAAAGTAACTTGCAAAATATCCCATGCCTCTTTGGTAGTTTCACAATGAGAGATATACCTGAATACACTGAGAGTTACACCAGGAAAAATCAAGTTTATGGCTGTTGAGTTGGCACTTGATTTTCTGTCTTCATCAGCAGACCATCTGTCTTCAGGTATGAAAACCAGTTCTCCTTCACTATCAATGGCAGTTGGAGCCTCCCATCCATACATCACAGTTTTCCATGCATGTTCATTCTGCTGTTTGATGAAGGACCTCATTCTGATTTTCCATACTCCATAGTTTACTCCTCCTTCAAGCAATGGAGGTTTGTTGAAAGCGTTTCCTTCCCTCATTAAGTCCATCTTTACTAGAACACAGGATCCACACTAAGTAAGATCTAGTGTGAAGCTCTGATACCAATTGAAATTCCTATCCGCTGTTCTAGTTGCAGTTTTGCAGTTAGGTTCTAAGTGAGGTAGCAACCACAGTTGGAACCCAGTGTATTAAATGGACAGAACTGTAAAAAGTTAAATGTACTTAAAATAAATCACAAGCACATTTAACAACGGAGTTCACCTAACTAGGCTACGTCTCCGGGGCACTTACCCAGATTATGATATTATAAAAGCTTACAATATAGGACTCAAGTCTTAATGAAAAACTCTCAGATTCCCTCTAGGTTTTTCTGCCTATCTCTATATTGCTCCTACTCTATAACTATCACTTATAAATCAATGGCATCCCACCATTGTTTTCTTTTTGAAGCTCACGTGTATTCTCTCAAGAATGGGTTCTTTATAATTTAGAACACACACCTTTTACAAGCTAAAGTTACTAAGTATATAAGCAAGTAAAAACAATCTTCTATCTTCAATATCTTTTGATTGCTTTTGACTTTGTTGATTGGCTTCAATCTTTCCAAGTATTACATGACTCTTCAGTGTGGATTGACTCCAATCATCATTGGTTAATACCTGTTTAGTAACAAGCTTGAAAGTAGGAGTTAATCTTTTCCTTTGAAAGGAAACATATAAAGAAGAGATCTTTTAAAGATAATATCTTTTTATAAACATATAAAACATTCAACTCCATATAACAATCAATCTTTAAACGTATCTTTACTGAATATATAAGGATCAAAGATTGAAACAAGTGATAAGGATAATCATAAGAAATAGAGATATATATTAAAAGGAAACATAACCTTATAAACTAATCTGTTTATATCTTTTTAGAAAACATATTTCCTTAACACTTTGATATTCTCAATTTACGCATATTAAACCTTTAAGAACATATGAGAATATATCCTGCATACTGTAGAACAAATAATAATCAATGAAGAGCAGTTATGCAGTTTTACAGAACTAGACAGAGATCTGCTGGACAGCAGGTTTGAACTTAGCTTGCAACTTAGCTTGCAACTGGTACTTGAAACCTAACACTACTGACTTAGTAGGTTGTAACTGAGGTTGCAACTGGTACTTGAAACCTAACACTACTGACTTAGTAGGTTGTAACTGAGGTTGCAACTGGTACTTGAAACCTGTCATTACTGCCTTAGTTCTTAACAATAGTTAGGATTTATTTAGTGAAAACCAATAGACAATAAACAATATTTAGACCAGAAATCTGGTCCTAACACATACCCTCTTCGTCACCTCAACCACATCAGCCTTTGCAGTCTGTCCCTCGCCAACCTCAGTCCGCTCCTCGTCAAGATCGACCCTATCTCGGTAAATATCAAAGATGCAAACAACAAAACATAATGGTTTCTCATAACGAAGACACCGCCACATAGTTGAAAATAGGTCTTTCCCTTTTATCTAAAGCTTCCCTACCACTCACATTTTGGTCATATGCGTTCTTCACTGCCACCTACCTCATAAATGGTCTTCCAACACCCACTCTCCATATGACTTCTCCTTATCATAAATTCTTCGAGTCGCCACTCAACTATTCTAAACTTCGGGCGTTTGGTTGTTTATGTTACCCTTGGGTTCGTCCATACTCTCCTCACAAACTCGCTGCTCGCTCAACACCTTGTGTCTTTCTTGCCTACTCCCTTACCCAGAGTGCCTATCTATGCTATGACTTGAGTAACCATAAGTTATTCATCTCGCTTCATGTCCGATTTTTAGAATCCGAATTCCCTATGTCTAAAGTTGATCTACATCTTGCTCGTCCTGTCGAGTCAACATGCGACACTTGGCTTCCAGAACATGTCCTTCTCCCAACCTCATCCACACCATCCGAAAATAAGTCTACCGACTCTCCGTCAGTTGACTCTAACATACAAGCGGATATGGTAGACCATACCACCTTGCTTCTTACACTTGCCCCCTTACTACCCACTCCAACCTCTGAACCTACACCTCACAACTCGCCTCCCTCTCCCTAAACATTACCCCCTCTACTACCAACCCCAATGGCTGACCCCGCACCTCAGTTTTCGCATGACCCCGTCCATTTATCCCTACCTCCACCCAATTCAGACAATCCATTACCAATACCATCAATCCGCACCTCGCCTATTGCCACCCGTTCCAGAAACAACATCCACAAACCAGTCACCAAACTTAGCCTTTCGACCCAACTAGCCACTGAAATTGAACCCACATGTGTAACTCAGGCCATCAAAGATGGCAAATGGTGAAAGGCAATGTCCGAAGAGTTTGATGCCTTAGTTCGAAATGGCACTTGGGAATTGGTACCTCCCAATGGTGTGCAAAATATTATAGGGTGCAAATGGATTTTTTGTCTTAAGCGTTTACCTGATAGTTCTATTGATAGATATAAGGCTCGTTTAGTTGCAAAGGGGTTTCACCAACGATCAGGAGTGGACTACCATGAGACGTTCAGTCCGGTTGTAAAGCCGACCACATTTCGTCTCATCCTCTCGCTTGCGTCAGCCAAGGTTGGGATCTACGTCAACTCGATGTCAACAATGCCTCTCTTCAAGGCACACTCACTGAAGACGTCTTCTCTTCTCTCAACGAAGATACATTGCCGACTTGCTGGCTAGAACAAAGATGACTGATGCTCGCCCTGTCGCAACTCCGCTTGCCACCTCACCCATCCTTACACTCCATTCTGGTATGATTCTTTCTGACTCAACCGAGTTCCAAAGTCTTCAGTATCTCTCCCTCACTCGTCTAGATATTGCCTATGTGGTCAACAAACTTTCTTAGTACATGCACCGTTCGACCACTGACCACTGGAGTGCCGCTAAACGACTTCTCAGATATCTTTGTGGCACCATTGATTACAGAATCATTCTTCACCATGAGTCACCTCTCACTCTCCACGCCTACTCAGATGCCGACTGGGCAGGTAACAAAGACTATTTCACCTCCACCAGCGCTTACATTGTCTATCTCGGGCAAAACCCGATATCTTGGAGCTCAAAGAAGCAACGAACAGTAGCTCGCTCCTTGACAGAGGCCGAGTACCGTTCAGTCGCTTCGATGGCTGCCGAAGTGCGATGGATTACCTCCCTCATTTGCGAACTCGTATTCACACCCTCTCAACAACCAGTAATCTACTGCGACAACGTGGGTGCAACAAATCTTTGCTTCAATCCGGTCTTCCATTCTCGCATTAAGCATGTAGCTCTTGATTTTCATTTCATCCGTGAACAAGTTCAAGATGGCATCTTAAGAGTCGTTCATGTCTCCTCAACTGATCAACTACCAGATGCACTCACCAAACCACTACCTCGCACACGTTTTCATGACTTGCTGATCAAGATTGGTCTCTCCTCAAGGAGCTCCAACTTGCGGGGGCATATTAGAGAATCAAATCAAGATATTCTGTAAATAGGAACTTATTACCCGATTCTTTGAGATTCAGTTAATATATGTTTTGTAACTAATTGATTTACTTGTAACTCTATATATACTTCTGAACATCAATAAAAAGGTTGTTGGCCCGTGTGCTAACCTTAGAGGGGGGGGGGGGGTGAATAAGCTTTATGGCGATTTTCGCCTAATTAAAAATTCTAAACAACTAACACCCAACTTATGCAAATTCTAAACTTAAGCGTTTAATAAACTTAATGAAATGCTAGAAATCATAAACGCAAGCAAGAATATAAGCAATAATAAAGTTGCGGAAAGTAAAAGTTTAGGGAAAGAAGATGACACCAAGATTTATAGAGGTTCGGCAAACGGCCTACGTCCTCTCCTCGGTACTACCGAGTAATTCACTATAATTCTTCTTTCGGATTTTACAAACCCTATCGAGCTCAATCGACCGATTGGCTTACCCTCTACCCGGGGTTCCTACTCTTGATACAAGTGCAAGAGTACACGTCTACGAGTCTACGAGTCTACGACTCCCCCTCAATTTATGAGTACCCGAATGAAAAACCTAGAGCTTTTAAGCTTCACTTGCTTACAAAGCCTCTACCCGATCACTCGCTCACAAAAATTGAGTTTATAAAATACTCGATACAATTTTTGTTACAAAACGTAACTACACTCACTATTCTAATTGCTTCTTAAAAAGCTAATTGGTGAGTTGTTGATGATGATCGAACTTGAATCTCTTTCTCTTTGATTTTCCTCTTTCTCGAATATATATGCACCAAAATGGTGATATTTAGGGTTTTTAATTGAGAGAGGTTTTAGGATGATTGATAGTATAATTGGTGAGTTTAGAAAGAGAGATTTGGATGGTTATATATGCCAAACAGTCTGTTTTTCTGGGTTATGACCGTTGGCAGTGGTTGAGGGTTTTAACAGCTATTTTCCAGAATAAGCTGAAAAGTTGTTTTCGAAAACTGCAGAAAACGATCGGTCGTTTTCTACAGTCGATCGGTCGTTTTCCAGAAAACGATCGGTCGTTTCTGAAAAAAAGATCGGTCGTTTTTTCGACCTGCTCACTGGAAGAAATCTGTACAAAAACGATCGGTCGTTTTTGTTCAGTCGATCGGTCGACTGTTCTTGTGGCAGTTTTTCCGGTCTTCTTCGAAAGCCCATAACTTCTTCGTTTTAGCTCCGATTCTGGTTCCGCTTGAACCTGTGGCTTCGTTTTTCCGAGCTCTATCTTTCTGGCGTTCTGCAATTTACAAATTCTCTTTTTGGAAAAAAACAAGCATTATATCATCGAAATAGAGAAATCGTAAAATCATTAAAAACATAATCAAAGTTATAATCAAAATCAATTATTGAACCCCATGGTTCAACAAAGGTTATGCCATTATTTATCACTTTACAAAGTCTTATACCTTATTCGTCGAGGGTGTGGCTCGTTAGTTAAGGTGCCATGTCCAAGTTGCCCGAAATTATTTCTTCCAAAAGAGTAGACAAATCCTCGGACATACACTTTCTCTAGCTAACAAAAATTTGAAAATTAGTTTTCCAGACCCCCCGCATTTTTATTTTTAAATAATTTTCTCTTCGGTATTCATTGACTTGAAGAAGGTTCTATTGTTACACATATCATGAGCAGCAACTTCGGCTAATGAGAGAGATCTATCGGGGGGAAAAGTCTGCAGGGTTTTTGAAGAATTTAAAAGTTCCCTGAAAAAGAGCAGTAGATGAACATTAAGTAATAGTGTTTGGTGAAGGTACTTATCAATGGGAAATGTAATAGAACTTTTTTTGTGTCAAGAAAGTTATTAATCCAAGAACGACATTTTCTGTTCTCTGACATTTTCCAATTAAATCCTTGAACTACGAGATAAAATAATATGAGATTTGAAAAAGGTCCGCTTCATCCCGCTCAAAAATTCTAGCATTTCAAGTTACTTAAAAAAAACTCTGGTCTTAAGTTGGTCAATTAAATCTAGTATAACTTATAAGCAACTATATACAAATACGACCTTAAAAGCTGCACTTTAACAAGCTATAAGGACTTGATAGGTTGACAATTTTGAGCAAATAAAAAGTTGCGACAGAAGAAGGCCCCAGAAGGACTTTAAAGCTTATATTGCTGCAACTTTCCGGAAGGAGAAAAAACAATGCCAAGCTTAAGATATAGTTAAAAAATTTAAGGTTAAGAAAAAAAGCTACATATAGCTTCAAGCTTCTAGCATTTTCAGAGTAAATAACATCAATAAAATGCAGTCTAGTAAAAAATCTGAGCTTATAAGCTGCAATCAAACAAGGTTTACGGAAGAGGAAACTTGCCTCTAGTCTTGCAAGATCACATGGATCCAGACCGCCACTAGCGAGTATAATGAGAGCGATTGAGCGATTGTCTAAAAAGGGACACTCACTCAGAGGTGATTTACCAAAGCAGCTTCGAGAGAGTAGTTTATACAATATTATTTTGAATTGGAAGATGTCATCGAACTTGTAACTCAAAAGTAGAAAAAAAAAGATTTCGGATTAGGTGTAAGTGTCTAACTTATGAAGTAAGAGATTCATTTTCACATAAAAAAAAATAATTTGTTGTGACATAATATACTTTAATTATAGCGCTTTCGTTTTTATTGGTTCTCACAGACACGCATAATTTTGATCATCATCGAGAGTCCGAGACACCTACTGTTTAGTGTTTGGACCTTATTTGATGTGTGAAATAGAAAGTAAAGGAATCTACAAAGAATCAACTTATGTGGTAATTTAAAACAATTGTCCTATACATTGTGAGAGCTTGTATTGCTTTTCTATTTTAGTGTTTCATTTACGGCTCGAAAGTAGTTTGGAATTTAATAGCTTATTACCACTTTGTGCCTACCTTCGCCTGATATTGTTATAGTTCTGTAATACGATTGTGCTCGTATCAATAAAATCACAAGGGTGCCGAAGTGTACTGAAATATACTGAACTCACAAGTTTCTGAGTCACATAACCAATATTGCAGTAAATCGACAAAAGAAGGAAATAAAAGTAATAATCTCACGTGAAGGAACATTTCACAATGGATTTCTAAAATGATTTTTTTTAAACTAATTATGGAATCAATTTCTTTCACTGATGAAGATACTTACAATGCCTAATAAAGTCATAACCATTGCTTACATCTGATGCTTCCCAAGTTATTACTTAACACTATCAAAAAGCGAATCTAACATACGATCAGCAAGTAAATTCAAAAAATTATTACGTGAAGTTAAGGACGAAAGAGGGTCATAATAGCTAAACAAGATTAATGTCAACTAGCTCTGGAACCCTCGACTTTTCTTCATTTTCCTGAAGCTTTATGCCCAACTGACCATACGTACCCATGCCAAACGTGTAGAGTTTACCAGATTCAGTAAGCACAAGAGTGTGGTCCTCAGTGTAAGCTGATTTAGTTGGGCTAATTTGTATGACCCGCTCCGTAATTTGTTTAAATGATGTCATTATCTTTGGGGTCAGAAATTTTGTTTCTTGGATCTGAGCAACAAAACACACAGTAGGCTTAATTAAGCTGCAAAAAAAAATGCTTCTCATATGTATACTATCATGATTGTAGTTGAAAATCATGATTTTCATGCAGTTCCTTCTTTTTCCCCCTTTTTTCTAATCAAAACATTGAAATGAAATAGAAGTCTAGATTTTCATGCAATTCCTATTAAACTCGCTTTTTGTAGTAATGAAAACGCTACTTTTGAGTGTTTATGCTTTTATCTTACCCTCTCGAATTTTCTACTGTTTCCCTTGAATGCCGAATCAACTAATTTTTTCTCGTTTGCTCTATCTATAGCATTTGTTGTTTCATAGAATAGTCCGACATTGATTCCTTTTACAAGCTTTGTCAAATTATGCTTTTGTTTGGCTGCAACTGTGACTCTCAAACTTTTTTGCATCTTTGTTTCATTGTTGGTTGGCATTTGATTCAAACTAAAACAGCCTTTTCCTCGGACATTACAATCAAATGAAAATATGTAGTTTTCTGGTAAGTGGTAACAACAAGCACAAGAGAGTAATATTATGAAGCCAGATTGAGGCTCCGATGCAGAAATTTGATGGTCTTAGTGGTCCCTGACATTTTATAATTTCTGCAAGATATGTGGTTACACTTAAGCACATTGTCTGTGTTTTGATCTGAATTCATGACATAACTCTTTACAGAGCCGGTTCTAGCATTAGCCAAATAGCTTAGGCACCAGGCGTAAAAAATAGCGAGATTTTTTCTTTATCAGAAATAGGTCGTTTTTTCCCTAATAACAATTCAATGAGAAACTTTGTAATTTGATGGTCTAAATTGTATCTGTAAAAGACAGTATTTTGTTTTATTATGACATAATATAGATTTCGTAAGCTTTATGTGAATTTTTTTTATGCAAGTTATGAAAATTTTCGATCAAAGTTAGCGCCCAAAAAAATGTATAGAATTAGGTGTAGAAAGGCATTGGACCGGTCCTGACTTTTTAAGAATTCTAGAAAAGGGATAAAAACTCATACCTCCCCATCGACAACATCATGCACATGTCTAAGATTAGACGAATAGTCAGATCCGAACGAGTAAACGTCACCATTATCGGACACAATAAAGGTTGTATAAGACCCAGTAGCAACATCAATGGCTTTTACTTGGCTCAAACCCTCGATAACCTTAGGCAGAATGACGGAATCCTCATTTCCATGTCCTAAACACCCTTCATCACCCCAACCCCACGTGCACACTCGCCCATCTTTAGACACAACCGCACTATGCCATGCACCAGCGGCAATCTTAATTGGGTGGACGTTCAGTGTTTGCAGTTGTTCAATCAATCTCACTTTTGGTTCATGATCAGTTGTACCGTGTCCGAGCTTCCCACCCAGTCCACAACCCATAGAGTACACTGACCTGAGAATGTATCGAAAAAAATTCTTTTGTTTATTTTCTATGGATGGAATAGTTATATTTCTAGCGACAGAATGTGAAAACTTCTGCAGTGGTAAGGGAAAACTGATTGACAGTTGAACTTAAAACTTCTGAATGGTTTTTTAAAGTATCGGGAGTGAAGTTTAAATGTTTAGAGATTTTAATCAAAATACATATGAAAAAAATTATTTTTCTTCATTCTTTCGGTAGTACCTTCATTCTGCAACAAAACAACACCATTTGTAAAAGAAACCTAAAACAAAAATAATTAAGTACAAAACTTACAAACCACTAGGTTGAAAAGCCAAAGCGAGAAGATAACAATGTCCTGCCGAAATTTGAACAACAGGTATATTCTCTAAAGCACCATCTAGAAGATGGGCTTCTAAATCGTCAAGATCCGTTTGGTGGCCGAGTTTGTTTTGCTTTCCCCAATAGAGAGTATAGACCTTCCCCTCTCTTGACAAAGCCGCGATAAAGTAATGTCCAATTGCGATTTGAACAACAAATATGTTCTTTAGAGGCTCTATAAATTGAGGAACGTTCGCGAGTTTATCTGCCATATTGGTACCATTTGTATGATCGCCAAATGAGAGGGTTCCAAAAGTATAAACATCCCCACAGTCGCTAACCAGCATTGTCTTGCCATAGATAGACACCGCCTGAACGACTCGAGTACCCTCGAGAGAACTATATCACAAAAAGTTAATTTATTACTATCAGTTGTATGCATTATGCTATCAACTTTTAACAATTATTACAAGTTTACAACATACTATCAAGATTTATGATTTAGACAACTTAACACAAAAGGTTGAATGATGAGTTGGGATAGTTCGTTGAAATGTTTTACTATCAAGCTGTTGAATAGACTTTTGGTTTTGGTTGTGGCTCCGGTGTTCGATAATGGATGTGTGATGGTGGTCATGGGACGAGACATTGGAGAGAGGAGGGAATGCAGATCGACTAACGTGTTAGCGAGGGAAATTTCATAACCAATTTAGATAACCAATTTCATAACCAAAGTAGTATTGTAGTACCAATTATTCTTTGACCTGATATATTTGATGGTAGATAATCATTTGCCACTTTCAGAAAGTGAAAATTCTATCACTGAAAAGACCAGCTTTTCGACTGATCATCCAAACGAATACTAGCTTATAAGAAAAAAGTTTCCTTTTTTGGGTATGTTAAGCTAAAAGAAAACTTATAATAAACCAATAGAGCTTCAACCAAAGACAGCATGAATTACTGAATATCAAGTAACAGATATTGCAATCAGATGATGAAGTAATTAGTTGTATTGACCTAATGGTGTGATTATAAACGTTGTACCTCAAATCATTAGGCCGGAAATAAAAATGCATCCAACATTCAGCCTAAATGAACCATGCCATTATGCTAACGAATTATATAATATTTGGTAAGAATGTAAACTAAATAAATTCCAAAAAACACATGTATCACCTTATTTGTAGAGGGCGTGCCTCGTTAGTGAAGGTGCCATGTCCAAGTTGCCCATAATTATTTCTTCCGAAAGAGTAGACAAATCCTTGGGAACTCACAACGACACTGTGTCCACATCCTGCGGATACTTGTGATTTCTCTCTCCTTGGACATGCTTTTTCACAAGCTAACAAAAATTTCAAAACTAGTTTCCAAGATCCCCCGCATTTTTGCTTTAAAACATTTTTCTCTTTGGTATTCATTGACATGAAGAAGGTTCTATTGTTACACATATCGAGAGCAGCAACTTCGGGCAATGATAGCGATATATCGGGGGGAAACTCTGCAGGGTTTTTGAAGAATTTAGATGTTTCCTGAAAAAGAGCAGTAAAATGAATATAAAAATCGAGTACACTGTGTTTGGTGGAAGGATTTATCAATCGGATATATAACAGAAAAGAAAATTTCGTCACGAAAGTTATGAATCCAATAACGACATTTTCTTTTCTCTCATGTTTTCCACTTAAATTCTTGAACTAAACGAGGTAAAATATTATGAGACTTAAAAAGTTCGCTCCGTATCGCTCAGAATTTCTAGCATTTCGAATTAGATTTAAAAAAAAAAAAACTATCTATCCTGAGTTGGTCATTCAGATAAAGTACAACTTATAAGTAATTATACACAAATACGTGCTTAAAAGCTGAAGTCAGACAACCTAAAAAGGACTTGCCAGGTTGACAATTTTGAGCAAATAAAAAGTTGTAACAGAAGAAGGCCCGAGAAGGACTTTAAAGCTTATAGCGCTGCAACTTTTCAGAAGGGAAAACAAATATAATCCTAAGCCTAAGATATACAAGTTGCAAAATTGAAAATGATAAGTTGGAATCCATGAGGTTAAGAAAAAAGCTATGTTCATCTAGCTTAAAGTTTCTAACATTTTCATGGCAAAAAACATCAATAAAATGTAGTCCAGCTTTCTAGTAAAATATATTAAGCTGTAATCAAACAGATTACAGAAGAGGAAACTTGCCTCTAGTCTTGCAAGATCACTTGGATCCAGACCACCACTAGTGAGTATAATGAGAGCAATTGTGGGATTGTCTGATAAGTGACACTCACTCAGAGGTGAATTGCCATGGCAGGTTTGAGAGAGCAGTTTAAATGTTTCTACCATTGGATCAATAATGGGATTAGCTAATTGGCTTTCGAGCAAGCTAATGAGATCATGTGTTTTTGTCACTGTCTTTGATCCGTCTATTTGGCACTTCTAAATCATGTGCTCCCCAGGTTAAGCACACGAAACTGTCGACATGAAACGTAAAAAAGTAAGCACATTGAGCAAGTATCGGTTAGTATTCCACACTATCGCATAAGAACTAATAGTAAAAACACATTTTATTAAAACCCAGATCATTTGCTTAAATTCATGACGAAACATGGGACTAGGTATAAGTTCTAGCAGCTAATAGTGCAGTTAATCTTTAAAAAGTAAATGTTTGAAGAGAAATTAGTATACAGATTGTCAGAAAAGGAAACAACTATATACACCTTAGAGGTCAACATAATTTAGTTTCACACAATCAATAACTATTTAGTACCATTGTACTAAAAATCAAAATCAGTGTTTTTAAGAACTAGGATCGTGGCTCATATGTTTAAACCAACTAGCTAGAAACTCAGTTCATTCACTTGTCCAAAGAAAAAAGACTTCTTTTCCTTCAACTTAAACTTCAAATTTGTAGAGATCATTTATTTTAATAGCCAACCATAGAATAGACAATACCTTATTATCGGAAAAAAAACATTCAGCTAAATATGTGCAACCAAACAAACCTTAAATTTTATTTTATTTTTTTGTAATCAACAAGCCTTAAATCTAACACAAACAGGAACTTCTAAGCTTTTACGTACAAACAGATTATGCAGGAAAATCTCATAAAACTTGTAAGATATGTTTTGTGATTAAGGGACTGAGAATCACAAACAAAATAAAACTGTTAAGAAAATAACGAGATAACTAAATATTCAGCATGCAAAAATTATGGATTATACGACTAAGATGACTAAACAGTGGGTCACTTTCATACTAAATAGTATGAATTTCACTAAGACCAAACAGTGAACAAAATCAGCAAAAAAATAATAAAGTTACACACAAATGATGATCACAACTAAAAAGTAATAGGTTTGTTATAAAATAAAATGGTTACGTGACATAGACTCTTGGTTAGAATTTATCAAGACCTCACAAGAACAGAAATTGTATATTTTGATCAGAGGATGGAAAATATATAAAGGTGAGGGATTTTGTTTTGTTGTTAGGCTGATTTAAAAAATCCCTGAAAAACTGGAGATAAGATATATATGTATAGATCATATTGTGAGTTTTGTTAAAGAGTGATGTTGGACTTAGATATGCATGCATAGATTTCTAAAGATACTAATTACTATACACTACAAACTCTACCTTTTATTTGGATAACAAATTAACAATGGATTAGTCCCTCCAACTTCTTTATATAATTGTTAATTTTCATCTGTGAACTTTTTAATATCTTCAGTGTAACTTTTCAAATTTTGACATAGGAAAACGCCTAATACACTAAACTCTTTTCCCGAAACTTGATACACCGGAGTTGGTAATAATTCTTTTATCGCATTTTCATCTGACTAAATGCAGTTAAAAATTGCAAAACATTATGGTGCAGCAGTGCAGCAGATTCTTAAGGAAGAGTTCGATCTTCATATCACCACTGGCACTCTTTCATCATTAACGGGTCACTTAAACAAAGACTAAAAATACCTACAGTTTACGTAGCGTTCTTTCCACTAATTTGAACCTTGTGAAATATAAGTAAAAAAACTGAAACATGTATTTATCCATGATTCTGTGCTTGTAATTCACATTCAGTCGTCATTCTTACACCTAAAAGCGATTGATACAAATTTCTAATACTGAGAAGATATAACATGAAAATGTATAGTATTTTTTTTTTAATCCTAAATATCAAAAGTTATTTAACATCTACATATATCTTAACGAAAAAAAGACTACAGACAAATTATCCTACAATCTCATTTCGGTCCCCATTCAACTTCGTAAATAGCACAGAACAGTGTGGAATAGAGCAGATACGTTTCTCTTATCAGGGACCTACAAGGTGAAAACGAAATCGCCTTTGGTATAGGATAATCTTTAATATTCATTCTTGACTATGTAAAAGAGATGTGATTCAAATTCCATTTCAGTTGCTGCTATCTTTATCTTTAGAGTCTCCCATATGTGTCGTCCTTACTGCTTCTTCCTGGAAAATTAGGATATAAACAAGGTTAGCTGATTGCCTAATTGAGACTGGAAAAAATATCATATTTTCAGTTAAAACGAACTATAACAAAACAGTTTTTAGGTCGGCCGACCAAAATCATAAGCAAAGAGACAAATAACAAAAACTTATTGAGGAAAGAAGGGAACAAAAACCCCCGAAAGTCATTTCACTTATAAACTTGATTCATGGGATCTAGGAGTCTTAGGACTTCTGTCTAAAAACTAGATAGTATATTAATAAAACGACCTAATTTTTGTCTAAGACAACTAAATTGAGGGTACTTCAGTTCTGCTCCAATGAAGGTCCGATAGTTTCATATAAAGGCAAAACCTCTTCCTTTGTCGATATTATATTATTATGCATGTAGATACATGTTCTGTACCACAAAGTCTTGAC
This sequence comes from Primula vulgaris, assembly GCA_963920805.1. Taxonomy (NCBI): domain Eukaryota; kingdom Viridiplantae; phylum Streptophyta; class Magnoliopsida; order Ericales; family Primulaceae; genus Primula; species Primula vulgaris. The sequence continues at coordinate 27,950,212 of OY987215.1, read as the reverse complement.
AAGTGATGTGGTATAGGCAAAGGTCACTGTTATATTATCCTCTTTAACATTTTGCTGAAGATTCTTACACAGCTACTTAGTAGGCGTGGTGATTTCTCTGTAAGGCCTTGCAAAATTTTAAAGAAAGAGACTTGAAAGCTTCTCTTGGAAAAGATGACCTCGATGAATTTTTAATACAAATATTTGCCAAGCAGATTCTAGTTTTCACAAAACTGCCTTAACATACGAATTTAGAACAAATTTCAAGATTCATATTGAAAATTTACCTTCTGCCTCTCATGAAGATTATTTTCCTCCGGATCGTTCTTATCTTCCTCGTACCCCATGTTAGAGAGGTTACCATTAACGCCATTAGTATTAGAACTGTATAGATTGCTATTAGCGCTCCCATTTTTCAAACTACTTGACTCTACTACAGCTTCACTACTGTTAGCAGTTGAGGCATCAGCAGCCACTCCACCAGCTCTTCTCTTTTCTTCCTCTATCTGCTGTTTTTTCCTAGCCTCTTGCTCCTTTAATAGCTTAAATCTGATAAAAACAAAATGAACATCAAAAGTCACTTTAATAATACACGCTTGAAAGTTTGGTGTGCTTTCTCTAGAAAAAGTAAGAAAATAGCAAAAACTACAATTAGAAGATTATTTAACAATCAGTCATGATGGTGTGATCCTTTTTCCACTTCAGCCGAAAGAAAGATTAGCCTCATGATTTATTTGTACACAAATCTAGTAAATTGTATCTAAATGAAATTCCCCAAGTACTCGCAAAAGCTGCTTTTGTATTGCCTACTATAATAAATGTGTTTGGCTAATGTACTTCAAAAGCTGCTTTGACATGCAAGAACTAAATATTGTTCTCACGTAATTTAAAATCCCCGAACAAAAAAAAAAAAAAAAGGAAACAACAACGAGAAGCAATTATTTCTCTTAGTCCAGAAATGAGAAATAATGTTATTCGTAATCACCTATCGCCAGGACGAGGCCCACTTGAAACTGGCTTCTCCACAGTAGGCTCTCTTCTTGTGGCAATAGAATCAACTTTTGGTTTCCTAATTTCTGACAGCTCCTCCTGAAATAGATTGCCACTTAATTTATTAACTGGATTTTTTGCACCACCCAGTTTTTGAAGCCATACTTGCTGTCCCGTGCTCAATATGTTGTTTGTTAACCTACACAGATTTGCATTTGTAAGTTTGAAAGAAAATACATAGAAGAGCAAAGTAGACATGATTATTTTGTCATAAGACTCATCACAGCCAAAAAATAACTACTGTGTACTTACCAGTAAAGGCTTAGACCAGATGGGACCGAAAGAGCAAAGTAGCCGATCATTAAAGGCAGAAACTTCGTTATGATTTGTGAGCTTTTCATGTTCGGGTCATTAGCCTAAAAAATATGAAGCAAATGAATAACAAAGGCAGAAAGAATGAAAAAAATATAGTGTTGATATTAATTTTTTACTAGAAAGCACCTATGGCAAGCACTACCCCAGCAGGCTACAACACACAGTGACACATAATTTTTTTTCCTTTTTATATGCATGTAACACCAGTCCTGAAGTATTAACCTGGGATGACTGCATGATTTGGACAGATACATATTGCGATACAACGAGCAGCACAGGTAATACAAGATATGCAAAGGTCGCTGGCCACCCAAGTGGAGGTTGACCATCCTACAAAATAATTTGATGAAACCATAGGTAAATAAAAAATTCACAAGTCGAGAAAATGAGGGCAGTGGTGTACAAATAGACAATTCTATACAAATGTAAGTATTTTGAAATAAAGTATTATTTATAATGATAGTACTTTTTTTTCTTGATAAGCCAAAATGAAAGTACTTACTATGAAAGGGAAAAGCCAAGAGATGCCACTGCCGCTTTGACGAGCTGCAACAGTAGTTGGACCAGCTAGGGAGGGTATCCAAAAGAAACCTTCGGTAAGAAGTCCCTATATTCAACATATCTTAATTTAGTAGAGAATTGCTTAATGTAGAAATAAATCATAGCAGTAGCTGTAAGGGTAACATTGAGTATATATATTTTATCTTTGTTTCTTTGTTTAGCATTTTACCTCATCAGCGACGTTAGATAGGGCTCTGTAGAGCCCAATCCAAACAGGTATTGTGAATAGAGTAGGCAAGCACCCTGGCAGAAACAATGACAAACGTTGTAAGAATATAAAGTACAAGGAGAAATGGTAAACATATGATAAACATAACGTTTTCTTGGGTCCTTAAATAACATAATCTTCAGAATAATACACCACAATAAAGACATCCTAGAGTATCTAATGATCAAATTGTAAAAAAACGGTATAAACTTAAGGGTAAACACATACCAGCCAATGGATTTATTCCAGCTAGTTTATATAACCGAGCAGTTTCAAGCTGCAATTTCTCCTGCAATCATAAGCAGTTTGAGACATGAATAGTGACAATATAAGAGCTATTCTACAATTTACTGCTGCTACCGAGTCTTCATAAAGTATGAGAGAGAGAGGACAGAATGTAAGGTAACCTGATCTCCTGCGTACCGTTTCTGAATAGCTTTAATTTGAGGTTGAAGAGATTTCATTGCCATTGCAGATTCTACCTGCACATAAATTTCAACGGCATTATATATAAAAAGTAAAAGGAGGATAAGGACTACAGAAAAAAAAAATGGATTGAAGAACAAACCTGCTTCCTTGTTAAAGGAAAGGTGGCAGCTTTGACAAGAACAGTAAGCATGATAATTGCAAAACCATAGGAATATGGAACGTGTACAGTAGATAGCCCATCCTTTAGAATCTGAAAGATGAAAAGAGAAGAGAATTGAAACAAAAGATATGAAAAGGCTAATCCGGAGTTCTAAATGGCTAGACTAGGCGATTAACCAAGTCAATAGTGCACACAAGTCAATTTAGATCAAACATAAGCACACAGACTGTATTTGAACCTACAGAGGTGAAGCGAAGCCCTAAAATTGAACAAGGCTAAAAGTAATTGTCAACCAGATGAAAACTACTATAATTAAAATGAATCGGTGGATCGAGCAGGTAAAGAAATCAATGTATTTTAAGATACTATGGTTAAACAACAACAGCTCTATAACAAGAACACTGAAATCGAAAGAACTAGATTGGAGTGACGTTACTCAAAGAAACTGACAGCCCGAATTAAAGATCGATAATTTACAAGTTCTACTCATACTTGAACAACGACAGACACTTTTATGTGATTGCATCCATTTCATTACAAAGAAGTCATACGGCAACATTTAATAATGCCATAAGTATCAGCTATGTGGAAATGGAGACCAAGTCACAGTTCTCAAACATTTCATGAGATTAAGCTTCTTACTGAATCAAACTCGATACCAAAAACTAACAAGTTAGGTATCTAGTTCGAAAACATAAACAAATTGTTGAAAAAAATGAACTACTAAGTGTTTGTCTTGCAACAGCTTTTAAGCAAGCTGTCGCTTACAAATACACACCTTGTGTACGTAAGCCTAGGATCTACAACCAACCGAGTCCACAATCAAGCTCAATATTTAACCCTATAAAATATTCATATATATACATACTAGCAACAAATTGGCTGAATGTTCACTTTGGCAAAAATTGAGAGGATTAAAAACACTTTTTCAGCTATAATGATTTTAGGGGAGGAAATCAAACATTGGTCCATCATTATGACCTACAATGCGCGAGAACAACCCCGCCCCCTCCCGCGCGGAAAACCAATCCCCATTCTTCTCGAAACCACCGCTCGTCACGCCTTCACCGCCACCCGACACCGCAACGTCAGCAAGGGTGTAAAACAAGCGCCTCGGCCCTATCGCAATGGTCTTCAAAAGGGAGCTGATTAGGCCCTGATTTTCGCACCAAGATAGAGCTTCTTTCAAAGGGTTTGTTAGTATAGAGGTTTAAAAAGTGGGTTTTGTTGGGTTTTGGGTTTAGAGGTCCTGTGGAAGACTGGGTTTGGTGTGATTGTGAGGAAAGTTGTCATTTTTATTTATGGGTTTTTTGGTTATGGGGTTTTGGAAAGTTAGTGTTTTGTGTTGCAAGATTATACCTTTTTTTGTTTATCAAATAGGAAACAGATACAGCACTACTAATAATCAATAGACAATAACTACAGTGCTAAAAAACTCAACTTTTCAACTAACCAAGCAAATCAAGATCAACTTACAAGCAAAACTAAGCTAGAACCATAGAAATAATACACAAACACATACTATTAATCAACACTACAAATTACCAAAAAAGTAAAAAAATCAATACCTATTACCTAGGTACTAAAAACCTCAACTTTTCAACAAGCCAAGCATATGAAGTACAACTAATAAGCAACACTAAGCTAGAATCAAATAAACAATCCATAACTACATACTCTACTAATCAACAATACAAATTACCAAAAAAAGTTTAAAAAAACATAGAATTATTGAAATGACCTTAAGGACAGTTTCCATGTAATAAGTAATCCCCGAAAACCAGTTTCCATTCTTCTCACCATTTCCATTCTTCTCGGTGACACCGCTCGACACCGCCACATCAGCAAGGGTGTAGAACAGCCCCTCGGACCTATCGTAAAGGTCTTCGAAAGGGAGCTCATTTAGAACTGATTTTGGCACCAAGATAGACCTTCTTTCAAAGGGTTTGTTAGTATAGAGGTTTAAAAAGTGGGTTTTGTTGGGTTTTGGGTTTAGAGGTCCTGTGGAAGACTGGGTTTGGTGTGATTGTGAGGAAAGTTGTCATTTTTATTTATGGGTTTTTTGGTTATGGGGTTTTGGAAAGTTAGTGTTTTGTGTTGCAAGATTATACCTTTTTTTGTTTATCAAATAGGAAACAGATACAGCACTACTAATAATCAATAGACAATAACTACAGTGCTAAAAAACTCAACTTTTCAACTAACCAAGCAAATCAAGATCAACTTACAAGCAAAACTAAGCTAGAACCATAGAAATAATACACAAACACATACTATTAATCAACACTACAAATTACCAAAAAAGTAAAAAAATCAATACCTATTACCTAGGTACTAAAAACCTCAACTTTTCAACAAGCCAAGCATATGAAGTACAACTAATAAGCAACACTAAGCTAGAATCAAATAAACAATCCATAACTACATACTCTACTAATCAACAATACAAATTACCAAAAAAAGTTTAAAAAAACATAGAATTATTGAAATGACCTTAAGGACAGTTTCCATGTAATAAGTAATCCCCGAAAACCAGTTTCCATTCTTCTCGGTGACACCGCTCGACACCGCCACATCAGCAAGGGTGTAGAACAGCCCCTCGGACCTATCGTAAAGGTCTTCGAAAGGGAGCTCATTTAGAACTGATTTTGGCACCAAGATAGACCTTCTTTCAAAGGGTTTGTTAGTATAGAGGTTTAAAAAGTGGTTTTGTTGGGTTTTGGGTTTAGATGTCTGTGGAAGACTGGGTTTGGTGTGATTGTCAGGAAAGTTGACATTTTTATTTATGGGTTTTTGGGAAAATGGTGTTTTGTGTTGCAAGATTGCACCTTCTTTTTTATCAAAAACTTGAAGGAAAATGGAATTTATAGTACTAAAAACCTCAACTTTTCAACCAACCAAGCAAATGAAATCCAACTAAGCTAGAAATCAAATAAATAATCCACAAATACATACTACTCCTATTAATCAATAATGCAATTACAAAAAAAGTTTCAAAAATATATATAAATCAGGACAATCACAGTGTAAAGGGTATAGTACAACTATTAATCAATAACAACAGTACTAAAACCTCAACTTTTCAACTAACCAAGCAAATGAATCAATTAAACAATCGACAACTACATACTACTAATCAATAATTATACCAAAGTGGTTAAAACACAAAAACATTGAAATGACCTTAAGAACAGTTTCCATGTAATAAGTAATCCCCGGAAACCAATCCCCATTCGTCTCGACAACGCTCCCCACGCCTTCCGTCCCGCCGGACACCGCCACGCAGCAAGGGTGTAAAACAGCCCCTCGGCCCTATCGAAAAGGTCTTCGAAAGGGAGCTGAATTAGCCCTGATTTTGGCACCAAAACTGAGTTTCTTTAAAAGGGTTTGTTGTTGTAATAAGAGAGATTCAAGAAGTGGGTTTTGTTGGGTTTAGAGGTCTGTGGAAAACTGGCTTTAGTGTAATTGTCAGAAAAGTTGACATCTTTATGTATGGGTTTTTGTAAAATTGGTGTTTTGTGTTGCAAGTACCTTTTTCTTTACCAAAAAAGTAAAAAAAGTAAAAATCAATACCTTTAGTACTAAAAACCTCAACTTTTAAACTTAACCAAACAAATGAAGTACACCTAAGCTAGAAATCAAATAAATAATCCACAAATATGTACTACTCCTGTTAATCAACATACCAATTACCAAATCAAAAAAAGTAAAAATCAATACCTATAATACTAAAAACCTCAACTTTTCAACTAGCCAAGCAAATGAAGTACAACTTATAAGCAAAACTATGCTAGAATCAAATAAGCAAAACTATGCTAGAATCAAATAAATAATCCACAAGCACATACTACCAATCAACAATACAAATTACCAAAAAAAGTTAAATAAAACATGGAAATCACCTTAAGAACAGTTACCATGTAATTAAATGAAGTAACCAGGCAAATGAAGTACAACTAATAAGCAAAAATAAGCTGGAATCAAATAAATAATCCACAAACACATTCTATTAATCAACAATACAAATTACCAAAAAAATTAAAAAAGAAAACATAGAATTATTGAAATGACCTTCAGGACAGTTTCCATGTAATAAGTAATCCTTGAAAACCAATCCTCTTTCTTCTCAACACCGCTCGCTACGCCCTCACCGCTCGACACCGCCACGTCAGCGAGGGTGTAAAACAGCCCCTCGGCTCTATCGAAAAGGCTTTTAATCACAAATTCAGTTTTCTTCAAAAGGGAGCTGATTTTGGTACAAAAACTGAGTTTCTGTTTTCAAAGGGTTTGTTGTTGGTGTAAAAGGGGAGATTTAAGAAGTGGGTTTTGTTTGGGTTTAGAGGTCTGTGGAACACTGGGTTTGGTGTGATTGAGAGAAAAGTCGTCATTTTTATTTATGGGTTTTTGGAAAATTGGTGTTTTGGGTTGAAACATTGTACCTTTTCAACTAACCAAGCAAATTAAGTACAACTCATTAGCAAAACTAAGCTAGAATCAAGTAAATAATCCACAAACACATACACTATTAATCAACAATACAAATTACCTAAAACTAAAAAAACTACATATCATACTAAAAACCTGAACTTTTCAACTAGCCAAGCAAATGAAGTACACCTTATAACCAAAACTAATCAACAATACAAATTACCAAAAAAGTACAAAAAAGTTCAAAATTTTAAAAATGACCTTAAGAACAGTTTCCATGTAATAATCCTCTTTCTTCTCGACACCGCTCGCCACACCTTCCGTCCCGCCTGACACCGCCACATCAGCAAGCATATAAAACAGCCCCTCGGCTCGATCAAAAAGGCTTTTAATCACAAACTCAGCATCTTCAAAAGGGAGCTGATTTAGCCCTGATTTTGGTACTAAAACTGAGTTTCTTTTTTTAAAGGGTTTGTTGTTGGTGTAATAAGAGAGATTTAAGAAGTGGGTTTTGTTGGGTTTTAGGATTAGAGGGCTACTAATAACCAAAAAAGTAAAAATCAATACATATAGTAGTACTAAAAACCTAAATTTTACAACTAGCCAAGTAAATGAAGAATAACTTATAAGCAAAACTAAGCTAGAATCAAGTAACTAATCCACAAACACATTCAAATGACCAGAAAAAAAAGAACAAAAGAAATGACCAAAAACACTATTTAAACAAGAAATGACACAAAAAAATGAAAAAACTAGAAATAACCTTAAGAACAGTTTCCATGTAATAAGTAATTCCCGAAAACCAGTCGCCATTTTGCTTGACACCGCTCGTCACGCCTTCCGTCACGCCTTCACTGCCGCCCGACACCGCCACATCAGCGAGGGTGTAAAACAGCCCCTCGGCTCTATCGAAAAGGCTTTTAATCACAAATTCAGTTTCTTCAAAAGGGAGCTGATTTAGCCCTGATTTTGGTATTAAGACAGAGTTTTTTCTATAAAAGGGTTTGTTATTGGTGTAATAAGAGGGATTTAAGAAATGGGTTTTGTTGGGTTTTGGGTTTAGAGATCTGTGGAACACTGGGTTTGGTGTGATTGTGAGGAAATATGTCATTTTTATTTATGGTTTCTGTTAAATTTGGTTTATGGAAAAATGATGTTTTTGTACCTTATATTTTTTATCAAAAACCTGGAAAGGAAATGGAATCTTGGAGAGAGAGATACTAGTAGATTGTATGTATATTTCATTCATTCATCAAGAGGGTATATTGTATATACCTTAATTACTTTTCTCATTTTTTCCTTATTTTTTATATAAAAATGTACAATAATTATTGTAAAACTCATTTACCACTATAAACTCTATTTATTTCTTGTTTTCCGTTTCGTTTTCCGTCAATCCTGTCATGATTAAATCTTTAAAAGAAATCCTGTTTTCTACATTTCATGTTTCAATTTCCGCTTTCGTTTCTATACTTCACAACTATGGACTATACTATGTACGTGGTAGGGGTATAAAATAATCAAACCGTTTGTAAAAAGTTCGTGTTCCGTTTGGCTAAGCGTTTTGTTCACTCTCGTTCATTTACTGACCGATAAATATTGTAGTATCCATTATTAATCGAAACGACAAATCATAAATACACATGTCACATTAATTGTATTTGTATTACTGTTAAGAGAATAAAATTTTCTTATGATCACAAGGACTTTTAATATATTTTTAACAATTTTTACCCAATCCGTACAGATTGGGACGGGTTGAATGTGAAAAAAAAAAAGCAATCAGCCCCAATACGCTATATTTACAGGTTGGGTTAGGGCTGATGTTTTCAAATCGCGGGTTGATCCACCTCAACCCGTTTCAACCCGTAATATATATATATATATATATATAATTATAAATATGTATATTTATATATAAATTGTGTGTATTTGAAGATACTAACCTTCCATTATTATTATATTTTACTTTTAATATTTGTTCGCGAATGTTCTAAGCATATTTTGATTGATTTTAATTTATATTTCTCTTGTTCAATTCATTTTAAAATTTAGATTAATTATGGAAACTATGAAAAATAAAGTACGAAAAATGAAATTTTAAGTTAATTATACGGAATATGCAATTTATTTTGCAGATTGAATTACAGTTTTAATTATAACGGATTGAATTGACTTGAGATTTAAATTTTATAAATTCGTAGCAACAATTCGCATTGCGATTTATTTTTGGGAGTTGGGTAAATATTTAGGTCATCTTAGTCCTATGTTTATTCTAAATTTGTTTCGAGTCTTTTTTTGACTTTTGAGTTATTGTACTATCGATGACATAAGGTTGAAAATGCTCTGTCTTTCTCCAAATCAAAAGATAAAAACTTCAAAAATTTCCCACAAATTTTACAAAATTTCCCATGAAAAAAAATATATTCACAAAGTTCTCCACACAGGTTTCTCTCTCTCTCTCATTTATAAATGAGTTTTATTTAAGCAGTGATAAAGAGTGCTAAAGCATGAAAAAGAGGGAATACTCATAAAACCTTTAAAAAATAAAATATATCCCATTATGGTCCTAGATGAAGTTTTTTATGAAAATCCACATAGATTATTATTAAACCTTTTATTGTTTTTCCCTTTTGCCTTGATTTTAGCATTGAGCTTCAATATTTTTTTTAGCTTCTTTTGCTTTCAGTCCAAATTTGGAGTTAACTCTATAATTTTGTTATCAGGAAAGGTTTTATTTATTTATTACTTGTTATCCTTGTTATTGTAAGAAATTGAGTTTGGATGATTTTTCTGGGGTTTGTTAGGTATCTGAGAGCTTAATTGTTGTTGTTGTTGTTGTACGTAATTTAATCGTTTGTGTTTATTGAGCCAAATTTATTATGTTGAAAAAATAAGAATGTTATTAGTAACTGTGATAACGAGTGGCGTGCAATTTGGATTATCATGTGTTCATTTGTATGATTCTGTCGACCTGTCTATAGACAAGTCTGGCGTAAACGAACTCCATTTTTTAGTTGGCAACCGCTTAATGTGTTCGTTTCAGAGGCAAAATGAACACAAAAAACTATGGTGATCCGGATAAACGTACATTTTAACAAAAACGCAACTTTAGATTATTCACGAATTATGTTGGGTTCGTAAGCCACGACCCTATGCAGTATCTCTGTTAAGTGTACCTCCAAACTATCGTAGTTGCGTACCTCCCAAAACAACCTCAATGGAAGTAACCCTATGTGTCTTGACTGTTTTTTGTATATAGCATGAGTATCAATTTATCTTTTGTTAAATAAAATGTGTTCCTGCAAACTTGTTTAAACTTGATTTAGTGTAAGTGTGAGGGCTTACCTACATGTATGTTCACTTTATCTCAGGCCCTTCCTATTGACAAGGAGTATCCTGAAACATTTGTAACAAAGTTACTTGACCGAAAATGGACATTACCAAAGCCAGACACAAAGATTAACCAGATACTAATCTCTAGGACTCAAAAAGAATATGAAGGTGTATCCCTTGGAAATGTTTGGTTCTCAAACAGCACCGATCCACTTTTGGGTGACAAAATGAGCAACTCAGGACCATCCTTTTATGTAGCGCGAGATGATTTGTTGCATCCGCTGGTTAACGGTAACAAGGCAAGGAAACTTGACGGGCTTTTTCCGTTGGTCGAAGATTATTCAGGGACTGATCTGGTGCGTGATTAATTTTTGTTTATAAGCGTGACAGATACAACTTCAGCATTTTTTTCTTTCTTTTTGTGTGTACAAAACGAGGTAAAAGGTACCGATAGAGCTGTAATTATTGAAAAACAAACTTTATAAAGATTATAGAGTAGTAAAGTCGATTAAACCATATTGTCATGGCCAATTAATTTTCTCGAGTCGTCTAGATAAAGTAGTCTTTCTTATATAAAGTTTCTTTTAAGAGATAGTTAGATATGTGATGTCCGAATGGGATAAAATTGAAATGTTGTTTCTTACGCTCTAATAGAGAATAAAGGAACCAATTTAGGCTATGACGTCAAATAACTACTTCTTAGTTATTGCTTTTTCCTTACGTCTAAAAATACCAGCAACCGAAGAATGGAATGAAAAATTACTTTTATCCGCCCCTTACATTCCATTTGCACGTACTTTACTAGACTTGACTCCTTATTCCCATTTCCTATAATTTTGTGGCACTCTATTTATTTAAAAGAACTGAGTAGTATTAATTTCAGACATATTTAGGTTACGTGTGGAGGTTGCCAAAGTGCGCACACAGCAGCAGTTGGTAGGTAACTCGTTCTAACCAAAAATAGTTATTTTCAATTGCTCAATAAAGTTTATTTTCTTTATTTATGTTGGGTTGTTTGTGTCGCAGCTGTTTCATGTGCAGAGAGGAACTTGAGAGCTCATTTGCTTCTAAGAGGAGAACAACCTCAAATTTCAACGGGGTACAATCTGGTTTCTATGCTATTTGGAAATGTTACTTATGTACCTAGATCTGCATATGCAAAGAGAACGGAGATGCTTAGAAGACATGCTGATTTGGTAGCGGGTGATTATGGTTCTGTTGTGTGGTTAAATGACATTTTAGAGGCGTCTTTGTCGAATCAAACATATGTTAATTTAGGCGAAACTCGTAGCTATGAACATGGATCGAAAAGGGTGGTTGTTGTCAATGAAGGGGCTGGAGATGTTGTAGCTTTACTCGGTATGGTTAATGTGCGTTAGACCTTTTTTTTGCAGTATTTGGTCTCTTCGTTGAGGCCGTTGCTTCTTTTTCAGGGATAATTTAATTTCCGTACGCTAAATTGTGAACCAAACTCATCTAAAGTGTGAACTAAACTCAGCTTAGTATCATCGACTATTGATTCTGTGTCTTTAGGTGCACCTAACTACACCTATTGGTTGGTTTTTTGTACCACCGTCACTTTTGCACCAAGTTGCGTAGTTTTCAAATATGTATCCTGAGTTAACAAGCTATTTCAATCCCTGGGGAGATTTATGCGGGCTTTTTTTTATAAAAAATAGGCTGTGGTTCATTGTACAAAACTGAGAAAAACGCGCAATTCTGTAAATTGAGGGTAAAGATTGATGGTAAGTTGGTAACTTACATCAAAATATTATAATTCAGTAAAGAAATCGAATTTCTTGCAGTCTGGTGTACATAGTACATAATAATGAAGTGCACTAAAACCGGACAAACCCCACCTTTTTCCCATTGAAAAATTGTAACATCGTCAGCCTTTTAGTTCAATATCATCAGATTTTACGCCTTGTTTATGTATATATCTTGCTTTGGTAGGTGTCATTCGGCTTGTGTACTACTTGTCCAATAATCATCTTCTAGGAAAAGAACAGCCCTTCAAAATTGTTGTTGATGCTGGTACTGGTACGACTGCCGTTGGTTTAGCACTTGGTGCACTATTTCTAGGGTGCGTATCTATTAGATTTTTCAAGTTTATATATTAGATTTCTAAGTAATTTCAATCAACATAGTCTTTAAGTCTAAGATATAAACGTGTTATATTCTTTCAGGGTGCCATGGGAGGTACACGCTGTAATGCTTGCCGATAATATTGACGGTTACAGAAGACAAGAGGAAAAATTAATTTCCGAATTCAAACAGTGTTTTGGTTTTCCTTTACACATTGACCAAGTCTTGGGCAAAGAAAACAATAGACTTGTGCGCTGGGAAGAACGCAGCTCCCCGAGAAAGTAAGTAACTTTTATACAAAGCTGCCAGTGAATGCAAGGCCTTGTTTTGCTGCAGCGTATTAGCTTTGTTTTCTTTGTATTTTGCTTAAAAGTTAGACTATATTTGGTTGACCAGCTTAAAGGTTGAGCTTTTCTAGTTTTTTTGCCTGAAAATCCCCCAAGTTTTAAGCTGGATGGACCTGGCTTTTGTCTAAACCTAAAAACTCCAGCCTTTTCCTTTAAATCCTTCTCGAGTAAATCTATTTTGGGGTTGATATATGCTGTTGTTTCAACCTCACATCAACATCAAAGTAATTTAAAGTTTGTTATGAAATTATTTGTTTTAGGTTCGGTAATATATTGGAAGGAGAAGTAAAGGAATGCCAGAAAATTGCGCAGCAAACAGGCGTTTTAGTCGACCCTATCTACACTTTAGCTGCTTGGGAGCTGGCGACACAACTTAGTGAAAAAGAGGCGAAAGAAGTTGGTAAAGTTCTGATGGTTCACACAGGGGGTACACTTGGCATGTTTGGATTGGCTCAACGGTACAAATCCGATTTCAACATGGGTTTGGAAGATTCATAGTTCAAGCACAGCAGGCGATAAATAATCTTGATTTTGACTATTTTTTCTCCAAGCCTATGAAGAGTCATTTTTATATAAGCTAGAAGCAAATTTTAGGCGATACATAATCTTGAGTTCGACCAAATTTTCTTGTAATGTTACTACGTTGTCAGATAATGAATGACGGGGAAGACTGATTTTATTGATAGCGTTGTTTTTCAATCTATACAGCAACGAGTTTTGATTTTCGAGTAAGGAAATATAAAGCTTGAGGAACAAGCATAATACCTGACTAAGATGTAACAATCTGCAAACATTCCTGCCCAAACTCATACAGTATGACCTTATTTCGCAGTCAGTTATCTAATATGCATAATTCACTTTTTTAATATATATGATTTTTTGTTCATTTTGTTCCTTTTTCATTACATATCCGCAAGGAAAAAAGTTAGGAACGTGTTACGTTAAGCAGGTTAACAATATCTATTTGGAATAAAAAGAAGGGAAATTACATATAGATACATTAGGAGCATTTAAATTCCAACAAAATACTAGACAATTTTTAAAACATAACAAAAACAAAATCGTAACAAATTCGGAGTTTTTTGCCAAAATGGTACAGTGGAGCGGGTTATTTCCCAGAATGGGCTACCTTTCTGAAATATTCTCAAAATGGTCTACTTTCGAAAAACGACCGATCGAAATGATTAAAACGACCGGTCGTTTTATTATTGAACTCTCTCGAACAATTTGGACAATAAACGATCGGTCGAATTGGGCAATACGACCGGTCGTTTTTCAGACAAAAACGATCGGTCGTTATGTACATTTCGATCGGTCGTTTTTATGGTGAACTCTCTGGAAGAAATCATACCTAAAACGATCGGTCGTTTCTGAAAAACGATCGATCGTTTTTCTTGTGAACTCTCTGGAAGAAATTTGGATTTATTAGATCGATCGTTTTTTAATAACGATCGGTCGTCTGTGGATAAACGATCGGTCGTTTTTCACAGTCGACCGATCGACTGTAAACAATTTACAGAACAAAGAATTTTTGGCACTTTTCGACACTGATTTGGCAAAAAATATATAAAAACATGATCCCCTTTTTGAACATGATCCCTTAAAAAATGATGTAAATTAATATGTTTAGTACATCGGATTGTCCGGAAGATTTATAGCACAAGTATTATCACATAAAATGATGTCGTAAATTAATATGTTTAGTATAAGATGTGTAGGTGACGTGTAGGTGACGTTTTACTAAACATCCGATTTAAAACATCCGATTTAAAACGAAGTTAAACAAAGCTAAACGATTAAGGAAAACGAACGATCAAATGCAAGCGAAAAATTGGCCATAGTTTTGCCTAAAAACGGTCAATCGCCACAAATGAAAACAACACAAATAACCCAATCAACTATAGATATATATACGCACAAGTTATAATAACATCAAAATCGCATTTGTAGAATTATAAATACGCAATCTCACAACGTCATACAATTTAACACGTAATGATAAAGAGCAACATAAAAAAGATTCATAACATAAATGCAAAGCGTTTGCTACTTATTACATCAAAAACAACGTTGGAAGAAAATGAAAAACAAAGGAAATACAACGCAAAATAAAAGAGAGGTATTTCTCCCCCTTTGACATCATAAATGAAAAACAAAGGAAATACAACGCAAAATAAAATAACCGCCTAGTCGCGGTGGGAGGTCGCGTCGTCCTCTTCTTCGGCGTCATCGTCGGGACCGGATAGATCGGGAAAATACCCGTAGAACTTTGCCCGTTTCTCGGCGCTTATCCTATCAATTTCGTCCAAGTCTTCTTGACTTGTGTTCATGGAGCGAAACATGCGTCGGTTGAGTCGCGCATTTTGATATTGGTCGATGTATAGATCGTCGTAGAATTGTTCGGTGCGCGGAGGACGGTTGGAAGATCCGACTTGAGCTTTTCCGCGACCTCAAGTGGGACGAGAAGAGGAAGGCATTATGTGAGACGGGGGAAGGGACTCGGAGGAAATAGGCACATCCTCACGAGCGGCTTGCGGTGTGGCCTTAGGGCCGACATATTCTTCCTCTTCGAGGGAAAGAGTAGTATAGTCGGGGCCGGACACCCGTTTACCAGACCAAGTAATGGTCTTGGCGGTAGTGTTGAATTTTATTGACATTTGGGCAAGATAGGAGGTGTCCCAAATGTGTTTGTCCTTGTTCTTGAACAGGGTTCCACCGGGAACAAGGTTCATGTCTTTTAAGATGGCCGAAATCAAGGCACCGTAAGGTAACCCATTCTTGGATTTCGTTTTTAGCGAATCCATCTTAAAGAATATGAGTGTCGCGAAGTCAAGTTTGACTCGGCGATGGATGCACCCTAAAAGGAAGATGTACTCATTGGTAACATCCGTGAAGTTTGAGGTATGGGGGAGGACAATATGGGAGAGGATATGGTAGGCTAATTTATTTCGGAAGAGAAGGCCGTGGGCTTTGTTAGAGCGATTGTTGTGTGCGGGATGAAATAGTTCATCTTTGAAATCGGTAAAATTAACGATGTTGAGCATTTTGCAAAGTTCGTCACTTTGCTCGTGCACCCCCTCAGCATCGAGGTGTAGAAGATTTCGTAAACGGTCTACACCGTAAACGAAGGGTTGACCATTAAACGATGAACGCACGCGGAGTGCGTCATCATGATCCCTATCAAGAACTAGGTTATGGTAAAATTCGTATATATTTTCAATGAAGAAAGGCTCTTTTAGAGTAAGAATTACATTGAGTTTTTGGAAGTTTAAATCTTGCATGAGAAGAGGAAAACGTTCAACAAATAAAGGCATGTCTAATGTAAAGTTAGTCAAAATAGCTCTTTTACCCATTGTAGATGGATAGAGGGGAGGAAGAGAGTCGGAAGAGGCACCGGGGCCCGATGGTGGAGCGGTGGAGGGGCCGGTTCGTCGAGCGCGAGGAACACGGGGGCGGCTCGGGGACGGAGGCACGTAGTCGTCCTCATGTTCGTCGACGATGTGTGATTGAGCTTTCTTGGTGCGAACCATGGTTGGAAATTAAAAAAAATTAGGGTTTAGGACAAATTGGTATTTTGAAAAAAAAGGGTTTTCAAGAAACGGAATCAATCGATTGTTGATTATAAAGATTAATAAGAGAATTGGGTTATATATATGTAGATATTAGGGATTTTTGATAGATTTTGATAGAAAGAGACGATTTTGAAAGAGAGAGAGGGTTGATATAATTGTTGAATGAAATAGAATTAGGGTTTGAAAGAAGTTAAAACGCTGAAAAACAGAAAAACGATCGGTCGTTTTGTAATTACGATCGGTCGTTTTTGGACAAAAATGTTCCAGTGAGCACACCGAAAAAACGATCGGTCGTTTTTGCATAACGATCGGTCGTCTGTGTAAAAACGATCGGTCGTTTTGTAATTACGATCGGTCGTTTTTGGACAAAAATGTTCCAGTGAGCACACTGAAAAAACGATCGGTCGTTTTTTCATAACGATCGGTCGTCTGTGTAAAAACGATCAGTCGTTTTGTAATTACGATCGGTCGTTTTTGGACAAAAATATTCCAGTGAGCACACTGAAAAAACGATCGGTCGTTTTTGCAGAACGATCGGTCGTCTGTGTAAAAACGATCGGTCGTTGTATACAGCGATCGGTCGTTTTTGGCAAAAATGTTCCAGTGAGCACACTGAAAAAACGATCGGTCGTTTTTGCATAACGATCGGTTGTCTGTGTAAAAACGATCGGTCGTTGTATACAACGATCGGTCGTTTTTGGACAAAAATGTTCCAGTGAGCACACTGAAAAAACGATCGGTCGTTTTTGCAGAACGATCGGTCTGTGTTATATATGTTAATCAAATATATATATTTATGTTAATTGCACTTATTTATTGTTGGCCCGTGTGCGGCTAACCTTAGAGGGGGGTGAATAAGGTTTTGGCGATTTTCGCCTAATTAAAATTCTAAGCAACTAACCACCCAACTAATGCAATTCTAAGCTTAAGCGTTATAACAAGAGTTAAAGAATTGCTAGAATCACTTAACGCAAACAAGAAAATAAGCAATAAAATAAGTTGCGTAAAGTAAAAGTAAGGGAAAGGAATTGACACCGCGATTTATAGAGGTTCGGCAAACGCGCCTACGTCCTCTCCTCGGTACTACCGAGTATTTCACTAAAAATGTTCTTGCGGATATTACAAATCCTATTGAGCTCAATCGACCGATTGGCTCACCCTCTACCCGGGGTTCCTACTCTTGATACAAGTGCAAGAGAACACGTCTACGAGTCTACGACTCCCCCTCAATTTATGAGTACCCGAATGAAAAACCTAGAGCTTTTAAGCTTCACTTGCTTACAAAGCCTCTACCCGTTCACTCGCTCACAATTGAGTTTATAAAACACTCGATACAAATTTAGTTACAAAAATGTAACTTCGCTCACGATTCTAATTGCTTCTTAAAAAGCTAATTGGTGAGTTGTTGATGATGATCGAGCTTGAATCTCCTTTTCTTTGATTTCCCTCTTTCTCGAATATATTCACCAAAAATGGTGATTTTTGGGTTTTTATGAGATAGGTTGAAGGATGTTAATAGATATTGTAATTGGTGATTTAGGAGAGAGATTGGGGTGGTTTATATAACAGCAAAGTCAGTTTTTCTGGGTTATGACCGTTGAAGATATAACAGCTCTTTTCCAGAATAAGCTGAAAAGCTGTTTTCGAAAACTGCAGAAAACGATCGGTCGTTTTCTACAGTCGATCGGTCGTTTTACAGAAAACGACCGGTCGTTTCCTGAAAACGATCGGTCGTTTTTATACTGGACTCACTGGAAGAAATTGGATCAAAAACGATCGGTCATTTTTGTCCAGTCGATCGGTCGACTGTAATCCTGGTCCCGTAAATCTTCGAATGCTCATAACTCCTTCGTTTTAGCTCCGATTTTGGTTCCGCTTGAACCTATGGCTTCGTTTTCGAATGCTCTATCATTTAAAGACCTGAAATATACGTTTTCTATTTTTGGACAAGACAAGCATTATATCATCGAAATCGTAAAATCATTAAACGCATAATCAAAGTAATAATCAAAATCATTATTGAACTCTATGTTCAACATTTATTTATGTTGTTCATTCTACTTTTTATGTTAATTGCACTTATTTATTTATTCATACTTAACAAACCAGTTTATCTTCTCAAAAAACAGTATGAAAAAACACTGAGAATAAATATATATATTTCATCTTAAAAAAGACAATTACAAGCGGAAAATTAAAATAGTACAAGATACATATTGTCTCGTTGATAAGCGTACAATTACAAGCGGACAATTACAGCTAAAATCATAAGCGTCGAGCACGTATTGGATACGGATACTTACGACAATCATGTCCTCGCCCTTGACAACTAGAACATCTCATACGTGCTCGTCTCTCCGACTGATCCATACCATTATGAATACGAGTAGATCTTGGACGACCCCTTTCTCTTACAAGAGTAACATCCGGAAGAAATAATCTATCACATGAATCCCAATAGTCTTGATGCCGAAGAGGACAAAATTGCGCCGAGTACGTACCTTCGTATGATTCAAGACTGTAATATTTTACTATGTAAGCTTCCCAATCAAGACGGTTTGCAGCGCATACGGAAAACACATGTGAACAAGGGATTACATCACTCTGCCACTTATCGCAATCGCATTGCCAAAGTGAAAAGTCGACAACTTGAGTATTGCCTCCCCTGGAATTTCTTGAACTTGTACACACGGAATAAACCCCTCTTTCATAATCGAAAGTAACATTGGTATGACCAATGTCCGACCTACGTTTCTCTAAAATTTTAAGGATATTGGGACCATATCTTGTGCCGCTGTTTCTCATCCCGATTACTATCTTTTTCAGCTCGCAAAAATAGTGTACCAACTTATAGAAAATAAGCTGCACAGCAGCAGTGATTGGTAAATTACGAGCACCTTTTAAAACATTATTGAAAATTTCAGCCATGTTTGTGGTCATGTTACCATGTCGCCTCCCTTTATCATGAAAATATGACCATTTTTCCGCAGGCTCTCTTATCAACCATTGATATGCTTGAGGATTCATGACTTTTATTGCTTCCATGATTCTTTTCAATTTTCTTTCTTGTAATTCCCAAATGGCGTTCTCCGCTAACTTGTGTAAGTCAGGATCTCCTTTGAAAGCTTTCTTAAAATTATCCAAAAAATGATTTGAACAATATCGATGAACAAAACCTTGACCACGCCAAACTCCTCTCACTGCACTTAGAATACCAGCATGTCTATCCGAAATTAGACAAATATTCACGCGCTCTTTAATCACATGTCGCATAATGTTAGAAAGAAAATAGCTCCACGAAATTGTACTCTCCTCAGCAACAAATGCACAACCAATGGGAAAAACATGATTATCTGCATCCGATGCCATGGCCAACAAAATCTTACCTTTATACTTCCCATATAAGTGAGTAGCATCAATAGCGATAACTGGCCTACAATACTGAAATGCATCAATAACGGCCTTAAATGTGAAGAAAAATCTGTTCAATACCTCACCCACTGGATTTCCTACCACATCGTAAACTGGCGTGGTCTCATAAGAAGCAACGGTACCGGGATTATACTTTTGAAGCGCTTTCATAAATTTAGGTAAAACCTTATACGAGTCTTCCCAATTACCAAATATCTCTGCGATTGCTTTTTGTTTACCCAAATAAGCTTTTTTGTATGAAATTGACATTTCAAAGCGGGCATTCACAATCTCTTTAACTAATGAAATCTTCATCATAGGATTAGTTGTGATGGCATTTCGAATGGTTTGGGCAACAAGATTGGAATCTAACTGTGGATGATCAGTTGTAAGCTCGGCATGAATGCATGTATGAGGACCGTTGTACACCGACACTTCAAAAAATCCATGTTTCTTTCTTAGTGAAGCTCGTAGTTTCCATTTGCATTGTTGAGTTTCGGCCAGTTTACAACGAATTTCCCAAAATTTTGCCTTCGAACTTTTAGTGGAAAAATGGATGTTACGTTTGATTGACCAAAGTTTTATTCCCTTTTTCAACATTTCTTTATCCCTAAATAAAAGACCAATAAAAGGATCATTAACTTGAGGATCCCAAAATCCAGGATACATCATATAATTTCGTCTCTGGTTACTATAATTTTCTTGAGTGTCGAACAGTTCATTAAACACACTTGACATTGGTTGATGCATAGGAATTTCATCGGGGATAGTATTATTCACCAATTGTGACCCACTTGATTGGTCGTTTTCATCCTCATCCATATACAAGCCCATTTCAGATGATAATTCTTCGTACTCAACTTCTTCTACATTTTCTTCGTCATCGTTAGACTCGTTTTCGCTAATATTGAAGTCCGGATCTTCATCCTCTGGTTCATCCCCAAGTTCTATCGACCAACCAATATTATCTGCCAATCGACACACTGCATCCAAATGTGTCAAATCTGGTTCGTTGTTCTCAGAATATACATCTAGCATTGGCTCTTGTCGAATGGGTGTTCTACTTGATGTACCGATTTCATGCATTGGCTCTTGTCGAATGAGTGTTCCACTTGATGTACCGATTTCATTAGTGGAAAGAATATTATAATACAACCCGTAATCTTGATCAGAAGAGTAAACTTGCTCAATTTCAACATATAACTCTATAAACGTTCTTCCATTTTCTTCTATTAACTCAAGCATGGTTTCCAACGAATCATTATCATCAACAGCTAATCGCATATATTTAAACTCAGTAAGTGTAGTCAGATATGGATAACGACATGTTAAACTCAAACGATTTGAAGTCGATGATACATCAAGTACCTTAAACAATTTTTCCAAAAATTGGTCGTATGTCGTGTTTCTAGATACCTTAAAAAAAATTTTATAAGAAATATCATAAGATAACCCCTCGCTAATAGTTTCCATTATCGTACCTCCCCAATAACACATAATTGTAGGATTTTTCATTTCGATAACCACACGGTAAAACTATCAATTTTACTCAAATAATACTCCAACAACACAAAATATTGAGCTTTTACCTGTTTTGGAAGAGATCTGAGATTTGCCTTAAAATGATCTAAGAGCTCTGTTTTTTTATTTTCACAGTGCTCTGGGAAATGAGATGAGTGGTCTGGGAAATGAGATGAGTTTTTTTAAATAGGAAGTAATTCAGACCAAAAACGACCGATCGAAATGTACACAACGACCGATCGTTTTTGGTCTGAAAAACGACCGATCGTAATGTACAGAACGACCGATCGGTGTGGAACGAAAATGTTCCAGTGAGCAAACCTTAAAAACGACCGATCGCTACTATAAAATGACCGATCGTTTTAAGTAGAAATTCTTCCAGTGAGCACAACACAAAAAACGACCGATCGCTAGGATAAAACGACTGATCGTTTTTGGTCTGAAAAACGACCGATCGTAATGTACAGAACGACCGATCGTTTTTGGTCCAAATTGTTCCAGAGAGTTAATGATAAAAACGACCGGTCGTTTTATTCATTTCGATCGGTCGTTTTTCGAAAGTAGACCATTTTGGAAATATTACAGAAACAGAACCCATTCTGGGAATTTGGGTTGGTCACTGTACCATTTCAGCAAAAAACTCACAAATTCGAATCTAAACTGTCTCTTGACCATATTTGCATACAGCCACTACATATTATAAAGCAAAAAATAGTACTGCTCCATCGATTCTCGTTTAATTGTTAATTACGAAACTACGTGTAATTTTAACCGGCTTATAACTTGTATCAAAATTATCGATTTTTTTAAATCTAATCATAAAATTTAACATTTGAACTATATGATCAACTTTAAAAAAAAATTATTCCGATAATTTTGATATAAATTTTTGCCCGATTAAAATTACACGTATTTTCGTAATAGATAATTAAATAGAAACGAAAGTAGTAACAATTTTTAAAACATAAAAAAAAAAAAAAAAAAAAAAACTTAAGTGAAAGTAGCAGCAAGTGAACTTATCAGCATAGAGTTATAGAAAACTCAAATAGTAGTGGGTAACGTGGGTGTTATTTTTTTAGTACAGAGTGTGAAATTGCCTTTCCATTAGATTCATTAAATGCCCCCATTTTACTTCACACTATAGTGTTACACATTAATGGTTGTGTTAACCGTAAAGACCAACGTGGTGATGTGACATTAATAACAATTAAATAATTATGCCTCTATGTCTCATATCTCAATGGTGAATAAAATAAAATAAAAAAAGCAAAAGAAAAGAATACTAATATAATATTTTGTTTCTGCTCAAATAAACTTGTCCAATGTGTCAAAAATATGCTAGTTATAGTTAAAACTAGCAAGTGATAATGTAAGTTAGAGGTCACTTTTTTGCCTATTTGGCAACATTTATGTTGTGATTACTAACTTATATAATGTAGATGCTCTTAAATCAGACTGAAAAAAGTACTGAAAAGAGACAGAGAAGGTGTTAAATTTTAAAATTAAAAAAATGTTACTTGTTACCTGGTGAATGTATCTAAATAGAAACATGTTTTTTTTTTAAATAAAGACTCTAAAGTTGTATCTAATTATAATTTCCCCTTAAAAAAAACCGAACATGTATTGTTTTGTAGAATTAAGTGCAAACGATCTTTGAGTTCACTGATGTTATTTTGGAGGTTGATTCAATGGTCCTTTTACTTGGGTAGAATTTTATTTGGTCTTCAAGTTCTGTTGTCGCTTAATTCCATAGTTTCAAAATATCAATGAGACACTGCCCGTCTTCGTAGTTTGAATAAGCTACCGATTGTCACCATATTTGAATATTCTACATCGGTAGTCCCTTTTAAACACTTTCGCTCCTTTTAACAAGGACCATCGATGGAAGTTAGCCTGACTAATACAGCATGCAATGCCATACAGAGTGGTTATTTAACTGAAACGGACTGACAATCGGTGTATAACTTTTTCAAAACATGAATGAAACTATATGATGACCAAATAAGCATTTCAATATTAGTATCACGATTGCTAAGTTCATGCTTTTCTGCCTTTATTTTGTTATGGCATTGGTAATTTAAGGTAAGAACAATGGAATAAGAAGCATATCCCAATTTGAACAATAAAACATTATTACAATTGAACATCATGATAATTTATTCTCAACTTAATTACATCAATGAGGTAGAATAATTCAAAATTATCTATTTATATTATATGTCGTAAGTAGGGCTATTCTTTTACCGGCTTATTGGATATATTTTAAATCTTAATTATTTGGCCCATTTAATAATATCCCTTAAAATTTTCGTTTATAATCCAATGGTCCAAATCAAAATAAGTGAGGATGACGGGAGAGTCTTTTGAGGTGTCAAATCACTCAAATGAGACTTCAAATTACTCAAATGAGGACCTGGTTAAAAACCAGGTCCACGTTACATCTTATTTTTATTTATTTTTTTAATTCATTCCACTCAATTTCATTACAAAATAAATAACTCTAATACCACTTCATTACAGCTCATTACACTTCATTTATATATAAAATAAATAAATTTATCTACTCCATCACAAAATAAATAAAAATTTTATATCAAAAAAATTATAGGTAACACCTAAAACCTAGGGGTCCTAGTTGGTTAATTACTCCTCATTCAATTCAATGACATATGTGATTTTATTAGTTTTCGGCTGAAGACAAAATGGAAGAAACAGAATACAGATAATGAACTGGGTTTTCGGCTGAAGAAATCACCGAAAAAAATAATGACGTGTATGGTTTTTGGAGATAATTTAATTATTTACTCGGAAGTAACAAAATTAATAAATAAAAAAGTGCAAAATATAAATTATTTGAAAGTGTTAACTTGATATAATATTTTAAAATATTTACTCGGAGGTAGAATGAATTGGTGTTAGAGTTATTTATTTTGTAATGGAATGTAGTTGAAATCACGGACGTACTATTTGAAATCAAATCAAATACGAATTTAAAAAATCACGGACGTACTATTTGAAATCACGGAAGAAAATAATGACGTGTATGGTTTTTGGAGACAATTTAATTATTTACTCGAAAGTAACAAAATTAATAAATAAAAAAGTGCAAAATATAAATTACTTGAAAGTGTTAACTTGATATAATATTATGATTATAAAATATTTTAATTTTGTATTTAGTTTGAGTGGAAAAAAAAGCAGATGAATGTATTAATTAATAGTGTAATAGAGTGGGTAAATTTATTTATTTTGTATATAAATGAAGTTTAATGAGCGGTAATGAAGTGGTATTAGAGTTATTTATTTTGTAATGAAATTGAGTGGAATGAATTGAAAAAATAAATAAAAATAAGATGTGACGTGGACCTGATTTTTAACCAGGTCCTCATTTGAGTAATTTGGAGTCTCATTTGAGTGATTTGGCACCTCAAAAGAGACTCCCCCGAGGATGACCCTAAAAATAATGAGATAATTGTCTACATGTCCAGAAAACTACACTTATTTAAGTTCAAGTATGGGACCCAAACTTATTTAAGTTCCAGCCCGTCCAAATAAATAAATCCATCCAATAAATAAACCCAAAAATTCAAAAAAAAATTAAAAATTAATAAAATAAAAAAATTCTATTAATAAAATCCAAAAAAAATTTAAAAAAAATAAAAAAAAATAAAAAATCGAAATACAATTCAAAAAATATTGTGTATGCAATTTTTTGGA
This sequence comes from Primula vulgaris, assembly GCA_963920805.1. Lineage (NCBI taxonomy): Eukaryota > Viridiplantae > Streptophyta > Magnoliopsida > Ericales > Primulaceae > Primula > Primula vulgaris. Next base: position 27,925,093 of record OY987215.1, on the reverse strand, counting down.
TTGTTTATTCACTTTGTTGATTTTGTGTATACATTTTTTTTGAATGTTTATGCACTTTTTCGTAATATGTATGCACTTCGCGTAATTTTATATGCAATTTATGGATTGTGTATGCACTTTCTTAATTTTGTGTATGCACTTTTCTAGATGTGGGCACTTTTTCTGAATGTGTATTCACATTTTTAGATGTGTTTGCAAAATTTTCGATGTGCATGCATTTTGCTCTATTTTATATGCACTTTTCTCGATTGTGTATGCAATTTTCTTGATTGTGTATGTACTTTTTGATTGTGTATGCAAATTTATGTATTGTTTATGCACTTTTATTTATTAAGTATGCATTTTTCCGTATTGTGTATACATTATTAAGTATGCATTTTTCCGTATTGTGTATACATTTTTTCGCGATTGTACATGCACTTTTTCGTTTGTGTATGCAGTTTTCTGAATTATTTTTTACAAGTTTTAAATTTTTTATCTTGTTTAATGTATTATCTGTTTATATTTTTATTTGTTTTTATATTTTGGAATTGAACTTAAATAAGTTCTATTTGTTGGAGCTAGGCTTAATAAAACATCAAAAAGTGGACTAGACATAAAATTACCTAAAATAAATCTTAATGTGGTATCGTCTTCCAATTTTTCTTGTTAGAGGTCATCTCATCGGATCTCATTTTGTGCAGTCAGTGTGTTTGACAGCACATTATACCGTTAATTCGTGGACCGTTTGGTCACTTTAAATTAGATATGAACGGTAGGATCTAAAACTCTATTAAAAAAAAACCTTAAATTACTATTCTACCTTAAATCTAACGGTCTAAATATAAAATAAATGATATAACAATACTCTATTTAACGGTAAAATGTGCCGTTCAACCATGAACGGCACAAAAGAAAAACCCGTCATCTTCTTAATAATTGGGGGTTGCATGTCTTGGTGTCGGACCCGTTTCTGATAATACTGTAAAAAAAATTGGATATCAAATTCTTCAAGTAATTAATACCCTTTGCTATCATCAATTAAAATATAAATTGGAGTCCGATTGGGTTTTCCCCCTTTAAATAATTGGGTTTTAAGATCAAAGATCTTATTTCCATGTGACTTGGGGTTAATTTCACTTATACTAAAAATCCAGATTACAACAATCATAAGTTAAAGAGTATAAACAACCCGCAAATAAATATAAACAACCCTAGTCTTTAAGATTTTCAATTTGTGGTTTAATCTTTGTTAAAATGAGATTTAATTTTGTTAAAGGTGCTAATTTTCATGTTTTATACTACTAGGAAATAATATGAGGGTTAGTGAAAGACTTATGATGATCTATACTATTAATTTATATCGAGAGGTCTTATGAACCCTTGAAACAAATATTTACAAAATAGTATAGTTTGAAAAATTACAAATAAAAAAACTGCTAAAATAAAAATAACTGCTATTTCACGTTAGCATCTCTGTTCATCTCTCTACCTTTCTCTCTCTATTATCTCTCTACCTTTCTCTATCTATTATCTCTCTATATATATATCTCTATTATCAAATTCCCCCCTCTCAACCATAATTGCCCCTCCATTCATTGAAAATTCTATCAGCTTACAGATTTTTTTTTTAATTCACACCCATCGGATGGGCAGGTCCGCTAGTGTCATTGATTCTTTCACTGTTTCTATATATACACGTATATATTTATAATTTATGTATATATGTATTTGTGTATAATGTGTAAAGTCACGGTAGAATATTATTAAGGTGCAACACGTCCTACAGATGCATACAGTTGGATATATTTATAATTAAAAGACTATTGCTGTGCGCGCACGCGCACATACATACTATTGCTGCTCATCTCAAGTAAAAGTTGTTTCGTGTTTTGAATTTTTCTTGATCAACGAGATAAGGAGGTAAGAGAGGATACGATTCGTACATGTATTCGATTTGGACTGAAATTGATAGTGTTAGTTATGGTTTATTGGTCTGAGTTCATCTTTTAATAATATTTTAGTAAAAATGTTAAAATGGTATCTAACTTATAAGCTTTTAGTGATTTTGTATCCAATCTAACACACTTTCTAATTTGCTACCGAAGCTATACATTTCGCTCTAATTTGATACCCAACCTAACACTTTTTCTAATTTGGTACTCAACCTATACGTTTCGCTCTAATTTGGTACCCAACCTATACGTATACAGTCCAATTAAGGGACTCAATTTGTGTTCGATCATCGGTTTTTAATGCATAGGTTGTGTACCAAATTAGAAAAAAATGTTAGGTTGGGTACCGAATTAGAAAAAAGTGTTAGGTTGGGTACCAAATTACAGCGAAATGTATAGGTTGGGTACCAATTTAGAAAGTATGTTAGGCTGGGTAACAAATAACTAAAAGTTAATAGGTTATGTACCATTTTAACAATTTTCCCTTAATGTTTATAAGTCAATACTTTTATAATATTTTTAAGTGTAAGTTATCTTGGAAGGGATAAAAAAAATAATTATTTTCGTAACTTTTTGATATCTTTTTTTTACTTAATAATTCTAACAAACACTAAAAAAAACTAAAAAAACACATTTTAAGTTATTTTTTTACAATTTGATATGTTTCTCGTGTAGATTATAATATCTTTTTTTAAGCTTAAAAACAACTTTTAACTTTTTTTTTACATTTTAATATATTTTCCGTACAGAATATAAGTTATTTTTTAAGCTTAAAAATAGATTTTAAGCTCTTTTTTATTGGAACGACTGAAATTTAAAAAAGTTTCGGCGGAGAACTCAATTTAAAAAATGTTGTAAAAGGTACCTATGTCTAATATTCTCTGTTAGTTATTAGTAAAAAGACTATATACAAGTACAACCATTGAACATGGGTTTGATACTGTGAGATGTTAAGGTTGATAAATCGGACAAAGTTTATGCGTATATATATATATATATGGTGGTGAAAGAGGGGTAGTGATGTGGTGTATCGGGCTCGTTCAATAACTTTCAACAATTTTGGCACGGGTGAGGTTTATGGAATTTATTATCACTAGTTCTTAAAAGTGTTGGTTTTGGTACTATTTCGAATACGATAAAAGAAAGGACAATAAAATAAAGAAGACAGAAACGCAATGGAAATAACAATTTATTTCTCACAATTGGAATATGAATTACAATTCCTGACTCGTACAGAATTAAATAAAACTGCTGGACTGGTTTCGCAAATAACCAAACTGCCGGACTGTTTTGGAAATAAAACAAACTGCTGGACTGTTTTCAACAAACAAAAAACTGCCGGACTGTTTTGTAAATAAAACAAACTGCCGGACTGGTTTTAACAAATAAAAAACTGCCGGACTGTTTTGTAAATAAAACAAACTGCCGGACTGTTTTTTAACAAATAAAAAACTGCCGGACTGGTTTTTTAACAAATAAAAAACTGCCGGACTGGTTTTTGTAAATGCTGGAAATTACAGAACTGAAAAGTAAATTACAGAATTGAAAGACTGAAAGTAAACAGTACTGAAAAGTAAATACAGGAAAGAAACAGTACAGAAAAGTAAATTACAGAAAAGAAATGGTACTGAAATGAAATGTACAGAATGTAAAGGACTGAAAAATAAATAACAGAAATAAAAATAAGAGGCAACTGCTGAGCAGTTTCCCTTAAACAATATTTCCCGAACCACCTTTAAAGGTTTCTGGTTTCGGGACTTTGTTCCCAAGGTACAACTTATATCTCAGAGTGGCTCGTATGGAAACCGGCACCGAACCACAGGTCGAGCTGTTGGTGGTGCGGTTCTCTCTCACTAAGTGTATGCTTATGCTGTGAGTTGTGTGTATTCTGGTGTGTTAGAATGAGAGGGGGAGGGCTGCCTTTTATAGGCTCTATAGAAACCGCAGCTATAATTGTGGTCATTAATTCCGGGAGTTACACCCACAGAATCCGCTCAATTTAATTCTGAAACCGCAGCATTTAATCTCATTCATTGCTGACGTTTCTCTTGCTGGAAACTCTAGGGACTCCTTTTGTATTTTATACAAAACTCCCTATTCGGGTTTGGACCCAAGACCCGAGACATTCCCCAAATCCCAAATCCCAAGCCCAAGCCCAAGCCCAATACACACTAATACTCTTAGGTGTATGTGGACATGTTAGTTTAATAACTACATGGGTTGGTATGGTATATATATTGTAAAATTAACTCTTAATCTTCAAATATGGGATTATACTAAATGGTTTTCCTTTACCATTTTGGTTTTTCCAGATTTGAGCTTTCGAGGCACCAACTTTGAAGCCACTTTGTATTCACACCCATTCTCCGAATAGGTCATGTGATATACCGTTACGAAGCTCGTCACACGGGCTACTCAACCACGTTGAGTTCGGTATAAACAACTCAGCGCTGTTACATGAAATAATGACTCGAAGTTGGTCCAGTGACCATTCGGAAACACCCATGTTTTCACATGTTTTTCCAACAATCCCCCACATGAATGCAATTGGCTGAAAATAAAATGCTCCTAAATGCATACGAGAGAACCGCAAGAGTTCACTGCATAAGGACAGGTAGCGCGCGCCTTGAACCTGCCGTAGTGACGTAAAATCTGATATGCTACTATTGGGTAGCCTTTAAGCCTTGAACCCTTTAGCGTTTGTGCATACCAGGGTAATGCGCACACAGTGTCCTCTCTACACCACTTACTAAGCCCTTTGGTTGTTGTCCATATTTGGCCGTGGACTGCCTTGGCAAAATTCAACCGAGTGCTCTAGTGATTTAGCCCATGGCTCATCACATAGTATCGGCCATACACACTCGTCATAGGTGATGTCAAGTCAAGGGTGTCCTGACTCACCCCTCTCGATCTTCGAGATACTTGTTTTCATTAAGAGCCTCATGCTCACCCTTAAGATGGTCTAGGTCTATCACTCTTTCATCCTAGAAATGGGCTGGGAACTTAAGTTCCCGAGTGCTTTGTTCGGTCACCCCCACAGTTCGGTTTTCCCGTTGAACCCGAGGCTGGAGAATCCAGTTCGGGTTGGGTTGCCTCTGAGGAGGTTTCCAGTTTGATGGGCTTCAACCCCATTCCCCTCGATGAAACTTCAACTCCTACCTGAGTTAAGCCTTTTGTAAATGGATCCGCTATATTGTCTTTAGATCTCACAAAATCTAATGACACCACACCGTTAGCTAACAATTTTCTTACGGATTTATGTCTCCGACGAATATGTCGGGACTTTCCATTATACATATGATCCTGCGCCCGTCCAATAGCCGACTGACTATCGCAGTGCATGCTTATTGCTGGGACAGGTTTCGGCCACATTGGAATTCCTTCCAGAAAGCTTCTCAGCCAATCAGCCTCTTCTGTTGCTAGATCCAACGCTATGAACTCGGATTCCATAGTTGATCTAGCTATGCACGTCTGCTTGGATGATCTCCATGAGACAGCTGCTCCTCCCATCACGAACACATATCCGCTAGTGGATCGTGTACTGTTGGAATCCGAGATCCAGTTTGCATCAGAATACCCTTCCAGTACAGTTGGATATCTGGTATAATGCAACCCTCGGTCTGCTGTGTATCTCATGTATCTGAGAAGTCTCATGATGGCCTTCCAGTGTTCCTCATTTGGATTACTGGTGTACCTACTCAGTCTACTCACTGAGTTGGCTATGTCTGGTCTAGTACAGTTCATGACGTACATCAGACTGCCTATTATTCGAGAATATTCCAATTGTCTCACACTCTCCCCAAAGTTCTTTTTCAGGGTGGTTGAGATCTCTATCGAAGTTCTGGATGTAGCTCTACTATCTTTATCAAATTTGTCAAGCATCTGCCTGACATAGTGAGTTTGAGATAGCGCATATCCGTCTGATGTCTTGGTAATTTTCATACCAAGTATAACATCAGCGACACCCAAGTCTTTCATCTCGAATTTTTGTGACAACATTTTCTTAGTGGAGTTGATGTTATCAATACTCCCTATTATAATCATGTCATCTACGTAGAGGCAGACTACCACGTAGTCCTTTTCATTACCTTTCACGTAGACGCATTTGTCACATTCGTTTATTCGAAAACCGTTTGATAGCATCACTCTATCAAATTTTTCGTGCCATTGTTTAGGCGCTTGTTTGAGTCCATACAAGGACTTCACAAGTTTACACACCTTGTGCGCTTTACCTGGAACCACAAACCCTTCCGGTTGTTCCATGTAAATTTCCTCTTCCAGCTCACCATTCAAAAACGCCGTTTTAACATCCATTTGATGTATTTCTAGATCGAACAATGCTGCGAGAGCAATGACTATCCGGATTGACGTCTTCCTGGAGACAGGAGCATAGGTGTCGAAATAGTCGACACCTTCGGTTTGTCGGAAACCTTTCACTACAAGCCTTGCCTTGTATTTCTCGATTGTTCCATCGAGCTTTCTCTTCCTCTTGAAGATCCACTTGTGTCCTAGTGGCTTACACCCGGGTGGTAGATCCACTAGTTCCCAAGTGTGATTTTGTAATATCGATTCAACCTCATTGTTGATCGCTTCCTCCCAATATTGGGCTTCCGAGGATGACATTGCTTATTTGAATGTCGCCGGTTCGCCTTCTATCATGAAGGTTACAAAATCTGGACCGAAAGACGTTTCCTTTCTAGCTCTTTTACTACGTCGAGGCTCTTCTTCTTCTTCCTCCAACGGTTCACTTGCCCCCACTTTTTCCTCACTGTGTGACTCCTCAGTCTCTACAGTTATGGAAGACTTGCGGGGAAAGATCTCCTCGAAGAAAGAAGCTTCTCGAGCTTCGATGATAGTATCTACATGCACATCGGGATTATCTGACTTGTGCACTAGAAAACGATAAGCACTACTGTTTTGTGCATATCCTATAAACACACAGTCTACCGTCTTTGGCCCTATTCTCGTTCTTTTCGGAAGCGAGACAAGGACCTTCGCGAGACAACCCCAAACCCTTAAGAATTTATAGCTCGGCCTATGGCCTTTCCATAGTTCATAAGGTGGTTTATCACGCTTCTTATGCGGTAGCTTGTTCAATACATAGTTGGCGGAAAGCAGCGCTTCCCCCCACATTTTCTGGGGTAACCCAGAACTTATTAGCATAGCATTCATCATTTCCTTGAGCGTTCTATTCTTACGCTCAGCAACCCCATTCTGCTCCGGAGAGTATGGGGCTGTCGTTTGATGTATAATGCCATTTTCTGCGCATATCTGAGCAAACGGTGCTTCGTATTCACCGCCTCTATCACTCCTCAACATTTTAATCTTTTTATTGAGTTGATTTTCTACTTCGGTCTTATAAAGAGCGAATTTCTCTACCGCTTCGTCTTTACTTCTCATTAAGTAGACATAGCAGTATCTAGTACAATCATCTATAAACGTGATGAAATACTTTTTCCCTCCTCGCGTTTGTATAAACTTTAAGTCGCATACATCCGTGTGTATTAGACCGAGAGGTTCAGTACTTCGTTCAATATGTTGATACGAAGACTTGGTTAATTTTGCTTCAACACAAACCTCACATTTATGTTGTTTATCAAATACAAAATTAGTTAGTAGATTCAGTGATATTAATTTCTTCATTGAATTAGCATTCACATGACCTAATCTACCATGCCATAAATTAAATGAATCGCAAGAATAAGCAAAAGACGTTTTATTAGCCACTTGGGCAACATTAACGGTTACATTATTCTTGGTACTTGCCTCAGCATTAGTACCCACAATAGCAGACTCGGCCTTAGGTGCCGGAGTACCAACATTTAATTTAAACATGCCGTTGGTCATATAGCCACGGCCTACATACATTCCATTAAGGGTGATTACAATTTTAGCAGATTCAAATACAAGTTTAAATCCTTTGTTCACCATAACAGACCCGGAAACCAGATTCTTGCGGATTTCCGGCACATGGAGCACGCCATTCAGTGTGAGCTCCTTTCCCGATGTCATCTTCAGCAGCACGGTTCCTTTTCCTTCCACCCTGGAAGTAGCCGAGTTCCCCATGAAGCAGCTCTCATTGTCCACGGCCGTATAGGTCTTGAACATCCATTTGCTGGCACAGATGTGACTAGTGGCGCCTGTGTCTAGCCACCATTCCTTTGGGTTGCTCCCCACCAGGTTCACCTCCGAGACCACAGCACTCAGGTGCATATAGTCCTGTCCAGCATCATCTCCTCCCTCAGCTACATTAGCCTGAGCAGGTGCCCTCTTCCTCCCTTTCCCTTGGAACTTCCTCTTTGGGGGGGGGGGGGGGGGTTGGGCTTGTCGGTGCGCATCTTACAATCCGCGGCACGATGGCCCGGTTTATTGCACACAAAGCAGTCTCCCATGAATTTCTTCTTGAGAGAGGCACCGACCCCGCTGTCAAAGCGTTTCCGCTTAGATACAGCGTCCTCAACCACATGGGCCTTGGCAACCGCGTTGCCTGCTCCGCCACCGCCTTTCCTTCCGGATCGGCGGTTGCTTTGCTCAACATTGAGCCTCTCAATGAGTCCCTCCAAGGTCATAGCCTTTCGCTTGTGTTTCAGGTAGTTTTGAAACTCTTTCCAAGAAGGTGGCAGTTTCTCAATCATTAATGCCACTTGGAAAGGTTCGTTGATAACTAGCCCTTCAACCTCAAGCCTATGGTATATGAGTTGGAGTTCCTCAACCTGCTCGATAACACTCTTCCCATCAGTCATCATGTACTCGTGAAAGTCCGTGACGAAAAATTTCTTTGCGCCAGCATTATTCACTTTGTACTTTCGTTCGAGAGACTCCCAAAGCTCCTTTGCAGAAGCCTTGGGCTCGAATACACTGAAGAGAGTGTCATCCAGAGCACACAGGATGTAGTTCCGGCATAGGTAGTCGCCGTGTTTCCACGCTTCCACCGCCGAAACCGTCTGCACGTCCTCATCGTCCTCGCTTAGGACGGGTGCAGACTCCTTAAGAAAACGGGTCAGATTAAGGGCAGTTAAATAAAACAGCATCTTTTGCTGCCAACGTTTGAAGTTGTTGCCCCTAAACTTTTCCGGTCTCTCCAGTTGAGAGGTTGGCAACATTGGCATAGACGGCGTTGCCGGAGCCTTGCCCTTTGCCCTGGCCGCAGCCACAAGCGCTGCCTTGGCCGCAGCCTTAGCAGCAGCCTGTGCTACGGCCGCAGCCGCAACCATAACATCGGCCTTTGCCGCAGCGGCGTCGGCCGCAGCCTTTGCCGCAGCAGCTTCGGCCTCAGCCTGAGCCTGAGCCTGTGGCCCCCCACTCGCAGCGCTCGCAATGTTATGGCTACTGCCAATCACAACTGCGCCCTGCACGAATCCCGAAGGATCGATGGGTGTTTGATCCTCATTAGTCATCTGAAATGACAAATTAAAACCGTTTAGTTTCTCGCAAGAAAACTAAAATTCTTAATCGCAAATACTAATTATAACTTAATTAGATTGCTTCAAAAGAATAAAACAATAAAAGATATTCTAACGTGAGAATCAAATCACTTTTGATTTCACTAAGAATTCTTTATAGTATTCTAGAATAAAAGATTAAAACCAATTCGGATTTATTCTATGTGCAAATTTCAATTTCTAGTAAACTAGCAATGATTTTGCGAGAATAAAAACCGAGACGTCAAAATAAAATAAAAAAGAAAAGTCCTTTCTTATTTCGAAAATAGTAAAACCAAAAAACGATATTGTTTAAGATTGTTGGTTTTGGTACTATTTCGAATACGATAAAAGAAAGGACAATAAAATAAAGAAGACAGGAACGCAATGGAAATAACAATTTATTTCTCACAATTGGAATATGAATTACAATTCCTGACTCGTACAGAATTAAATAAAACTGCTGGACTGGTTTCGTAAATAACCAAACTGCCGGACTGTTTTGGAAATAAAACAAACTGCCGGACTGTTTTCAACAAACAAAAAACTGCCGAACTGTTTTGTAAATAAAACAAACTGCCGGACTGGTTTTAACAAATAAAAAACTGCCGGACTGTTTTGTAAATAAAACAAACTGCCGGACTATTTTTTAACAAATAAAAACTGCCGGACTGGTTTTTGTAAATGCTGGAAATTACATAACTGAAAAGTAAATTACAGAATGTAAAGGACTGAAAAATAAATAACAGAAATAAAAATAAGAGGCAACTGCTGAGCAGTTTCCCTTAAACAATATTTCCCGAACCACCTTTAAAGGTTTCTGGTTTCGGGACTTTGTTCCCAAGGTACAACTTATATCTCAGAGTGGCTCGTATGGAAACCGGCACCGAACCACAGGTCGAGCTGTTGGTGGTGCGGTTCTCTCTCACTAAGTGTATGCTTATGCTGTGAGTTGTGTGTATTCTGGTGTGTTAGAATGAGAGGGGGAGGGCTGCCTTTTATAGGCTCTATAGAAACCGCAGCCATAATTGTGGTCATTAATTCCGGGAGTTACACCCACAGAATCCGCTCAATTTAATTCTGAAACCGCAGCATTTAATCTCATTCATTGCTGACGTTTCTCTTGCTGGAAACTCTAGGGACTCCTTTTGTATTTTATACAAAACTCCCTATTCGGGTTTGGACCCAAGACCCAAGACCCGAGACATTCCCCAAATCCCAAATCCCAAGCCAAAGCCCAATACACACTAATACTCTTAGGTGTATATGGACATGTTAGTTTAATAACTACATGGGTTGGTATGGTATATATATTGTAAAATTAACTCTTAATCTTCCAATATGGGATTATACTAAATGGTTTTCCTTTACCATTTTGGTTTTTCCAGATTTGAGCTTTCGAGGCACCAACTTTGAAGCCACTTTGTATTCACACCCATTCTCCGAATAGGTCATGTGATATACCGTTACGAAGCTCGTCACACGGGCTACTCAACCACGTTGAGTTCGGTATAAACAACTCAGCGCTGTTACACGAAATAATGACTCGAAGTTGGTCCAGTGACCATTCGGAAACACCCATGTTTTCACATGTTTTTCCAACAAAAAGTACATATTGTAATTGATTACCTGTTTTATTTTAGCAGTTGGATTGTTGGAAAATCATGCATGCATGGTGTGTGATAAACGATTTTGTATTATATTTCACTTGGCTTGAATTGGTGATTCGTGTGTTTTATAACAATATTTACGTGTTTTAGGAACCTGTTGAATAAACCTGTTTGAGCCGACTCCCGATATAGAGTCCCGGTGCTCCCAAGTCATATGTTTTATAAACCAGTACTTCGATACATGGTATTTATTATTCAGCATATGGTCGTATTTAGTAGCCTTGCTAATAAGTCAAGTCTCGGTACTCACGGGTAAAATATTCTATATATTTATTTCTATGTAGTATATATGATGATTGGATGCAAAATCGTGATTAATAAATAGCATAAAAGATTGCTAAATTATGTGTATGTTACTTTTAAGCTTGTAACCTATTATTGTTGTTGTTCCTTTGCTTGGATTTTGATTTTAACACAGATTGCTTTCGGCTAGCAAGTATCTAAAACGATTGGAGGATATTACTTTACATTTGCCTGTTGTTAATAGTTGGTTAATAAAGTCAAATGTTTGTATTATTATGTGTATTTATTAAATGATGTAATAAGGGCCAACCGTTAGACAAATCAGTGTATTGAATAGATCGAAGTGGTTTATTTGTGAATAAAAATTTGTATAAGAAAAGGGTTTGAAACAGAAGGATTAAGTCATTTTATTTAATTTTCTTTTAATCTCATTCCTCGAGTTTTTTCTGAAAATCCAGGTTATGACATATAGTATGTCTTATCATAAAAAAAAAAAAAAAAAATTAGTTCGGCATTGAATTCTGTAATTAGGTTATAGTTCATTTTATTTCCTTCCATTCCTTCTTCTCTAGTTCTTCTCAGTAAGATGAGTAAATTTACCAGATTTTTTGTAACTTTCACTTTGCATTTTCGAAAGCAAAAAAGCATTCGTTATTCATCGAAAACAACACAACTTACAGCAGAACTAACATTCATGAAGTTTATCATCTCAAACATAAGCATATAATCGTAAAAAACAAATAAAATTATTCTCCACACTCCAAGCCTAATCTTAAACGGAATAACGGAACCATACGTTTAGACCTACAGCTCATCCTTTTGAGGTGGTCGGTGAGGATTACTTGACGAATTTTTAACCGGATAAGATGCTCCCATAGCAATACCGCACAAACCTTCTTTTGCATCTACCATTCGTTGTATGCGTATATAACCTTGTTCTCCCCATCTTTGTCCCCATGAGTTTTTCACTGTCCAATATTTGGTCCCATCCAAGGTTGTTCCGTATCCCACAACTGCAACACCATGGTCTAACTCTGTGCCACATGGCCCCGTATACACTCCCTGAAACGAATAAAAGCATTTTGATATAAAAAAAAGTGTGTTGTATTCTCTTTTTATTTATTTGTTAAGTTATGTGTCTGCTCGTTTTAATCGCCGGGACCTTTAAAGGGGTTGTAAACTTGGATTCTAAAAAAGGTCCTTTTCGGTTAAAAGCAGCGTAAATTCTGAACAAAAAAGAGGGAGTTTGGTAATCTTTTTCTTTCAATCTGGATTTGCAGATTTGGTATATAATGATCCCTTTTCGGTAAAGGGTCAGTTTCTTGTTTGTAGATGAACTTTAAATTCGGTCTCAGATTGACACTAGGCTATGATGTCTTCATTATCGTTTTAATGATACATTCATATGTTAATTTAGAAATTACCAGCGATTTGTTCGACTTTCTCATCAGCTCAAGAGAATTTTTTTATTTCACTTGAATGATTCTCTTCAACCCCCTTAGTTTCACTTAATTAGCCTACTTGTTTAAAATTTGCTAATTGTTGACTTTAGGCTTTGTGGTGTAGCTCCATCCGGGGTGAGTTTTTGTGTTTTAAACTTGTAAATACTCACGGGTATGCGACAAAGTAAATGACTGTTTGTTATGTTATTTAATTTCAATTTATGAAAAAAAAGTGTCACCTCTGAGTAGAATTGCAGATCAATGCCTCCGGCGTCGATTCCTACTGATATAGGTTGATTGGCAACAGCTTTCATCATGGCGTTTTCGTCATTTTCAGGTACGCTTTCGTATCCATCGATTTCCACCACAGGAGCATTCTCCTGAAAACCAATCAAAAACCAATTGTTACTAATTAAATAATTTCTTAATGTTATTTTTATTAACAAAGGTACCGAAAATGTTGCATACTTTAGACACGTCACAACGTTCATCTTTAGCTCTGTAAGGATATGCTGTTTCTGTCGTTAAGCCACCATTTTTCTTGATGAATCCGAAAGCACTTTCCATCAGTCCACCATTGCATCCTTGGTTATCGTCTTCACAATCAACTAATTCTTGCTCGGATAGAGACACTAATTCGTTTGTTTTGATTTTGTTTATGCCTTCAACTGCCACCACTGCTGAGAAGGCCCAGCAGCTACCTGCAAACCAAAAATACTTTTTTAGCGAAAACAGACAGTAAATTGCATTGTTGGGCTGCTTTTTTGTGGGATGCGTATCACATGTTATCGATTTCTTGAAACAATCTACAAAAGTTAAGCAGCTTTACACCGGCGCTGCTTTTATTGGACGATGTTCGCATACTACATAGGAAAACTGAAATTAATCGTAAATTGGGACTAAACTAGAACAAACCCCATAGACCAGGAACTAAAATAGTAAGTTGATAAAATAGCTGACAAAATTTAAAGAAAATGATACCTTGCTCTATAATGTTTTCGTAGTTACTTAGTAACCAAACCAATAGTTTTCCTTACATTTTGTTACACAAGTCTACTAAAATCATAGGAAAACAAGTTAGTATACTAATTGCTAACTTTTGTACTTGAGTATACGAAAGCAAATTCTGGTGGGACGCTAGTGTACAATACTTTAAATAACCTTATTTGGAAAAAAAAAAACAAATCGCCAAAAAACAGAAGTTACCGCATCTTCCTTGGTTTTTGACAGGTGTAACTGCCCCACTCTTTCTCCAGTCTACTGACGGTGGCAGATCATCGGTCTTTTCGTGCCTGAATTCCTTTGTCTTTTCACTTCCACCTTTGAACATCTTATAATGCTTGATCTTTGAACTATAACCACTTCGAAACTCATGGTTAGTCATATCTGCAAACTCATTTAGTTTCAGCTTATAAGGCTTATCCATTTGGTTCACCTTATGTATATGCTTTACATTTTCTTTAAAAACATTGAATCGTTGTGTTTTCTCGGTAAGGTCATGGGAGATAGTGTGGTGGCTCCTCCACCTTTCATATAAATCGTATAGGTTTTTTTCAGATGCTACATCCCTTTCTGTGATTTCAAAGCTCTTAACTGCCACAAAAAATATGGCTAATGCGAGAGCAATCAGTATAAATTTCCTCATTGCAGAGAATCAATTTAAAGTAGAGGTATATTGAGTAGTACATATGAGAATGAAGTTGGCAATGGTAGCTTTATATAGTGTTGAAACGATGATTGTTGCGTAACCTATGTCAGCTATTTGAAGCTTTAAGCTAAAATTAAGGGGAAACAGTGAGTCATGTTTTCGGTTATGTATGACTGAAGCTTGTCTATCTTGAATTAAAGGTAAGGCGGGTACATCACAGCTTTAACTGATTCTGAAATGTAAACTTCGTGATTGAGTTGTACTTTTTATCAATACGGACTCGTCTCTGTAATTTGGATGAATAATTGAATCTTGTACTTGTTTGGTTTCCACTTTTAAGCTCAGTTTTTTTTTGTACTTTTCCTTGAAAGTTGGAGTGAGTTTGGTTAATCTGCTGAAAAGTTGTGCCCTCTGTATTTTTTCCCTCAAAAAAGCTAGAACTTTTAAGCTGGATGAATACTTTTTTTTTCTCGATCTCAAAAGATCTAGATTATTTGCTTCATAACTGCAACTAAACAAACGCCAAATAATTCTCTTACAAATACTCCGATTCTAACCAAAATATAGTCTTAAAAGTGAATATATAGCTTAACTAGGAACTTACTATTTAGAAAGTAAATTTAATTAGAACTTTGCAGATATGATATGCATGGAAACTGTTTAGTTGTTCTTGATTTTGTTTCTGTTTCTGTTTCGCCAACCCTTACTAATCCCACTCGGTCTTTCATTCGGAGTATATTCTCATATCTAATAAGCTATATATATATATATATATATATATAGTTTAAGTTTTGTACTACTCCGTATACCTCAGATATCCGGTGCACTACATCGACACCGTACAGGCGTACAACACAGTACACTTAAATATTTTACATTTACTATAATACGCTAAACCGGGCTTGCAGTTAACGCACTTGGGATCGGGTTGGAAGATATGATGACAGTGAATTTAAATATTTTTGTTGCTGGTTAAGTATAATGTGAATCTTGTTAAGATAGTGATGACTTATAATTTGTTTGCATGCTTTTTGACACGACAATTATGCATGCATATATGCATGGGTAATAAAGTGAATGAAGCAGATAAAGTAACATGTCTGTTGTAACAACTAACAAATTCAACTTTTTGAATAAAAAAGTTAGCCCTAACAATAGTAAGTGTATGATTTCATCAATGAAGTGATAACGCAAAACAAAATTAAAACGACGTTGATGTCCTGAAACACTGCATATCACAGCATATATTACTGGACCAACTAGGGCTGGACACGAGCGGATTGAGGCGAATTGATAAAATTTAAATCTCAATCCAACCCAACCAAACCCGTTACAATTAAAACTCCAATCCAACCCAACTCAACCCGCAAAATAAATTGCGGGTTGGGGCGGGTTGAGTTTAGATTGATTTTTAAATTTGTTTTTTGGTCATTTATTTTTCATAATTTGCATAATCAACCTAAATTTTAAAATAAATAGAATATTTCAAAGAGAAATGTAAATTAAAACCAATGAAAATATATTTACAACATTCGCGAACAAGTAATAAAACTAAAATATAACAAGAATGAAATGTTGGTATCTTAAAATACACACAACGTATATATATATTGCGCGTTGAAACGGATTGGCGCGGATTAACCCGCAGTTTGTGAACGACCCTAACCCAACCCAAAAAATATATAGCGCATTGGGACGGGACGGATTGATTTTTTTTTGGCACCCAACCCACCCCAATCCATACGGATTGGGCTACAGGACGGATTTAAGGATTTTTTGCCCACCCTGGTACCAATAATTCTATCAAAAGTAATAAAAAAAAAGTCATTTCAAAAACTTCAATTTAAATTATATGGTCAACTGCTGTTTTCTATAAACATGTCTCTTATAGCATCCGCATTCCCTCTCGTATCATCTTCCTTTGATTTAAGGAAAAAAATAGCACATTATTAGTTTTAGCGAGTGTATATTTAACTTTACTCAATTTTCAGTCTTCTTATAATGTTTCTCTATCTGTATTTTCAGTCTCTTAATTAATCTATAGTAGTATAATTTTTGGGAAAATAACAATTTATTACATATTTACAAATTTATTTACAAAAAACTCGGTTGTTTTGAACATGATGACTATTTTACAAAAAAGTACATATTTTGTAAACTTATTTATAAATAGTTACATATGTCATTAAAAAATCCAAAAAAAATCCAAAAAAATCCAAAAAAATATTTAAAAATTAAAAATTAAAAATTAAAAATTAAAAATTAAAAATTAAAAATTAAAAATTAAAAATTAAAAATTAAAAATTAAAAATTAAAAATTAAAAATTAAAAATTAAAAATTAAAAATTAAAAATTAAAAATTAAAAATTAAAAATTAAAAATTAAAAATTAAAAATTAAAAATTAAAAATTAAAAATTAAAAATTAAAAATTAAAAATTAAAAATTAAAAATTAAAAATTAAAAATTAAAAATTAAAAATTAAAAATTAAAAATTAAAAATTAAAAATTAAAAATTAAAAATTAAAAATTAAAAATTAAAAATTAAAAATTAAAAATTAAAAATTAAAAATTAAAAATTGAAAATTGAAAATTGAAAATTGAAAATTGAAAATTGAAAATTAAAAATTAAAAATTGAAAATTAAAAAAACAAAATTTTTAAAAAATACATTTTTATACAAAAAAATATGTGCGATCATGTCTGATCCTGTCTAATCCCGTTCAATCATGTATGTCAAATCCTGTCCAATCTTGTATGTCTACTCTTGTTTAATCATATCTAATCATGTCTAATACTGTTCGACACTATGCACAAATTTTTTGATTTTTTTAAATTTTTTTCGAATTTTTTTTTTGCTATTTTTTATGATATATGTAACTAATTGTAAGCAAGTATATGTAGCTAATTGTAAAAAAATGCACATATGTTGATTTTTTATAATTAAGTTAATTGTTATGTACGTATTTGTAAGTCTCTCTATAATTATTAGGGGGAATTAACATAAACATAATCTACGCCTATTATATTAACAAAAACATACCAAATTAAATTATAAAAAACATACATTCAATTAAAAATTAATAAAAAACAAAAAACAAAAAAGTACATTCATCACTCCTGATCTCTTTACCTTCTTTCTCCTCCTCTCACTCTCTCTCCAATCTATCTCTCCTCCTCCTTCCCGCTCTCTCTCCCCTCATCTTTCTTGTTCTCTCCGATCTCTCATCCTCCCTCTCTCTCTATTTCTCTCCGATCTCTCATCCTCCCTCTCTCTCTATTTCTCTCCCTCCAATATCTCTCTCCTCCGTTTTCTCACTCTTTATATATCTAATATATATACGAATATACAATTAGATCAACGCAAGTATATTGCCTAACAAATCAGGGCCACGCCTAGCCAAACAACCAATTCACGTACAATAATATTATCAACAATTGTTGACTTTGGATGCACACAAACTATTTATAGCTATCGACAAATAGATCATAATAGATCTCGTCATCGAGAGTATGATCTATTTGTTTGCTTCGAATAAATTAACTACAAGTCAAATAATATATAACAACACTCACAATATATTCTACACAACAAGATAATATAACAAATAAAGTACGATTGCGTTAATATAAAACTACGAGTAAATAAAGTAAAGATAGAAGTTAATTGGGTTTTATGATGTTTTGTACCCTATGTTTTGTCATTTTTTCAGTTTTGTAACCCAAATTCTCATTTTTTCAGTTTCGTACCCCATATTTACGCCTTTTCTGTTTTTTTTTTTTTTTTTTATGTTTTTCCATCCAAAACTCTAACGGAAGTCAATGGAAAACAGTCATGTGCACGACACATGCTGTTTTCCCGTTAAAAACAAGGGTAATTTGGTCTTTTTCATATAAAAAATAAATTTTCATTCTTGAATCAAAACTAAAAAATCCTATGGCTCACGTATTTTTAACATATACATAAGATAAATAAATAAATATATATATACCCCTACACCCCACCACCACCCCGGCCAGTCCGCCACCACCAGCCTTCCAACACAACCATGCCACCATCCGCTAATCACACTATACATACAGAGATATAGATACAGATGTGTATATACACACACACACCCTACCACCACCATCCACTGATCCATCCCGCCACCATCACCCGATCCAACCCTAGACCACCAGATCGTCACCACCACATATACATACATATCACATATATACATACATATATCTATTTATAAATTTGTAAATAGTTTAAATATATGAGGGCATTTAGGTAAAAACATTAAAAAAATACACGTGCACAGCACATGATCATTAATTGGACGAAAAAGTTTGAAATTGAAAAAAACCGTAAATATAGGGTGTAAAATTGAAAAAATGAAAATTTGGGGTACAAAACTGAAAAAATGACAAAATATTGGGCACAAAACATCATAAAACCCAAGTTAATTGACACGCGCGTTTATAAAGGTTCACCTCAAGATGAGACTATGTCTTGTCACCAAGTCCAAACTCGGACCTTGAACTTTTTATATTAACCCACTCCTCGTTTAGAACAGAGCTACCATTTATAAAGGTTCTCCTTATGGGCAAATTAATGTACGTCCTCTTCCTTAATGGCAGAGTTACCATTTACAACATTTATTCTTAATGGGCAAATCTACCCACGAACAAGTCTCAAACACAAGACAATGGATCAAAGGATCCAGACAACTATAAAACTTGAGGTTGTACACAATTTATACAATCAACAAGTTTATAAAAAACTTTGTTTAACACCAAGATCGATGTGATCGATGGATTAAACAAAAGTTGATTAACACACACAAAAACAATAGAAATGATTATAATTTTTTTTTTCCAACTGAAACTATCTCTTTTCACTCAATATATGAAGGTTTATATTATGATTTTGGGAGGTGTTAGACTTGGTTTGAAGGCTTGACGTCGTCGGGGAGTATTAAAACTGGTAGGGTTTTGGCGTCGAATGAAATATGGGACCAAGACCTTTGTATTTGAGTTTGGGACAGTATGGTGTGATTTTTCTGAGGTTAGAGGATCTATTTATAGTGTGGGAGGTGTTGATGGCCGTTGTAGAAGATCTTACCTTTGAAATTCAAAAAAAGAATATTCTAACCGGTTGGTTTATTTTCTAACCAGTTGGTTTATGTAGATTTCATCTAACGGCCAGCCATTTTGAATTTCGAATATCTCGCGTGTTAATGACTATAATTGCGAATGATTTTCACCATAATACTCCTTTGATGTTGTATTAAATCCCCAATCGATTAGACTAGAAGTTGGAAGAATTTTGAATTTATATCCGAGTCTTCAAAAGTAGCATCTTTACTTTCCATATATATATAATCCAACCCGTTAGTTTATTATAATCCAATCCGTTGGTTTTTTTTCAGACAACCTTATTGACTTGGTATCTTCTAGAATTCGCATCTTTTTCATAAATGTGAATTTGCTTGTTGTAAAGGCTCCCAAATCAACTTTGAATCCTGTAGAATATGTTGCAACGATCCATGCACATTTCAAAAATCATTTGAACACTTTTCTATGGCTCCAAAAATGGCATCCGGACCTTGCATAACTAAACACTTAACCTATTAGGATTTCATCCAATCGGTTGGTTTCCTCTGTTTTCTTTGACGGGTTAATTTCCAATTAATCCGGTTATATCCTTATAGTTCAAGAATATAACATTTAGTCCATTGATCGATTTCCTTGATAATTTAATCTTTCTATTCATCGATTATGAAGCTGTATTGATCTGAAATAAACTAGTTGAAAGTATTAGTACAACGATACTTATTGTGTATATAAATTCTTGTTTGTTATCATGAAAACATTATTCAATTAAGTATAATTGAAGATTGGTTCAACAAATTTACTCACTCTCTCGATAGAAGTACCTTAAATCAAATTTTGTATCACCAATGTTCAACTAACCCTTTTTCATTGTACATTGGCGGGTCACACACGACAGCCATTTGGTGTAGTATGGGGTAAGTCGTGGCAGTATATGTCGCATATGAAAAAGCCTTGTTTTTCTAACTAAAAGTTTGAATTTAACATTTTGAATCGGTAATCGTTATTATGTTATTCGGATTGGCCAATAAAAAATAAAAAATCGGATTATTAAACTGTTTGTATGTTTTTCATTTTAAATATATGGTATCCATTTTAACAAGACTAGTTTAAGGATTTTAGTTTTGAAAATTCTTAAAAATTTATAATTTCACAATTAATTCATCGGGTCAACGTCTCGCATGACACGTGGACGATCGAGATATATCCACACATACCAAATGCGGAGTGTTGTTTTTCCATTATTTTGCGCTATGCGGCATGTAAGATATTTCCGTCACGATCATGACGAATAATACCACACATTTAAGTATCTTTGATAAGGTTTAAAAAGGCTTTGCCTAAACAGTCTGTAATTGAGAGCATAATGCCAATACCAGAACATTTGCCAGTGGAAAGACTCAGATTCTACCCTAACTGCTAAATCATCAAAGCATAAAACAATGACAATGTCAAAAACAAAAACAAAACGTGACAGATGTAGTATAATAACCACTAACTGGTGTTTAAAACAACTTATTGCACAACAATAATGTTGATACTTGAGATGTGATTAATTATAATCAGCAGTTGCTGTCACGAAGCCTTGCCGGCTCAATTTAAAAGTTGGTTTATTACTACTAATTTAAATAAAATATAAATTCAGTATTGGCTAAGATTTTGGTTTCTCATAGTTAGCGTCCTTATCTAAGAAAATAAGGGGAAAAAACACATCAAAAGGCTTTTTTGTCCTGAGGCTTGTTTTTAAACATTGAAATGTCCTTGTTTTTCACATGCCAAGGTCAATGTATAACAGCAAAAAAAAGGATACAATGCTATAAACCCGACAGGCCTAAACCATAATGCCAACTAAGATTAGTATCATTACATGTTTGATCCTTTACTAAGTCTTTTTGTCTTTAGTATCCAATATAAAATCTCTTAGATCCTTCAAAATATTCTTAAATGAAGCGTTTAGTAAAATAATCTACAAACATGAAATATGTTTTTAAGAGGTTACAAAAGTAGTTAACTGTTACTCTAGAGTATAGTTTTTTTTTCAGTTATCAATATGGGGGGTGGTATTTTTCGTTTTGCAGATGGGATTGATAAGCTGTTATTGTTGTTTGGTGCTTTGGGTAGTATCGGAGACGGGTTAATGTCTCCTCTTACTATGTACATTTTAAGTGGTGTCATCAACGACTATGGAGGTGAAAATAAGTCTATTTCCAATGCTATCGTCGATGAGGTATGGGATAGAAGGTTTTGGAAATGGAAGTGTTTGCGATTTCAGTTTTAAAAATACATAATCAAGCTTATGTTTGTTTTTTGTAGTATGCTCTCAAGTTGCTCTACCTCGCTCTCTTTATCGGAGTGGCTGCTTTTATTGGTAAGTATAACTCTAGAGATGAAATGATGTTGTAAAGTTCTTATTCTATAGCGGCTAATGGAGTAAATGAGTTGGTTTGTTTTTTAGGGAGAAGGGAGCTTGGTTTCAGCAAAAACACTTCTAACTATTTCTGGTTAGAAAACCAGAAAAGTTCATATATTAAATAAGTCAGCCAAATAAAATACAACTTAGAAGAGAAAAGCAAAAATCGAGCTTAAAAGTTAGCAACGGAACAAGTTCTAACTCATGGTGTGGAAAATTCTATCTGGCTTTCACTGGTCTTGCAAAAGTAGTGTAAATGGTTTCCTGCTTTCGGCAGGTTACTTCCTAAATAGTTTATACAGAAACAAACTTGCTAGAGGTACAGGTATATATAGTTAATCTTATAGCTTCCGGACATATTTCATATCGAAATTGAAAAATTGGTGGTAGAGTTCTTATCTATATTAGTCTCTTCGATTAGTGTTATAAGTCATTTAAAATGTTATAGGGTTTAATATTTTTATCTGATGACTGTTGTGCTCACAACTAGTTATGTGAAACTTCTAGAAAAAAATAAATATTTTTCACGTATCAACAATCTACTATGTCTACACTTTTTCAACATGGACTGGTTTTCTTCCTAAATGGTTCACTAGGTCTACTAAATCGTGTATAACAGTAGAAGTATTTGTTTTCTAAAAAACCTTTTCTCTAATGTAGCCGATAAAAGTTCTCTCTCAAAGTTGCACTTTTTTCGATTCACAACTGATTATAACTGATAATTGAAAACAAAGAATTAAACACCTAATCCTATTTTGTACAAATTTTGTGTCGCAGAGGGAGTTTGTTGGACAAGAACAGCCGAAAGACAAATCTCACGAATGAGAATGGAATATTTGAAAGCAGTCCTTAAACAAGAAGTTGGCTTTTTTGACAGTCAAGCTAACTCTGCTACTTTTCAAGTTGTCTCTACTATCTCTTCGAATGCTCACTTAATACAAGATGTTATTTCCGAAAAGGTACATCTTCGTTCGCCTTCTCAGTTGTCATTACATGGTGATAGTTATTTTGCATTACCTCACTAAATTATCAGATTACTTATTGTGGTAGTTATAATATCTTCATTTGTATCTACTGTTCATTGCGGATAAAGAAGGGACTATTAGTTATTTAGACATGAACTTAATTATAGCATCACGTGATCATGAAAGTGCCAATGTCATCTAAACGAAATTTTAAGCATCTTTACTTGTTCTCGATACACTTTGGGAACATAATCGTTGCAACTAGACTGCTCCATCTTCATGTTCCTCCATTTTTTCAATTAAGTGAAAAACAAAACAGAATAAAAATGCACAGCTTTCTCTAGGTTCCTGTACAACTATCAGTCGCAAGACTAAATTTATTGTTAGAAAACGCCAATTTCTATATACTTGTCCAAGCAGCGGAGGTTAGACTGTGTGATAACTGGTAGCATTCCCTTTATGAGGTTAATATTTTTTAAGGGATTATTAGTTCATAATTAGTCGTGACGAAATCACTAGATAGTGTCTCGTGATTAAAGAAGAAAAGTGTTGTAGTAGAGTCTATCGAGTCCCTTTTTCGAATTATCAAGCTTCTAATAATAGTTCTCATTTTCTCTAGTTTCGAAAATAAATATAAAAATACTGAACTCATGAAGACCGCAGCATACGAATAGATTGGCTACTCGAGTATTATTCGTCATTTATAGCAAAAAATTCATTATTCGTTATTTATCTCGAGTAGTATTCGTCATTTATAACAAAAAATTCATTATTCGTTATTTATCTTTATCTCGAGTATTATTTGTTTGATATAGTGATTGGACACCCCCATGTTTTACAAACTTGGCACGTGTTTTTTAAAATTTTGAATCCCGGACTTCACTAACAAATAACAATTACTAGTTCTATGCTGATTTATATATGTTTTATCACAAGATGAAAATTTTACTTTCTCTAGATTTTTAAACAGTGTTTAAGGTAAGTTCCTAATTATTTTTGTTGCAGATACCCAATGCTCTATCAAACTTCTCGACATTCATATTTAGCATAGTCGTAAGTTTTATCCTTTCTTGGCGAATAGCGGTATACTCTTTCCCATTCTCTCTCATGTTTATGGTCCCAGCCATCGTATTTGGTAAAATGCTAATGAAACTAGGAATGAAAATGAATGACGCGTATGGGGTCGCTGGTGGGATAGCCGAACAAGCCATATCGTCAATACGTATTGTATATTCGTATGTAGGCGAAAAGCAGACTCTAAATAGGTTTAGCCAAGCACTTGAGAAGAGCATGGTATTAGGAATAAAGAGTGGATTAATAAAGGGCTTTCTTATAGGGAGTATGGGTATTGTTTTTGCTTCTTGGGCATTTCAAACGTTTGTTGGTACTATTCTCGTGACAGAAAAAGGAGAGACTGGGGGTCGCGTTTTTGTAGCAGGAATTTGTACGGTTCTCGGAGGAATGTAAGTAATGACTTATAGGGCAAAAGTTAACTATTTACGACTAAGCTTAGACATTTCTAATAATCTTCAATTTTGAAAATTACGACAAGAATTACGTAAATCAGTTGTCGTTCAAGGAATAGATGAAGATTATAGTTCATATGTTTAAGCACACGAACTAAGATAGAATGATACATATCAACACCTCAATTCTTTTCTCATTTACTTGTTAAAAATTATACTCAAAGCCGTGAAAAAAGGGAAAAAGGTTTTTTGTGAGTAATGAACTATGTCAGTTCATGAGCATTCTTACATTTAGGATTTAAGTGAATTTTGTAAAAAGGGTATGTTTGGAGATGATACTTTAGTTGGCTAAAATTAAGGAAATAAGATAAACTGGTTAGGAAGTAATTAAACAAAGACAAAACAAGAAATGGTTAGCAGTTTTAATAAAAACATCTTATAAGCAGTTAATAAAAAAGTAACTTATTTCTGCATTCTTTTACAGAGCCATTATGAGTGTTCTTCCAAACCTTTCAGCAATTACCGCCGCAAAAGCTGCTGCTAACAAGATGTTTGAGATAATTGATAGAAAACCACTAATAGACTCCAAAGAAATAAAGGGTAAAATCCCGTCACACGTGAAAGGATCTATCGAGTTTAAGGAAGTTAGCTTCTTTTACCCTTCTAGACCTGATACCCCTATTCTACAAGGACTTAATCTAAGAATAAAAGCTGGAAAGACGGTGGGGCTTGTCGGGGGAAGTGGATCTGGAAAATCCACTATTATTTCTTTGCTTGAAAGATTTTATGATCCTATTGAAGGCGACATTTTACTCGATGGACACAATATCAAGAGACTACAACTTAAATGGTTGAGGACTCAAATGGGTCTAGTTAATCAAGAGCCGGTTCTTTTTGCCACAACAATAATGGAAAATATTTTGTTTGGAAATGAAGATGCTCCGGTTGAACGTGTTGTTAGTGCAGCTAAGGCTGCAAATGCACATGGCTTCATTGTTGGCTTACCAGTCGGATACGACACTCACGTGAGTACTTCCATATATGTTGTTTTCTGTCCTATTTTTAACATGATGAAACAGGTGTTAACTTTCATTTTAAAATTACACGTCTGGCTTTTATGCATAGAAATCGACTATATGTTGCGTAATCTTATAACTTATACGGATTGACGCTCACTCAATACCTTTTTACTCTGAGAATACTTAATTGCTTATATATCTGTACTACCGGACGTCTGGGACTATCATTCCAGAATTTACCTGAGGTTAGAATATTTCTATCCAATGAAAAGTTTAGAAACATCAACTTAGTGAAGAGACTGAACGTTACATTAAGATACATACTTAATTTTGATTGCATCTTTTTAAGCTCAATTTTTTTTTTTTTGCTTAAATTCTAGACTGCGTTTGGTTGATCGACTTAAAATTAAATGAGATTTTCAGGATTTTTGGCCAGAAAAAATTGGAGCTTTAAATTGAATAAACCTTTTTTCTTGTTACTCAAGAAGCCAACTTATTTGCTTAAATGATTTAACCTGAAAAACACATAAATTATCTTCAGTTTAGTCTTGGCTAACTAACACACACCCTTTTAAAAGTAATTAGTGTTTTAAATAATCAAGTGTAAGGGAGAAGCTCGGTGGTGACCATAGGGTGCCACCACATCCCCTTAATCACGAAAAACTTATTTTCCTATGTATTTTCACTTTAAGTATAATTTGTTAAAAGAAGGCGATGTGCCACCCTTCATAAAAAAATTACTCTATTATATTTCTTCTATTTGAATATCCATACTCCCATTTACGATTCGTGGCCTCGCCACTGATCACTTGTATAATATTAATTACAAATTGAAGTTAAAGCTTGATGTGTTCTTTAATATCAACTGAAACAAATGCCCTTTCAGCAGTAGTTAATGTTTGACTTAATGGAATTCAGTCTACATATTTCGAGTTGAAGTCTTCTCATATTTTGATTAAAATGGAAATATTGTAACATGGTTTCAACTTTCAGGTTGGACAATTTGGATTTCAATTATCTGGTGGACAAAAGCAAAGAATTGCAATAGCAAGGGCTATGCTAAGAGACCCAAAAATTCTTTTGCTAGATGAAGCTACAAGTGCTTTAGATGCTGAATCTGAAAGAACTGTTCAAGAGGCTCTCGACTTAGCTTCCAATGGAAGAACAACTATTATAGTTGCACATCGTTTAAGCACAATACGTAAAGCGGATAAAATAGTTGTTCTTCAATCAGGGGTGGTTGTTGAATCAGGTAATTATAAAATTATCGTTTCACAAAATTTGATCTATACCAAATTCCGTACTGTGTGAGTAAACTATTTAGTGGGCTTTCAGGAGCTTTTAAAATCAAATAAGATAGCTTATTTTCCTAATCTCGCTATTAACAAGTAAAGTTATCAAATTATAATATTTCCAGGTATGAAAGCAATCAAATTTTCGATAGTAAATTTAGGTGAAATAAAAGGTATTAAGACTTGATGTCTTCTGCTTATAGTAGCTCCCTTATGCATCTATTTTATACTAATTAGCTATAAATGACATGAAATCTATTACCACTTGTAGTTTTAGTTTATACATTGAACGCTAGCTCATGTTAATCGCATTTTATCCACCTCGTAGGCACTCACGATGAGCTGTTGAAAATGAACAACGGAAAAGGAGGAGCGTATGCTAACATGGTTCAACTACAAAAACCATCAGCCCAAAATGAAACCTCGACAAGTAAATATTTCACACCAGAAAATGGCAGAAAATCGATAACAATAGACCAGAGCCCCAGGATGACGCCTCGGCATTCAAGGTCCAGCTGGCAGAGCCAGAGCGGCCCACTCTCCCCTTTCACCCCGGTCTTCTCGATTAGTGTACCAAACTCATATAGATACGACGATGATAGCGATTTCGAGAACATAGGTAATGATACTAGGGTGTAGGACACTTCTACAATTATAATCTACTTATTTTTCGTTATAAAATATTTACTAAAATTTGGTTAACATGGTAATTTAATCCCACAATCTTTCTAAACATGGTATTTATATTATTTTTCACAAATCCACTACTTATTTTTGGTTTTTTCATTGTACAGAGGATTACTACTATCCTGCACCGACCACATGGCGCTTATTAAAGCTAAACGCTCCCGAATGGAAAAGAGGTTTGCTAGGGTGTTTAGGAGCAGCTGTTTTTGGTGCTATCGGACCTATAAACGCTTATTGTTTAGGGTCGGTCGCGTCTGTATATTTTACGGACAACAGTTCGAAAATAAAATCCGAAACAGCAACATATACGTACGTGTTCTTGACCTTAGCGGTACTATGCTTCATCTCAAATATTTTCCAAAATTATAACTTCGCTATCGTAGGCGAACGGTTAACCAAAAGGGTAAGGGAAAAGTTATTAAGTAACATGCTAACTTTCGAGATTGGTTGGTTTGATGAAGACGAGAATACAAGTGCAGCTATTTGTGCACGGATAGCCACCGAAGCAAATATGGTCCGATCACTTATTGGTGACCGTGCATCGTTACTTATCCATGTAGGCGTAAGTGCCATGCTGGCATTTGTCATTGGGTTAGCAGTTGCATGGCGAATAGCATTGGTGATGATAGCGATGCAACCGTTGATCATCGGTAGCTTATACTCAAGGAGTGTACTAATGAGAAGCTTATCAAAAAAAGCACAAAAAACGCAAAACGAGGGTAGCCAATTAGCGAGTGAGGCGGTTGTTAATCACCGGACAATAAGCGCGTTTTCATCGGAAAATAGAATATTATCCCTTTTTTATTCGACAATGGAAGGACCAAGGAAACAAAACATTAGGCTATCATGGCTATCGGGCTGCGGTTTATTTGCTTCACAATTTTTAACAACAGCTTCTATAGCGATGACTTACTGGTATGGTGGCAGGTTAATGGGACAAGGCCTCGTGCGTTCGCAACATCTTTTTCAAGTTTTTTTTATTCTAATGAGCACGGGGAAAAATATAGCGGATGCAGGTAATTTTAGAGAATATCATAATATTTCTAATCAATCTCATATATGAAACATGAAAATTTATCATATAATAATCAATTTAATTTTAAAATAGGTAGCGCGACTTCCGATCTGGCCAAGGGTGCAGGGGCAGTACAGTCCGTTTTTGCAATATTAGATAGAAAAACCGAGATTGAACCTAACGACTTAGAAAGGTATGAGATTGAAAAGGCAATGAAAGGTTCCATTGAGCTTAAAAACGTCTTTTTCGCATACCCTTCTAGACCAGATCAAATGATATTCCAAGGCTTGAATTTAAAAATCGAAGCGGGGAAAACGGTGGCGCTTGTTGGACAAAGCGGGTCGGGAAAATCAACTATTATAGGTTTAGTTGAGAGATTTTATGACCCTATCAAAGGGTGTGTATATATAGATGGACAAGATATAAGATCATATAACTTGAGAAGTTTGAGGTCACATATAGCATTGGTTAGCCAAGAACCAACTCTATTTGGTGGAACTATTTATGAAAATATTGTTTATGGAAAAGAGGGTGCTACAGAAAGTGAAGTTAGAGAGGCTGCTACTCTTGCCAATGCTCATGAGTTCATAAGGTATCAAATTTTGTCACATGTTATATACTAGCATTTAGCAGGTCGTTTAGCCATGGTTACAAAATATAAATTGACGAAAAGGAAATCTTGATATTTTGATAAGGAAAATGTATCGACACGCATTCTGGAAAAACCGAAAAGTGTCTTTGAAAGAATCTGGTAGTTATAGATAATAATGAGCATGTTCGTGTTAAAAAATATAGTTGAAAATCAGATAAACCAGATTATAGATAATAATGAGCATGTCCGTGTTAAAAGATAGTTAAAAATTAGAAAGTTTAGTTACGCTATTCCAGTGTTGTACTAGTAATTGGTGTTGAAAAACTTCGCATGCATATTGACATTTTTAATTGAGCAGTTTTTTTTACTTCTACACTTAAGTTACGGAACTAAACTTTTCGAAAATATCGAACTAATTTAACGAGAGGGTTAAGTTAATTGGCGAAAGGGAAACAATATAGGAGTGAAATGAACATATTTGCAAGATAGAATACGATTAAATAAGAAAAACAAATCGATTACCTTTTCTGCCAAAAAAAATGGTCATTTTTTCTGCCTAAATTATCTTCGTAGTTTTTCTTTATTCACAAAATTATCATCAATGTTCTTGACAATATTATTGTTATTATATAGTTATGAAAGTGGTCCTTCAAGTTTCAATTGAAGTTCTAATTAGTACATAATACTTTCAGTATCAATAAACTTGTAAAATTCTGGAACTACTATCGTTGTAAGTTACGCTCTGAGCTGGCTAAGTCAAAGCCACTTAATTTGGCTTAACGAAAGACATTTTGGTTTATTCCATTTTGTTTTAGCAAAAGCCACTTTGTCGTTATTTTCCACTAGAATTTTTTTATTACTTTAATATATTATTATAACCTAAAACAAAAGAGAAACGAAAGCTTCTTACTTAGTATCATTTTTTTTTCCGTTTAATTGTAAAGTTTACAAATAACCTCTAACATGCAAATCCAATCATTATGCCCCTACTAATCAAATCCTGGCTCTGCCTCTGTGTAATTTTAGCTCAATGAAAGATGCATACAACACCAACTGTGGAGAGAGAGGCGTCCAGCTCTCCGGAGGGCAAAAACAAAGAATTGCATTAGCTCGCGCAATACTAAAATCACCAACAATACTTCTCCTAGACGAAGCTACTAGTGCCCTCGACAGTGTCTCGGAGAATCTCGTCCAAGAGGCTCTTGAAAAAATGATGGTTGGTCGTACTTGTGTAGTTGTGGCGCATCGCTTGTCTACGATAAAAAAGGCCGATATAATAGCTGTAATAAATAGCGGAACGGTTGTGGAGCAAGGGTCGCATAATGATTTAATATCGGTTGGCAAAGAGGGGTCGTATTATTCTCTCCTAAAGCTTCAAAATGGTCAGTCACCATATCGGTGAATAATGGTGAACTGTTATTCCATTTGGTCGTCGGTTAATTTCTTGAAAGCGTCGGTTGGTTTACTTTTCTTGGTTTGTTGTGTAAGTAAAGGTTCTAAATATTACTCCGTATGCTTGTGCAGTTCAAACAAGTTCTCTCAGAAAATGCTAAATATTTGTTGTTGGAACAACAAAAAAGAAATTGCTATTTCTTTCATGTCACTAAGGAAATTACATATGCTTTATGCTTTATGTCACTAAGGAAATTACATATGTGATAGTACATAAAAATCAGACCCGAATATAACTATTCGGGTACGAATCGACCCACACGTCATAATTGAGTATCTAACGCATTTAGCACAAGATCCGGTTATAACAGTATTTTTCCCACTTAAGAATAAGGGCAATTATCCAATAAATATCTTAGCCCAATTAATAAAGGTACATGAGGGAAAAGCCCATGAGATGACACATGAGATGGAGACACTTGTCAACATCCTATGAAGCATAAATGCCTATAAATAGCCAAGTACCTTCACTGGAAAAGAGATCTGAACCAAGCTCAAGGACCCATTTTCCAACAGCTTCGGTTAACTCCAGTTCCCATCAGGGAAGAATAATTCGTTTTCAAACAAACGAAGACAACCATGGCGAGGAGACACGGAGAGCCCAACACCGTCCCTCAAACGTCTCACCACCCCAATACGGTATGCCGAGGGACGGCATACCCGAACATACAACCCGACAAGCAATCCTCCCTCGGATAATTACACCGTCCACGGTGGAATTTCAACCCATAGTTCCTCAAAAAGGGAACGCGGTAGCATTGGCAAGGACCGATGAAAGTTACAATGCCCAGCTTCAAGCTCGGCTGGCAGCATGCAGCCATGGCAGCAGCAGCATCACAATACCGCCAAGCCAGACCGCCAATGCCCCAAAGGACCAAATAAACGAAATGGAAGATTTCACTTATAGAGCCGTCATCGAAGTGGCAGGCCGACAACAGGAGACAAGGAGACCCCAACAAGGGGAACACATCCCAAGAACGACCCCGCCAGCGTTCGGCCTTCAGGGCACTCATACGGGACCCGCCTTCGGCACAAACCCGAACTGCGGAAGATATACTAACAACAGGGTAGTGGAAGGATACTACCCCCACCCAACTATGGTGGAGGATACACCCCCCAGTACCAAACACAGGACGAAACTTTCCAACAAGCATGAGACGTATGCCAAGAAACACCATGTACCAAGCAAATAACGCGGTACCGAAACCCAGTTGGGTTCATCATCCCAGAGTTCAAACTCTATGATGGGAAAAACTGCCCAATAGACCACCTGAGACATTACAAAACCAGGATGGAGCTATGGAGCGATGACCCCGCACTGATGTGCAAATTCTTCAAAAACAGCTTGGGACAAGAAGCATCGACGTGGTATCATAACCTACCACGGGGGTCAATAGGAAGCTGGACTGAGATGCTCCGAGCATACTCTAACCAATATGCTGCACACCGAAAGAAGTAAGTCACCATTGAAACTCTGCTGAAAATGGCGATGTTGCCAAATGAAAGGCTAAATGACTACTGCATCCGCTTCATAGACGTTGCGAACCAAATCCCGTAGTATGCAAGCAACATCGCCATACAAAACTTCATCAACTCTATCCCAAGCGGA
Source organism: Primula vulgaris (assembly GCA_963920805.1). Taxonomy (NCBI): domain Eukaryota; kingdom Viridiplantae; phylum Streptophyta; class Magnoliopsida; order Ericales; family Primulaceae; genus Primula; species Primula vulgaris. The sequence goes on along the minus strand of OY987215.1, from coordinate 27,893,131 downwards.
TATTGGGCAAGGAGAAAGTTCATCAGCAAAAACTTCCCAACCATTGATGCACTTCTCGCCTATAGCACCCACCTGACTGATAAAAATGAGGAAATGCGAATCCTCAGCCGAACTCTACCAAGAAGAGAGTCGGTCAGAGAAACATAGGTGGAACGCAAAAAAGCAAAGAACAATCAGGGGGAAGCGGTCAAACGGACCAGAAGGGACAAAGGTCCCGAGATACAGAAAAGGGTAGAGCGGCCCCGAGAACCTGAGCATAAACCCTACCAGCTCACGTACCGAACGCCGAACAGGCCTCCTCAACAAGGCCGTTTCCAAGAAAGGGAACGAAAGAGGAACTTCGAACCGGTCGAGCTAAGATACAATTTCAACCTGTCTGCAGAAGATATCCTCAAGGATATATGCAGAGAAAATTGGTATTCACGACCAGACTCGTTCGCTTCCCTCCCAACCAAAGAGACTCCAAGCTCTTCTGCGCCTATCACGAGAACCACGGCCACCTCACGGAGCACTGCCGAAATCTCCGGTGAAAAATGAACATGTGGGGTGACGCGGGGTACCTCAACAAATTTATCAAGAACGGCGGGAACAAAGGCAAACATCCCGCCATCGAAGGAACGGACAACCGACAGGGCAAGACGATCAACGTCGTACATTTATCACGGCCCAAAACCGCTGGAGGGGAGCAGTCCCAACCACGGCAATTGACGCACTTTGGTCAAGTAGCCAAGGCATCACAGGTGTTATCATCCTCCAAGAGACAATGCCCGCCACAGAGACACCCGCCAATCTCCTTCTTGGATCACGACGAGGAAAGAGTCATATACCCCCCACGGGGACGTAATCAACCTCCGCGTCAAGATGGGAATTGACACGGTCAGCAGAGTCCTAGTCGACCAAGGAGCTTCGTGCGATATCATGTACAAAGAACTCTTTGACAAGATGGAACTCCGGCTGCAAGACCTACAGCCTACTGACGTAACACGTATAGGATTTATCTCAGAAACGACTAAACCTCTGGGAAAGATAGTCCTAAGCGTTACAACGGGTACTGTGTCAGTCCCCATCGAGTTTTTAGTGGTCAACGACAACTCGGGCCACAACGCGATCTTGGGCTGACCATGGCTTCACGCCATGCGAGTCATACCTTCGACATACCACCAGAAGGTGAAATACCCAAATGGTAAAGGAGAGATCGAAACAGCCCGAGCCTGTCAAGAGGATTCAAGATGCTGTGAGGACATAACCGCGGCCTTAAAGAGACTGCTGGTCGTCATTGAACAACCCACCAGCACAAAAAAGTTGGTCGACCAAATTGCCAGAGCGGAAAGGATTGTCGAGGAGCAAGTAGGAGAGAAGCTCCGGAAAGTGTACATCCCGGGAATGGATGAGGAACACCACTTTCTACTAGGCGAAAACCTCCCCGAGGAGGAATCTAAGGAGCTAGAAACTTTCCTATTCAACAACGTCGATAAATTTGCATGGAGCCCTAAAGAAATGCCCCACCTAGACCCCAACACAGCTTGCCACAAACTGAGTGTCAACACCGAATATAAACCGATAGCTCAGAAAAGCAGAAAAATTTCTGCTGAACACAGAGAGGCAATAATAACGGAAGTTCGGAAATTGTTGGAAGCTAGGGCCATAAGAGAGGTGATACACCCAAGGTGGTTGTCCAACCCAGTGGTCATCCCTAAGAAAAATGGAAAGCTGAGAGTTTGCATAGACTTCACCAGTCTCAACAAAGCCTGCCCGAGGGAACCATTCCCCCTTCCAAGGATTGATCAGTTAGTGGATGCAACTGCAGGAGTAGAAATAATGACTTTCCTGGATGCATACTCGGGATATCATCAAATGCCACTCGCCCAAGAGGACCAAGAAAAGACCTCGTTCATTTCACCTTTGGGAAACTATTGCTACAAGGTAATGTCATTCGGGCTACGCAACGCGGGAGCTACATACCAAAAGATGATAATGAACGTATGTCAAAAGCATATTGGGAAAACAATGGATGTGTATATAGACGACATGGTCATAAAAAGCGAAAGGGTCACATCCCACCTTCAAGACATCAAAGACGTCTTCCAAACTTTGGGCGAGCACAAGATGAAGTTCAACGCAACCAAATGCGCCTTCGGATTCAGCAAAGGGAAATTTTTGGGGCACATGGTCAGCTAGAGGGGAATAGAAGCTAATCCCGACCAGATAACAACTCTGCGAAACCTAGCAGCACCCAAGAACAAGAACCAGGTGCAGGAGCTCACGAGAATGATGGCCACACTAAGCAGGTTTATCAGTCGATCCGCAGATAAGGGACGACCATTTTTTGAAACGCTCAAAAAAGATAAAAAATTCGTGTGGGACCCGGAATGCGAAGCTTCATTCAACAACCTCAAAGAGTACCTAAGGACGCTGCCACTGCTCGTAAGGCCGAACAAAGGAGATATTCTAGCGTGTTACCTAGAAGTATCCGCAACAGCCGTGAGCGTAGTCATCCTCAGAGAGGAAGGTCGAGAACAATTCCCGATATACTTCGTAAGAAAAACTCTGGTTGAAGCTGAAACACAATATTTACCATTGGAAAAACTATTCTTTGCATTGGTCGTTGCAACCAGAAAACTGCCACACTACTTTATCGCTCGCCAAGTCCAGGTTTACACCAAGTTCCACATCAAAGAATCCCTCCGACGAACGGATATCAGCGGTCGGGTAGCGGCATGGGGGGTCGAGCTATCCCAATTTCATATAGAATTCGTACCTCGGCATGCCATATAGGGACAAGTGTTGGCCGACTTCGTAGAAGAATTTACCGAAGGACCATATCACCGCAATCACATTGGCAAATACATGTCGATGAATCAGCCACCAAAGATGGATCGGGAGCAGGAATAGTCCTCAAATCTAGTGAGGGCGCAATCATAGAAAAAATCATAAAATTGGGCTTCCGAGCTACAAACAATGAGGCCGAATATGAAGCTATGATCAACGGCATGCTCATTGCACGGTCCCTCGGATGCTCCCACTTAATCGCTAGCTCCGACTCCATGCTGATCATCAATCAATCCATCGGCGAGTACCAAGCCAAAGACGACCGGATGATCCTCTATCAAGAGAAAGTCCAAAGTTTAATGGCCAAATTCGAGAAGTACGAGTTAATACGAATCAACCGCACATAAAATGCACACTCCGACGCAGTGGCAACCCTAGCCTCGACACTAACATTAGTAAATACTCGGTCAATCAAAGTGGAGCTACTGGAAACACCGAGCATCACCAGAAGGGTAGACCGCGTAACTTCAATACAGTACGAGCTAGGGTGGATGTACGAAATGATTCACTATCTGCGAAACGGAACACTCCCGGAAGACAAAATAAAAGCACTAAAGATAACAAGGAAAGCTCCCAAGTTCTGGCTATCCGAAGAAGACAAACTATACAAGTCAAGTTACCGAGGACCACACCTGTTGTGCGTCCGCACAGAACAGCAACAACAAATCTTGGAAGAAATCCAAGAAGGATCATGCGGAGTACACATCAAATGAAGGTCCCTCGCTAACAAGACAATCACACAAGGATATTGGTGGCCATATATCAAAAGAGATGCCGACGTATACGTCCAAAAGTGTGACAAGTGCCAACGATTCACTAAAATACCTCGGCTCCCATCATATATGATGACCCCAGTATTGGCACCATGGCCATTTGCACAATGGGCAATTGATTTAGTCGGGAAGCTTCGCAAAGCACCCGGCAACGTTGAGTACTTAATCGTAGCAACGGATTATTTCACCAAATGGGTAGAAGCTAAACTTCTTAGACAAATCAAAGACCAAAACGTTAAACAGTTCATTTAGGAACATATCATAACTAGATTCGGTATACCATACGCCATCGTCGCAGACAACGGAACCCAGTTCAAAGACGCCAAGCTACAGCTTTGGTACGAAAAACTAGGTATCCGGAAGTTCTATTCGACTCCAACCTACCCATAGGGTAACTGACAGGCTGAGGTATCTAACCGATCTATCCTAGATGGCATCAAGACAAGTCTAGAAAAAGCAAAGGGGAAATGGCCAGAGCAGCTCCTCAATGTTTTGTGGTCATGCCGAACTATGCCCAAAACGGGAACAAAAGAAACGTTCAGCCTAGCATACGGTGTCGAGGCCGTTATACCCACGGAAGTCGGTCTGTCCACTCTCCGTACATCGTTAGTCGAACAGGAGAGCAATGAAGAAAGAATGAGGGAAGAGCTTGACATGTTAGATGAAAAACGTGAGATAGTAGCCCTTACCCTAGAAAAATACCAACAAAGCGTAAAGCAAACCTATGACAAGAGGGTGGAAGGGTCCAAGGAATTCAAGGTAGGAGAACTGGTGCTACGACGAGTAATTGCCTATACAAGAAACGAGATACATGGCAAACTCAGCCCCAACTAGGAAGGACCATACGAAATCATCAAAAGAACAAGCCCGGTTTCTTACAAGATCAAAAGCGTTCTGTTTGACAATAGCAGAGGCGAGAAAAATTCTTGGAACGTAGCTAATCTTAAGAAGTACTACCTGTAATTAGTCTAATGATACATGTAATACCTTACCTCTTTCTTTGTAATAAAGTTTTCTTTTTACATAAATAAAGAGTTTTTTTTTAAGAATGTCTAAGTAAAAGAAAAAGAACAAGTTCTCCAACGAACCGGAGGCAACAGAGTTTAAGTTCCGAACAAGTCCTCCAACGAACCAGAGGCATGTATAAGAAAAATAACAAGTCCTCCAATGAACCGGAGGCAACAAGGTTTAAGTCCTGAACAAGTCCTCTAACGAACCGGAGGCATGTATAAGAAAAAAAACAAGTCTCCAATGAACCGGAGGCAACAGGGTTTAAGTCCCGAACAAGTCCTTCAACGAACCGATGGCATGTCAAAGTAGAAGAGGCAGACCAAGTCCTCCAACAAACCGGAGGCAACAGGGTTTAATTCCCGAACAAGTCCTTCAACGAACCGAAGGCATGTCAACGTAAAAGAGGCATACCAAGTCCTCCAATGAACCGGAGGCAACCGGGTTTAAGTCCTGAACAAGTCCTCCAATGAACCGGAGGCACAACGTAAAAGAGGCAGACCAAGTCCTCCAACGAACCGGAGCAACATGGTTTAAGTCCCGAACAAGTCCTTCAACGAACCGAAGGCATGTCAATGTAAAAGAGGCAGACCAAGTCCTCTAACGAACTAGAGGCAACCGGGTTTAAGTCCCGAACAAGTCCTCCAACGAACTGGAGGCATAGCGTAAAAGAGGCAGACAAAGTCCTCTAACGAACCAGAGACAACAGGGTTTAAGTCCCGAACAAGTCCTCCAACGAACCAGAGGCATAGCGTAAAAGAGGCAGATAAAGTCCTCCAACAAACCGGAGGGAACATGGTTTAAGTCCCGAATAAGTCATTCAACGAACCGAAGGCATGTAAATGTAAAAGAGGCAGACAAAGTCCTCCAACGAACCGGAGGCAACCGGGTTTAAGTCCCGAACAAGTCCTCCAACGAACCGGAGGCATAGCGTAAAAGAGGCAGACAAAGTCCTCCAAAGAACCGGAGGCAACAGGGTTTAAGTCCCGAACAAGTTCTTCAACGAACCGAAGGAATGTAAACGTAAAAGAGGCATACAAAGTCCTCCAATGAACCGGGGGCAACCGGGTTTAAGTCCCGAACAAGTCCTCCAATGAACCGGAGGAATAGCGTAAAAGAGGCAGAAAAAGTCCTCCAACGAACCAGAGGCAACAAGGTTTAAGTCCCGAACAAGTCCTCCAACGAACCGGAGGCATGTAAGCGTAAAAGAGGCAGACAAAGTCCTCCAACGAACCGGAGGCAAAAGGGTTTAAGTCCCGAACAAGTCCTCTAACGAACCGGAGGCACATACACAGATGTGACAATTCGTTCAATTCGAAGGGTCAAACAAGAATATTCAATGATTCAAGCCCGCATTACGGAGGCAACAACGTACCAAATGAAGAAAACAACAAGGGAAAAATACGATAAATGAAATACCAATACGGAAATAAGAAGATCCAATCCATGAATATATAAATAAAACAAATGCTACTAGCCTGCATTACGGAGGCAAAAATACTCAAAAAATAAAGAACAACTTAAGAATAACTACTACATGAAGAGCATGCCGGAGCATGACCCAATACAACCTCTTCATCATCCGTCGTCGTGTCTTCATCTGTATCCTCACCCTCAAAAAGCTCATGAGGAAGAAGGGAATCGAAGTTGGTCGTATTAGCACCGACAAGTTGCACCACTTCAAGCCTAGCGCTGAGAACTCCGCTCCCTTCGCGTGATCGTGAGCATCAGAAGCTTCCTTACGATGAGCATCGTCTACAGGAAACTGACGAACTGGGTCCGTGGCCGCCGAAGCATCATGCCTAACACGAGAAGCATGGAAATACTTCATCAAGACATTGGCCTGGGATACCAGTGACCTTAATTTACCAAGGTACTTATCCTTCAAACACCAATACCGGTCTAAACGACGCTCCTGAACCTCAACAACATGCTCGGCGCGTCGCACGTAATCACAGAAAGACGCCGATTGGGCTCTTAACTTTTCCTTAAGCCGAGCACACTAGGCATGCAGTTTTTTGTTCTTCCCCATCAAGTCGACATAAAGCCAACTGGCACTCGCTTCATTCACCACACCAGACAAGGCCTCATCCCGGATAGCACCAGTAGGCCCTTGCCCTGGATTAACAAGGGCCGGAGAACCACTCTGGTGTGACAAAGTAGCAGGTGCCTACCAAAAAAAAGAGAGGGGGACAAAAATGAATATTCGTCACAAAGCTATCTAACCGGCACGGTGAATCAAAATAAAGAATACTTTTATACAAGTTGCACGCGAAAAGTCAAAATACAAGTTAATCCTAATATAAATCAGTAAGACAAGCTCTCGACAGAAGCCGAGGTCTCTACAACGTCAGAAAAATGAATGTCCCGCAGCGAGGTTATTTGCGTGCCCAAACGACTCTTCACCGAAGAATCCAAGCGGTTCAAGGTAGCCGTGGTCTCAGATACCCGAGCCATAGCATCAACCATACGCTCCGCTCGGGTAACGCCACGAGTGCCTTTCACATATTTATACACCTCCAGCGCACAAGCACGAGCCCAATAAGCTTTGACGAAGGATAGTAACAAGTCAGCGTCTTCAAAAACGGCCCCTAACACCAAGTTCAAGCTCGTCACCCGGCCCCGGGCATCATCCCGTGACCGACGAAGAGCTCCTAGAAGTTCTTTGGTCTTTCCCTTATTTACAGTATAACGAGCCGTCTTCTTACTGAATTTCTCACCCAAATCGCGTAACCGAGTTGATAGGTTAGAAATATGAATATTTAAATCCTCGATTTCACGATGAGCAGAATACAGTTGAGAAATATGAGGCGACCTGGAACCTTCGGGATTAAATACAGGCTTTTCACCTAAACTACAAGACGGTCGGGACCAGACCACCATAGCAAGGGGATTAACCGGTAGCTGACATGATTTTATGTCCTTCAAAAGTACAAAGACAAATAATGAACAAGGAAATGCAACAGAAAAACCAAAAAGGATGAAAACGGAGCAAAAATATTATAAACTTCCCCAAGAGAATATCGTAACAGATACAAAAAAGGCCCACAAGCCGGGCACCAAAATAAGAACCTACATTAGCTACACAACATTTACAAGAGGAACATGTTCAGTGGTCAACCTGTGGGGAAGAGGACCGGGGGATAGAAGACCGAGGAGTAGTAGAACCCGACCCGGAATGAGGACGGGGCGCAATATAAGTCGAATGCCCCGACAGAAGTGGAAGCTCGTCATCCCTAATATTCGTCCAATGTTGAGGGATAGGGGGCGATGCACTAGGGGCCGGATAAACCAAAGTCGACCATGCCCGGTTCGAATGCGGTACCCTAGCCTTATTCAAAGCATGAACATGGGAGCTGAATGCATAAAAATTGGCAATCATCGTGAACTTCTTCTGCTCCTCTGCCTGAGCCACCCTCAAAGAAGACAATTGGGCATCGATCGCCTTCTTTTCAGCCTTCAGCTTGGCATAATCCTCAGTCAGAATCACCATCTTGGCATTCTCGGCCACAACCTTGTCATTCTCCTCAAGAAGACGCACATTCTCGCCCACCATCCTGTCATAATCCTCGGCCACCCTCGCCGAATTGGCCTTATCCTCGGCCACGAGCTTCTCTTCGGCCAACAATTTAGCATCCTGCTCAGCCAAAACCCCCTTCTCAGCCACTAGCCGTGCCTTCTCGGCCTCTAGTGCTGTGAACCGATTCCTCAGCTCCACGGTGACGAGGAAAGTCTACAAGAGAACCACATCAGATGCCAACAAACTGAGGATGTGTCAAAAAAAAAAAAAAAAACCCAGAGAGCATCAGCGTTGGCCTGCTCAATGCCCGCCACTGTAGGACGAGCAACTATATCCTCTATGTCCTTATAGGCAAGGGGCCAAATCGCAGTGTACCCCATCCTCAAGACTCGGGGTTGCTCCAGCAAGTCTCCGCTACACCGAGCAATGTAACGGGTCATTGCCTCACCATCCACCTCCACCTTCTTTTCAACGCTCTCATCTATAGCTTCCTTGAAGCTTTCCTCATCATCTACCACCACCTTCTCAGCAGCCTCCACCTCTAATCCCTCATCACCCACCTCCTTTTCCATCCAACCAGTCTCAGGGGCCACGTACTTGTCCACCTCCTCCTCAACTCGAGATGGCGAGACAACAGGAAGATTCATAATCTTCTCGTCCATGTCCATTAAGTTCACATGCACAAACAAGTCATCGAACGACCCCTGAAACACAACAATGCCCATAGATCGGGCAAGGGCAAGAGTAACTAACGAGGAGGTTAAAAACTGAAAGACAAAAGAACAGATAAAGACAGGAAACACAGGTTCAACAGTCATAAAACAAATAAACGTACCTCGGGTTGCGATGTCCCAGTCTTGGCGGGGTTGGGCAAGATTAAAGTCTCCCTTGGAGAAGAGTGCAACACCACATCGGTGCCCACCTCAGACACCCTCGCCTTCTTGGAAGTCTCATCCTCGGGCTCGGATGATCATCGCCGAAAATGAGATGATTTTTTCCCTCCACAGGATACAATACGAGGCTTGATGATCTTAAGAAAGTCATCCTCAGTCTCACCAGGAATAGCGGGCGTAATGGTGCACCTGTTCCCCGGCTCCACCACATACCCTAGCAGTTTGGGAGCAGCACGGCTGTCCGCCTGCCTGGTCGGACCAGGGCCCCACCACTTCCAAAGATCCATTAGAACTTCGGCACTAGGAGCGCTGAGGTCGGGCATATCGGGCGCAGAAACAGCAGGCCCGGGAATTTGACGACCAACAGGACACCAATTCCCGGAAACTATCACAACGCCAAGGTTGTGCTCCTTATTGGTATCAGGTATATCAAGAATGAGCCGGGTAAAGGAGCGCACAGTCTTAAGATAACAGCGTCGGCGGTCAAAATTAAAACTATAAACCCCGAACACATCCTTCAGCTCGACCCTCACATCCGCCAACTCGGATAGCCTTTTTATACCGTTCAGAATACGGTAGCTATTCAAGGCAAGTTGGCAAGGGGCAATTTGGAAAGCCTCAAAGAAGGAAGCCATCCAATCAGAGAGAGGAAGCCTTAGACCCCCGGTCAACAGGGCCGAAGACCTAAGGGCAACCTCGCCCGCAGGAACTACCCCCAAAGCCTCCTCTTCGGAGACGGGGAGCCGCAAGTGTACGTCGACGGGTATCCCTGCTCGGCGCTTAAAATCATCTTCGACAAATTGGCCAACTTGGGCCAAACATTAGGCCGAAATATCCTGATAAAACAGTAGCAACACGCCATCAATACAATAGCCAAAGAAAAATCAAACAAAATGAAGACAGTTTCCAATCAACACAAACAGCCTAAGCCTAACCACCAACCCAACAAAAAACAAATCCAAAACACGAAAAAACCCACCAACAACAGACCTAGACGAGAATATACAGGAGAACAAAGCCAAAGATCAACACTGTATACACGCTACCGAAGACAAATAAACTAAGGAAACGAGCAAAGAAGTATACAGAGAATCCCAGATATCATGGAAACACTTACAGTCATTCTAAGGGTAGGGAAGAGAGACCAGCAATGAAAACGTCAGAGAGGGAGATAAACCCTAGAGAGAACAGCAGCAAATATTTTAGAGAGAAGAACAAACCCTAGAGAGAGAAAATAAGGGATAAATGTTTTGAATAAACTATGAGATAAGAACAAAAAGAATTACTCAGAGAAGATAAAGGAGTGGAACAGCGTAAAGAGGATTAAAATAATAACTGTCCTTTCGTATGACAGAGGTTTCCCTCTTTTTAGCCACAGAAAAGTCAACAACCGCCGTTGTTTTCAAAAATCAACGCTCTAGATCATGCCACGTAAAAAGTTACATCCCACTATCCCATGAAGTTCACATCATAGTACCGATATAAATGGCCCGTGGACCCCACCTAAGAAAAGAGTTCAAAATACGCCAACTATAATAAAGCAAGACCGTCGAGCAATGATACATGAAGGGTAGGGGACACCGAACAAGTCAGACGCAGACCGTTCCTAGGTCGACCACATGTGAGTAAACGTTCTAGCAACGGTCTCCAGGGGGATAACCCCGGTGTCCTATACCGAGCACACATCGAGTGCCCGACTTCAACATATACACACGTCGAAGAGCAATAAAGCATTGAAAAATAGAAGCGGTAAACAAAACAGATAATAAAGTAATTTTATTCATCCTCAAGGGGGAAAGCAAAACAGATACAACCGATGAAAACCACATAAAAACAAACATGCGAAAGGAAATTTTATTACAAAAAGCACCCCTTCTACTTTTGAACCCCAGAACTACCACCCTCATCGGCATCCCTCTTCGTCAAGAGCTCTTTGAGGCGCTCCTTCTCCCTTACCAAGCGAGAAATACCAATATCTGCTTGTTGCAAAGCATAATACTGAGATTTACACTTCTCCTCGGCTTCACGATGAGCAGCCATCTCTTTGTTCCAATATTGCTTAAACCTCTTGCACTCAGTCTCAGAACATTTAAGATCCACCTTTAGCCATGAAATCTCTATTTCTTTCAACTCAAGAGGGGTCAAATCCTCAAAGCTAGGAGGAGGAGGAAATCTGTAGATAGACTCATCCTCAAGAAGCGTTTTCTTCTTGGCAGCAGATCTAGTGATAGGAGCCATCTCAGGAAACAGCAGGTTAGAAGAAACAAGAGTTATAAAACAGGAGAGAGAAGGGAAGAATTAACAATGAAATGCAAATAACAGGGAGCATTTATAAGGAACCAAAAGGCACAAAGTACTAAGTGTTGCAATAATACAAAGGGCACAAAGTAGGAGGCGTTGCAACAGTTCAGAACACGAAAAGGCACAAAATACGAAGAGATACAACAGTTCAAATGCAGAAAAGAAAATACAAATTACAAGAGGGATCCCAATAGTTCAACCACGGATAAAAGAAGAAACAAGATGGGAAAAATGCATAAAAAAATAGGCCTAATTAAATCAAGGATCAATGGGCGGGAAAGCCGAACTGCCGGACCGAGAAAAGACCCCCGAGGAGCCGCACGATCAGAGCGATCTGACCGAGCTTGAAACGAGGAGTTGATGACAACCAAACACTCATTCTCCCTAGTAAGGGCAGTGATTTGGTCCCTAAGCCAAGCATTTTCAACCGCCATGCTGGCAAAGCCCTGAGGACCGTAATCAAATTCCTCCCGCGCTTGTTCCCAAATCTCCTCGGCCTCATACCAAGAACTGGCCAAGTGATCCCTTCGCGACAACAGTTCATCGAGCTGAAGACTTAGGGCTGAAATTTCGGTCTATTTGATAGTCTCCTCGGGGTAGGTTTCAAACAGACTCAAGGCCATCCTCCCATGCTCCCTCTCAAGATCGGCCATGCGTTGACGAACCTGAGACACCTCAACATCCAAGTCCTTCAACTGGGAATGATATCTTACCAACGGTCCTGACATCCTTAAAAATTACAATATAACAGAGAAGAGGGAAAAGGGGATGAGTGAGAAATAGGTGCAACAAATTTATGAAAGATGATGATGCAACCTAAAGAAAGAATGAATGGTGTTTATAGAACAAAGAGTACGTCATTAACTGACAACACTTGGAAACATGCATCTTTGACTGGCAGTGTCTGGGAAAACACATCTTTGACCAGCTGACACACGCCTCAGATATCACATGGGTACAACACCATACAAGAAGAAAAGACAAATGAGATATTTGATGATCTGGTGATCTGATAAATTCCGGAAAACGACAAACCACAAATGCAAGAAGAAAAACAATACGAAGCAAATAGCTGTTTCATTAATAAAGATGGATTACACGGGAAATTGTTACATCAGAGAGCAAAATGGAAAGAAAATACAACCAAGAGAACAAAGTATAAAACAGAAAATACAACCAAGAGAAGAAAGTATAAAACAGAAAATACAAGAGAAAAAAGCATAAAATTAGGGCGGCTCGGGTGAAGTTGATCGGTATCGGTGAGAAGGACCGGCCGATATTACAGTATCTTGAAGCGAAGGATTCCCCCTCAAGACATTGTTCTCGTTGACTAAATTCTGACGAGCACGCCGGCAGTACACCAACTCGGCCCTCAACCAACTCAACTCCCTTATCATCTCGGTATGATGATAACGCATCACCTTCAACTCTTCTTCAGCATCACGTAACATCCTCTGCAGATTGGCATAAGAAGCCTCAAAAGCTTCCACTTGTAAGGCCAAGGCTGAGGGGGTGAAAGGAACAGACATTGAAAATATTAAGTTTGCGGCTTACAGAATAAGAATGTATATAGCAGAAAGAAATATGGGGAAGATTATGAATAAAAACATGCTTCAATGGGGTATTTATAGATGAATTAAGAGAGGCAATAAAGGGGGGGACCGCAACCATTTGCCAAAAGGTTTCCAGAAACGTGTGCATTAAAGAGACACGTCTGTTCTAAAGCAACTCTTGGATTCGTGCCCAAAATTGAAAAAGATAAATATAAAGAAGGCTTCTACACACGTGTCATACTGGAGAAGTGCAATAGTTTTTAAAGATATTCGATAAGATTGTGCACAAGGCTCAAGAAAATCCATCATAACACCACACGCGTGTGGCAAGAAGAAATACAGCAAAGACAAAATACGTTGGAAAAATAAAAGGATAAGGATGAGAATAATGAAATATTTTAGTAATTTTAGTAATCCTGTTACAAAGAGGTGATGCCAACAAACAGAAAAGAAATTACAAAAATTAAATTAGTCGGAGGAGGAGCTTGCTCCAACGTCATCCGGTCCAGGTTTGGACTGAGCATGCAACTCCTTGAAGGCAAGCTTATAGGCCCTTTTGGCCGCTTTATGTTTATCCCGAGAAGCCTCGAGCTTTTTGACCCGTTCTACTGCCCAATCCCGATGAGCCATGGTTATGTGATGTGCTGCGTCCATGTCGGCCTACCTTTTTCTTAAGTCAGGTAACCGGAGAACTTCCCTAGTCAAGAAGGCAAACCGTCTCTTCATAATACGAGCCTTCCTAACCTCGCCCTCCAGATAGGCGAGATATTCAGGAGAGTTGTCTCCGGTAGAGCCATTGGGAGAAGACATTACGTCACAAGCGAAATGATAAGTAATTAGATATTTATGGAGGGGGTGCAATCCCTTTTATAAATGGACAAATGTCGGGAAGATTAAGAGTCTCCTCGAAGCAAGATAGCACGCTTGAACTTCTCAATGGCATTAATGGTTATAAGGAAACAAATTTAAATCGATTACACTTCTCGATGAAACCTTGGGAATAGCTAGACCGGCATAACATCCTTATAAGACCGAACATGACTCCCTCGCCATGGAGACCACACCGAAGAAGTCAGGGAGCACTTGATAGGACACAAAAATCAGACCCGAATATAACTATTCGGGTACGAATCGACCCACACGTCATAAATGGGTATCCAACGCATTTAGCACAAGATCCGGGGTATAACAGTATTTTTCCCACTTAAGGATAAAGACAATTATCCAATAAGTATCTTAGCCCAATTAATAAAGGTCCATGAGGAAAAAGCCCATGAGATGACACATGAGATGGAGACACTTGTCAACATCCTATAAAGCATAAATGCCTATAAATAGCCAAGTACCTTCACTGAAAAAGGGACCTGAAAAATCACAGAGAAAAGAATATATAAGAAAGATATTTGTCAGGGTTTATCTCACTAGAACACACATCGAGAAAAGTTAAACAAAAGACCGAGCATCAAGGATAACGTATACGATCAAGATAGATTAAATTATCAGACCGAGCACAAGTGTAATAAAAAACTGTAATCCGAGCAAGAATAATTATCGATCAATAAGAAAGACTAACCACGTGTCCAATATTTATCTTCTTTTATTTACCTTATTATTATTGAGAAGCGTAACGTGACCGATCAAAGTTATTGCTTTATCAATATGTTTTATGTATTAAAAAGGAAATAAAAAAGTCTTAGAATATTCAGTTGAATTTATTATGTTAATGCGTTTCATATTGAATCTCTGAATTTTTGCAATTTCCAGGAGTTCTTGCCAGTATTCTAGATTATATTAACGAAATTGTAATTACTGAATGTTTTATTATTATTATTACATTCAACAAAACACATGCCCGAAAGTGCAATATTATAACTTAAGCTACTTAGCACTACCAGTCCAAAAATGAAAAAATTTGGAGTGTGGAATACGGGACACATTCAAAACACGGCAATATCCACCAATTATCCATCAATGATACCATACACTAGAAACAAAAATCTACTTTGAGATTGTCTATTAATTAACCTGTACACAAAAAACCATTAATAAAATAACATGTAACAATAATGTCATGAAGACATGATCAAAGGTTTGTATGTTTCCACTAAAATATGTATAGTTTCCATTCATAAAATAATAACATATTAAATTTATCGGTTCTGCTAACATATGTCCCGGGACACATATTAAGGAAAATATAATATGGAAATAATCATTCACATGATAATAGAATTTAATGTAACAATGTGTAATAAATATCACTATAATTATTTTAATATTTTAAAATTAATTGAAGATTTTAGTTAATCAAAAGAAATTAATTTCAAAATTGATTTAGGCCTTAAATTAGTAACAAAAAAAATTATCTGCAAAACATTACATATAACTTTACAATACAATAAAAACTTAAATAAAATTATAAAACCTTAGTTAATAAGACCGCCCTAAAGTTAAATATTAATTAAAATGATAATTTTTTTTTATTAATTTTAATATATTTTATGTGACGGAACATTGTAACTAGGTGACTTAACAATAAAAAAAAACCGCCTAAGTAAAATTGAAAATTATTTCCCTCCAAAATCACAGTAGAATAATAAACATTAAATCTAAACACAACAATTTACTTTATAATTGGAAAATAAATATACGTAATGAATTTGGATTAGAAAATTCTAATATTGAAGCAAAATAATAAATACAAATTATAGAAATGATGATATTCGATGCACTACCTTTTTTACAAAATTTAATATAATTAATGCTAAATAAAATCATTTACATACTATTAGTATATATAACTAATAGATAGTTAGTATAACTAATAGATAGAAGATGTATTTGATAACATTTGATACTCTTAACATGTGTACCGTGGGCACACCTTAGATTTTACCTAAATTTATTAAGTGTATCAAATTTTTTACTCACTACAAGAAAAAATCCGTCCGACTCCTATTATTTTAATGCTAAGCTATTCGTGGCTAATTTGGTAACAATATAGTAACAATTGATGTACTGTGACCAAATTAGTCACAAATAATTTAGCATCGGAATAAAAACAGAGCGCTGCCAATGTTCGGATTTTTTCTTATAGTGATACTATAAGTTAGGCTCTTATATGCCAAGTCTATCAAAAATTTGTAGTTCCTAATTAGTTACCCCCAAAAATTTAATTCTTGTAAAAAATTGAAACTAATTTGATTTTTAATTTAAGTTTGGGCTAGTGCAGGCCGCCTGCCTATTTTCGAGCTTAAAATGTACATATGACATAATTTTTTTTTTTAGGAACATATAACAAACTTGTTCTCTACCAATGTGATTGTTAATTGGCACCACAAATTGAACCTATTTTTTTTTTTTTTTTTACAAGATGTATGTGAGTTACCTACTAAAAGAACCTGTGGGTGATAAGTGTCGTTATAGTAGAAGAACATTTAGACTGTGTCATGAATATATCACTAGTGAAAATCAAATCAAAATTAGATGTTGACAGATATAAAATCTTTCATTATTTTGTTTGAAGATTAAACCATGAAAACATCATAGAAGATGTAAACAAAAGTCAGATGACAAAAAACAGTAGAAGAGAATATAGATAAACATTTCCAGCCTACAATATTCACTAAGTGGAAATAAAATAAACCATCCAACAAATCTGCACAAATAATTTCATTTGTTCTACTCAGAGGTAGTACAGTGGAATCTTCCTAAACGTTAAGATAATTTCGTATAAACTAATAATCTTTCACCAATAAACCAAGAGATTTGAACATATGTTACAAGAAACCTGACCTCTTTTATGAAAATCTTTATTGGCCTGCTGTGTTGTATATTTCTTATGCATATTTGTATTCATAAATGTATATATATGTAGCTCTACTTTGGTTATACATATATGTAAACTAAGTGACTAGATATAAATCCAAAATTTAACTTTTGATAACCGGATTTCTAGAAAACGTCGCTCTACAAAGCAGTGCTGAGTTGGCAGTTTTGTGCAATATTTAGGTATGGGGGTCAAAGGTGGCGTGCTTAGATACACGGATAATATTGACAAGCTACTGGTGTTGTTCGGAACCCTAGGAAGCATAGGGGACGGGTTGTTGACGCCGCTTACCTTGACATTTATTAGTAGGCTTATTAATGAGCTTTCTACTGTTTCAGAATCTCAAACTGTAGCTAACTTTGACGCTGTTCGTATAGGAAACCAGGTAGCATTCCGCATTGGGACGATATACTTAAGCCCAGATTATTTCACCCTCTTTAGCTATAACTCAATTTTTTTTTGTGTTTGGTCGTAAACGTAACTTTATTACTAGTATGTATCCGAAACTCAAACTGCTAAGCACCGTATAAACAAAAGAGTATACCTGAAATTGAAAAGCAATCGTTCTTAAGGGCATTTTAAGAGCATGTGGGCAAGAAAGGTTGCTACCTTTCGTGTGTTCTCTCTTTATGCATTTCAAAGGAACTATTGTGATGATTAAGATTTTTGAAATTTTATACACGTATTAACTTATGTTTAAACCTTGATTTGTGTGTTATTTCTTCAGATTGCAGTTAAGATGTTGTACCTTACTGTAGGAGTTGCATTCGCAGGATTTATTGGTATGTACAATATCTCAATAAAATTGAATTTTCATTCTTTACAAATGACATGGAAGGTTCAGATGTTAGGAGAAATGCATAAATGTTCATTATACTTCGATGCACATGCACATGTGCACCTTCACGGATAATATCAGGTTATCATCAGTAGGGGATCAGTGAATAATTCAATGTTCATTACAATCTACAAAATGAGCAGAAAATGTTCAGATTGGAGAAAAAAAATAAAAATTAACCAACCTTCTATAACCCAACCTCAAATATATTGTTAATTTTTCAACAATATCACAAAATTAACTAATATCAGTTTCTTCAAGTATCTTCTGAGGGTAAGTATGTCAGAATTAACCTCTGTTTTAAAATTCGCGCTACGTAGCGCGAAATAGCACTTTTTTGGTAAAAAACGCAACGAAAAATCACGATTTTGGGTGGAATTGAGCTAAAATCGCGCTATAGGGGACCAAAAGCGCAAAAATCGCGAAATTCTGGACCAAAAGCGTAAATAGCGAGTTAAAAAAAAACAGCGGATCTAAATAATTAATATATATTGTGTAATTTTCATAAAAGTGTCTGCAGTTCAGATGGTTGAGACAGTGCTGTGTTTTCCAGCAGACCCAGGTTCGAAACTCACCAACAACAAATATTTTTTTTTTTTTATTACTATCTAATATAACTATACATTTTTTTTATTTTTTTTTTATATATTCTAAAGTTTAGTGCATATTTAGGCAAAAAAAAATACACCGCAAAGCGCTACATAGCAACGCTATTAGCGCTTTTAGCGTTTCTCTCGAAAAAACGCTACGATAGCGATAACGCTATTTAAAACACTCGAATTAACTAGCATTATTACAGTCTATATTTTCCGATTTTGCAGAAGGAGTATGTTGGACAAGAACAGCAGAGCGACAAACATCTCGTATGAGAATGCAATACTTGAAATCGGTACTCAGACAAGAAGTTGCTTTTTTTGACAGTCAATCTACTTCGTCTTCTCCATTCCAGGTCATATCTGGCATCACGACAGATGCAGAGATTATTCAAGATGTTATCTCTGAAAAGGTCTCAATTTCACATTTTTGTTATCCGTATCTGCTTAAGTTGGTCCGTTCTTTTTTTTGGTGTTTACCTTTTATAGGATAGTTTCACTCAATTACAGAACCTCTGGCACAATTTGGTGACATATTGTTTACGAATTGCTTCTATAGTACCAAATTGACAATGTGGAAACAGTACCGAAAACTTGAACACGTTTCCAGCAGGATAATTATAATTTTGTATACTAACATATCGCTTGATTTCGATTTGGGACACAACTGACAACCCACGAAAAGTTAGCACAGTTAGTACATTATGTTTCTTGACAATTTCTGTAAACACACACATATATATATATATATACACACTAGTAATCGTACCCCACGCGTTGCGTATGTGACGCGCAGTGCAATTAAAATATATAAAATAAGTGTAGTTATGATACAAATTTGTGGATAATACAAAAAAAAGAGATAATAAGACTTAAAAGAATGTTTGGTTGTTAAATAGTGATGTATAGTGTTATTATGTATTACTTTTTATATATTTTTTTTTATGTGAGTATGATATTATTGTAATTAATAAAAAAGTATACGAGTAATTTTGAAAAAAATTGGCTAAATTGGACAGCCTCATTTGACTTGGGTTGACTTATTATAATAGAATGATATATATATTTTACCGGACCAAAATGAATCATAGGTTAGGTCTGTTAGGATACTATGGAAGCGAAAAGATTTTTAGAGTAATCTATAAAAATAATAATTATATTCTGTACATTATTCTGTTCCGTATTTCTTATTTAATCGAAATCTGTGTTTTTTACTTCAATCCCTAGTTTATGGCTGTTTTTTTTGATGTAGTGAACTGAAAAATCATTGGAATTGTTACATTAGTGTATTAATTGCTTGTTTTGTATGTTTGTGTATAAAATCGAAATCCAGTGGTACCTTAGTAACAAAAGTGGAATGCATATTTTTCCAACAGTATGCATGTCAACGTTACTGTATCACTGAATTACTATATTAACTAACACATCTCGTTTTTTCTTGGTTACAGATACCTCACTTCGTGTCCAACACTACGACTTATATCGCTTGCTTCGTAATCTCTTTCACACTATCTTGGAGACTAGCTCTATTCACCTTCCCACTAATCCTTCTATTTATCGTACCCATGTTGGTTTTGGGAAACATAATGTTGGGAGTGGGATTAAAAATGAAAGATGCTTACGGTATAGCGGGCGAGATTGCAGAACAAGCAATCTCTTCCATACGTACCGTATACTCATTTGTGGGGGAGGGAGAAACGCTTAGTCGGTTTAATGAAGCACTTAATAACTATACAAAGCTGGGAGTAAAGCAAGGACTGATAAAGGGTCTGCTAATGGGGTGTTCGGGTATGGTTTTCGTACATTTCAGCTTTGAGTCTTTTATCGGTGGAATTTTAGTCGTGGAAAAAGGAGCAAACGCCGGAAATATTTTCGTAGCTGGATTGTGTGTTACTATGGGAGGAGTGTAAGTCAGCTTTCATTATTCTTGATATTCCTTTTTATACTCAGGAAAAAATATTAGTAGAAAGTACTTTCCAGTTAAAAGAGTTACACAAGTAACTTAAAGTTTCAACTCTAAGCAAAGAGATTAGCTAGAAAATTAAAACACTCAGGTGAATGTAACTGTATCCCGTAATCCGCTTATAGTTCATTTCCATAAATTAAAAGTGCATAGCAAATCAAACGGCCCAAAAACAATAATAATTTCAGTCAGCTTGCAAATGTGATAACAGGATTTGCTCAATTTGTATGCAAAAAAATTAATTATCGTATTTTTTATTCACAGACATTTTATGTGTTCCCTCTCTAGTATCTCTTTCTTTATAGAGGCAAAAGTTGCGGCTACCAAGATCAACGAAATGTCTAGTCGAAAATCATTAATCGATCCCGAGGAAGAAAAAGGTGAAACTTTGGAAAAAATAAGTGGCGATATCGAATTCAAGAATATTGAATTTTCCTATCCTTCACGTCCAGATATTCTAGTACTTAATAACTTTAACCTCAAGTTAAAAGCTGGCGAGACTGTTGGCCTAGTTGGATCAAGTGGTTCAGGAAAATCTACGATTGTTTCTCTCCTTGAACGGTTCTACGATCCAATCAAAGGGGATATACTGATTGATGGAATTAACTTGAAGAAACTTCAATTAAGATGGTTGAGATCTCAAATTGGCCTTGTTAGTCAAGAGCCTATCTTATTTGCAACATCCATAAAGGAAAACATATTATTTGGCAATGAAGAGGCCAAAACAGATGATATCATAACTACGGCAAAGGCTGCAAACGCTCACGACTTCATTGTCAAATTGCCTCAAGGCTATGAAACAGATGTAAGTTGCACTATAATTATGAAGTATCATCTCATTAGGTTAGCTTGTTGCAGAAAGGGGAAACTTGTAGTAAATATTTTCAGGAAACTACCCCACTTAGTATATCTTGAGAGCCAAGAAGTACATTTGTATTTTTCATTGGGTTGCTGTGAGACTTGAAAAACATGATTTCTCTGCTCTAGTAGCATCTAAACTCTGTAAACGAGATCCTTCGTCTTAAACATAATTTGTTGGAGAAATATCACTTTTTTGTTCCATCCTATTAACTTCTAACAATTGGTAAACTGTATATAGATGCAAATCTAAACATTCAAGAAATTAGTACACCAGGTTATCAAAAGTTTAAATTTTGACTTTAAAGTGCTAACTGTTCGGTTTTGTGTTAGACTGGTGATTACTGAACCATCATGATCGAACAAATTGTACGTAAATATCATTTTGAGTTGAAGTTTTAACCTTGATTTCCTAATTAGTCGATTTTGTCTAGACTGGTGTATGTCATAATAGTCAAATTCAATAGTATTGATTATTATTGTTAAAAGTCAAAAGGTTGAGGTACAGAAGTTATTTTTTCCTAGTTTGTTAATCATGTTTATCATCTTCACCTGTTATTTATCATGTACATATTTTTTGGCCAAATCTTTCCATTCCATTTTTCTTGCCTATTTATTTATTGTTTTTTTGTTAACTAAATTTTAGGTAGGGCAATTCGGTTCACAGTTATCTGGTGGTCAAAAGCAAAGGATCGCCATAGCGAGAGCTCTAATAAGAGATCCAAAGATTCTTCTACTTGATGAAGCTACAAGTGCTTTAGATACACAATCCGAGAAAACAGTACAAAATGCCCTGGATCAAGCTTCAATTGGACGTACAACAATTATTATTGCTCATCGATTAGCAACAATAAAAAATGCCAATAATATAGTGGTTCTTCAATCAGGAGTCGTAGTAGAATCGGGGTCTCACGATGAGCTAATGCAAAATAAAAATAGCCAAACAGCTTATTTGAAAATGGTGAAATTACAACAATCTGCCTCAGATAACGATACAGCTCCACCTTGTATTATACCACCTTGCAGGATTAAGAGCTTGCCAAACAAAAATCAAGTATTCGCTTCTGAAACGCAACATCAAGTAGTCGATAAAAGTGATATAAAAATCAAAATGAAAAAGAAATCTTCTAACACTGCTTCTCACTGGCGTCTGTTCAAACTGAGTTTGCCCGAATGGAAGAGGGCACTATTTGGTTGTATTGGTGCTATTGGTGTTGGAGCTATTCAGTTTAGTGTTTCTTATCTACTAGGTCTACTGATATCTGCATATTGGCAGACAGGTGGAGAAAAAATAAAATCCGAAACCCGTAAATACGCTCTTTTCTTTATGAGCTTAGGGGTATTAGGGTTCATCACAAATATCCTTCAACATTACGATTTTGCAGTGATGGGAGAGCGTTTGACTCAGAAGGTTCGAGTGAATATGCTACAAAAACTGCTCACCTTCGAAGTGGGTTGGTTCGATAGAGAAGAAAACACAAGTGCTGCAATATCTGCAAGACTAGCCACCGAGGCTAATATGGTCAAATCCCTCGTAGGTGATCGTATTTCATTGGCATTACAAGCTTTTACCACTGTTTTTTTATCTTACACAGTTTCACTAATTATCTCATGGAGGCTGGCCATTGTTATGATTGCTATGCAACCTCTGGTTATAATGTGCATGTACTCGAAGAGAATTTTGTTCAAAAAATTGTCGGAGAAAGCGAATAAAGCGCAGGCCGAAGTAAGCCAGATGGCAAGCGAAGCAACAACAAACCACAGGACTATAACTGCTTTTTCATCTCATGGGAGAATATTGAATCTCTTTGCGGTATTGGTGGAACATCCTAGGAAGGAAAACATCGTACACTCATGGTTCTCGGGGCTTACGATGCTCACCTTACTTTTCATTAATTCCGCTTCTGTAACTATGACTTTTTGGTATGGGATGCAGCTACTTGATAAAGGTTTGATAGAACCAAAGCCACTCTTTCAAGTATTTTTTTTATTGATGAGTACAAGTCAAAATGTCGCCGAAGCAGGGAGTATGACATCTGATTTATCGAAAGGTATCGGGGCAATAGTTTCGTTATTTGCTGTTTTAGATAGGAAAAGTGAAATCGAGCCAGACAAACCGAAAGGACTAAAGGCTGAGGAAGCACTTGGTGGTGAAATAAAGCTGAAAAATGTATTTTTCTCTTATCCATCTAGACCAGATCAGATGATTCTGAAGGGTGTAAATCTAAAAATTAATCCTGGGAAAACATTTGCTCTCGTGGGAAAAAGTGGTTGTGGGAAATCCACAATAATAGGATTGATTGAAAGATTCTATGATCCATCGAAAGGATCAATATTCATTGATAACAAAGATATCAAATCTTACAACTTACGGAGTTTAAGATCAATTATTGCGTTCGTTAGTCAAGAACCAACCCTCTTTGCTGGAACTATTCGCCATAATATCTTATATGGAAAAGAAAGTGCGACGGACTCAGAATTAACCGAAGCAGCAACCCTTGCCAATGCTCATGAGTTTATTAGGTATGTCCATTGCTTTCTTGTCTGGTTTCCAGTTTGTTTTGATATTTAAATGGTGAAAATTAGGGAAAGTATTATTGTTTATTTGTGTTTTCATGAGACTAGTTGTCTTTTCTTTTTTATGCTCGAAAATATGAAACTACTGAAAAAAAAGAGTTTTCATTAGTAGTCATCTTATATACGTGCAGATATACTTGATCAAAAAAAGAAACTTATGTCTTCTTACACATGCAAGCACACACACAAAATATGATCTATTGCGGAACAACAATGTACCATTCCGTTTCAGCGTTCCCGTAAAAGAAATTAAAGCAAAGAAATTGATAAGTTAATAAGTTATCCCCTTTAAAAAGTTTATTTAGTTTTTACTTCTGTATGATGCAGTTCGATGAAAGATGGGTACGAGACATATTGTGGAGAGAGAGGAGTCCAACTCTCAGGAGGTCAGAAACAACGGATAGCACTTGCACGGGCAATATTGAAAAAGCCAACTATCTTTCTCTTGGACGAGGCAACAAGTGCTCTCGATGGTGCATCCGAGAATTTAGTACAACAAGCTCTGGAGAAGATGATGGTATGTAGAACTAGCATAGTTATAGCTCATCGATTGTCTACAATACAAAAATCGGACACAATAGTTGTAATCAAGGACGGGAAAGTAACGGAACAAGGTTCACATTCGGATCTTGTTGCTACTGGAAAAGGTGGTGCTTATTTTGATCTTATCAAGCTACAAAACAATTACAATCAATGATTCACTGAAAAATACAACTTGTCAATGGCATAACTAGCTTTTACATAAATGAGAAGATAATTATTAGCTGGTGTAACTAAACAGGTTATGAGACTTTTTTTGTAATCAATTGTCGTGTTCGAGGGGAAAGAACGTGAAGACTTGAGCGGACGGATAAACTATTGTGAAAATCTACTCAAATATTAGTGGCTACCATATGAAAATGATCTATAAAGCAAGGGCAGACCCTAAATTATCTAGGGGCTGCTTACCAAACTTTTTGTTCATGTGCAAACTTATTCACTCCTAGTAACCGTAACCCATCTGTTACGTGTGTGAAGAACAACCCCTAAAAGAACATATATGATTAGCTCACAGCGAATAAAAATATTAAAAGAACAACAAACAGACTGAAAATTGAGTATCTATATGTAGATCTTAGTATTGCACATAGAGAGAGAGAGAGATCAGTTTTTTTTCTTTATAACCAACTGTTTGAAAGGGAGGAGAGAGACTTGGGCATACATATATAAAATATACGATACTATTAATCGTGCATCACGCGTTGCGTGTGTTGCGCGTAATGCAATAAAAATATAGAAAATATGTATAGTTATGATATAAATATGTGGATAATACAAAAAAAAACATAGTTTAACATTTAAAAGAATGTTTGTTTTTTAAAGATGAATAAATAATTTTATTAGTTTTTACTTTTTATATTTTTATGTGAGTATAATATTATTGTAATTAATATAAAGGTATAAGGGTATTTTTGAAAAAAAAATGGCTAAATTGGGCAGTCAGGTTGACTTATTATAATAGAATGATATGCGGGTAGTTATTAAAAAAAATTGGATTTAAAAAAAAAAGTTGGGTGACTTTGACAGCCTAAAAAAGAACTGTTATGCATGACATATACTCCATCCGTTCCCATTTAATTGTCCATTACGAAAATATGTGCAATTTTGACCGGTTTATAACTTGTATAAAAATTGTCGAAATAATTTTAAAAAAAATCTAATCATAAAATTTAACATTTGAACTATATGATCAACTTTTGAAAATTTTGCATTCCGATAATTTTTATACAAGTTCTTGGTCGGTCAAAATTGCACGTAGTTTCGTAGTGGACAATTAAATAGAAACGGAGGGAGTATACAATATATGCGGGATAATTATTAAAAAGTTTTGGAATTTTTTCTTTAAAAAAAAGTGGGGTGACTTTAACAGCCTCAAAAAGAACTATTATGCTTGAGCGGTTCGAATCCTTGAGATTGAGGGGCAACCCTACACATTTGGTTATGATTCCGCCATTGAGACCGCCACTGGGTACGCGAAAGGATCCAGGTAAAGTATGATACGAGTATCAGAATATGTTGATTTTGAAAATTTAGTGATACAGATAGGTCGCGTAGCTAGTATATTTTTGTACAACTTCCGAATGAAATATATAAAGAACTTAAAACACTCTAAAAATGTATGATACATATAACAACTAAATTACTATAGCTCATTGTCATATGTGAGTCCGTTGATTCTGCATCAAATAATATATTTTAATTAATTTATATTACTATAATATTCAAAATAACTAGATTAATGTATCCATTTTTAACTATTGCACTAGACAACGTGCATGGCTGCCTAACTTCAGCTTAAACTACAATAATGATCCATGCCAGTTTATCAAAAATTCAATTTGGTCTCCGTAGTTTTTATTTCAACACCTTTACTCCCCAGATATAGTTTGATATGCAGAAGTTAATCGGGACGTCTCTAGCTCTCATAACAGTTGTTGCATTCTTAGGTTCACATTCGTCATGGTGAAGAAAAGATTTTTTTTGTTACATGACTTGTATTGAGAATAGGAAATCTTTAACAAGTAAATTGAGAGACTCAACCTTAGAGGCCGACAAAAGTCAAAAAGATTTGGAGAGAAAAACAGAAAAAAAATCCCCTCAACACCAGTTAGATTATTTTGAATTAAAACTTTGGTGACTAAATGAATCTTTGATCAAAATAAAAAGAATATATTGCAGCTCATCCCAAACTATACTACACCGTTACAATAATTAGAGCTGCAAATGAGCCGGCTTTGACCGAGCTTGATCAATGGCTTTTACTAATCTTGTTCAGACTCAGTCTGTTTATAATCAAGCTTAAGCTCAGTCGAGCATGAAATGGTTCGTTCATAAACTAGCCACATCTATGCACGATTTGTAGCCTCCTTTAGCGCTGGCTTACTACGACAAGTTCTGAAGTGCGTAGAAGAACATATCTAGTTCTGAATAACTTTTTTTATTTTCTTAGCACTACAAGTTTTTTATTTAAAGTTTTCTTCGTTTCAAGTAGTAATAAGCTCGTTACGATCATTCTCTATTAATGAAATAGTGGGTTTACAGACAAATTTATATATATATAAATATACATAAAGTTTCGTATCCTTTCGTTCGCGAAAATTCATTTTGCTTTTTTATTTTTTATTAAAAATAATAATAAGATAGTCAATAATTAAATTAACTGTTTTAGTTTATATTGTAAACCGTTATAGTCTAATATACAAAATTTTTATATTAAGAGAAAATTGTTTGTAGTCATGTGTATTACTATGGTTTACAGAGAATATTACCATTTCATAGGTCTTTTGAAAAGGACTTGTCACAAAAGTAATTGCCATAATTAGTGTTACAACAAAACTAGTATATAGTCATAGTATTGGGAAAAAAAATGTTACTACATAGAGTTTGTTCGATGTTACATATATAAAATTTAAAATTTTGTATATACATAATATAAAATTATATGTACAACGTTTAAAAAAACAAACACATGAAAATACTGTTGGTTTTGGTACTATTTCGAATACGATAATTGAAAGGACAATAAAGTAAAAGACAGGAACGCAATGGAAATAACACTTTATTTCTCACAATTAGAATATGAATTACAATTCCTGACTCGTACAGAATTTAAATTAAACTGCTGGACTGGTTTGACAATAATACAAACTGCCGGACTGTTTTGATAATAAAACAAACTGCCGGACTGGTTTGACAATAAAACAAACTGCAGGACTGTTTTGACAATATAAAAACTGCCGGACTGGTTTTAACAAATAAAAAACTGCAGGACTGTTTTGACAATATAAAAACTGTCGGACTGTTTTGACAAACTGCCGGACTGGTTTTAACAAATAAAAAACTGCCGGACTGTTTTGTAAATAAAACAAACTGCCGGACTGTTTTAACAAAAAAGAAACTGCCGGACTGTTTTAAACAAACTTTCGGACTGTTTTAATAAATAAAAAACTGCCGGACTGGTTTTAAACAAACTGCCGGACTGGTTTTAACAAATAAAAAACTGCCGGACTGTTTTGTAAATAAAACAAACTGGACTGGTTTTAACAAATAAAAAACTGCCCGGACTGTTATGTAAATACTGGAAATCAAAGTACAGGAAAGTAAATTACAGAATAGGAAAGACTGAAATGTAAATTACAGAAACTAAAGGTACTGGAAAGAAAAATACAGAAGGAAAACAGTACTGAAATTAAATGGACAGAATAATAAAGGACTGAAAAATAAATAACAGAAATTAAAAGAAGAGGCAACTGCTGAGCAGTTTCCCTTAAACAATATTTCCCGAACCACCTTTAAAGGTTTCTGGTTTCGGGACTTTGTTCCCAAGGTACAACTTCTATCTCAGAGTGGCTCGTATGGAAACCGGCACCGAACCACAGGTCGAGCTGTTGGTGGTGCGGTTCTCTCTCACTAAGTGTATGCTTATGCTGTGAGTTGTGTGTATGAAGGTGTGTGAGAATGAGAGGGGGAGGGCTTCCTTTTATAGGCTCTATAGAAACCGCAGCCATAATTGTGGTCATTAATTCCGGGAGTTACACCCACAGAATCCGCTCAATTTAATTCTGAAACCGCAGCATTTAATCTCATTCATTGCTGACGTTTCTCTTGCTGGAAACTCTAGGGACTCCTTTTGTATTTTATACAAAACTCCTTATTCGGCTTTGGACCCAAGACCCAAGACCCGAGACATTCCTCAAATCCCAAATCCCAAGCCCAAGCCCAATACACACTAATACTCTTAGGTGTATGTGGACATGTTAGTTTAATAACTACATGGGTTGGTATGGTATATATATTGTAAAATTAACTCTTAATCTTCCAATATGGGATTATACTAAATGGTTTTCCTTTACCATTTCGGTTTTTCCAGATTTGAGCTTTCGAGGCACCAACTTTGAAGCCACTTTGTATTCACACCCATTCTCCGAATAGGTCATGTGATATACCGTTACGAAGCTCGTCACACGGTCTACTCAACCACGTTGAGTTCGGTATAAACAACTCAGCGCTGTTACACGAAATAATGACTCGAAGTTGGTCCAGTGACCATTCGGAAACACCCATGTTTTCACATGTTTTTCCAACAATCCCCCACATGAATGCAATTGGCTGAAAATAAAATGCTCCTAAATGCATACGAGAGAACCGCAAGAGTTCACTGCATAAGGACAGGTAGCGCGTGCCTTGAACCTGCCGTAGTGACGTAAAATCTGATATGCTACTATTGGGTAGCCTTTAAGCCTTGAACCCTTTAGCGTTTGTGCATACCAGGGTAATGCGCACACAGTGTCCTCTCTACACCACTTACTAAGCCCTTTGGTTGTTGTCCATATTTGGCCATGGACTGCCTTGGCAAAATTCAACCGAGTGCTCTAGTGATTTAGCCCATGGCTCATCACATAGTATCGGCCATACACACTCGTCATAGGTGATGTCAAGTCAAGGGTGTCCTGACTCACCCCTCTCGATCTTCGAGATACTTGTTTTCATTAAGAGTCTCATGCTCACCCTTAAGATGGTCTAGGTCTATCACTCTTTCATCCTAGAAATGGGCTGGGAACTTAAGTTCCCGAGTGCTTTGTTCGGTCACCCCCACAGTTCGGTTTTCCCGTTGAACCCGAGGCTGGAGAATCCAGTTCGGTTTGGGTTGCCTCTGAGGAGGTTTCCAGTTTGATGGGCTTCAACCCCATTCCCCTCGATGAAACTTCAACTCCTACCTGAGTTAAGCCTTTTGTAAATGGATCCGCTATATTGTCTTTAGATCTCACAAAATCTAATGACACCACACCGTTAGCTAACAATTCTCTTACGGATTTATGTCTCCGACGAATATGTCGGGACTTTCCATTATACATATGATCCTGCGCCCGTCCAATAGCCGACTGACTATCGCAGTGCATGCTTATTGCTGGGACAGGTTTCGGCCACATTGGAATTCCTTCCAGAAAGCTTCTCAGCCAATTAGCCTCTTCTGTTGCTAGATCCAACGCTATGAACTCGGATTCCATAGTTGATCTAGCTATGCACGTCTGCTTGGATGATCTCCATGAGACAGCTGCTCCTCCCATCACGAACACATATCCGCTAGTGGATCGTGTACTGTTGGAATCCGAGATCCAGTTTGCATCAGAATACCCTTCCAGTACAGCTGGATATCTGGTATAATGCAACCCTCGGTCTGCTGTGTATCTCATGTATCTGAGAAGTCTCATGATGGCCTTCCAGTGTTCCTCATTTGGATTACTGGTGTACCTACTCAGTCTACTCACTGAGTTGGCTATGTCTGGTCTAGTATAGTTCATGACGTACATCAGACTGCCTATTATTCGAGAATATTCCAATTGTCTCACACTCTCCCCAAAGTTCTTTTTCAGGGTGGTTGAGATCTCTATCGGAGTTCTGGATGTAGCTCTACTATCTTTATCAAATTTGTCAAGCATCTGCCTGACATAGTGAGTTTGAGATAGCGCATATCCGTCTGATGTCTTGGTAATTTTCATACCAAGTATAACATCAACGACACCTAAGTCTTTCATCTCGAATTTTTGTGACAACATTTTCTTAGTGGAGTTGATGTTATCAATACTCCCTATTATTATCATGTCATCTACGTAGAGGCAGACTACCACGTAGTCCTTTTCATTTCCTTTTACGTAGACGCATTTGTCACATTCGTTTATCCGAAAACCGTTTGATAGCATCACTCTATCAAATTTTTCGTGCCATTGTTTAGGTGCTTGTTTAAGTCCATACAAGGACTTCACAAGTTTACACACCTTGTGCGCTTTACCTGGAACCACAAACCCTTCCGGTTGTTCCATGTAAATTTCCTCTTCCAGCTCACCATTCAAAAACGCCGTTTTAACATCCATTTGATGTATTTCCAGATCGAACAATGCTGCGAGAGCAATGACTATCCGGATTGACGTCTTCCTGGAGACAGGAGCATAGGTGTCGAAATAGTCGACACCTTCGGTTTGTCTAAAACCTTTCACTACAAGCCTTGCCTTGTATTTCTCGATTGTTCCATCGAGCTTTCTCTTCCTCTTGAAGATCCACTTGTGTCCTAGTGGCTTACACCCGGGTGGTAGATCCACTAGTTCCCAAGTGTGATTTTGTAATATCGATTCAACCTCATTGTTGATCGCTTCCTCCCAATATTGGGCTTCCGGGGATGACATTGCTTCTTTGAATGTCGCCGGTTCGCCTTCTATCATGAAGGTTACAAAATCTGGACCGAAAGACGTTTCCTTTCTAGCCCTTTTACTACGTCGAGGCTCTTCTTCTTCTTCCTCCAACGGTTCACTTTTCCCCACATTTTCCTCACTGTGTGACTCCTCAGTCTCTACAGTTATGGAAGACTTGCGGGGAAAGATCTCCTCGAAGAAAGAAGCTTCTCGAGCTTCGATGATAGTATCTACATGCACATCGGGATTATCCGACTTGTGCACTAGAAAACGATAAGCACTACTGTTTTGTGCATATCCTATGAACACACAGTCTACCGTCTTTGGCCCTATTCTCGTTCTTTTCGGAAGCGAGACAAGGACCTTCGCGAGACAACCCCAAACCCTTAAGAATTTATAGCTCGGCCCATGGCCTTTCCATAGTTCATAAGGTGGTTTATCACGCTTCTTATGCGGTAGCTTGTTCAATACATAGTTGGCGGAAAGCAGCGCTTCCCCCCACATGTTCTGGGGTAACCCAGAACTTATTAGCATAGCATTCATCATTTCCTTGAGCGTTCTATTCTTACGCTCAGCAACCCCATTCTGCTCCGGAGAGTATGGGGCTGTCGTTTGATGTATAATGCCATTTTCTGCGCATATCTGCGCAAACGGTGCTTCGTATTCACCGCCTCTATCACTCCTCAACATTTTAATCTTTTTATTGAGTTGATTTTCTACTTCGGTCTTATAAAGAGCGAATTTCTCTACCGCTTCGTCTTTACTTCTCATTAAGTAGACATAGCAGTATCTAGTACAATCATCTATAAACGTGATGAAATACTTTTTCCCTCCTCGCGTTTGTATAAACTTTAAGTCGCATACATCCGTGTGTATTAGACCGAGAGGTTCAGTACTTCGTTCAATATGTTGATACGAAGACTTGGTTAATTTTGCTTCAACACAAACCTCACATTTATGTTGTTTATCAAATACAAAATTAGGTAGTAGATTCAGTGATATTAATTTCTTCATAGAATTAGAATTCACATGACCTAATCTACCATGCCATAAATTGAATGAATCACAAGAATAAGCAAACGAAGTTTTATTGGCCACTTGGGCAACATTCACGATTACATTATTCTTGGTACTGGCCTCAGCCTTAGTACCCTCAATAGCTAACTCGGCTTTAGGAGCCGGAGTACCAACATTTAATTTAAACATGCCGTTGGTCATATAGCCACGGCCTACATACATTCCGTTCAAAGTGATTACAATTTTTGCAGATTCAAATACAAGTTTAAATCCTTTGTTCACCATCACGGACCCGAAAACCAGATTCTTGCGAATTTCCGGCACATGGAGCACGCCATTCAGTGTGAGCTCCTTTCCCGATGTCATCTTCAGCAGCACGGTTCCTTTTCCTTCCACCCTGGAAGTAGCCGAGTTTCCCATGAAGCAGCTCTCATTGTCCACGGCCGTATAGGTCTTGAACATCCACTTGCTGGCACAGATGTGACTAGTGGCGCCTGTGTCCAGCCACCATTCCTTTGGGTTGCTCCCCACCAGGTTCACTTCAGAAACCACAACACTCAGGTGCATGTAGTCTTGTCCAGCATCATCTCCTCCCTCAGCCACATTAGCCTGAGCAGGTGCTCTCTTCCTCCCTTTCCCTTGGAACTTCCTCTTTGGGGGGGGTTTGGGCTTGTCGGTGCGCATCTTACAATCCGCGGCACGATGGCCCGGTTTATTGCACACAAAGCAGTCTCCCATGAATTTCTTCTTGAGAGAGGCACCGACCCCGCTGTCAAAGCGTTTTCGCTTAGATACAGCGTCCTCAACCACATGGGCCTTGGCAACCGCGTTGCATGCTCCGCCACCGCCTTTCCTTCCGGATCGGCGGTTGCTTTGCTCAACATTGAGCCTCTCAATGAGTCCCTCCAAGGTCATAGCCTTTCGCTTGTGTTTCAGGTAGTTTTGAAACTCTTTCCAAGAAGGTGGCAGTTTCTCAATCATTAATGCCACTTGGAAAGGTTCGTTGATAACTAGCCCTTCAACCTCAAGCCTATGGTATATGAGTTGGAGTTCCTCAACCTACTCGATAACACTCTTCCCATCAGTCATCATGTACTCGTGAAAGTCCGTGACGACAAATTTCTTTGCGCCAGCGTTATTCACTTTGTACTTTCGTTCGAGAGACTCCCAAAGCTCCTTTGCAGAAGCCTTGGGCTCGAATACACTGAAGAGAGTGTCATCCAGAGCACACAGGATGTAGTTCCGGCATAGGTAGTCGCCGTGTTTCCACGCTTCCACCGCCGAAACCGTCTGTACGTCCTCATCGTCCTCGCTTAGGACGGGTGCAGACTCCTTAAGAAAACGGGTCAGATTAAGGGCAGTTAAATAAAACAGCATCTTTTGCTGCCAACGTTTGAAGTTGTTGCCCCTAAACTTTCCGGTCTCTCCAGTTGAGAGGTTGGCAACATTGGCATCGCCGGCATTGCCGGAGCCTTGCCCTTTGCCCTGGCCGCTGCCACAAGTGCTGCTTTGGCGGCAGCCTTAGCAGCAGCATGTGCTGCGGCCGCAGCCGCAGCCATAGCATCAGCCTCTGCCGCAGCGGCATCGGCCGCAGCCTTTGCCGCAACAGCTTTGGCCTCAGCCTGTGCCTGAGCCTAGGTCCCCCCACTCGCAGCGCTCGCAATGTTATGGCTACTGCCAATCACAACTGCGCCCTGCACGAATCCCGAAGGATCGATGGGTGTTTGATCCTCATTAGTCATCTGAAATGACAAATTTAAAACCGTTTAGTTTCTCGCAAGAAAACTAAAATTCTTAATCGCAAATACTAATTATAACTTAATTAGATTGCTTCAAAAGAATAAAACAATAAAAAGATATTCTAGCGTGAAAATCAAATCACTTTTGATTTCAGTAAGAATTTTTTATTATATTCTAGAATTAAAAGATTAAATCAATTCGGATTTTATTCTATTTGCAAATTTCAATTTCTAGTAAACTAGCAATGATTTTGCAAGAATAAAACCGAGACGTCAACAACAATAAAATAAAAACAAAAGTCCTTTTCTATTCGAAAATAGTAAAACCAAATAATAATATTGTTTAAGATTGTTGGTTTTGGTACTATTTCGAATACGATAATTGAAAGGACAATAAAGTAAAAGACAGGAACGCAATGGAAATAACACTTTATTTCTCACAATTAGAATATGAATTACAATTCCTGACTCGTACAGAATTTAAATTAAACTGCTGGACTGGTTTGACAATAATACAAACTGCCGGACTGTTTTGATAATAAAACAAACTGCCGGACTGGTTTGACAATAAAACAAACTGCAGGACTGTTTTGACAATATAAAAACTGCCGGACTGTTTTAACAAACTGCCGGACTGGTTTTAACAAATAAAAAACTGCAGGACTGTTTTGACAATATAAAAACTGCCGGACTGTTTTGACAAACTGCCGGACTGGTTTTAACAAATAAAAAACTGCCGGACTGTTTTGTAAATAAAACAAACTGCCGGACTGTTTTAACAAAAAAGAAACTGCCGGACTGTTTTAAACAAACTGTCGGACTGTTTTAATAAATAAAAAACTGCCGGACTGGTTTTAAACAAACTGCCGGACTGGTTTTAACAAATAAAAAACTGCCGGACTGTTTTGTAAATAAAACAAACTGGACTGGTTTTAACAAATAAAAAACTGCCCGGACTGTTATTAAATAAACTGCCCGGACTGTTATGTAAATACTGGAAATTAAAGTACAGGAAAGTAAATTACAGAATAGGAAAGACTGAAATGTAAATTACAGAAACTAAAGGTACTGGAAAGAAAAATACAGAAGGGAAACAGTACTGAAATTAAATGGACAGAATAATAAAGGACTGAAAAATAAATAACAGAAATTAAAAGAAGAGGCAACTGCTGAGCAGTTTCCCTTAAACAATATTTCCCGAACCACCTTTAAAGGTTTCTGGTTTCGGGACTTTGTTCCCAAGGTACAACTTCTATCTCAGAGTGGCTCGTATGGAAACCGGCACCGAACCACAGGTCGAGCTGTTGGTGGTGCGGTTCTCTCTCACTAAGTGTATGCTTATGTATGAAGGTGTGTGAGAATGAGAGGGGGAGGGCTGCCTTTTATAGGCTCTATAGAAACCGCAGCCATAATTGTGGTCATTAATTCCGGGAGTTACACCCACAGAATCCGCTCAATTTAATTCTGAAACCGCAGCATTTAATCTCATTCATTGCTGATGTTTCTCTTGCTGGAAACTCTAGGGACTCCTTTTGTATTTTATACAAAACTCCCTATTCGGGTTTGGACCCAAGACCCAAGACCCGAGACATTCCCCAAATCCCAAATCCCAAGCCCAAGCCCAATACACACTAATACTCTTAGGTGTATGTGGACATGTTAGTTTAATAACTACATGGGTTGGTATGGTATATATATTGTAAAATTAACTCTTAATCTTCCAATATGGGATTATACTAAATGGTTTTCCTTTACCATTTCGGTTTTTCCAGATTTGAGCTTTCGAGGCACCAACTTTGAAGCCACTTTGTATTCACACCCATTCTCCGAATAGGTCATGTGATATACCGTTACGAAGCTCGTCACACGGGCTACTCAACCACGTTGAGTTCGGTATAAACAACTCAGCGCTGTTACACGAAATAATGACTCGAAGTTGGTCCAGTGACCATTCGGAAACACACATGTTTTCACATGTTTTTCCAACAAATACAATTTTTGTTTGTTAAACTGTATTTAGAAAGCAGGTATGCATGCATATAGAAATGTGTAAAACAAGAATTAAATGGAAATGTATGTTTTTTTTTCAATCAAGCAAATTAACAACAAGTCGTGCATGCTTTAATTGGAAAAGAAATGGTCAAATGATATTTGGCAAAAGATAGCAACAGCTAATTATCCGTATGATGACAATATTGAAATATTTTAAAGCATTATGTGTTACATAAACGCAAATTAAAAAGGATGTGGTGGTTTTCAAACTTCTCTTTTTTCTATCCATATCCACATTTCATAAACATTCACTTATCATTACAAACAATCTAACATAAATATTTTAAAGCTCATGCAACTAGTTTCGAATTATAACTATTACAATTTAAAAGAGGTAAAGCCTAGATTCACTAAAAAAAAACGTAAGCGGAAATAGTGAAAGATTTCATTTCCAAACGCCCTAATCGGATACGGTATGACGACAGATTTCAGTTTTACTGACAATATAGTAATTTAGCAACATATTTATAACAAATTCGGCGGTTTATTATCGGAACCTAGTTTTGTAATGCGTCTAAACCGAAGAAAGATTAAAATCTAAATTGGCCACTAACAAAGAATATAATCATTAGCTACAAAAGGACAGGTAATCCATTGCTTGATAGTGCATCATCTGATTTGAAGTTATTCCATTGCATATCAATAAGAGAACGATTGTCAAAATAAAGTGACGGTTATCTAGTAATTATTACTTGTTCTTCTGCTACACATTATTTGTTATATGGGCATTTGTCTTTTTCAATAATATATTTATTTCTTGTTGAGCATGACCCCCGTTTTGCCATTTGTCACTTATGAGGTTACATGTTAACTAGAAAAATCTCCAAATGGAACTTTCGGACTATCATCCCAATTTCCCAATCAATTAACAACGGTGGAGAAACGATATTAGCTCAATATCTAAATCAAATAGCTCTAGTATGAAAAGTCACACACACTACTGTCAAATAAGTAATGTGCAAATTATTTAACGTGTACTCTAAATATTATAATATCAAATACTTTTTTGCATGTTTTTTGCAACTTTGTTTTGGATTTTATTTGATTCTCGATGATTGTCAAATCGCTCAAATTTTTATTTTGTAATGTTTTGATCTTTGATCTCTTAGTTTTGAAATTTCATGATCTTTTGTACGGGTATCTGTGATTTTTAAAGATATTTTTATTTTCAAAACTTTTTCTTGCTTTATCTTTTTTAGCATTTTTTGACTCTTCATCCTTCGCTCGACTCTTTTTTAGTTTACAACTATTAGGATTTTTAGGGTTTTGAATTTCTTTTAATATTGGTTCGATATTTTTAGTTGTTTCTCGACTATTGATTTTCTCATGACTTCTTTCACAGTTTTATTATTTTCTAATTTTCTTCAGTCTTTTTATTCATGTTTTGTTATCAATTTGTGAGTTGTATTATAGAGAAAATGGATAGTTGTTTTGGTGCGGATGGAGTATGATTCTCAATACTCTTTTGCATATACATTTGTATTTAGAATATCGTATAACCTTCCATCTCCTTTGGATATAAACTTATTGTTCTACACAAGTAATTGTCCAAATTTTTTTTCTGAATATGCGTGAGTTATATTATAATGAAAATGTACAATTATTTTGGAACGGAACAGGTATGATTCTCATTAATCTTTTATATGTACTTGTCTCCGAGCATCTCATTACCTTCCATCTCCTTTGAACTTATTCTTCCTCACTAATACTTGTTCTTCTGCTATATAATATTTGTTATGCACTACAAAATAATGTTTGATTTAGTGAGAGTCAAAAGTTGTCACAAGCCTGTCGCTAATTTAAAAAGCTGTCACAAATCTGTCGCAAATTGACTAAACTGTCACAAAACCGTCACAAAAACCGTCGCTAATAAGCTCGCAACAAAAAATACCGTCACTAATCCCGTCGCTATTTGAGTATTTTTTTGTAGTGATGTTTGCATTTATCTTCTTCCAAACGACGAATATATATAGTTCTTGTTGAGTAAGGGGCACTCGTGGCCCCCCATTACCACTTAAAGAAGTAACTAGAAAATAATCTCAAAATGGTGCTTGGCAAATGAGCCTAGCCAAGCCGAGATTTGTTATGTTTAAATTCGGCTCGTTTACAGATGAACCGTTCACGAGCCTGTTTATGAGTGTTTTCTCAACAAATTTTTTGACAAATTTAATAACGTTTTGTATAAAAAATATTTTTTACTTAGCTAAAATAAGTGTTAAGATAAGCAATAATAAATTTAACAATTAGTGTGATTTTAGTTTTAATTAGATAGTTTAAAAAATAAATTTATTACTTAAATTGAAGAGTATTTATTGATTATCAACATTTTATTAGATAAAGTTTACATATATAAACAGGAATATATGAAAAAATATATATTAAAAATAATTAAACGAGCTTTCAAATGAGCTGAACATGTTCACGAGCCTTATTATTGTGTTCAGACTCGGCTCGTTAGTAAATGAACGAACACGAACCGAATATTTAACGAGTCGATACGAACATGTTCCTGAGCGGTTCGGTTCATTAGCAACCCTATTTCAGACCATCTTCCCAGATTCCCAATCAATTAACAGCTGAAATAATTGATGACTCAATATTTAAAATCAAATATTGGTATGACTGAGAAGTCACATACACAAGTATAAATAAGTAATGTGCAAATTATTTAACATGGACTCTAAATATTATAATATCAAATACATTTTGCATATGTTTTGCCTTTGGATTTATTTGATTTTCGATAATTGTCAAATCGCTCAATTTTTTTAGTAAGGTTTTGAAGTTTAGTCTTTTCATAATATCTTTTGTGGGTATTTGTGATTTTTAGATATAAGTTTGACTTTGAAAACTTTTTCTTGCTTATTTTTTAGCATTTTTTGACTTTTTTTAGTTTGCACCTCTTACGATTTTTTGGGTTTTGAATTTTTTTTAAATATTTTAAAGATTATTTTGGTTGTTTCTCGACTATCAATTTTTTCACGTACTTTTATTCATTTTTTTTAATATTTTTATTCGACTATTTTCTGCAAACAATTAATTTTACATAAGTGGCAAATATGTAATACACAATGCCATATGTGCTTTTTGAAAAAATGTATGTACTTTCCTCATGTGCCGTTCTCGAAGAGGAATTAGCGTCGCGCACATTGTCCGAACTAGGATCCATGTATGGAAACTAGGCTAAATATTACGTGAATTTTTCTTATTATTTAAGGTGCTGAAATCCTAGATATCTTGTGAATTTTTTCTTTAGTATGCCTCCATTGATGGTGGGCGTGTAAAAAGGAAGCACAAAAGGCAAAATCAGCTTAAGCGATAAGTCATACTTTCTCCATCTCTAAATAAGTGTCCTGTTTCGAAAACTGTGAAATTTAAGTATTTGAAACAATTTCACTTAAAATTCAAAAAAAAAAAAAAAGGATCAAAAAATATGTTTTTTAAAACAAAAAATATTTATTACTCCAAATATGAGGTTATAAATATGAATTTGATATGTTTTGACTATAAAAATTAAAAAAAGGGCTAATTCATAAAATAAAAATGTAAAAAATTACTAAAAACTAAAGTGAACACTTAATTTGGTACGCCCCGAAATAAAAAACATGACAATTATCGAGGGATGGACTAAATAATATGTATTTTATTTTAAAATGCAAGGCGGGGATTTGGTAGAGAAAAAGTTCGTATATGCTCTCACCCACCAATTGGAATCTTCAACATGATTGGTTGCCCTTTTTTATAAAAATAAAAATGGCCCTTTTATTCTTTAATCTTGATTGTAAACTAAAACTGTTAGTAAGCAAGGGAACTAGACATTAAAACAAACAAAGAATCGGTATTTTCTTAAAAGGACATTAAATGTAATTTCGATTTTATATATTTAATTAATAGCTTCTTGCCTCTTTTGTAAATGAAACCGTACGTCATCTACGTATGAATTTGAACTGGTCAAGTGAATTGTATAATCCACGTTACAAGAAAATGTCGAACATAAGAACAAACACATTTTTGACATGGTTGGTAAAATGAGCATTGTAAAATTATAGCAACCAATAATAATGTTTACCGTTGCTAAAATTTATCGATACTTTAACAACAGATAAAAACTAATCATTACAAAAAAATATTCATATAGCAACAGTTTAGTTACAGTTTGTTTGATTCAATACGGTTTGTTACTGAAATTTAGCAACAATATAACAACAATTTCTGTTGTTAAGTGCTGATAACTGTTACTATATTGTTGCTGAATTTTCTGCAACAAGCCGTATCGTAACAAATTAATTGTTTATATTCGGTTATTTTCTTGTAGTGAATAATATTGCTATATTGTTGCTGAAATTTAACATCAATCACACTATCAACAAATTTTCCTAAAACGGTTTGTATCTTTGACATTTCCAAGAAAATTTAATCTATGTTTAAGAGAACTCTCATTGAAGAAAGAAAAAACAAAACCTATTTCAAGGAATATTTTACTCAGTGGTGCTAAGGCAGCTAACAAGGCCTGCAGGCTTCAATTGTCCTCATATAAGACGTATATATATATATTTCAAATGACTAAGTACAAAAAATATACTATGTTTCTCATTATATACCTTCTATAACTTTCAAAATCTACATATCCTTATAAAAGAAAATATATATTGAGTTAGTAAAATTGATTCAGGTGAGAGTTTGTGAGACATATATACAAGTATGGGGACCAACGGTGGCGTATTTAGATATGCCGATAATATTGACAAATTTTTGTTGATGCTAGGATTCTTTGGAAGCATTGGGAGCGGGCTAACCATGCCACTTACATTGACACTCCTTAGCGGACTGATAAATAGTTTCGCTAAACTTTCAGAATCTCAGCTACAAATTAATGCGGCTGATACAGGAGACCGGGTAACATTGCATACTTCTATATCGTAAAACAGGCTTGTTTAATTTTAAAATAGTGTTGGTTACATCAGCAATTCAGCAGAAGTATAGGTTTTGGTAGTCCTCTAATTTATATTACCATCAATAACTTATTTCTATTGTCAAAATAGAATGTACAGTTTTTCATTCTCTTAACAAACACAAAAGTAATGCTTAAGAGCAATGCTTAAAAGTATAATTGTTTCATTTCTACTCCTATTATATAATTACTTAAAGGTATAGTTTTTGGTCCTTTTTTCAGAAAAAAAATAATTTCCCTCCAATTTATAAAATATACTCCTGTCAATTAGTACTTATTAGAAAACTATACTATTGTTGTTTTTTAATTACAAACATATCAGTAATGCTTAGAAGTATAACTTTTTCATTTCTGACCAATAAGCTAGGCTACAAACTCTCATTTTTTTCATTTTTATTTTACTTAAATGATGCATCTGAAGCACCACTTGCAAGGACAAAATAATTCTTTCTGGTCTGATATTTTACGAAATTAAGGGAAGAATAAAAACCTATGACTCGTATACATGTATCTTATATTATGTGCCTAAATCTCGAATTGTCCCTTCTTTATGCAGTTTGCACTCAAGTTGTTGTACCTTGCTATAGGAGTTGCACTCTCAGGGTTTATTGGTATGTGAACTTGCCCAATACTATTGCATGTCTTTGTCTGGTCACCATTAACCTTGAAAAGTAAAGATGTTATGAACTTAGGCGAAGTACAAAAATCGCAAATCATACAATAAAACACACACACTTTACCTTGTAAAAAGTGGTAATAACTAATCTGTAATTATGTATCATATACTAAATTTTATAATGTTGTGATTTGTAAATTGAACCAGAATTAATGTTTTTCACAACCATCTGCAGAAATGATAATATGTTTTGGAAATCTGGTAGAACCATTCTTGAAGAGACAAAAATAGTATATCAGTGAAGAAATTCCTAATCAAACA
The DNA here is from genome assembly GCA_963920805.1 of Primula vulgaris. Taxonomy (NCBI): domain Eukaryota; kingdom Viridiplantae; phylum Streptophyta; class Magnoliopsida; order Ericales; family Primulaceae; genus Primula; species Primula vulgaris. The sequence continues at coordinate 27,851,674 of OY987215.1, read as the reverse complement.
AGAAAGAGTTTAAAGGAAACCAACTACACAGTTTAAAGACAGGAACAATAATGATAGGCCAGTTTTAAAAATAATCCAAAAAAGTAGTATGGCTATAATTCATGTAAGAATTACGATATGGTATCGCTACCTGACTACAGTAATTACTATTAATCTAAATATCTGCAGGTAATTAAGGTAAATGTTCGGAAGCTAAAAGGATTTTCTATTATATAAACTTTCTAGAAACATTATATTGCTCTGTTGCTATAAAACTAAGCCGCTTTCAACCTAAATAGTCTAGCCTTCTAAAATGCGTGTTTTGAATCTATATAGTGCAACAAGCTGCTTTCTAATACTTCTTGTTATATATATAATTGTTGAAAAAGATTAGTATTCAATAAAAAGGCAATAATATTCGCACATAAAACAAAAAATATGTGGCCCAACCTCATCCATTAGTCTAATTTGAAAAAATAAATAAATAACATAAGCTATGAATTATCTGTTACAAATAACAAGTTCAAGAAGAGGGTAACACTTTAGTAAACATTTTCGAAATAAGTCTATTCCAGGGACTGTTTCAGAAAAAAAGGCTTACCTTTGTACCTTTTTTCACAATACTGATATATACATGTTATAACCAACTAGTTTGACTAAACTGAACAATTTATCAGCATTCAGTTAAATTTTTGGTGCCTAATTAAGTATCCTATGTTTCTATATTGCAGAAGGAGTATGTTGGACAAGGACAGCAGAACGACAAACATCCCGCATGAGAATGCAATACTTGAAATCAGTTCTTAACCAAGATGTCGCTTTCTTTGACAGCCAATCTTCTTCAACTTCTCCATTCCAAGTCATATCTGGCATCACCACAGATGCCGAGACAATCCAAGATGTTATATCCGAAAAGGTATTATTACGACTAAACCTATAACTATATCCAAACATTATGAATTGGTCAGTGGTTTAGTTTTTTTTCTAGATTGAATTGTATTGTTTGTATGACCAATTTGACCAGAAATTTGTTAAAAGGTTTGGATACCAATATGTGTAGTAATTTTTGTTAGTCAGCGAAAAAAAAGGTGCGATTGAGTACGAAATGAATGAACCCTATTTCTTGTTGATTTGGCTTTTATTGAGAAAGTAATACGGCTCGTGTTTGATCTCTGTGTAGATACCACATTTTGTGACCAACACCGGGACTTACATAGCATGCTTCATAATCTCCTTCACCCTGTCATGGAGACTAGCTACATTTACCCTTCCATTAATTCTTCTGTTTCTTGTACCTATGTTGGGGTTGGGAAAAATAATGATGGGAGTGGGATTAAAGATGAAAGATGCTTATGGAGTAGCGGGTGAGATTGCAGAGCAAGCAATGTCATCTATACGTATGGTGTACTCTTTTACAGGGGAGAAACAAACGTTTATTCGGTTCAAAGAAGCACTTGATAGATACTCAGAGTTGGGTATAAAGCAAGGATTGACAAAGGGTTTGTTAATGGGCAGCGGGGGTATGATATACGTACATTTCAGCTTCCAATCATGGATTGGGGGGCTTCTTGTCACAGGAAAAGGAGAAAATGGCGGAAATGTATACATAGCTGGATTATGTGTCATTATGGGAGGAATGTAAGTGATATACCTCTAAGAGTCTAAGTGCATGTTTCCATTTCATTGTTCTTGAGTTTTCCTTTTTTTCTTTCCGGACATGTTCTGGATACTTCACTCCAACTTCATGGCAACATTAGAAAAAAAATTCAAATTGATGTTTAACATTAAGAAAAAAAAGGTATGCCCTAGAAAGACTTGGGGTTTCGTTACCCAAATTGAGTAACTGACTCCAGGTTGGAACCAAAAGCAAGAGATTGGCTTGTTAAATAGAAGATCTACTGTCATCAGATTATACACTATTCTGTTAAAATAATGTTAAACAAAAGGTCTGCTGTCTTCTGATTTTAATTTATTTGGTTAAAATAATGTAACTAAGTACAATTAAGTAATGAAAGCTCATTTTTTTTAACTTTCAAGAAGCTTCCAAGATTACATTAAACATTTTTCAATTGTAAGTAAAACTCATTATTCTGTTTTAAAAACTACAGACATTTGATGACTGCACTTTCTAGCATCCCATTCTTAATAGAGGGAAAAGTTGCAGTGACAAGGATCAATCAAATGATTAATAGAGTTCCATTAATCAATTCCGAAGACGAAAAGGGTGAAACATTGGGAAAAGTAAGAGGCAACATCGAGTTTAAAAATATAGACTTTTGTTACCCTTCACGTCCAGATATCCAAATCCTTAGTGGATTTGGTTTAACAGTTAAAGCTGGTGAGACAGTCGGTCTTGTAGGATCAAGCGGCTCTGGAAAATCCACCATCATCTCTCTTCTTGAACGGTTCTATGATCCGATCAAAGGAGATATACTAATTGATGGACAAAACATAAAGACACTTCAATTAAGATGGTTGAGATCTCAAATGGGACTTGTTAGCCAAGAGCCGATCCTTTTTGCAACATCTATAAAAGAAAATATATTACTTGGACATGAAGAAGCAAAATTGGATGAGATCATCGCTGCAGCAAAGGCCGCAAACGCTCACAACTTCATTGCTGAATTGTCCGAAGGTTATGATACAGATGTGAGTCATCTTATTTTAAAAGAGTGAATTTTACCAAGTGCGGAAACTTAATTGAAATCAAGATCAACACATTACCTCAATTATCTAGAGCCAAAGCTGCCAAACAAGTAAAGTTTATAGTTTAAAGTGTATATCTGCTCCGGTACCAATATACCATGTGACTTGTAATTCAAAATCTCATCTACAAACTTAAGTTGTTAGGTAAAGTTATAGTAAATAAACTTCAGCAGTTAACATTTCCTCTCCAATTTTTTTTCCGAGCCACCTCGTAGCTTTCTTTCCTAACTTTGTTTGTTTCCAACACATTTTTTAGGTAGGGCAATTTGGTTCACAGTTATCTGGTGGTCAAAGGCAAAGGATTGCCATAGCAAGGGCTCTACTTAGAGATCCAAAGATTCTTCTATTCGATGAAGCTACAAGTGCTTTAGATACCCATTCCGAGAAAATAGTACAAGATGCCCTTGACCAAGCTTCAATCGGGCGTACCACAATTATCGTTGCCCATCGCCTGACAACCATACAAAAGGCCAGTAATATAGTGGTTCTTCGATCAGGAGTGGTACTAGAATCGGGGTCTCACGATGAGCTAATGCAAAACAAAAATGGTCGAGGTGCCTATTTCAAAATGGTGCAGTTACAACAATCAGCCTCCCAAAATGATACAGACGCCCATTCTAATACACCACCACACATTTTAAGTCACCGTAGGATTAGAAGCTTTCCAACTTCACGTGGCGAGAGATTAAGATTGCAAGGTACTCCACCCCATGTTCACAGTACATTCACAACTCAAATTATCCCTTCTGAAAGTCAACATCAAGTCGTTAATAACAAGGGGGAAAACATGAAAATTAAATATTCTAATTCCGCTTCTCAGTGGCGTCTGTTGAAAATGAGTGCTCCCGAATGGAGGAGATCAGTACTTGGCTGCATTGGCACTATCGGTTTAGGGGCTATTCCTCCGGCTGTCGCATATCTCATGGGTCTACTAGTTTCAGTATATTGGGAGACCGACAAAAAAAAGATAAATTCTGAGACCCGTAAATACGCGCTTCTATACATGTTCTTAGGGATTATAAACTTCATCATGAATATTCTTCAACATTATAATTTCGCAGTGATGGGAGAACGCCTCACCAAGAAGGTACGAGAGAATATGCTACAAAAACTGCTCACCTTTGAGGTGGGTTGGTTCGATAGAGAAGAGAACACTAGTGCTGCGATATCTTCAAGGCTACAAACCGAAGCAAACATGGTCAAGTCTCTAGTCGGTGATCGTCTCTCATTGGTGCTACAAGTCTGCACCAATGTTTTCATTTCCTACACAGTTGCGCTAATTGTCTCGTGGAGATTGACTATTGTCATGATCTCTGTGCAGCCATTGCTTATAGCAGCTTTATACTCGCAAACAGTTTTGTTCAAAAAAATGTCGGAGAAATCCAAAAAGGCACGAGATGAAGCAAGCCAGCTGGCAAGCGAAGCAACAACCAACCACAGGACTATAACGGCTTTTTCATCTCAAGGGAGAATGTTGAATCTCTTTGCGGCATCATTAGAGCATCCTAGAAAAGAAAACATAAGACAATCATGGTTCTCGGGTGTTGGGTTGTTTGTCTCACTTTTCCTTGCTGCCTCTTCTGTAACAATAACGTTTTGGTATGGGTTTCGGCTAATCGACAAATCTTTAATAAATCCAGAGTCGCTTTTCATAGCTTTCAACCTATTGATGAGTACGGCATCAAATATTGCAGAAGCCGGGAGTATGACATCTGATTTATCGAAAGGGATCGATTCTGTAGTTTCACTGTTTAAGGTCCTTGACAGAAAGAGTGAAATTGAGCCAGAAGAACCGAAAGGGATCGAGGCAGAGGTACTTAAGGGTGAAATAAAACTGCAATATGTGTTCTTTTCTTATCCATCTAGACCAGATCAGATGATATTAAAGGGTCTGACTCTAAATATTAATGCTGGGAAAACATTTGCTCTTGTGGGACAAAGTGGCTCTGGAAAATCGACAATAATTGGATTGATTGAAAGGTTCTATGATCCATCAAACGGATCAATATTCATTGATAACCAAGATATTAAGTCGTACAACTTAAGGAGTTTAAGGTCACATATTGCATTGGTTAGTCAAGAACCGACCCTCTTCGCTGGAACTATTCGCCAGAATATCCTTTACGGGAAAGAAGATGCGACAGACTCCGAATTAATTGAGGCAGCAACACTTGCCAATGCCCATTCGTTTGTTAGGTATGACTATAATCTAGTCTTAAGCTCCTCTTTTAAACTACTTCAGCTTCCAATTATATTGCTTTTCTTCATTAATAATCTTCTATTGCCAACAAAGTATGTTGCATCTGCTTCCATTTCAATTTGATCAAAACAAATCTGCCTTCTATTTTGCTTTTAAAAAAAACTAAAACTCCTTTTTGTTGTAGTTTAATTCTTCTGTAGATTGTTTAGGTCTTGATATTAAATTTGTTCCTACAAAAATTTTCCACCTTAATTCTCCAATTTCTTATCAGAAAAAAAAATCGCCTCGATACATTAACATTTGTTGAAACATTTTATCTCTTCTATAGCTATAGTCTACCGGACACACTTTCAGATTTGTGTTAAAGAAAAAAATTAATTACCAGAGTTCAACAAAAGGTTTCCCTTTTTCCCTTTTTCCCTTATTTAAACCAATATTCAAATGACGACTTCGATGTGATGCAGTTCTATGAAAGAAGGTTACGAGACATACTGTGGAGAGCGTGGGGTCCAACTATCCGGCGGTCAAAAGCAACGGATTGCACTAGCCCGAGCAATACTGAAAAGCCCAACTATCCTTCTCTTGGATGAGGCGACAAGTGCCCTTGATAGTGAATCTGAAAGTTTGGTACAAGAAGCTCTTGAGAAGATGATGGTCGGGAGAACCTGCGTAGTTGTAGCTCATCGTTTATCCACGATACAAAAAGCAGACACAATAGTCGTAGTTAAAGATGGGAAAATTGCTGAACAAGGATCGCATTCGGATCTCCTTGCTGTTGGACAAGGTGGTGCTTATTATTCCCTAATCAAGCTACAAAACACTCATAACTAATGACCAAATATGTTCATTCTTTGTTCATGTTAGAGATTTTAGCTTAAAGAGGATTTTTTCCCTAATGTAATTGAAAATTTTATGCCGTATTTCACGTTGTTTGGTAACAGAAAATTCTTTACCCCTTTGCTGCCTACAACACCAGAATTGATCAAAAATCAAGAACCAGAGATATCCTATAGTTTCATACAACTGATTGTCCTACCAAATCCTTCTCGAGAGTATTTAACTAGACAGTTTAGGTTCAACAGTTCTATGTAGGTTATAAATTGCTGCAAGCCTGCAATTGTGATGGGGTTACGGGCATACATCTACCTAAATCCTTTAAAACCATGAAAAAAGAACGCTCTTTAAAAGATAACTAACTTTATATAGCAAAAAGCTCTAATGGTATTGATAAATCATAATAAAAGTTGGATAAGCCTTCTCTCAGTAAAATGGGAAAACATGGTGTATGTAACTGATAACGACATTCAAACATAGAACTTAAACATCTCAAATGCCAAAAAATGCGGGAAAGGTGATAATAGTATATACAGAGCTTGTATTATGAAATTAGTCTAGAAACTACCTAATGTAATCGAGAACTGTCCATGTGCTCGTTACATTTCGACAGTATCATGTAGATCAATTTTCTTCTAAAGTAATTGTAGTATTGTAGTTAAACTTTGTTACTAAACGTAACCCAGCATTTTAAGAGACTGAGAAGCTAATTAAAGCAGTGTTTTCAAAAGCAGCGCTAAGTTGATCAAAGCGTTTTTATGAGATACGCTAAAAGCGTAGCTTTGAAGCGTAATTAAAGGGTAAACTTTTTATAGTAGAAAAATATACATGTCAGAGATATATAAAAAATAAACATGTTTAATTTTGAAAACATTATTTTGCTATTTTCTATATAAGAAAAATTGAAATACTTCTTAAATAGCAAAAAAATAAACGAATTTAAGTCTTATAATACTTGACATTTTCAAATGTTGTAGTTTGTCAAAATAAGCGATTAAGTATCACTAGATCAGATGGTAGAATTTGGAATTATTTTTTTCATAAGAATGTTAACCCTAAATCAGCGTTGTTTTCGTAGTTTTTTGGAAGAAAAAAAATTATGAAAAACGCGTTTTTAGCGCAAAAAATGTTATAAAAGCACAAAAAACGCACGAAAAGCGCATTACCTGCCAAAAAACGTAAACATTTTCATTTCACAAAGCGCTTTATCGCGCTTTAAAGCGCGTTTTTTAAAACACTCAAAAAAAGTGTACCCAGTGGAGTAAATAAGAGTATGCAATAGCCATCCACGTATTATGGGAAACCATACCCGTCTGTGTATATATTTTACATATAAATTTATAAAAGTAGTGGGTTAATATCTCCATATTTTTTGTTAGAATTCAAACACCCTTCTTTCCGAATCCTAGCTTCGACAAACGTGAAAATCTGTTTAAAGTTAACAAACAACATTTGAAGATCCTCCCCAACAAAATCCCATACAAGTCTAAGAGGAAAATGATCAAACTAAACAATTGGGCAAAAACAACAAACTACTAACATAACAACAAACTGAACTTCCCTGTAACACAGCTGGTTGTTAGATAGATTCTTCTTCATTTACATAATTACCCCGTTCCAATAAACCTGACGGAACAAGCTATATATCATAAATGGAAGGTGCCGATATTATATGCATATTTTTTCATCCTCTATATAATTTTTTTTTCCTGTAAGGGAGAAACGCTAATTTTTAAATATTTAGATTAAAATATATAGTAAAAAGTGACGGAATCAGAAATTCTAAATGCAGAGGGCCGATATCCTATGTATATTTTTTTCATTCCCTATATGAGTTTTTTTTCTGTAAAGTAGGGGATACCGCAATTTTGAAGATCTTGATTAAACCAGATAGAAATTTTTACTGTTTGATCAATTTTAATCAAAATGAGGGGCTTGTCTTTACCTAGTTACTTCCATGCCGTTTAATTGGCATCTTCCGCCTTAAGAATTTTACCATTTACTTAAAATAACTTAGTTTTTGTGGGTTCATCAAATTTTGTGATTTCCATAATCCAACCTCAGGACTCAAAAGATGTGAACAGCTAGACATCAAACATGCCTTGTATATAGTGGTGATTTTTTTTCAAGAGATATATTGGTTTGTGTTAAGAGGACCAAATTGTGAATCGGGGTGACGGACAGGAAGGGATGGTTACATCAACTACAATCCAATGGGAAAAACTAAAAAAGGTCAACTAGTTTGATGAACAAATACCGAGTATGAAACAAACTATCCTATCTCCGTCATGATAATGTACTTCCTCGAATACGTGCAAAATAAAATACTTGAATGAAGTCAGTAGTGTTGGTTTCCGTATACGAAATAACAATTAACAATAATTAAAGGACTAAACAAGAATAAACAAAAACAGTGCAATCTTTATTAATTTCGAAACTGATACAGAAATTAATGATTACAACATGTAGGTACTGAAACGTAAATAAAGCAAACGTTATCAGATTATTATTAATTAATAATCTGATGTATTGAATTGCAATAAATAGAAACTGCCGGACTGGAAAGTATAAACTTAACAGCCAGACTGTTCTGATTTAAATTGAAATAACATGACTGAATTGAAACTATTCTAATTACTGAATTTAATTACAGAATTGAAATTACAGCAAAAAACAGAAATTTAAAGAAATTACAGAATAGTACAAACAGAATTAAAAGCTACAGTTAAGGACAGCAATTGAAATACTGAAATAAAAAAGGACATAATTGAATATTATAACGTATCACATTTATTGCAACAGTTACAGCTTTGCTGCACCCCTTTCCCCTTTCCCGAACAGGCGCATCTTTCCCAAACAGACGCACTTTTCCCGTTGCGTTAAAAACCCAACGAGCAAGCCCGCCCGTCGAGCAAGCCCATGTGTGGTACATAATACACACATGTGTATGTGGACACACTACTTTATATCCACATGGGATACCTTAGTATATATATTGTAAAAATCACTCATGATTTTCCAATGTGGGATAACCCTCATGGGTTAAATCACATTTCTTTTCTCATTTTCCAGCATTGCCTTTATTGCCTATTTCGAGTACCAACCTTCGAGTCCAATTATCATTCATACAGTTCCTCCGAATGGGTCATGCGATATACCGTTGCGAAGCTCGTCACACGAGCTACTCAAACGCATAGAGTATGGCCTCAGAAAAACTGAGGAGTCGCATTAAAAATTGACTCAAACATGGTACCTGACCACTTGGAACAAATATGTTTAAATTACATATTTTCCAACTTTTTTCCAACAAGTAGAAGTCTTGCGTAAGGTTCGGTAATCTTAAGAAATTAGTATGAGTTATAAAAATTATATATGATATGATAAGGCTAAAGCTTACCATCGAAGTAACTGAATGCATTTGTTATAATTGGAACGAGGCCTGCTATTTTCTTCCCTATATGCAAAGATGACACGCAAATTGAGAAATGGTTCAGAATAATTTACTTCTGTATGAGGCCTGTTGCTTCATTTATCTTTGCACCCACAAAAAGTATAAATAAACAATTAATACATATGTTTTTTAATTAATCTTTGTGTTAAGAATATCGGAACTAATTTATACCTATGTTTTCTGTTAAGTAGCAGCAACCACCACCGATAGAAACGACAGTGTTCGATTATTCTTTGCCACATATAGGTTTTTTTTTGGCCTATGTACACATATCAACAATACTCATCTTCGGTCGATTTCTTTATCCGAAACTAGTCATGACAAAACTATAGATTAGAGGCCACTATCGGAATAATGATTGCATCATAGCTAGGGTATGATGACAGTTGTAACTCTTAGTAAAACAATGAGGAGACACCAAAATATATTAAAAAGACAACTAGTAAGTATAGAACAAAAAGAACGTGTTAAGAAAATTACAAATGCTAGAAAGTATCCAAGATATATCAACATTTGCAACAAAAAACCGCACAAATGGCCTGCTAGACTAAATATTTCTTATGCATCTATCAAGATGTAAGAAATAGTTTATTTCTTCACTATCCTTGAACTTTATAACTCTCCCCTTGCACATTGTAATTGAGCTCATTTCCAATCTAAAAGAGAAAAATTGTACCGAGACTTTAAACCTTCATGATAACCAAAGGAGATGGTGTACTTAGGTACACTGACAATGCTGACAAGTTATTACTTCTGTTAGGAAGGCTTGGAAACATCGGGGCCGGAATGAGAATGCCACTCACGTTAAATCTTATCAACGTACTGATAAGAAAATCTTTTACAGCTTCATCTCGACCTAATTATGATGCTGTTCATACAGGTATCATTAATTAATTTACAACACATTCTAGAGGGGACTTGTCCGACAATTTTTTTTAAAGCATACTCCCTCTGTTCATTTTTTTCCTTTTTGGTTCGACCAAGTTTTGGTCCATTTTCCCTTCCGGACAGTGTTTTAAAAAGCGAAATCTTAGCTAAACCATTTTTGTAATAGATATGTTACAAGCGTAAAAAGCATAAAAAGTGTAAGCTTTTAGCGGCGGAAAAAGCGGAAAAGCGAGCTTTTAAAGCTTTTTTTAAGCTTTGAATCGAGCTTTTTCACTACGAAGCGCGCTTTTTAAAACAGAGCTTCCAGGTAGATAAATTTTCAATATCCTATATATGTATCTCCCTATTTAGTGAGCACTGTTACATGCCAATCCGAACTATCACTATTATTTTGAAGGCTACTAATAAAAATATAAACATATTTTAACTTTCCTTAAACATGGTGAAAAGTCGTATGAAATTATTGGGACGTAGGGAGTAGCTCCCTTCGAATGTATATTCTTTAGTAGTTGTGCTCTTGGTTGGTTAATGTAATAAAGCATTGAATTATGCTCTTTTCTTCAGGATAAACTCGTTTTTTCTCAATTTGAACTAAACCAACTTTTACACTTCAAAGTTGCGAAAAACAACATACAGACCACAGAATAAGCAACGAGCATACCAGGAAATAAGAATCATGATCTTGGTTTCTGGTATGTTCTTTATGATTTCCTTTGAAAACGAATTAGATTTAGGATTATAGAAATCTGTATCACGTTATGTAATCTTGACCGGAGAGTACTCCTTTCTGCAGTTTGCACTCAAGTTGTTGTACATTTCCATAGGAGTTGCAATCACAGGCTATATTGGTATGTATAAAGGTGACTTGGTAGTTTGAATACGTATAAAAAAAATGTTGGGAAGGTTCAAATATAGAATTAGAAGACTTTTCAAAAAAAAAGAAAGAATTAGAAGACTTTTAAAAAATAGTTAAAATTAGAAGGAAAACAATAAATCAAACAGTTCAAAAAAATGCTTATCTTAAAACAAAATTTGTTGCGACTCAATAGATGAAACCCAAAACCGGGCTGTAATAATAAAGAGAATTTATCATGATTCAGCGGAAAGCGAAAAGAAAGTTGATAAAGAAAGAACCAATATGCGGCTAGGTTAGAGAGGAAAAAAAGCAACTTTAATTGTATTTATGCTTAAGTAAAAATATTAGGGTAAAACCCCTAATATAATGTCTTACCAATAATTAAACTAAGAAAAGAAATAACTACTCCTAATCAAATAAAGAACCCAATAAAAGAGCTTTGGTGGAACACACAAAAAAACACCAATGGAACATATTTGAAATCAATAATAAGAATTAAGTAGCAAATCTGTTGAGACGCGATTTCTCTATTCGGATATTGTCAGGGGTTTGGTTCTGTAAGTGAAGAACATGTTGAGGAATATCAAGTACATTCATATTAACGACCGGAAGTTGCTCCAAGTCTTGACTGTAATTTCGATGGAAGAATCATAAAATGGTAAAATTAGCTTTCATTTTAACAAACGTTTTAGTCACACATATTTATTCTTGTCGTCAAAAATTGGATCCTTTGGAAAATGCATGCCGTGGGCATGCAAAATTCACTTTATCGACTTTCAAATTTTGCGTTTTCTTTTACTTTTTAAGATTTTTATCCCCAATTAAATTACTGAACAATTATATTCAACAGTAACTTTTTTTTATATATATTAATATAAAATCACGTACAAGTGTAGTAATTAAAGAACAATATTCTCCAAATTCTTCCTGACTATCTATAACGATTTTTAAGTACTATAATAGTCCAATATTGAGTGAATTTAATTTTGAATCTGAAAAATAAAATATAACATCCAAAACATTCTAAAGAAATGAAATATTCAAATAAGCCCGTGTGTAGAGCTATTTATGAGAGGCTTCAGAGCAACCTTGTTATTGTTGGAAAAAACCGTAACGGTTTTGAGTTGTGAATGCAATTTAATATTGTAACTTATTTCCCCCCATTTATGGTATTGAAGGAATGTAACTTATGACTTGTTTTTGATATAAAAAACATGCATGTATCTAAGTTTTCTAAAAAAAGAAAAATGACAAAGAAAATATACATGGCATACACACATTCACACACAAACACACATGCATACATATAGAGAGAGAGTACCGCACCACCAACGGTCCGACCGTGGTTCGGTGCCGTTTCCGCCGAGTCACATGTGATAGACATTGTACCTTGGGAACGAATTTCCCCATTTAGCCAGAAGCAGAGGTGGCGGGGCAAATATCGTTTAAGGGAAACTGCTTGCAGTTACCTCATCTCGGATTTTAGTCCATTTCGGTATCATTTATATTATTTTATGTTAAATCTTGTAATTGATATTTATATATTTGAGGAAATCATTTTCTGTTTATTTGTCCATTTCTTTTCCGTAGAAATTATTGTGTTTATTTACAACGTACCCAACAATGTTAAACGATATTTTATATTTTGTACGTTAATGCAATAATTTCGGTGTATGGATTTATAGAAAATTATTTCCGTTGCTTAGACATTTCTTTGGAAAATCCTTTTTGGACAAACTTTCGTTTTAACAAATTGATGTTTCCGGTTGAATTGTCGAATACGTTTTTCCGTATGTTTACCTTATTTGAGTTTTGTGAAGATCCTTTTCCTGGTGTTAATTGTCTCTTATGATCCCTAGTGCATTGTTTTAGTAGCAGTATTGTTTTACATTTTTTTCTATTCTATGTATATATGCATGAATTGATATGTAAATATGTAGGGACATACGGGCTGATTTATTTGTGTAGTTTAAGTACACGTCTTGTATGGACATGCTTCATTTTGTCTGGTGGGTTTTTGATCAACATTTGTTGAAATAAATTATTTACGGTTGTGTTATTGTAGTAGAATAAGAGTTACATGTAACTTTATTTTATGATATTCAAAACCATACTAATTGTGTTTATTGGCATGTTTAATGTTGAAACGTTTGAGATATTGATTGCTAATATAGATATCTACACTAGTACACATGAAGAAAGAAAGCTAGGTGTTGCATGCATATTGTATTTCCTGATAGTATATACTTAATTATTACTATATTAAATATATGAGTATATATAGAGAATACAGTCAGTGAGTTACGAGAGAGATTACAAGTTTTGCGTCGAGCAACGAGAAAGTTTTAATGGATAAATTCAGTTCTTGCTGTAAATTATTCCTAGTGAAAACGCTTTGGTTTTTTGGAACCGTAATCAAGTGATCATATGATCACTGCATTTGGACTCATTTATCTTTGCATGTTGAAACGTATGGAATAGTGATTGCTGCATTTATAGTGGAATTGGCCTTGACTACTATGATCACTGCATTTGGAGTGGTAAGGTGTTATTGACCTATGATTAATCGATATTGAGTATGTATGAGTTTAATGGACATGTCTTTAATTTTTCCAGTGGCTAGTAGTCAATATTTGTTTGAAATAATCAGTTACGGTTTTGTAATTGGTTAGAAGTTTTAAGGGTTTTCTAACTCTTTGTTTGCTGGATATTAATGGTTCTTGATTTATTTATTAAATTGATAGGACATGCATGCTTATGATTAATTTGGCTAGAAATTGTCATATGTTTAGTACCAGTAGCATGAGCCTGGTTTTGCATGGTAATTAAAATGTTCTAGTGGGTTATATTAACTTGTTACCTGCTTTGTTTGCGTTTGAGCGGTTACGCTAATGTTACTGCCAATATCGAGGTGGTACTGTGGTTTTACTACAACTGTTGTTTTAGTTGGGAAAACCAAATAAATTATTTATGACCAATCTGGTTATAGACTATATTTATATTGTTAGTGATTTATACATGTTTATTATTTTCATGTTAATAAAGAACTAACACTTTCCAATGAGTTTTAGTGTAGATATGGATCTCTACCATGGAATTGGAGGATTAGTGATTATTCGAAACATTTCTAGTAAAAGCCATTAAATTGGGGATTACGACAGAACTGGTTTCGAAATAGTTCTTGTAAAACCATTTTCTGATTTTCAGAATTTGTGGCTTACGACAGAACTGGTTGAATTCTGAGATTGTTCTGTGTAAAATCAGATTTATCTGGTGTTTATGGCTGAATAAATCTTTCAGAATTTGATAATCTTTTTCGGAAATGAACTAGAATACTCTTGCAAAATCAGTTTCTTGAAACCATGCGTGGTTATAGAAATTTGGTGTTTGCGAAGGAGGAGTTTTAGTTTCATTTTTCGAAATTAGATTGTGCGTGTTTGTTATTTGAGATAACAAACAGTTTCCTGCGGGAAATGTCCGGAACACAGTGGGTGCTGGAACTGACCAGAACATTGTGGGTGCCGGTGTAACTCCTATTAATTTTGCATGAGTGCATATTAATGACGGGGGTTACAAATTTGAAACCACCATTATTAAAGACACTAATGTGGTGATATAATGGCTGGTGTCCTTATTAATTATGATTTATTGCAATTTAATTTGAAGGGTTACAAAATTTGTAACGGTAATCATTAATGAGATTAATGACAGATATTTATAACTTCTTATTAATTGTGATTAATCGCAATTTAATTTGAAGAATTATAAAGTATTGTAACGACAGTTATTGTTGATATTTATGGAGAGGTTTATTAGCTACCTACGAATTGCAATGACGAATCGGTTACATATTTGGATGAAAGGTTATTTAATAACCAACTTGATTCATCCAAGAGAAAATAATTTGATAATTAACAAATTATAAATGGTCGTTGAGTTTATTTTAATAATAAACAAACATCGGCTAATTTATTATTTGTTGAAATAATATCTTATTAATTTGCTAAAAGAACATTTAATAATTTGTTGAAATTAACATCTTATTTATTTGTTGGAAAAAACTTTAATAATTTGTTGAAATAACATATTATTAATTTGTTAGTAAAACATATTATGAATATGTTGAGTTTGTTATTATTGAGAATAGTAATTTAGTAATATTATAATACTATTATTGGGGGGAGAACCCCAAGGGTCCCATAAATGTGTGGGTAACCCGTCGATCCTGTAGATCGAGAATCTAAACGTACCCCAAAGCGCCTACGGGCGAGTGAGAGAATACCTAACAGTTCAGTGGTATAGGACTTAAAACGTCTAAAATAAATGATATTGTTCATTTATCATCTTGAAACCGATTAAGTTTCTCTATAATAGTGCGCATGTTCTGAGTGAGAACAAATGAAATGCACGAACTGTGCGGGCGTTAATGTGTGGAAACGTTTTGAACGTTTGGAAATCCACTAACAAGTGCAAGCATCCAAATCTGAATCATGACTAGTGATTTTTGAAACCTAAAGGTCAGTAGCCTTCGGTAGCCAAAACACTAGGATCAAATTGTGATAAATTTGCTTGTTTGTGGTAATACATGAGTGACTATTTGTTCAAAATGAGCATTTTAGTCGATACTCTTGTGGTCAATAATGACATGTTGAGTTATTCAAATAAGTCACTGATTTGACATGATATAGTAGGTCATGAAAATATAAAAACATAAATGTTTTATTTTTCTAAATCTATTATTTAAATTGAAACACAGATATGAGTTTGTGTTCGAATCAATGTATTGCTAAGTCTTCAGTTCGAAGTTTCGAACGGAGTACATAACCTAATGGTTTGATGCATTTGAGATGCGTGCAAATGAAGAAGGGGTTAAAAGGTATTTCCTCATTCTATTGATGGTTGTACTAAACACTGATATGTCTACTTGATGAGAAGTAAAGGCAGATCAGTCCAGATATTCATTCAAGTAAGAATGAATACGTGAATTCTATTGTTGAGGATTAAGACTTGTCAGAAAACATGTTTAATCATGGGTGTTCTGTTGTGTTAATCTACCAACTTTAATCCAATGATTAAGTGTTAATCATTAAATGATAGACTATTTTTGGACGTGTTAGATATTGTCTAACTAGTTCCGAAATGGTATATTCACATGGATATGAATACATGATCAGTGTGATTGAAACAGTGAACATGAGACACCGTTCGCACAATTGTGTGGTTGGAATGTCATGTTGATAAGTTCAGGGTTAAACTTCGAATTTGTGCGGGAAGCGAGCTTTCCGCAAGGTATGTGTTGAACAAACTATCGCTTAGGAAGTTGGACCAAACAATCAGAATTATAGAAGACATGGTGCCTGACTATAAGTTCGTGAAAGTTTGGTGCTACCTAAGAAAGGTCTCAATCTTGTTTCCTTGAAGGACTTGGATAGGATCGAAAACGGTAGATTGTGTGTTCTTCGGATAAGCACAAAATATTGTGCTAATCGGTTTCTATTGCATAAGGCACATGACTTTAAAGTGCATATAGAACATTGTTCTATGTCCGAGAAGCATACTTTCTAAAAGAGAAGTTTTCCGCAAAACTCTAACGCCTGGCGAGTGTGACCAATACGTTGAGGGTTCAAAGCATTACGCTACCCAATACAAGTGAACACTCAAACGGTGTTGGAAAAGTGAGGAAAGTGAATCTTATAAGAAAGATGAAGTGCATCGGCATGGTAAAAGGGTAAGTAATGAAACTTCCTTTGTCCCTTGACCTTCATGAGTGAAGGTGAATCGACGACATTGAAATAATCAATGTTATCCATATAATGTGTATATGGGAAGATGCCATCAACAATGAGGTTGATAGGCACGTGAGAAATAATGTCAATTACTTTAAGTAAACTGACGGTTTTGATAATTTTAATGTCTATACTCTAATCTCTAAGAAAAGACACATCATTAATTAATGAGAACATGTGTTTATAAATGGAGATTTAGAGAATTAGGAACAACCCATTGGGCGTGGTTCCGTGTAAAGTAAGCCAAGGTGCGAAACTTGTTAAGTCCCTATATGGACTAAAACAAACACCTAACTTATCATAGTTAGTCTCTTGTGCGTCAAGAACTGCACTGGACCAGTTATAGTCAACTCAGTGAGCAAACTGAGTAGGTTTGCCAATGAGGCTTCTCAGATACATGAGGTATACTGTCAATCATGAACTGCATTATATGAGATGTCCAAAATATTTGGAGGGTATTTAGATACCAAGTGTATCTCGAACTTTAACAGTACAAGGTCCATGAGTGGATATGTTTGTACTTAAAGATAGTTAATTGTAACGTCTCGGAAATTTGGGAGTTTATTATTGCTTTTATTAATAAAATAGGTGTATATGATAGTTATGGGTGTTATTGGTATTATTGAGTAAGTAAGAAGACTAATTAGTAAATTAGTTATACTTACACCTAATATATATATATATATATATATATATATATATATATATATATATATATATATATATATATATATATACATATACACCAAAGGATACATATATACATATACATATATACAACACATTTACATACATATACACATAGATACATACGGAGAGAGAGAGAGAGAGTAGCAGAGGGACTAGACCAGCGGCAAAATCAACCGGAGGTCAGCCTGGTCAGGCAACGACGGGAGGTCGTATCGGTGGTGGTTTCCGAGTTTTAGGACAACTATGTTTTGGGTTATTTCCGGTGCGTTCGGACTCCGTTTTTACGACTAAATACATTATCTTGATCTACTCTTCGATATCTATCTACCTGTGTAAGTCCGCTCCGCTGATTTTCACCTTTATCAAAACCCATTTTTAGGGTTTCATTAATAATCCGAATTTACATCAATTTTATTGATCCGTAACTTGTTCTAATTACGTTTAGGGACTACTTGAGGGCGATTAGTGGGCTATCCATATCTAGCTTTGATTGTTCGGTGGGTTTTCGGTTCGAGGTTGGGATATTTTTACAAACGAGCTCTCGTTTGTATAGGTAAGGGGGAAGAATATAGTTTCGCTTTAAAGGAGGTTTTTATGTGTTGTTTGTTGTATGCTAGGCTATGTAAATGGTTAGTTGGTTGGTTAGTGTGTATTGCATCATGTTATTGTATTGTGTATGTGTAACATGCTTCCATGGTTTTATTTATGCTAATCATATTGTTTATGGTGATTATGTTATGTATGGCGATTTTACCATTTTTATTTGAAAAAGAATTATGAACAAAAATGTGACGGTGGTGATATAGTGCGTGATATTTATTTTATTTTCGTTTGGTGGACTTTACCATTTATGTTTTTGGGAGTCTTTTATATTTATTTTAGGGATTGCAGTACCAAGTGTTAAGGCGGAGCTGTGTCAGCTCACGGTGAGATCCCGGAAACTTGCGCAAGGATTAGGTATATCGGTACCATAGGGTTAGTCTCCTTAAAGCCGGTCCCATATTTTCGTGGCCACGTGTTAGTGTCAGAATATGGGTGAGGGAACCATTGCACTTTGGGTCCTAGAGCAGAGTGGCTCTAAAAGTGGGTACATGTGAGGCAATCCCGACTTTGTTTTTTTTTTCGTGGAGTCTTGTTTTGTTTTGTTGTGTTTTGTTTTGTTTTGTTGTGTTTTGTTTTATCTTATTTTATTATTAATGCGGTGATCTCGATCATATGTTCGTTTACTTGTATTTGCGAGTCATACATGTTGATGTGTTTTTTTTTCCGTGTAATTTTCCTATGTTATTAATTGCCAAGGTAGCATATTTGACATGATAGGATTGTATGTAAAATGTTCTTAACGAGTTCGACTTGGAGATGGGGGAAGAAGAAAATTCAGCTGTGTTGTTCTCGGTGAAGGTGCAACCGTCATTAGTCTCGGGAGTAATTAAGGCCCAACAAGGGGACGAGGAATTTAGGGAAGTACGCGTTAAAATCTCGAGTGAGTTGGGACTCGACAAATGGAATGTGGGCTCAGATGGCGGGGTGGGATTTATGGAATGTCTTTTTGTACCTTTAAGTATGCGTGTGGATGTCATGAGAGAATTCCACCACTCTCGATTGGCATTTCATCCTGGTGGTACAAAGATGTACCATGACTTAGCTCGCCAATTTTATTGGTGTGGCATGAAAAAGGATGTGGCGGACTTTGTTAATAAATGTCTTACTTGTCAGCAAGTGAAGATAGAACATCAGAAGCCGAGAGGGCTGCTTAAACCTTTACCTATACCAGAGTGGAAGTGGGAACGTATAACTATGGACTTTGTAGTGGGGTTGCTGAGATCTAGTAGGGGGAAAGATGCTATATGGGTCATAGTGAAGCGATTGACGAAATCGGCTCACTTTCTCCCGATGCGTGTTAGCGACAAAGTCGAGCAGCTATGCGAGATTTATGTTCGTGAGATTGTTCGCTTACCTGGTGTCCTAGTTTCTATTGTGTCTGATCGTGATCCTCGCTTTGTGTCTTGTTTCTGGCAAAGTTTTCAGAAGGCGTTAGGGACGAAACTAGATTTGAGTATGGCATATCACCCTCAGACCGATGGGCAGTCGGAGAGGACTATCCAAACTTTGGAGGATATGATTCGTGCATGTATACTTGATTTTGGTGGGGGTTGGGAGAAACATGTGGCGTTGATTGAGTTCACTTATAATAATAGTTATCATTCGAGCATTGAGATGGCCCCTTATGAGGCCCTATATGGACGACCATGTAGATCTCCGGTGTGTTGGACGGATGTCGATGAATCATCGTTGCTAGGACCAGATGTGGTTCGAGAGACTACAGAGAAGATTCTTTTGATTAAGCAAAGGTTGGAGACAGCGAGAAACCGTCAAAAGAGTTATGCGGATAGACAAAGGCAGCCGTTGGAGTTTGGGGTGGGTGATCATGTGTTTCTTAAGATATCGCCGCATAAGGGCATTATGCGTTTTGGGAGGCGTGGGAAGTTGTCACCGCGGTTTATTGGACCTTTCTTGATTTTGGAGAGAGTTGGTGATCTGGCCTATCAGTTAGCTTTGCCACCACAATTGGCGAATGTACACCCCGTGTTCCATGTTTCGATGCTCCGGAAGTATGAACCGGACCCGTCACATATTTTGGATTTTTCTGATCTTCAAGTACAGGAGGATGTTTCCTATGTGGTTCGCCCGGTCCGTATACTGGACAGGCGTGAACAGGTATTACGGAGGCATGTTATTTCTTTGGTGAAGGTGTTGTGGAGTCACCATGGGACTGCAGAGGCAACATGGGAGCGAGAACTGGAGATGCGTGCTAAATATCCAGACTTATTTATTGATTCGGGTATGTGTTTAATTTCGGGACGAAATTTTTTTAAGTCGGGGGGAATGTAACGTCTCGGAAATTTGGGAGTTTATTATTGCTTTTATTAATAAAATAGGTGTATATGATAGTTATGGGTGTTATTGGTATTATTGAGTAAGTAAGAAGACTAATTAGTAAATTAGTTATACTTACACCTAATATATATATATATATATATATATATACATATACACCAAAGGATACATATATACATATACATATATACAACACATTTACATACATATACACATAGATACATACGGAGAGAGAGAGAGAGAGTAGCAGAGGGACTAGACCAGCGGCAAAATCAACCGGAGGTCAACCTGATCAGGCAACGACGGGAGGTCGTATCGGTGGTGGTTTCCGAGTTTTAGGACAACTATGTTATGGGTTATTTCCGGTGCGTTCGGACTCCGTTTTTCACGACTAAATATACTATTTTGATCTACTCTTCGATATCTATCTACCTGTGTAAGTCCGCTCCGCTGATTTTCACCTTTATCAAAACCCATTTTTAGGGTTTCATTAATAATCCGAATTTACATCAATTTTATTGATTCGTAGCTCGTTCTAATTACGTTTAGGGACTACTTGAGGGCGATTAGTGGGCTGTCCATATCTAGCTTTGATTGTTCGGTGGGTTTTCGGTTCGAGGATGGGATATTTTTATAAACGAGCTCTCGTTTGTATAGGTAAGGGGGAAGAATATAGTTTCGCTTTAAAGGCGGTTTTTATGTGTTGTTTGTTATATGCTAGGCTATGTAAATGGTTACTTGGTTGGTTGGTGTGTATTGCATCATGTTATTGTATTGTGTATGTGTAACATGCTTCCATGGTTTTATTTATGCTAATCATATTGTTTATGGTGATTATGTTATGTATGGCGATTTTACCATTTTTATTTGAAAAAGAATTGTGAACAAAAATGTGGCGGTGGTGATATAGTGCGTGATATTTATTTTATTTTCGTTTGGTGGACTTTACCATTTATGTTTTTGGGAGTCTTTTATATTTATTTTAGGGATTGCAGTACCAAGTGTTAAGGCGGAGCTGTGTCAGCTCACGGTGAGATCCCGGAAACTTGCGCAAGGATTAGGTATATCGGTACCATAGGGTTAGTCCCCTTAAAGCCGGTCCCATATTTTCTTGGCCACGTGTTAGTGTCAGAATATGGGTGAGGAAACCATTGCACTTTGGGTCCTAGAGCAGAGTGGCTCTAAAAGTGGGTACATGTGAGGCAATCCCGACTTTGTTTTTTTTTCGTGGAGTCTTGTTTTGTTTTGTTGTGTTTTGTTTTGTTGTGTTTTGTTTTGTTTTGTTGTTTTTTTTTTTGTTTTGTTGTGTTTTGTTTTATATTATTTTATTATTAATGCGGTGATCTCGATCATATGTTCGTTTACTTGTATTTGCGAGTCATACATGTTGATGTGTTTTTTTTCCTTGTAATTGTCCTATGTTATTAATTGCCAAGGTAGCATATTTGACATGATAGGATTATATGTACGTGCTTAGTAGCACGTGCCGTTTTTTTTTAAAGCGACGCTGTTTTCTTACCTCATTTCCTTGTTTTTTTGTACATTTTGTTACGATCGATGTACAGGTGCTGACGGAGACGGTGGCGAGGTGTAGAGCTCTTGTCTGAGGATCATTGTCATATTACACCTTATCGCGTGCACGCTACTCTTTTGTTTACTCTTTTTGGCGTTTTCTTATTTTGAACTTTGTTCGCCTAGTAAGCGTTTGAAACGTGAATGTTTTTCTTTTGGTTAGAGTAACCTATCATGTACATTTGTATATGTTAGATTGCGTTATTGTATATAATGTCAGCTGGGTTGAATTTGAGTTAATCATGTTGAATTAGTGATAATCGCTTTGCGATTTTGTTATATGTTTTGTTGTCAAACAGGTCTAATTTATTGGAAACAAATAGATATGCGAAGCTCATGCCGAAATTTTAAAAAAAAATGTATTGTATTGTTCGTTTGTCACATTTGAGCCCCGTTGGCTACCCTTAGGCCAACTCAGGGAATCATATGTGATTATCGACATGTATTGAAGTATTTATTTGGGTCTATTGATTAGCGTACTATCGAATGACATACTGAATGTTTCGTTATTTAAATATTTTCCTTTTATATAATATTCACGACTCAGGTTTACCCTATTCCGGGGCGTGACACAGATTGGCTGAGAAGTCTTGGGAGGTATTCCAAGGGGCCAAAATCTGTTCCCGCAATAAACGTGCACTGCTGCAGTCAGTCAATTATTAAACGGGATCAGAATAATTTGTATAATGGAAAGTCCCGACTAAGTCATGACATATTCGTCGGAGACACAAATCCGTAAGAGGAATTGCTAGCAAAAATTGTGGTATCCATAGACTTTGCAAGGTCTAAGGATAATAATGCGGATCCATATACAAAATGCTTGACTCATGGAGGAGTTGAAGCATCATCGAGGGAAATGGGGTTTGAAGCCCAATAAATTGGAAACCTTTGCATAGGTAATCCAACTTGAACTGGAAACTTCAGTCTCGGGTTCAATGGGAAACTGAATTGTGCGGGTAACCGAACAAAGCACTCAAGAACATAAGTTCTCAGCCCATTAAGGGTGAGCATGAGGCTCTTAATGAATCAAGTATCTCGAAGGTCGAGTGGGGTGAGTCAGGACACCTTTGACTTGAAATCACCTATAACGAGTGTGTATGGCCGATACTATGTGATGATCTAGGGCTAAATCACTAGAGCACTCGGTTGAATTTGCCAAGGCAGTCCAGGGTCAAATATGGACAACAACCAAAGGGCTTAGTAAGTGGTGTAGAGAGGACACTGTGTGAGTATTACCCTGGTATGCACAAACGCTAAAGGGTTCAAGGCTTTAAGGCTACCCAATAGTAGCATATCAGATTTTACATCACTATGGCAGGTTCAAGGTGCGCGCTACCTGTCCTTATGCAGTGAATTCTCGTGGTTCCCTCGATTGCATTTAGGATGCATGTTGCATGTCATTTGATTGCATTCATGTGGGGGATTGTTGGAAAAAACCGTAACGGTTTTGAGTTGTGAATGCAATTTAATATTGTAACTTATTCCCCCTCCCCCCCCTCCATTTATGGTATTGAAGGCATGTAACTTATGACTTGTTTTTGATATAAAAAACATGCATGTATCTAAGTTTTCTATAAAAAAAAAATGACAAAGAAAATATACATGACATACACACATTCACACACAAACACACATGCATACATATAGAGAGAGAGTATCGCGCCACCAACGGCCCGACTGTGGCTCGGTGCCGTTTCCGTCGAGTCACATGTGATAGATGTTGTACCTTGGGAACGAATTTCCCCATTTAGCCAGAAGCAGAGGTGGCGGGGCAAATATCGTTTAAGAAAAACTGCTTGCAGTTACCTCGTCTCAGACTTTAATACATTTCGGTATCATTTACATTATTTTATGTTAAATCTTGTAATTGATATTTATATATTTGAGGAAACCATTTTCTGTTTATTTGTCCATTTCTTTTTCGTAAAAATTATTGTGTTTATTTACAACGTATACAACAGTTATGAAACCCTAACAATAAATGTCAGAAGCTCGTTTTTAGGACTTGTTAGTGTTGAGAGTTATAAAATATTCTTTTTGAAAGCAAGAGAAGCCCTATTCCAAATATTTAATATTTTTAAAAGTTTAATCACAGTCATCTTAATCATAGTCCTACGAAATGAGTTATAAAGGAGGCACATATTGGTGGACAGTTCAAACCAAGCCTATTCAATAAATAAAATAGTTTCAGAAACACGCATATATCGGTACATTTCTCACATGTTTCTATTCTTCAGCCTAAGTATCTTGGACAAGAACTGCCGAGTGACAAGTATACCGAATGAAGATGCAATACTTAAAGGCGACACTCAACGAAGAAGTTGCTTTCTTTGACAACCAATCTACTTCGTTCTCGCCATTCCAGTTTATATCTGGCATCTCTAGAGATGCCGCGGAAATTCACATTCTTATATCCGAAAAGGTATAAGACGAGTAATTTTTCTTTACGTTTACTTGTTCCAACTCAAGTCAAATATTTTCTTGTGTATATGTTGATAGATTCTTATTTATACTAAAGATCATCTAGTAGAAGTATGAATTTTCACTAGAAATATTATTGATATCCCAAACATTTCAACATTGCTAGATTTAGTCAGATTGACAGATTTCTCAGGTGGAGTCCATAATTATTTAGAGGTTTTCCGCAAACAATTTGACCAAGTACAAGTAGGTTGGTTTTAACGATTTTCCAGAATGCGTAACCTTAATTTGGGGCGCAAAAATCCCAACTTGACCAAAAGATCAAGTACCAAAAGTAAAGTGAAACGGAACCCGTCCTTTTGTTATCTGGCGAAGATAATTGCAGACCATTGGGGAACACGACACTCCAATTAGCCTGAATTTGTAAAAAAAAAAAAACTTGACATGCATTTTTACTATATTTGTTGAAATTAATGATTTGGCATCCCGATATTTTTATCACTTATCATCTCTGGCTTCGCCCCTGTGAATTGTGAATGTTTCTTGCGAAACTAAAACAGCTTATGTTCTTTCTCTATTTAGAGACCGGAGGTGGTTCAAAGCACTGTACCTTACATTGCATGCTTCATCGTTGCATTCACCTTATCATGGAAACTATCTCTATGCACATTTCCATTCACTATTCTCCTTATCATACCTATGCGAGCATTAGGAACGATAATGAAAGAAGTGAGCAAAAATATGAATGATTCTTACGGAATGGCTGGTCAGATTGGACAACAAGCAATGTCCTCCATATAAACGGTATACTCATCTGTAGGGGAGAAACAAACGCTTACGCGTTTCAAGCAAGCACATGACAAGTACACGGAGTTGGGTATAAAGAAAAGCTTGATAAAGGGCTTGCGTATGGGTTGCACAGGTTTGGTAGACGTAAATTTCAACTATCAATCATGAGAACCTGGTGGAAACATTTTCAAAGCCGGATTATGTATCATTATGAGTGGAAGGTAATAAAATCAACTTCAAACTTCAATGACAGAGTAGGACATTTTCCAATTTCACAGTTTTATTAATGTAACATCCCGTATTTTTATAAGTGTTTTTAATTAGGAATTAATTTACCCAAAAACGTTTTATTCAAATTTTACCAAAAACCGGTCACTCGACTAATTTTTAGCCAAAAACCGAAACTCTTCCGAAAAACTTTATTTTAAAAACCTGTTACTAATTTTACTAATAAAAAGGATCCAATAGATTTGTTTATAAAGATTTGTTATTTTTGAGTAGTAAAACAACATTTTTGGATTAACAGTTAGCTTTTAAAACTTTGGGTACCAAATAGTTCGCTTCCACAAACTATCTAAAAACAGTTTTTTCTAAACCAAAAATCAGCCCACTTCTTTCAAAAACAAACCTAAAACCAGCCAAACACAAGAGAGAGAAAGAGAGAAAAGAGAGAAAAAGAAGAAGAAGAGAAAACCACCGTTAGCGGGTTATTACCGGAAGCATCTCCTCTACGCTCTAAGGTAACGGGGGTTGTTATCCATTGCGACTAGACGATGGTGTATATTAGGATTAGGTTTTACGTTTAGTACAAAAACGGGGGTTTTTGCCTTTTATATTAATTATGTTCTTAAATTGTTAATTGAGGTTAGTTGTTATATTTTTAATTCACTTATTTGATTTTGGATTAGTTATGGATTTAGTCTTTGAATTTCGGATTAATGATAATATTAATAGGTTGCGTGTTATATGCGTTGATTATGTATTATTATGGTTGTTGATAGAATTGTGTATTATTGTTGAAATAAAGATGAGTTTTATATTGCGCATACAAGGTGTTTGTTAAAATGCCTGAATGAGTTTTTATGTTGATTAGACTTGTTTGGCTAGTTATGAATCTAACACCTATGCTTTTGGGATTATGTTGTATTACGTTAAGTGACGTATGAGATTGTGTTATTTGAATAGTATAATATTATCGGCCGAGTCCTTAATATTTATACGTATGAGATTGTGTTATATGAATAGTATAATATTATTGGCCGAGGCCTTAATATATATACATTAGCAATGCTCTCTGTCTCTTCCTAATTCCGGGGACAGAAGACGGCCGTGGGGATAGGGAATGACTCGTCTTACGGACTGGGACGAGTGCCATGAGAGGTCCTAGTGTGCAATCTATTAATTTTTCTGTTAGCAATGGTCTCTGTCTCTTCCTAATTCCGGGGACAGAAGACGGCCGTGGGGATAGGAAATGACTCTCGTCTTACGGACTGGGACGAGTGGCATGAGAGGTCCAAGTGCGCACTTTAAATCTACTTTTATGTTAGCAATGGTCTCTGTCTCTTCCTAATTCCGGGGACAGAAGACGGCCGAGGGGATAGGAAATGACCTACCTTACGGACTGGGATAGGTGGCATGAGAGGTCCATGTTTGCTATAGATTTGTGTTGACGTCATTTAATTTATTTAATTTATCTAGTTGTAGAATGTTATTATATTTCTTTTATACGTCGATTATCGTAGTTGTAGAATTTGTGAGCTCTTGCATTTATGGGATGGAGTGACGGCATTGTGGTGTCGTTCCGTTTAGTTATGTGTGTGGGACTCACTGTTACGATTTTGTCTTTCACGTACAACTTAGGTTGAGACTTTTGGATAGGAGCCATTGGAATGAATCACATGGGTTCGGGGTTTTCGCTTTCTCTTTATTTTAGAACAGTTTGAGGTTGTAGCCTACGGGCAAATTGCATTTCCTTAGTTCTTCTTTTATAATTTTGTTAAAACCTTTTGGTCGTGTAGCCGCGTTTGGCAAGCTTTTTATTTATGGTTTAATTGTTCATTTAGCTCGCAAGTCTTTTTCTTTTAAAATTTTTAATTTTGTACCAACAGGTTCTATTTCCTTTTGTTTTTAATAAAAGGTCATGGCTCGATATCGTTTTACGGATTTTGGGGCGTGACAATTAATATCCATAAAAAGAAGCAAACCATAACTCAATAGTGAATAAGCATCTGCCATCATCAGACTATAATTTATTTATTTGCTAACCTAGGTAATCAAACTCAAAAGTAACTCAAAATATGGTTTCTCGGTTTATAAGTAACTCAAAATATGCTTTCTCGGTTTATATGTCAAAACCTTTCAGCTTGTTTTACAAATCTACAGGCGTTTGATGAATGCTCTCAAGAGCATCCCTTTCTTTGTCGAGGCAAAAGTTTCAGTCACCAGGATCAACAAGATGGTTGGTCGCAGTGTTTTAAAAACGCTAAGTTGATTATAGGGTTTTTATGAGAGATACGCTAAAAGCGTAGATTTGAAGCGTAAAACGTAAACGTTTTATCGTAGAAAAATATACATGTTAGAAATATTTAAAAATTATACATGTTTAATATATTTTTGAAAACATCATTTTACGATTTTTTACATAAGAAAATTTGAAATATTTCATAAATAGCAAAAACCAAATGAATTTAAGTCTTCTAGTACTTAAAATTTCCAAATCTTATAGTTCGTCAAAATGAGCGATTAAGTATCACTAGAACACATGGTAGAATTTATTTAAAATTATGGTTTTCATAAAATTGCTACCCTGAATCAGTGTCGTTTCCGTATTTTTTTGGACAAATAAAAAAAAAAAAAAAACTACAAGTCGTGAAATAGTGCAAATTGCGTAATAAAAGCGCACTAATAGCGCCAGAAAAAAAGAAAAAAAAACAAAGTCATTTTTTTTTCGCAATACGCTTTATCGCGCTTTTAGTTCTTTGAAGCACGGTTTTTAAAACACTGATTGGTCGAGTACAAGAAAATGTCCAACTTACAACGATATTTAGCAACCGATTTAGTAGTCATTAATTGAAATAACAACTAAATTCGTTGTTATTAAATAATACCAACTGATTTGTAATTGATATATTTTCAGTTGGTGTATAGCAATTATTTAGTAACTAAGACATTTTCAGTTGGTGTATAACAACTATTTAGTAACTAATATATTTTCAATTGGTATACAGTAAGTAACGGATTAATAACCCTGACATTTTCTGTTGGTGGGTACTAACTGATTCTTAACTAATACTTTTCTAGTAGACATATTAACACTAACTAGTGCTTGAGTTTTCAATTGTTAAATAGCAACCGATATAAAACTCATCGGTAAGGAATTACTAATTGACTAACGGTGAGTTGCAATTTTTTGGACTAGTAATGACAGTGAAACACATGATAAATGCGAGTATATGTAATTCTACCCTTCTTTTTTGACCAAATATTCGTATATAACATTTTCTAATTATATACTTAATTAAAAGGAAAAAAATACATTTAATGTAATGTATTACGTGTTGATAACGATTCAAATATCTTATTACGAACGCTAACAATTAACGTACAGATCTATCAAAATATTTACAATTCAGGTAGCGCCGTTAACTTAATTACAGAATGTTTTATACGAATGTGATCTAACTTCCATTCAGTTAAATTAACGGCGGTACCTGAATCGTAAACATTTTGATAAATATATCAGTTAAGTGTTTTTAAGCAACACTAAATTAAATATTGTATTGTTTAATTTTTAATGTAATTTATATTAATTGAGCAATGTACTAGTTTTTGCAAGTGTCTTGTTTTCATCTTAGTACAATAAAACCTCTCTTCAATCGTACTAGTGGGATCACCATAAAATATTACTTTACGAACGAAGGTTATGCCTAAGTAAAGGTACGTAAAATAATATTTAAAAAAAGAAGTTAAATGAGCTATATATACGTAAGATGATGTTAATTTGTATGTTTTAAAACTAATTAATCACAATACTAAAAGAATAACGTCACAGGAAACCATTAATCAAACTCAAGCGTCATCTCCGACAAGGAAAAGTTGATGAAAACGATAAAATTATATATAAAGTTCAATTTTAACAATGCTTATGCATAACTAATCGATTTAGGTTGATTTGCCAACATAGCATAAGTAACAATGTCACCAAAATAAGATTAGAGGAAATTTAAGGATTCGTAACAATTTTTGATAATACTTACCCTCATATTAGATGTAGCTGAGATAGAACCTTGATGAGGGTATTTTAAAAGGCATTGTATAGAAAACATATATAAAACTCGTCAAAGTGTATGAAAACTATGTTTATTTTGGGTTTAAGTGTTAGTATTGCATATACCAAGAATCAATTTAGAAAGAATTGTAAGATAATATTGAAAACGTATTCTCTGTCTCTCTCACACACACATATATACATACTCGTATTGTTTGGGTACAGTTATTTAAGCTCAATTTTTTGGACTTTTTCATTTGATTGTTTTTCTTAACTGTACAGTTATTTAAGGATCAATTTAGAAAAAATTGAGCTTAATACATCTGTCGAATTAAAGATCCTTTCAATTGTTGTAGCTATTGTTAGTAATTAGCAAAGCGTAGTGGTAGATTTAAAAAACAAAACCTGACCCTTTTAGTTGTGTTATATTTAGTTAGCTCAGTAATTATTGATAGTATTTGCGAGTTTTAGTTTTTTATTCTTGTGCAAAAAGATCCAGTTTTGGATTCTATTTTACTTTGGTTGTTTTAAGTTGCAAGTATTTTTTGTTTTTTGCTTATTTCCCAGACTGTGAATTCATATGAGTAAGTACTCAAATTTTAGTTTGAAAATTTTATGATCATATATAGAAAGGCAATGATATTCTAAACTCTGTTATTTTGGAACATCTTATAGTCTTAAAAGTATATTTTCATATTTCAAGAGTATCTCGAAAAATCGGTTTTGACTCGCAGTTCATGTCCCCTGACAAAAGAAACAAATGGTTTGATGAATTCAGAGTAAGAGAATGCTTCATGCAATTTGTTAAGATAGTTGTATGTATTATCTGTTGATGATTCATTGTTAATGTTTGTGTTTTTCAGAAGTATTTCTTGTGGGAGTTGAGCAATGAACCTGCTACCCGTATGGGATTGGAGAAAAAGCTATGAAGGCATACGCTTCCTTATTGTGCAACATCGGACATAACGTCGACCAGATGCTTTGGTTAAAGGAAGAGGAGTGGGCGATTGGATTGTGGAGAAATTTTTGAGTTCTAAAAAGCGTTACATAGTCGTGTTTAGCTATTGCAAGAAGCTGCATACATATATATAAATGTGACTACACAATTTTGAGAACAGTTTTGCCTCGACCTCCAATCGATTTTCTATGAAACTTTTATTGGGCATGTACTTTGATTTTGGCTTAGTAATTATTTGATGACAAGACATGTCATTATACATATCATTATACATATCGGAAAAAAAAAACAAGTGTTTCCATCGTGAAATCATGAATATTTGCATTAATCAAATCTTGATGTGGAGCGTTTTTGTAAAAAAGTGTCCAACTTAATGTCTAAGTTGATGTCCATATAAATTCCCCCTTTATATAATTATGTTTGAACAACAATTGCAAAATAGTAATTTAGTAACTAATACTTTATATAATCAGTTACTGTTTTGCAACTAACATGTTAGTTGCGCTTTTGTGACTATATGTTCAGTTACTATTTTTGTGACTGACGCTTCAGTTACAGATTGCTAACTAACACACCAACTAACTTTGTAGTTGCTAAATACTAAGTGGTGCACAATTCGGTTGCTAAATTTTCAGCTGCACAATTCAGTTGACAAATTTTACCAACTAGGCTTTTAATAACCGATGTGGTAGATGGTAAATCAGTTGCTATTAGAAGTTTACCAACTGATTTTGGTGTTTGTCAATTGATTTTTCAGTTGCTTTATCAACATTTTCTTGTAGTGAGTTTCCTTAATTGATTCCGAAGACGGAAAGGGTGAAACTATGCAAAATGTAAGAGGCGGCATCGAGTTTAGATCTATCGAATTTAATTACCCTTCACGTCCAGATATCCAATTCCTTAAAAGGATTTACGCTTACAAGATAAGCTGGTGAGACAGTTGGCCTTGTAGAATCAAAGTGGTTCAGGAAAAACCACGATTGTGTCTCTTCTAGAAAGATTCTACGATCCGATTAAAGGTGAAATACTAATCGAGGGAAAAAACATAAAGACACTTCAGTTAAGATGGCTGAGATCTCAAATGGGCCTTATTATTAGTCGAGAGCCAGTCTTATTCACTACATCCATAAAAGAAAATATATTATTTGGCAACGAAAACGCAAAAATGATTGACGTCATAGCTGCAGCCAAGGCTGCGAATGCTCACACCTTCATTTCCAGTTTGCCCGGGCCCGGTGGATATGATACAGATGCAAGTCACATTTTGTTACAAAATAGTCATCTTATCTTCAAGTTTAAAATGGTACAGAAAGGAGAAAATTGTATTAGTGTAATAGTGTCTTCAACCTCACTTGTAAACTATTTTTGAGAGACAATTAGTCATTTAATTTTCCATTGGTCAGCTGTGAGACTGGATATTACATGACTGGCTTTCAACTGTAAAATTTATTGTGTAACAAGAATGGGTGTTTTGATATTTTAGGTAAGGCAGTTTGGTTCACAGTTATCTGGTGGTCAAAAGCAAAGGATTGCCATAGCAAGGGCTCTAATAAGAGATCCAAAGATTCTTCTACTGGATGAAGCACAAGTGCTTTAGACACACAATCCGAAAAAATAGTACAAGATGCCCTCGACCAAGCCTCAAATGGTCGTACCACGATCGATTATCATTGCCCATCACCTAACGACAATACAAAAAGCCAACAACATAGTTGTCCTTCAGTATTAGAATCGTGGCCTCACAATGAACTAATACAAAACCAAAACGGTCAAGGGGTCTATTTCAAAATGGTACACTTACAACAATCCACCAGAGAGAACGATACAACCGATAAATTTTGTACTTCATTACATGATTCAATTCACCGAAGGATTAGAAGTTTTACTACCTCATATGGTGAGAGAGTAAGATTGCAAGATAGTCTGGCCGACATCAAAATAGCACACACAGATAAAATATTTGCTTCTGATATGCAATGTCAAGTGGTTAATACCAAGGGGGAGAACTTTAAAAAGAAATCATCTAAGTGGCTTTTATTGGAAATAATTGCAGTTGAATGGAAGAGAGTGCTACTTGGATGTTTCGGCTGCATCAATGTAGGGGCTATTCTGTTGGGTTTTTCCTCGCTTACATGGAGTCCATGTATACGTAGGATACCGAGAGCAATCAGGAGATCAACAAATACATATTTGTAAGGATGTGGCTTCGCATGATTGTAGCTATTTTGTAGGCTTAGACTTTGAATAGGATTAGACTTACATTATCCTAGAATAACTCAAAGTGTAGGCTATATATAGTATGTCATAGGCGTGCAAATATATAAGTTGATTTATGATCTTGACAATAGTTAGCTATATTGTTTGAGAGATTGAGAGTTGAGAGATTGTAATCCTTAATTCTATTCTTCAATAATAAAGCTAGTATTAGTGGTGGAGGTGTATCCCAAACCACAAACAAAACAATTGTGTTCTATTTTCTTTTCTGGTTGTTTAATTGTCAATTGTGCATGATCAAATTCATCCTTGTGAATTTGTTCTTCTGATTGACTACGAAGGTATTTTTCTACAATTGGTATCAAGAGCAACAGGTTACGACCATGGGAGGAGACAAGCCGAAGATGGTGATGCTAACCGGGAACAACTATGGCATATGGAAGACCAAGATGCTTGATAGATTATATGTCAAACACTTGGCGAGTCCTATTGAAGAGCTCGGTATAAGGCCACCTAATGCGGATATGAGGGAGTGGGGAAACCTAGATAGGAGATGCTTGGGTTACATACGCGAATACATCGACATTGGAGTAATACATCATGTAGACAACACCACTACAGCGTATGGGTGTTGGTCGAAGCTTCAAGGGTTGTATGAGCGGAGAACATCGGGACAAAAGGTTGGTTTATTAAAGCAACTTGCTCAATTGAATTATCATGATGGAACCTCAATGACTGAACATCTAAATCAATTGGAGCATTGTCTAAACCAACTAGCATCAATGGAAACTCACTTCACAGATGAGATGCAAGCCTTGTGGTTGTTACGTTCACTACCGGAGTCATGGGAGACACTTACGGTGACTCTAAGTGCCTCAGCACCGGAAGGAATTCTCTCTAAAGAAACGGTCTTCAATGCTGTTCTTAATGAGGACCTACGGAGGACTGCGACAAGCGTAGGGGGAGGAAATAACTCACAAGGTGATACACTGTTTTATGAACACAAGAAGGGGAGAAAGACGAAGCAATTTCATACAAAAACCAAGAGCAATTCGAAGGACAAGAAGAGTGATCAATGTCATTATTGTAACAAACGTGGCCATTGGAAATCCGAGTGTTACACCTTCAAAAAGGATGTAGCTAATGGCACGGTTAAGAACAAAAAGGGTGATGACAATAGTGTGACAATAGTGCATTCACATTGTGATTTGATTGTGGTAGGTTCTAATGAAATTTGCTACGTCTCCATGGATAAAAAGTGGATCATTGATTCAGGAGCTTCGTTCCATGTGACACAACACAAGTCGTTCTTTCACACTTACAAGAAAGGAGACTTCGGAGAAGCAAGAATGGGCAACAATGGTGTATCCAAAATTGTTGGCATTGGAGATGTACATGTCAAGTCAGAACTTGGACATGTAATCGTGTTGAAGGATGTAAGGCACATCCCTGGGTTCAGGTTGAATCTCATCTCATCCGGACAACTTGATGATCAAGGTTTCCTTAGCTTCTTTGGTGAAGGACATTGGAAGTTGATCAAAGATTCGAATATGGTGATGAAAGGTGTTAAAGAAGGTACTCTTTATCGAACCAAACTTGTGATTCTCGACAATGAGGTTCATATTCTTGAATCAAAGAAAGTAAAATGGCACAATCGACTTGGCCATATGAGTGAAAAAGGACTCAAGATGCTATCAAACCGTGGACTCATACCTACAATGGATGATCAAGACATTACTAGATGCTCTCATTGTCTAATGGGAAAGCAACATAGAGGCTCTTTCAATAAACATGCTCAAAGGAAGGACAAAGTGCTTGATCTAGTCTATTCGGATGTGTGTGGTCCTATGAGTACTCAAACTCTTGGAGGATGCACATACTTTGTGACATTCATCGATGACCACTCTAGGAAGCTATGGGCATATCCATTGAGGCTCAAGAGTCAAGTGTTTGAGGTGTTCAAACAATTCCATACAATGGTTGAAAGGGAAACTGGGGAACTACTCAAGTGTATTCGCACAGATAATGGTGGAGAGTATATAGGTTTGTTCGACTCATATTGTAAAAACCATGGGATTAGACATGAGCAAAGTGTGCCTAAAACACCACAACATAATGGCTTGGCGGAGAGGATGAATCGTACTATTGTTGAGAAGATTAGATGTCTATTATCTCATTCTAATCTCCCTAGAACTTTTTGGGGTGAAGCACTGTGTGCCACGGTTCAAATTATTAATAGATCACCAACAACCATTCTTGAAGGAAAAGTCCCGGAGGAGCTATGGAGTGGCAAAGAGGTTTCCTACAAACATCTAAGGATTTTTGGATGTAGAGCATTTGTTCATATTCCCAAAAACGAGAGGACCAAGCTAGACAACAAATCAAGACAATGTGTCTTCTTGAGCTATGGTGATGATAAGTTCGGGTACAAATTATATGATCCTCTAACCAAGACGGTTGTTCGAAGTAGAGATGTCATCTTTTTCGAAGATCAAACCATCAAAGATTTTGACAAGGAATTTGTGATTGAATCAAGTGAACAAGATATGGTTGAAGATGAGTCCGAGGAAGAGTTAGAGGTTCCAAACTCTACTACTCCTCAAATTGTGGACACTAGGGATCAAGACGATCGTGACGATCATCGACCTATTGAAGACAACCTACAAGAGCCACTTTATCATGATGAACTTGCGCAAAATGAAGAATTAGAGGAGACAATTGAGTCCGATACACAAGGAGCAAGACTATCTTTACGTGCCACTAGAAGATCAACTAGGGTAAGAGCACCATCCAGTAGGTATCCACCTCATGAATACGTACTACTTACGGATGGAGGTGAACCAACTTGTTTCAAGGAGACTCTTGGAAAGAATGACAAGCATGAGTGGATGAAGGCTATGCAAGAGGAGATGAACTCTCTAGAGAAGAATAAAACCTTTATTCTTGTCAATCGGATTCCTGGCCAAAAGGTGTTGAGCAATCGTTGGGTCTACAAGCTGAAAGTCGATGATAGTAGCTCAAAGCCAAGGTACAAAGCTAGATTGGTTGTGAAAGGCTTTGGACAAAGAGAAGGAATTGACTATGAAGAGATTTTCTCTCCCGTAGTAAAAATGACTTCCATTAGAGTAATACTTGGTCTCGTAGCTCACCAAGATCTAGAGATTGAACAATTGGATGTAAAAACGGCTTTTTTGCATGGTGATCTCGAGGAAGATATTTTCATGGAGCAACCGGAGGGGTTCGTTGTTGAAGGCAAAGAAACCATGATATGCAAACTAGAAAAGAGTTTGTACGGTTTAAAGCAAGCCCCTCGACAATGGTACAAGAAGTTTGATACATTCATGGGGGAGAATGGCTTCACTAGAACAATGATTGATCATTGTGTTTATGTCAAAAAATTCTCGAGTGGCAACTTCTTGGTCTTACTATTATATGTTGATGACATGTTGATTGTAGGCAAGGACATTGCCAAAATCAAGGAGCTTAAGGGACAATTAAGCAAGGCGTTCGAGATGAAGGACTTGGGGAATGCAAGATATATCTTAGGCATGGAGATCACTAGAAATCGAGAAGCAAAGAGACTTTGGTTGTCTCAAGAAAGATATATCAACAAGGTGCTTGCAAGATTCAACATGGAATCATCAAAACCAGTAAGTTGTCCACTTGATCTTCACTTCAAGCTAAGCTCAAAGATGTCCAGTTTGGAGGAAGTTTGCGATGAAAAGATGGAAGATGTTCCATACGCCTCGGCTGTTGGGAGTCTAATGTATGCTATGCTGTGTACTCGTCCGGATATAGCTTACTCGGTGGGTTTGGTGAGTAGATTCTTGTCACTACCAAGGAAGGAACATTGGGAGGCAGTTAAATGGATCCTTAGGTACCTTAAAGGTACGACAAAGGTGTGCATTTGCTATGGAGATCAACACTCTTTACTCAAGAGTTATACCGACTCGGACATGGCGGGTGATTTGGATTCAAAGAAATCCACCTCTGGATATCTTTTTACATTTGTTGGAGGTGCTATTTCTTGGCAGTCGAAACTACAACGTTGTGTTGCACTATCAACTACGGAGGCCGAGTACATTGCAATTACCGAATGTTGTAAGGAGCTCATTTGGCTCAAACGATTCTTCCAAGAGATAGGTATTGAGCAAGAGAGGTTTACTATACTTTGTGATTCACAAAGTGCTATTCATTTGAGCAAGAATCCCACACTTCACTCCAAATCGAAACACATACAAGTAAGATACCATTGGGTAAGGGATGTGTTAGAAGAAAAGCAAGTCTACATTAGCAAAGTTCACACAAACAATAATGGTGCGGATATGCTAACAAAGATCTTGCCTAGAGGGAAGCATGAGAATTGTTGCAATATAGCTGGGCTAGGGGTAGCTCAGGTTGAGTCTTCACGATAGATCATGAAGATAGTTCTTTCCTTTCATAGCTCGGAAGGGGGAGAATTGTTGGGTTTTTCCTCGCTTACATGGAGTCCATGTATACGTAGGATACCGAGAGCAATCAGGAGATCAACAAATACATATTTGTAAGGATGTGGCTTCGCATGATTGTAGCTATTTTGTAGGCTTAGACTTTGAATAGGATTAGACTTACATTATCCTAGAATAACTCAAAGTGTAGGCTATATATAGTATGTCATAGGCGTGCAAATATATAAGTTGATTTATGATCTTGACAATAGTTAGCTATATTGTTTGAGAGATTGAGAGTTGAGAGATTGTAATCCTTAATTCTATTCTTCAATAATAAAGCTAGTATTAGTGGTGGAGGTGTATCCCAAACCACAAACAAAACAATTGTGTTCTATTTTCTTTTCTGGTTGTTTAATTGTCAATTGTGCATGATCAAATTCATCCTTGTGAATTTGTTCTTCTGATTGACTACGAAGGTATTTTTCTACATATTCAACCTGCTGTTGCCTATCTATCGGGTCTATACCTCTCAGTAAATTGGCAGTCTAATAAAGGAAAAATAAAGTCTGACACCCGTACATATGCCCTTTTCTATATGGCCTTAGGATTTCTACATTTTCTCACAAATGTTTTACAACATTACGGTTTTGCAGTGATGGAGGAGCGGGTTATCAAGATGGTTTGAGAAAATATGCTATAGAAACTGCTCACCTTTGAGGTGGGTTGGTTCGATAGAGACAAAAACACGAGTGCTGCAATCTCTGAAAGGCTATCTACCGAGACTAACTTGGTCTAGTCTCTTTTTAGTGAAGAAATTCCTTTGATACTGCAGGTCCTTACAAATGTTTCCATATCTTACACCGTTGCGTTAATTGTTGGGTGGAGATTAGCCATTGTCATAATAGCTATGCACCCTTTTATTATAGTTTCCTCATACTCGCAGAAAATTTCTTCGAAAAAAATGAAAGAGAAAGCCAAGAAAGCAAGGGCCAAAGCAAGCCAACTGGCAAGTGAAGCAGCAACCAACCACATGACTATCACTGCTTTTTCATGGCAAGAGAGAACGTTGACTCTTTTTGCGGCATCGTCGGAACAACCCAGAAAAGAAAACGTCCAACTGTCTTGGATCTCGGGTCTTGGGTCGTGTGTGTCAACTTTCATCGTCGCCTCTTCTATAACTATAACTATTTGGTATGTGTTTCGGCTACTCGACAATGGTTTAATAAAACCACAACAGTTATTTCAAATTTACAGATTATTGTCGTCTACAAGTAGAATCCTCGCAGATGTAGCGATGAATACATCTGATTTACCGAAAGGCATTGATGCCATAGTTTCACTGTTTACGATCCTCATGATCCTTGCGTCCTTTGGATTCCATATTGTCCCTCAGGGGACTCTGTCTTTGTCTTCTCCGCAGTTCTTGCGGTGACGAGGGGGTGCCCTCCTGTCATCGCTTGCGGATGATATGTCGTACCTCCTCTTGGGATTCTCGTTCTTGGGGGACTCCTCCCTTCCTAGCCGGTCTTTCGCGCTTCTGTTTTGTCGTGGTAGAGGTTTCCGGCACACGTCGTCGAGTACCTCAGCTATTTTGTCGAAGTCTTTTTGAAGGTTGCGGATATCCTCTCGTGTGATTACCGACCGCAGTTTGGGGTTTGTCCTTTTGCTCTCCAAACTGAACCTGAGATCTTTGATGTGCCTGCCGGCGGATTCCGCTTCCTCGATGGTATGCCTGTGAGGGAACACAGACCTCCTCTTCCGCTTAATCTTCCTAGGAGTGCTGCGACTTTGCGAGGAGGCTTCTGCAGAGTCGATGGATCTCTGTCGTGTTGCCTCTTTGAGCTTCTCATAGTTCTCACGTTCGGTACTTCCGAGGGACTTGGATTTGGAGGAGGAAGCGGTCAGCCCCTCGACAGGGGTGGAAAATATTAATGGGGCAGTGGGAGCCTTCGTCCCCGTGACGGGCGTGACGCGCTCCTCGGGTTGGTTCTTGTTTGTTTTACTTGGTGTTTTTCCGGCCATCTGGAAATGGTCAGCAAGTCGATGATTTACTTTGGTCGTGCTTAACTTTGTACATGCCGATTCTTTATTCAGGGTAAAGCTGAAAACTTCTAGATTCGATACTTTTTCAGGGACGACGTCATTTGATAGACCTTAAAAATTAGGTCTAGTGCGTGAACTTGTCTCAAAAGCTGTGAGCCAATGAGAGATATTCTTTCTAGGGCTTGGACCAGATTCTTCGCTAGCCCTCTATAACCTGTGCAAAACTAGCTAGGATCAAGTGTGACTTGGTGGCTTTGCCACCGTTTAACCTCCTCCGCCTTAAAAGAGAAGTGAGAAGGTTAAACATTTTTAGTGTTTTGAATATGAATATATGTAAGCAGTGTTTAATATTACCCGAATAATAAGTGTATGTCTGAGTTCGTATGGATTTAGATGATCTTTTACTTGGATTATGAGCTCCTTATATAGGTGGTGGGTGCAATTTAGGGTTTATCTCTTGTGATTGATATGATATTATCAATCACATCTTCCATATATTTCGCTTCTCTTATGTCATGCTGAGATATATTCTGCTATATCTCACATATCTTTCCACCGACTTGGCAAGCCCGAAGGGGCGATGCCACCCTTTCTCGCAGGCGAGGGGAGCTCTTCCGAGATAGGATGTCTCCTTCATGAGCCTTCGGAGGCGTTGATATTCTAACTGTATTTTATCGGATAGTCAGATATTCTTTGGTGAGGAGACCCCAACGTGGACTCCTCGCCTGGCTCTTAGTCTTGTAGTTAGATATACTTTACTTTGTGATTAAGGAACGTGCCTTTTAAAGCATTGACCCTATCTTTACGAGATCTGTCCGCATAAATCTGATGTTCTTCTTCCTTTGTGGAGTATCTGATTGATTATCTTAGATACACGAGTATCTTTTAGAGGATATCTTGCTGATAAGCTACTCGGCGAGGGAAGCGGCTTCAGAACCATATCTGCTCCCCTCGACTGAGCCATTAAATGCTCATTAACTCCGCCTTTACTGCTAGGTTTCAGACCACGTACGATGCACTTTCCGAAAGGTACTAACCCTAATTTTTAACCTCCATCACCACTCATTCTTGTGAAGGTCTTTAGCTACTAAATCCTGACTCCTGGGTGTCTGGGTTATGTCCTTAACAATATAACAAAACATACTTAAACTTTAGAAATGCTAAATCCAGTTCAAACTTAAACAGTAAAAATTAGTAAGGTGGATATGGAGTATGAAAATAAAGAAAAACATCTTTTAGTTTTCTAGTCATGGTCTTCTCACATTATAATGTCACCACATCATGTAAACTTACCACCTTATAGGCGTCCACTACTATTAATTACCAGAGAGTCAAAATTATGTGTAAGGACGGCTCACCAAGCAAACTACTATTAAGTTCCATTTCTAGATAATTATTATACGTGTATGGTAAACTTTTACAGCATTTCTCCCTTTCAATGCATTGTTTATCCCATCCAGCATACCAAATCCCAAGATTGCGCCTTACTAAGCCTACGCTTTCATAGAACTTAGCAAGAAATCTAAACTAAATTGCTACTTGATTCTTTTTTTAAAATTAATGGTGGGAAAAACCCACTCCTTTATTATTAAAAAGTGGATGAAAAACCCCACAATATAAAACAAAGTAACAATTGGAACAAAACTTAAAAATTACAGTACTTGATAACAGAAATTGAAAACTCTCAGAATAAAAAACAAATACTTAAAGCTTAGTAACTAAATAGCTTTGCTCTTCAAAGAAAAGGGACCAATAATGTAATTGACCAAACGGCCACCTCTTCATTTGGTCCACACTCTTTTCAGACCATCCATCTTCTTCTTCGCTAGAGAGAGAGAGAGCCAGTCTCTCAATCTCTCAAGCTTTCTTCTTTTATTAAACGAAGATAAGAAAGTCCTTCTTCTTCCAACTTCAAAATACTTCTCAATTTACTGGGGAAATCAAGGATGTTTGCTGAGATTAAAGGTTCATTAGTACATCCCAAATTTGCCAGTAAATCTGCCCCTGAATTAGCTTCTCGTTCCATATAATTCAACCGATAAGTACCCTTCTTCATTTCCTCCTTTATTATGTTAATTAACTTTTTGATTTTCCAAGTACTTTTGCTTTATCCAATCAAGATATTAATAATTTGTAGACAGTCACTTTCTATGATAATATTGGTAAAGTTTACCACAGTAATTCCTTGTAAAATAGCTCTTGCTTCTGCTTCTAACCCAGAGATACTAATAATTTTACCACAAAAACCTTGTAGAAATTTACCTCTATGATCTCTTAGAATACCACCAACACCACTTGAATTAGTGGAGCTTTTGAAACAACCATCTATATTCAATTTCATAAAACCACTTGGTGGATTTTCCCACTTTACAACCCTGGCCTTTCTTCCGTTCTTTACTGATTTCAACAAACTTATTTCCCCCCAAGTCCACTTTTTAGGGAAACTTTTAGCTATTTGGGAAGAGTTCTGAATTAAAATTATTATATCCAAAATAATATTTCGAGCCTCCATTGTTTTGTTGTCAAATTTACTAGCACATCTAGCTTTCCAAATTGACCATATAATGTACACAGGAATAGCCTTTATAATTTTTTTTTCTAGCTGAAAACTCTTACTATCATGTAGCCACCAAGAAATGAATCTACCTTTTACTGTTAAAACATTATGTTTAACACCCAAATACTGAGCAAAGTACTTCCATACTTCCATTGCAATATCACTGGTACTCAACAAATGTTCTAAGCTCTCTTCTTTCTTTCTACAACATTCACAACTTGAGGCTAATTGCACACCAATTCTTTGTATAGCAAGGTCCGCTGATACTGCATTATTTACACACTTCCAAGCAAAGCAAGATATCTTCAAAGGTATTAATTTATCCCAAATCATCTCATATATCCAGTTTTTTGTGTATTTCTGTCTCATTATATTCCAAGCAGATTTAAAAGTAAACTCACCATTGTTGTCATCCATCCATATAGGTTGGTCTGGTTCATTCTTTTGATAGATTAAATCATGTGTGAATAGACCCTGTTTATCAGTAGGTATATTGGCAGTTATAGCTTCATAGTTCCACTCACCATTATTAATAAGGCTTGACAGTAGCAGCTTATCATCTATATTATGAGCCTTAATTGGCCCATTTCCAACCCAATTATCCAGATTCACAGATACATGTCCCCTTCCAATCAACCATAGAATATGTTCTTCAGCAACTTCCTTAACCTGTACCATTCTAGACCAAGTATTAGTACCTTTTGTAGCATTAACCTCACTAGGATGCTTTTTCTTAAAATATTTAGCTTTCATGTCTGAGCCCATAGTGAATTTTTTGTTCTAAACTTCCACCAAAGTTTAAGTGCAAAAGCTTCAGAAATGTCTTTAAAACTCCTCAAACCTAAACCACCTTCAGAAGTAGGTCTACAAATTTTACCCCATTTAATCCAATGATATTTATTCTTACCATCACTATTTCCCCAAAGAAAATTTGCTATTATCTGATCTATCTTTCTTATCACCAATTTAGGAGGATTCATAGCAGCCATAGTATATATAGGAATTGTTTGAAGTACATGCCTGGCTAGTAGCAATTTACCTCCCATAGTTAAAAACTGAGTCTTTCACCCTGATAATTTACTTCTCACTTTAAGAATAAGCTCATGATACAGTATACACTTTTTATGTCCAGAATACAGTTTACACCCTAAATAGGTGAAATGGGGCTTTTTAACTGCTATATTCAGAATCTTGCATGCTGCTTCTTTCTGTTTATCAGTAACTCCCTTAGAAATATATATGAAACTCTTCTCTAGATTTACTTCTTGGCCTGAGTCCTTATTATACTGTTGTAAAACCCTTTGAATATGTTTGATAGAGTTGATATTAGCTCCACTAAAAATAATAATATCATCAGCAAAAGCCAAATGAGTAATAATAGGAGTCCCAATAGCTGCTTTGAAAGATTTCCAGCTCTTCTTGTTGATCAAATGATTAAGATTTCTGGTCAAAATCTCTGAACATAGAATAAAAAGACCTGAGGATAAATGGTCTCCTTGTCTTAATCCATTTGTAGGCTTAAAATAACCTGTAGGGGCACCATTTACCAATATAGAAATACCATTATCAGATATAATCCTCCAAATTTCTGAAAAACCAAACTTTCTAAGAACACTAACAATGAAGTACCAAGAAATTTTGTCATAAACTTTCTTCATATCTAGCTTCAAAGCTATATTATTTCCACTATTTGTAGAATTAAGAGTAGGGATAAATTCT
The DNA here is from genome assembly GCA_963920805.1 of Primula vulgaris. NCBI lineage: Eukaryota > Viridiplantae > Streptophyta > Magnoliopsida > Ericales > Primulaceae > Primula > Primula vulgaris. Next base: position 27,808,416 of record OY987215.1, on the reverse strand, counting down.
TGAGATAAAAGAATGTTGTCTATAATGTCTCTATTCTTCACAAAACCACTTTGATTTTCTGAAATAATATTAGGCAGCACAGAAGAAAGTCTAGTAGCCATAATCTTAGAAATAACTTTGTTACAAAAGGTACATAAACTAATTGGTCAGAAATCAGAGTACTTATCTGCATTTACCTTCTTAGGAATTAGAGCAATTAGAGTAGTAGACATTGCATTAACAATTTCATATCCAGCAAAGAACTGTTGAACTGCCTTTAATAAATCTTCACCAATAACATCCCAGCTATATGTGAAGAAAAAACCATTAAAACCATCTATACCTGGAGCACTGCTTTTCTTTAATTCCCATACTGCTGTCTTTACTTCTTCCAAAGTAATATCTTTAATCAAACCTTCATTTTCCTCCACTTTAACACACTGTGGTACTATATCCAGTGATTTATACTCATTGCCAGTGATTTTATTAGCTGCCAAAAGTTTTTGAAAGTAGTTAATGGCTTCCTTTTGGATATCTTCTTTTGCTGTAATTTCTTGCCCTTTATCATCTATAATACTGAATATAGTACTTTTTCTTCTTCTTTTCTTTACAACCCCATGATAGAACTTAGTGTTTGCATCACCCTCAAGTACCCACTTTAAGTTAGCTTTTTGTTTCCAAAAATCTTCCTCTATTTTGAGTCTATAATTCAATTCAGCTTTTAATCTGTTATATTCACTTCTTTTTTCAGGTGAAGGATCATATTCAAATTGTTGCTCTGCACCCAGAACCAAATCTTCTGCATCAATCACTTTCTGAAATATATTTCCAAAGGTATCTCTATTCCAGCTTGATAATTTTTTCCTCATTCTTTTTAAATTTTGCACCAAAGAGAACAAAGCATTGCCTTCTTTATAATGCAACCAATTTTCAGTAAGAATATTTTTAAATTCATGGTGTGACAACCAAAATTTCTGGAAAATAAATCTTCTGATATTATTATCCCCTTCCATATTAAAAGTAAGTAATAGGGGACTATGGTCAGAATTAACTTTAGACAAATGCTCCAGTGCTATACTTTGAAACATATCTGAGCATTTAGAGTTAACACAGGCTTTATCAATTCTCTCCATAATCAGCCTATCACCTTCCCTTTTATTCCACCAAGTAAACCTGGATCCCAAAAACTTCAATTCAGTCACCCCACACTTATCTAGACATTCCAAATAATCATTAGCACCATTAATATTAATGTCCAATCCTCCAATTTTATCATCTTCTATAGAAACTGTATTAAAGTCCCCAACTATTAACCAAGGATTAGTAGTCTTAGAATTTTCCAAAAATTGCCACAAATTCTTTCTTTCTTGAACTGTACACTTAGCATACACAGCAGTTATTTGAATAGCAGTATTCCAGAGCTTGACTTCAAAATTGATACTTTGACAACCTTCAATTCCCACTTTTATTTCTAAATCATCATTGGAAAAAATCCAAATCTTATTATCTTCATGGGTAAACACATTATCAAACCCTATTTTTCTTTTATAGTGTTCAATTTTATCTTGCTGCACCATTAGTTCTATACAGATTAATAGCACTATTTTGTTGATTAGACATAACTTCTTGATTCTTCTTAATGTAGCTTTATTTCCAATACCACTCACATTCCACACTAGGGCCTTAATCATTGATTATACCTTTTTCTGTCCCCCACATTAGAGGCTGATCTTAGCTGCATTTGAATTTCTTTCTCTTGACTCTTTTTCTTTGCCTTCTCTATCTTTTTTTCCTTTTTTCTTTGACTCTTTGATATTTGCTCTTCCCAGTCACTTGCTGACTCATTTATATATTTTAATTCCTGGCCTTCAACTTGCTTTTTACTTCCTCTGTCTTCATCAATAGTACCCATTGGACTCTTGTCTATAATTTCAGTTATTACAAAATTATTGTTGATAGAACTTAGATCTTGATAAGTCACCATAGTCATTCTCTCTTCTTCCCCATTCTTTACTCCATCTATCAAATGTTTTGAAAGCTTTGGGCCGTCACATATTATTTTTTCATCTTTTTCATCTTCATCTACAACTTGAACTATATCTTTTTCCTCTTCCTCTTCATTTTCAACTTGAACTATAACAATATCTTGTTTCTTTTTTGCAGGTATACTTTCTTTACTTATCCCCTTCTCAACTACTGTGCTTGGCTGCAGCTGGGTATGAAATTTAGCTCTATACACCCACTCTTGTGTACCCTCTTTTTTTCCATTAATTTCTTTATTTGGTTTGTATAATATGGCCTCCTTTTTCTTGTTTGGTTTATATAATATGGCCTCTTTTTTCTTATTCTTTTGTGGCTGCCTTGTTATAAATTCTTCTTTCTGTTTGCCCATCTTGTTTTCTGCAGCTAACTCTGTATTTTTGAACTTGCAGACTCCTTCTTTATGGCCTTCTTTGAAGCAGAAACTACAATAGTCTGGTAAGTCTTCATATTTGCAGTACTGCCAGAATCCTTCTTCTTCACCATAGCCAATTCTTACACGTTCAAAAAGCTCAGTTTTTAGATCAATTTCAACACAAATCCTAGCTAGACTAGGTCTAGTTAATTTAGAAGTTGGCTCATCTACCCTTAAAGGCTTTCCAAATGCACTTGCTATTGAGTATATACTAGAGGTATTATAAAGATTAATAGGTAATTTTGGCAAATTGATCCACACAGGTGCTACTGACGTTTCTACTTCTCGGTCAAAATTATAAGTTCACTTAAAAACTCTCATAGGATAATCTTCTACATACCATATTTGCTTCAGCCAAATTCTGATGAAATCTTCTTCATGAAAACATCGAATCAAAACATGTTTGTGATCCAGAATTCCTATATTACAATTAGCTTTTAATTCTAGTTTCCCAAACAATTTTCTTATGACAGCTATATCTGGTTTTCCGTGAGTAAATTTTCCTACTATAGTATATTTAAAGGGTTCAGCAAGTTGCTTTATATCATTCATAGAAAATTGGATTAAAGGTTCACCTTTATAAGAACCAACTTCTTTTAATGATATTTCAACTTTTTTAGGTATTGCACTGACCACCGACGCGAAAGATTTTGTTGGTTTAGGGTCTGGCGGCATTAGCTGCCTATTTAGATTAGAATGTTATCTGGGAAGATTTTATCGGATTCGGCCATGTTTTCGGCTTTCACCCTAGTCGTCTCTCTCTAGGGTTTTTGTTTTTTGATTTTTATTAAACCATTACATCCAACAGATTTCTCAATCACATGTTCTTCTGCAAAATAAAATTGTGCAATAATTGTGTCGTCAAAAATATTATACCAGTTAATTGCTACTTGATTCTCATTTAGAAAGTAACTAGTTTATACAGTTAGAAACAAAAGTCGCCTACCATTACCCAAAATCCAAATACCACCATATAATTTTACCATAAAGAGTCAATTTCTCTATGGGGTAAATGAAATGTAAAAAATATTAACAAAAAGATTTGGTTATTAATGAATAACATCGGAAGTACTTCGTTAAAAACAAAATACCAAACATGGCATCAAAGCGCACCTTGCATCTTACATTTATGTTAAAAATATACAAATTGCCAATTGGATAGACGTTTTACTAAAATACAACTCAAATATAGGACCTCATACGATTTACCTGATATTGGTATTATCATTGAACCTCAATTACAAACATTATTCTTAGAATAGAAGTGCTATTGGTGTAGTTTTGAATAATTTTAGCCTAGATAGTAGAACAATTTTCATGTAGTTAAACTTACAAAGGAGAAGTCATCTGATGAAAAACTTTTTCCTTGAACATACTAGTAGGCAAAACCTACCATGTTGATGAATAACCATCATTGTTCTATCTGTATTCTTCTTCTTCTCTAGGTTAAGTCGCTAAAATATTCTAAAAACGTTTTTAAGAATTCCCACACCGTATTGAAACGGTTGTGATTTGTCGGTTCCCTTGTTTTTCGTGTGCTATCAATGATCTTGAACCACTGGCTCGCAGGATCACATGTTTTATCCCTGCTTAAGCAATGACAAATATTCGTTACAATTGTCTTTTTGCTTAAATCTACATCTAGACAAGTTATAGTCATATTGTCGTCGTCAAGGTTTGAAGATAAGTGCATTTTCGATCTTGAAATTGTATCCCATTTAGCTGTGGGACCACTGCAAAGTTTTCCTAGATTTGCTGGTTTTGTTAGTTGATCTGATTGTAAACAAATATTAGTGCCTTTTATTGTTAGTGTTTTTTGTGGTGTGTAATCCCAGGCTTCAGAGTCGGTGCATGGCCCTAGTATTAGTGGTTCTGATAGTGATTTTCTTTGGATACAAAGGCCTGTTAATGGGTGAAAGATTAATTTATGTGATTCGGCTTCTGCTACACCTGGTCCTGTAAAAAGAAAATTGAAAAAAAAAGGTGAAAACAAGAAAAATAAATGATTGTTCGTTACAAAAAGTTATATGGATAATGTAACCAACATCATGGGATAAAGGTGACTCGAACGGACAAACAATATTGTCACTAAGAAGATGTTGCCTAAGACGAATTTTAAGTATATTTCTAAGTAAAACGATCAGACAATAATATTTCCGAAACCCTGATCCACCCTCGTATATCTCGAAACGACAAGATATGCTATAGACACACGACATGGAGAAAACTGATTAGTTAAATCATACTATAACAGTATCAGGCAATATCACTCTGTGTAACTTGTTTATTATGTTTTCCAAGTTTCCTTTACATGATTTTACACGTTAACGGTTAAATTTCCCTACTTAACAAATTCAATAATTCTTTGAAGTTAATGTTCAAAAATCCGAAATGTAGATTAAAATGTAAATGCAAAAAAAATTACATACCTTGAAATGCAGATTGAATGGAAGATATTCTTGTTAATAAGCTTTGATTTCTAATCTCATTCCAATTCCTATCAAGTATCCCATAAGTCTCCTCTGGCCCAATATTCCCTTCTCTAAAATAATAACTTCCAGCTAAAGTCCATAATGACCAATCCAAATCATACTCGGAAAACCAGCCCATAAAACAATTCAAGTATCTATTGTCATTTACATTGATACCCCTTTGGTCCACCCCCCACTCACTCACGAACAAGGGGTACCCTTGTCCGAGCAAAAATCCGGCTCGTGCATTCATATCATTCAATATGTTTCCACAAACGTCGTTAGGGTTTCCATTGTCCCAGTCAGAGGTGTCTGTGAACGAGTATCTGTGCACTTCGAACACTGTCTTTTTGGTAAATGATAAGTTTATTGGACGATTGTTGAGGAAAGAAAGGTCTTTGTCAAAATACAATCCAGAAAGAATGACTAGAACGTTTGGGTTAGCTGCGTGTACTGCTTCGGCTCCTTGTTGCATGTACCTGGTTGATATCAAGACATTAATTCGTAGAAAAAAAACATTGTTAAGTTAGGTCAATTGCTTTGATTTATACACGATAATTTCTGTCATAATAATATCGTTATATTTTCATTTTTCCAAGCAGAACCATATTAGGGTGCAAACGAAGCTCGACTACAAACAATATTCAAGTACGTAACTTATCCAACCATAAAAGAAACGTGTCAAATTTTAATCCATCGTGTAAATCATAGACTAGCTTGTTTTTAGGCTAGAAATTATTAAATACCAATTTAAAGCTGTTTAAGCAATACATTCTAGTAGCAATTAGTTCAGTTAACTTTGCTTAAAATTAGAAACAAACAAGCGCCATTTAGCAGCTCTATTATAACTAAGGGAAAAAATGAAAACAAATGAAACCAAAAACATGAAATGAAAATAAAAAAATACATACTTGTACCAATCGTTGACATTTTGTCTTGGACCACGAAGCTCATTTCTCAAGCTCATTCCAACAACATTGGAGGAGTTTTTGAACAATGTGGCCATTTTGTTTAGGCCACTAATCCAAAGTTCAGGATTAAAATACTCATCTCCGAAAAATCCATTGCCGTCTTCGTTGCTGCAACACCACTCAGGCTTGCTTATGTGATTGTCGATTATTACCATTACATTTTTCTTCGTAAGGCTGACCACCACCGCCTATAAAAAAAATGTTTGCAAATATCAGCGTCCTAAACAGATCAATCGATCTGATAACAGTCGGATAATTTAACTTCTATTATAAATACACAAAAGTGATGTGACAATAACAGTTTTGTAATTTTGAAATTTTAATGACACGTTTGAATGATAGTTGAGGTTTCGGGTCAATCATTGGCTTTTTCGCAATCTGGATCAAGTTGAAACGGTAGCTTGTGACCAGTATAGTAAGGTAGTACAATATCGAAGTACGAAGTTGAGAGATAAATTTACCGATTTTGTAGTTTTAAAAGCTACCCTTTTAAATGAACTTTTTAATGATGACTACGTTTTGACTAAGTTTCTATCATCTCTACAAGCTGCTCTTGCATTTCTTGATGACAGCATCTTCTTTTGAATTGCATCAACCTGCGTTTCTACATCTTTACGAAGCGATGCTTTCCTACTTCTTTGTGCAACTATATTTGAAGTTTGCTTCTTTTTTCGAATCGATTTTCTAATCAGTTCTTACCTTTTTCTTTTACCTTGGCTTTAGAGCTTTTTGTTAATACTTTTGCAACTTAAACACGGTGTTATTGATTTAGCTTGGTTTTCGCTTTCATGTACTTGGAAGTTGTTTGGTTGAGGTTCAAAATGATAGGATGAAACTGCTAATGTCTAGTTTTGTATAGTGTGATTTTGCTTATTACTTTTGTCAAAACCAAACATAAGCTTTCGTTATCATTTTTTTTACTACCAAACAAGATAGAACTCAGCAATCAATAAAAATTATGTAATTAATACGCCCCGTATAATCTTTAGTTATACTGTCAATGTTATGAGTTTGTTTATACAGTAAGTATTAGTTTCGATGCAAACTTACATATGCCTCATATTAATGAAACATGTTAAAAGAAATTTTGGTCCTTTTAGTTAGTCTTTTGCATTTTTAGTTAGTGAAGAAACTTTCTTTCAAATTTTTCCATCCCGTGATGAATATTCTCTTTCCACTTACTCCATTTACAAATATAATGTTACACTGGATAACAGAAGGAGACAAAACTATATGTGACGTATTTATTTAACTTTTTAGTGTATGATTTGAATTTCGAAGACATGACCACCACACCAACTCGAACGGTAGTAAAGTATTCCTTATACTAACCACTCTAATCTATTAAATTTTTTAGGCCGTTTTCTTTATAATATAACCTTCTTTTTTTTGTTTAGTAACTCACTTTGTGGCGTTATGATTCGGATTATAACGATGAACGAAGTTTATTCCTTATTTGCTTCTCGTTTGAAATATAGAACATATGAGCACCGATGCTTGCATTGTTATGCTTTTTATGTAGGGCAGCAAATGTGAGGAGCGATCCATGTTTTGTTCTAGTTCGTCGTGTTTACTAAACAAGTCCTAAAATTATGTTTGGACTCGAATCATTTAAATACGAGCTTGGCTCGGGCATATTTTGAAGCCCGTCTGAACACGTTTTCATATAGGTTTATCATTGTTTCGCTTGAGAAATGTTTTTTACATAGCTAAAATATATGCTAACATAAAGTATACATTATATATGTTATATATTAAAGTTATATATGTTGTTTTTTATATTTTGGGTTAGTTTTGTTGTGTTTTAGAGTATTAAGAACTTAATTGAATATATTAGAGAACTATGTTACCAGTTTAATAATGTTGAACTAAATGTGTCACAATCTGTAACCATAATACTATTAGTGTAAATATGACAAACTTGTGCTATATAAAGGATTCAGGGACCTATTTGTAAACGATTATTCAGTTTTCATCTTTAATAAAATTTCTATTAATTTTCTCTCTCTCTCTAAACATGCGATCATCGCATCTCAGGTGATCGTATTATATCTCAGTTCATCGAATTCTACGTGGTATCAGAGCCAGGTTGCTCGTATTTTCGTTGCTACGACGATCAATCTACTACAGAATTGGGGATTTGTTAGATCGGTCTCTCTCTCCCTTTTTTGAGTGCCAAAAATTGGTAAATTTTCTGATTATCTTTAATCTCTATGATTAAAATTATGTATTTTTTGCATTAATTGTTAGATTAAATATTTTTTTGAATCTATTCATTATCACAGTTGAAATTAGTTGATACATCTGGGTTATTGTGAGTGGTTTTTTGGTTATATTTAATAGTTACATATCAAATTGATGGGTATTTGTTATTTTTTCGGGAGTTCTTAATTCAATATTTTCTGATCTAGGGTTTTCTGATAATAATGTCTGCTACGGATGATATTTCTACACCACTTGTTAACACAATGAACCCCTATTATATTAGTGCTAATAAAAACATTAGTACAACCCTAGTTAACCCTAAGTTGACATGTCCAAATTACCATTCTTGGAAAAGAGTCATGAAAATCTCTATAGGTGCTAAATCCAAATTAGGTTTTATTACTGGTACTCTACATTGTCCAGCTGAGAGTGATATTTGGTATGAGACTTGTATGCAATGTAACTTGATAGTGATGAGTTGAATTATAAACTCTGTTAGTGAGCAAATAGGGCAGTCTATATTGTATGTTGACACAGCTGATAGGATGTGGAAGGAATTATCTAAGAGGTTTAGTCAAGTGAATGAGGCAATAATTTATAAATTACATCATGATATACACACCAATGTTCACGGTGATTTTACATTAGTTGCTTATTTCACCAAGTTAGAGACTTTCTTGAATTCTTTAAATGTTCTTAGCCCTTTACCTAGGTGTAGTTGTGGTACTATAAATTTCTGTTCTTGTGATTTTATGGCAGCTATAATAGCCAAAAAAAATAGGGTTTTTAAGATGATATTCTTAATGGGTTTGAATGAGAAGTATTCTATGGTTAGATGACAAATTCTTTTGATAAAACCTATACCTTTTATGAATAGTATGTTATGGTTACTTCAGATGGAAAGAAAAATAGTGTACATAAGAGTGGTGGGATGGTTCATGACTTGACTTTGATGGCTCAGGGCAGTGTAGATAAGGGGGTATTATGGACTGGAGGTAGTACTAACGTGACCGGTAATATGGTTGGTTATAAACCAAGTTTTGGTAATAATAAAGGGGCAATGAAATGTTCTCATTGTGGCCTTTTAAGGCATACCAAAGACAAGTGTTATAGGTTACATGCCTATCCACCTAGTTGGAGGCCAAGGCCTAGGGTTCATTTTGGTAGTGCACCTAGAAGATTTGGGTCTAGCAAGTTTAGGAATTATAGTCAACCTCAAGCCCATAATGTCACAACTCAGATGCAACATGGGTTTTATTCTCCTCGGTATGGTGTTGCTTGGCCAATGTTTCATTCTCTTTATTCAGTGCCTAATGTTCAGAATACTCCCTCTCATCATGACATAATTAAGCAAGTTTCCAGTGGTGTGGATTCTTCTGTTGTGCCAAGTACTAGTAATGATCAACAGCAGACACATTTCTCAAACCTTTCGTATGCAGGCATGTCAGGTATACCAATTGCTCTTACTACTAATTGTTTAAATACTTGTGTTTATAATAATGATATTAATAATATATGTTGGATTATAGAAAGTGGTGCTGGTAAGAATATGGTAAATTCTCATGTTTATCTTTCTGAAATTAGACAAGCTAATATACTTAAAGTAAATTTACCTAATGGTAATAGTGTTGTAGTGACTCATATTGGTACTATAGTTTTTAAAAAAAGGTTAGTTCTTTATAATGTTTTATGTGTGCATTCATTTGGTTTCAATCTCATTTCAGTTACTAAGTTAACAAATGATAGTTAATGCTCCTTAGTTTTTGAAACTAGGATTTGCTTAATACAGAACCATGTCTCCTTGAAAATGTGATATTAGAGAACTATGTTATCAGCTAAGTAATGTTGGACTAAATGTGTCACAGTCTGTAACCATACTGCTATTAGTGTAAATATAACAAATCTGTACTATATAAAGAATTCAGGGACCTATTAGTAAACGATTATTCAGTTTTCATCTTTAATAAAATTTCTATTAATTTTCTCTCTCTCTAAACATGTGATCACCGCATCTCAGGTGATCGTACTATATATCAGTTCATCGAATTCTACATACATGTAAGTATAGTAAATAAGTATTGTGAGTTTTAGAATAAACCGATTTAGAGTTTTAAAAATAAATTTATTATATAAGCGTGGATATATATATATGAAAAATATATATTAAAATAATAAAATGAGCCCGAGTCTGAACATCAGTCTTATTATTTTGTTTCGGCTTAGGTTAATAGTAAATTGAACGAACACGAACCGAACATGATCTTGTTCATAAATGGTGCGGTTCATTTATAGCTCTAACATATACAAAACTAAGCGGTGGCATTTGATGCCAAAACAGCAGCATAACGACAACTAATATTTCGAAGCTGTCATGATATATATATATATATATATATATATATATATATATAATCGTGTCCCATGCTTTGCGTATGAGACGCGTAATGCGATAAAATTTAAAAAATAAGTGTAGTTATGATACAAATATTTGAAGAATAAAAAAAATATAAGAGTATAAGATGAGAAGACTTAAAAGAATTTTGAGAGGTTAAATAGGGATAAAAAGTGTTATTAGTTATTACTTTTTCTCTATTTTTTATGAGAATATGGTATTGTGGTAATTAATAAAAAAATGTAAGAGTATTTTTGAAAAAAAGTGGTAAAATTTGGCAGACTCAAAAAATATTGGGTTGGTTTATTATAATAGTATATATATATATATATATTTACAGGGGTTTTCCAAAACAAATTTTGATCAAAATAAAATTAAACACTTCTGTAAGTTGTGGTGTGAAACGAGTCAACAACAACCCTTCGTTAACCGCATAACTTTGCTCTTCACTACTACCCTCCTCCCAGTATTTCATTATTAGCTTTATTAATTATTAGCTAGGTCTTTGTTTAAAAAAAAGTATTAGGTCTAAATATTTAATCTTAAACTAAAACATTGAGCATGTATTTAGAACCCGGAAAATGTAATGAAAAAGAAAAGAAAGGTAAAAGAAAGTAAAATCAGAAAAAATGAGTTTTAAATCATATTTCGGTCATGTGTTTGAAATGTTGGAAAATCAAGATAAAATAAAAGAAAAAAATGAGAGATGAAGGGAACTAGTTCCACTTTTACCATTTGTTTCATTTTATTCCCATTTTTATAAGAAAAATGGTTTCTCTCATTATACACACAAAGTTTTTCCTCACTTTGTTTTGTTTTGTTTTTCATTAGTTTTTTTATACAAACAAACACAATAAAATGTTCTCATAATTTTTTTTTCATTTTCTCATGAGTTTTTCGGTTTTCAAACACACCCTAAAACTTTAACAGAGCCGGTTTTGGGCATGTGCTAACAGTGCCTATGCAGTGGGCCGTGTAAAAAATGGGCCCAAAATTCGTTTTATTTATCTATGCATCTATAGTTAATTTCATGGACTGATATAAAAGAGATACTTAAGTAAATGGCCAAATTGTGAATCTAGTTAAAGTTCAGGACCTTTTGCCAACACGCACTCCTAGCTTAATGAATCAATGTTTTTTAACACTAGTCACCATTGCAGTTAATACATAACTGTTTATTAGTTCTATGTGGAAACTGAAACAGAAAAAGGCCTAAGAATCAGCAAATATGTTATTTTAGATACCAAAATTAAGCAATTGTTATTTGTTTTGTCTAACAATTTTTACCCATCTTATAGGTTGAGATACTCCTTCTATGTGAGGTTGATAAGGCCAATTTTCTATTATGATTGTAATTTTCTTTTCTTTTGTTACTTAAAATAATTTTCAAGCAATGGAGTCAAATTTAAGTAACAAGTTTTTTTGTTTTTTTTTTTACGTTTTCCACCGGGACTCAAATTCCTCATAACCGCCCCTGAACTTTAGGAATTGCACCTATGACAAATAAAATAATAGAAGTCTATTTATATTTCAAATAATGACTGTTAGCTAGCACTTTTGAACTTTAATTACTACTAGATAACTAATATAATTTGCATTTATTCTAGTTATCACTTTTTAGTAATATATAAACAATTAAAAATCTGTTTTTCTCACACAGTCTTTCTCTCTATCTATCTCTCTATAATCCAATGAGATCAAAAATTCTAACCAATAGTGATTATCTCTCTCCTCCACTCCTTTCTCTCTCCTCCAAAATCACTCATCTATGCCTCTCTTTCTCCTCTGTTATAACAGAAGGAGACTTATTCGATCTGACATCGCTACGCCGTCGCTGCACAATCTCTCCCCAACGAAGGTGTTGCAACAAAACCCTAGCCGGAGGAGAGAGAAAGAGGGTCATCGTGATAGAGCTCAGTCTGACGACGATGATGAAGCGATCTACGAGTTTTAGCAGATCATCAAGGTTTTTCATCTCTTTCTCTCTGTCTATTTATACATATATATACACATATACATATATATACATATATATGTGTATGTGTGAAATTAAGCCATGTTTGAGGCTGAAATTAAGCTCCGTTTGGGACCTGAATTAAGCTCCTTTTGGGGTTGAAATAGAGCTCGATTCAAGTATGAAAACAGAGTCCGTTTGTGGCTGAAATTAAGCTCTTTTTGGGGATGAAATTAAGCTCTGTTTTGGGGATGAAATTAAGCTCTTTTTGGGGCATAAATTAAGCTCTGTTTGGGGCTGAAATTAAGCTCTGTTTGGGGAAAAAAATTAAGCTCTGTTTTGGGGATGAAATTAACCTCTGTTTGGTGCAGAAATTAAGCTTCGTTTGGGGCTGAAATTAAGCTCCGTTTGGGGCTGAAATTAAGCTCTGTTTTGGGGCTGAAATAAAACTCAATTCAGGGGTGAAATGTTTGTTTTATGGAGTTTTATAGTGTTAAATATCTGTTTGGGTCTGAAATTGTGCCAATTTTCAGGCTGCAAAGCCGATTTAGCTCCGTTTGGGTCTAAATCAAAGCTTATTTAGGGCTGAAAAAAAAGTGTACATGTATTTGTTTGGATTTTATCCGAGTTGCTAGCGTAGTAGTAGTAATTGGTATATGTTTATAAATAGTATGAATTGATTTTTGTTGGTTTTTATATATAAGGTTTTGTAGGCACTGGTTATGTTTTATCGACTAAAGTGTTGGTTTTCGTATGGTTAGTTTTTATCTATTAGGTTCATATGTTTTTGTTTATAGGTTACTAAATTGATTTGTAAGCTTGAAATGGCAAAGAACGCTTGCACCAATAAAAAGTACTAACTTTAATTTAGGTGCAGGGTTTGTTATTTGGCTATTTGTTTAATTTTTAGACGGAGACGGAATGATTTTTTAGATATACATGTTTGTATGATTTTGTTTAGCGACTATATACATCCGTAAGCTCAAAATGGTAAGAGCACTTGCATCAACACCGATGTTCAAGAATTTGGTGGTTCGAATCCATCCGGTTCTTTTTTTCTTTTAATTTGAAGTAAAGAATATGCACTTTGTAGTGAAGTATATGATATTTAACAATTTTGACTAAACTATATGCACTTTTTTACTTAACTGTATGCACTTTAGATTGTACTATATGCACTTTGTGTTGAATTGTATGCACTTTGTGTTGAACTATGTGCACTTTTCACTGAAATACATGCATTTTTGACTGAACTGTATGCAGTTTGTGTTGAACTAGATGGAATTTGTGTTGAACTAGATGGAATTTGTGTTGAAATAGATGAGCTTTGTGTTGAACTAGATGAACTTTTTACTGAACTGTATGCACTTTTGATTGATATATATGCATTTTGTGCTGAACTAGATATAATTTTGACTGAACTCTATGCACTTTTGATAGAACTATATGCACTCTGTGTTGAACTAGATGCTCTTTTGACCGAACTATATGCATTTTTGATTGAACTATATGCACGTTTGACTGAACTGTATGCAGTTTTAATTGAACTATATGAAGTTTGTGTCGAACTAGATTCGATTTTGTCTGAAATGTATGTACTTTTATACCAAATTACATGTTATTTATATCAAATTATATGCAATTTTGACTAAACTATATGTACTTTTATTAAACTATATGCACTTTATGGTGAACTATATGTAATTTTGACTTAACCATTTATAATTTTATTAAACTATATGCATTTTTTTATGAAAAAGCCCTTTTTTTGTTTGTGAAAAAGCCCCTTTCTGGTGAAAAAACCACTTTTTAGTGAAAAACTAGCTGTTGATGAAAAAAAAACGGTGTAAAAAGTCATCTATTGACAAAAGAGCTGATTTTTTTAATTTTTTTGTGATTTTTTTAATTTTTTATTATTTTTGGTGAATTTTTTTAGAAAAATACATTTTTTGTGATTTTTTATTTTTTTATAATTTTTTATAATTTTTATGATTTTTTCGGTTTTGTAGAATTTTATTCTGATTCAAAACTAGTTTTTTCGGTTTTGGAGAGAGAAAGTATGTATATTATGTTTTGGATTAGATTGGATAATGGGGCTTTGGTAATTAAAGTGAATAATTAAAGTGCGCTGGAGAGAGAGAATGTGAATTTATAAAGCTAATTAATAGAAAGAATATAAATGGGTATGAGTTAGATGTAGAAAATTACCCCATTTATATTTTAGTAATATAACCCGTCAAAATCACTTGTACGACTTAGTGCACCTGTCTATAGTTATGGATATAGCCATACAGATGGACTCTTTAATTCTCATAATATAAGTAACTTGTTTTTTTAAATGAATATATATTTATGTTTAAGTCATATATATATATATATAGTATTGTATTCGTACATTTTATATAAGTAGTACAATCATGTACAGAGAACAAAATCATGTAAATTACCTCAAAAGCTTGTATAAGAGTGAGATCGATCATCAAAGGATTATTTGCTACAAAGCCAGAAATTGCATCATTCAACCCAAGGTTTTGAAATGATTTTCTAACAGTGGTATTGGCAATAGTATAGTTAGTAGCCAAATAAACCGGCCAAGTAAATCTCACGCAATTGAACCCCGTCGACGCTATCTTTTCAGAGATTATATCGACTGGCTGTTTATTAAGTCCCTCGGCTACAACTGCTTCCATATGTGACGCCCAACTGACACAAGCGAGCTTTACACGAACACCTGTCTCGTCTACTATCCATCTTGAATCGGTGTAAAGTGGGAGAGCTATTGTGAAAGAGATAAGTAGTGATAATATGAATACTGAGAAAAATATAATTTTTCTGGCCATATTGGTTTGTTTTATGGCGAAAGGGTAAGTGTCATATTTATATTGGGAACTTGAAATTACTTGTCATTGTCATGGATTTGCTTTTCTTTTCTTAGTTTGTTTGCTTTTTCATCACACTTAAATGAGAGGATATGATTTTCAGCTCACCCAATGCCAATTATAACAATACTTTAAAGTTTAAATATATGAGCCTCTGATATTGGTAAATTATGTTGGTAAGGTTTTTAAAGCTGACCAAACTTTTGCGTACTTATTTCCAACAATACAACACAAGTAGGCTGCAGTCCGGTTTGGTTCGGTTTTTAGGAAAACCGAAACCGAATATATTTTTCGGTTCGATTTTTTTCGTTTTCGGTCTTTTTATTTTTTAGACCGAACCGGACCGGTTTTTTCCGGTCCGGTTTCTGTTTTTTCGGTTTTATTTTTGGTTTTTCGGTTTTTTCGGTTTTTTTCGGTTCGGTTTTATTGTAAACTAAAACCGACCCAAAAAAGTTTCGGTTTCGGTATTTTTCGGTTGTGTTCGGTTTTTCTTTTCGTCGACGTACAATGACACGTGCTCTTCCTCACTATTTTTCTTAGAAGTAATGTATTGATCATATTTGGTCCATTAACTATATCTAATTAAAAATTAGTAGCTCTAAGGGCTTAACTGTTGTTGACTTTGGGTCTATATGGCCTGCTCTTGAATTTTAATAAGTGTACACTGTAAAGTATTATATTTGAACAAACTTAAATTCTTTAAGAGTTTAGACTTTACATATAAATGTAATGTTATATGAAACCTACAAGTTAAAACTATTTGATTTCAGACTAGAGCTTTATTTGTACGTAATGCATTTCATCAGGAAAATCTAAAACAAATAAAAATAAAATTCATACATTTGGTGCGGTTATTGCCTTATTGATGTTGGAAACACTTCAAGAAATGGTTTATTTTAAAGTAAATTAAGGAACAAGCATTTTGATATTTGATCACTTATCCTTTTGGATGACAGTATATGTTATGGACCAATATATAATTTCTTTTTGAAAATTCTTATCGAATATCTATTGTTTGTCGGTCAGCCATACAACACATTTAATACACAATTGATTCATCTATAAATCTACATCAATGACTAGGTTTTTTAATAGAAAAATCGATGAGTAAACATGGAAGAACTTTCAAGGCGATCCACCACCAACATATATATAGCTTATTTTGAGTTTTGATATCAAATGATTTATGTTTTTGTCTATATTATATACAGTGGAACATATCTACAGTAATAACCTCGGAACCGGGAGAAAATATTCTTATAAAAAGATTATTTTTAAGTACAGATTGATATATAAAAAAATAAAAAAAATATTTAAATAAATGTTCCGCATAATAAAAGCTATATGTGTATCTAATTTGACTAATTAAAACAAATATTCAAGAGACAAATATATGTATCTATTTAACAAGTCAAACACATAAATTTAAAAGAGTTGGAAAATCATGAAACTAGCATATTCATGAATTTAAGAAAATTTAACTAAGTATATATGTATTTGAAAAATTAAGTACATGTATTTAGAAATATAGAAAAACATATATAAGTTTATCTAAAACTTTTTTTTACATGTATAAATACTATGTATAATATATCATAGATTTTCATTCACAGACTATATTAGATAAATATTTTAAATCGTCTTAAGTTTAATGTAACGACATATATATAATTTTACACATTTATGTAATTTATTCTTATATGGAGACAAATTTGTTAAGACGGTGCCATAAAAAATCATGGATATTACAATATGAAGGTTATTATTATTTTAAACTGTCCCGAGTTGGGACCAAGCATTTTTATTTCTGTCATACTAACCCAAATTTGCGCTTGGGAGACAAACTTACAGTTGCATATTTACATGCTTAGATCTTGGAGTGAGTTAATGGTGAATGTTACCTTGATCAACACTAGACTCTTTTGTTTGTTTTTTTGTAAAATGGGTGTAAACAAACATTTACGAGTAAAAAATATTTTTTAGTTGATTGTTTTACTGTAAAACTTTTTTTTAATTTTTTTTGAAAAATGTTTCCCACATATCTAGGAAAATTAGGGGAAACAAATGACGTATATGAAACAAAAGATATATTTAGTTAAGGTTTCATATGCACGTTAAGGTGTCTACCGAACAACGATTTATTTGTTAAAAAAACAATTTGTAAAAAGAAAAAAAATGAGTTTGTAGAAAATTTTAGGTGGAATTTTTTCTATACATCAATCGATTGTAAATGAAAGGCAAACAAAAGTTTCCAGTGCAAAAATTTTCCAATGAGTAAAACTTTTACAATAAAACAAGCAGGGCCTAAATGAACATTACGTATAGAGACCTTAAAAATTAGGTACAGTACGTGAACTTGGCTCAAAAGATGTGAACCAATGAGAGAGCTTCTTTCTAGGGCTTGGCCCAGATTCTTGCTAGCTCTTTATAACCTGTGCAAAAGTAGCTAGAATCAAGTGGGAGTTGGTGGCTTGGCCACCGTTTAACCTCTTTCGCCTTAAAGGAGCAGTGAGAAGGCTAAAACTTTTTAGGGTTTCAAATATGAATATATGTAAGTAGGGTTTAAGATTACCCGAATAATAAGTGTATGTCTGAGTTCGTATGGGTTCAGATGATTTTCTCCTTCGATTATGAGCCCCTTATATAGGTGGTGGAGGCAATCTAGGGCGTATCTCTTGTGATTGATATGATATTATCAATCACATATTCTCCATATCTTTTGCTTCCCTTATGTCATGCTGAGATATATTCTGCTATATCTTCCATATCTTTCCACCGACTTCCCTAGGCCGAAGGGGCGACGCCGCCTTTCATCGCAGGCGAGTGGAGCTCTTCCGTGAGACCATGTCTACTTTGTTAGCCTTCGGAGGTGTTGATCTTCTAACTGTACTTTCTCGGGTAATCAGATATTATTTTGCGAGGAGACCTTGGCATGGGCTCCTCGTCTGGCTCTCAGTCCCACATTTGGGTATACTTTCATTTGTGCTTAAGGAATGTGTCTTTAAGGGAATGACCCTGTCTTTACGAGATATGTCCGCATAGATCTGATGTCCTCCTTCCTTTGTGGAGTATCCGATTAATTATCTTAGCTACACGAGTATCTTTTAGAGGATATCTTGCTGATAAGCTCCTCGACGAGTGAAGCGGGTTCAGAACCTTATCTGCTCCCCTCGACGGAGCCATTAAATGCTCATTAACTCCGCCTTTACTGCTAGGTTTCAGACCGCATACGCGACACTTGTCGCAAGGTCCTAACCCTAATTTTTAACCTCTATCAACAGCTCCCCAACTGTGGAAGTGCAAGGATCGGACTCTCGCAGTTTGAAGTCCTCATTCTTGCTCTTGAAGCTCTTGTTTTATTCTTCTTATCGGGAGATACTTGGTTTGTTCGAGCCCCTAATCTGACCCTGAATCAGCATATGGTAGGAACTTTGGATCACATGGGGCATCCCTTTTCCACGCCCATTACCCTTGAATTTATTGAGAGAGGCAAAGAAGACATCTTGGTCTGGGCTAAAATTTCTAACTTACTTGAGATCCCCCTTGCCGAGGGATGTAACAATAGCCTTAGGGATAAGAAACAAGGTGGGGTCATGGGCGACTGACGTATATGATGACTTTCTCCTACTTATCAAGACATACTTGCTTTGCTGACAAGAAAAATAGTCTATCTTCTGCTTTTCGTGTGGATTTGATGTTCCCATTTTCTTTCTTGACGGTTGCACCTCTCATGAGTTATTTGACGACGTAGTGGGGAGATGGAGATTTTATCACCTATGGCATCCTGACACGTGGCCATGTCTCCAAAAGATGATGCACCATTTACTTCTTTTTCTGGAAGTGGTGGGCCCTTTGGCGGTTTAAACATTTTTCTACCTTTTCCACTTCCTACACAAACCCCAAAACTTGGGGAATACTTTCCCATCATCGCAAAAATCTCTTCATTGTGGGAGATCATAACTGTCTTTTTGTCCCATATAAATATTATACCCATGGTGTTTTTTTTAACTACGCTTTTTCAGAAATATCCTCTCTAAGAACCTCCATTCTCTCTCTGCAAAAAACACTCAGAAAACCCCCAATTCTTCTCATGGCTTCTCCAACTCACTCTTCATCTTCCCACACCCTTGAAATTGTTGCTGCTGAGTATGCCTCCCACATAGAGGTGAATTCTTCTGCTGCCATAGTCATACCCTCCGAAGGGCCTTCTGCTCAGGAAGGGCCCCTTGCTCAAGATGAGCCTTATATAATGGAAGAAGAGGTTCCTCAGGGGAAGAACATTGTCCCTCTTGCTGCTGTCTATGGGGCTGCTGAGGGGGGTCAGGAACAAGTCTCTGCCGGGGAGTTCTCAATCCCTAAGGGTCCCTTCCTTCATGCTGCCTATAATAGCAGCCTTGTTGCGGCTTCTGCTTCAATAGTCTCCGTCTCTCTCTTTAATTAACACTATGGGAGAGGATGACTTCAAGACGACTTACGAGATTCCCTCATGATTACCTCATGGATCCAGGTTAGTAAGCCGGTCAACAATGCTGGGGTGTTTGGAGACACCTCCAACTCTGAGCCTGGGGCTGTAGCTTTCTCTGCCTCCATCTTCACGCACAGCGGCGTGAGGCTCCCTATGGAGGACTTCCTGGTTCGCATAGGGATTCTCCCCTTTCATCCTAAACGTTTGGCGTATTATCTTGGGAAGCCTTCGCCTTGCAGAGGAGGTTGGGGTTCCTCTTACTATTGAGGACATCATGGCATATTATACGTACAACTGGGCAGCTCCGAAGGCCCCTGGTACCCGAATGTTGAAGTTCTCTCCCTGCCCCCCACAGAACTTGCTTGTTGTGGGGATTCCCTCGGCGAACAAGGCAATCCTTCATGACACGCTGATCGTGATTGGTTCATGGGTGCGAGCCCCTCGCTCCACCATGTTTTTTCCCCAATCTCTGCTTACGATGGAGGAGCGGCTCGATGTTTCTTTTGCGAAGAGTAATTAGCGTACCCATCGTCGATTGCTCAACTATTGGGGGCCTCGCGACGCGCCCCGTATGGATGCGAGAGCCTGTTGTCGCCTGCTGAAATTCGCTCCCGACTGCCAAAGCTTGGTTTTGGGTATCTACCCTTTTTGGGTCAGCAAGGCAACCTACAACCTTGAGGCCTTCAACTGCAACAATAGTTTAGAAAATTTGAATACAACTAGGGGTGTTAAAAAGACCCAAAATCCGAAAACCGCACCGTAGGGAACCAAAAACCGAAAGAACCGACCTGCTGAAAAAACTGTTTTCGGGTCTACCCAACCTGACCCAACCGGTTCTAAGGTCGGGTATGATTTTCAACTATATACCCGCAGGACCGATCCGTAGAACCGACCCATAGAACCACAATACGTACCGATATTTTGAAAAAATGTTTACATATACTTATTATTATATTTGACCCAAGTATTTATAAATTTCTATACAAGCACATGTTAATGGAGTGATTTTTATGATATGTGAGAATCAAACATAAATCAATTTTTATAAAATTAGGTATGAAATTTGGTAAATTTTGTTCTGAAAAAAAAAAGATCAAAAGATATTAGTGTCTCTCAACATAATAATGTTAGTTGTTATGATATTTTATACTCGTCTTAATTTCAGTATTTGACACTCTTTTACACTTTTTCATGTATTATGAACTTTTTCCCATATTATTATATTTTTATAATTGATAATAGTATAAAAGTATACGGTTTTCACCACCGCTTAATAAAAAAGGTTGCCAACCTCTATTGTGACTCCAAATATCATGTTTAATTTTAGTTCCTACTATTATTGATCTTTTTTTAAAATTATTTTGGGTATATACCTACACCGAGAATCGTTAGACCCATTAAATGTACGGGTATGAGTCAGGAAATAAGCACAAAAAGTTATATAAATCCGACCCGATCCGTAGAGAGCGAGAAAACTGATAAAAGCGTTACCCGAATACCCAAAACCGTTGGATCGAGTCGGTTGTGTCCTTGGGAAAAATTTACACTCTTAATTGCAACCAAAATAATTAAAATCTAATTACCGTAGAAATGACGCACACTTCCTTTCCTTTTGGCTTTTGTACATCATCCTCCTATTGGGTAAAATGCAAATAACCCCCTGAAACTATAGGTCATTTGCAAATAAACCCAAAAAATATCGAATATTGCAACTAATCCGCATAAACTATGAAAGTTTTGCAAATAACCCTTGACTCCATCTTTTAAATGATATAACTTCATGCTCGATGACCCGTTTTGGTTGATTTTTCATTTATTATTATTATTTATTTGATATTCATGCATGTCAAGTATTTTTTTTACAAATTCGCAAAAAATAGTTTTTTATTCCTAAAATGTTTTTTTTAATAAAGTCTATTTTGATGATTTTTTTACGGTAATTGTAATCTTAACTCGTGTGAAATGATAAAATAGATATATAAAAAAATGGATTTTATAAAATGAACAAATGAATAATAAGTTATGTCATTTTAAAAGAAAACACTATTAAATATTCAGTGTACCACATATACTATTTTATGTGGTGTGCCAAGTCATTTAATACATGACCTAGGTAAGTATTTCATGAAAACACCCAATTTTAAAAAGCATCCAATTAATAACCCAATAAGGCCACAATACATGTCAACACTACTTTTAAATATTGAACTTTTATTTTCTTCTATTCATGCACATTGTTGTGCATTAAAATGTTCCATTTTCACTAAAAATATATTTCAATCAATATTTTTTAAATATAATAAATATTATGTATCTATTTTTTAATCAATATATAAGTTTAGAATAGTCCCTACTAGGATTCTTTATTTTTTATTGGGTTTGAAAATTAACGGACATGAAAATATCATGTTTTGATTTAAAAAAAATCATAATCAACATTTTATAATTTTAAAATAATATATAAGTTTAGGGTGGCTAGGTTTCTCTGTTTTTTTAGGTTAAATTTAACGGACATGACTTTGATTACAAATATGTTATAATCAATTTTTTGATTTTTTTGATTAATATTTAAACTTACGTAATTTAGTAGGGTTCCATATTTTTATTGGGTTAGAAAGTTAATTTTTAGTGTCTATATTAACCAAATCATTATATACATTTTTAAATAATTTAAAAAATATTACATACTGTATTTTCTAAAGTGAAATAAAAATAAAAATGAAAACATTGGGTAGTGGGTCAGTGGCCGGAAATAAATGCATTTATTAATAACCGTTGTTGAGTGAAAGGTTGGAAAATGAATTTTAAATTTGACAATATATTTCGGTGCATATGGTTGCATTAATAATTAACAGATGTCATAAATATATTAGATGGAGAACCATACACGTGGTTACTCCATTTTAAAAGATGAACTTGGGGGTTAATTATAAATGTTTGATAGTTAATGGGAGTTAATTGAAAAAATTTATAGTTCCTGGGAATATTTGCAAATAACTCATAGTTCCCCTCCTCCTATTTTTAAGTAAACTAGTAATTGTTTTTACAATTAAATATATTTCAATTCTATAGGCTACTTCATAAAACCCACTAATTACCCTTTCAATTTACATTAAAAACTTAAACAAGCAATTTGTGAATTACCCAGTAGCAATAAATCTCAAAAGAAATAATCTTTTCCATCAATGTAAGCTCTAAATTCTAATCCCTCTTAATTTTATTTAAAGGATTTGTTTAGTACACATGGGTTTTGATTATTCCTGCAAATTAAGTCCAAACCAGTTTTTTTTTTTTTTACAATTAAGTTGATTAATTATATGGGGAAGCTTTTATTCACTAAATCGTTGATTGGGTTTGAAGCAATAAATCTTAGAAGAAGGAAACTTTTTAACAATGTAAGCTCCAATACCTATTAGTTTTATTCTATTTTTATTGAAATAATTTCTTCGCATTTAAAATATGGCTTTTGCTTATTCCAATGATTTAAGTACAAAATTCAAAAGTACCATCTTTTTTACATTTAAGTTGGTGGAATTTGGGGGACCTTTTATTCAACAAAATTGTTAATTAGGTTTGAAGAAATAAATCTCTAGAGAGAGTGACATTTGCAACAATGCAAGCTCCAATCCCTCTCAAATTTGTTTTTTATTAAAAAAAAATTGTTACTAGATATGGTGATTAGTCCTATAATCTGAGAGAAAAATACTGTTTGTTTTTAATGATTAAGTTGATGAGTAATTTGGTGAAGTTGTTACTCACCAAGATTTAATTGGGTCTGGACCTTTAAGCTCAGTTTATTTGTAATCTGATCTTTAAGATGCAATGTATTTAGTTGAGCAACTTTATTGAGCTCCTTTTTCCTTTCTTTGTTCAGTTCTTCTAGTCTGTAATTTGAAGTTTATTCTGATAATTTAAGTCCATTTACCTTCCCTTTAATTAAGGATTAATTTGGGGGACCGGGGTCGTAACCAAATTCTTAACGGTTTCTGAATTGCTGTCCTTTGTTAGGTTTTAGTAAGGAACTGCTTGTTGCTGCTTTTAGCAAGGAACTGCTTGTTAGTAGTTATAGGTTGGACGTCTTATAGGTTGAGATAGTAGTTTAAGCTGAGTGAATTTATCGCAGGCTTAATTAGTGAATCAGTGATCAATTTTTTGGAGCTGATTGTCAACAAACAGCTAAAAAAGTTTTGAATTTGTTGTACCTTTTCTGTTCTATGTATTGATTAATTTAGTGGAGTTGCTCGTTGACACAATGTCAAAGGGGTTCAATTTTTTTGTCCTTTACTTAAATTGATCGGAATATTTGGTTGGACAACTTAAAACTGAGTTATTTTGTTTTTCAGACCTGAACTACCAGTTATTTTTTCTTCGACTTAGATTAGCCAGCTTATTGAAGTCTAAAAATTATGAGCATGGATATTCGATCAAACAGGCATGCCGATAGGAAGGTTACAAATTCACTTAGACTCTATAAGTCATCTAAATATGAGCCTACGAGTCAGGACTCATGAGATTATCTCAGTAGGTGCATTAGAGTTGATGTTTCTTTCACAAATTACCCTTGTTTTCCTGTGATCATGTACCGATTTTTCACTATGAGTCATGACTCATGAGATTATCTCATTTGGTAAATTATGATTACTCTTTGGAGGAGCTGTTAGATTATAGTTTTTTAACTTTTCAAGTCCATTCAAAATTTTCTCTGTCGATGTATAATTTCAACTTCTTCTTTTTTTCAGTTTGATTATTCAGGGGATATTAATGAAAAAAAAGGGTGTGTTCGTTCAACTTAATTTTGCCACTTTCTTTTTCTGTTCTAACTTGCTGTCTGATTAATTCAGGGGAGCTGTTAAATTGGAGTTGAAGTGTTCGAAAAGTGTTAATGGGATTGGGATTGATCCTCAGCCCGATTGGAGTTTCGACACTCTTCTATCAGAAATTAATTCCATAGAGAAGAAGCTATACGAGGCCTCAGATTTTCCCCTTCATTTTACAAAAAAGAAAGTGTGGTAATGATCTATTGATCTTAATACTTTCTCTTTTGCATTTGCTGGAAACCTAAGTCTTTACCAATAAAACATGTATTTATCCAATGCCTATGGGGTCCTTTTAGTCTCATCTGTCTTGAAAACTCAACTAAGGAAACTCACTATTGCCACCCGGGGGCGCCCTCGCTTACTCAGGACCGGAGCTCAGCAATGTGCGGTTCGCCCAAAATGCATATATCACTTATCTTTTCCCTCGGTTTCTCCGTAATGGCCCCCCCACCAGTGCAATGACTGTATAGAGTTTTTTTTTTGTTCTATCCTTATTAGAGGCGGTTTCTACGCTTATCATTAGTTTTTGAAAAATTCAATCACTTTGGAAATTCTATGGTAGTAAGATTTAGTGGAGAAATCTGAAAGGATATAGGGAAAAAGTTGAAGTTAAGTTTACTAATTTTATCAATAGTATTATACGTTTAATCCTTATGTTGCTGTCTGTGATTTTTTCTTCCGCTATTGGGTTGCTCCATTGCGTAAGCTCACTGAACTAATGGTTATCATTTTAAGTTATTTTGATTTTATCTTTTACTGAATTTATTTTATTTTTCCGTATTTTGTTAGTGAATTTTCCTCTACAAAACCCTATGGGAGAAAGGGGGCCTTTCGTGTCCATATTGATGAAAAAGATTTCGAAGTCGATAGTGACGATGAGGGTCATAGCGGTCAAATGGTTGTGGGAACAAGATTTAAACGCGATGAGCTTTATGACAGGTGTGAAAATTTATAACTTTTTTCTATTTTTTTATATATATTTCATGTATTTTTATTTTATAATTAAATTACTGCTGCTATACGATTATACGAAGTAGTTGTTGTAGCCTGTTTAGGTATCCGTGCTTAGATTCCTCAAATCATGAAAGGAAATAAAAATTAAGAAATTAAAAACAAAGAAATTCTTGTCAGGAAGCTGTTGCCCTTATGAATTATGATTATCAGGAGGGAAAAAAAAAGGAAGCTATGCTCTCATGCTACTAATGAGATATGTTTCAAAATCGGCAAATACGCTATCCTGATTAACCCAAAATTCCAAATACGCAGAATTGGTAACACGTTTGGATAACTATGTTATAGCTAATAAACATATGTTATGGCAATTCCTTTGAGGAATTCTTACTTGGATAAACAAGTTTGGATGAATGTGTAGCAGTGTGAAAATTTCTTAAAAACAGCTCTGAATAAAAACATTTTTTTATATGAAACATAGTAACATACATATATTAATATGCATGGATTATACCTCCTATTCACCTCCAATTCCTGTCTTAAAAAGAGGGGGACTTCTTTCTCCTAGCGCAACGAAAAAGCTTCGTCGTATGTGGGTTTTTAAGCTTCTGTTCTGTCTTTTTCCGCAAATTAAAAGCAGTCCCATCAATTAATATGTATGGTCTTTGATTGTTTTTCTTTGAAACTCGGTTATTTGACTGATCCACTTACTTCTATTATGTTAGTATTGATCACTGCAAATGGGATTATGATTCTTATTTGTATTAATAATTATATGTCACATGACTCATGACCAAGGTTATTTAAGATTTTTTGATTATATGATTTCTTTTGGGAGGTACTTTCATGTTTGGATTAGTTAATAACGCTCTATAGAAAATATATTTTTTCCGGAATTAGTTTGAAGTAGTTTGTATCTATTAATAGGTAATGCATGAGTAAATATAATACTTAGGATTTTACCTTGGGCAGAAATGGGGGAGCGGAGATATATGATTCAATATTCTAAATCGGTTTGGTCCGTAGCTACGCATTTGGTCAACTTAGAGAGCCCCTATAGGAACACATTACAATCCTATTACAATCTCCCCAACCATTATGGTGTTAATGCTGCAGATTGGGGGGAGATTAATTTAAAAAAAAACTGATCATAGAATTTATCATTAACAGCTTTCTTTACCAAAATTGTTACTGAAATTCAAATAAACAACAAACTAATTCGACCTTTGTGGTGTGTTTGTTACTTAACGAACAATTTTGAACTCTGCATCTGATGTATGGTAATATGATATTTTTCACTTTTTTTTAGCGATACCGGGGATTTTGAAGATGAGTCCCCAAGTGAAATACATAATCAGTTAATGGAAAAAGCAGGGGTACTTGAAGGTGCTTTGTCGGAGCTAACCCGTGAGCATCAGACTAGGATTACGGTATTTATCATTACTAACTCACATTTGTTCTGTATTTTTTGCTCTAAAATATTTATCTTTTTTATGTAGAGTTTTTTTTTTCAATAGGAGGAGATCAGGAACTATATTTCTGCATATGAGAATGATCTGATAAATGAGAAGAAGAAACTCAATTCTGCTCTTGCTCAAGTTAAGAAAAGTGTTGATATGCGAAGGGAAATGGACAGAAAACTTGATATTCAGTATCAACGCAGGATGTGAGACCCCTTTATCTAACTTTTAGTAATCTCATTAAATATATTAATATAGAGTTTTATCAGGGTACTCGGCATATAACCCCCATGTACTTCGGTTACTAGCAATTATCCTACATAGGCACATACTGCTATCTATTCTTTGCGGTCGACTTAACTAACTAACTTTGAAACGGTATAACTTTGTGCTCCATTTTGTATAATTCTTGTTTTTGTTCTGTTTAGTCACTGAAAGTATCTTGCGGTTAACAAGTGTTATTTGATGACTGTAATTTTAAGTGAAATTGATTTAACTTACTTTTTTGGTAACTGCTAATTTACGTGCTTAGATAGATACTGTCAAAATACATGTCTAAAAGCAACAATCAATATGGACAATGGGTCACAAAGTTACACCATTTTTAAAATTTGGTGACGGAGGTTACATGTAAAATTCAGATAGCATGTGTGGGTTAGTTGATAATTACCGAAGTAAAGGTGTGGTTATTTGCAGTTATCCTTTCAATTATCATCCAAAACCTTATCGACATCTGGTTTCACCAATCATTTGGTAGTGTTTTTGCTAGAGTTGATATTTAGGAAAATGTGTTCATGTTATATATTGTATCGTTCCAGTGCAGAAGCTCTTGATAATCACTTGACCGCTATTCAAAGGGACCATGAACATAAGTCCCAAATAGAAGAAAGGAAAATAAAAGATGATGCAGCAATTGAAGAGGCCAAAAGGAGAGAGAAGGCCGTTCTAGATGAGAAATTGCGGCAAGAAAAGATGAGAGCTGAAACAGAGGTGTTTTAAACTTTTTATTTTTCTTATTTTTTTCCAGTATCGAATGGTGCAAAAATAGAAGCATACAATGTTTGTAGTTATAATTAGTCCTATGCAGTTGCAATGTTTGAACCAGTCATAATAAAATAGGGCTTGTTGAACTTCATGGTCCCTCTGTAGGCAATTCTTGTTCCACTAAAATAAAATTCCTCAAATTGCATCAGGACACTCTGAGAATAGTGTAAACCTACAGGCCTTGGTGCTGAATATTGTTGTTTCTGCACCAAATCACAATATAATGTGTTGGTGCTATAATTTTTGTTTGTTAATGTTCCGTTTCTTGATTTATCATCTGATTCGAGTTTGTTCTAGACTTGTTGACGATTTGTTCTATTGGTCCCCTTGCGATAGAATTGCTACTTGTCACTTACCTATAGTTCTGCTTAAAATTATCGTCAAATTATAAAGCAGTAACACGTTAATGAGTTAATAATAACCATGTTTTTTTAAAAACTAAATGTGCTTTTTTTCTGACGCAGGCTAGACTTGAGGCTGAGAAAAAGATGGCTGAAAAAGCAAAAGCAGTAGCATTAGAAGCTGAGAAGAGGGCAGCAAAAGAAGCAGCCGTTAAGGTTGCTTCAGAAATGGCGGCCACATCAGCAAACCAAGCAACTGATCTGTCCAATAAATCTGTTTCTGATACTGTTCTGCAAGCAGGTAATTTTTAATAGTTTTGGGTATTGGTAGATATCGAGTCAGTAGGATTTGTAATTGCCCCAACTATTTTTGGAGTGATAAATTAAAACTTCCCTTCGTTTATATTTCAAAATTGCTTCATAAAAGAGAAAAAGTTTCTCCATGGATTTATAAGTACCATAATAAGGTGTTGTATTTGTATGAACTTTTAAGGGGAAAAAATGATATTTTACCAACCTATCATCTTTAAAAGAATAATACACCATATTTTAAAGTGCACAATCTACAATGCTATCAAACTTTTATTTTACCAACCTATCAAAATTAA
This sequence comes from Primula vulgaris, assembly GCA_963920805.1. NCBI lineage: Eukaryota > Viridiplantae > Streptophyta > Magnoliopsida > Ericales > Primulaceae > Primula > Primula vulgaris. Next base: position 27,779,424 of record OY987215.1, on the reverse strand, counting down.
CAATTTAGACACCAATCTATAAAGATCGAAAAAGTAATACACCATCCTACCAAAATCCACTACTATACTAAAGTTTATTTTTTAATGCTGCGGTACTAATTGTCCATTTTATGCAAATTGTCTTTAAGTACACTAGTGTATTCGAACCATTAGTACACAAGTATGGATTTTAAGTTGGATTTTAGCTTTGCTGTATTAATTGTTCGATATTGTATAAATTGGTGTCTAAATAATGAAACTAAGTCCGGTATGCTAATTGTTAAAAGTCTAAAAATTGGTATATGAAAGTGATAATTTCTGTTGTTTTTTTTATCTGGTCTATAGAAAGCCATGTACTGCCTTACATTCCCAATATTAAAGATGCAAGACATTTCATTCTTCCACAATGTAACTCTTTACAGATTTGACGGTTGGGGTTGTGCTTGCCTGTGTATTTGGTACTTCACATGGATTTTTTTCTTGTATTTATCTTAGTGAATTGCTAATGGAGAGCATTATTTTTAATAATTCGTACTTATTCCTATGCGCTGCGGAAGCTGTACAAGTTTTTTTACCCTTATCACTTCAACTGAGTATCGATTTTTATACACCAAAAGATGTTGCGGTAATCAAGTTTTTAGAATAATGTCTGCTTATGGTCTTACATTTTAACTGGCTATCTGGTTGCAGGAGATTTAGTCAGAGGGGTAGAAAAAGCTCTGAGGATAGAAACGAGAAGACAGCAAATTTACAAGGAAATAGTTGATAAGAATGCAGCCTTAGGGATTGGTTCTACTAGTGTAAGTAACAGCACAAAGATCTTTATTACTTTCAAATTTTAGATGATATAGATTTTCTTGTATGAGTAATTCAGTCTGCTGTTTTTTTATAAGCAATTCAACCCGTTGTTAGTTATGAGGAAAACCTATGTATTTGTCAAGATGCATTACATTGAATAATTCTTTTATAGTCTTGTGCTCCAGTGACAAGTTACTGCTATTTATATATAAAAATGGTTTACTGGACTTCGATTGTTCAGCTGAATGCTAGAATGTAGACTTGGTGATTTTTTGGGATACGTTTCAAGCTTGTCGTTAATAAAAAATGATCTCGAGCTATTTCAATCTTGTTCCACAGATTTTTATGTTTCCTTCTTTCTGTAATTTAATAATATTAGGAATAAATCACAAAGAAAAAAGATTATTGATTCCAAACGTTTAGTTGATGATTGGACTATATTTCTTTGTCTACTCTTTTTCATGTTATTCTTCCCTGCAGAATCTGGCTACCCATGGATCGAAAATACAAAGAATCGTCAAAACAACTAGCGCTACCAAGGAGAAAGTAAGGTGAGACTATTCCATTATGTTAATTGTGATTTTCTCTGTTGGTAATTTGCCCAAGTTGTTATGCTCCACCCTCACTGCATGATTATGTACAACGTTATGTTTTTCTCATATGAGTTAATGCTTAAATATTATATTATTTGAGAAATTCAACAAACACTTGGGACAATTAAATTGAATCCCCAAATGAACAGCTGTTTTGGTCGCCAAATACTACCTTACTAATGCCAATGTTACTGTCAATTTCATCTCATTTCCTGAATCCTTATTATGAAATTAGATAGTTGTCAAAAAAAATTTATGAGTTATGTGCTTTGAGTTTACTCATCGCAACATCATGCACTCTTTCAATTTCATTGTAGTTTGAAATACTAAATATCTAATATCTTGATACTCAAGGATGAATTTACTTTTGCAGAGAAAGTGCTAAACACTTGGCTACGATTTTCATGGATCCTTCTTGTCCCCAATCTATCAGTATCACAGCCTTTGCTGAGAAGGTAACAACTGACTACATATCTGCACTTGTGTGTTGCATGCATATATATTGAACCTCTGAACAAGCGACATATTGTTGAAAATAGGTTTTTTCTTCTTCATTTGTTGTTTATTAATATCTAAACCACTTTTCATTAAAGTCTTAAGCTGTTAGAGAGGAAGGGGCGTTGATTTTATATCAACTTCAATACACAATCACCCGTGGCCTATTAGAGATCTAAACTGGTCATATTCTATATCTAGTTGGGTGGAGTTGCAATTACCGTATCAATAAATATCATAGTAAACCAAGATAGGCTGATACATTCCTTGTCTAATGTTTCAGATTGTGGCTTTATGTACGAACTACAGCTTTGCCGTTTTCCCGCAAGCCCATGTCATCGTTGTTGTTTCTTCACAGGTTTATTATACTTCTATTCATGTGATTCTATTCTTGATACTTTGGTATGCTTTGTTTGGTATCAACAATCGATGTAGATTAATAAGTTTATTATAAGAGGTTCTTCTTGTCATTTTAAGATTGCATCAACTGAAGTTGTGACTTCTGAAACAAGCCGCTTTGTTGTATTTTTTAATGCAATTGTGAATATAATGTTGACTTCTACTTCCGGCAAAAGATGAGACAAAAAATAAGATCATAGATGATTCCTTTGAAGTGTCATCTCTGGTGTACCTGTTACTCACATTGCATTTAATTATGACAAACTTGTTTTGGTTTCTATCTCAGTGGTATAGTGTTTGCACGTGACATGATTGAACTGAAACATGATATCTATTTGATACCACTTATGTTTCGGTTAACTGCAAATCAGTACTAATTGTTGTCATTGTTTCGGTCTATAACTTTACTTCTTTTTTGTACCAGATCCCATTGGTAATGGATCTTATTCTAGCCAAATTGAATGCGGTTTGCATCTACACAGTGCCAAAGTATATTCGTTACGTTAAGGTACTTTAAATGTTAATATTTTTAATGTTAATGATTTGTCCCTATGTTATTATTTTCTTGATGTGGTTAAAATTGATCTTAAGATTGTTCTTGCTATTTTAGACAGCCTACGATTCAGTCAATACCTATAAGAAAACCATTGGTTACGTTGAAGAAGATGGAGAAATTGAGAGTGAAGAAAGCTACATTTCACGGATGACATCTTATATGAAATTATATGGAGCTCTTATCCAGGTCTGTACCCACCCTTGCTTAATATCCATCTGAAAATGTTCAAGAATCTATTACTGGTTATGCTAAAAATTTATCAGATAAGGATTGATTACTATGGTTTCTCACGGGGGTAATCCTTAAGGAGCTCATTATTTAAACAAGCTTGGCCTAGAGTCAGTAGCCAAGCTCGGCATGGCTCTGTTACTCCCCTAGTTTCAACCATGGTTTCGTACGTTCTTTTATTTGCCTTTTCTTTTACCTTTTTCTAACTGACAAGGGATTAATTAAGGCTTAGTATGATAATGATGACCTTTTTCTAACAGACATGAATCTCCAAAACTAATAATACTGAGATTATCTAGAAAATTGAATCGTGATCCCTGACTTTTGACAGACTGAAATTCAAAATGTTCGGAACACACATGGTATAGAAGAAGGTTGGGCATGGCTTGCTCGGTTTCTAAATTCTCTCCCAGCAAATCGGTATACAGCTGTCGCATTGCAAGCATTTCTTGAAGTAAGTTTATTAGTGCAGTATACCCATTTACGAGTTTATTAACGTTTTGTACACAGTACATTATGATTGCGTAATCTGAATTTTGTGCTTCAAGCTATGCAAAATTAATCAATTTAGTATGATGTAGTTTTGTATCCTCAACTGACACGATTGTTTAATTTTGGACCCTGAAATACCAGAACTGCGTGCTACTTATCTAACTCATTTTTAAAGATTTGACTGTATTCGGTGTATGAAGTTGGTATTTCTAAACAGTCGTGGTCCCGAATTTGACGGAAGGGTATTAAATTAAAACATATTCGCGATACAAAAAAAATATAATTTTCATAAGCTATGCCGCTGGTGTAAAAACTGAAATTATGTAATACTCGACTCTCCTGAACCTAATACAAACTTGTAACCAGCATATACTTAATAAAAACTTTTATCCCTTTTTCTTTTTTGCATTACCAGGTGGCAGGATACTCTCTGCACAGAAGGTACAGAAACCAGTTTAAGAAGCTATTGAATATCATTCGTCACGATTTTGTAAAGGCGCTTAAAGCACGGAGAGACCATAATGAGCTAAGCATTGTCATTACAAGCATTGAGACATACTTAGAATCGAACATGTTCCTTGTCGAGCCAGAAGGAAGAGCCTTGCAAGATGATTTGGGGTCAAATCATCTTGCACCTGATTTAGAACAATATTCCCAGCCGTACTATAATCAACAGCCAAATAGGTTTACATATCGTCGGTAGGCTATAAATATTGAATAATTAAGTTCATTGCGGTATTTTAATTTTGAGAATGTATGTCTGATGGATTTATAACTTATAATTTAATGTATCTCAATTTGGTTAAAGGATCGTCCATTTTTTATTCACAGTGATCTCGTTTGGTAGTTTCTTATGAGTAGAAAAATATACGTAGTCAATGGACGTGGAAAAGTATATTCTTAACTTTTTTATTCACAGTGATCTCGTTTGGTAGTTTCTTATGAGTAGAAAAATATACGTAGTCAATGGACGTGGAAAAGTATACTCTTAACTTTTTTATTCACAGTGATCTCGTTTGGTAGTTTCTTATGAGTAGAAAAATATACGTAGTCAATGGACGTGGAAAAGTATACTCTTAACTATGTTGTTAGGACCATATTCCTGGTCTAAATTCTAGTTGTTGTCTAATGGTTTTCACTAAATAATCCTATCTGTTTATTACGAACTAAGACAGGTGTTGTTAGGTTTCAAGCAATGTTGCAACCTCAGTTACAACCTATGTTGATAGGTTTCTAGTAATGTTGTAAGCTCAGTTACAACCACAGTTACAACCTGCTTAGACAGCGTTGGTGGTTTCAAGTACCAGTTGCAACCTCAGTTGCAACCTGCTGTTCAGCAGAATTCTGTCTAGTTCTGTAAAACTGCATAACTGTTCTTTATTGATTAATATTTGTTCTACAGTATGCAGGATATATTCTCATATGATCTTAAAGGTTTAATATGCGTAAATTGAGAATATCAAAGTGTTAAGGAAAGATGTTTTCTAAAAGATATAAAGAGATAAGTTTATAAGGTTATGTTTCCTTTTAAATATGATCTCTATTCTTATGCTTGTCCTTATCACTTGTTTCAATCTTTTGTTCCTTATCTATATTCAGTATAATTCGTTTAAAGATTGAATGTAATATGGAGTTAGGTGTTTCATATATATATGGAAAGATATTATCTCTAAAAGATATTATCTTTATATGTTTCCTAGTTATAGGAAAAGACTAACTCCTATTTCCAAGCTAGTTATTTTAACAGGTATTAACTTATGAAGATTGATGTCAATCCTACAAAAGGCAGACGTGCAATATGGAGAGATTGAAGCCAATCAAAAGAAGTCAAAAGCAATCATAAAAGATCTTGAAGCAAGAAGATTGTTTTACTTGTATAAATAGTTGATAACATAGCTTGTAAAAAGTGTGTGTTCTAAATTATAAAGAACTTATTTTCTAGAGAGAATACACGTGAGCTTCAAAAAGAAAACAATGGTGGGATGCCATTGATTTATATTTGATAGTTATAGAGTAGGAGCAATATAGAGATAGGCAGAAAAACCTAGAGGGAGTCTAAGTGTTTTTCATTAAGACTTGAGTCTCATATTGTAAGCTTTTTATAATATCATAATCTGGGTAAGAGCCCCGGAGACGTAGCCTAGTTAGGTGAACTCCGTTGTTAAATGTGCTTGTGTTCACTTTGAATACATTTAACATTTTACAGTTCTGTCCATTTAATACACTTGGTTCCAACTGGTGGTTGCAACCTCACTTGGAACCTAACTGCAAAACTGCAACTAGAACAACGGATAGGAATTTCAATTGGTATCAGAGCTTTACACTAGACCTTACTTAGTGTGGATCCTGTGTTCTAGTAAAAATGGACTTAATGAGGGAAGGAAACGCTTTCAACAAACCTCCATTGCTTGAAGGAGGAGTAAACTATGGAGTATGGAAGATCAGAATGAGGTCTTTCATCAAACAGCAGAATGAACATGCATGGAAAACTGTGATGTATGGATGGGAGGCTCCAACTAGCATTGATAGTGAAGGAGAACTGGTCTTTATACCTGAAGACAGATGGTCTGCTGATGAAGACAGAAAATCAAGTGCCAACTCAACAGCCATAAACTTGATTTTTGCTGGTGTAACTCTCAGTGTATTCAGGTATATCTCTCACTGTGAAACTGCCAAAGAGGCATGGGATATTTTGCAAGTTACTTTTGAAGGAACTACCAAAGTAAAAGCTTTCAAACTTCAGCAGTTAACTACTCAATTTGAAAACCTAAGAATGGAGGAAGATGAAAACATTGAACAATTTAATGGTAAAATCTGCCACATTGCTCATCAAGCTGGAACCTTAGGTGAAAAATACAGTGATGCTAAACTTGTTAAGAAAACTCTTAGATCACTTCCAGAAAGGTTTGAAATAAAAGTTACAGCTATTGAAGAATCAACAGACTTAGATAATCTTAAACTTGAAGAACTTATAGGAAATCTAAGCACTCATGAGCTGAAATTTTTTAAACCAAAAAGACCAGAAAAGGGAATAGCATTTCAGGCTAAGAAATCTGAAACTAATGTCTGTGATAAAATAAGTGATGAAGAACAGCTAGCTTTCTTTGCTAAAAAGGTTTTCAAAAAGTTTTACAAGAGAAAAGAGGATGATACTGGTTCTTCTAAAAACTTTCAGAAAAGGGATAACCAATTTAAGACAGAATCCAGGTTCAATAATAACTCTACAGGTAAGTGGAATTCTAAAGAGAAGGATAACAAAGATTATAAGCCTAAAGAGATTCAGTGTAGAGAATGTAGAGGCTTTGGTCATATTCAGGCTGAGTGTGCTAATACTTTAAAAAGGAACAAAAATGCCTATATATCCACTCATAGTGATAGTGATTCTGAGAGCAACAGTGATGAAGAGGATGAGTCTATTTTTGTTAACTTTATGGGAATAATCACTGAAAAAGAACCTACTTATGAAAGTGACTGTGAACATGTTTCAACCATAGTTACAACCACTCTTAAAACCTACAGCAGTGATGAGGAAGAACCTTCTGATGAAGACATTTCCCAGCAATATCTTGTTCTTTATGAAAAGTATAAATGTCTGAGTAAACAAACCTTGATCATAAGCAAACTTAATGTTAATCTAAAGGATGAGGTTGAAAGTCTTACTGAGAAGATGAACTTACAACTGGCTGAACTTACTGAAACTAAAAAGAAAATAAAACTGATGAATGTTTCTGCTTCAGAAAAATTAGATGACATGCTGTCATATTCTAGAGGTTCTAAAGATATCAGTGGTCTAGGTTACTATGGTGGTAAAAGTACAGGAAAAACTACATTTATTGAAGCTGTTGCTAGAGCTAAAACTCATAATTTTGACAATAAGGTTAGAAGCTCAGTTGCAACCAGATTTGCAACCAGGAACAAAACTCAGGTTTTTGTAGAGAAGGTTAGAAGCTCAGTTATAACCAAAGTTGCAACCATGAATAAACTGAATAGCTTTAGGAATAAAAATAACTTTAGGTTGAAGCTGTGTAATTTCTGCAAGAAACCTGGTCATTCTGAAATCCAGTGTTATTTAAAAAGAAACAGAAAGTATATTTCTCAGAAAACTTGGTTGGCTTCTGTCAATAAAAATTTGAACTGGGTCTGGAAAGTTAAAGAAAAAGCTACCTTAATTGCTAACAACAAAGCTGTCATTAACTCCTTGAATGCTGTTACCTCTAATGATTGGTATTTTGATAGTGGCTGCTCTAAGCACATGACAGGTACTGCAAGTCTCTTAAAAAATGTCACCCTTCTTACTGGAAACACTGTTGTGTTTGGAGGTGGAGATACAGGTAAAATTATTGGTAAAGGTACCTTAAACAAACCTGGAATGCCTGTTATTGAGGATGTTTTTCTTGTAGATGGTCTAAAAGCTAATCTTATAAGTATCAGTCAACTCTGTGATAACAAAATGATTGTTAAATTTGACAAAGAAAGGTGTCTAATTACTAATCTTAACAATGATTTAATCATGACTGGAGTTAGATCAACCAACAGCTGCTATGTGTTTGAAAAAGCTGAAACAGAATTGCCTCAAAGTAGGTGTAATCAAGCCATTACTAATAATGTGGATATTTGGCATAAAAGGCTTGGGCATGTGAATTACAAAACTCTTGATAAGCTTGTTAAAAATGAATTGATAAGAGGAATTCCTAAACTAAGTGCTAAAACTCAAAGTGTCTGTGGTGACTGTGCTATAGGTAAACAAACCAAAAGTACTCACAAAAGTATAAGTCAAATCTACACTAAGAGAGTCCTAGAACTTCTTTATATTGACTTAATGGGGCCTATGCAAACTGCTAGTATAGGTGGTAAGAAGTACATTCTGGTAGTTGTAGATGACTTTTCTAGATACTCTTGGGTAGTGTTCTTAAAGGATAAGACTGAAACTTTTGAACTGTTCAAAACTTTGTGCTTAAAACTTCAACTTGAAAAAGGTTCAACCAGTGGTAATATTGCTAGGGTTAGAAGTGATCATGGAACAGAATTTGAGAACAGTAAGTTTAGAGAATTCTGCAACTCCTTAGGTATAAGTCATGAGTTCTCTGCTCCTAAGACTCCACAGCAAAATGGCATAGTTGAAAGGAAAAATAGAACCATTCAGGAAATGGCTAGAGTCATGCTTAACTCTAAGAAACTTGCCAACAGATTTTGGGCTGAAGCTGTTAATACTGCCTGTCATATAGTTAATAGAGTTTATATTACTAAAGGCACTTCCATGACAGCTTATGAAATATGGAAAGGTAGAAAACCCAATGTTAAGTATTTTCAAGTCTTTGGGTGCGTCTGTTACATTCTCAGAGATAGAGAGCATCTTGGTAAATTTGACTCTAAAAGTGATAAAGGGATCTTTCTTGGTTATGCTCAAAATAGTAGAGCATTCAGAGTCTTCAATCAAAGAACCAACTGTGTTATGGAATCTTATAATGTGTTGTTTGATGATCTAAAAACTGTTGATGAGATTACAGGTGATAATGAACAGCCTGAGATTGCAGAAAAAGAGAAAGAAGAAACTCAACAAACTAGGAGTCCCAGAGTGGTTGGAAGTCCAGTTGCAACTGAAGTTACAACTGAGGTTGGAACTAAGGTTGGAACTGAAGTTGAAACTCAGAATTCAACAGAATCAGAAGAAGATGGATCTGCTATGCCAACAACAAGCAAGCCACGCTATGTAAGGACTCAGAAAAATCACTCTCTTGACAATGTCATAGGAGAAGTTGCTTCAGGTATGAAAACCAGAGGTAAAAGAAATAATGTTGTTCACTTTGCTTGTTATATTTCTCAGTTAGAACCTAAGAATATAAAAGAAGCTTTAGAAGATAGTGAATGGATTATAGCTATGCAAGACGAGTTGCATCAATTTGAGAGAAATGATGTATGGACTTTAGTACCCAGACCTTCTAATAAAAATGTTATAGGGACTAAATGGATTTTTAGAAATAAAAGTGATGAGGATGGAGTGATTATCAGGAATAAAGCTAGGTTGGTAGCTCAGGGTTATACACAAATTGAGAGAATTGACTTTGATGAAACATTTGCTCCTGTAGCTAGAATTGAATCCATTAGAATGTTGTTATCTCTTGCATGTCTGTATGATTTTAAACTGTTTCAACTTGACATAAAGAGTGCTTTTCTCAATGGTGTGATAAATGAAGAGGTTTATGTCTGTCAACCTAAGGGATTTGAAGATCCTATCTTTCCTGAACATGTTTGTTTGCTGAAAAAGGCCTTGTATGGTCTTAAGCAAGCTCCTAGAGCTTGGTATGATAGATTAACCAAGTTTTTGCTCAAATCTATGTTGATGACATTGTTTTTGGCTCTACTTCTAATAAGAGAATAGAAGAATTCATTTCAGATATGAAGAATGAATTTGAAATGAGTGGTGGAGGTGAACTAACTTACTTTCTAGAATTGCAAGTTAAACAGAATGAGAAAGGCATTTTTCTATGCCAAAGTAAGTATGCAGACAATCTTGTTAAGAAGTTTGGTCTGGGTGAGAGTAAAGAGAAGAGAACCCCTATGAGTACTACTCTTAAACTGTCTAAAAATGATAAAGGAAAAAGTGTCTGTCCCAGTCTTTATAGATCCATGATTGGAAGTCTGCTTTATTTGACTGCTAGTAGACCAGACCTTTGCTTAAGTGTAGGAGTATGTGCCAGATATCAGGCAAATCCTTTAGAACCTCATCTTCTAGCTGTCAAAAGAATTCTAAGGTATGTAAAAGGAACACTTCACCTAGGCCTATGGTATTCTAAAGATACAAATCATTTTCTAAGTGGCTACTGTGATGCTGATTGGGCAGGAAACATAGATGATAGAAAGAGTACTTCTGGTGGTTGTTTTTATTTTGGAAACAACCTTGTTTCTTGGTTCAGTAAAAAGCAAAATTGCATATCTTTATCTACTGCTGAGGCAGAATATGTTGCAGCTGGAAGTTGATGCACTCAACTTATTTGGATGAAACAGATGTTAACTGATTATAATGTTAAACAAGAAATATTAACTTTGTTTTGTGATAACAAAAGTGCTATAGATTTAGCTAAAAATCCAGTTCAACATTCCAGAACTAAACATATTGATCTAAGGCATCATTTTATTAGAGAACTAGTTGAAGAAAAGAGCTTAATTTTAGAACATGTTTCAACTGAAAGACAATTAGCAGATATTTTCACAAAGCCCCTTGATACAAACAAGTTTGAATCATTAAGAAGTGACATAGGGGTATGTCATTATCAATCTAATTGAATATTCTTGCTAAATATGTCTGTATTGAGTACCTTCAATAATTTTTATTTCTAAGGTTAAGTCTTACTTGAGCTATGATGTTTTTGTTTTGAAAAAGCCGCTTTTTGGTGTCTCAAAAACAGATGTGAGGTAATTTGTCTTAAAACCTCTCTGGTAATAGAGTTGCAAGCACAAAGTGCACTTTTTACACAGTGGTTGCAAGTTCAGTTGCAACCCCAGTTGAAACCACATGCTAATAATACTGGTTGCAAGCTCAGTTGCAACATCAGTTGAAACCTCATACTCATAATACTGAAAAATTCAGTGATTGTCCGAACACTCTAGAATGAAAAAGCCAAGACAAAGTCTTGCTATTTTTGACATCACTTATACTCTTTCCTTGCTGAGATCATCAAACTAGTTTTTGTGTAGAGATAAAAACGGATTTGCTCAATTTAAGCTCCTAAAATTTAATCTTTATTAGAGTTATTCTTTGATAAACATATTTTCTTGAGTAAATTGCTAGATTTTTGTTTTCCTAAAAGTTAGATATCTTTTTAATTGTTCTTTATCTTGAATCAAGTCAAATTTCCTTAATAAGCTTCAACTTTTGAATTTTCAAATTTTGGATCAATCTGTTTTGCAAAAGGAATGTTTATCTGTATGTTTGGCTGGATTTATCTTTCATTCGTGATCTTGCTGAGATTTCTTTATACTAATTGATAAGTTATTTCCTAAATTTTCGCCAAAATCTGTTTCATAATTGATTTGCATGTATCTCTTTCTAATTGTAAAAAGATTTGGACTTTATTGCTATTTATACTAAACTCTTTTATTTTTCAAATAAATCACAATTATCAGATTTATTCTCTCTCTCTTTCTACTTATCAAAGAAATCCTAAGCTTTCTGGAAACCCACACAGCGAAGTTCTAAGTGCAGTTCCAACCGTAGTTGAAACCATGTCTTCAGACATAGCTCGTGACTAGTTTGTCTGGCTTATGACAAATAGGGGGAGATGAGTTTATGGTTCATTTTAATGTTTACAGTTTCAAGTTTTAATTTCAATTTCAAACTTTAATGTTGCTGTTTTAAAGTTCAGTTACAATTGCTATATTAAGACTATTCTGTGCCAGCATTGTTTGGCCTTACAATTTCTGCAATTTGTTTTTTGAAGTATGACTATGTTTGAAATTAAATCTGTTCTGAAACTCTGTGAATGGATACATTCTGTGCTTATATGATACCTGCTATTCTAACTTGCAGGGGGAGCTAAATAGGTGTTACAAAAGCACTGATAAATGAAATACAGTAAAAGACTGTACTGCTAACTTATTGCAGGTGGATTAGTGTTTATATAAACTTAGATGATTTGTCAAAACCAATGACAAAGGGGGAGATTGTTAGGACCATATTCCTGGTCTAAATTCTAGTTGTTGTCTAATGGTTTTCACTAAATAATCCTATCTGTTTATTATGAACTAAGACAGGTGTTGTTAGGTTTCAAGCAATGTTGCAACCTCAGTTACAACCTATGTTGATAGGTTTCTAGTAATGTTGTAAGCTCAGTTACAACCACAGTTACAACCTGCTTAGACAGCGTTGGTGGTTTCAAGTACCAGTTGCAACCTGCTGTTCAGCAGAATTCTGTCTAGTTCTGTAAAACTGCATAACTGTTCTTTATTGATTAATATTTGTTCTACAGTATGCAGGATATATTCTCATATGATCTTAAAGGTTTAATATGCGTAAATTGAGAATATCAAAGTGTTAAGGAAAGATGTTTTCTAAAAGATATAAAGAGATAAGTTTATAAGGTTATGTTTCCTTTTAAATATGATCTCTATTCTTATGCTTGTCCTTATCACTTGTTTCAATCTTTTGTTCCTTATCTATATTCAGTATAATTCGTTTAAAGATTGAATGTAATATGGAGTTAGGTGTTTCATATATATATGGAAAGATATTATCTCTAAAAGATATTATCTTTATATGTTTCCTAGTTATAGGAAAAGACTAACTCCTATTTCCAAGCTAGTTATTTTAACAGGTATTAACTTATGAAGATTGATGTCAATCCTACAAAAGGCAGACGTGCAATATGGAGAGATTGAAGCCAATCAAAAGAAGTCAAAAACAATCATAAAAGATCTTGAAGCAAGAAGATTGTTTTTACTTATAAATAGTTGATAACCTAGCTTGTAAAAAGTGTGTGTTCTAAACTATAAAGAACTCATTCTTGAGAGAATACACGTGAGCTTTTAAAAAGAAAACAATGGTGGGATGCCATTGATTTATACGTGATAGTTATAGAGTAGGAGCAATATAGAGATAGGCAGAAAAACCTAGAGGGAGTCTAAGTGTTTTTCATTAAGACTTGAGTCTCATATTGTAAGCTTTTTATAATATCATAATCTGGGTAAGAGCCCCGGAGACGTAGCCTAGTTAGGTGAACTCCGTTGTTAAATGTGCTTGTGTTCACTTTGAGTACATTTAACATTTTACAGTTCTGTCCATTTAATACACTTGGTTCCAACTGGTGGTTGCAACCTCACTTGGAACCTAACTGCAAAACTGCAACTAGAACAACGGATAGGAATTTCATATGTCAATTTTGTTTGGTGATAAAGTGCACTAGTTTACTTAACTACGTCAATGTTGTTTGGTGATAAGTGTAGTAAAAAGTATACTTATTAGATGGACGTGGAAAATTGAAGAAAAAAAACTTCCTTTAAAATTAGCGGGGAAATTTTTTCCAAAATCAATGTGTGTCAATAATCAAAGGTAACTTGTAGCGAAAGAGATTACCAAAGTTAAATCTTAACTAATAATATCAAGAAATATTGTATAAGTTAAAATTAAGTTATTTTAAAAACAGTATATACTTAAAAGTAATCTATAAGTTAAGGTAGAAGCAACTTATAAGAAACAAAGTTGTTAGACTATAACTTAAAAAGCAACTTATAAGTAAAAACTAACAAAAAAATAAGTAAGATGGGACATTTCTGCTATTAAAAAGTTCAATTAATTTTAGTAAATATTAAATAATACGGAAAAAGTAAATTAAACAAAAATAATACTCATTATATGTTTTCCCGAAACAAAGAAGCTTAAACTGTTTTTAAGAGATTAGCTCATAATTAAAAAAGAGTAACTTATTACACATAAGGTCTTATAAGTTGAAAATAAGCTATTTACATTTAAGTAACTGTCAGAATAATAAAAACATAAATATTTTAAGTTAAATCAACTTACCGATTGTTCTATGATATATTAATAAGTCAAACAAAAATTACTTGTTAACGTCGTGAGTCACTATAAGATGAAACCAACTTTTTTTTATTTTAGAAGTTAAAGCCAATAAAGAAATTATGTCAAAGCTAACTTAATATGTATGTAAAAAAAAGTAAAACTCAAATTAACTTAAAATATATGGAGTATAAAATAACTTTTTTTGTTTGGGTAATTAAGCATATAGTATAAAACTAAAAAGAAATCTAACCCAGACGACAATACAACTCAAGACGACACTGCCTGATATAACAATACTACTTATAGTAACAAACTGCTAAACTAGACTGTCACCACAATACTAACAAATGAATACAAAGTGTATAATATGAGAGATTTAACTCACCGATCAAAGATACAAACTGTATTAACCTAACCAAGTCTACTAATTTGTTCACTCGATATCAGTTTACTCAAAGAATCAACTCGATGAAATTCAAACCAAGACATTTGAATTACACTTCTTCCACATGAGTCGTTATTACCATATAACACAAGTCATGCCGCATCGCTAACTCTACACGAAAGAATACATGTGAAAAAAAATGCGACTTCACTGTAATCTTCCCACCTTGTCAAATAACACAAATCAACCAAATTAACTAGGTCTTTCCCCTATAAAATAAATCGCATGAAACCCCAACTCTTATCAGTTTAATGAATCGTATCTAAGACCGATCTTAAAAGGATCACCGTGTAAGTTATGGTGCCTAACTAATTTGTTGCTTGCAATCAAACATCCATCGCTGAAACAATCATCAAACTGGTAACTTATACAGAAAACTAAAATACTAATCTATGCAAAGCTTTGCTAGTCTCTCGTAACCATAATGCAACTTTAAATAGGCAGTTGAAAACCAAAATGACCACACTCACCCGAACAAACGAGGAATAGCCTGAGTAACAATGGATAAATGGGACTGCCATATCTAAACCGATATGTAAGGGGAGGAGCCATAAAATGGCAGAGTCAGTACAAAGTAAATACAAATCTGATGCGAGCAGTAAAACTGTACATGTAAATTGGAGAAAATTAGCCTAATTTTAGATTTACGAAGCAAATCCATATCTGATGTGTGTAAACCCAAATTGGATGTGAGTTGGATGACGGAAGAGAAAATTGGTTTTTTTAGAAGAGGAGGGTGGGGTGAGTGGAGAAAGAGGAACAGAGGAAAAGACGGATACATGTAGAAATAAGGACGGGGGAAGGGACAGGAAGAAAAGTCAGGGTTGAGAGGCGACGAACGGTGGCCTATGGACAGAGGAAGGGCATAACTCCTACCCGCTCCAGGCTGGCGTTGGTGGGTGGGGGGAGACTTTTGGGTTTGTATTACATGGATGATCAAATTGCAAAAACACCTTATTAACAATTTTTTAAATAATAATGATATTGACTTTTTAAAAGCTCAAATTTTCTGAAAAAAACGCTCAAACCGTAAATTTAATCTACGGTCTACAGCGTTTCACTGTAAACCGTAGATTAAATCTACGGTTTACAGTCAATCTGTGTAAATTAAAATTCTAATAATTAAAATTAAAATACTGAATATTTTTTTCAAATTAAACATGATTTTTTTTTAATAAAAAAACTAAATGCCTTATTTTTAAAATTTGAGATAAAATAAATTACCAATATTCTAACAATCTCTCAAAATAAACACAAAATTTACACAAATTTACACAAAAAAAGTTGATTTGATAAATTTTATGTTTTTGGTTCATGTTATATTTTTGTCAAGTGTATAAGTTGATATTTATTGAATCATTAACTAAATCGTCAATTTTTGTGAAGTACCTTTGGTTTGTTTTTAACACTTGTATAACGCAATATGAAACATTAACTAAGTCGTCAATTTGGTGTCAATCGTCAATTTTCTTGAATGAAACAATCATAAATTATATAAATTTCATAAAAGAAATTAACTCAATATGCAAACATGAACTAAATTTCATAAAACAAATTTATTAAACATTTGTTTACATCATATAAATTTACAACAAATTGGAAAAAATAGTAATTTACATAAAATTAAAAATAAAAAACTGATTATGGACTTAGGTCTATAGCTTCTTCTTCATTTGCTTTTTGCTTTCCCGATTGCTTTTCCAGCGCCATATATAACTTGAAATTTGGTCGAAAAAGTTCCTTCCATGGCGCAGCTGCCTCAGTGCGTGTTTGTTCCCACCGTGCTATAATTCCTGACATTGGGAAGATCCCTTCTTCTTTAGGAATAACCTGAGCATATTGACAACTGTTGACGAACACCATTACAGTCGGGATGTAATATGTCGTTCCCTGAGGCGGACCAGCATAAAGAGGTAAAAAAGTACCGTTCCACACGTTTACCCCTCCATTATTATTTTGCCATAAGGACAACAATATAATTGGAATATTGTAATGAGAAGCAATTAAAAACCCATAAGACGGAAATCTCATCCATTTGTCAGAAGGTGCGGGATTTGTAGCATGATAAAAATTTAAACTTGATAAAATATAATCATACCGGTAAGCTTCAAAGCCAAGATTCTCAAACAACTCATAATAAACACCTTTCATTTGCTACAACTCTTGAAACAACTCACATCTTACCGCATACCAATCATCTTCCCCATGCTGTTTACCCGTCACATTTGCAAGTACCCGGAACCCACAGTTACCATCCTCACGCACATCATAAACCGTTTCGATGTAACTATGTAACATGACCCATATTTGGTCACTGTACAGGAAGGTTGGCCTATTAGGGGTGGGTTTAGGGTTCTGATTTTGCGGCCTCCTAGTTGGGTTTACCCTTACCTCCGGTGTTTCATCCGCCTTACCTTTGCCCTTGTCCCTACTAGCACCAGCACTCTGTTCCTCCACATACTCCCATCCCGACTTATCTCTCTTACTAGATTTGTCTCCTTTTCTAGGTCTCCCCCTATTTACCCTCACTTCGGGGTCACTGATGGATGTTCTGGCTGGTACGGTTATCTCTCGGAGTTGTGTTTTCATACGCCGTTTTTCAACATTAGTTTTGCTAGCATAAACACTTTTAAACTTTTCTAGATCACCCTCTACCCCATAATCATCGGTGTTCCCATTATCATCAATTACGTCTAATTTTTTCCAGAATGGATGAATATATTCTAGAGGAAGAGGCTTTCCGAATAAAATATGTTCACTCATAATATGATGAGAAGGTAAACCGTGAGACAATTTGAAACCGCAAGAACAATTCTCATCAGCCTGGCCACTACATTTTTTGTGTTCTTGAAATAATAAATCAAAGGCATAGTGTGTGATATACGACCTAAGATTTATAAATAGAGGTGTTCGTTCAGAATGTGGAAAATAAGACTTGCATTTATCCAACTTCATCTTAATATCCTCAAACTGGTTTTCTAGAATTCTATTCACCTCTACCCAAACAGTTTCAAGCGTGCCAGTATTTGTGGAAATGGATCTTTTCAGCTTAGCATGTTGTTGTTCGGCTCGATTGCTAGTTCTGTTACCTAGATGTGTTGTATGGTTGGTATAGCATGCAACAAACTTTTCAGCATAATCATTTAAAAGTTTGTCTACATACTTAATCACAGCAGGGTACGATTTGTAAGAGGAATTGAAATAAGTTCGGTTATGATTGTACTCCTCTATCGACTCAGAATCAACCAATAAACCCCAATCATCTAGAAACGTTTGCCACTCCTCATCAGGGATCTTTTTACGGCAGTTTTTCAAAACATTTTTTGCAATATGAAAAGTGCACAAAATATGATGAAAATCGGGAAAAAGAACGGATAAAGCATTTGATAAGGCCATTTCCCTGTCGGTTACAAACACCCTAGGTAGTATACACCCCTCCAATGTAACTTTAAATTTTTCCAATGCCCATATATAACTTTCCTTTGTCTCGTCACTCATGAAAACAAAACCTAAACAATATGTTTGGTTCGTTGATGTCATTCCTACGACTTCTAGAAATGACATATTAAAACGGTTTGTTCTATATGTACAATCCATTAACAAGACATCAGGAAAAGCTTTGAACATCCTTATAGAATCGGGGTGTGCAAAAAACAAGTTCTCAAGGCAATGGGTTGATGAGTTCATATTATAGTAGAATGTGTAGCGATGTCTATCCAACAAATTAAACAGTTCCTGTATCGGGTTTCTACCATCTCGTTCTTTAAATTTCAGTCAAGTCAAAAAATTATGTATCGTTTTAGTGTTTGATACATTGTCAGGATTTCGATTTTTTATGGCCTCTAATATTGCACCAAATTTAAAACTACTTTGCCTTAAAGTTTTAACAATTTCTTTTTCATCTTGGGTTAAACGAGCACGTCGTGCTTGCCCTTGGAGGTAAGTTGGAGGTGGGTGGTTATGTTGTCCATTTTCTACGTGACACATCCATTCACCATTAACTACGTAACCTTTAATGAAAAATGGACAATCTTTTTTCTTTGTACCTGAATTTACGGAAGATGGTTTCTTTTTTTCGTAAACCCCCGATTTATCACACACAATATCAACATACGGTGTTCTGCTCCCATCACCCCCTCCAGACCTACGAATCGTAAGAATGAAACCCCAATTTCCAGCCACATCAGCAAGATCAGCAAGCATTTCATCCCTTGTTTCCCAAGTCAATTCATCAACTTCAAAGTGCTCTGTATAATCAGTTAGCTCATCGTTTGAGCCACTGGATGAATTCGCATTGTTGTTATTCCATTGGTTGTTGTCATAACCATAGTTGTAATTCATTTTCGAAAAGTTTTTGTTTATATATTTTTTTGGGGAGAAATGAGTATTTTTTTAGAGATTTCTGAAATGTGTTTGTGTTTGATTTTAGGGTTTCTTAGAATTGGCAAAATTGAGCCATATTTATAGTGTTAATTTCAGAAACCCCACAAGGTGGTGTCATTTCCAAACTTTAATAATGCATTGAGTAGTCATTTTCGGATAGGGTTGTCAACTCATAATAATTCAAAAGTGATAAAGTGTTGTCGGAATTATCTTGATGGATATGGTATCCAATGTCATTTACACTACAAACCGTAGATTACTTTTACGGTTTGTAGTGTTTTTTTTGGTGTAGTAATTTCCAAACTTTAATAATGCATTGAGTAGTCATTTTCGGATAGGGTTGTCAAATCATAATAATTCAAAAGTGATAAGGTGTTGTCGGATTTATTTTGATAGATATGGTATCCAATGTCATTTACACTACAAACCGTAGATTACTTTTACGGTTTGTAGTTTTTTTTTTTTTTACGTTATTAACGGTGATTCAGTGCAAAAAGTACATTCGAAATGGCGACTGCTTAAATCAGGGGTACAAACCGTACATTTATTTTACGGTTTGCACAGAATACATGCAAACCGTACATTTAATGTACGGTTTATATGAAATATGTACAAACCGTACATTAAATGTACGGTTTGTATGTATATTTCAGAATATTTAGGGTTTAGGGTTTAGGGTTTGTAATTTATGGTTTGTAATTTATGGTTTGTAATTTAGGGTTTAGGGTTTAGGGTTTGAAAAAACTCAATATTGGTACTATCAATTAAAATACAGAATATTTTTTACAAACATACAAATCAAACATACGAATCAAATTAAACTTACGAATTTATAACGTACAAATCAAATATACAAATCAAATTAAACTTACGAATTTATAATATTCCAACTCAGCTAAGAATAAAACTTACAAATCAAACATAGAAATCAAATACAAAAAACACAAATGTGCATTTTTTTTTAACGACTAAATGATTTAAAGTTGGACGTAGGGAGCATCTTTCCCGCCGATGTTAATCTATCCGACGAAGACGGCTCAGTAGACTCTTCGATTTCGTTTAGCTCCATATGCCGTCTCTGTCGATGCTGCAATTCTGGATACGGAGCACGCTCGTGGGATGTAATTGTCAATCCTCGACTCCAACTGTCGGTTGACTGCTGACTAAGATGATGCTCGTACAACCCAAATGATTGTCTATGATGATCGAACGGAACATCGTCCTGAACATAGTCCGACCCAGCAAAAGAAGCACGACGACGATGACCGCTTGAACTCGGACCCGGAGCCTGATCTGTAGTCGGGGGTCGACCTCCACTCGTTCTTCTACCCCCGCTACGCCCGCCGCTACTAGATGCGCCTTCCCCTCTGCCTCTTTCGTCGGGACGCCGACAACTCGAAGCCCTAGTGTAAGTTCTTGGGTCGTAACATAGGTCGTCATCACCATCGTCGTTGTTGAACATGGGTTCAATAATTGATTTTGATTATAAGTATGATTATGAATTAATGATTTTATATTTCGATGATATAATGATTGATCTTTTCCAAAAAGAGTAAATGTATATTTCAGGTCTTTAAAATGATAGAGCATTCGATAACGAAGCCAACGGTTCAAGCGGAACCAAAATCGGAGCTACAACGAGAAGATACAAGCTTTCGAAGAAAACCGAGACCAGGACAAAAACGACCGATCGACTGGACAAAAACGACAGATCGTTTTTGGTCCAAATTCTTCCAGTGAGCAGGTCGAAACAACGACCGATCGTTTCTCAGAAATGACCGATCGTTTTCTGAAAAACGACCGATCGACTGTAGAGAACGACCGATCGTTTTCTACAGATTTCGAAAACAGCTTTTCAGCTTTTTCTGGAAAACAGCTTAAAACCTCTGAAAAATAGCCCCAACCACTTCCAACGGTCATAACACAGAAAAACAGACTTTGTGACCATATAAACCTCCCAAAATCTTTCTTCAAACACACCAATCCATTATCCTAAAACCTCTCTTAATCAAAACCCAAATTATCACCATTTTGGTGAAAATATTCGAAAAAGAGGAAATAAAGAAGAAAGCAATTCAAGCTCGAACAACAACAAAGACTCACCAATTAGCTTATTTAGAAGCAAATAGAATAGTGAGTGTAGTTACATTTTTGTAACAAAATTGTAACGAGTATTTTATAAACTCATTTTTGTGAGCGAGTGATCGGGTAGAGGCTTTGTAAGCAAGTGAAGCTTAAGAGCTCTAGGTCTTTCATTTCGGGACACTCATAAAGTGAGGGGGAGCTTAATCGGTCGATTAGCTCGTTAGGATTGTAATATCCGGGAAAAGAATTTTTAGTGAAATACTCGGTAGTACCGAGGAGAGGACGTATGCGCGTTTTGCCGAACCTCTATAAATCACGGTGTCATTTTCTTCCCTTAAACTTTTATTTTCCGCAAATATTTATTCTTGCTTGCTTGCGTTTGAATTTATTAACGATTATTAACGCTTAAGCTTAGAATTACGTAAGTTGGGGTGTTAGTTGCTTAGAATTTTTAATTAGGCAAAAATCGCCATAAACCTTATTCACCCCCCCTAAGGTTTAGCCGCGCCCGGGCCAACAGTCGTCGTCGTCGTCATCGTCGTCGTCGTCGTTATTGTCATCCTCCTCATCCGACTGTTCATCAGCTGACCCATACGGATTCATTCCCATTTCAGCGAAGTCCGCACGTAGTAAGTCCACTTCCGTTTTTGCTTTTAGCCGTTTGAACGATTTGAAATTGCGGCGCAATACCGCTTTCTGAAAAAAAAACCCAATAAAAAACGATTTATAAGTATTGAAATATACAAAAAAAAAATAACAATCAAATATTAATGAACTTTAATTAGTAGTTACCATTTTATTGAAACCGTGAGATGGTCGGGCAAGTTCAGGTGGGTTTATAAAGATACGAGTACTCTCTCTATACCATCTCATGTAATCCGGTGACGTCCCCGTGCCAAATTCGCCGTTAATAAGACGGTTGTGGCGGTCATTCCACACATTTATAAACTCTTCAAAAAGTAAAGGCCAGTCGTGTTTTTGCCCAATCCCATATCTTCTATCCTTGCCGTGACCCCTTATGGGTTTCCAAATATATGTAGGGACCGGCTGAACAAAACCGAACTGTCTCATGAACCTGTCCGCGGGGTGGAACTCAATCTTCTCATTACAAATGAGAGGCACGGAACAATGCCACATATAACGGCCCCGCGTGCAGTATTCCGGATAGTCATTGAGGTTCCTGTAAGGTTGCCAGACTATCTGTAATCAGCAAAATTATTATTAGAATATGTAAACAAGGGTTTAAAAATACTAGTAATAAATGATGCGAACATAAGACCAATGCAAACATATACAACATATAATACGTAAGTTGCATGTAGGAAATAAGAAAGTTAAAATTTACCTGTTCAGGCGTCATATTGTCAAACTGGTCTCGTATGTGGACCACATTATGTCCGTAGACATATGACTTATCATTAGTAAGCCTCCAAATCTTCCATCTATAATATACAAAGAAAACCCGATAAACAATAAATATAAATAAGATAAGTAAATGATAGATGACACAATAAAAAAACCACAAATCCAAGACAAAAACTAAATAATATCATACCTGTAACCGAGGGGGAATCTAGGCCAGCCCTCAGGTGGCTCGATATCTTCCGACAGCTCTTCACATGGTCTAACCGGCAATAGTCTGGTCATTGCCCACATATCGAGAAACATCACCGCCCCGCTTACTCCGCTTGCCTTACCACGTACCAACCTGCATAGATTAGCCTCTAACCAGGCCAGAAGAGCTGATCCCCAACTATACTCAGCACACGTGTCAAAATCCTCCAGAAATGGCAGAGGCCAGAGTGGAATCTGATCACTGCTCTTATCTGAAAATACATGTGCCCCCAGTAATAACAACATGGCAGCCCTAGACTGATATAGCAAACGCTCCTCACTAGGGTTGGGGGGTAATTCACCAAAGGTGTGTAACATCCAATCAAGTCTAACTGTCAGACAGTTTGTATCCACTTGATTGTCAGCCGGTCTAACACCCAACAAACTCTCTACCATATCTAACCTGCTCGCCCTGTTATCATTCCGCTCCAACCGGGTAACAGCAAGACCATCCACCCTGAAACCAAGCATAATATCTACATCCTGTAAAGATATCCCAACTCTCCACCGACAAAATGGAACGTGTGCGACTCATCACGCCACCTATCAACTAAGGCTGTAAGCAAGCATCGGTCTACGGTATAATTACCTATACTGTGAATATCGTAAAAACCAGCCCTAATCATATTTTGAACTACTCTTTCAGGCGTCGGTATCTGCCAACTATAATTATAAACCTTAATCTTATTGGCATCTCCTCTACCCGCTTCTCTTCCAGCATCCCAAGTCTGATTACAAATGTGACCGGTCTGTCGTAAAATACCCAACCTGCCTTTAATATGTGGACCTGGCTCTGACATTCTAACTGTAATAACCAAATATAACTTGGTTAATGATAACCAAACAATGTTAAAATAACCAATTAATGATAACCAAACAATGATAAAATAACCAATTAATAACCGATTAATGATAACCAAACAATGATAACTCAATGATAACCAATTAATGATAACCAAACAATGATAACTCAATTATAACCAATTAATGATAACCCAATGATAACCAATTAATAATAGCCAAAACAATGATAACTCAATTATAACCAAACAATGATAACTCAATTTTTTAATGATAAACCAAACAATGATAACTCAATTTTTTAATGATAAACCAAACAATGATAACTCAATTTTTTAATCATAACCAAACACATTTAATCATAAACAAACAATGATAACTCAATTTTTTAATCATAACAAAACACATTTAATCATAAACCAAACAATAATAACTCAATTTTTTAATCATAACCAAACACATTTAATCATAAACCAAACAATAATAACTCAATTTTTTAATCATAACCAAACACATTTAATCATAAACCAAACAATAATAACTCAATTTTTTAATCATAACCAAACACATTTAATCATAAACCAAACAATAATAACTCAATTTTTTAATCATAACCAAACACATTTAATCATAAACCAAACAATAATAACTCAATTTTTTAATCATAACCAAACACATTTAATCATAAACCAAACAATGATAACTCAATTTTTTAATCATAACCAAACACATTTAATGATAAACCAAACAATGATAACTCAATTTTTTAATCATAACCAAACACATTTAATCATAAACCAAACAATGATAACTCAATTTTTTAATCATAACCAAACACATTTAATGATAAACCAAACAATGATAACTCAATTTTTTAATCATAAACAAACACATTTAATCATAAACCAAACAATAATAACTCAATTTTTTAATCATAACCAAACACATTTAATCATAAACCAAACAATGATAACTCAATTTTTTAATCATAACCAAACACATTTAATCATAAACCAAACAATAATAACTCAATTTTTTAATCATAACCAAACACATTATCAACAATGATCAACAATTGAAATTAACCAAACACATAAAAAAAAATGCAAAAATGGGACAAATATCAACAATTATTATAATTTCTATAATTAATATAAACAAACAACAAACAATTATATATAGCTAAGTGAATTATCCATTTGCATATTTTATATATTTTTTCCTATTTTACAAATTGAAAATACAAAAAAAAAATTAATAATGCAAAAATGAGACAAATATCAACAATTATTATAATTTATATAATTAATATAAACAAACAACAAACAATTATATATAGCTAAGTGAATAATCAATTTGCATATTTTATATATTTTTTTCTATTTTACAAATTGAAATTACACAAAATAAATAATAAATTAGAGAATAAAATATATACCGAATTATGAATAAATTTGATTGATGATTTAGAGTTTTTTGTTAAGAAATTTGACAGTTATTGTGGTTGATTGATTTGGATGGTTTTTTTGGATGAAAATTGGGGGTTTTTGAGAGAAAGAGAGAGAATGTAATATAAAAATTGTTTTTTTTTAAAAAAAAAACGTAAGTTTCTGTTTTTCGAGAGACGTGTAATTTTTACGCTGGGACTGACTGTTTAATTTATGAAAAGTAGGGACTGACTGTGTAATTTCTGCAGAAATTACATAGACCGTAGATTTAATCTACTGTTTACAGTGAAACACTGTAAACCGTAGATTAAATCTACGGTCTACAGTCAATGACTGTAAACCGTAGATTCTGTAGACCGTTTAATCTACGGTCTCATCGTTTTTTCAGAAAATTTGTGGTTTAAAAAGTCACTCTCAATAATAATACATCAATAAATACGTAAAAGTTTCCATGTGGCTCCAAAGAAACCAAAAAAAAAAAAAAATTATTTCCAAACAAATATTTTGCGGAAAATAAAATAAATTAAAAATTCAAACAAAAATTAACTTCAAAATAAACTTTAATAGGTAAAATATAAAACGCATAATACTACTACTGGTCTACTATGCATTAAATTTGTAATTTTCCTAATTTTCCAAAAATAATAACCTGGAGAAAGAGAAGACTGTTTGGTAGAAAGAAATTTTGTTGTATTTCTCTCTCTCTCTCTCTCTCTCTCTATATATATATATATATACACAAATAATTATATATAATTGTATCTATCTCTCTTCCCTGAAAGACACGATCTTTACACTTAGAACAAAATCTATTACAAAACCCCATCTTTTAAATTACTTATTATATCTAAGAATTGATAGATATAATATTCAATAACTTAGGGTTTAAGTTTCTGTTGGATCAAACCCATTCTTGTTTACTGTATATATATACATATAATTGTATATATTTTTCTGTGTTTTCAATATTTTTATCTGGGTGTTCAATAATTTCCTCAAATTTGCAGTACTTTTATCTGGGTATACAATAATTCTCTCTAATTTGCAATCTTTTTATCTGGGTATGCAATATTTCTCTCTAATTTGCAATCTTTTTATCTGGGTATTCAATAAATTCCTCTAGATTGCAATATTTTTATCTGGGTATGCAATAGTTTTCTTTGGTTTGCAATATTTCTATCTGGGTATGCAATAATTCTATCCGTTTTGCAGTGTTTTTATCTGGGTATAAAATATTTTTATCTGGTATGTTATAATTTTTTATCTGGGTAAGATAGAATTTTAGTTGTATATGTAAAAAAGTTGAGTTATATATACAAAGTGATGGATAATAGTGGTGGAGAAGACGATAGTAGTGCGGTTCTAAGCGACGTTGAAGATGACGATTCGGTACAGATCACAAGCCTCGCGAGTGAGGACGTGTCGTTAGAGAGGTTTAGAGAGGTGTTAGCCGAGCTAGAGAGGGAAAAACATGCTAGGGAACAAGCCGAGAGTTCAAAATCGGAGTTAAATGTTTCGTTTAATAGGCTTAAAGGTTTAGCCCATGAGGCGATTAAGAAGAGGGACGAGGCGGTTAAGTCGAACGAGAAGCTGACCGCTCAGCTGGCGGAGACGAGAAGGGAGAGGGAGGAGAGGGAGAGAGAGAGAGATGAGGCGGTGAAGGCGAGGGACGAGAGTTTGAGAGAGAAGGATGAGGTGGCAAAGGTGAAAGATTCGTCTAGGGCTGAGATCGAGACTTCGGCTCAGATGCTAGTAACTGGTATCGAGAAAATAGCAGGAAAAGTTAGTAGCTTTAAGAAATTTAACGGTTTGCCTAGGTCTCAAAAGTACACAGGTTTGCCAGCTGTTGCTTATGGGGTTATAAAACGTACGAATGAGATCGTTGAAGAGCTTTTGAGCCAGGTTGAGTTGGCGACCAAGGGTAGGAATGAGGCTAGGGAACAGTTTGAGCAGAGAAATTATGAGATTGCCATCGAGGTGTCTCAGCTAGAGGCGACGATTAGTGGGCTTAGAGATGAGGTTTCAAAGAGGGAGAAATCGGAGGGTGAGAAAGACGAGAGGATGAGTGAGATGGAGAAAGAGGTGTCTGAGAAATTAAGGTCGAGAGACGATGAGGTGGCGGGTTTGAAGGAGTTAGTAAACGAGTACGATGATAAAATACGTAGTTTAGAAACCGGGATGGATTCTCAAAGGCCTTTGTTGGTTGAGCAATTAAATTTAGTTTCTAAAATACATGATCAACTTTACGATGTTATCAAAATCGTTGATGAAAGTGAAAGGGATCATTCAGATTTATCAGAGTCGATGTTTGTGCCGAAAGAGACGGATATTGAGGAGAACATACGCGCGTCTTTAGCTGGGATGGAATCTATATCGGAATTGGCTAAAGTTGTTGTTGAGAAAACGAGGAATGTGGTGGAGAAGAGGGAGAAAGAAGTGAGAACATTGGAAGAAACTGCTTATCGGTTAGCTAAGGAGAAAGAGCATATCGGTTCTTTGTTGAGGAGTGCTTTGTCTAGAAGGGTATCAAGTGATTTATCGTCCAAAACAAATGAATTATTTAAAGTTGCGGAAAATGGTTTGAGAGAGGCTGGGATTGATTATAAATTTAAGAATCATCTTGGGGGTGGTTCCGAGAAAATGGGAGATGGTTTGGAGACTGAGAAAGATGAAGTTTATGCTTTGGTAAGTGTTAAGAGTTATTTTTTTTCTACATTGTCGTTTATGGACATAAGTTAAGATGTTTAATTATCTATTCACAACGTGCAGGCTGGTGCTTTGGAAAATATAATTAAGCAATCTCAGATAGAGATAATTGATTTGCAGCATTCTGTGGACGAATTAAGGTACCTAACTTTCAACTTGATATGTCTGGCGTCTAAAACTTCTTTGTTTGATATGGACCCTGCACTATCAAATGGCTGAGAAGGGTATTAGTATGTTGTCACAGATTTTCTTTTTGACCAGAAAGTTTAGTCGGTCCTTAAGATGTTATGTGTCGATGATGGTGATTGAAGTTTTCCTTTGTAAGCTTAAATTGATGGTTTTGAAGCAGAAATTTTAGTAGTTACAGTAATATATTTTTTTTAAATGACCTCTTAATTATTGTCTTCCTAACTTATACAGTGAATGCGAAAGTGGCTGATTTTCAGTTTCTTGGATTGATAAGATGATTTTATAGTGGTTTTGTTACTAATACTTACAAGCTCACTGAGCATTAAAATTGAAAAGGCATCTAAAAGGGTAGAAATTTTGTAGATTCTCTTTCCTACATGAAAATCCCACAAGCATTATCCTTTTCTTGATCATCCCTTGAGAGCTTATTTATCACAATTTCGGGTTTCAGTCTACCCAATAGAGGATTAAGTAAAGGGCCCCGAAGGTCAATCTATAATGACTGAATTTATAGTGTGTAGCTCAGTTACTTCTGTATTCACATTCTCTTTTGGCAAGAAGTATTCTGAACCGAAAGATTACTCATTTCGTGTCACTTTTTTGTTAATTTGGTAATTTAATTTAGGGCGGAGACAAATTTACTTAAAGAGCATGTGGATGCACAAACAAATGAACTCAACCACAGGAAGGACCGTATTGAGGAACTTGAGGAGAAGGAGAGAGTGGCGAACGAAAACGTAAGTCAATAGCTTAACAGATTGTATTTAAAAAATTGATTCGTGATTGTCAATATGCTTCAATCGTTTAAGGAATGCATTATTTTGTATCAGGTTGAAGGACTGATGATGGATATTGCAGCTTCTGAAGAAGAGATAAACAGATGGAAATTGGCAGCACAGCAAGAAGCTGATGCTGGCAGATCCGTTGAGCATGATTTTGTGGCACAGGTGCATGCTTAATCCTTCACTTTCCAGGGCTTCTGAAAACTATCTATATAGTTTGTAGGATCGAGTCTGCTTGTTTCAGATTTAGCTTATTTTTCGTATTTTTACTCTATTAAGCTGTCGTCATGTGTTAATGAAATGCGAATTATTGGCTACGGTTATCAATGAGGGATCCATTCAAGGTGGACTAGTGTGATTACAACCATGTAATTTCCCCTTTTCCTATAAAAATAACCATTAAAAATCATTGCATGCTGGCTCATTG
Organism: Primula vulgaris; assembly: GCA_963920805.1. Taxonomy (NCBI): domain Eukaryota; kingdom Viridiplantae; phylum Streptophyta; class Magnoliopsida; order Ericales; family Primulaceae; genus Primula; species Primula vulgaris. The sequence continues at coordinate 27,750,491 of OY987215.1, read as the reverse complement.
ATTTAATAGATATGCTACACATACAATTTTTTGTATTTAGAGAATGATTCCATGGGCAATGGGGATATCCATAGAAGTACTTTAGAATGCTAGAAAAGATACTATCACTTGTTTTAAATGGAGTATACGAACTATGTATGTGTAGCAAGTCCATTTTTAAGATTGTGCTTATTGAGACAAGCTATGCACCACCCAAGCTTTGGAGAAAACTTGACAAGGAAGTTGTATCACATTCAAAGTTTTGATCTTAGTAAGACAAATGATTGATTGTGTATATGCTTCTCATAAATATTTGCGCTTTCTTGTCATTGCATAAGAACGAAGAAGCAACTTTCAAAAAAGAAAAAAATATAGAAATAGAACTGTAGAAATATGTGAAAACATAAACAATACAAAATGGACATTTGATGTGGGAACCCTTATTCAGGCAATAATTATTCTTTCAATTTCAATTAGATTTTTCTATTTCAAATTGGAATATACCCCAATTGGCGTGGCTTAATTTGAAATGGTGGTTACTGGCGGTTGCTGTTTTCATATAAAATCACAATTTGACAACACACTATAATTTGATGAAATAAATTGGACAAGGTATCTTCTTTTAAAAAACTAGAGATCTGTCATCTCGAATAGGCTTGGGCTGTTAGCTCTCTTGAATCGTTGTTTTAGTCCATATTTGTATTACTTTGACATTGGTTTGATGATTAATTGATTATAAAAAAAATTGTGTCCCACGGATCGTTGTTCTCTGTCGTTTCCTAGTTTGAATTGATATATTAAAATGGTACATAGTTTACTCAGTTTGTGTGTGTGTATCTGATTGCAGTTGGAATCCCTAAGGCACGAGCTCGAAGAAGCAAAACAGGCAGTTTTAGAAATTGAAAATAAACTCAAGTTTAAAGAAGAAACTGCAACTGCTGCCATGGCAGCCCGAGATGCAGCAGAGAAATCATTGAGATTAGCAGATTTAAGAGCCGCTAGGCTCAGAGATAGGGTCGAGGAGCTAACTCATCAACTCGAACATATAGATACGCGAGAAAACTTGAGGAGCTTAAGTGGGCCCAGATATATGTGTTGGCCATGGGAATGGCTCGGTTTGAACTTTGTAGGGACACAACGGTCGATTAATCAGCCAGAGGGTTCAAACGAGATGGAGCTTGCGGAACCACTTCTTTGAAAACTATATTTTCCGGGTTTGTCTTCATCTGTGTATCTATTTTTATCTTTGTGAATCACAGTCATAATTTGTGAGTAGTTTATAGCACATTCATTTTGAAAGTTTACAAAGAGGGGTTTGGGGATTGTGTTTACTGTACATCAAATTTGGTTTCCTAGTTGGAGCAGATTAGTTGCAAATTTTTAATCATTAAAATCATTTACAAACAATTGATGTTTTTTAAGGTAAATGAGATTGTATATTAGACTGACCCTTAACCGATGGTTATAAATATTGGTGATAAATGAAGCCACCCCATACTCAATAATAACTCGTATTCTAATCCCAGTGAATGTATTTGGGTGGATTTTGGAAAATACAGTCACCAACATGATAAAGTTCATTATCATGAAAAATCTTGAACAATGAAAACGAAAGTAAATTCTGCATTTCTTAATTTGGTTAAATCTAAAAGAAGTAATTGGAATTTGTCGTAATTGCTTTGTTTTGTTTTTATTTACCACCAATTGGGTGAAAACCTTTGATTAGTTGTAAAAGGATCATGTATAAGAATATAATGCTAAACGAAATCGACCAGTAAAATCCTTACTGTTGCCATCACCAAAGCATGATAGATGAAGTCGTCTTTCTGCAAAACACGTAATGCAAGGTGTCCAGGATTTTGTTTAGTTGGAGAAAAATTCGATACGAATGATATTTAATGAACATTAAATAGTATTCTGTAAAAAATAAACAAGACTATGCAGAGTAGACTTATGAATATTACACATTTAACAATAATAACAATAAGAGTATTCTCTGTTGTTCACCTTCAATTACCCAATTTTTTTGAAAAAATCCTACCCGCTTATTTGAACACTCATCTCATACAATATGGTTTTCATAAATTTTAGTTTCCGAAAACATTAATCCCATCACTGAATAAAGCCTCTTAGCAATGTAAGTCATAGTTGTCAAGCGCGGAGAGGAAACGGAAGTAGGAAATAAAACGTGAAACATGAAAAAAATGGAAAAAATTATAAAAATTTGCTCGTGAAATAATAAAAGCAGGAAACGAGAAAACTTGAAACGCCTATTTTGAAAAGGGCAAGTTTCGGGTAGTTCTAAGACTTGTAAGAGCAACCACTATTGTACATAATATTTAATTCATAATACGAGGAACCATATTAACTTTTAGTAAAAAAAAAATGATTCTACATCTAACACAGGTCTCAAATTATACATGTGATAAAATTTTACCCATAAGAAATGAACCAAAAATCTACCCCATACTTAATTTTCAATATATTTTATGTACAAATTACCAACAAGGAAAGAGAAACAAAAAAAATGTAAAAGTAAAGAAGTGTAGCTAATTTTATTGGTAAATCTGAAAGTAGTATGTATAACTAAAAATAGTACCCTTTCCGACCCAAAATATTGGAACACTATGTATCAACGTGCAACTTTAACGGTAAATATATCGTGATTAAATTGTTGAAATATAAAATTTTAAATTTTGTTCACATAGTTTAACATTTGAACTATGTGATTAATTTTTAAAAAATTCGATTTCAAGAACTTAGATATAAGTTATCTGTCGGTCAAAATTGTACGTAATTTTGTATAGCTCCAACAATTTGGGAGAGATGGAGTACTTTTTATACTATTATATTTGGAAAAAAATTTAAAAGAAAGATACAATGCTTGGTATGACTACTAATGATACGTATATGAGTCTGTTTGTTATCAGATTTTTCAATTAAAAAACTTCTTTCAGAAAAGAGTAGAAAAAAAAACTTGCTTTTCAAAATATACTCGAGTGTTTGGTAAAAAATTAAAACAGTTAACTTTCAACATACTTATTTTTGGAATTAACTAATAACGTTTTGCCTTTTCAATCAAAATAATTTTATAAGACATTTTTTTTTATAACTTTTCAAAATATTATATTTAAACGAGCAAATAACACGTTAAGTATACGAATAAAATTTTAGTTGAGATAAGATCAATATTCATTTAAATTCTTAAAATTGTTGTGAGAAAACTACCAAAATATCAAAAATGTCTGATTTTTTGCTTTTGGCTTTTCTAATTATAATTCTCAAAAATCTAGATTTTAAAAAGACAAAAAAAAAAGTGATACCAAAAAACAATTAGGAGTAATTCTGTATAATTATACAAATTATACAGAATTATATATTTTATAATGTGGAAATTGTGTGTGTGTGTTTTTTTTAAAAAATAAATATTGTTTTGGCGCGGCCTTGATAAAAAGCCCACCAACAGACTCTATTTAAAGACAAACAGATAAATATTATACATAATACAGATACAGAAACATTGGCCATCATTTTATTATTATCTAATTTTACATCCCTATTTTTACTCTCATCTCTCCATCGAAAAACAATTACCTGTATTTTTTTTAAAGTTCTATTCCAAATTATACTTAAAAAAAAAAATGATCTCTTTATCCCTAAAAACCCCACCTTTAATCTCCAATTTCAACCCTAAAATCAATCAATTAAATCCCAATTTCCAAAACCCATCAAAATCCAAACTCACTAATTTAAAACCCATTTCCCAATTTGACAAAATTGTTCAAACCCATTTCCCAATGAATAAAACATCAATTCCTTTAAAACCCATTTCCCAAACCAACCAAATTGTTAAAACCCATTTCCAAAACCCATCAAATTTGTCCCCAAAACCTCTTAATAAAATTAAAAAGATTCAATTTTTATCTTCCGAATTTAAGTTATTACCCGAGCCAATCGACAGAGTGAAACGACTGCTGCATTACGCGTCTCTTCTCTCTCCTTTACAAGAACCTGGTCGTATAGATTCGAACCGAGTAACAGGTTTGTTGTTACTTTTTTTTTTTTTTACATTTATTTTATTTTTTAGCAACTGATTTTGTGAAATAAAGATAAGGTTAGTTACATCAAAGGACCTATAGGCTATAAAATCAATAAAAAGAATGTTCTTGGTCCTTAAATTATTAGTAATAGTAATAGTAATTACACACACTATTATAAAAAAAACTACTTGTCTGTGTATATATAGTTTTTTATTTATTATATATTTATACACACGATTAGTCCCTCCGTTCCAAATTGTTTGTGCTGACACTATTTTCTGATGGAAAATTTGTGTATCTAAACTGTTTTATAAAGTCAGCTTCGTAGTAAAAAAGCTCGGTTCAAAGCTAGAAAAAGCGTAATTATGTTTTTTAGGTGCTAAAAAACGTTTTTTATGCTTTTAGCGTAACTTTTGTAAATACCCTTTAGATGAACTTTTGCTTTTTAAAACACTAAACTGTTAAAATCAACCATTTCAAAAAAAATTCATTATGTAATCTAACTACGTGATTATCTTTTGAAATATAATGTTTCTGTAATTTATGTATCAAAATTTTACATCGGAAAGAAGTGTCCCGACAAAACAATTTGGAACGGAGTGAGTATTCATTTGTTGTCTTTAAGCTAGTAAAGAATCATTATTCATTATAGAACTCGTATTAAATAACAGGTTGCACTACCCAAGTATGGCTCGAAGCCAGAATCGATTCTAGAGGACTAATGAGATATAAAGCCGATAGTGATTCCGAGATAACAAAAGGCTTTTGTTACTGTCTTGTCTGGGCACTTAATGGGGTAAAACCTGAGGAGGTTATGGCGGTAGAGGCGGAGGATTTGGCAGAGATGAATGTAGGGTTTTCGGGGAGGTCGAGGGTGAACACGTGGCAGAATGTGCTTGTGGCTATGAAGAGGCGAACGGAGGCGTTGGCTGAGGAGAGAGGGAGAGGAGAGAGATTGGAGCGGTTTCCGGGCATTTTTGTTGAGGTTCGAGATTTTCCTGAAACTGTTTTTTTTCTTCATGTTGGTCTATTTTTTTAATTTTTTTTATCATTCATTTATAATGATTAGCCCTGATTTTGGTGTTAACTTCTCTTTTGGAAGGGATTATACTAATTGAGTAATCTACTTACCATGTAGGAAAACCTGGTGATAAATCGGTTTAGTATTAAATTTCTTGAATTATTTTTAGCAACTATGTGAAATAAAGATAAAGAATGGGTAATTTAGACCTATAGAATGAATACCAGAAATCTACTTGGTCTTGACACGTCAGTAATAGTAGACACATTTACTATTAAAACCTACGTAGGGTGTGTTTTGAATCATATTTTTAAATTTAGTCGTTGGTTATAAGAAATGAGTTTCCATGTGAATAGATTATGTATTTAGTTACTGTTTTTTTGCTAGTGTAAGTAGTAAGTGATCGTTAATTCCTCTAGATCATAGTTTTTTAGTGAGTAAGTGGTCATTAAAGTTACTCGAGTCCAGCTCAAGTATTTCGGTAGGAAGAAGTAGTGAGGCGAAGCATATCTTGTACTTTTATCTAATGTTACTTACATCAATGAAGTTAGCGGTTTTGGTCTTTAGTAGTGTTGAAAAGCATATCAATGGATAGATCTCACCGTGTGTAGTGCTTAGGGAGTAAATTAGTCGTTTACTTAATCAATTAATGATGATGATATCATCTTTTGTTAGGACACGATAATACCAATTCTGAGAGTAGAATACTTATTGGTATATTTTTTATGTCTAATTCATGTTTTTATTTTCTCTAGTATGTACACATTTGGAACGTAAATGTCAAAGAGTACCAGTGTATCACCCAATCGAAATGGTGTCGATCTTTGTATGGTGATAAATAGTAGAAATTAAAACTAGGCAACAATTAGAAGCTAGAGTAGATAATCAATTTGGATTTGGCTTCACATTGCTAATGGTTTATTTTTGGTAGAAGAAAGTGATTTCTTCTGTTAACTGGTAGCAAGTTGTTGATGTTAGGTTTAGCTTCAGTGGGTGAGGTGAAGAAGGAGAGCTATTGGATTTTCATTCAAGAACCGAGATGCATCAGAAACACAACTCGAAAACCAAACCGAGGATGCATCTTGGCCGTTGGATTCATCCATTGGCTCTCCTCTTTCACTTAAACTGCTGAAGATATATTTAACATCAACTTTCTTTCAGTGGAGCTTTATGAAAGAGACATTTAAATCTTAATAATTCCCTGAAAGGTTTCTCTTTATGAAATTTAATCATTATCAAACAGAGTTTGTATTTGACCAAATTAAGGATGTAGTGCGCTTTAATTAATAATGAAAATGATGTAGGGAACTATTTAATGAATAAATAAGATACGGAATCAGTATATTGATTGATTATGCATGATTGATCAAAGCCATAAAAATGTAATTTGTAACATCACTTAGACACTTACAGTTGAAGGGGGTCAGTGAACCTGTTTTCTCAAAGTGGATTTCTTGAAGAGTGTTTAAATTAGATGCACTGCACTCTTTATTCTTATCCAAGTTCTTTTTCTTTGTATAATTTTTCACTATCATTCTGTCTACTGCTAATGGACTGATTTCCCTGTTTATTGCAGGAAAAGCTTCTCGGCGCTGAAGTAACACATTTTTCTTAACCGGAAAAATAGCATAAGCACCATTTTTTGGGAACGCATGTCGATGACAAGGGTCACGATTGATAACATGGCACCTCTTAATTACTAGAGTTAGTATGGTATACAACTAAGCCAAACCAGCTTTATAGCTCGATTTTAGACATTTATATAGGTAACTGATTTTACTTTCACAAGTCACAAGACACTAGTTGCTTTTTGGCCCTGCGTAATTTCGGTATAAGTTGTGCTTTTAGACCCTCATAAGTCATAGGTGGTTGAGATTTTGTCAAAGAAATTACTCTGTTTATTTCTTTCAAGAAGAATCTGATCCGCATATCCAGATTTACTAGATTCTATATGCATCGTTGGGAATATAGGTTATTTTGATGGAGAGAAAAATATCGTTATTAATTTCTGCATCTTACTTGGGGGAATGATAATATATTCACTAGCAATTTCTGAATTACTTTTTGTATAGTTTTTCAAGCATACCTCCATAGCCACCTCAAACATGAGTATCCAATGATTTTTGTCATGTTTTAGTTTAACCAACAAGAATTCATACGGAGTCCATTCACAACAATGTCGTTTGGGTGGTTATTATTTATTTGACTTGAAATGTTTTGGAACAATTTTTTTGTTTTCTTGTACTACATACTGGCAATCAAGTTGGGCAGATTAGGTAGCCGAATAAATGGGACATTTTTTTTAGAAACACGTTTAATATTAGTAAAATAATGGACGGAAGTACATAGTGTCGGAACAAACTTTGAGAGCCTACGTAAAATAGAATAATACAAAACCACAAATGTCACGCAGAAGCAAGCCTTAGTCGCACAAAATGTTTAAAATTTTAACTCAAAATCACTACTTTTTTTAGCCTCCCAAATAATACCAATAGAGGACTGGCTTTCAACATTCACTCCGGTTTCCTTAAACATTGATCGTAAAACTAGAACACTTACGACTAAAGTATTGTTTTATGTCGATACGAACAGGTCGTTTATCACCGGTTGTTATTCGCATGATTGCGACATTTAGGCCATATTACGAGAATAATTGTCATTTAGCATTTGCCAGTTCGATATTAAGTTGGATCCAAATATTATCATTTGGGTAATTACATGCAACGAGGATGGTTTGTATATGCATGATCGTAATCATGTAGAATAAGATTACTGTGGAAAAAATGCCTCCATAGCCTTAAATTGTAAGACTTCCGTGGCCACTAACTCACAATTTAATATAAAACCATTCTCCTACTATAAAAATTTTCTTTAAAATTTACTCCAATATCTTAACTGAGTAGAAAACGAAGAAATAAGGTGGTAATGATTGGATACACAATAACACAATTATAGAATACATCGCCCTCTCTAAATATGATAATTAATAATGATTTTTGATCTTATGACATGCTTGTTAGATAACTTTAATAAGGACAATTCATATACATTGTATGATGGAATGGATTCCCTCTCATAATATATTGCATGATGGAATATCTCGATACGTATGATTTAAACATGTAATTTTAAAGACTACTTTCTACCCAGTGAAAATGCACAACTTTTGTTAGTCATACGGATCCAACTATCCGTAAAGTTTTAGTTCATATGTTCATACTTTAGTATAGAAAACTCGTATTGTGGATTTTGTATATTAAAGAAAACCGGTACTGCTAGAATAGCACGCACAATAAAAGGACGACAGGAAAAAAGAAGTCAGTTTAGTAATGCTCAATTCCTAGTTATGAGATTAATCTAAAAACGGACCGAGAGTGTAGTTTAGCAATGCTCACTTCCTAGATTTGAGATATATCTGAAAACGGACCGACCGAGTGTACTTAATTAACACTTGGTGTTAGCATATGTATAGCAGTCATGTTACAAGACGTCTACTATCACATTTCCACCAACTTGAAAAGGCGGTTACCTTCTTATACTTTAAAACCCGAGCCTAATTCCCACTTCAATGACGATGACAATTACTAATAGTCCCATTATGAACCTGCCATTGAATAGTTGGCTCAATTATAACATTGATATAGCACATATGCTTCAGTGACAGGATTAGGTGTTGATAACCCTCAATCAAGGAATTGGGAGGGTTTATTATATTTTAGTGCATTTTAAGTATGGTCATTTTTGGTTTGCTAACTTTTTATTTAGTGCTGTAAACATGTTTTTTTTTTTAGTATAATTCCGCCAACCCTAAATTCTTTTTGGAAATTTATTATTTTGAGGAGAAAATTGAGGGAAATTGATGCCTCGTTGAATATGTGAATGCTCCTCTAAATGATAAAAAGTAGTGTTTTATGCTATAACAGACAAGTATTAGAGTTAATTGATGCGGTTGATGTTATCATCTTCCCATATTTTAAGAAGAAATGACCAAATTACAATTACGACTAATAATTGAATTACATAACTACTTGTGATTTATTATTTAATAAAAAATATTAATAATTAAAACTGTATGAGTGGCTGAGATCGTCCTAAAAAAACTTGTTCACATGCTTTGCCCAAAACTCGAGCCTTGATCGAATTGCATCAGGACAGCCCATGTAGATATTGATATATGATACGTTTTTAGAAAATATTCATAAATTTAACAAAAGTTGATACTCACTCCGTCCCAAAATATTGGAGCTCTATATATTTACGTGCAATTTTGATCGGCAAATATCTCATTTTTAAATTGTTGAAATTTTAAATTTTGTTTATATAATTTAACATTTGAACTATTTGATTAACTTCTGAAAAATTCGATTTCGACAACAATATGAATTATTTATCAATCAAAATTGCATGTAGTTTCGTATAATCCAATAATTTGGGACAGATGGAGTATATAGATGAATTAATGCAGTGGTAGGCTCTATATATATACCACTAATAATTAATCATGCTTTGGTATGATAGTTGTACTAAAACTATGGGATAATATTATACTTTTCTATTAGGTCCTCGATCATGTACTCTATTATTTGTATTATTATGGAAAAATCATCTTTGAGATTATATTATATATACTCCTTGCTATAGTTTATCTGATTAATAATTTACTATAAGTTGTTGTTAAGAAAAATAGTTGAGTTTCAACTTCAGTTATAACTCAAGATATAATTGAATATGACGGACAGATTTATTGAAAATTTTGTAGAACGATAATTTTGATATTTTGCATATTAAAACATGGTCTTCAAGTTAGAAAAGATATGAGATGAAATCTAAAAGGTTGAAAAATTTAAATATATGAAAATACTCAAGATTTTCAAGACAAATAAAGAATATTTAGGATTGATGTATACTTATTGATACATTAATGATTGATGTATATATTTTTCATCTAATTGAATCATTGATAGTTATTTTTCATCTATTAGTTTTAGTTTCTATTCGAAATGCCAAATAAGATGCTATGTGAAGAAAATACTCGTTAGTTCTTTATCAAAGGGTTACAATCTTCTTTTAAATATATTTTTTAACCTGAAAGGATATTTCACAAAGATATGATATTCCTCACTATTAGTGCACACAAATTTTTTCCTTCTATCTTAGAAAAAGGTAAAAAATGCCTAATACCTACCACTTTTTAAACTTATTGCCTATAAGTACACTTCCAAATAAGATCCTTTAGAAGGGATTATACTAATCGAGTAATCTACTAACCATGTAGGAAAACCTGGTGATAAATCAGTTTAGTATTAAATTTCTTGAATTATTTTTAGCAACTATGTGAAATAAAGATAAAGAATGGGTAATTTAGACCTATAGAATGAATACCAGAAATCTACTTGGTCTTGACACGTCAGTAATAGTAGACACATTTACTATTAAAACCTACCTAGGGTGTGTTTTGAACCATATTTTTAAATTTAGTTGTTGGTTATAAGAAATGAGTTTCCATGTGAATAGATTATGTATTTAGTTACTGTTTTTTGCCTAGTGTAAGTAGTAAGTGATCATGAAAGTTAATTCCTCTGGATCATAGTTTTTTAGCGAGTAAGTGGTCATTAAAGTTACTCGAGTCCAGCTCAAGTACTTTGGTAGGAAAAAGTAGTGAGGCGAAGCATATCTTGTACTTTTATCTAATGTTACTTACATCGATGAAGTTAGAGGTTTCGGTCTTTAGTAGTGTTGAAAAGCATATTAATGGATAGATCTCACCGTGTGTAGTGCTTAGAGTGTAAATTAGTCGTGTCCATAATCAATTAATGATAATGATATCATGTTTTGTTATGACACGACAATACCAATTCTGAGATTAGAATACTTATTGGTATATTTTTTTACGTCTAATTCATGTTTTTGTTTTCTCTAGTATGTACACATTTGGAACGTAAATGTCAAAGAGTACCAGTGTATCACCCAATCGAAATTGTGTCTATCTTTGTATTTTCTCACTACTAATTCGGTTTAAGTGTGGTGATAAATAGTAGAAATTAAAACTAGGCAACAATTAGAAGCTAGAGTAGATAATCAATTTGGATTTGGCTTCACAAAGTGATTTCTACTGTTAATTGGTAGCAAGTTGTTGATGTTAGATTTAGCTTAATTCAGTGGGTGAGGTGAAGGAAGGGAGCTATTGGATTTTCATTCAAGAACCAAGATGCATCAGAAAACCAAACCGAGGATGCATCTTGGCCGTTGGATTCATCCAATGGCTCTCCTCTTTCACTTAAACTGCTGAAGATATATTTAACATCAACTTTCTTTCAGTGGAGCTTTATGAAAGAGACATTTAAATCTTAATAATTCCCTGAAAGGTTTCTCTTTATGAAATTTAATCATTATCAAACAGAGTTTGTATTTCACCAAATTAAGGATGTAGTGCGCTTTAATTAATAATGAAAATGATGTAGGGAACTATTTAATGAATAAATAAGATACGGAATCAGTATATTGATTGATTATGCATGATTGATCAAAGCCATAAAAATGTAATTTGTAACATCACTTAGACACTTACAGTTGAAGGGGGTCAGTGAACCTGTTTTCTCAAAGTGGGTTTCTTGAAGAGTGTTTAAATTAGATGCACTGCACTCTTTATTCTTATCCAAGTTCTTTTTCTTTGTATAATTTTTCACTATCATTCTGTCTACTGCTAATGGACTGATTTTCCCTGTTTATTGCAGGAAAAGCTTCTCGGCGCTGAAGTAACACATTTTTCTTAACCGGAAAAATAGCATAAGCACCATTTTTTGGGAACGCATGTCGATGACAAGGGTCACGATTGATAACATGGCACCCTTAATTACTAGAGTTAGTATGGTATACAACTAAGCCAAACCAGCTTTATAGCTCGATTTTAGACATTTATATAGGTAACTGATTTTACTTTCACAAGTCACAAGACACTAGTTGCTTTTTGGCCCAGCGTAATTTCGGTATAAGTTGTGCTTTTAGACCCTCATAAGTCATAGGTGGTTGAGATTTTGTCAAAGAAATTACTCTGTTTATTTCTTTCAGGAAGAATCTGATCAGCATATCCAGATTTACTTGATTCTATATGCATCGTTGGAAATATAGGTTATTTTGGTGGAGAGAAAAATATCGACTGCATATTAATTTCTGCATCTTACTTTGGGGAATGATAATATATTGTCATTCATTGATGAGCAATTTCTGAATGTACTTTTTGTATAGTTTTTCAATCAAGTTTAATTTATTAACTCGATGAAAACTATAGATTTAGAAAGTAAACAGATACGTCCATAGCCACCTCAAGCATGAGTATCCAATGATTTTTGTCATGTTTTAGTTTAACCAACAAGAATTCATTCCGAGTCCATTCACAACCTTGTCGTTTAGGTGGTTATTATTTATTTGACCTGAAATGTTTTGGAACAAATTTGTTGTTTTCTTGTACTACATACTAGCAATCAAGTTCGACCGATTAGGTAGCCGAATAAATCTAACACGCTGAAGAAGGACATTTTTTTTTATAAACATGGTTAATATTAGTAAAATAATGGACGAAAGTACATAGTAACGGAACAAATTTCGATAGGCTAAGTAAAATAGAATAATACAAAATCACAAAGGCCACACAGAAGTAAACCTTAGTCACACAAAATGTTTAAAATTTCAACTCAAAATCACTATTTTTTTGAGCTTCCAAAGTATACCAATAGAGAGGACTGGCTCACAACATTCACTCAAGTTTCCTTATACATTGATCGTAAGACTAGAACACCTACAGCTAAAGTATTGTTTTATGTCGATATGAACAGGCTGTTTATCACCGGTTGTTATTCGCATGATTGCGACATTTATATCATATTACGAGAATAATTGTCGTTTAGCATTTGCCAGTTCGATATTAAGTCGGATCCAAATATTACCATTTGGGTAATTACATGCAACGAGTATGGTTTATATATGCATGATAATAATCATGTAGAATAAGATCATCCTTGTATTTTGAATTGGCAGAACTATGGAAATAAATGCCTCCATAGCCTTAAATTGTAAGATTTCGGTGACGACTAACTCACAATTTAATAGAAAACCATTCACCTATTATAAAAAATTTCTTTAAAATTTACTCCAATATCTTAACGGGTAAAAAGCGAAGAAATAAGGAGATAATGATTGGATACACAATAGAATACATCGCCCTCTATAAATATGATAATTAATAATACTTTTTGATCTTATGACATGCTTGTTAGATAACTTTAATAAGGACAATTCATATAACATTGTATGATGGAATGGATTCTCTCTCATAATACATTGGATGATGGAATCATCTCTATATGTATGGTTTGAACATGTAATTTTAAAGACTAATTTCCAACGAGTGAAAATGCATAAATTTTGTTAGTAATAAGTATCCAACTATCCATAAAGTTTTAGTTCATATTTTCACACTTTATTATAGAAAACCCGTATTTTGGATTTTGTATATTAAAGAAAACAGGTACTTTTTTTATTTATATTAATGGTCGGGAAAACCCACTTTATTTATTTATTAATGATTAAGAAAAAAATAAAAAAGTGGAGGAAAAACCCCACAAAAACAAAAACGAGTATCAATAGTGCACTGAAATGAAATAAATGGGCTTAGAAATAAAAAAAATTGGAACTTGAAATAGACAAAAACAAAAACGTATGCAGTCTCGTAGTCTTATTGAAACTTGGGGGACTAAAGATGTGATAAAAAAGTACACCTCAGCCACCTCTTCGCCTAAACTAGACAGATCAATACCAGACCAAATATTTAGAGAGAGAGAGATCGCCATCTCTCTCTTACTCCATATTCTTTCTTCTACTCATCTTCATGTCGAATTCTTAAATACGCTAACCATTTCTTTTCCTTTTCCAGTTCAACAATACTTTTCCGTTTTGGTGGAAAATCAATGATATTGCTAGAGATATTCAGATCTAGCATACAGCCTAGATTTGCTTGCAAATCAGCACTAGAATTGGCTTCTCTTAGCACAAAGCAAATCAGATAAGTACCCCTCTTTATTAGATCTTTAATTTCGTTGATGATATGTCTGATTTTCCAAAATACTTTTTGATTGTTCTTCAAAATGGTGACCAAAATTAGAGAATCACTTTCAATAATTAGATTACTGCAAAATTGATTGTTCAATACTGGATTTATAGCTAAAATTAGCTAAAGTTGTTATTTTCCTTCTTTATTTTCCCAAAAAAAATTAGCTAAAATTTGTTCTATACTTTTAATAACCAGCTTAGGAGGATTTATAGCTGCCATACTATAAATAGGGATGGACTGAAGTACTGAAAGAATTAGAATTAGCCTTCCCCCCATATTGAGATTTTGGGTCTTCCAACCTGATAATTTGGTTCTCACTTTGAGAAGTAACTCATGATAAAGAATGCATTTTTTATTGCCATAATATAACTTGCATTCTAGGTAAATAAATGGAGGTTTTCTCATTGAAATATTGAGTAAATTACGCACTTGTAGTTTATGAGTGTCAGTCACCTCTTTAGATGCATACATGTAGCTTTCATCCAAATTGATTTATTGACCAGAATCTGTACAATATTGGCATAATACCCTCTGAATATGCTTTATAAAATTCATATAAGCACTATTGAAAATAATAATATCATCACCAAATGCCAAATGAGTAACAATAGATGTACCAATATGAGCTTTGAAAGATCTCAAACTCTTTTTTCTTAATAAGCAGATTTAGATTTCTTGTTAGAGATTCTGAGCATAGAACAAAAAGACTAGAAGATAGATGGTTTCTTTGTCTAAGGCCATTTGTAGCATTAAAATACCATGTAGAAGCACCATTCACTAAAATAGAAAAGTCATTGCTGGAAATAAGTCTCCATACCCTATCAATTTAGATATCAGAAAAGCTAAATTTTCTTAAGACAAAAATTAGAAAATGACAAGAAGTTTTATCATAAGCTTTTTTTATGTCTAGCTTCAAGGCTATGCTTTTACCATTGCTTTTCTTAGTAAGGGTTGAAATTAATTCTTGAACCAGTAGAATATTATCAACTATATCTCTTTTAGCAACAAAACCACTTTGATTCTCAGAAATAATATGAGGGAGAACAACAGATAATCTAGTAGACATGATTTTGGAGATGAGTTTGTTACAGAAAGTACATAAACTGATAGGTCTAAAATCAGAGAACTTACCTGCATTGGTCTTCTTAGGAATAAAGGCAATAAGTGTAGTAGTCATAGCTTTAGGAAGCTCTGAGCCAGAAAAAAATTGCTTGACTGCTGCTAGAATGTCTTCCCCAATAATATCCCAACAAAAAGTGAAAAAATGGCCATTATACTCATCAATACATGGGACACTACTCTTGTTTAAATTCCAAACTGTACTATTGACTTCCTCCATACTAATGTCTCTAATAAAAAGGTCATTATCATTTTCAGTAATATCATTAGAAATGACATCTAGGCTTTTATACACAAAATTGGTAGCTCTATTAGAAGCTAACAAATTTTTATAAAAATTGACAGCTTCACCTTGAATATCATCTTTATCAGTCAACTCTTGATCTTGATCTTGATCTTGATCATTTTTAATAATATTAATAACATACTTACTGCTCATCTTTTTTACTACTCCATGATAGAATTTAGTATTAGTATCCCCTTCTTTTGCCCACTTTAGATTTGCTTTTTGATCCCAGAAATCTTCCTCTATTTTAAGTCTATAATTAAGGTCAGCTTTCACCTTATTAAACTCACTTCTATTTGCAGGTGTGGGACTATATTCATACACTTTCTGTGCTATGAGAACCTTGTCGTCAACATCAATCACCATCTAAAAAATATTATCAAAGGTATCATTGCTCCACTTAGATAAATTTTTCTTCAAACATTTCAAATTTAGAAACAAAGAATATAGAGTATTGCCACCTTCATAGGTCCTCCAATTGATTTTAACAATATCTAAAAACTCTTTGTGACTAAGACAGAACTTTTAAAAAACAGGTACTGCTAGAATAGCCCGCACAATAAAAGGACGATAGGAAAAAAGAAGTTAGTTTAGCAATGCTCAATTCCTAGTTTTGAGATTAATCTAAAAACGGACCGAGAGTGTAGTTTAGCAATGCTCACTTCCTAGATTTGAGATATATCTAAAACCGGACTGACTGAGTGTACTTAATTAACACTTGGCGTTAGCATATGTATAACAGTCGTTTTACTAGACGTCTGCTATCACATTTCCACCAACTTAAGAAGGCGGTTACCTTCTTATACTTTAAAACCCGAGCCTAATTCCCACTTCAATGACGATGACGAATACTGATAGACCATTGTGAACGTGCCATTGAATAGCTGGCTCAATATAACATTGATATAGCACATATGCTTCAGTGACAAGATTAGGTGTTGACAACCCTCAACCAAGGAATTGGGAGGGTTTATTATATTTTAGTACATTTTAAGTATGGTCATTTTTCGTTGGGTAACTTTTTATTTACTACTGTAAATATTGTTTCTTTTTTTTAGTACAATTCCGTCAACCCTAAATTCTTTTTTGAAATTCATTACTTTGAGGAGAAAATTAAGTGAAATTGATACGGTTGATGTTATCATCTTCCCATATTTTAAGGAGAAGGGTTCGATTTGAATCTAGGAAAATAGAGAAAGAACCAAATTATAACTACCACTAACCATTGTACTACACAACTAATTGTGATTTAATACTTAATAAAAATTATTAATAATTAAAACTGTATGAATGGCTGATATTGCCCTAAAAAAACTTGTCCACATGCTTTGCTTAATGCTCGAGCCTTGGTCGAATTGCACCAGTCCCGCCCCCCATATGAGACGTTTTTAGAAAATATTCATAAATTTAACAAAAGTTGATATATAGATGAATTAATGCAGGTGGTAGGCTCTATATATACCACTAATAATTAATCATGTTTTCGTCTTATAGTTACTAAAACTATGGGGTAAGATTATATTTTTCACTTCTCACTTTTCACGATATCTATAATGCTGTTGCTGTTGATATAGCTATGTAAATTAAAAAAAATAATGCAACAAAAATAAACAGTTGTTATAGCTTCAATTAAATCAACATCAGTATATATATCAATGCTAGAGAGTTCGAATGTTGGATTGACATTCTCACTCCACTCGATTTTATGCGTAATTAACATATACAAGCTGTATAGGTTGCACGCTTGGATGATGTTCACACATATAGATTAAAAGTTAATGCAGCTAAAGTTATAATTTCTCAATTTAGGAAGCTGCGTTATATGTAATTCAAAAGTGGAATAGCGCGTCAAGTAAGTAATAATAAGGCGAAGTTCAAATATTGCGTTGAAATTCACGCTTTAATCAGTTGTTTAAAATTCCATTTAATTCTACTGACGACAAACTGTCACTCACACTTAAACAATCAATAATCGAATCTACGGAGTTACCGAACACATAATGAGTCGATGAATCAATGTTGCGAATGGTTGCTAATGATAGGAGCTTAACTGATGCTTTGGCATCTTTGCTTCACCTGAGCATACCACAACTTGGTCTAAACTAAAACTAAATTATTACAAAATTTAAGAAGTTATGTAATTCGTAATTAGTATGTCAATTAACGTTGTAAATGAGAAGTAACAAGAGAGATCAAATGTTGAGGTTGTTTTGCCCCTTCTCTTGATTTTGTTAGGGTTTACTTTTAATTCTAAATAAACCTTTTTTTATCCAAAACCAAAGTCAATCACCCCTTGCAGGAAAGGGGTGGAGGACTAGTATATAGTAAGACTACAATATGACTACTCTTTTTCCATCGTTGATTTAAATTTGTACCATCCGTTGGATTAAAATTTAAGATTCGGTCAAATTATTGAACATACAACATTTAATCCCCTTCCATTTGAATGATTAATTTAACTAATTGGAGATATAGCATTTAATCTACTACCATTTTTATTTCCATTTAGATGTTTTTAATTAGCAAATGATAATCGTTTTATCATATGGATGAATATGAAATGAATTTTTTTAATGTCAACATGTCTGTATTTGGCACTCATGATTAATGATATATATAATTAGTTAGCCATGATACTAGTTCGTATACCCATTCAGATGTCTAATTACAGAGTACTCACTACAAAATGATGTTTGATTTAGTGAGAGTCAAAAGCTGTCACAAGCCTGTCGCAAATTGACTAAACTGTCACAAAACCGTCACAAATTGACTAAACTGTCACAAAGCCGTCACAAAAACCGTCGCTAATAAGCTCGTAACAAAAAATACCGTCACGAATCCCGTCGTTATTTGAGTATTTTTTTGTAGTGACTGTTTTGCTTATATGCCTATTCTATATATATAACCCATTAAACTTTACAGACGTTAAAAGGAAAAAAGTAAAACAAATTAAGGACCAATTGCACACTGGGTACGACCAAAAACATTTTACAAACGATAAGATAAAAAAATAACATACAATAAAACCTTTCCATAGTCATATCGATAAGACCAGGAAAAAATATTACTATAGATATGTTGTTGGATAGATTTCTCTGAAACATAATAGTTTTTACGGAAAAATAAATCGAGAAACAATACAAATTTTTTCCTTATTCATATTGATATCGATAAAACCAGGGAAAAAAAATATTATTATAGATATGTTGGATAGGTTGCTTCGAAACATAGTAGTTTCTACGAAAAAATAAACGGAAAAACAACAAATTTTTTTTCCTCAAACAAATAAAAATCACAAATAAACTGTAACATTGACAGAATATAATTTTCTATAAAAAACAGGACTAAAGTCGAGAGACGAGGCATGTGAAAACACTTTACCCTTAAACGCTATTTGCACTACTACATTTCCGCTTCTGGTTGAATATGGTATCGTGTTTTCAAGTTACAACGTCTATCGATGACTTGTGCCTTGATGAAAGCGGTATGCAGTCAAGATCGAGTGGTTGGTGCTGCGATACTCTTGCATATGTATGCATATTTGAGCGCCTGCTTGTGCATATGCATGTGTTGCATGTTATATGAAAAACACTTCTTCAAAATGGCTAAAATTATACCATCAACAGACTGTCAAAGTAACTTATAACTATTCAGGAGTCAACATATTGAGGGGTAATAAACTTGGTAAACCTCCACACTAAATTGCATTCAAACATAGGTTACATAAAAGGAAATTCAATTTCTAAAAGAAATCTATCTACAAATGATATAAGAACATGTACACAACTGTACGTTACCAAACACATGAAATATTTTGGATATAATAAAAAAATGTGTCAATGTATAGGGGTGACAATTTTCAGAATGTTTTCAAAATAATTTATATATAATATATTCTCGGAAACACTTAATTATATTTTTTGGCAATCACTTTCAATTATATGTTCTCACTATAGTAAAATATTATGACTTTTTATGTCCCGCTAATAATTCTATATAAAAAGAATTAACCAGCAATTGAATACAGTATGACACCAACTTATATACAATGTTATACAATACGACACACATATTTGGAAAAATTAAACTATAATAATAATAACATATAGTGGTGGTTGCAAATAAAATTTAAAAGAGCTTTTGGTAGTTTGTATGCAAATTAACTATAATGAAACTATGTAGCATATTTTGGTTGTTCGTTTATATATATGCAAACTGAGTATATGTAAACTTGAGTATTTAATAGAATAAGTTTTGCTTGTCCGGCTTTTTAATATTTTTATACATTTATTCGTTCATATTTTTCCTCTTAATAGCTCGGTTTCTTAATTTTACCTTTTCATACCTTCGTTTCTTTATACGTTTCCTTTCTTAATTTTAATTTATTTTACCTTGCTTTTTAACTTTAATTTTATTTTTGGTCAATTTTCAAATGCTGATTTTCGGCACGTGACTGAGCATGACTTTATTGATGTGCCTTTTTTTTTTGATAGTTTGACAAAAAATAAAAATTAACCAAAAAGGAAAAAAAAATAGAAACCGGGTACAAAAAGGAAAAAAAAAAGAAATCGGGGTAAAAATAAATATAAAATTCCGCTTTTCCGCTTTTTACAATTTGAAAATTATTATGTGGTTCTATTTTTGCAAATCCAAATATTTGATCCTGACTCCGCCTCCCGCCTCTGTCAATGTGGATGAGCTATTAGTTATGGAAAAATAAAGAATGTGGTAATTAACTAGCCAAAAGTTTAACTAATTAATTGTCGTAAGATGAAAATTGAAAAAAGATTCTTCATTACTTCAATCATGAAAATAATAATGAGTAATATCTGAATAATGAGAGCATAATTAATAGAAGAACCTATATGGTCAATATTCAAACATTTGGTTCAACAAATGCCACTAAGGATTACAATTAATAAGATTGCAAGAATTTAATCATATATTTATTGTTATTTTCAATATGATATCTTAGTTTGTCTATCAAAAACACAAATTAACATTATACCTTGGACATATAATAGTTCCAAATTGAATCGCTGTAGAAAAAATATCTTTTGTCTCATGATAGCCTGCTCCAGTCCCCTAACGAAACTTTCGTTATTTGGCTAGCCATAACAAAATATAGTCGATTCATCTCTAAATAAGGTACGTACTAGTTTTTGTATATCTATATATCCCAAATCTTAAATTACTGGGGATTAGATTTATGAATTTTACATCTTATATGTATTTTTTTTGAAAGTTTGAGCAGAGTATATACTTTATGTATGTTTACTTTTGTAGCTTTTAAAGTCGCATTTGATTATTTAACATTTAAGGTTTTTTATTAGTCTAGAGAAACTAGAGGTTTTAGGCTTATATTTCTTTTCTTTCTTTTGGAATTTTGGTTAAGAAGGTCAAAGCTATTATTTATTTTCTTTCTTCTAGATTTTTTTTCAAAATTAAGCAACTACAAAGTAAATTATTAGATATTAAAATAAACTTATATTTTTGTTTGAAAGAAAACGTATACTATCAGTTTAATGAGTTTAATGAATAGTAAAACTATGAGGAATGCAAGATGAAAATTGAAACATTTGTCCGATAAATATATATAACAAAAATAAGAATAATTCTCTTCCCTATCAAAAAACAATTTGACCACCACCTTTCAAGGTAAAGTTGATGGTAAATGAAACATATTATATAATCCATCACTCTTATTTTTCTCCGCATAAAAATATTAGGGGGCCTTCTCCGGAAATGTTAAAAGTACTTTCTAAGTAAAAATTAAAGTACTTTTAAAATTTTTGGTTGTTTGATGAGGGTTATTTTGTAGATTTTTTTAAAAAGTTGGGGAGCTTTTAAAATCCATTTTAAAACATCAACAATATTAGATACTTTTCTAAAAGTGAGTTCAGTCATTTATCTATAAGTTATAATATTCTGCGAAAGTGATAATAATCCACTATTTCACTAAATAAAAAAAGTTAATTTACAAAAAATTTAAAAAATGGAAGAAAGTTTTTTTCAAAAGAAAATGATATATTTTATAAAACTTATCATTTTCATAAAAAAGATGTTGATTTTTTTAAAAGTAACTTTATATATGAAAAAAAAGGTGGTTTATTTTAAAATACATACTTTTTTCGATAAACATACATTTTCAATTAAAGTGCCCTATCTTTAAAACAAATGAATAGTTTAAAAAAGTGGTTTATAATTTATTTTCTCGATAAATATGACTATTACACGTTTGGGGGTGAATTGAAAAATCTAAGAGAGGCGATGGCCAGTCTAAAGAGAATGAAAAATGAATGTTGTAGGAAGTATATAAGTATCAATGTCACTAGTCTTTCTTAAATCTTTACTTTAGTGTAGTATATTCATTTTATTTATGTTTGAAACAAATTATGTTATTTTATATACTTAGTACTTAAATGTTGGAAAAAAATTATAATGTTTTTCTTTTTGTTTGACAATGTTTAAATTGTTTTTTTTAAAACATATTTTGTTATTTTATATATTTAGTACTTAAAATGTTGGAAACCAACTTTATTGTAATTTTCTTTTTGTTAGACTATGTTTAAATTGTTTTTCGTTTTATTAAAGTATTTATACAAGTGAAAGTTGATTGGTTCACTTAACACCGCAAAAGAGACTTGTAGACATCAAAACCATCACTTTTACATGATAAGTAATCTTTTTTTTTTTTGCAAAAATATTTTTTAGAAATCACTTTTATATGAGTACTTCTACAAAGTGTACTTTTCTTTTTATTTATTTATTAAAGAGGACGGTACCCCCCATTTTTCATTTATTCAAAACTTGGGACCAAACTTAGTTTACAATAGTCTTCCAAAATGTATACAAAAGTACTAGTAACAACTTTTATATATATATATATATATATATAACGCTATTTTAGAACGATCCAAACAAGGTAGAGCATCTTACAAGCTTTTTTTTACAACCAAACAACTATACTAAGTACAATACATCTACCTGCATTTTAGACTAAAACAGAGGTAAATATTCACAAACAGCAGAATTCAAATAATCCCCTTTTAAAATTCGTGTAACCTTCAAAATCCATATAATATTTCCCATAAACTCTTTTTGGGAATTCTCTTCCACTATCAAAGTTTTCAGTTATTACACTAGCACCTCTTTTTGCTAGTTCATCCAATACACTATTTTGTTCTCTCCATATATGCATCAATTCTCCATTGATCATGCTCATATACAAAATGACATCATCCCATAAGTTCAAAAATTATAATAGAACCTTCGAGTTCACCTTCTTCCAATCCACTACCGTTTTGCAATCTATTTCTACAATGATTCCATCAATGCTAAAAAAGCAGCATAGTTGAACTCCATACATAAGAGCTCATAATTCAGATTCAAAAGCACTATTACTTTCAAAATTTGTGTTCAAATCCATCACCATCTTACCACTCTCACTTCTGATAGTACCACTACCCTGTGCACTTTTGTCATGCTTAATAAAAGTTTACTTTTCTTAAGTTACTTTTGTTCCCAAATACCAAGTACCTTCACAACACAAACGAAAGTAAAGTTGCCAAAATTTCCTAGTTTTCGTCCAAATGATTACTTTATATATATCAAGGGAACCGAATTGCTAAGTTCGCAATCAACTTTAGCAGCTGAACTTCGGTTTTCGGTTGTTGGTTTCTCGGTTGATGGATTATTTATAATCCAACGTTGAGATGAAGCAGACCGACCAGTTTTTGATATTTTTCACATATATATCAAAGATCTCAACCGTTGATTAATACAACCACCAAGAATCTAACTTTAGCTGCTGAAGTTAACCCGATACTTCAACAACTCCAATTTACTTTATCAAGTACAATATAGTTTCCAAACATTTCAGTAATCATATGATTTCTCACTAAACGGGACATAGATATATACTGTTAGCACAATGTCACTTGAACACCTACTCAACTTTTGGGATCCCTAAGCTAATTATACTTATAACTAAGGAGAATAATTTATGACTGATTATGTGATCTTCAGGTGAGATGATAGACCTCCTTCATCATCCTGTCCGGTTTAACTAGATCCACAAAGCCACTTAAAAGACTAATTAAATAGGGAGAAAATAAAATTCAATATAATAAGGGGGTCAAGAGAGTTAATTAGACCTCTTCTCTTTCCGAGAAGGGTAGGTTAAATGAGTAGAGCATTTTTTATATATAATTGGTGACGAAAACCCCCATTTTATTAATGCAAAAAAATATAGGAGTAAAGCATAACCTTATATTAGCCATATAAATATATATCTTACTCATTTTTACTGTTAATTTAGTTGTCCGTAATCCGAATTGTTTTTATGCAGGCTATAACATCCGAGAAAATGAGTTATTTTAATTTTAATCGAGACATGCCATCCTCTTCAGCTTCTTTCACAAATGATTACCAAAACATTGGAAATATGATCAGCAATTATGATCCTCAAGCTGAACTATTCCAGACTCAAGAGAACTCTATATTCCCTAGTACTGGTACTATACCCAATGGTTACAACTCAATCAGTTACATGAACACTAACCTTGGGGATCAAAGTACCCAATGGTCTCTTACGGTTGATGACTATGAATTGTCTTACCCCTGTTTCACAGAGAACAGTAATAGTGGTGGTCTTAGTAACAATGGCAAGTCTACTTCTCACGAGATTGCCCAAGCAGGAAACCCTAGTACGGTTCTCGAAAATTTCAACTCTTTCTTAGGAAACCATAGTACTACAAATATGGGAAAATCTGGCTTAATTAGTTTTCCTACGACGTCTCCCGCTAATATAATAGAAAACCATAATAATGTGTCTGTGAACCCTGACCCTTATTATCCTATAACTTCGCTGGCATTCGTAAGTGGAATCATTATTAACAATACAACGGAAACCAACACATTTCACCATATAAGGTTAGCTCATATGTCTTCGTATTATCATCTTGTTTCAAATTAATATTTATATTATTTTTATGTAATTTATACTAATGAAGAAATTTGAATTAGTGGCCCGGCAACTGGGAGGACCGGAAGTAAATTCCCCGTAGGAGACCAAGACAAGTCCCGATTTATTAACTCAACTGGTTCGTTTTCCCCAAGGCAAGTTTATACATATCCCTTAATTTTACTTATTAAGAATCAATTCATACAATGTCTTTTAAGGCCTTGTGAGTTGGTATATATGCATATAATTCGCTTCATTGATATCATTACATTACAAATTCCTTACAGAAAACCTAAACAAAATATTTCAACAGTTTTGCAGGAAGAGTGGGAACAAATCTGAGAGCTACTCCTCCGTCATTCTCTGAGAGAAGAAGAGGTTTAATATATTTCTTCTCGCTATAGACCTAATAATCTTCCATGTAACGTTTGTTGTTAGTAGTTATATATCAACAGCTTTTGTAGTTTCTAGTTTAATTTGTCACTTTGTCCTTGA
Organism: Primula vulgaris; assembly: GCA_963920805.1. Lineage (NCBI taxonomy): Eukaryota > Viridiplantae > Streptophyta > Magnoliopsida > Ericales > Primulaceae > Primula > Primula vulgaris. The sequence continues at coordinate 27,725,480 of OY987215.1, read as the reverse complement.
AAATAACAATGCTTGATGTAACATAAAATTAATTATATGCGTACTTTTGGTACTATAGATTAACAATAACGTTTTAAAAAATTTAAATAGTGAATTCAGTGACAAAAGGAAACACACGAAGCGAAATGGTTAACAGTGAAGTTTTATTGATTATGTGAAAAAGTCCAATTACAGTGATATATATATATAATCAAGATTGCTTTAGAGTGACTTAGACGAAAGATTTAGTATCTTTTTGTTCGAGTTTTTCAGTAGACATGAGGCAAAGCTGGGAAAAGGATCAGCAAATTTGGCGCCACGTAAGTTTAAATATATATATTCTCATAACTATGTTAATAATACCAATCACTAATTGACATACTTATCTTGTATCCCAAGTTGATGGATGTGGCCTTGAAGACGGAGAAAGAAAGGTATGCCTTATGCAAAGTTTTCTTTTCCCTATACTATTTAGCGCGAGTTACATAAAAAGAATTAACCAGCAATTGAATACATTATGACACAAACTTATATACCAATACGACACACATATTTGGAAAAATTAAACTATAGCAATAATAACATATAGTGGTGGTTGCAAATAAAATTTAAAAGAGCTTTTGGTAGTTTGTATGCAAATTAACTATAATGAAACTATGTAACATATTTTGGTTGTTCGTTTATATATATGCAAATTGAGTATATGTAAACTTGAGTATTTAATAGAATAAGTTTTGCTTATCCGGCATAAGAGATAGATTCGCTAAATCTTAAATAAAAATTGTCCCTTGAAGGAAAGTCTTTACGTAGCTAGTGTGTGTTACTAATGAGAATGTACCGAAAGAAGATGGGAACAAAACATTTCATCCTTTTATTGCATGTCGACATAAAGAGAAAATGAGTCGTTATTTATATCTAGGTCGTATCAATGTATATAACGTTTAACGACAGATACTAGCTATTTTCTCTATAATATTACTATTTTTGAAGTGTATTATTCAATTTCAGGAAGAGAAAAGTACCAACACCAATATTCAACACTAACCCATCACTTCCAATGCCAAGGACGATGCGGTATTTGAGACACAATATAGGTATATAATAAGTTTATAATATTTGTTAGTCCTTTACCATTTTTTTTCATTTTTGGAAGATAAATAATATATAAAAGCAAACAGAAAGAAATAGTGTGGTTCTGTATAGGTAGCACAAATTGCTAGCTAAACCATAGAGTATACATGGAAGCTAAAACACAGGTTATAAGTGACAAAAATAGTTATTTATCGAAACAGACCAACCAAACATTGCTTATCCTCAAATCTCAAGGAAATCTAAACACAAATAAAACAAGCCTTTGCTTATACTTTAAACTACCTTTTACAGAAGTTGTTAAATATTAAAAAAAAACTCGAACATTGCTTATCCTCAAATCTCAAGGAGATCTAAACACAAATAAAAGAAGCCTTTGCTTGTACTTTAAACTACCTTCTACAGAAGTTGTTAAATATAAAAAAAAAACTCGCGTACCATATTAAACCACTAAACCCAGCTTAGTTAGACAAACTTGTAGATATTGTCAGTAAACACCAAAGATTGGGTTCAACCGAACCACTAAAGTGAAAACGGAAGGTACAATAGTTTACTGATAGATCTTGAAAATTATGTCTAGTGAGTGAACTTGAATCCAAAGCTGTAAGGCAATGAGTGAGCTCCTTTCTAGGGTTTGACCCAGATTCTTCGCTAGCCTTTTATGACCTGCGCAAAAGTAGGTAGGATGAATTGGTACTTGATGACCTGACCACCGTTTAACCTCTTCTACCTTAAATGAGCAGTGAGAAGCCTAAACCCTTTTAGGGTTTTGAATATGAATATATGTAAGTAGTGTTTAGTAGTACCTGAATAATAATTGTATGTATGAGTTCATATGATATTCTTCTTGGATTAGACCCCTGGTGATTTTTTTACTACGTTTTCCAAAAATCTTCTCTCTAAGAACCTTCATTCTCTCTCTGTAAAAAACACTTAGAGAAACCTTCAACTCTTCTTATGGATTATCCAGCTCAGTCTTCATCTTCCCACCCACTTGAAATTGTTGATGCTGAGTCTGCCTCCCAAATGGAGGTGGATTCTTTTGCTGCCACGGTCCTACCCTCCGAAGGGCCTTATGCTCAGAAAGAGCCCATTGTTCAAGATGAGCCTCATATGTTGGAGGAAGATGTTCCTTAGGGGGAGGACATTGTCTCCCTTGTTGCTGTCGATGGATCCGTCGAGGGGGGTCAGAAACAGGTTCCTGTCTGGGAATTCTCAACCCTTGAGGGCCCCTTCCTTCCTGGAGCTTATAGGACCAGCCTTGATGCGGCTTGTGCTTCAATAGTCTCTGTATCTCTTTTTAACACTATGGGAGAAGATGACTTCAAGACGATTTACGGGATTCTTTCATGGATCTGGGTTCGTAAGCCGGTCAATGATATTAAGGTGTTGGGAGACAGCTCCAACTCTGAGCGACACGCTGATCGTGATTGGTCCATGGATGCGAGCCCCTCCCTCAATTACTCTTTTTCCTCAGTCACCACTCACGATGGAAGAGCGACATGAGATTTATTTTGTGAAGGGTAATAAGCATAAGAATACACTTCATCGATTGCTTAATTACCGGGGGCCTCACGATGCCCCCCATATGGATACGAGAGCCTGCTACCGCCTGCTGAACTTTGCTCCTGACCTCCAAAGCCTGGCTTTGGATATCTATGCCTTTTGAGTCATGAAGGCGACCTACAACCTTGCGGCCTTCAACCGCAACAATAAGTCCAAGAAGAACGTGCTGAAGGGCCCAAAGATGCTCCAGACCCCCGAAGGTCTTGATGATAGGGTCGTTCGAGTCAAGCTTCCCTTGGATCTGCCTGTGCCGCTTCCAGATCTTGAGGTAGAGGCCAACTTTGTATCTATAAGTCTTCTTTCGTTTTTCTTACTGTCTTTTAATTTGATCTTCATGTCCTATGGAGGGTCTTTTTTGTTTCTTTCTCTTTTGTTAATCTGCTCTCGCTTTTGGCTGTTTACAGTCCTCTCCGGCCTCTACCTCTCGGAAGAGGGTAAGGACCCCATCCGTATCTGAGAGGGTTGAGGAAGAATCTTCCTCGGCACCGGTTCTTCCTCCTGGTCCCTCTTCCATGTTGGGGCTCTTGGTGGGTCATGCACAGTCACTTTCATTCGGGGGAAATGGAGGCATGGGAGGCTTCTACCGATGGTGTGGGGTCTATGCCGTTGGATCATGTCGATCATGATGGGGGGACGGGGAGGATACCCCTCAGTTTTCACCTATCTCCCCCATGTTTAAGCCCCTTCCTCCTTCGCAAACTCCCCCCTCGGCTCACAGGGAGAGGGTTCATGTCCCTTTTGGCGGGGAGGATGGTGGGCGTAAAACCTGAAGGCACATGTGGAGGCCACTTCTCAGGCCATGGAGGCCAGTGACAAGGAGCGGGACCGGGCATATTAGGCACTAGTGAGGGTGGCCCTTTTGGAGAAGGAGGTGCACCTTGGGAAGGAGGAGCTTACTGCTGTGGAGAAGGCGGCCTCCGAGACCTTGGCTTCTCAGAATGTTGCTCACCTTCAGGCTCTCAAAGTGGAACGCACCCTGGGACGTGCAAAGCTGTTGGAGGAAGCCAAGGCTGAGCGAGGGCTGATGCCATTAGCCTGCAGGAGCTCAAGGTGAACAGGGAGGTTCTCCTCTCCTATGCCCAGTGGCTGATTTGGACGGGGACCCCTCAGGAGAGCCCTTAGTTCCTTAACGTGCCATTAATTTATGAGAGAGATCCCCTTACTCTTGAGGAGGTGCTCGTGGTGAAGGAATTTGTTTTAGCCCACTCCTCTCCTGGCGAATCCTGCTAGTTATCTTTTTTTCCTATCATTTTTTGTTTCCCTCTTTGCATATGGGTTGATTGTCTTTCGGCCTTGCGTGGCCCTTCTTTTCTTTTTCTTTCAAACGATTTCGCCATTTATGCTAGGTATTTTTTTTCTTTGTCTACTTCTGTTTGTATATTTTTGTCTCATTTTCTTCCTTGCTCCCTGCCCTTTCCTTGCCCTCAAATCAGAGGGGGGCTCCCAGGAGGGAGGCGCCTTTGGTCTTTTAGTTTCTATCTGTTTTCGAGAGACACTTTTCTTTTGTGATTAGTGAGACAAAAATTCTTAGAGAAAAGAATTTTTTATTGATTTCTGAATAAGTTAAAACTTTCCTTTTTCCTTCTCCTAAAACAAAAGGTGCCCGAGGGGCGCAAACTCTCCTACTTGAAAATGAAATTAAAATTTTTAATGAGTAAGAAAGAAACGAAAACTAAACACTCTAAGCTCGTTGACGGAATTTTTGCATGTGGCGCCAGACCCGAACTGGTCGTTGTTTATCGGGTTTTACTTTTTCGAGATCTCGTCTAGGCTTTGCTTAACCGAAAGGGTAATCTCTTGCTCATCCTGTTGAGGAGTCTCCTTGATCTTCTCCCCCGCCTTGAGGTCTGGCAGGTACCTTGCTTCTATTGCAGCTTTTCCTCTCGTTCCAACAATCATCTCTTTTCTTGATAGGGGCTTCGTCCCCCAGATTATCTCTATTTTTCCTTTGTTGTAGAACTTTATCTGCTGGTGGTATGTGGAGGCTACTACCCCCATTATGTGGAGCCAAGGGCAGCCGAATATCGTGTTATGAGGCGAGTTCATATTGACAACGATGAACGTTGTTGCCATTGCCACCTTTCTTGCTTTAATTGGTAAAACCAGGGTTCCGAGAGGATTCACCCTTTCAGAACTGAACCCATAGAGAGGTGCATCAAAGATCATCATATTCTCTTCTTGAATCTTGAGCCTTCTGAACAGGCTCCCATATATTACGTTTACCGCACATCCTTGGTCTATGAGTATCCTCTCTATGTCATAACATTCAATCCTGGCTTTGATGATTAGTGGGTCGGTGTGTGTCGGGTTTAATCCATCCAATTCCTTGTTAGAGAAGACTATGAGAGGTCTTTCTCATCCTCGATGAGTGGTTACCACTCTTCTTCCGTGGGTCACCACTTCTCCCCTCATTGCGACTTGTCCTTGATGAGCTTCGGTTCGAAAGGTGATCCTTTTGCTCTTTTGCGTCTCCTGGGAAAAATGGTATCACCTCTATGAGTCCTTTGCACATTTCTTCTTCCTCGATGTTGGCTATCTCTTGGACTTCATTCGGATCCTTCTCCTGGAAATATTCATCTAGGTATCCCTTCTTGGCCCACTCCTCAAGCCTGTTGAAGTAGCTCTTGCAGTGACCCATCATGTGGGCATTCAACCTATAGAAGGCGCAATACCTAGTTTCGTTAGAAGGGGTCGTGCTTCTGACGTCTGGTGGCCATTCTAACCATTCCTTGTCCTTAATGTCTTTTAGTAGTACCCAGATTTCCATGTCTAGCTCGAACGACACTGGTCTGGGCCTGTCTTCCCTTGCTCCGGGGCAGGACTCCTTGGAAATTTGATTTACCCTTTGACTGTCCTTAGCTCTCAAATAAGATCTCGTCATTTTGGCTTTCTTGGCCGGGGCCATGACTTTTCTTTCAAAGGTCATGATATCAAATTCTTCCTCTTGGTTCTCTCTCTTTAGCCATACATTCTACTTCTGTCTAGGTTCTCGGATGGGCGGCGGCAATGCTTAGCCGGGTGGGGTGCTCCAAGGGAAGACCATGATTAAAATATGAGATTGCAATGTTAGTCGCGCAGCTTTTGGTCTGATGATACAGGTCTCAAACATTTTGTAGTAGGAGCTTATAGGCTCCCCCTCTTTCATACGGATGCGAATGAGCTGGTCGGCCTTCGACTTCTTCCTTATGGTCAGCTCGAATCGGTAGAGTAAGGCCTTCATCGGGTCATCCCAATTCCGGATGTATTCGTTAGGCAAGGTCCGAATCCAGTCCATTCCGGCTTCCCCCAGAGTGGTGGGAAATACTTTAACAAGCCAGTCTCGGTCCTCCGACCACTCATCAATAACTCCTCGGAAGTGATTGAGATGCACGATAGGGTAGGGCATTCCATCATAGGTGTTGATGACATGACTTTTATAGCCTCTCGAGCGATAAACATCCCGGATCCTTCATAACAGGGGGGCAGATGGGCTTGTTCTCAGGTAGTCGCTGATGTCCAAACCCCTTCGGGTACTGGATCTCTGCCTCTCTCTGATTTCCTTGGCATAACCGATGATAGTCCTTCTTTCTTGAGGGGAGGGTGTCCCCTCGAGAGCTCTTCTTCTCAGGGGAGAGGGTGTCTCTTCACGGTATTTCTTGGACCTACTGATCCTCGCATCCTTTGAACTCCATCTTTCCCATTGGGGGACTCCATCTTTGTCTTCTTCGCGTTCTTGCGGTGATGAGGGGGTTCCCTCTCTTCATCGCTTGTAGACGATATGTCATACCACCTCTTTGGATTTTCATCCTCGGGGGACTCCTTCCTTCCTAGCCGGTCTTTCGCACTCCTGCTTTGGCGTGAAAGGGGTTTCTGGTACATGTCATCGAGTATCTCGGCTATTTTGTCAAAGTCTTTTTTAAGGTTGCGAATATCTTCTCGTATGATTACCGACCACAGTTTGGGGTTTGCCCTTTTTCCCTCCAAACTGAACCTTAGGTCTTTGATGTGCCTGCCGATGGATTCTGCTTCCTCAGTGGTGTGCCTGGGAGGGAACACAGACCTCCTGTTGTGATTAATCTTCCTTAGAGTACTGCGACTTCGGGAGGAGGCCTCTGTGGAGTTGATGGCTCTATGTCATTCTGCTGCTTTGAGCTCTCGTAGTGCTCACGTTCGGTACTTCCGAGGGACTTGGATTTGGAGGAGGAAGCAGTCAGCCCCTCAGCAGGGGTGGAAAATATTAGTGGGGCAGTGAGAGCCTTCATCCCCATGACGGGCGTGACGTGCTCCTCGACTTGGTTCTTGTTCGCTTGACTTGGTGTTTTTCCGGTCATCTGGGAAGGGTCAGCAAGTCGATGATTTACTTTGGTCATGCTTAACTTTGTATCTGCCGATTATTTATTCACGGTAAAGTTGAAAACTTTTAGGTTTGACCCTTTTTCAGGGACAACGTCATTTGATAGACCTTGAAAATTAGGTCTAGTGCGTGAACTTGGCTCAAAAGATGTGAGCCAATGAGGGAGCTCCTTTCGAGGGTTTGGTCCAGGTTCTTCACTAGCCCTTTATGACATACACAAAAGTAGCTAGGATCAAGTGGGACTTGGTGGCTTGGCCACCGTTTAACCTCATCCGCCTTAGAGGAGCAGTGAGAAGGCTAAACTTTTTTATGGTTTTGAATATGAATATATGTAAGTTGGGTTTAGTAGTACCCGAATAATAAGTGTATGTATGAGTTCATATGGGTTCAGATAATCTTATCATTGGATTATGAGCCCTTTATATAGGCGGTGGAGACAATGTATGGCATATCTGTTATGATAGATATGATATTATCAATCACATGTTCTCCATATATTTTGCTTCGCTTATGTCGTGCTGAGATATATTCTGCTACGTCTCACATATCTTTCCACCGACTTGGCTAGCCCGAAGGGGCGACACCACCTTTCCTCGCAGGCGAGGGAAACTCTTCTGAGAGACCATGTCTCCTTCGTTATCCTTCAGAGGTGTTGATCTTCTAATTGTACTTTCTCGGATAGTCAGATATCATTTGGCGAGTAGACTCCAGCGTTGGCTCCTCGCATGGCTCTCAGTCTTGTAGTTGGATATATTTTCCTTTGTGCTTAAGGAACATGTATTTAAGGGATTGACCCCATTTTTATGAGATCTGTCTGCATAGATCTGATGTCCTTCTTTTTTGAGGAGTATCTGATTGATTATCTTAGATACACGAGTATCTTTTAGAGGATATCTTGCTGATAATCTCCTCGGTTAGGAAAGCGGATTTAGAACCATATCTGCTCCTCCCCTCGATAGAGCCATTAAATGCTCATTAAATCCGCCTTTACTGTTATGTTTCAGACCGCATACGCGGCACTTACCGCAACGTTTTAACCCTAATTTTTAACTTTCATCATCTACCTTTAAAGAGCAGATTAACATCACGTATACATATTTGCATTGTTAATTTTGTATTTCATTTATGTACTCTTTAACAACTAAATTGCAGCTCCCCAAGTAGTAAAAAATGTTCATAATCGGGAAGATGATGAAGTGATGGTTCTCTCGAGAGCTCAGTTCCAAACTGTTAGTAAGTGATGGTTCTCTCAAGTAGTAAAATATATTGGTAGTAAGCGAGGTACTTTCCAAACTGTTAGTAGAACATTAAAGAATGAACTAAGGCTACATATGGTTAAATTTAACTAATAATAATTAAAAATAGTTTACAAGTTAAAAGTAAGTTATTTTTAAAAATAACTTTTAAATCTATAACTTAACCTAGAAGTAACTTATAAGAAAAAAGTAAATTACACTTAATGGTTGTAACTTAAATAATAACTTATAAGTGAAAGCTAACGTAAAATAAGAATAATGACATTTTTTCTAGTAAAAAGTTAAATTGAAGTGAATAATAAATCATACCGAAAAAGTTATTTATATTTTTTTTCTAAAACTGAGTAGCTTAAATATTTAACTAACACTTGTACATCAAAATAATACTTGTAAGTAAATTTTTTTTATAAGACATTAGCTTATACTAAATAATAGTAACTTATTGCAAATTTATTCTAATAGTATGAAATTAACTTATAATTTAGTAACCCTTAGAAAAAAAACATAAATATGTTAAGTTACAGCTAACTTACGGGTAGTTAAATGGTATTAATAAGTTAAATAAAAATTATAACCTTGCTAGCAACTATTTTGTTGAACCAGTAACTTGTAATTTATAAAACAATTCGGACTAGAAAGTTTCTAATAAGTAGAACCAACTTCTAAGTGGGGGCTACATTGTAACATATTAACATTTTTTTTTGGGATAAATATATCTAAAGAAATTTTTTCTGCAAAAAAAATCATACAACTCCCATACAATCATAAAATATGCAAAAATAAAACTATTTCCACACAAATGTTTTCCGGGAAAATAATTTTCCTTATAAAATAATTTTGTGCTGAACAAACAGAGGATAAAGATGAACTCTTTTTTCTTTGGCATAAGAGATCAGACCGGTTAATTAACGCAAGTGATTCAACTTGTTAACTTGTACATTTTTTATTTTTTATTTTAACAAGAAATTGAGTTGGATTTCATATAACCAAGGGACCAAACCTAGTAATACATTCAAATATCAGCTTTTAAGCGCACAAAATACATCAAACAAAAGCTATCTAACAACAGCTTTCTACATAGCTTTTGAGAACCGATATATATACTAACGATAGAGCTTAAAAAACAGGATGTAAAAATTTACTCCTCCGTCAATTCTTTGAGTTCTTCCTTCATTTTCTAGTTTTCCCACCTTTAGCTCTTCATTTTCCTGAATTACTTTGTTCTTTTCCTTAAAACTGTTAAACATCACCAGTAATTAATGCTGCAAGTAGTCCACCATTTGCACTTGCGAACCAGCGTTGAATGTGGATAGAGCTGAATTGCATGTTTATATTTTTTTTGTAATTATGGGGTTGCTGAAAGTCTATAATCGTCAAGTTTTCAGCAAAATATATGGAAAATGTCAAAATTTTCTCAATATGGAGGTAATGTAGCCCCTTTTAGCATGTACATGCCTCCTCCATGACCATTTAACCACCTTTAGTTAAGAGCACACTTCATTTTTGCTTACCTCAAGATCAAAGTAAGCTTTGGCCAAATTGTACTCCAACATTAATTTTGTTTTCCACTCCTTTGCATGTATCACGGCCATTAAAGATGGCTAATTTTCGAGATATGTATGCATGTTACCTAGGGTAACCACAGTGCCTTTATAGGAGCAAAAAACTCAAGTTATCTTACGTTTGTCAAAATTATCCACTACTCTCCAATCCCATGCATAAAATTATCCACTACTTGAGTTGTCTTACGTTTGTCAAAAAACAGCCCATTCATAAAACCAGTGTTTTTTTTTAAAAACCATCAACTTCTACGATACCACGTCCATATCTACAATTCAGTCCCTTTCTTATCAAGTTTTGCCAAAGCTACGATTTCTGGCATAGTTACAAAATTCTCACCCTTGGCGCCTTTTTTAGTTAACACATCCGCAATCTTATTTCCTTCTCTATATACATAAGAAATGTTAGCTTATACATTTTAATTCCATTATAGATGCAAAAGGAAAAGGTGCTCAAGAGCCTCATGGAAGCTCATCTAAAAAAAGACCAAGGAGCTTACTCGATTATGATGCCATGGCAAATAATTGCTTAAAATCGGTAAAAATCGACCCAGATTTGTTTGGTGCTAACAATCGTTCTAAATCTCTTGCTTACAGTCAAAAGCCATGGGACAAGAAGCCAAATCTTGGTAATTTCACTTTCAATCCTTACTCAAAAGATGGTTATAACTTAATTTTTGAAAAAAGACCCTAACCTAGTTTTTGTTAACAATGTTTTAGAAAACACTGGTTTTGGGAACAACTTTACAAATCAGAGCAATTTTGGTGTACCTACGAAGCTGATTAAATCAGAGCCGAAATATGGCGGAAGCTCAAGCAGGGGACTTGATCAAGCATTCATAAAGAGTGGTCCTACTGTTGAAGCTGGGATATTTCTAACAAAAAATGAAAGTGGTGAAGGTGAGCTCATGCACAGCAACCAGGCGAACTTCGGGTTGGACTGGACAAACTATCCAATGCAATCATCGAATCCATTTGATGATTTTCCAAAATACTAGGATTTCACTATCCCGCATGATTCACTGAGGTATGTTTTAGATTTTGGTGCGTGTTGGTCTCAATTTTGAATTTTTTTTTATCTTTTCAGTTAGGCATGTAATTCGAATAAGTACTTTATAGGGTGTTACCCATAGTATTCTGAAAACTTTAAAGAGTTTTTTCTGATGGATGTATTCTTTATGCTTAATTATGAAAAATATTTTGCTTAGTTAAAACTTGCATTGATAATTATGTGATATTGGTTACAATTTTGTAACAAAATAACAAAGAGTTGTTTGTATATGTGATACAGAAAATGTCAGCAAGAGAAACGAAGATGATCAATGTGAATCGAGCGCTGGAGAAGATAATCGTATAATGGATGAATCTAGAGAGGGGGATGGCGAAGAGATTCAGGCTAAATTACCCCCAGCTGGTCCCTAAGCTTTTAAGTCCTTTTATCATGTTTTTTTATTGTACTCAAACGTCCTTTGTTTGTGGAAAAGATGATAATTTCCCCAGAAGATCAAATCTGAAATAACTGAAACTCAAACCTTTGTTTTGTTTTGTGGGGGATTCCCCCATTTTTGAAGTCCTTTTATCATGTTTTTTTATTGTACTCAAACCTTTGTTTGTAGAAAAGATGATAATTTCCCCAGATAAATCTTTCATAGTGTAAAACATCATTTTATGCTTTAAGTATTAATCATGAATCATACACTGTGATTCTGTAAGATCATTTAACATCATTTCACCTTCAAAATAGTTTGCAATAACATCAAATAAAACTTTTAATACGACATTAATATTGTTGCCGTCTCTACAGTATGGAACTTGTATATGCCAAAGAAAGAAAGCGTACGTACAAACGTCATGGTTTTTGAATTTAAGAAAATTTAACTGTATATGTTATATACCACTTTTAAATCAAAATATAAAACTAAAAGAAAAAAAAACCTGACACAGCGGGTGGACTGTTCAAATCCGAGGAACATGGTTGAAGTGAAAATCGAGTACATGGAGATGATACACTGGGGGTGTAGGTCCGTTTATAGCTAGTAATGAATTCGAAGGGGCAGGTTAATGGATTTTTCTTTGAGAAGGGTGTATTATCTAGCAAAGGGAGTGAGGAGTTGTAAAGATACGTTCGGGTTTCTTATATATGATTTTATTTAAAAATTAAGAATAATTAATTAAGTTATGCAGTTGGTAATCTGTTTCCATCTGAAAATGAGTGAAATATTAATCATATGAATAAAACTTGAGAACAGAAGGGTGAGGAAAGTTGGAAATATTGATCCAACATTAAGTTTGTTTTATCGATATACAGGCTGGTGATCGATATGTTAACAATAGTGTCGTCAGTTCGATGCTAAATGTTATGTCAAGTGTAGGAACAAAAAAGAATTCTTGCTAAATGGAGCGGTGATTATGTTTAATTTTTGTTAGCATTTGTCGCCATAAAAAACCGGCACATATAGCAACATGCTATGTCATTGCTAACTTGTCGATAATTGTGTTGCTAAATATGGTGTAATCGCTAATTCTAGCTTTAGGCAAAGTCACTGTGTTAAAATTATGTCTTTAATCTTAGTCTGTATGATGTTTTTGAAATAATTTTTTATTTTGAGTTTGTCAAAAAGTTTTATGCTTCTTGTCGGATCTCAATTTTGTAAGGCCTATATTCCGTCTTGTGGAATAGGTTAACTCCGAGTTTCAATTAATTCAATGCTTACGTTTAAAAAAAGAAAGAAGGGCTTGCAACCTTTTCTGTTGCCGTTCTACTACAAGCAAGAAAAGATTGGCCTTTGATTAGATGCAACTTATTTCCTGTTTTGTTCTTAACTTTAGCAAACATGGCTGAGCTCAAAGCCGGGTTTTCTTTTTGTTTTCGTCTTCTGGCCTAAAAAACTGGTATGTTTTAACATGGAATAAGCAAGTTTATTTACTTAAAGTTACGACTGCCGTCAAAAGTCTGTTTGTGTGTAACTCCCTTTCTATTTATCATTTATGCGTGTGAAGATTAGTTTTTATTAGGAGTATATCCTAATCTGTAGATATAGAGGTATCCTTAAAATATCAAGGGGTCAGTGTACCTGTTTTCTCAAAGTGGATTTCTTGAAGTGTGTTTAAATTAGATGCAATATACCAAAATGGGAATATGGGTTATTTTTGTGTGTGGAGAGAGCAATTATAAATCCAGAAGCAGAAGAAAAAATGAAGAAAAAGAAGGAAAAATTTCAAAAGTAAGCCTTTCCTCGCTGTTGACAAATTGTAAATATATTTGTATTACTTTCATTCATCACATGTTGCATGATTATTAAAAATGTACATCGAAGTATAGCACATGAAGCAGTGATGTGAATATTCTAATAAGTAACCTAATTGTTGAGAAACCATTTTAAAACACTTTCTGAAAAACTACGTTTGCCTAATGTTTCGAATACTGTTACGCGTTTAAGTTATAACCGAGATTCTGTTTCAGAATAGTAAATAACACACGATATTTAATTACGAAGTTCGATATGCTCACCACATCTACGTCTCCGAGGTACTCACCCAGTATTTATTGATATTGTCAAGGTTACAATAATAGGCTCAAGTCTTACAATATTTAATGACTCTCCCACTAGTATTTGCCTATTAAACTATTGCTCCTACCTAACACCTCTCATTATCTAATGACATACCGTCACGAATTTCTCTCAAAAAATAATATTTTCTCTCTAATATTTCGTGGGTCTCTCTCTCTATTTGTTGTATAATCTATGATGTAGAGACACAAAATATTAGAGTCTAATTGGTTTTATTTATATTATTACAAAGAATACTAATATTAATCAAATATGAAATATTTCTTTTTTCTCTCTTTTCTTATTTGAATAGGATTATTTTTTACTCTTCAAGTCTTCTAATCCAACAAGAAAACTATTCATTCTCTTCAATATAATCTTCTGAGATTGCACGAAATATTCTCGACTTGCTGCTCACGTTTGTGGAACTTCTAAAAATCTTAGACTTGATCGCCAAGTAATCTGTCCGACAGTTTCAGTTATAACTGAGATTATAACTTCAACCTATATGTAACCACAACTTAATAAACGTGTTACACATTAACTGTTAACATAATAAGAGTTCAATATCAGTTAACTCAATATGTTTTTAGCAATATGATGACAAGCAAATATGATACAATAGACTTGTACTTTAAACCTAACAATCTCCCTCTTTGTCATTAATTTGGCAAAAACATCGAGTTGTAAAACTTTTGAAAAACAAACTCCCGCATAAGGTTATCAACACAGTTAAAGCAGAAAATCAATTATTTAAGCACAAACCTTATCAAATCTCCACCTGCAAGTCACACCTCAGAAATATATAAAACAGTTTTACACTTTTAAGCATATAAGATCAGAAAGATAAACCTTTAAAATATTATCAAAACAAGCAATCAATAAGAGCAGACATTCTCAAAAATATAAATATAAACAATCATCCTCAAAGTCAAGCTCATTGCTCTCTCACAACTCATCAATCTACTCCCCCTTTTTGTCATAATATTGACAAGGTTAGAATGCACCACACTCATCATAATCAACCAAACAAGAACCAATACTATCACTCACCAATATCCTCAGATAACTCACAATAATTTTATCAAAACAAATCTCCATACATCCATGAGGGCTCAATCAACTGTAACTCTTCTTTTAAATGAGAAAACAAAATTTAAGAGCATATAAGTTTAAACAAGGACGATTTTCAAGTTTAAGAGTAAAAAAAAACAACAGTTTTTACTATTAATCCAATTCATCATTTTATAACTGCAAAACTTAAGTTTTTAGCGCAATAAAAATTGTTGATATTCCATTCTATTGTCGAGAACATTTTGCACAAGAAAACAATGGCTTTTTCAGTTTTAATTAAATAACCAATTTATCAAGTAAAATTAAATTTCCTGTTCACTTGAGTTGCATCTCAGTTACAACTGACACTTGAAATTGTATTGGAACCAAAAACACACAATTACTTCTTCCAAGAAAAAATGATCAATATTACCTTTTTATTAAGAAATTTGACACTTTATAGAACATATCATCATTAATAAACTGGACATTAATCCATGACATCTTTTTATTATCAGTCAGATCATAGTAGTAGTTCCGGTTTTAACTGAGCTTTAACTCGTTCTGATGCCATCCGGTTGCGTGTTTAGTTCTAAACTGTCCAACCAATGGGAAAAAAAGGATAAAAAAGCATCTTTATGCAAGAAGTGAGAGACATTAGTCCAGAGTCATCATTTTACAGCATATTCAGTTGAATTATTAAACAGATTATTAGTGTCAATTCCCATATTTATTAAGTAAAACTTCAATCTTTTTCAAAAAAATTATATGCAGCTCATGCAGATTTATTTAAGTGTTTGTAACTGATTATTCTCATAATAAACAACAATTTGTTTACTCAGATAGATTCATAATAACACACCCCAAGATCACTTCTTAGGGATTCAAGCCTTTTAACATCCAAATGCTTTGTAAATATATCTGCCAGTTGTTTCTCAGTTGCAACATGTTCCAAAACTAGACATTTTTTTTCAACAAGTTTTCTAATAAAATGATATCTTAAGTCAATATGCTTTGTTTTAGAGTATTGAACTGGATTATTAGTTAAATCAATTGCACTTTTATTATAAAGTAAAAACCTCTTGTTTAATATTATAATACTCAAGCATTTGTTTCATCCATAAAAGTTGAGTACAATCACTTTCAGCATAATCAAATCCTCTTATTCATATATTGGATCCACAAATCAGGTCTGGTAGCTCTAAGGTATAGTAAGTTTTCTACGAAAGATCTATATAGATTTAAACAAATAGTCTTACTCTTGACATTCTTAGTTTTTAATTAGAAGATATAATATGCAAAACTGACAAGATTAAGATGTTTGTTTGGAGATTTCATACCTTCACTTACCTTTTCAATGATAGTGTTCAGATGATGACCCTTTTAAAACCTTTTGTCATGTACCAATTTTTCCACACTTAGATTTTCCTCGGTTGTAGGTTCAGCTGTATCTGGCATTGTAACCGAGTCATTGCTCTCAACTTTTTCATTGGTTGCTAGCTTATCACTCTCGTTTGCAACTGCTGTTTTAACTCTTTCATGTTGCTTATCTTCTTTACCTGCATACTTAGCGATATCTTGGCCTACAATTTTACTATTGTCACCACTACCAAATAAACTAGTGTTACACAAGCTAACAATACTTGGAACATGCTTAGAACAACCATTATCAAAGCAACAAAAATCAGGTGTAATAGCTTTAAAAGAATTAATTGTAGCTTTATTGCATCTAATTATATCTTTATTCTTTTTGACAATCCAAACCTGCTTAAAAATTGGTTTACGAACTTGATTAAAACCTTTTTTGTTTTCAGAAAACATTTTAAAACAATTTCTTTATAAGTGACCAGGTTTATTACAAAAATAACATCGGTTCAAATAATTTTCAGTTGCAGCTTCAGATAAAACTGAGAACAATCTGTTCTTAGTTTCACTTTCAGTTACAACTGAACACCTCCTAGTACTTACAATGGGTTGTAAGGTTGCTTGCTTGTTGTGGCCTTCACGAACACGGTATTTCCACTTCCATTAGATCCAAAATAGCCCAATCCAGTATTGTCCTTTGCATACATTTGATATGAAAGCACTTTGTTTAAATTTTCAGTCCCATTGTTGAGAAGTTTTATCCTCTTTTGAGTCTCTTCAATTTGAACATCTTTCTCTTTAACTCCATTCTTTAACCCCAAATTTTCAACTTCCAACTGTTTAACCCTTTTAGATACAGCTGAAAACCTCTTAAACAACCTCAGATATTGCTCTTCTAGTTTATGAATAGTAATAGCTTCATCATCCCAACTATCAGATTTAGAATAATAACTTTCCTCAGTTTCAGATTCAGTTACAACTGAGTTTGCATCTGAGGTAATTTTCGAGTTGTTCGTACTTTTGGCCATGAAATTCGTGAGGTATTTTGGATTTTCTTCTACATCATCACTTTCAAACTCATTAGAGGTAGTTACCATACCTGCCTTGTAACTTTTTAGATTGTTGGCGCATTCATTCTCGTCGTGACCAAATCCGCTGCATTTTTTACATCGAATCCAATTAAGTTGCGATCCTCTTGATTTCATATCCCTTTCTGACCAATTCTCTTCTGATTGCAACTCATATTCATTTAGTTTTTCTTTATGTATACTTTTGTAAAGTTTCTTAGCGAACTCAATAAATCTTTCATCATTGATTTCATCTTCAGTTGCAACCGAACCCTCCTTAGCTTGAAAAATAATACCAATATTCTTTATTTTTGGTGCGGGAAACTTCATCTTGTATGTTCTAAGATTGCCCATAAGATCCTCCATCTTCATACTTTCGATATTGTTATATTCTTCAATGGCCGTCACCTTTATTTCGAACCTTTGAGGTAAGGATCTTAACGTTTTCTTCACCAACTTGGACTCGGGAATTTTTTCTCCAAGAGCATGAGATTCAGTAGCAATATCATATAAATTAGAATAGAATTCTTCTACGGTTTTGTGCTCCTCCATCTTTAGATTTTTGAATTTTGTGGTGAGTTGTTGAAGTCTTGAAGCTCTGACTTTTGTTATACCTTCATACGTAGTCTTTAATATATCCCAATCTTCTTTAGCAACGTCGCACATAGAGATCATCTTAAATAAATCTGGATGAACACCACTAAATATAGGATGAAGAGCCTTGGCGTTCGCATTAGATTTTGCCTCTTCTTCGTCAGACCATGTGTCTTCAGGCGCAAGACACTCTTCACCATTACCATTAGTCGCCGTAGGTGTTTCCCAGCCATTTAAGATTGATTTCCATGCCTTTTCATTTTGTGACTTGATGAACACTCTCATCACCACCTTCCACGTGCCATAATTCGAACTTCTTTTAAGCAACGGTGCTTTGTTGAATGATCCACCACTCTTTAATAACTCCATATATTCAGAACACAGGATCCACACCAAGTATAGTTAGGTGTGAAACTCTAATACCAATTGAAAAACTACGTTTGCCTAATATTCTGAATGTTTTTACACATTTCAGTTATAACTGAGATTCTGTTTTAGTTATAACTGAAGAGTTCTGACAGAATAGTAAATAACAAACGATGTTTAATTACGAAGTTCGATGTGCTCACCAATTTGTAATTTGTATCGCTACGGCAACACGACAACCTTAAGAAAATGCCGCTTCAGGCTACAAGGAGAAGGTTCCAGCTCATATTCAGCAAGAGAACGAACAAAAGCTTTCGACCCTCATGCAAAAGTTGTTGTCTCTAGAAGAAACTAGCTAATCATAAGAATGCCAATTTATTCGAACACACAATATTCATTCCAATTTCGCCATTGTATTGCTTAGCTTGCAATGCATTTGTAATTATTTTTGTTAGCGATGGAGATTTCATGGTAAATATACATTCACAATCGTAGACATCGGTTCTTGTTATTCCTCCATAGCAAAACTCAAATTCACCATTAGGAGGAAATCAAAGAGTATTTTGTTCAGTTGAAAGTTAGAAGTTAAAATCGGGAATGCATCCCATGATATTTGGATCTGGAAGTTTGGTGACTTGTTCATAAAATCCACGACTTTTTTGGTTCCAATTTCAACGAAGTAATGTTTTTTTTTTCCCATTCAACTGTTATGTGTTGGTACGCTAATAGTACCAATGATAAAAGCCAATCTGAGTTTCATACACCAATCTATCCATAGATTTCCCTTTCTCATTTTATACATCCCTAATAAGTACCCAAATCTATCCACTTGTTAATTATTAAGCCAATTTATTCGAAGACACAATATTCATTCCAATTTCAACTGTTATGTGTTTGTTACATGTATTTTACTTCGAAATAGAATGTGTAAAAACCCGAATTTTCGTAGCAAAATGCCGGTTTAAAGAGAAAGTATTATCCCATATTGTATAGATATGTGAGTACCTATATAGTATATAAGCTAAGAAAACCCTCCTTACTATCATCAATGCCTTTTAAATCAGTGCAGCTCGAGAAGTGAGGACGAAATCGGGCTAAAACAGACAGTATTGGTGGTAGTAAGCAGATGTTGGCGGTCTAGTTGGAGGACCGGGTCGTTACAATTGGTATCAGAGCCGCTATCTATCCGATGGTGTGTGAACCACTCCCGGAAGGACGGTGTGCCTGACGAGGAAATCGTGCCTGAAGAGGGAAAGAGTGTAAGGATCCGTATTTTTGTAGGAAAATGATGGTGTAAAGAGAAAGTATTGTCTCACATTGCCTAGATATGTGAGTACCTATATGGTATATAAGCTAAGAAAACCCTACTTACTATCATCAAAGCCTTTTAAAGCAGTGCGGCCTGAGAAGCGAGGACGAAATCGGGCCAAAGCGGACAATATTGGTGGTAGTAAGCAGATGGTGGCGGTCTGGTCGGAAGATCAGGTCGTTACAGAATGTGTTTAGGGTGTATCTAAAAAAGTATACTTATGTATACTTTCAGAGGAAATAAAATACTTATTGATACATTAATGATTGATGTATATATTTTCCATCTAATTGAATCATTGATACTTATTTTTCATTTAGTAGTTTTAGTTTCTATTCGAAATGCCAAATAAGATGCTATAAGAAAATACTCGTTAGTTATTTATCAAAGAGTTACAACCTTCTTTTAAATATATTTTTTAAGTTGAAAGGATATTTGACAAAGATTTGATGTTCCCCACTACTAGTGCACACAAATTCTTTCCTTCTATCTAAGAAAAGGTAGAAAATACCCAATACCTACCACTTTTTAAACTTATTGTCCATAAGTACACTCCCAAATAAGATCATTACCCAATAACTCACACTATAAAAACCCCAACTAAATTAACTAATCTAATTTGTTCGCATCTATTTTTTCACGCTGAAAATACTATCTTTCTCAAGAAAACCCCCTATTCTCTTCTCTCTCTGATCTCTACCCATCCTCCGGAGTTCCTCCCCTTGTTCCGGATCTCCGCCCCTCCATGCCCCTCCATCGGAGCTATGTTCCTCCATCAAAAATCCGCAGCCATGTCACTACTTCTCTCTCCCACGGTAGTGGGTGTTTGGTCTTGTATGGGGATGTAGGTAAAAATCAGGATGAAATTGAAATTCCCAGCCATGGAGGCCGATGGCATCACTGCTGGTGGTCGATGACGTTGTTGGTTGTTTGATCAGATTTCGATTCTGACATTTTTTGGTTTATTTGAACTAGAATTTGGACTTTTCGTTTTTAGCCATAAAAATCAAGATTTAGCTTGACATAATTTTGATCCAATCTTTTTACACTTGTTTGGTTGTAGCTTCTAAGCAAAAAGTCAATTTCAGGGAAATTTTGAATTTTGCACTTTTTTGAAAATTATGTTTTTTTTAAAAAATTTATGCATTTTTTTGAAAATTATGCACTTTTTTAAAAATTATTCACTAATTATGCACTTTTTGTAAAAATTATGCCCTATTTATGCACATTTTTTTATAAATTATGCACTAATTATGTACTTTTTTGAAAATTATGCACTTTTTGTAAAAAAACATTCACTTTTTGTAAAACTTATGCACTAGTTATGCACTTTTTTGAAAATTATGCACTAGTTATGCTATTTTTGAAAATAATGCACTAATTATGCACTCTTTTGAAAATTATGCACTAATTATGCACTTTTTTTTTATTTAAATTATGTACTTTTAGTAAAAAGTGTGCACTAGTTATGCATTTTTTTTGAAAATTATGCACCAATTATGAATTTTTTTTTAAATTATGCACTTTTTTTTAAAACTATGCATTTTTTTTTTAATATTATGCACTAACTAATTATCCACTTTTTTCTAAATTATGCACTTATTTTTCGCTTATTTTTATATTTTTTTGATCTTTGATTTTTCAATTTTCGATTTTTTTTGTTTATTTATTTTCAATATAATTTCACGTTTCTTTTTATATAATCATATTCTTTTGCCTTCTAGAGAGAGAAAATATGATTTTTATCAACTTGTATGCACGCTTTATGCACAGTTTATGTACTTTTATCAACATGTATGTATTTTTGAATTTTTTATAAATTTTTTATGAATATTTTCAATTTTTTTTATTTTTTCAAATTTTTATACATTGTTTATACAATTTTATCGACTTGTGTGCACTTTTTATGCATTGATTATGCACTTTTTTTACACTTTTATTGACGTGTATGCACTTTTGATTTTTATGATCTTTTTTTCAAATTATATATATATATATATATTTTTATTATTAATTTTCTTTTTCGTTTTTTGTTAAATATTTTGAATTTTTAATATATTTTTCATATTTTTTGATTTTAGAGAGAGAAAGTGGGCGTTTTATATATTAAATTATTTTTGATTTATATATTTTCTTAAAAATGGGCTATTGGGAAACTCCACTCCATGTTTCAAAAGTGTATCTATGGACAATAAATACTAAAAAAATAGTTTATTGGTCATTGGCCTTAGAAAAGGTTACAATCTATTTTTATCTCAAAGTCCCAAATGAATTAATTGCTATATGAACGTGTATGTCCGTATGATATACAATAACACCACCCGAATGTATCTGTTTTTTATAAATCTGAAGTTAGAAATCAGAACTGTCACCATAATTCGTATTGAACTTTCTGCAGTCTATAGATCTGAGCAGAAAAGTATGCATGTGCATCATCAAAATTACGCTCATTGTATGGTCCAACAACTCTAGTCACCCATCACGTTTGAAATTATGGGTGATTGTGATTTGCAGAGCCCTCGCCATGCTAATAGATACGATTATGTACCGTATTGGGGATAATAATATGTAAAATATGTTTTAATACTTGTTTTTTTATGTTTTATAAGTTAAGGAACTTTTTGTAATTAATATTCTTGTCATAGTTTTGTATCAAGGGACTTATTTGTAATGATCTGAAACTTATAGTAGCTAGTTTAAAAGGCTTGTAACGGATACTTTTCTAAAGAATAAAAAAAAATTATTATTTAATTTTATTTTTTTGTGATTCTCTCTCTCTCTCTCTCTCTATGAATGTCTATATATATATACATATATAAATACATAATAACTCCGGCGAATATATGACCAAAGTTCGATCGGATTACAAGATTCTACATGGTATCAGAGCCTAGTTTGATGGATCTTCTTGATGGGTTTACATGAACAATATTCACATGTTATGAGTAAGATTTTAATGATGAAACCAATGCATAGTTTGAATGAAATGTACACCATGGTCTGTCGAGAAGAGAAACAGAGAAGTGTAAGTAATATGGCTATGAATCAGAAAATGGTAATGAATCATAATATGGCTTTTGCCACAAATTTGGGTAGTAATACTGGTATGAATGTTCAGAATGGTGGGAGCAATAGTGCAAATAGTGTAGCTAAGTTGAAAAATATGTAGAGGGGTGTTGTAGTGTGTTCTTTTGGTGGTTATGATGGGCATTCTAAGGATAAGTGTTAAAAGATTCATGGGATCCACCTGGATGGAAAGCTAGACCTAGGGTTTTTAATGGAAATCCATAGAGAGGGTTTAGTGGTAATATGCCAAGGGCACACATGGTAAATATGGGTCAAAGTGAGGATGGTACTCAAGGGATTTTGGGATCTTATGGTCAAGCTAAGGAATGGGGTATGCAACAAGAGAATTTTGTGCAGCAGCCTAGTTTGCAACCTGGTTTTATGGCTACACCTTTTCATTCTCCATATATGGTGGCTAATCAGCAAGGTGGTGTTGCAAGTAGTGGTGTTCATGGTCAAAGTTTCATTGGTAATTAGCAATCTCAGCCTCAAAGTGCTTCTAATTCTCAAGGTGTTTCTAGCTCAAACCTAGTTTGCACTAGCATGCCAGGTATAAATATTTTTTGCCTTTCTGTTTTATATAATTCTTTCCATTATAGTAATGAATAGATAATAGACAGTGGTGCTAGTGAACATATGTTTAATACTACAAATTATTTTTCTCAAATACAAGAAGTGTCAAAATCACATGTGAATTTACCAAATGATCAAATTGCAAGTATAAGTCATATAGGGATTATTGTTTTCAGTACATGACTTGTTTTGTTTACTGTTTTGTGTGTTCCTTCTTTTAATATCAATTTAATTTCAATTAGTAAATTGACAAGAGATTCTAATTTAAGATTTATTTTCTCCTCAAAAATATGTATAATTTAGGACCAGGACTCCTTGAGGATGATTGGTAGAGCAGAGGAACATAATGGGTTGTATTTTCTTGATAAAAATGGTAAGAATAATCTAGGTTCACTTTCTTCTATTATTGGCGGTAATAGTTCTTTCTTTTCTAAGAGCCAGAACATGTGGCAAGCTAGGATGGGTCATCCATCATCAGTTGTAATGAGGATTTTTGTAAATAGTTTGAATAATGGTGATGAATTTGTTGTTCCTTATGATCCTTGTGATGTTTGTCACTTTGCTAAACATAAAAGATAATCTTTTGCAGTTAGTTTTACCAAATCAAAATGTTTTTTTGAGTTAATTTATTGTGATTTATGGGGTTCTTATGTTACACCTACTTTTGGAGGTTATAAATTTTTTCTTACTATTGTAGATAATTTAATAGATGTACTTTGATTTTTCTTTTAAGAAATAAGTCTGAAACTTCAGTTATTATTCCAAATTTTCATAAAATTGTGGCAACTCAGTTTAATTCTAAGATTAAGATATTAAGAAGTGATAATGGTAATGAGTTTAATCTAATAGATTTTTATCTTACTAATGGTATAATACATCAAAGTAGTTGTGTAGATACACCTTAGCAGACTGACGGTGTATAAAGAAAAGACCAACATTTACTTAAGTAGCTAGGGCATTAAAATTCCAATCAAATTTTTCTGATAGTTTTTGCAGTGATTGTGTATTAACTGCAACTTACATTATTTATAAAACACAATCACCTTTATTGTCAAATAAGACACCTTATGAGTTTTATATTCTCAGAAACCTACTTATTCTTATTTTAAAGTTTTTGGATGCCTGTGTTATGCTAGTTCTTTAACTAAAATTGAGGAAAATTTGATCAAAGAGATAGAAAATGTGTTTTTATTGGCTATGAGACTAGTAAAAAAGGGTATAAATTGTTTGATATTGAAAGTAATGAATTTTTTCTTATGTTTAGGGATATTTTTTATGAGAGTGTTTTTCCTTTTATGGATTCTAAGTCTGATGTTGTAAATAGTGATGACCAGTTAATTATAAGTGAAAAATGTGTTGATCAAAATGTGAATAATAAGGAACAAGAAAGTTCTCCAACTGTGAAAGACCAAAAAGAATTATTAAGGCACCTCAATATTTGAAATATTTTCATTGTGACTCTAATAATGTTGTTAAGACTTTCTCATATGTTAATTATCATTTGTCTTCTTATGTTTCTTATCAAAATGTATCTCCTTCTTATAAGTTGTTTATTTTAAGTGTTTCTGTTAATATTGAACCTAAAACTTATAAGTAAGCTCATACTAATCCATTATGGGTTGAGGCTATGAAAAATGAAATAAAAGCTTTAGAATATAATAAAACATGGGTTTTGACCGAATTAGCTAATGATAAACAAGCTATTGGGTGTAAATGAGTTTATAAAATAAAATATACGATAGATGGTACTATAGAAAGATAGAAGGCTAGATTAGTAGCAAAATGATATACACAACAAGAAGGAATAGATTATGAGAGTACTTTTTTTCCAATAGCAAAATTGGCAACTGTCAGATGTTTTTTAGCTGTATCAGCTTCTAAAAATTGGTTTTTAGCCCAGATAGATATAAATAATGATTTTTTTCATGGTGATTTAAAAGAAGATGTGTATATGTTATTATCTCATGGTTTTAGTGAAAACGACTTTTAGTTTGTAAATTGCAAAAATCACATTATGGTCTAAAACAAGCTTCAAGACAATGGTTTTCTAAACTTATTACTGGTCTTTTGGATTTTGGTTTTATTAAATCATATGATGATCATTGTTTATTTTCATATAGAAAGGATAATGGTTTTATTCCTTTATTAGTATATGTAGATGATATTATTTTGGAAAGTTCTTCTTCAGAATTGATTAATCAAGTTAAATGTCTCCTTAATGACAAGTTCAAGTTAAACGATTTAGGACCACTGAGGTATTTTTTGGGATTAGAAGTAGCAAGAAGTAAAAAAGGAATACATATTTGCCAAATGAAGTATGCATTGGAATTATTTGTAGATACATGACAATTAGCAGCTAAGCCTATGAATTTTCCAATGGACACTAAGATAAAATTAGTTAATGAACATCACGAAAAACTCACTGATATTAAGTCATATAGGAGATTTGATTGGTAAATTATTATATTTGACTATCACTAGGCGGGATATCACATATTCTGTTAATGCTCTTAGTCAGTTTTTATCTTCACCAACAAAAGGTCATTATGATGCTGCAATTAGAGTATTAAGGTATGTTAAAACAGCTCCAGCTCAAGGTATATTCTTTTCATCTTCTTCTTCATTAGAGTTAAAAGCATTTAGTGATAGTGATTGGGCAGGTTGTGCAATTACAAGAATATCAATAACAGGTTTTTGTGTTTTTCTGGGTAATTCTTTGGTAAATTGGAAGAGCAAGAAGCAAAATGTTGTTTCAATAAGCTCTTGTGAAGCTGAATACAATGATTTAGCTATTACTAGTTGTGAAATAGTTTGGTTTATTCAACTATTAAAGGATTTTGTTATAAAACAAGAACTGTAGTTCCTTTATTTACAAATAATAAGTCTTTATTAACTTTAGTTGATAATTTAGTTCACCATGAAAGAACCAAACACAGAGAAATAGATTATCATTTTATAAGAGAAAAGGTTGATTAAGGTATAATTTTTATCTTTTATTTGTTTCTACTGATAATAATTTGGCATGTATCTTTACAAAAGAATTTGGAAATTCTTTTTTTCAGAGTTTATTGTCCAAGATGGGACTATTGTCTTTACATTCTCCATCTTGAGAGGGGTGTAATAATATGTAAAATGTGTTTTAATACTTGTTTTTTGGTGTTTTATAAGTTAAGGATCTTTTTGTAATTAATATTTTTGTCATAGTTTTGTATCAATGGACTGATTTGTAATGATCTGAAACTTATAGTAGCCAGTATAAAAGGCTTGTAACAAATACTTTTCTAAAGAATAAAAAAATATATTATTTTCCTGCCATTATCTCCCTCTCTCTATGAATGTCTATATATATATACATACTAGTAATCGTGCCCCACGCGTTGCGTGTGTGACGTGCAATGCAATTAAAATATAAAAAATAAGTGTAGTTATGATACAAATACGTGGATAATAAAAAAAAAAAATAGTATAAAACTTAAAAGACTTAAAAGAATTTTTGGTTGTTAAAGAGGGACACATAGTGTTATTAGTTATTATTTTTTATTTTATTTTTTTATGTGAGCATGGTATTATTGTAATTAATAAAAAAATATAAGGGTATTTTTGGAAAAAATTGGTTAAATTGGGCAGCCTCATTTGGCTTGGGTTGACTTATTATAATAGAATGATATCAATACATATTAACTCCGGTGAATATGTGACCAAAGTTCGATCATATTACAAGATTCTACAGATTTATCGATGCTCATGCCCTTTATCTACCTCTACAATATCTCTCATTTTCTTATCGCGGAGTTTCATAAAAGACGATGCTGACTGCTGAGTATCGAACCTTGGAAGTCATCAAAATAAAGAAATAAAATAGATTTTCCCAGCTCCTTTGTGTATGCTATTGTTATCTAATTTATAACTTGTTTCTTTTGGTATTGTTTTTTATGCAAACAGCTACATCTTATTTTCTCTCGTTCTTGTAATTTAGAACTTGTGAAATGCTTGTCGTGGCGAATTTTTATTTTCTTAGGGGTGATTTGTTTTTTCCATCATATCCAGTGTGTTCAATGCTCTATGTGATGAAATTTCTAGTTGTAAGATATTACACAATTTGTTTTCTTTGTCAACAATTCTTCAGTTATTCAATGTAAGTTGTAACCATATTTTCTTTAAGTTATTTTACTACTTCAGCATTTGTTCAGTTACTCGTTGCTCATTGTTGTTTGCTTAATTTGTCAAAAAGTTCTTCAGCTATTCAATGTAAAAATATTTTCTGTAAGTTATTGAAATTCCTATCCGCTGTTCTAGATGCAGTTTTGCATTAAGGTTCCAAGTGAGGTTGGAACTGCAGTTAGAACCAAGTGTATAAGGTTCCAAGTGAGGTTGGAACTGCAGTTGGAACCAGGTGTATTAATGGACAGAACTGTTTTAAAATTAAATGTACTTGAAAATAATTCACACGCACATTTAACAACGGAGCTCACCTAACTAGGCTACGTCTCCGGGGCACTTACCCAGATTATGATATTATAAAAAGCTTACAATATATGACTCAAGTCTTAATGAAAAACTTAGACTCCCTCTAGGTTTTTCTGCCTATCACTATATTGCTCCTACTCTATAACTATCAAATATAAATCAATGGCATCCCACCATTGTTTTCTTTTGAAGCTCACGTGTATTCTCTCTAGAAAATAAGTTCTTTATAATTTAGAACACACACTTTTACAAGCTTAGTTATCAACTCTATATAAGCAAAAACAATCTTCTATCTTTGAAGGTCTTTTGTGATTGCTTTTGACTTTAATGATTGGCTTTAGTCTTTCCATGTAATACGTGATTCTTCAGCGTGAATAGACTTCAATCATGATTGGTTGATACCTGTTAAATAACAAGCTTGTTTGTAGGAGTTAGTATTTTCCTATAACAAGGAAACATATAAAAAGATCATATCTTGGCAAGATAATATCTTTTAGATATTCATGTAAGACATTAACTCCTAATTTTATTCAATCTTAAACATATCATACTGATTTGATAGGGAACAAAGATTGAAACAAGTGATAAGGATAATCATAAGAGAAGAGATCATATTCAAAAGGAAACAACCTTATAAACTAATCTCTTTATATCTTTAATAAGACATCTTTCCTTAACACTTTGATATTCTCAATAAACACATATAAAACGTTTAAGACCTTATGAGAATATATCCTGCATACTTTAAAACAAGTAATTACATTAAAGAATGGTTATGCAGATAAATGGAACTAAACAGAATTCTGCTGAACAACAGGTTTGAACTGAGGTTGCAACTGAGGTTGCAACTGGTACTTGAAACCTGTCAGCAGAGGTTGCAACTGAGGTTGCAACTGGTACTTGGAACCTGTCAATCCTGTCTTAGTTCTTAATAACAGTTAGGATTTATTTAGTAAAAACCAATAGACAATTAACAATATTTAGACTAGAAATCTGGTCCTAACAATCTCCCCCTTTGTCATTGGTTTTGACAAATCAATAAAGTTTATAAATTATCCCAACCACCTGCAAATTCAATATCAGTAAGCTCCCCCTGTATGTTAGAATTGCAGGCATATTATATAAGCACAATGTATGTGCACGCAGTAAGTTTTCAGACCTGTTTCAAGTTTAAAGGCATTCATACTTCAACAAGATATCAAGATATTTTCAGAAGGAAACTGCAGAATTATTAAAGCCAAACAGATTAAGGCCAAACAGGCTAAAGCCAAACAGGCATAAAATTGTCTTAATACAGCATAATTGAAAAACAGAATAAAGTCTTGAAAACATCAGAAAGAAACTAAACACCAAAACATAAACTTCACTCCCCCTATTTGTCAGCAACCATTGGAATTAGTCACGAGGAATATCACACTGTGGGGGTCTTTCTCTTAGAGGATTCTGCCTGACTACTTCTTCATCTTCTGCATTGTCATCCTCACTGCTGATTGAAAAACCATCATGACTTTGAGTGTCATTACTGTCATCATCCTCACTTTCTATGAGATTCACCAGCAGCTTATTTATCTGATAGTCATCAGCATCCAGTTCAGCTCTCCTTTCTTGATTGTAGGCCAACTTCTGTTGTAAGTACCACCTTACACCTTTCTTCTTTGCTGAGGGAGCCTTAGAGGTCTCTTCTTCCTTTTCTTTTCCCTTTTCCCCAGAAATATCATTTACATGCCCTTCTTTCAACAGTTTTGCAGAGATATATAGGGCAGAGGGACAATCAGTGGAAGGTTCATTAAGAGTACTTATTGGAGAATTTCTAGACATAGAAGAGACTTGGCCTAGAATAATACCAGTGATGAGACAGGGGAATGGCAACAGTATGGATGAAGAGTTGGAATCACTGAACTCTCTTATTAGATTGAAGACATGATGGCCAAAGTTTATAGGTAGGGAAGACATGATTTTGTACATAAAGATGGCCATTTCTTTGTTAACTTTGGAAGGTTGTTTGGTAGGAGTCCAGTTGGACCTAGCAATTTTGTGCAATACAGCAGCACTTAAGGTGAGAGAGGATGTCTTGATGGAATTGCCATCAAATCTGGTGTTCTTTCCAGTTAGAACCAGACCAATGACTTCCATGTCATAATCAATATTTTCAACAGAAGGATTTGGGGATTGCATGTAGTCATTAATAAGCTTTGGGGTAAAATCTAAAGTAACACCCCTCAAAAATATTCTCCCATAAGCAGGGTTCTCTTCATCAAAGACAATGCTACTAAGATTAGCATAAAATTCTTTAACTACAGCAGGAAAATAAGAATCAGCATAGGTAATAGTTTTTCCTAAGCCAACAGCAGAAAGCAATTTTTCAACATACACCTGTATGTGAGGATAACTGACTAAATTAAGAGTTCTTTCACTGTGTATTTCCCTACCTGAAAAAGATCTAAACCTCCTATACATACTTCTTCTCCAGAATCTGGGATCAACTTCATTATACTTAGGAGTATAGTCAAACTTAGCAAGAATAGGATCAGTATCATAATCTCTCCTAGCACGTTTCTTTGACCTCTGTTTCTTAGAGGAGGACGGTTCACTTACCTTAGCTGTTGAGCCTGTCTTGGGTGGAGATTTAGACAAGAAATCCTTTAGAGTTATATCATCATCAGAATAGGGGTTTTTAGACATGGTTTCAACTGGGAGGTTTCAACCGTACTTAGAACCTGGCAGTGGGTTTTACTGAAAAACTAGGGTTTTACAGAGGACTTACGATTTTACTGAGATAGGGAGAGAGAGTAATTGAGATAATAGATTATTTTGGGATAGTAAAAAGAATATATAGAAAAAAAAAAAAAAACAATAAAGTCCATATCTTTTTGTAATTGGAAAGAGATACATGCAAATCAATTATGGGACAATTTTAGCCAAAAAAATAGGAAGTGTCTTATCAACACAGTTTTTTTTTTTTTTTTTTTTTTTAAAAAAAAAATAATCCTTAAAACACGAATAAAGCAGTTAACACAGATAAACATTCCTTTTTAAACAGATTTATCCAAATTTGAAAATACTAGGGTTGAAGCTTTTAAGGAAATTTGACTTGATTCAAGATAAAGAACACTTAAACAGATATCTAATTTTTAAGAGAACAAAATAAACCTAGCAATTTACTCAAGAAAATATGTTTATCAAAGAATAACTCTAATAAAGATTAAATTTTAGGAGCTTAAATTGAGCAAATCCGTTTTTATTTCTACACAAAAACTAGTTTGATGACCTCAGCAAGGAAAGAGTATAAGTGATGTCAAAAATAACAAGACTTTGTCTTGGCAGTTATAGAATAGACTGAGGTTTCAACTGATGTTGCAACTGAGCTTGCAACCAGTATTTTTAACACGAGGTTTCAACTGGAGTTGTAACTGAACTTCTAACCAGTTGTTGAGAGTATGAGGTTTCAACTGAGGTTGCAACTGAACTTGCAACCAGCAAAAAAAATATTGCACTTTGTGCTTGCAACTCTATTACCAGAGAGGTTTTTTAAGGACAAGTTACCTCACATCTGTTTTTGAGACACCAAAAAGCGGCTTTTTCAAAACAAAAAACATCATAGCTCAAAATAAGACTTTAACCTTAGAAATAAAAATTATTAAAGGTACTCAACACAGACATATTTAGCAAAAGTATTCAATTAGATTGATAATGACATACCCCTATGTCACTTCTTAATGATTCAAACTTGTTTGTATCAAGGGGCTTTGTGAAAATATCTGCTAATTGTCTCTCAGTTGAAACATGTTCTAAAATTAAGCTCTTTTCTTCAACTAGTTCTCTAATAAAATGATGCCTTAGATCAATGTGTTTGGTTCTGGAATGTTGAACTGGATTTTTAGCTAAATCTATAGCACTTTTGTTATCACAAAACAAAGTTAATATTTCTTGTTTGACATTATAATCAGTTAACATCTGTTTCATCCAAATAAGTTGAGTGCATCCACTTCCAGCTGCAACATATTCTGCCTCAGCAGTAGATAAAGATATGCAATTTTGCTTTTTACTAAACCAAGAAACAAGGTTGTTTCCAAAATAAAAACACCCACCAGAAGTACTCTTTCTATCATCTATGTTTCCTGCCCAATCTGCATCACAGTAGCCACTTAGAAAATGGTTTGTATCTTTAGAATACCATAGGCCTAGGTGAAGTGTTCCTTTTACATACCTTAGAATTCTTTTGACAGCTAGAAGATGAGGTTCTAAAGGATTTGCCTGATATCTGGCACATACTCCTACACTTAGGCAAAGGTCTGGTCTACTAGCAGTTAAATACAGCAAACTTCCAATCATGGATCTATAAAGACTTGGACAGACATTTTTACCTTTATCATTTTTGGACAGTTTAAGGGTAGTACTCATAGGGGTTCTCTTCTCTTTACTCTCACTCAGACCAAACTTTTTAACAAGATTGTCTGCATACTTACTTTGGCACAGAAAAATGCCTTTCTCATTCTGTTTAACTTGCAATCCTAGAAAGTAAGTTAGTTCACCTCCACCACTCATTTCAAATTCATTCTTCATATCAGAAATGAATTCTTCTATCCTTTTATTAGAAGTAGAGCCAAAGACAATGTCATCAACATAGATTTGAGCAATTATTATGTCCTTTGTGGTTTTCTTAGTAAACAAAGTTTTATCAACTCCTCCTCTGTTAAAGCCTTTTTCAATCAAGTACTTGGTTAATCTATCATACCAAGCTCTAGGAGCTTGTTTTAGGCCATACAATGCCTTTTTCAACAAATAGACATGTTTAGGAAAGTTAGGATCCTCAAATCCCTTAGGTTGACAGACATAAACTTCTTCATTAATCACACCATTTAGAAAAGCACTCTTTATGTCAAGTTGAAACAGTTTAAAATCATACAGACATGCAAGAGACAGTAGCATTCTAATGGATTCAATTCTAGCTACTGGAGCAAAGGTTTCATCAAAATCAATTCCCTCAATTTGTGTATAACCCTGAGCTACCAACCTAGCTTTATTTCTGATAATAACTCCATCCTCATCACTTTTATTTCTAAAAATCCATTTAGTCCCTATAACATTTTTATTAGAAGGTCTGGGTACTAAAGTCCATACATCATTTCTCTCAAATTGATGCAACTCATCTTGCATAGCTATAATCCATTCACTATCTTCTAAAGCTTCTTTTATATTCTTAGGTTCTAACTGAGAAATATAACAAGCAAAGTGAACAACATTATTTCTTTTACCTCTGGTTTTCATACCTGAAGCAACTTCTCCTATGACATTATCAAGAGAGTGATTTTTCTGAGTCCTTACATAGCGTGGCTTGCTTGTTGTTGGCATAGCAGATCCATCTTCTTCTGATTCTGTTGAATTCTGAGTTTCAACTTCAGTTCCAACCTCAGTTCCAACCTCAGTTGTAACTTCAGTTGCAACTGGACTTCCAACCACTATGGGACTCCTAGTTTGTTGAGTTTCTTCTTTGTCTTTTTCTGCAATCTCAGGCTGTTCATTATCACCTGTAATCTCATCAACAATTTTTAGGTCATCAAATAACACATTATAAGATTCCATAACACAGTTGGTTCTTTGATTGAAGACTCTGAATGCTCTACTATTTTGAGCATAACCAAGAAAGATCCCTTTATCACTTTTAGAGTCAAATTTACCAAGATGCTCTCTATCTCTGAGAATGTAACAGACACACCCAAAAACTTGAAAATACTTAACATTGGGTTTTCTACCTTTCCATATTTCATAAGCTGTCATGGCAGTGCCTTTAGTAATATAAACTCTATTAACTATATGACAGGCAGTATTAACAGCTTCAGCCCAAAATCTGTTGGCAAGTTTCTTAGAGTTAAGCATGACTCTAGCCATTTCCTGAATGGTTCTATTTTTCCTTTCAACTATGCCATTTTGCTGTGGAGTCTTAGGAGCAGAGAACTCATGACTAATACCTAAGGAGTTGCAGAATTCTCTAAACTTACTGTTCTCAAATTCTGTTCCATGATCACTTCTTACCCTAGCAATATTACAACTGGTTGAACCTTTTTCAAGTTGAAGTTTTAGGCACAAAGTTTTGAACAGTTCAAAAGTTTCAGTCTTATCTTTTAAGAACACTACCCAAGAGTATCTAGAGAAGTCATCAACAACTACCAGAATGTACTTCTTACCACCTATACTAGCAGTTTGCATAGGCCCCATCAAGTCAATATGAAGAAGTTCTAGGACTCTCTTAGTGTAGATATGACTTATACTTTTGTGAATACTTTTGGTTTGTTTACCTATAGCACAGTCACCACAGACACTTTGAGTTTTAGCACTTAGTTTAGGAATTCCTCTTATCAATTCATTTTTAACAAGCTTATCAAGAGTTTTGTAATTCACATGCCCAAGCCTTTTATGCCAAATATCCACATTATTAGTAATGGCTTGATTACACCTACTTTGAGGCAATTCTTTTTCAGCTTTTTCAAACACATAGCAGCTGTTGGTTGATCTAACTCCAGTCATGATTAAATCATTGTTAAGATTAGTAATAAGACACCTTTCTTTGTCAAATTTAACAATCATTTTATTATCACAAAGTTGACTGATACTTAGAAGGTTAGCTTTTAGACCATCTACAAGAAAAACATCCTCAATAACAGGCATTCCAGGTTTGTTTAAGGTAACTTTACCAACAATTTTACCTGTATCTCCACCTCCAAACACAACAGTGTTTCCAGTGAGAATGGTGACATTTTTTAAGAGACTTGCAGTACCTGTCATGTGCTTAGAGCAACCACTATCAAAGTACCAATCATTAGAGGTAACAGCATTCAAGGAGTTAATGACAGCTTTGTTGTTAGCAATTAAGGTAGCTTTTTCTTTAATTTTCCAGACCCAGTTCAGATTTTTATTGACAGAAGCCAACCAAGTTTTCTGAGAAATATACTTCCTGTTTTATTTTCTTTTTAGTTTCAGTAAGTTCAGCCAGTTGTAAGTTCATCTTCTCAGTAAGACTTTTAACCTCATCTTTTAGATTAACATTAAGTTTGCTTATGATCAAGGTTTGTTTACTCAGACATTTATACTTTTCATAAAGAACAAGATATTGCTGGGAAATGTCTTCATCAGAAGGTTCTTCCTCATCACTGCTGTAGGTTTTAAGTGTGGTTGTAACTTCAGTTGAAACATGTTCACAGTCACTTTCATAAGTAGGTTCTTTTTCAGTGATTATTCCCATAAAGTTAACAAAATTAGACTCATCCTCTTCATCACTGTTGCTCTCAGAATCACTATCACTATGAGTGGATATATAGGCATTTTTGTTCCTTTTTAAAGTATTAACACACTCAGCCTGAATATGACCAAAGCCTCTACATTCTCTACACTGAATCTCTTTAGGCTTATAATCTTTGTTATCCTTCTCTTTAGAATTCCACTTACCAGTAGAGTTATTATTGAACCTGGATTCTGTCTTAAATTGGTTATCCCTTTTCTGAAAGTTTTTAGAAGAACCAGTATCATCCTCTTTTCTCTTGTAAAATTTTTTGAAAACCTTTTTAGCAAAGAAAGCTAGCTGTTCTTCATCACTTATTTTATCACAGACATTAGGTTCAGATTTCTTAGCCTGAAATGCTATTCCCTTTTCTGGTCTTTTTGGTTTAAAAAATTTCAGCTCATGAGTGCTTAGATTTCCTATAAGTTCTTCAAGTTTAAGATTATCTAAGTCTGTTGATTCTTCAATAGCAGTAACTTTTATTTCAAACCTTTCTGGAAGTGATCTAAGAGTTTTCTTAACAAGTTTAGCATCACTGTATTTTTCACCTAAGGTTCCAGCTTGATGAGCAATGTGGCAGATTCTACCATTAAATTGTTCAATGTTTTCATCTTCCTCCATTCTAAGGTTTTCAAATTGAGTAGTTAACTGCTGAAGTTTGAAAGCTTTTACTTTGGTAGTTCCTTCAAAAGTAACTTGCAGAATATCCCATGCCTCTTTGGCAGTTTCACAGTGAGAGATATACCTGAATACACTGAGAGTTACACCAGCAAAAATCAAGTTTATGGCTGTTGAGTTAGCACTTGATTTTCTGTCTTCATCAGCAGACCATCTGTCTTCAGGTATAAAAACCAGTTCTCCTTCACTATCAATGCTAGTTGGAGCCTCCCATCCATACATCACAGTTTTCCATGCATGTTCATTCTGCTGTTTGATGAAAGACCTCATTCTGATCTTCCATACTCCATAGTTTACTCCTCCTTCAAGCAATGGAGGTTTGTTGAAAGCGTTTCCTTCCCTCATTAAGTCCATTTTTACTAGAACACAGGATCCACACTAAGTAAGGTCTAGTGTAAAGCTCTGATACCAATTGAAATTCCTATCCGCTGTTCTAGATGCAGTTTTGCATTAAGGTTCCAAGTGAGGTTGGAACTGCAGTTAGAACCAAGTGTATAAGGTTCCAAGTGAGGTTGGAACTGCAATTGGAACCAGGTGTATTAATGGACAGAACTGTTTTAAAATTAAATGTACTTGAAAATAATTCACACGCACATTTAACAACGGAGTTCACCTAACTAGGCTACGTCTCCGGGGCACTTACCCAGATTATGATATTATAAAAAGCTTACAATATATGACTCAAGTCTTAATGAAAAACTTAGACTCCCTCTAGGTTTTTCTGCCTATCACTATATTGCTCCTACTCTATAACTATCAAATATAAATCAATGGCATCCCACCATTGTTTTCTTTTGAAGCTCACGTGTATTCTCTCTAGAAAATAAGTTCTTTATAATTTAGAACACACACTTTTACAAGCTTAGTTATCAACTCTATATAAGCAAAAACAATCTTCTATCTTTGAAGGTCTTTTGTGATTGCTTTTGACTTTAATGATTGGCTTTAGTCTTTCCATGTAATACGTGATTCTTCAGCGTGAATAGACTTCAATCATGATTGGTTGATACCTGTTAAATAACAAGCTTGTTTGTAGGAGTTAGTATTTTCCTATAACAAGGAAACATATAAAAAGATCATATCTTGGCAAGATAATATCTTTTAGATATTCATGTAAGACATTAACTCCTAATTTTATTCAATCTTAAACATATCATACTGATTTGATAGGGAACAAAGATTGAAACAAGTGATAAGGATAATCATAAGAGAAGAGATCATATTCAAAAGGAAACAACCTTATAAACTAATCTCTTTATATCTTTAATAAGACATCTTTCCTTAACACTTTGATATTCTCAATAAACACATATAAAACGTTTAAGACCTTATGAGAATATATCCTGCATACTTTAAAACAAGTAATTACATTAAAGAATGGTTATGCAGATAAATGGAACTAAACAGAATTCTGCTGAACAACAGGTTTGAACTGAGGTTGCAACTGAGGTTGCAACTGGTACTTGAAACCTGTCAGCAGAGGTTGCAACTGAGGTTGCAACTGGTACTTGGAACCTGTCAATCCTGTCTTAGTTCTTAATAACAGTTAGGATTTATTTAGTAAAAACCAATAGACAATTAACAATATTTAGACTAGAAATCTGGTCCTAACAGTTATTGTACTTGTTCATCATTTGTTCCGTCACTCATTGTTCAAAGAGGTTGCGGTTTTTGGGTACATATAGTACATGTTTCCTATTCAGTTGCTCATAATGATAATGCTTTCATTCTTTTAGTATCTCTACTTTCAAAAACTTCTTTTAGCGACTCGAGCCCATGAATCGTGTTTGCTTCTCTTGGACAGTGTCATGAGACGCGTGCCCATGAATCGTGTTTGCTTCTGTTATCATTTATCAAGCGCCCTTTTTGGTTGTATAATTTTATTATTTTGCACGAATGTTACACATAACTATTCGCCATAGTGCATGTGTATTGCATTAGCTCGAGATATGCAGCCCTCCTGTGGCAGTAGATGAACGCTTTTTTAAATCTAGCCATTTTTTGAAGATGTAGACCTTTTGGTATTGTGGTCAAACAATAACACCATTCAGCTCGCCCATCCAAAGCTGGCCGAAATTCATCAGAAAATTGTTTCACCTTTAGCTAGTATTAACGACAATGTACAAGGAGTATCGGAGTTCACTCGAAAGTACTGTGTAATTTAATTTTGGAATAGAATTTCGTAAACTGTATCAATG
Source organism: Primula vulgaris (assembly GCA_963920805.1). Classification (NCBI taxonomy): domain Eukaryota; kingdom Viridiplantae; phylum Streptophyta; class Magnoliopsida; order Ericales; family Primulaceae; genus Primula; species Primula vulgaris. The sequence continues at coordinate 27,688,135 of OY987215.1, read as the reverse complement.
GCAGCTTGATTCCTCGGGGAAGTGTTTGGAGAGTAATGCAACAATTCTTCAACTATTTTTTGTATTATAATAAATAAAGTCATGAAGAAAGAAAAATGGGAAATTTCACTTATGTACAATATCGCTAAATAAATTTAGCAAAAAAACAAATACTCAATATTTATTTCACTTAGATCAGTACCGTCGAACTATGTATAACTTGTGAACTTTTTTTGTTTTGGCAACTGAAAGACAAATTTTCTCTCACTCAAAATTGCACGTAGTTTAGTAATATACAAACAATTTGTAACGGATGGAGTATATAGTAAACATTACGATATGTTAATATATAATCCCCGTTCCAAATTCTTTGTCCGTTACGAGACCAATGAAACTTTGACCATATCACGAGTTTCTAGACACTTAATTTCTCGAAATTAAAATAATTCGATGGTATTAAGAATAGTCAAATCCCTAATGGGTTAGGTGTATAGACTTCTATTCAAATCTCATCCATAATTCCATGGAATTGCTAGTATCATGATTATAATCCCGCAATCAAGCGAGAGGCCTTATGGGTTTAAATACTTGATTAATTGAAATTAAAATAATTCGATGGTATTAATATTTAAGAATATTCCAATCATGAATGGATTACTCATCTGACATTCTTTTCAATCTCATATGTAATGGTACCGTATTGCGAATATCTGAATTAATAATCCGCAACCAAACGAGACCTTTAGTCTAGGTACTTGATTAATTGATATTAAAATAATTGAATTTTATTTATAATAGTCCAATCCGGAATGGATTACGTATCTAACCTTCTTTTCAATTCTCATCCATAATCCTATCGGATTTCTAGTACTGAATTGCAAATACCTTAATTAATAACCTCACTAACATCATCAGAAGAGGAAATTGGATATTTAACAAAGTTTGAGGGGTAGTTATGAGTGTTATAGAAAAATCCAAAATCAAACTATTCATTATACTTAGAATTATATATAATCTTTTTATTTTTGTTAGAAAATACACGTGTGCACACATTTTAGGATTCATAAATGCTAAATGGGTTCGGCCAGAATGATTTGTTAATATATATATATATATATATATATATATATATATATATATATTATATATATATTGATTTAGTTCATCAACAAAACAAATTAGATAATGATGCGCATTGATAACTTACTAATAGTATCCATACTTAAATAGGATTATGTATTGGGCGAACCCATTGCATTAAATAATATTATCTAAATCCCATAAATAACAATTGACGAAATGGTAAGGCTTTCGAAGTCCACTCTAAACTTAAATAATTCAATAGGAAACATATTTATATTTTACACACACAATTTATACATTTGGTCATGGAACTGAAAATACGAAGATATACCAAATAATAAAAATAAAAGTAATAAAAGCTTTTTTGTAAAATAGCTAGAGAAACATGCTACGTTGTTATTAGAAGTTTGGAAAATACGATTCCGACATACGATTTTCAATAATAGACAGGGCTTACGATTTTTATTTAGGATAAGTGTTCCTTTGAAGACTAAATTATCCAAAAATCCGTGGTCAAAATCAATTTTAACATTAGCTAGCGTATGTTTTTTTTTACGGCTAAATGATATTTCGTATCTTAAACTTATAAAAATTCTATTTGTACCATAACTTTTTTTTAATTAGTAGGCCCTATTTTAGCCTTTTCACGATTTAATACCCCCTAACTTTCTTGTTTTTAAATTAGTACACCTAACTATGCAAAATTTTGTCTAGACGTTCCTTTTCTTATTACTAGTTACTTACTGATTTCTAATTAATCTAATTAATCACTACAAAGTAGGATTTAGGAATTTTTAGGAATTGAAATTTTAGGTTTCAAATGAACATAAACAAGTTTTCGGTTTTTTACTCATCAAAAAGGTTGAACCAACTAAACTACCCCTTTCTGCTATGGCTTGTGTAGCGACTATTTGGTCACGAGTTTCGACAAAGAGAGAAAATCATATAAAAAATTAATATGATATTCACAAATCAGATATTGCTAAACAAATTCTCAGATGGTAAAAATCTCATCCGAATTATAAAACAAAACTACCTATAATTATTATTTACAAAATTATCGATGATTTTTGAAACTTGTTCATGTTAACATTTTTTAAACCAACTCAGCCCACCTAACTAATGTAAACCAGTTTTTCCCTTCCTAAAATTTAATTGAACTTACCGGTCCACGTCTGAGCTAGTTTACAACCATATAACTATCTTACCTCGTTATTTGTGCTATCACTTTTTTGAGTTTGTTTGTATCTATGAACAGTGACAATTTGAAAATTGTCGTGACATTATTTGACAAAGTAGTTACGGATGGTTGATTTAATTGTGTTAATTCTAAAGTTATAAATAAAAGCCTAAAGTTAGTGGAGTTCAAACTAATTACTAACCTTCATTTGTCATGTATTTGGTGTTTACTCGTTAAAAACCTCTTTTTTTGTCATGGCGTTCAAGAACTATTTTTTATTTTACCAACCATACTTTACTACACTTATGTTTACTTGCTTCATAGTGGTTCTCAATACTAACCCAATCCCCTCCCCTTTACTTGTATAAATGATTTACAATCTCAAAAATAGTGATGCGACAGAAATGAGTTACAAAACAGACACAACGCCAAATTAAAGGCTGTTATATTTAGATGAACTTTAGCTTAATTATAATGTTGGTTACCATAATTATATGCGTATGCCTGTATTTTCGGATTCATAAATACTAAATGGGTTTTGATTTAGTTCATACACAAAACAAATTAGATAATGATGTGCTAACTTACTAAAACAATTCATATTTAAATAAGAGTATGTATTGGGTGAACCATTTGCATTAAAGAATATTATCTAAATCTCATAAGCAACAATTAAGGAAATGGCAACCCTTCCAATGTCCACTCTAAACTTAAATAATTCAATAGGAAACATATTTAAATTTTACACACATAATTTACACTTTTGGTCATGGAACTGAAAATATGAATCTATACAACAAATAAAAGTAATAAAAGTAATAAAAGATTTTTGTAAATTATGATTTCGGCACACGATTTTCAAGAATAGTGGTTACTATTTTTAGAAAGAGAACGAGAACGTGCTACATAGTTTTTAGAAGTTTGGAAAATATGATTTCGACACACGATTTTCAAGAATAGTGGCTACTATTTTTATTTAGGAAAAATGGTCATTTGAAGGCTAAATTATCCAAATTCCGTGGTTAAAATCAATTTTATCATTACCTAACTTATTTTTTTACAGTTAAACAATGTTTTGCACCTTAAACTTATAAAAATTCTATTTTTGTACCATAACTTTTGTCTTCTTTAATTAGTACACACAATTTTAGCATTTTCACGATTTACTAACCCCTAAAATCAAATACAAATCTTGATAAAATCTTTCTTTTAAAAATCTGTTACCATACACACCGACCAACTTTTTAAAATCAATATTTTTCACAGTCGCTTTCATAAAGCGACTTTTTGACTGAAAAATTCAATGCCAAATAGACCCTAAATTTTCTAAAATCAGTGGTTAAAATAAATTTTAACCTTACCTAACGTCTTTTTCTACATATTAAATGATGTTTTGTACCTTAAACTTATAAAATATTCTAGTTTGTACCATAGCTTTTGTTTTCTAATTAGTACACCCAACTATAGTTTTTTCACGATTTAATACCCCCAATTTTTTTGTATTTAAATTAGTACACCTAACTATAGATTTTTTCATTCATATGAAGGGATTGTTTGGTAACTTTACTTACTAATTTTTTTAAGCCATTGTATTTTGGTGAAAATACAAAAAAATAATAATTAATATTTCTTATTCTGAACATGACTAGATTTTTTTTGTGAATATAAAGGCAATATAATATACACAAGATTTTATAAACAATATACATTAGTGTTTCCGTAGAATAACAGTTTTTTTTTCTAGATAAAAAATAAATAGATTGTGGGCGTACTAATGATAATTGAGGTACACAATCTATAAAACAACGACAGTTAAGGATACATTAGTACATTTACCCTTCTTTTTAGTCATTAAGTTTAACTTTGATACTCACTTATCAATAAATAATATATGAAGCAATTTTTACTCAAAAAAACATAAATCAGGATTTATGAAAATTAAGTTTGATAGTATACACTCCCTCTTTTCCAAATTATTATTTATTACGAAATTACATGTAGCCTTTTCTAGCAAAAAGTCTCATATAGATTTCCGATATCGAATTTTTCAAAAGTTAATCGTAAAGTTTAAATGTTAAACTATGTGATTAACTTGTAGAATTTATTGTTTCGGCAAATGACAAACGAGTTTTCGTAGGTCAAAGTTGCATCGTCTGTCAAATAGACAAACGATTTGCAACGGATGGAGTATATAATAAAAAATATGATATGTTAATATATATACATATTAATTTATAATGATCGTTTTAAATTTTTTGTCGGTTACGAAGCTAACTAAAACTTTGACCGTATCCCGAGTTTCTAGACACTTGATTACTTGAAATTAAAATAATTCGATGGTATTAAGCATTGTTTAGTCAAGAGTGTATTACGTATTTAGACTTCTTTTCAAATTTTATTCATAATACTATATTATTACAAGTACCATAATTATTGAAATTAAACTAATTCGATATATAGTATTAATATTTAAGAATATTCCTTTCATGAATGGATTACTTATCTGACATTATTTTCAATCTCATCCTTAATGCTACCGTATTAAGAATATCTAAATTAATAATCCGTAACCAAACGAAACCTTTAGGCTAGATACTTGATTGATTGATATTATAATAATTCGACCGTATTAGTATTCAAGAATATTCCAATAAAAAATGGATTACTTAAATTAGTACATCTAACTATGACTTCATATGGAGATACAATTTTGTAATTTTACTTTACCATAAGAAATGTTTCTAAAAAATAGTTTTATTCACAACTTATCACTATTCACAATCGAAAACTTTGTCTAAACAATCCTTTTCTTATTACTAGTTCCTTACTGAATTCTAATTAATCACTACATATTAGGATTTAGTAATTTTTAAGAATTGAGTATTAGGTTTCAAATAAACATAGACAAGTTTCTGGTATTTTACTTACAAAAAGGTTAGACCAATTAAACTGCCTCTTCCTACTGTGGCTTGTGTTACGACTATTTGGTTGTGATTTCGATAAGAAGAGAAAATTATATACAAAAATTACAATGCCCAAATCAAATATTTCTAAACAAGTTCTGAGATGATAAGAATTTCCTCTGAATTTTAAAAATAAGACTACGTATCATTATTATTTACGAAATAAACGTAAACCCTTTTTTAGATCGACTCGGCCACCTAACTAATGTAAAACAGTTATTCCCACCCTAAAATTTAACTGAACTTACCGGCCGCTTTCTGAGTTAGTTTACAACCATATCACTATCTCATCTCGTAATTTGCGCTTTCACTTTTTGGGGTTTGTTTATATCTATGGACAGTGACAATTTGGAAATTTTCATGACATCATTTGATCAAGTAGTTACGGGTGGGTGATTTAATTTTGTTAAGTCTAAAGTTATAAATAAAAGCCAAAAAGTTAGTTAAAATTAATTAATAACCTTCATTTGTCATTCATTTGGTGTTTACTCTTTAAAGATAACTTCTTTCCGGGATTTTTAAGTTTTAACCTTATGTGAGTATTGTAACAAACCACTTAAACATTGATTAAAGGCACAACCTCATTTTTTGTCCCAACGTTTAATTTATATTTTCCATTTTACCAACCATTTTTACTAAACTTATTTTTACTTGCTTCATAGTGGTACTCAATACTTGTCCAATCCCCTCCTTTTTACTTGTATAAATGATTTACAATCTCAAAAAAGTGATGCGACACAAACGAGTTACAAAATAGACACAACACCAAAGGATGTTATATTTAGATAAACTTTATCTTGATTATAATGTTGGTTATCATAATTGTATACTTATGCCCGTATTTTCGGATTGATAAATGCTAAATGAGTTTTGATTTAGTTCATCAACAAAACAAATTAGATTATGATGCTCTAAGGTACTAAAAATATCCATATTTAAATGGGATTATGTATTGGGCGAACCCGTTGCATTAAAGAATACTATCTAAATCTCATAAACAAAAATTAACGAAATGGCTACCCCTCGAATGCCCACTCTAAACTTAAAATATTAAATAAGAAACATATTTAGATTTTACACACATAATTTACACTTTTGGTCATTGAACTGAAAATACGAAGCTATACAACAAATAAAAAATAAAAGTAATAAAAGATTATTGTAAAAAAAATATATATATAAAATAACCAGAATGAGAAACGCACTACATAGTTTTTAGAAGTTTGGAAAATATGATCAAGAATAGGGGTTGGCATTTTTATTTAGGAAAAATTGTCATTTGAAGGCTAAATTATCCAAAATATGTGGTTAAATTCAATTTTAACATTACCTAACTTCCTTTTTTACAATTAAATGATGTTTTGTATCTTAAACATATAAAAATTCTATTTTGTACCATAACTTTTGTATTTTTTTAATTACTACACGCAATTTTAGTCTTTTCACGATTTAATACCCCCTAATTTCTTGTATAAAAATATGGATATTTTTAGTATTTTAGAGATTTTTCCCTGTCGCTTTCAGAAAGCGGCTTTTTCAAATCAAGCTTTTTCCATGTCGCTTTCAGAAAGCGGATTTTTCACCAAAAAAGTCGATGCCAAACGGATCCTAAATTATGTAAAAATCAGTGGTTAAAATCAATTTTAACATTAGATAACGTCTTTTTTTACATGTTAACTGGTGTTTGTACCTTAAACTTATAAAATATTCTATTTTGTACTTAAATTTTGTTTTCTAATTACTACACCCAACTATAGCCTTTTTCACGATTTAGTACCCCCAAATTTCTTGTATTTAAATTAGTACACCTAACTATAACTTTTTTCATTCATATGATGGGATTGTTTGGTCACTTTATTTAGTAAATTTTTTAAGCCATTGTATTTTGGTGAAAATACAAAATAATAATAATTAATATTTAATATTGTGAACACGACTAGATTTAAATGATAAATTTAATTTTTTTCGAATATAAAGGAAATATATTATACATAAGATTATATAAATAATTCAGATTAATGTTTCCGTAAAATAACCCTCTTTTGTTCTAAATCGAAAACAAATAGATGGCGGGGCGTACTAATGATAAATCAGGTACACAATCTATAAAAAAAAATACGACCGTTAGGGGTACATTAGTACATTTACCCCTCTTTTACTCACTAAGTTTTACTTTGATACTCACTTATCAATAAATATATATGAATCATTTTTTTTCTAAAACAACATAAATCGGGATTTATGAAAATTAAGTTTGATAGTATACACTCCCTCTTTTCCAAATTATTATTCATTACGAAATTACGTGTATCTTTTTTGAGCAAAAAGTCTCATATAGATTGCCGATATCGAATTTTTAGAAGTTAATCGTAAAGATTAATTGTTAAACTATGTGATTAACTGTTGATATTTATTGTTTCGGCAAATGACATACGAGTTTTCATCAGTCAAAGTTTCATCGTCGGTCAAATAGACAAACAATTTGCAACGGAGGGAGAATATAGTAAACATTACGATATGTTAATATATATATATATATTCTTCGTTCCAAAATGTTTGTCAGTTGCGAAACTAACTAAAATTTTGATCGTATCCCGAGTTTTAGACACTTGATTAATTGATATTAAAATAATTGAATGGTATTTATAATAGTTCAATCAGGAATGGATTAGGTCTCTAGCCTTCTTTTCACTTCTCATCCATAATCCTATCGGATTTCTAGTAGAAATTGTATTTTTAAACTCAGTTTTTTCTGAAAAAACGCAATGATCGTAGATTAAATCTACGGTCTACAGTCATTGGCTATAAACCGTAGATTAAATCTACGGTTTACAGTCATTGACTGTAGAACGTAGATTTAATCTACGGTTTACAGTCAATGACTGTAGACCGTAGATTTAATCTACGGTCTCTGTGTTTTCTGTGTAAATTACACAGTCAGTCATTAGTTTTCAGAAATTACACAGTCAGTCCCTGCGCAAAAATTACACAGTCAGTCCCTGAAAAACAGAAACTGACGTTTTTATTAAAAAAATAATAATTTTTATACTACATTCTCTCTCTTTCTCTCAAAACCCCCAATTTTCATCCAAAAAAACCACCCAAATCAATCAAACACATTATCTATCAAATTTCTTAACAAAAAACCCCAAATCATCAATCAAATTTATCCATAATTCAAGGGTATATCTTTTATTCTCTAATTTATTATTTATTTTGTGTAATTTCAATTTGTAAAATAGGAAAAAATATATAAAATATGCAAATTGATTATTCACTTAGCTATATATAATTGTTTGTTGTTTGTTTATATTAATTATAATAATTGTTGATATTTGTCCCATTTTTGCATTATTATTATTTTTTGTAATTTCAATTTGTAAAATAGGAAAAATATATAAAATATGCAAATGGATAATTCACTTAGCTATATATAATTGTTTGTTGTTTTTTTATATTAATTATAATAATTGTTGATATTTGTCCCATATTTGCATTATTATTTTTTTATGTGTTTGGTTAATTTCAATTGTTGATAATTGTTGATAATGTGTTTGGTTATGATTAAGAAATTGAGTTATGATTGTTTGGTTTATGATTAAATGTGTTTGGTTATGATTAAAAAATTGAGTTATTATTGTTTGGTTTATGATTAAATGTGTTTGGTTATGATTAAAAAATTGAGTTATTATTGTTTGGTTTATGATTAAATGTGTGTTTGGTTATGATTAAAAAATTGAGTTATTATTGTTTGGTTTATGATTAAATGTGTGTTTGGTTATGATTAAAAAATTGAGTTATTATTGTTTGGTTTATGATTAAATGTGTGTTTGGTTATGATTAAAAAATTGAGTTATTATTGTTTGGTTTATGATTAAATGTGTGTTTGGTTATGATTAAAAAAATGAGTTATTATTGTTTGGTTTATGATTAAATGTGTGTTTGGTTATGATTAAAAAATTGAGTTATTATTGTTTGGTTTATGATTAAATGTGTGTTTGGTTATGATTAAAAAATTGGTTATGATTGTTTGGTTATCATTGTTTGGTTATCATTAATTGGTTATAATTGAGTTATCATTGTTTGGTTATCATTGAGTTATCATTGTTTGGTTATCATTAATTGGTTATTAATTGGTTATTTTATCATTGTTTGGTTATCATTAATTGGTTATTTTATCATTGTTTGGTTATCACAGTTAGAATGGCAGATCCAGGTCCACATATTAAAGGCAGGTTGGGTATTTTACAACAGACCGGTCACATTTCTAATCAGACTTGGGATGCTGGAAGAGAAGCGGGTAGAGGAGATGCCAATAAGATTAGGGTTTATAATTATAGTTGGCAGATACCGACGCCTGAAAGGATAGTTCAAAATATGATTAGGGCTGGTTTTTACGGTATTCACAGTATAGGTAATTATACCGTAGACCGAGTCTTGCTTACAGCCTTAGTTGATAGGTGGCGTGATGAGTCGCACACGTTCCATTTTGTCGGTGGAGAGTTGGGGATATCTTTACAGGATGTAGAGATTATGCTTGGTCTCAGGGTGGATGGTCTTGCTGTTACCCGGTCGGAGCGGAATGATAACAGGGCGAGCAGGTTAGATATGGTAGAGAGTTTGTTGGGTGTTAGACCGGCTGACAATCAAGTGGATAAAAACTGTCTGACAGTTAGACTTGATTGGATGTTACACACCTTTGGTGAATTACCCCCCAACCCTAGTGAGGACCGTTTGCTATATCAGTCTAGGGCTGCCATGTTGTTATTACTGGGGCACATGCATTTTCAGATAAGAGCAGTGATCAGATTCCACTCTGGCCTCTGCCATTTCTAGAGGATTTTGACACGTGTGCTGAGGATAGTTGGGGATCAGCTCTTCTGGCCTGGTTAGAGGCTAATCTATGCAGGTTGGTACGTGGTAAGCCAAGCGGAGTAAGCGGGGCCGTGATGTTTCTCGATATGTGGGCGATGACCAGACTATTGCCGGTTAGACCATGTGAAGAGCTGCCGGAAGATATCGAGCCACCTGAGGGCTGGCCTAGGTTCCCCCTCGGTTACAGGTATGATATTATTTAGTTTTTGTCTTGGATTTGTGGTTTTTTTATTGTGTCATCTATCATTTACTTAGCTTATTAATATTTATTGTTTTTCGGGTTTTGTTTGTATATTACAGATCGAAGATTTGGAGGCTTACTAATGATAAGACATATGTCTACGGACATAATGTGGTCCACATACGGGACCAGTTTGACAATATGACGCCTGAACAGGTAAATTTTAACTTTCTTATTTCCTACATGCAACTTACGTATTATATGTTGTATATGTTTACATTGGTCTTATGTTCGCAGAATTTATTACTAGTATTTTTAAACCCTTGTTTACATATTCTAATAATAATTTTGCTGATTACAGATAGTCTGGCATATGTCTTACGGTTGTGGCGGTTGTGGCGGTTGCTGATTACAGATAGTATTACGGTTGTGGCGGTCATTACTAGAATTTATTACTAGTATTTTTAAACCCTTGTTTACTAATGATAAGCCATATGTCTTACGCCTGGCAACCTTACGGGAACCTCAATAACTATCCGGAATACTGCACGCGGGGCCGTTATATGTGGCATTGTTCCGTGCCTCTCATTTGTAATGAGAAGATTGAGTTCCACCCCGCAGACAGGTTCATGAGACAGTTCGGTTTTGTTCAGCCGGTCCCTACATATATTTGGAAACCCAGAAGGGGTCACGGCAATGATAGAAGATATGGGATTGGGCAACTGGCCTTTACTCTTTGAAGAGTTTATAAATGTGTGGAATGACCGCCACAACCGTCTTATTAACGGCGAATTTGGCATGGGGACGTCACCGGATTACATGAGATGGTATAGAGAGAGGACCCGTATCTTTATAAACCCACCTGAACTTGCCCGACCATCTCACGGTTTCCGGGAGCATACGGGGTTGTTCAATAAAATGGTAACTACTAATTAAAGTTGATTAATATTTGATTGTTATTTTTTTGTTTGTATATTTCAATACTTATAAATCGTTTTTTATTGGTTTTTTTTTCTTCAGAAAGCGATGCTGCGCCGCAATTTCAAAACGTTCAAACGGGAGAAAATGAAACCGGAAGTGGACTTACTATGTGCGGAGTTCGCTGAAATGGAAATGAATCCGTATGGGTCAGCTGATGAACAGTCGGATGAGTAGGATGACGATGACGATGACAACGACGACGACGATGGTGATGACGACCTACGTTACGACCCAAGAACTTACACTAGGACTTCGAGTTGTCGGCGTCCCGACGAAAGAGGCAGAGGGGAAGGCGAATCTAGTAGCGGGCGTAGCGGGGGTAGAAGAACGAGTGGAGGTCGACCCCCGACTACAGATCAGGGTCCGGGTCCGAGTTCAAGCGGTCATCGTCGTCGTGCTTCTTTTGCTGGGTCGGACTACGTTCAGGACGATGTTCCGTTCGATCATCATAGACAATCATTTGGGTCGTACGAGCATCATCCTGGTCATCAGTCAACCGACAGTTGGAGTCGAGGATTGACAATTACATCCCACGAGCGTGCTCCGCATCCAGAATCGCAGCATCGACGGAGACGGCGTACGGAGCTAAACGAAATCGAAGAGTCGACTGAGCCGTCATCGTCGGATAGATTAACATCGGTGGGAAAGATGCTCCCTACGTCCAACTTTAAATCATTTAGTCGTTACAAAAATAAATAAATGCACTGTTTGTGTTTTTTGTATTTGATTTCTATGTTTGATTTGTAAGTTTTATTCTTAGCTGAGTTGGAATATTATAAATTCGTAAGTTTAATTTGATTTGTATGCTTGATTTGTACGTTATAAATTGGTAAGTTTAATTTGATTCGTATGTTTGATTTGTATATTTGTAAAAAATATTCTGTATTTTAATTGATATGACCAATATTGAGTTTTTACGAACCCTAAATTACAAACCCTAAATTACAAACCCTAAATTACAAACCCTAAATTACAAACCCTAAACCCTAAACCCTAAACACTAAACCCTAAACCCTAAACAATAAACCATAAACCCTAAACCATAAATTACAAACCCTAAACCCTAAACCCTAAACAGTAAACCCTAAACCCTAAACCCTAAACCCTAAACCATAAACCCTAAACCATAAATTACAAACCCTAAACCCTAAACAGAATACATACAAACCGTACATTTAATGTACGGTTTGTATAGATTTCATACAAACCGTACATTTAATGTACGGTTTGTACAAATTTCATACAAACCGTACAACCGTACATTAAATGTACGGTTTGTATGTATTCTGTACAAACCGTAAAAGTAATGTACGGTTTGTACCCTTTATTTAAGCAGCGTCGCTTAACGAATGTACTTTTTGCACTGAATCACCGTTAATAACGTAAAAAAAAAAAACTACAAACCGTAAACGTAATCTACGGTTTGTAGTGTAAATGACATTGGATACCATATCTATCAAAATAAATCCGACAACACCTTATCACTTTTGAATTATTATGATTTGACAACCCTATCCGAAAATGACTACTCAATGCATTATTAAAGTTTTGAAATGACTACACCAAAAAAAACACTACAAACCGTAAAAGTAATCTACGTTTTGTAGTGTAAATGACATTGGATACCATATCCATCAAGATAAATCCGACAACACCTTATCACTTTTGAATTATTATGAGTTGACAACCCTATCCGAAAATGACTACTCAATGCATTATTAAAGTTTGAAAATGACACCACCTTGTGGGGTTTCTGAAATTAACACTATAAATATGGCTCATTTTTGCCAATTCTAACAAACCCTAAAATCAAACACAAACACATTTCAGAAATCTCTAAAAAAATACTCATTTCTCCCCCAAAAAATATATAAACAAACACTTTTCGAAAATGAATTACAACTATGGTTATGACAACAACCAATGGAATAACAACAATGCGAATTTATCTAGTGGCTCAAACGATGAGCTAACTGATTATACAGAGCACTTTGAAGTTGATGAATTGACTTGGGAAACAAGGGATGAAATGCTTGCTGATCTTGCTGATGTGGCTGGAAATTGGGGTTTCATTCTTACGATTCGTAGGTCTGGAGGGGGTGATGGGAGCAGAACACCGTATGTTGATATTGTGTGTGATAAATCGGGGGTTTACGAAAAAAAGAAACCATCTTCCGTAAATTCAGGTACAAAGAAAAAAGATTGTCCATTTTTCATTAAAGGTTACGTAGTTAATGGTGAATGGATGTGTCACGTAGAAAATGGACAACATAACCACCCACCTCCAACTTACCTCCAAGGGCAAGCACGACGTGCTCGTTTAACCCAAGATGAAAAAGAAATTGTTAAAACTTTAAGGCAAAGTAGTTTTAAAGTTGGTGCAATATTAGAGGCCATAAAAAATAGAAATCCTGACAATGTATCAAACACTAAAACGATACATAATTTTTTGGCCGGACTGAAATTTAAAGAACGAGATGGTAGAAACCCGATACAGGAACTGTTTAATTTGTTGGATAGCCATCGCTACACATTCTACTATAATATGAACCCATCAACCCATTCCCTTGAGAACTTGTTTTTTGCACACCCCGATTCTATAAGGATGTTCAAAGCTTTTCCTGATGTCTTGTTAATGGATTGTACATATAGAACAAACCGTTTTAATATGTCATTTCTAGAAGTCGTAGGAATGACATCAACGAACCAAACATATTGTTTAGGTTTTGTTTTCATGAGTGAAGAGACAAAGGAAAGTTATATATGGGCATTGAAAAAATTTAAAGTTACATTGGAGGGTTGTATACTACCTAGGGTGTTTGTAACCGATAGGGAAATGGCCTTGATAAATGCTTTATCCGTTGTTTTTCCCGATTCTCATCATATTTTGTGCACTTTTTATATTGCAAAAAATGTTTTGAAAAACTGCCGTAAAAAGATCCCTGATGAGGAGTGGCAAACATTTCTAGATGATTGGGGTTTATTGGTTGATTCTGAGTCGATAGAAGAGTACAATCATAACCGAACTTATTTCAATTCCTCTTACAATCATAAAAGCTTGTCAAATGATTATGCTGAAAAGTTTGTTGCATGCTATACCAACCATACAACACATCTAGGTAACAGAACTAGCAATCGAGCCGAACAACAACATGCTAAGCTGAAAAGATCTCTTTTCACAAATACTGGCACGCTTGAAACTGTTTGGGTAGAGGTGAATAGAATTCTAGAAAAACAGTTTGAGGATATTAAGATGAAGTTGGATAAATGCAAGTCTTATTTTCCACATTCTGAACGAACACCTCTATTTATAAATCTTAGGTCGTATATCACACACTATGCCTTTGATTTATTATTTCAAGAACACAAAAAATGTAGTGGCCAGGCTGATGAGAATTGTTCTTACGGTTTCAAATTGTCTCACGGTTTACCTTGTCATCATATTATGAGTGAACATATTTTATTCGGGAAGCCTCTTCCTCTAGAATATATTCATCCATTCTGGAAAAAATTAGACGTAATTGATGATAATGGGAACACCGATGATTATGGGGTAGAGGGTGATCTAGAAGAGTTTAAAAGTGTTTATGCTAGGAAAACTAATGTTGAAAAACGGCGTATGAAAACACAACTCCGAGAGATAACCGTACCAGCCAGAACATCCATCAGTGACCCCGAAGTGAGAGTAAATAGGGGGAGACCTAGAAAAGGAGACAAATCTAGTAAGAGGGATAAGTCGGGATGGGAGTATGTGGAGGAAGAGGGTGCTGGTGCTAGTAGGGACAAGGGCAAAGGTAAGGCGGATGAAACACCGGAGGTAAGAGTAAACCCAACTAGGAGGCCGCGAAACCAGAACCCTAAACCCACCCCCAATAGGCCAACCTTCCTGTACAGTGACCAAATATGGGTCATGTTACATAGTTACATCGAAACGGTTTATGATGTGCGTGGGGATGGTAACTGTGGGTTCCGGGTACTTGCAAATGTGACGGGTAAACAGCATGGGGAAGATGATTGGTATGCGGTAAGATGTGAGTTGTTTCAAGAGCTGCAGCAAATGAAAGGTGTTTATTATGAGCTGTTTGAGAATCTTGGCTTTGAAGCTTACCGGTATGATTATATTTTATCAAGTTTAAATTTTTATCATGCTACAAATCCCGCACCTTCTGACAAATGGATGAGATTTCCGTCTTATGGGTTTTTAATTGCTTTTCATTACAATATTCCAATTGTATTGTTGTCCTTATGGCAAAATAATGATGGAGGGGTAAACGTGTGGAACAGTACCTTTTTACCTCTTTATACTGGTCCGCCTCGGAGAACGACATATTACATCCCGACTGTAATGGTGTTCGTCAACAGTTGTCACTATGCTCAGGTTATTCCTAAAGAAGAAGGGATCTTTCCAATGCTAGGAATTATAGCACGGTGGGAACAAACACGCACTGAGACAGCTGCGCCATGGAAGAAACTTTTTCGACCAAATTTCAAGTTATATATGGCGCTGGAAAAGCAATCGGGAAAGCAAAAAGCAAATCAAGAAGAAGCTATAGACCTAAGTCCATAATCAGTTTTTTATTTTTAATTTGATGTAAATTACTATTTTTTCCAAGTTGTTGTAAATTTATATGATGTAAACAAATGTTTAATAAATTTGTTTTATGAAATTTAGTTCTATGAAATTTTGTTGTAAATTTTGTTGTAAATTTTGTTTAATTTTGTTGTAAATTTTGTTGTAAATTTTGTTTAATAAATTTGTTTTGTGAAATTTATAAGTTGATATTCATGTTTGCATATTGAGTTAATTTCTTTTATGAAATTTATATAATTTATGATTGTTTCATTCAAGAAAATTGACGATTGACACCAAATTGACGACTTAGTTAATGTTTCATATTGCGTTATACAAGTGTTAAAAACAAACCAAAGGTACTTCACAAAAATTGACGATTTAGTTAATGATTCAATAAATATCAACTTATACACTTGACAAAAATATAACATGAACCAAAAACATAAAATTTATCAAATCAACTTTTTTTGTGTAAATTTGTGTAAATTTTGTGTTTATTTTGAGAGATTGTTAGAATATTGGTAATTTATTTTATGTAAAATTTTAAAAATAAGGTTAAAAAACAAAATGCCTTATTTGAAAAAAATGTCAACTTATACGCTTGAGAAAAATATCAACTTATACACTTGAAAAAAATATCAAATTATACACTTGAAAAAAATATCAAATTATACACTTGAAAAAAATATCAAATTTTAAAAATAAGGCATTTTTATGTAAAAAAAAATCATGTTTAATTTGAAAAAAATATTCAGTATTTTAATTTTAATTTTAATTATTAGAATTTTAATTTTAATTTTTAATTTCAAAAAATCTCTGAAAACACACAGACCGTAGATTAAATCTACGGTCTACAGTGAAACACTGTAAACCGTAGATTTAATCTACGGTCTACAGATTTTAACTGTAAACCGTAGATTAAATCTACGGTTTACAGTGAAGCACTGTAGACCGTAGATTTAATCTACGGTCTGTGCGTTTATACAGAATATTTGAGTTTTAAAAATCCAATCTCTTTCTAGTACTGAATTGCAAATACCATAATTAATAACCGGACTAACATGATCAGAAGAGGACTTGGATATTTAACAAAGTTTGAGGGACAGTTATGAGTGTTATATTAAAATACAAAACCAAACTTTTAATATACTTAGAACCATAGATAATCTTTTTATTTTATTTAGGAAATACGCGTGTGCCCACATTTTCGGATTAATAAATGCTAAATGGGTTCCGCCAGATTGATTTGTTAATAGATTTATATTGATTTAGTTCATCAACAAAGTAAATTAGATAATGATGCTCATTGTTAACTTACTAATGGTATCCATACTGAAATATGATTATGTATTGGGAGAACCCGTTGCATTAAAAAATATTATTTAAATCCCATAAAAAACAATTGACGAAATGGCAAATCTTCTGAAGTCCACTCTAAACTTAAATAATTCAATGGAAATTATCGAGACATCATTTGACCAAGTAGTTATGGGTGGATGATTTAACTGTGTTAAGTCTAAAGTTATAAATAAAAGCCAAAAAGTTAGTGGAGTTAAAACTAATTACTAACCTCCATTTGTCAAGCATTTAGTATTTACTCTTTAAAGATAGCCTCTTTCCGGGATTTTTGAGTTTTAACCTTATGTGAGTATCGTAACGAAACACTTAAACATTGATTAAACCCAAAACCTCATTTTTTTTGTCCTAATGTTTAATTTATCTTTTCCATTTTACCAACCATTTTTACTAAACTTATAAACTTATAGTTGGAATTATCCCACATCACTTTAGCATGGTTAAAGACGAGTATTAATATATTTTCATCTCTTTTCTTACTAATAGACCTTTTAGTAGATAATGGATGGGCCCTACATGGTATCAGAGTAGGCCATCAAAAGCTAGTCATGTTATAAGGATGATGGGCAACCTCCCCCGATTTGTTGATTGCACTCGTTGAGCTTCTCGGAAATTGACCAACCACGAGTGAAGGGAAGTGTTGGATTGTCCTACATCACTTGAGCATTGTTAAATGCAAATCTTAATATATGTCCCTCTCATTCCATACTAATAGGCATTTTAGTTGGTAATGAATAGAGTTCTACCCTTATTTCTACTTACTTTATAGTGGTTCTCAATACTTGCCAAATCCCCTCTTTTTTACATGTATAAATTATTTACAATCTCAAAGAAGTGATGCGACAAAAACGAGTTAAAAAACGGATACAATGCCAAAGGTTGCTAGAATTAGATGAACTTTAACTTGATTATAATATTGGATATTATAATTATACGCGTATGTCCTCATTTTTGGCTTCATAAATGCTAAATGGGGTTTGATTTAGTTTATCAACAAAATAAATTAGATAATGATGCTCTAACTTACTAAACGTATACTTATTTAAATAGGATTATGCATTGGGGTAACTCGAGTCATTAAATAATATTATCTTAATCGCATAAACAACAATTGACGAAGTGACAACCCTTCCAATGCCCACTCTAAACGTAAATAATTTAATAGGACACATATTTAGATTTTACACACAAGTTTACACTTTTGGACATTTACCCCTCTTTTTACTCATTAAGTTTAACTTTGATAATCACTTATCAATAAATTAAGTGAAGCAATTTTTACTCAAAAAACATAAATCAGGAGTTCTGAAAATTAAGTTTGATAGTATACACTCCCTCTTTTTCAAATTATTATTCATTATAAACATACATGTATATTTTTTTAGCAAAATGTCTCGTATAGATTGTCGATATTGAATTTTTCAGAAGTTAGTCGTAAAGATTAATTGTTAAACTATGTGGTTAACTTATGAAAATGACGGACGAGTTTGTTGATTGCACTCGTTGGGCTTCTCGGAAATTGACCAAACCACGAGTGACGGGGAGTGTTGGATTGCCTCACATCACTTAAGTATTGTTAAAGTCAAGTCTTAATATATGTCACTCTTCTTCCATACCAATAGACCTTTTACTGGGGAATTGATAGGTTCTATACTTATTTCTACTTACTTTATAGTGGTTTTGAATAATTGTCTAATCTCCTCTCTTTTACTTGTATAAATGATTTACAATATCAAATGAGTGATGCGACACAAACGAGTTACATAAAGGATACAACGCCAAAGGCTGGTAGAGTTATATGAACTTTATCTTGATTATAATGTTGGTTATTATAATTGTACACGTATGCCCGTATTTTCAGATTCATAAATGTTTAATGGGTTTTACTTTAGTTTATCAACAAAACAAATTAGATAATGATGCTCTTATTTACTAAAAGTATCCTTATTTAAATTAATATTATGTATTGGGCGAACCCGTTGCATTAAATACTAGTAACTAAATCGCATAAACAACAATTGATGAAATGACAACCCTACCAATGTCCACTCTAAACTTATATAATTTAATAGGACAAGTATTTAGATTTTACACACATAGTTTACACTTTTGGTCATGAAACTAAAAATAGGAAGCTATACAACAAATATAAAAGAAAATTAATAAAAGATTTTTTGTAACAAAAATTATAGGTAAAATAACCAGAACGAGAAACATGCTACGTAGTTTTTAGAAGTTTGGAAAATTTGATTCCGACACACAATTTTCAATAATAGATAGGGGTTACGATTTTTATTTAGGATAAGTGGTCATTTGAAGACTAAATTATCCAAAAATCCGTGGTCAAAATCAATTTTAACATTACCTAACATATTTTTTTACGGCTAAATGACGTTTCATACCTTCAACTTATAAAAATTATATTTTGTACCATAATTTTTTTTAATTAGTACACCCAATTTTAGCATTTTCACGATTTAATACACCCAATTGAATTTTAGTTTTCAAATAAACATAAACAAGTTTCCGGTCTTTTACTCATCAAAAAGGTCGGACCAACTAAACTGCCCATTTCTGTTATGGCTTGTGTAGCGACTATTTGGTCACGAGTTTCGACAAGTAGAGAAAATCATATAAAAAATTACAATGATATTCCCAAATCAAATATTGCTAAACAAGTTTTGAGATGGTAAAAATTTCCTCCGAATTTGAAAACAAGATTACATATCATTATTATTTACAAAATTACCGATGATTTTTTGTTAACCCTTTTTTAGACCGACTCGGCCCACCTAACTAATGTAAAACAGTTTTTTCCATCCCAAAATTTAATTTAACTTACCAGCCCCCTTCTGAGCTAGTTTACAACCATATACCTATCTCACCTCGTTATTTCTGCTTTCACTTTTTTGAGTTTGTTTGTATCTATGGACAGTGACAATTTGGAAATTGTCATGACATCATTTGACCAAGTAATTACGGGTGGGTGATTTAATTGTGTTACATCTAAAGTTATAAATAAAAGCCAAAAAGTTAGTGGAGTTAAAACTAATTACTAACCTTCATTTTTCATGCGTTTGGTGTTTACTCTTTAAATATAGCATCTTTTCGATATTTTTGAGTTTTAACCATATGCGAGTATTGTAACGAACCACTTAAACATTGATTAAAGGCAAAACCTCAATTTTTTCCCTAACGTTGAATTTATATTTTCTATTTTACCAACCATTTTTACTAAACTTATTGTTGGAATTGTCTCACACCATTTGAGCATTGTTAAAGGCAAGTCTTAATATATTTTCCTCTTCTTCCTTACTAACAGATTATTTAGTGGGTAATGGATGAGATTCTATATGGTATCAGAGTGGGCCATTGAAAGAATAGTCAAGTTATAAGTATAATGGGGCCCCTACCCTGATTTGTTGATTGCACTCGTTGCATTTCTCGAAAATTGACCATACCACGAGTGAGTGAGTGAGAGTGTTGGATTGTCCCACATCATTTGAGCATTATTAAAGTCAAGTGTTAATATATGTTTCTCTTCTTCCATACTAATAGCCATTTTAGTGAGAAATGTATGATATTCTACAATTATTTTTACTTACTTTATATTAGTTCTCAATAATTGCCCAATGCACTCCCTTTTACTTGTATAAATGATTTATAATCTCAAATGAGTGATGCGATAAAAGGAGTTACAAAATGGATACAATGCCAAAGGTCGATAGAATTATATGAACTTGAACTTGATTATAATGTTGGTTATTATAATTGTACGCGTATGCCTGCATTTTCAGATTCATAAATGCTAAATGGGTTTTTATTTACTTTATCAACTAAACAGATTAGATAAAGATGCTCTAACTTACTAAAAGTATCCTTATTTAAATTAGGATTATGTATTGGGCAAACCTGTTGCATTAAATAATATTATCTTAATCGCATAATTAACAATTGACGAAATGACAATTCTTTCAATGTCTACTCTAAACGTAAATAATTTAATAGGACACGTATTTAGATTTTACACACATAGTTTACACTTTTGATCATGGAACTGAAAATACGAAGCTATACAACAAATAAAAAATAAAAGTAGTATAGGTAAAATAACCAGAATGAGAAACGTGCTACACGGTTTTTAGAAGTTTAGAAAATATGATTTCGACACACGGTTACGATTTTTATTTAGGAAAAGTGGTCATTTGAAGACTAAATTATCCAAAATATGTGGTTAAAATCAATTTTAACATTACCTAACATCATTTTTTTACAGTAAAATGATGGTTTGTACGTTAAATTTATAAAAATTCTATTTTGTTCCATAACTTTTGTATTTTTTAATTACTACACTCAATTTTAGCATTTTCACGATTTAATAGCCCCTAAAATTAACCAAATGCAAATCTTGATAAAATCTTGCTTTTAAAAATCTGTTACCATATGCGCCGACCAACTTTTTAAAATCAATCTTTTTCACAGTCGCTTTTAGAAAGCGGCTTTTTGACCGGAAAATTCGATGCCAAACGGAGCCTAAATTTTCTAAAATCGGTGGTTAAAGTAAATTTTAACATTACCTAACATCTTTTTTTACATTTTAAATGATGTTTTGTACCTTAAACTTATGAAATATTCTATTTTGTACTATAACTTTTGTTTTCTTAAATTAGTACACTTAACTATAGATTTTTCACGATTTAATACCCCCAACTTTCTTGTTTTTAAATTAATACTCATAAATATAACTTTTTTTTATTCTTATGAAGGGATTTTTTGGTAACTTTATTTACTGAATTTTTTCTAAGCCATTGTTTTTTGGTGAAAATACAAAATAATAATAATCAATATTTAATATTGTGAACATGATTAGATTTAAATGATAAATTTAATTTTTTTTGAATATAAAGGCGGTATAATATGCATAAGATTATGTAAACAATTCAGATTAGTGTTTCCGTAGAATAACCATTTATTGTTCTAGATCAAAAATAAATATATGGCGGGCCTACTAAATCATAAAAATGATGATTGAGGTACAAAATCTATATATAAAAAAATAACCCTTAGGTGTACATTAGTACATTTACTCTTTTTTTCTCATTAAGTTTAACTTTGATACTCACATATCAATAAATTAATATGAAGCAATTTTTACTCAAAAAACATAAATTGAAAATTCAGTGTGATAATTTACACTCCCTTTTTTCCAAATTGTTATTCATTATGAAATTACATGTAGCTTTTTTTAGCAAAAAGTCTTATATAGATTGCTGATATAGAATTTTTTAGAAGTTAATCGTAAAGTTTAAATGTTAAAGTATGTGATTAATTTGTGAAATTTATTGTTTCGGCAAATAACAGACCAGTTTTCTGTCGGTCAAATAAACAAATAGTTTGCAACGCTCCGAGTATATGGTAAACATTATGATATGTTAATATATATATTAATTTATAGTACTCGATCTAAATTGTTTGTCAGTTACGAAACTAACTGAAACTTTGACCGTATCCCGAGTTTCTAGACACTTGATTAATTGAAATTAAAATAATTTGATTGTATTAAGCATTGTTTAGTCATGAGTGTCTTACGTATTTAGACTTCTTTTCAAATCTCATACATAATACTACATTATTGCAAGTACCATAATTTTGAATACTTGATTGATTAAAATTAAAATAAGGGGAATTAACATAAAAATAATCTACACTTATTATATTAACAAAAACATGCTATCAAAAATTACATTATAAAAAACATATTTTTAATTAATAATTATTAATAAATAAAAAAAATGTATTTATCCCTGCCAATCTATTTCTCCTCTCTCTCTCTCCTCCCTCCGATCTCTCCCCTCCTCCTTCTCCTCTCTCCGATCTCTCATCATTCCTCTTTATTTCTGATCTCTCTTCTCTTTCTTCTCCCTCTCTCTAATCTCACATCCTTCCTCTCTATTTTTGATTTCTCTCCTCATCTTCCCTCTATCTTTCTCATCTTTTTCTCCTCCTCTCTCTCTCTCTCCTCCCTCTCTCTTCGGTGAAAATTGACACGGATATATCCGTTGAAATGGACGGTAAGTGTGTAAAGTGAGATCGAAAACTCGAGATTGATGCCGAATGAGAGGCCCACGACGACGACGTGTTAATTCGAGATCGGATGACGGGTACAAGTTGAATTTGTTAACTAGTGTATAAACTTGAAAAATAAGTGTATTAATTCCGTGAATTAAGGATATTGAGTTGAAAATTATGGATATGAATTATGTAAGTAAGGATACAAATTATGTAAATTGAGTTATGAACTTTGAAAATAAAGGTAAACTTTACGAATTAGCATATGAACTTTTGAAATTAGGGTATAAACTTTTGAAATAAGGGTATGAAAATATACAAATTAGGGTATGAACTTTTGAAATAAGGGTATGAACTTTTAAAATAAGGGTATGAAAATATACAAATTAGGGTATGAAGTTTTAAAATAAGGGTATGAAATATATAAATTAGGGTATGAACTTTTGGGTATGTTTTTGTTAATTAGAAATTTTTTGGTATGTTTTTGCTAATTTAGTTTCAAAAGTAGTATGTTTTGTTAATTTATCCTTAAAATAATTGGATGGTATTAATATTCAACAATATTCCAATCATGAATGGATTACTCATATGATATTGTTTTCAATCTCATCCGTAATGGTACGGTATTGTGAATATCTGAATTAATAATCTACAACCAAATGAGACCTTTAGGCTAGATACTTGTTTGGTTGATGTTATAATAATTCGATGGTATTAATATTTATAAATATTTCAATCATGAATGGATTACTTATCTGACATTCTTTTAAGATCTCATCTATAATGGTATCTTATTGCTAGTATCTGAATTAATAATCCAAGACCAAACAAGGCCTTAAGGGTCTAGATACTTGATTGATTGAAATTAAGATAATTGGATGCTAATTAACAATTAATCAAACAAACGGGCACAATCAATGAATATAGGAGCGCATATCTCTCCCTATAATCCAGTTTGCCGAATTTAAACATAATAATTAGATATTATCCATAATATTACCGGATTGCTAGTACCATGATTATAATCCCGCAACCAATCTGTACGGCCGTGTTTGTTTGTCGGAGTAATTGTAAAATCCCGTATTTTTTTTATTATCATTTACTACGTTCTAGCGAATATTTTTATTGTAATTATTATCGAAAGTGACTAGTAAGTGTTTATTTTAGAAACTTTCGAGGGTGATTGTAATTTTACAAAACCTAGAGGACCAAGCGGGTGGATTCCCAAAACCTTGTCTTTATGACTTAAGTTATCTTTAGACTGAAGCCAGAGAGAAAGAAACGTAAGTATGTATTAGTACGATTTAGTGGGAGATTTAATGTTAGCGGTTTCTTTTCTTGTGCTATAAGAGTGGTACATACAAATAGATACATATAGAGAGAGAAAGAGAGAGAGCATGACCATGGCGAGATAACGGAAAGGACATGGGTAACCTAGGTGTTCCTTGGATATTTGTTCATGTGCACTGATGTAATCTTATATACTCTGTTTTCTTTGGTTGGGTGTGCTTTTAGATCATAAGTTTTGGGTAAGTATACATGTTCCAGTGGCTTATAAGTTCTAAAATTAAGTTATACTATTATGATAGGAAGCTGCTTCTAAGTGTTTAAATCATTGGAGATTTCTAAACTTGTAAACTTCTTAAAGGGAAAGCAATTCTTTCATGGATTATTGTTTATAAGAATTAGTTGCCCTTAACTTGATCACACCCTAATTCAGAACTTACACATTAATATTGATATCACTTATATCAATTATATGAATTTAGTTGATTTAGTATAACATGCAAGCTATATGAGTTCATAGTTTATTGAGATTAACCTAAACATGAATTTTGATCGGGCGTATACATAGCTGTAGGTTGGTAATTTCTTATAACTTTTAAGCTGATTTGTGGATAACTTGCATATAATTTAGTTTATGAGATTGTAGTTAGTATCCTCTGGTTCGTCGTGGCTTTATATATTTTAAATAGCTTTGGGGCTTGGTCTCTAGAACAACCTGGTTATATGAGGTACGCGTCTTGTGTTGTAGAAGTTGTCTTTATGAAATATATGAATGTTATTACAGTGCCGTGATTATGTCATTATCTCGTAGGAACAAAGTCTAATTCCGTCCGTTGCGGAACAGGTGAGTGGGTTTTGTCTTACTATTACAAAGAATCTCGTGCATATTTTTTTTATAAGTATTAGAGGCTCGTTTTATTTTATCAAAGTACTATCTATATATAATTTTTTTTTGTATTGTTACAAGAAAGAAACCAAAAAATAAAAGAATGAGATTATGTACAAGATTTTGTACAAAGATTTGAATGAGATTATTATTTTTATGATTTTCTTATGATTTGTATTTAGGACCATAAGAATAAGTTCAACGGAGAATTCTCGAATAAGGGGAAGAGCAAAGTGGGGTGACGTTGGCAATTAAACGAAATAGTTTAGTTCTCAACGGTTAATTTAGCGATTGTACATAGCTTCGTTAACCGGAACGTTTTAAGGAAGAGACTCAGCCGTCATGCTGTGGTGAACTTGATTTTTTATTTTTATTTTTTATAATTAGTGGGAAAACCCACAATTTTATTTATTCGACAAATAGGTGAAAAACCCTACAAAAACAATAGAAAAAAGTGGTAAATTGTAGCAATTACAAACTAACGCTTTAAACTGCAAACCGACAGAAACTTGAGGACTGAAAAATAAAAAAATAAAACTTGCAACACGCGTCCCTTTTCCAGATAGAATGATCTCTTCGTATACTGTTAACTCATCACTTTCCTCTTTTAGTGAGAGACTATCTCTTTTCTTCTTCCAAAAAGTTTCAAAAATCATTTGATTCGTAAATAGGGAATCTCCAGAGCTTCAGTGATGATTACACCCTTGAAATAATCTGAGAAGTCTTTTAAGCAATTCGAAACTATTGGGTCTTCTTCACACCCTAAATTCGCCAGGTGATCTGCTCCTTTATTACCTTCTCTTTCTATATGCATAATTTTTAATTCACGTATTTTGAATTGCTGACTTATTAAATCCATAAGATAGATTAAGTCTCAAGGGCAATTGCTCTTTTCTTGAATAATATTCACAAATTGTAAGCAATCTAATTCAAAAACTATATTAGTTTCCCCAACAATTTGAACGCCCAATAAAAGTGCTTTCATCTCAGATTCAAGGCCAGAGTTGCTGTTGATTGAAGTATAATACCCTAAAAGAAACTTACCTTGATCATTTCGTATTAGACCCCCAACACCACTTTTATTAGTGGTCCTTCTAAAACTCCCATTAATATTTATTTTATTATATCCTTTAGGAGGACATAACCACTTTACCACTTTCACCTTTTTATTTTTTTTAACCATTGCATTTATCCCAACTTTAATATCAAAATTTGAAGGAAAGCAATTATCCTTTCTGGAGTACCTTTTAATCAAATTGCTGACTTCCTCACAAATAATTGCTCCACAAATAATTGCTCCATTTTTTTTTTATTATTGTATTTACTACTCCATCTTACTTTTCAAATTTCCCAAACAATAAACATATGTATGATTTTGAGACCACCAAGAAATAAATTAGCCCCTTACTTGCTCTGAAATATTTATAACTCCCAATAATTTATTAAAGTAATTCCACACTTCTGTAGCTATAAGCCCAGTAATGAATAAGTGTTCTATTTCTTCCACATTACATCCACAACATTCACATTTACAGGACGACATAATTCCCAATTTTTGGATTGCAGGATTCAATGGAAGAGCTTTATTGAAGAATTTCCAGATAAAACAAGATATCTTCACAGGTATTGACACGCCCCGAAATCCGAAAAACGGACATCAATGCGTGACTTTTTGAACAAAAGGAAAAAGAACCTGTTGGTACAAAATTTAACTTTTAAAGAAAAACAACTTGCGAGCTAAAGGAACAATTATATGAATGAAATAGAAATGTTTGCCAAACGCAGCTACTAGACAAAATGGTTTTAATAGATTTATATAAAAAAAATACCAAACGAATGTAATTTGCCCGTAGACTACAACCTCAAAAATGGTCTAAGTAAAAAGAAAGCGACTGAAAAAAGCCCCGAACCCATGTGATACATCACTAATGCTCCTATCCAAATGTCTCAACCTAAGTTGTACCTGAAGGACAAAACTGTAACGGTGAGTCCCATACACATACATAGACGGGGCGGCACCACATATGATACCGTCACTCTATCCGATAAATGCAAGAACTCACAAACAACAACTATAATAACAACGTATCAAAAGAAATGTAATAGTATCATACAACGAAATAAATTAAATAACTCCAACACACATGAACCTCTCATGCCACCTACCCCAGTCCGTAAGATAGGTCATTCCCTATACCCCTCGACTCGTCTTATGCCCCCGGTATAGGGACAGACATAGACCCTTTCCAACATATAAATATTTAAAGTGCGCACTTGGACCTCTCACGCCACTCGCCCCAGTCCGTAAGATGAGTCATTCCCTATACCCCTCGGCTCGTCTCATGCCCCCGGTGTAGGGAGAGACATAGACCATTGCCAATAAATAAATCTCAAGGCCTCGGCCAATAATATTATACTATTCAATTATCACAATTCCCAATAAAATCACATTCTCAAAATACTAGCATTCGCAAATGCCACATTATCGCAATTCAACAAAACACATAAGCATAGGTACTAGAATCACAACTAGCCAAACAAGCCTTATAGCTATCAATTAATTTCTTGCCAAACAAACCTCAACAAAACTCATAAGTATCAATTCTTCAAAAAGTCAAATTGCCAAACAAGTCCAACAACATAAAATCTCATTCAGGTATTTTAACAAACACCTTGTATGCATAAACTACAACTCATCTCTATTCAACATAAATTTACCCAATTTCATCAACAACTATAATAACACATAACAACTCATAAAACCACACAAACCCATCTATATTCTCATTAATTCGAAATTCATATGTCTAAATTCCCAATTCTCAAATTCAAATAAGTGAACTAAAAGAGCAACACATAAAACCCAATTAACAACTTAATAGAATATAATTGAGATAAAAGAAAACCCCCAAATTTTAAAAACGCAAGATCTAACCCTAACATACATCCCCGTCCAGTCGCAATGGATAACCTCCGTTACCTTAGTTCGTAGAGGAGATGCTTCCGGTAAAGGCTCGCTAATGGTGGTTTCTTTTTCTTATTTCTAAGCTTGAAATCTCTCTTTTCTCTCTTTGTTTCCCTGTTTATTTTTTTTGTTGTTTTTGGTTTTCGGTTTTGAAAAGTGGGATGAAAAGTGTTTTGAGAGACTTTGGGGAAGCGAACTATTTGGTCCCCATAGTTCTAAAAGTTAACTCATACTAAAACTATTATTTTACTACTCAAAAATAACAAATTCTTAGAAACAAAGCTATTGGGTCCTTTTTATTTATAAAATTAGTAACAGGTTTTAAAAATAAAGTTTTTCGGAAGAGTTTCGGTTTTTGGCTAAAAATTAGTAGAGTGGCCGGTTTTTGGAAAAAGTTGTATAAAACGTTTTTGGATAAATTTAATTGTAAATAAAACCATTTATAAAAATCCGTGATGTTACAACACATACTCAGTAAAAGAATTTCGTCCCGAAATTCCATTTCCTCTCTAAATAACTACAACCCAGAAATGATCAACTTTCATAAATAAGACCATAAGAATTTAAAAGTACAAGTCGTGTCATAATCCAAGAAATAAAATACACAGGGTCCAAAACTCGTTATACTCCACCATCCATAACTCAAGTAAATGAAAGACACGTAAGAATCTCAAATAAAGTAACCAACTATATACAATATCTAATAGAATAAAAAACAATAATGTAAAACAATCAACTACAAAATAAAAGACAATAAAGTAAACTAAGATGACATGCTTCTACCTCAACAACTCCAAAACGTCTACAAAACTCAAAATACGAGTCTTTCTAGTAAACTAAACTCTAATAAAATAAACTCTAAACTCTACGTGTTACAACCCTTTCCCGATAAAGAAATTTCATCCCGAAATTAGAAAGCATCTAAGGAAAAGTATCTAAAGAAAAGACGAGGTTAGGATACTTCTTCTTTATCTCATCATCGCGTTCCCACGTTACCTCCTCGGCTCCATGTTTCCAAACCACCTTTACCAATCTAATCATTTTTCCTCGAAGTCCTTCTCTTGCACATCGATAATCCTCGTAGGTCCCAAAGAATTTAAAAGTACAAGTCGTGTCATAATCCAAGAAATAAAATACACAGGGTCCACAACTCGTTATACTCCACCATCCATAACTAAAGTAAATGAAAGACACGTAAGAATCTCAAATAAAGTAACCACCTATATACAATATCTAATAGAATAAAAAACAATAATGTAAAACAATCAGCTACAAAATAAAAGACAATAAAGTAAACTAAGATGACATGTTTCTACCTCAACAACTCCAAAACGTCTACAAAACTCAAAATACAGGTCTTTCTAGTAAACTAAACTCTAATAAAATAAACTCTAACCTCTATGCGTTACAACCCTTCCCCGATAAAGAAATTTTGTTCCGAAATTAGAAAGCATCTAAGGAAAAGTATCTAAAGAAAAGACGAGGTTAGGATACTTCTTCTAAATCTCATCATCGCGTTCCCACGTTGCCTCCTCGACTCCATGTTTCCAAATGACCTTTACCAATCTAATCGTTTTTCCTCGAAGTTCCTTCTCTTGCACATAGATAATCCTCATAGGTCCCACCTCGTAGGTCACATCCGCACTAACCTCAATGTCCTCATAGTCCACCACGTGTGAAGGGTCGTGATGGTATTTTTTCAACATTGACACATGGAACACCGGATGAACCCCCGCCAACTTTGGTGGCAAGTCCAACCGGTATGCAACTTCTCCAAATTGGTCCACGATCTCAAATGGTCCAATAAATCTCGGGCTCAACTTTCCTTTAGAGTCAAACCTCATAATCCCCTTCCTTGGCTAAACTTGCAAAAATACTCGATCCCCCTTTTCGAACTTCA
Source organism: Primula vulgaris (assembly GCA_963920805.1). Taxonomy (NCBI): domain Eukaryota; kingdom Viridiplantae; phylum Streptophyta; class Magnoliopsida; order Ericales; family Primulaceae; genus Primula; species Primula vulgaris. Next base: position 27,657,857 of record OY987215.1, on the reverse strand, counting down.
AAGATCTCCTCCTCTTATCTGCATAACTCTTTTGCCTACTCCGAGCCGTCTCAAGCCTTTGTCGAAGTAACTTAATCTTTTCTGTTATTTCTCGAATCAATTGCGGTCCTAACATAACCGCTTCTCCCACCTCGGTCCAACACACCGGAGACCTATATGGCCACCCGTATAAAGCCTCGAAAGGTGCCATGCCAATACTATTTTGGAAGCTATTATTATACGCAAACTCTATTAAGGGTAGATGGCTCTCCCAGACTCCCTTGAAGTCATTCACATATGCGCGCAACATATCCTCTAGCACTTGGATAGTCCGATCCGATTGTCCATCCGTTTGGGGATGGAACGCCATACTCATTATCAACTTGGTCCCTAAGGCATTTTGCAATGCGCCCCAAAATCTCAACACAAACCTAGCATCTCGATCCGATACTATCGAAACCGGTACTCCATGAAGTCTAACAATTTCTTTCACATACTTTGGTCCCAAGATTTCCACCGAGTTCGTCATTTTAATTGCAATGAAGTGTACGGATTTGGTCAAACGATCGACCACAACCCACACATCGTCATTCCCACTTACCGATCTAGGTAAGTTCATCACAAAATCCATTGTTATGCTTGCCCACTTCCATTCCGCCACCGGTAAGAGTTGGAGGATACCTGCCGGCCTTTGGTATTCCTCCTTCACTTGCTGGCAAGTTAGGCACCTGCTAACATATGAAGCTACATCTCGTTTCATTCCGGGCCACCAAAATTGTCTCTTCGCATCGTGATACATTTTCATCCCGCCGGGATGAACGGCTAATCGGGAGTGGTGAAACTCCCTTAATACCTTGTTCCTCATGTTTTTCGTCACGTAAGTCCTTTCCATAAATCGTAGTCCTCCATCGGTTCCTTTCTTCCAACCATCTAATCCTTCACTCGAACTCATCTGTTTCTCATAGTTCTCCACTTTCTTGTCCCCATCTTGTGCTTCCAAAAACCTACTCACAAGTTCCGGTTGTACCACTATTGTGTACAAGGTCCCCACATTAACATGCCCCAACTCCAAGTTGAACTCGTTCACTTTTCCCATCATCCTCCATTCCTCGATCGCCACATGTGCTAAGGTCGCATGGGACTTTCGACTCATAACATCCGCTACTACATTGGCCTTTCTTGGGTAATAGTGCAAGTCGTAGTCGTATTGTTCAAAATACTCCATCCATCGTCGTTGTCACATATTTAGATCCCGTTGGGTAAAAATATACCCTAAGCTCTTGTGATCCGAGAACACTTCGAACTTTTCCACAAACAGATAATGCCTCCACATCTTCAACGCATGAACTATTGCCGCTAGCTCTAGGTCATGTGTCGGATAATTCTTTTCATGAACCTTTAGTTGTCACGAAGCATATGCGATAACCTTTCCGTCTTGCATCAAGACGCAACCCAAACCTTCATTCGAAGCATCGCAATACAATTGGTAACCCTTCCCCTGCTCAGGAATAACTAGTATAGGGGAACTAGTCAACCGCTTCTTGAGCTCTAGGAAAGCTTTCTCGCAAGCCTCACTCCACACGAACTTCACCCCTTTCTTGGCAAGGTGAGTCATTGGAGTTGCAAACTTTGAGAAATCCTTGACGAATCGTCGATAGTATCCCGCTAAACCCAAGAAACTCCGAACCTCGAACACATTTTTTGGTTGTGTCCATTTCGAAACCGCCTCAATTTTCATCGCGTCCACCTTTACCCCTTCTTCCGAGATCACATGTCCAAGAAATTTCACCTCATTTAGCCAAAACTCATATTTGCTAAATTTTCCGTAAAGTTGGTGCTCTATCAACGTGAGCAACGCTAAACGGAGATGCTCCTCGTGCTCCTCTCTTGAACTCGAGTAAATCAAGATATCGTCGACGAAGGCCACCACGGACAGCCAACAAAATTTATAAAAACAAATTATGAATCAAACATAATTACATCTTATGTTTTTTTTCTTAATATGAAACTTTAGACAAAACTCTTTTATTATTGAGATTTAGGTGTGACCTATCTATTGGAATCCGGATACTTTATCACATATTCTATATCGGTTTTCGTGCCCTTACTTTTTTAAACCAAAATATTTGTTAATAAGATAGAAAAAAAATATACAATTACGATTATAAATATATTGATACACTTAAAAATTATTTTTAAGAGATAAGTCTCACACAATTAAATTTGTAATAAAAAAAAAACTAGTATAATTTAATTAGTGAAATTTTAAAAAATCATTTAGAGAAATATTATGTTCATCTTCTTTTTGGATTGTGATCTCCTTCTTGGATTGTGATCCACTTTTATTGGTGGTGGAGGCAATGTAGAAAGTATATTTCTTGATTGGTATGATTTTAGCAATCATATTTTCTTTATATATTTCGTGTTCCTAACGTCATGCTGAGATATATCGTGCTATATCTCTTGTATCTTTCTACCAACTTAGCTAGCCCGAGGGGGCAATTCTCCTCACAGGCGAGGGGAGATCTCCCAAGAGAACATGTCTCCTTCATTATCCTTCATAGATGTTGATCTTGTAGTTTTATTCTCTCAGATAGTCGAATATCCTTCAGCAAGTAGGCCCTGACTTGGGCTCCTCACCTATCTTTTAGACGTACTGTTGGATATACTTTTCTTTACGCTTAAGAAACGTATCTTTAAGGGTTTGACCATATATTTATGAAATATATATGTATAGATTTGGTGTGTTTTTTCTTTCATAGAATATCTTATTGATCTTCTTAGATATATGAATATCTTCCAGAGGTTATCTCGCTGATAAGCTCCTCGGCGAGAGAAGCGGGTTCAGAAACCTGCTCCCGTCGATAGGACCATTAAATGGTCATTAAATCCATCTTTATTGCTAGGTTTCAGGATGCATGTGTTACAATCATTGCGAGGTCCTAATCCTAATTTTTAACCTCCGTTAACAGCTCTTCAATTATGGGAGTGCGAGGATCGGACTCTCGCAGTTTCGAAGTCCTTATTCTTCCTCTTGGAGCTCTCATTTTACTCTTCTTCTTGGGAGATGCTTGGCTTACTAGAGTTCTCTTTGCCTTGCGAGGGGCCGATGGCGGCCTTCACGGTTTGCCGTTTTGTTTTCCCCTTTTTAACTGTCAAAAAGGGGTGTATGTTTAGGGTTGCATTTTTTGTCCCTCATTGGTCTTGTCATGGCGGTTAGAGGGACATTAGTGGAGGAAGTGGTGAGATTTCTCTTTGCACATGTAACGAAAGGATTGGTTTTTCCTCTTTCTTCCATGTGACGTGCATCAATTTCTCAATTAATGGCTGTGCTGGAAGTACCTATTGACGGTTTAAATCTTTTCCACTTCCCCACTCTTGTACGAATGCTGAGAAGTAGGGTAGTGCACCTTCATCATTAGGGCTTATAAATATGGGAGTTCGTACTGGCATATCTCCTTTTTGTTTTCTAAAGTTTTGAATATCTGTCATCTTCTTCAATCGCCTTGTTGTTTTAGAGAAAGAGACCTTCCCCCCAAGCCAGACAAGAATGGAACCATCTCTTATTCTTCTTCTACCACCGCATCTATATCCTCCAGTGATCTTGAAACTGTGAGGAACAAATTGTTGGAAGACGTAGGGGGTCCAGCCATTGCGGTTGTTCCTATTGCCTTTGCGGCACCTGCCACTTTACCCGGATTGCTTGGTCAGAGTGATAGCTTGTCTCCGAAAGAAGAACAACCCTCAAGGCCGTTTTCGAGCCGAAAGAGGCCACATGCAAGCGCGTCCTCTTCCCAGGCTCCTTCCGTGTCCTCACTATTGCTGATACAAGAGTTGGCGTCTCGCCGTGTTTGTCGGGGATCGTGGCCTCGCAAGATTCCAAAGTTGTTGTTGTGCCTTCCCTCAAGGGGGGGGTACTTCCATCCCTCCTGAAAAGGAGGACACTTCTCGAGATGAGATTGTTTCCTCTCCGAAGAGTGTTCCCCGACTGATCTCTGGAATTGATCCACATGGACCTTCTCTTCTCATTCGGCCGAAGAGCTGGCTAAGGGTCATTGTATCCCAGATGTACCCCCTAATTCCTGTGATGGGAGACTTCCCGTTATTGTAAATAGGCTTTGACATCTTGCCGAGGTATACTTCTTTCTTGTTACCTCACATGTCATTTATGGATATTTTCTCTTTCGTGATGTATTTTCTTTTCTCTTTTCCCGATCTCTTCTCTTCCTTGGGCCCTTCCTCGGACGCCCTGAAGAGGGCATTCTTTACCTACTGCAAAGAGATGAATGACATGGAATGAGGGGATGAAGGAGTCCCTTTCCATGCTAGCCAATCTATGAGCGTATGTCAGAGAGGTCAGAGCGGAAGAGTTGGCAAATAAGATGAATCTCCAGGAGAGGCTGCGAAAGTTGGAGACTGAAGGGGTCATTCTAAAGGAGGACATTCCTAGCCTCCTCGAGGTGGTCTAGAGGGAAGAACGACAGAGGGCCGAATCTCTTGCCGAGGCAGAATCCATGCGTATTCATGAGGAGGAGGTAGGGAGGGTTAATGTTGCGGCGCTGACGACTCATGTTATGTCCCTTCGACTAGTGGGGCTACCTTTGAATGATTCTCACTGGCTTCAATTCTCATTCCCCTATGCATGCTCCCCTCCTTTTTGTGATGAGATAGAGGGTGTATTGTCTGCTATTCCTCCTCTTCCGTGGTCTGAGGTAAATCTTACTTTGCATTGTTTTTCCGCTTTCCTTTCTTGTGTTCAATCTTTTTATTGGATTGCCCTATGAATCCACATGTTATTTCCTCGTACCAAAGGGGTGAGTCATCGGTGAAAGTTTCTTTGAATAGTAAGGAGAAAAAGTTGTCCTCCCTTCGCCGAGAGAGGGACGTTGATGCAGTCTCTTCAAAGGTATGTGTCCGAGATAGAGTACTTTTGGGCTCGTCAAGCAAGAGAGAGAGAGGAGCTATAGTTAAATAATCAAGCCCTCGAGGCAACTATTCTCCTTGTGTGATCTTTCCAATTGGTGGAGACCCATTCGCCGATCCCTTACTCTTCAGGGGTGGATGGCTCTGACAAACGACTCTTGGGGATATGTAACAGGCCTGGCTTGAGATCGGTGATCTCAAAGGTGTAGTGGAATCACTGAAGGTAGAGAAATCGGACCTGACAGTTTGCTCATACAGAATTCTATGTAGAGCCCGAGTGGGTGCCTTTGTCAGATGGTGTTGCGATGGAAACAGCTCCTACCCGTACCGTTCGCCTTCGATCACTCACTCGTGCTCTTCGCAGCCCCTCATTGGCCCCTCCTCTTTTGATTCCGGTTCCTTGCCATGTCGCAGAATCCCCCCATTTGCTGGGTTCGGTCGGCCGCCTGAAAGGAGACAATGATGGCCTTCTGGTTGAAATTCGTAATCGTGATTCATGGATCGCGGAATTGGATGAGAGGGAGGCCTCTCGCAAGTTGTCCTTGGTTGAGAAGAAGCCTACTTCAGAATTTATCTTGCGTAATTCTAACCGGGTTACGGAGATGAGGGGGCAGTTGAAGTTTTCTAGGCTTATTTCAAGGATTAATCCGATGTAAAGTACTTGGATCATCAGATTAATGATGCCAAGGGGCGAGATGATATAACGGAGGTATCAGAGCTTATTTTGAAGAGCGGCAACGAGGGATAGGTTTTCTCTTTCGAAGAGGCATGTTGTTAAATGTTTAGGCATGTTGTTAAATGTTTAGGCATGTTGCGGCCTTTTGAGCACATGTGCTCTTTTTTGCTTTATTCTTTGTCATTTCGGATGTAACATCATACTCTTTTGTGTATGAATGAATTTTTACTTACTGTTTCCCGATCATTCACTTACTTTCTTTCTTTTTGTGCATGTGATTTTATGCTTCTCGTAGTATTATATCTTTGTAGTTTGCATGTATCTCTTCCCCCCCCCCACCGCTGACTACAAGAGTGAGAAGACGACTTTTCCCTATGAGGGCTGCTCAAAGGGTATCCGATTGGTAAACATTTTGTCTTAGCATCTGCAGTTAGCTCACACAGGGTTCTCTTTTGATGCCATGTTTACACAATTTTTTCTTATTAGCAGTTTTAGTCTTGTCATTGGGAACCCATGCAAGCCGAACTAACATTTTCCCTCACACATTATACTTTTTATCTTGACGACATGTGGGTTAACACCTATCTTTGCAAATGGATCCCACCTGACAACAGAGGTCCCCTTCCAAACTTGGAACGACGCAAACGTTAACCCCTGTATAGTCCCCATGTACCCGGGTGGTACTCGGAAGGTTTCTATGCGCCCTCCCCCTAGAGTGCAGACTCCATTTTCTTCCGAAGTGACTAACTTAGTTCTTAATGTTAGGATCTTCACTTCGGTGGGGACAATCACCTCCATGTCGTGCCAGGCTGAAGAGCGTTTTCTTTGTACTTTTTCCCGGTGTCGTTCGATATGACCAGAAGATCGAGGGTAGCACTTTGGGCCATCTTCCTTTTCTAGCCCAGATCTTTTTCTTTAGACCGTCTAGTATGGTTCTATTGGACACTTTGGCTTGGACGTTATTTTGGGGATGCACCGGAGTCGAGAAGTACTACCTTACTCCGTAATTCTTATAGAATTCTTGAACTCTTCGATCCCAAAACTGGAGGCCATTGTCTGCGATAAATTAGCATGGTACTCCAAGTCTTGTTATGACATTTTCCCAAAGAAACTTCTTAACATCCGGCCCAATTATGTGAGCGAGAGGGAAGACCTCTATCCACTTGGTGAAATTATCGATGGTTACCAGTAGATATTCTAATTCGCCTGTGGCCTTCGGAAGCTTCCCCATGATACACAGTCTCCATTTGGTGAAGGGCGAGGGGGATGTATATGCCATCATATACTCTATTGGTATCTTTGGTATGGAGGCATAGAGTTGATACTTATCGCATTTCTCTGTATAGACTTTAGCGTCTCTTTGCATGTATGGCCACCAATATCCTTGGGTCAGCACCCTATGAGCGAGGGAGTTCCCCGCCATATGACTTCTGCACGATCCATCATGTAGTTCCTCGAGGAGGTCCCCGATCGTTTTGGGGGGGATGCATCGTAGGTGGGGCCATATATAAGATTTCTTGTATAGATTCCCTTCATCGGACAGCCATAATCCGGGGGATCTCCTCTGAATGGGGATTTCCTTTGCCTTGCCATCAGGGAGTTTCCCATCGCAGATGTATGATAGCAGCGGAGTCATCCATGACTCTTCATACCTGGCCACAGTTAAAATTTTGACATTTTTTCTTTCTATGCTTAATTCAGACACTTCCTCGGTCGAGATTGCTCTGTCCCCCCGGGACTTCATCGAGGAAGCTAAGGTGGCGAGGGCGTCTGCGTGCACATTTTCTTTCATGGAATTCCGATTTGAGTTTGAAGACCCTTTGTTGGTAAATGATCATTTTTTCGTCTTTCACTTGGAATACCCTGAATACTTGGCCGACGATGAGTTGAGAATCGGAGTGGGTGGTTAGATGCGTGCACCCGAGGTAATTGGCGGGGACCATCCCTGCAAAGAGGGCCTTATATCCAGCTTCATTGTTTGTCACAGAAAAGCCTATCTACAGTGCCTTTTTGAGAGTGATTTTGTCACTATAGACAAGAATTACCCTTGCCCCAGATCTGGCCTTAGTCGAGGCTATGTCTTCATAGAGCTCCCATCTAGCCGCGGGTTCATATACCACGTCTCCTTCCAACTTTCCGATGAATTTTATGATGAAGTCGACAAGAACCTGCACTTTGATATCAGTCATTAGTTTGAAATGCACATCGTACGTTCCGAGCTCTACTGCCCAGTTAGCGTCTCTACGCAAAATCTTAAGTCTTTGAAACATCTCCCAAAGGGGGTATGTCATGTGCACCATGACCTGGTATGTCAGGAAATAGTGGGATAGTTTTCCTGTGGCCATCATGAGGGTGATCCCCAATTTCTCCATCGGGAAGTATCTTGTCTCGGCATCCGACAGAGTTTTACTCACGTAGTAAATCGATCTTTGGTCCTACCCCTCATTTTTTATGAGGATCACACTGACGGTGTGATAGGATACAACCAGATATAAGGTGAGTATGCCCCATGGAGAGGGTTTTATGAGGAGTGGAGGATTCTCGAAATAGATTTTAAGTTCAGCAAAAGACGTTTGCAATCAGAATCGCACAAAAATTTACCCGGTCTCTTGAGAGTTTTGAAGAAAGGATGTCACTTGTCCGCCGATCGGCTAACAAATATGTTTAGTGCTGCCACAATTCCGGCAAACTTCTGCACATGTTTAATTGTCTCGGGTGCCTGGAAACCCAGGAGGGTGTCGATCTGCTCTTGGTTGGCCTCTATTCCCCGGTAGTTGACCAAGAAACCCAAGAACTTCCATGATCCTACCCCGAATGCGCATTTGGAAGCGTTAAACTTGAGTCCATGCTTACGGAGCATGGAAAATACCCTCTTCAGGTCCTCCAAGAGATATGTCATTTTGGCATTTTTTACGACCATATCATCGATATACACTTCTATTCATGTCCCTTTGTGCTCTGAGCACTTCTTTGTTATCCTCCATTTGTAGGTGGATTCAGAAATTTTAGGCTGAAGGGCATTACCTTGTAGCAGTAATTTCCTATCGGGGTTGTGAAGGATGTTTTCCCTTGGTCTTCCTCGTGCATGGGGATCATGTGATATCCTGATTATGCATCGAAAAAGATCATGTTTTCAGACCGAGAGGTGGAATCCACCAGCTCCTCGACAAAGACCCTCTATTTCCCTTTCTTTTTTTTCACTACCACGATGTTGGCCAGCCATTCGGGGTACATCACCTCGCGAATTGCCTCTGCCGCCAGGAACCTGTCAACTTTAGCGTTGATGGCCTCTACATGCTGAGGGGCTGGTCGTCTTCCTCTCTGCATGATCATCTTTGCATCCGGTCTAACGCCCAGTTTATGAAAGGCCAGCTTCAGTTCCAGTCCCGACATCTCGCTGAGTGTCCATTCAAAGTTATCAGATATGCCTGTATAGATTTGGTGTCTTATTTCTTTTGTGAAATATCTGATTGATCATCTTAGATGTATGAGTATCTTCTAGAGGTTATCTCGCTAATAAGCTCCTCGGCGAGGGAAGTGGGTTCAGAACTCTACCTGCTCCTCTCGATGGGGCCATTAAATGCTCATTAATTCCGTCTTTATTGCTAGGTTTCATGCCGCGTCTGTTACAATCGTTGTGAGGTACTAACCCTAATTTTAAACTTCCATCAATTAACATATATAGTGTCAGAGATGAATTTGGACAACGACAAGAGGATCTGGATTGTGAAGAGATAGACGGAACAGTGGACCTTCCGTGACACCCCAATGCAGATCTCCGTCTCCGTTAACACTCCAAATTAAGCTGATTGGGACAGCTCTGTTGCAACGGCAACAGTGAAATAGTAGTCAACAAAGATGAGGTGGAGAGAGCTACAGTAAATAGAGGGAGATACTAGCAGCCATGTTTCGTTGTCGAAATAGTAACGACAGTGTAGAGGCGGTGTTAGGCGATGGTTTAGGGATGAGATTTTGGAGAAAGAAATTGATTGTTAAGAGTGAATCAAATTAGATTTAGACACCCTTTTATGACCCATGTCGCCCTCCCTATGTCGATGCCTGCTACCGGGGCTAGGTGATGGTAATCCCGTCCGAAGGATCAACAACGTCGCCCTCTCGTTGGCCTCCCCTAGCTCCGCTAAAAGTGGCTTGATTTTATGCAATTCGTTCCAAGGATATTTTTTCCCGAATTGTATCTTTTGATACCAATTGATGGATTAAACCAACTTTAATTTGCTTTAACAGTTCAAACATTAAACTTTGGGTCCCACTTTGGTTTACCTTATCCCGTCTGCTAAAAGTGACAAAGTACTAGTTCTTGAGAGATAAAGGAAAAGCTTTTCTAATCGAGTGAATGACCACAAAATGTTTAGTGGTTAGCCGAACTATTTTTTTTAATATAATCTGGTGGGGTCATATTGTTATAGAAACAGTACATCTTGGAAAATAAAATAAAAGTCCACTAATTTACGTCTTCTTTTCTGGATGCAACGTCTCATTCAACACCTCTTCCGTTCTCTGTAGATTAACAATGGTGATCGACTCTTTTTATTTTCTCAGACCAACCAAAACCATAATTCCTCCGCAATTCATCATTAAATACGTAGATTCGGTAAACCCTTTACTTCTAGATCCGCTATCCCCTTAGCTAACAACGAAAAACACCAATTTCGTGAGAAACCAACATACCTTTTTTCTTCCCCTATTTTGCAAGTAGATTTGTTCCTCTATTAACTTCTCTCATCACATGCGTCACCAGATAAGTTTTTTTTTTTTAATAACTATTTTAATTTCATAAATAATATATGTTAAATTCCATGGTTGATTTGGTTTTCCTAGAATAATATGAACAAATTGTAAAAAATCACTCTCTATGCAAATTGATTCCACTGATTCTAATTTTATCCCCATGTAAAGAGCTTGAGTTTCTATTTCCAGAGTTGAGTTCCCCGTTATTTGATTACTAAAACATTTGATGATTTTTCCTTTTCGTCTCTAATTAAGCCACCAATACCCCATTTAGAGGTATTACTTATGAAACAACAATATGTATTAACTTTGATATATCCCGGAGGAGGATGTAACCAATAGACCACATTAATTTTTTTTATGTATAGAAGTAGCAGTATCAATACTAGAATTAATAAAAATGAAATTATTAGAAAAGATATATTTTTTCACATAAAGATCAATCAAAGAGCAAATATTAGTGATAATATATTTACTTCTCATCTCCAATTTATCATAGATTCTTGAACACCTTGTATTCCAAATAGACCAAAGCATAAAATAAGGTATTATTTTGCAAAGTTTTCAAAACATTTTAGAGTCTGGCTTGCTAGACTGGGACCACCAAGAAATAATTTTACCTCTTACTCAATCAATGTTGTTTATAATTCTCATGTAATGTTCAAAGAATTTCCAAACTTCTTTTATAATAATTCCAGAATCTAAGAGATGATTCAAAGTCTTTCCTTGCCTTTTTCAACACCAACAAATAGAAGCATGTTGAATTTCTACTGATGAAGTTTAAAATTTTGGGTTAGGACCCCACAACGATTATAGCACACGCAGTCTGAAACCTAGCAATGAAGACGGAGTTAATGAGCATTTAATGGCCCCATCGAGGGAAGCAGATAGGGTTCTGAACCAACTTCTGTCGCCGAGGAGCTTATCAGCGAGATAACCTCTAAAAGATACTCAAGTATCTAAGATAATCAATCAGATATTCCACAAAAGAAATAAGACACCAAATATAAATAGACAAATCTCATAAAGATAGGGTCACACACTTAAAGATGCTTTCCTTAACCATAAGGGAAAGCATATATGGCAGCAAGACTAAAATACAGGCAAGGAGCCCATGATAGGGCCTCCTTGGCAATGAATATTATTTGACTATCCGAAGGGATAAAACTACAAGATCAATGCCTCTGAAGGCTAACAAAAGAGACATGATCCCCTGGGAGAGCTCCCCTTGCCAGCAAGGAAAAATGGTGTCGTCCTTTTAGGCTAGCTAAGTCGGTGGAAATAAGCAGAATATATCTCAGTATGACATTAGGGAAATGAAAAGATATGAAGAAGATGCAATTGATAAGATCATATCAATAACAAAAGATACACCCCAGATCGTCTCCACTACCTATATAAGGGGCTCACAATCCAAGAAATATATTATCTGAACCTATACAAACTCAGACATACACTTAATTATCGGGTATCATTAACCCTACTTATATTCAATACACATTCATATATATTATCTAAACCCTAGAGGTATAACCTCTCATTGCCCCGTTAGGAGGAGGAGGTTAAACGATAATAAAACCACAAAGTCCTCCTTGATCTTAGCCTTTTATGCGCATGTCATAAAGAGTTAGCAAGAAGTCCAGATCAAGCCCTAGAAAAGTGATTTCTCATTGGATCATAGCATGTGAGTGAAGTTCACACACTAGACCTAAAATTTAAGGTCCATCAAATGGCACCGTCAGAGAAAAAGATCCACAGTTAAAATCTTGGCCGGAAATATAGTGAATCATCGACCTACTGATGGCCGGAGAGACACCAAGTCAAACAGATAAGAAACAACCTGATGAGCACATCACACCCATTATAGGGACGAAGGATCCCAATGCAAAAACCACCCCTCAAGTATTCTCCACTCCTACCGAGGGGTTGACCGCCTCTTTCTCAAAATCCAAGTCCCTCAGGCGTACCGAGCATGAACACTATGAAGAGCTCAAAGCGCCTGTGTTCCAGAGAGCAATTGACTTCGTTGAGGCCTACTCACGAAGTTGTTGTACTCCCATGAGAACCAAACGCAAGAGGAATTCCACGTTCCTCCCAAGACACACCACCGAAGAAGCAGAATTTGTTGGTAGACAAATCGAAGACTTGAGGTTCAGCTTGGAAACCAAAAGAGGAAACCCCAATATGCAGTCCATGATCACATGGGAAGATATCCGTATTGTCAAGAAAGACTTAGACAAGGTTGCCAAGGTACTCGACGAGATGGACCATAAGCCTCTTCTCAACCAAAATAGAAGTGCAAATGATCAGCTAGGAAGGGAAGTGTCCTCCCGAGGAGGAAGAACTAAAGAAGAGATATTACATCTCATCCATGAGTGATGATGAGAGGACACCTCCCTGTCATCCCAAGAACCGTGGAGACAAAGACAGAAATGGGGTCCCCCCAGGGAAAAGATGGACCCCAAAGAGTGTAAGGACCAAGCGGTCCGTGAAATACCACGAGGAGACACCCTCTCCTTGATAAATAAGAAATATCATCAACTATCCTGAAGAGATCAGAGGGAGACATATATACATGAATCAAAGAGATTCAGACATAAGAGACAATCTGAGAACGGGTCCATCTGCCCCACTGTCACAAAATATCAGAGACGATTACCGACCGAGAGGCTATGGAAGGTATTTCCTCAACACATATGACAGAACCTCGTGTCCCATTGCGTACCTGGTCCACTTTTGTGGAGTCATCGTTGAAGGGTCTGAGGACCGAAAATGGCTCGCTAAGGTGTTCCCCACTACTATTGGTGAAGCCCGTATGGATTGGATCATAACCCTAACGAATGAATACATCCGTTGTTGAGACGACCTAATGCGGGCTTTCCTTGACCAGTTCAATCTAAGCATAAGGAAAAGCCGGAGGCTTACCAGCTCCTTTGCATCTGTAAGAAAGAAGGAGAATCCATGAGCTCCTACTACAAGCTGTTTCGGGATATATATCACAAAATCGAGAGCTGTTCGGCAGGCATATCAGTCTCAACCTTCCGATAGGGACTTTTCTTGGAGAACCCCACTAGACTGAGCATCGTCGCCACTCATCCGAGAATCTAGACGGAGGTGGAATGCATGGCCAAAGAACAAGACAATCGAGAAGAAGAGCTGGACAACTCGTCTTTTGAGAGAAAAGTCATGGCACTCGCCAAGAGGTTTGAAGCATTGGGATCATACTCAAGAGCTAGAGACAATCGAATGATAAATCGAGTCTCCAAGGAGCCCCACTCTGGATAAAGAAAAGACAAGCCCAAACCCCTGTCATTCAAACTGGACAAGTAGGTATGGGTACTGTTGAAGGATATTAAGGACAAAGATTGGTCCGAATGGCCACCAGTTGTAAGAAGCATGACCCCTCTCAGAGAAAATAGATATTGCACCTTCCACAGGGAAAAGACCATATGCCAGTTCAATGCAAGAGCTACTTCGACAGACTTGAGGATTGGGCAAAGAAAGGGTACCTACCAGATCAAGTTCTACAACAAATGAAAGATAGAGATAATCTGGGAAGAAAAACCATATCGATGAAAGAGATGATTGAATGAATGAGAGGAAAAGCTTCAATGGAAGCAAGATACCTGCCAGATCTCAAGAAAGGAGAAAGGATCTAGGAAAATCATCAACAGGCTAAGAAAGAAACTACCCCTTTGGGTAAGCAAAGCCTAGACGAGATTTCGAAGGAGTAAAACCTAATAAACGGCTTCCAGTCCAGGTCTGGCACAGACATGCTAATATTCCATTATGAGCCTCGAATGTTTAGTTTTTGTTTTGTTTTTCATTTTTAAAGTGTTAGTTTCATTTTCAAGTAATAGAGTTTGCGCCCCTCGGGCATTTTTTGTGTTAGGAGAAGAAAAAGAGAAAGTTGTAACTTATTTAATTAAAGTTCATTTCTCTAAAGAATTCTTGTCTTGCTAATCTTAAAAGGAAAACATCTTGAAAAGATATAGAAACTAATAAATAATAGGCGCCTCCCTCCCGAGAGCTCCCCTCTAATCTGTGGGCAAGAGAAGGAAATGTAGCAAGCAAGTGATAAACAAACAAATTGAAAGCAAGTAGAATAAAGAAACTCGAAATGAAAGTACTTGATATAGCAAATAAAAAATTGAAAGTATAAAAAGAATGGCCATGCAGGGCCAAAAGACAATCAACCCATATGCAAAAGGGGAAAGGAAACAAGAGAAAATAAAAAGAAAGACAACTAGTAGGACTGGAAAGGCAATGGGGGAGTAAAGATAGACTCCTTGATTGCGATCACCTCCTCAATGGTAGGAGGATCCCTCTCATAAGGAAATGGCATGTTAAGGAATCGAGGATCCTCATGTGTGGTCTCGGTCCAAACCAGCCACTGAGCATGGGTGAGGAGGACATCTTTGTTCACTTTGAGCTCTAACAGGCTAACAACATTAGTCCTCGTCTCCTTCTTGGACCTTCAGCAACTTCGCTTGGCCTAGGGTGCTTTCCTCCCCAAGAGCCTTCAAATGAGAAGCATGCTAAGAAGCCAGGGCCTTAGAAGTTTCCTACTCTGCAGCAGCAAGATCTCCCTTGGCAAGGCGGACCTCTTCCTTCAGACTAGTGACCCTCATGAGTGCTTCCTTCGCCCAGCACCTCTCCTCATCAGCAGCTTCTACGGCATGGGAGGTGGCATTCACCTGCACCCTCAGGTCATCCTTTCCTTTCTTGGGATCCTCCATCTCTCGATATGCCATCACCTCAGACTCTTGAGCCATCGCCACGGCCCTCACCTCACTCTCTTTGTATTAACCTTGAATAATGAGGGAATCCGCAACCAATTGTGAAAATAATAAAGGAACTAAGACATCTCGAAGCCTTTTTCAAAAGAAGTATATACGTATGCAGAATCAGAAAACAAAAAGAAAAAAGGGAAAGTCGGATTTACCCCCTGAAAGTGGCAAGCTTGGTTGTCCTCAAGCTGTCCCACTGGCATAGAGCTCAAAGTTCGGAGCTCATATTGGATAAGAGTGAGCACTGCTGCCGAGTAATCACGCTTGATTTCCTTCCCTTCAGAAGGGGCCTGGCCCCTCTCCCTCTGAGCTGAGGGGGGAGTTTGCAAAGGAGGAGGGATGATAGTCCTCAATTTCGGGGGCTCAAACATAGGGGAGAGAGGCGAAAACATAGCAAAATTCTCCTCCTCCTCCCTGTCAATATCAGCAGGGTCTAATGGCATGAACCCCATGCCAACAGCAGAAGCCTTTCGCGCCTCTCTTGTGCCTGAATGAAGGCGAATGCGATGATGACCCGCCAGAATTCCCAGCAAGGCAGACAGACCAGGAGGGGAGATTCGCACTAGAAAAGCTTACTCCTCAGCAGTCTCAGAAATAGATGGGGTCCTTCCCCTCTTCCAAGAAGTAGAGACGTGAGGAGACTACAAAATCCAAAAACAATAATATTTAAAAAAGAGGGTAACAAATAGAACCCTCCACAGAGCTTAGCAGAAATATCAAATCAAGGATGGAGTAAAAAAGAAAAGAAATTTATTACCGATACAAACCTAGCCTCTACCTCACGATCCGGAAGCAGCATAGACATGTCTAGGGGGAGCTTGATCTGAATGATCCTATCATCAGGACCCTCAGGGCTCTGAGGCACCTTTGGACCCTTAAACACATCATTCTTAGACCTATTATTGTGGTTGAAGGCCGGAAGTTTATAGGTCGCCTTTGTGATTCAAAAGGGATATATATTAGAGGCCAAGCTTTGGTGGTCAGGAGCTAAGTTCAAAGGGATAAAGCAGGCCCTCACATCTAAACAAGGCACATCGCGAGGACCCAAGTAGTTGAGAAGACGGCGAAGGGTGTGCTTTTTTGCTTTCATAAAAGTTATATCTTGACGCTCCTCCATCGTGAGTGGGACCCGAGGAAAAAGAGTACTGGAGAGAGGAGCTCGCACACATGGACAAATCATGATTAAGGTGTCATGAATGATAGCCTTATTTGCTGAAAGGATCCCCACAACGAGCAAGTTATGTGTGGGGCGAGGAGAAAACTTCAGATTCGGGGTGCTAGGGTCCTTAGGAGCTACCCGTTGTACATGTAGCAGGCCATAACATCCTTGATATTTAGTGGAACCCCAACCCCCTCTGGGAGGTGAACGATTCCCAGAAGAATATGCCAAGAATTTAGACCCAGATGGAAGGGGGGAATCCCCAAGCAAGCCAGAAAGTCCACCAAAAATTCCTCCATAGGAAGGCTCATGCTGCAGTGCATGAAGATAGAGGCAGAGAAAGTTAGAGCCCTAGGTTTAGAACCGGAGGTGTCATCCAACACCTTAGCGTAATTGATTGTCTTACGAACCCGAATCCATGAGGGGATCCCATAAGTCACCTTAAAGTAGTCTTTTCCCATGCTATTGCAGAGGGAGACGGACACCGTCGAAACACAGGCTGCAACAAGGCCAATGTTGTAACCAACTAGAAGAAAGAGGCCCTCAGGGTTAGGCAACTCCCAAGAAGGGATCTCCTCGGGACCCTCCTCGATAGCAACAATATCATCCCCTTGAGGAACATCTTCCTCCATCATGGCATGCTCCTCCTGAACAATAGCAGAAGAATCCACCTTCATATGGGAGGAAAACAGCAGAAGAACCCACCTCCATGTGGGAGGAAAACTTAACTATAATGAGTTCAAGGGGGGTGGGAAGAAGAAGAGTGTGCTGGGGAAGCCATGAGAAGAGTTGAGAATTTTTATGTGTTTTGCAGAGAAGGGAAATTTAATTCTTACAAAGATTATTTTAGAAAATCATAATGAAAAGATCCCAAAGGATCCAATATTTATATGAGACAAAAATACAATCACTATCATGATGAGAGGATCTTCCCCAAGTTTTGGTCTTTGTGTAGAAGTGGGAGAAGTGAAAAAGTGTGTTAACCACAAAAAGTCCCACTACTGCCATCAAATAGGAGTAAAAGCGTGCAGCGTCTTTTGGGTGTGGCCATGCGTCAGCATCCCATAAGAAATAAACTCTCTATTTCCCCACTACGCCGTCAAATACCTTGTATAAGGTGCAACTATCATAAAAAGTAATAGGCAATGACAGATCTTCACGAAAAAAAAAGCAGACTCTTCCTTTTTTAAGGAAAGAGGACAAATCTCGAGAAAGGAGGAGAATATCATCGAATACGTTGGTGGCCTACAGACCCTCCTTTCCTGATGGTTGTCTCTAAGGAAATTGTTATAGTCCTGGATGAGGGATATATCAAGCAATTAAGAACTCTTAGTATATACCAAGACGTCGGCTCTTCCTCTCACGACAAATTCGAAGGCACTGAGCATGGAAAATGTATGGCCCATGCGATCCAAAGCTCCCAGTGTCTGTTGAGGAATGGCGCGAAGGGGAGTACGATTCAGGGTAAGACCGAGAACTGTAATAAGTCAAGGATCTGCTAAAGGATAAGAGTAAAATGAGAGCTCCAAGAGCAAGAATAAGGAATTCAAAACTGTGAGAGTTCGATCATCACACTCCCACAATTGGGGAGCTGTTGATAGAGGTTAAAAATTAGGGTTATGACCCCACGGCGATTGTAGCACATGCAGTCTAAAAACTAGAAATGAATATGTAGTTGATGTGCGTTTAATGATCTCATCGAGGGGAGCAGATAGGGTTTTGAACCTGCTACCCTCACCGATGAGCTTATCAACGAGATAACCTCTAAAAGATACTCGAGTATCTAAGATAATCAATCAGATATTCCATGAAGAAAAGAAGACATCAAATATATATAGACATATCTCATAAAGATAGGGTCAGACCCTTAAAGATGATTTCCTAAAACACAAAGGAAAGCATATCCAGCAGCAAGACTAAAACACAGGCAAGGAGCCCACGATAGGGCCTCCTCGCCAAAGGATATTTGACTATCTAAATGGATAAAAATACAAGATCAATGCCTCTAAAGGCTAACAAAAGGGACATGGTCCCCCGGGAGAGCTCCCCTCGCCAGTGAGCAGAAATGGCGTCGCCCCTTCGGGTTAGCCAAGTTGGTGAAAAGATACAGGAGATATAGCCTAATATATCTAAGAATGTCATTAGGGAACAGAAAGATATGAAGAAGATGTCATTAATTAGATCATATCAATCATATGATACACCCTAAATCGTCTCCACTACCTATATAAGGGGCTCACAATCCAAGAAATATATTATCTGAACCTATACAAACTCAGACATACACTTAATTATCGGGTATCATTAACCCTACTTATATTCAATACACATTCATATATATTATCTAAACCCTAGAGGTATAACCTCTCATTTCCCCGTTAGGAGGAGGAGGTTAAACGATAATAAAACCACAAAGTCCTCCTTGATCTTATCTTTTTATGCGCATGTCATAAAGAGTTAGCAAGAAGTCCAGATCAAGCCCTAGAAAAGAGATTTCTCATTGGATCATAGCATGTGACTGAAGTTCACACACTAGACCTAAAATTTAAGGTCCATCAAATGGCACCGTCAGAGGAAAAGATCCACAGTTAAAATCTTGGCCGGAAATAGAGTGAATCATCGACCTACTGATGGCCAGAGAGACACCAAGTCAAATAGATAAGAAACATCCTGATGAGCACATCACACCCATTATAGGGACGAAGGATCCCAATGCAAAAACCACCCCTCAAGTATTCTCCACTCCTACCGAGGGGTTGACCGCCTCTTTCTCAAAATCCAAGTCCCTCAGGCGTACCGAGCGTGAGCACTATGAAGAGCTCAAAGCGCCTGTGTGCCAGAGAGCAATTGACTTCGTTGAGGCCTACTCACGAAGTTGTTGTACTCCCATGAGAACCAAACGCAAGAGGAATTCCACGTTCCTCCCAAGACACACCACCGAAGAAGCAGAATTTGTTGGTAGACAAATCGAAGACTTGAGGTTCAGCTTGGAAACCAAAAGAGGAAACCCCAATATGCAGTCCATATCACATGGGAAGATATCCGTATTCTCAAGAAAGACTTAGAGAAGGTTTCCGAGGTACTCGACGAGATGGACCATAAGCTTCTTCTCAACCAAAATAGAAGTGCAAATGATCAGCTAGGAAGGGAAGTGTCCTCCCGAGGAGGAAGAACTAAAGAAGAGATATTACATCTCATCCATGAGCGATGATGAGAGGACGCCTCCCTGTCATCCCAAGAACCATGGAGACAAAGATAGAAATGGGGTCCCCCAGGGAAAAGATGGACCCCAAAGAGTGTAAGGACCAAGCGGTCCGTGAAATACCACGAGGAGACACCCTCTCCTTGATAAATAAGAAATATCATCAACTATCCTGAAGAGATCAGAGGGAGACATATATACATGAATCAAAGAGATTCAGACATAAGAGACAATCTGAGAATGGGTCCATCTGCCCCACTATCACAAAATATCAGAGACGATTACCGACGGAGAGGCTATAGAAGGTATTTCCTCAACACATATGACAGAACCTCCTGTCCCATTGCGCACCTGGTCCACTTTTATGGAGTCATCGTTGAAGGGTCTGAGGACCGAGAATGGCTCGCTAAGGTGTTCCCCACTACTATTGGTGAAGCCCGTATGGATTGGATCATGACCCTAACGAATGAATACATCCGATGTTAAGACGACCTAATATGCGCCTTCCTTGACCAGTTCAAGCTAAGCATAAGGAAAAAGCCGGAGGCTTACCAGCTCCTTTGCATCTGTAAGAAAGAAGGAGAATCCATGAGCTCCTACTACAAGTTGTTTCGGGATATATATCACAAAATTGAGAGCCGTTCAGTAGGCATATCAGTCCCAGCCTTCAGATAGGGACTTTTCTTGGAGAACCCCACTAGACTGAGCATCATCGCCACTCATCCGATAATCTAGACGGAGGTGGAATGCATGGCCAAAGAACAAGACAATCGAGAAGAAGAGCTGGACAACTCGTCTTTTGATAGAAAAGTCATGGCACTCACCAAGAGGTTTGAAGCATCGGGATCATACTCAAGAGCTAGAGACAATCGAATGATAAATCGAGTCTCCAAGGAGCCCCACTCTGGAGAAAGAAAAGACAAGCCCAAACCCCTGTCATTCAAACTGGACAAGTAGGTATGGGTACTGTTGAAGGATATTAAGGACAAAGATTGTTCCAAATGGCCACCAGTTGTAAGAAGCATGACCCCTCTTAGAGAAAATAGATATTTCACCTTCCACAGGGAAAAGGCCATATGCCAGGTCAATGCAAGAGCTACTTCGACAGACTTGAGGATTGGGCAAAGAAAGGGTACCTACCAGATCAAGTTCTACAACAAATGAAAGATAGAGATAATCTGGGAAGAAAAACCATATCAAGGAAAGAGATGATTGAATGAATGAGAGGAAAAGCTTCAATGGAAGCAAGATACCTGCCAGATCTCAAGGAAGGAGAAAGGATCTAGGAAAATCAACAACAGGCTAAGAAAGAAACTACCCCTTTGGGTAAGCAAAGCCTAGACGAGATTTCGAAGGAGTTACCTTGGCCAGAAAATTTAAGGTCCATCAAATGGCACCGTCAGAGGAAAAGATCCACAGTTAAAAGCTTGGCCGGAAATATCTAAACCATAGAGGTTTAACCTTCTCAGTGCTCCGTTAGGCTGAGGAGGTTAAATGGTGGTCAAACCACCAAATCTCTATTGATCTTAGCTGTTTATGTACATATCATAAAGAGGTAGCAAGAATTACGGGCCAAGCCCTGGATAGGAGCTTTCGCATTGGCTCATAGCCTATGACCGAAGTTCACGCACTATATCTAATATTTAAGGTATATCACCTACTTTTTGGATTTGGGAATCCACAGGAATTGCACCAGCATCCATTCTCTAGACAAAACAAGAAATTTTCAAAGTTATTATTTTATCCCAACATAAAATACTTGTCCATCTATGATTGGATTTATCTCTGATTAGGTGTCAAGCTATCTTTAATTTAAAATCCCTTTTGTCAGTAATTTTCCAAATAGCTTCATCTTCTTTATCATTAAGTTCTATTTCTTTTGTGAAATCAACCCTCATACCATGTGGAATATCTGCATTTATCTTGTGTTTATCCCACTTATTTTTAGTACAGAAGTATTTTATTTTGCACATATTATTGATATTGGGATCATTTAAGGGAACAAACCCAGTCCGATTATCAAGATTCACCATTGAATGTGAATTTTAGCAATATCTTTGCCTATTAACCATTGAATGTGATTTTCAGCAATATCTTTAATTTTCTACATTTTATTCCAAGTGTTGAGGCCCTTTTTATTTGGTAAATCATTAACATGCGTTTTACCACAGTACTTTTTAGTCATAAAATGAGACCACAGAGTCTTTTTAGTTCTTAATTTCCAACAAAATTTAACGAAAAAGGATAAAATAATATCTTCAAATCTTCTCAATACTAAACCACCTTCTTTAACTGGTCTATAATCGGTTTTCCTGTTAATCCAATGATATTTATTTTTACCTTCATGTTGACCTCATAAAAAATAGTTAAAGTTTGATCAATTTTTCTAATAACCAATTTAGGGGGATTAATAGCAGATAGAGTATAAACTGGTATTGATTGAATAACATGCCTTATAAGTAATAATTTACCTCCCATAGTAAGAGTTTGAGATTTTCATATAGCCAGCTTGCTTCTAACTTTGAGAATAATTTCATGAAAATTAATGCATTTTTTATCACTAGAATAGAGTTGACAAGCCAAGTAATTTAAATGTGGAAAATTGCTTGATATAACTATAATATTTTGTATACCTTGTTTTGGTTTTCGGTAACACTTTTTGATACATAAGAAAAACTCTTATCCATGCTAATCATTTACCCATTATCTTTGTTGTACATCTCGAGAAATTTTTTGACATGTCTCACTGGATTTTTTTTTACAGTACTGAATATAATTAGATCATCAGCAAAGGCCATGTGGCTAATTAGAGCACCACCAATGGAACTTTTGAAGAATTTCAAATTCTTATCACAAGATAAGACATTTAAATTTCTCGTAGGAACTTCTGAACACATTATAAAAAACTTACTGATAGAGGATCACCTTTTCAAATACCATTTGAATGAGTAAAATAACCGGTAAGAGCTCCATTAACAATAATAGAGATATTATTTTCATAAACCAATCTTCATATTCTATCAATCCACCACTCTAAAAAACCCATTTTTCTCATAGTAGCCATAGTAAAATGCCATGATAACTTATTATAAGTTTTTTTCCTATCTTATTTTAAGGCCAAGTATTTTCCATTTTTTTTCGTCTATTCATAGTCACAATAAACTCTTGAGCAAGCAAGATATTATTAATAATATCTCTGTTTTTCACAAACCCGCTTTGATTTTCTAAGATAATTTTATGAAGCATTCTACAAATCTTGTGGCTATAATTTTTGCAATAACTTTGTTACAGAAGGTACAAAGACTTATTGGTCTAAATTCTGAAAAAATATTGGTAATATTATTTTTTGGTATCACGGAAATCAAAGTAGTAGACATGGCTTTAGGAATTAGAAAGCCACTAAAATATTCCTGAACAACTTTAAACATGTCTTTACCAATAATGTCCAAAAATGAAGTAAAGAATAACCCATTTAACCATCTATACTTGGAGCACTTGTATATTCAAACCTCGAACTTCTTCTTTAACCATATCTTACTCAATATATTTGTCTAATAAAAAAATTCTCTTCTTCACTTAAAACAATAGGGAGAATATCCAAACTTTTATACTCAAAATTGTGGCTGCCATTATTAGTTAATAATTATTTAAAGTAGTTAATAGCTTCATTTTCAATGTTAATAATGTCTTTAATAATATCAGCATTAACATTAGTGACTGCTGTAATGAAACTTGTTTCCTTCTCTTTTTAAAAAGAACATGATTTTTTTTTACAGTTTACCTCACCTTTCATTGCCCACTCTAAGTTGGTTTTTTGTGTTCAAAAGTCATCATCTATTTTTTATATTTACTTTAAATTTGCATTATTTCAGAAATTTTGATTTTATTCTCTAAGGAGGGGCAGACTTCAAAATCATATTCTCTTTTTTTTAACCTCTTCTTTAGCTTCTTTAACTTTTTGAAATAAGTTCCCAAAATTAGCTTTATTCCTACTGATAAGCTCTTTTCTCAAAAAATTTCAAGTATTAACCAGAACATACATGGGATAACTTTATAATAAGGTTCCAAAAAATTTCCACCAAAGAATAATATTCTGAATGATTAGTCCAGAATTTTTAAAAAATAAATCTTATAGGATTATTATCAAATTGATTTCTAAATGAAATCAACAAAGGACTATGATCAAATTTAGTTCTGTTGAGATGCTCCAAAGAAATTTTTTGGAATTAATTTAAAAAAGACTTATTAACCAAAATTTTATCTATTTACAAAATTTAGATAATCCCTCTTTTTTATTCCACTAGGTAAAATTGGATCTAGTGTAACTCAATTCTTGGGCCTTAATATCATCCAAACAGTTAACACAATTTTGAGCAGACCTCAAATTTATAATATTATCCCCACTTTATCTTCTTCTTTAAAAACGACATTAAAATCCCCTCCAATTATCCAGGGCTCGTCAGTGTAATTATATCTCAGAAAAAACCATATTTATTCTCTCTCTAAAATAGTACATTTAGCATAAATGGCTATTAGAAAAATGGGCTTACTTAAATAGTTAGCAGAAACTTTAACATTTAAGCATTGATTATTGTGATTAATCAATTCTATATCGAGATCTAACTTGTAGAGCACCCAAATTTTGTTATCATTATGAGCAATGGCTAAATCAAACCCTAATTTTCTTTTTATCTTCTACAATTTACTTGCACAAGCCATATGTTCCAAACAGAATAGAAGAACTAATTTGTGTAATTTGCATTAACTTTTTATCCTACTTGTAGCGGCTATATTGCCACTGCCTCTTACATTCCAGAATAGTGCATTAATCATTGAACACCCTTATTAACCCCTACATTAGAGGATCCGAGTAACATATTTGTAGAGGTTGTAACTTCAAATTTTTCCTTCATTTTCCTTTACTCTCTTGTGAGTTCCCAATGTTTATCCCCCCTTTCAATTGATATGGCTCTAGGAGATAGTTTAATAGATAAATTTTGGAAGATATCGGGTAAATCTTCAAAACTTGTATGTATATGAGCTAGAATATTATAATTATCACTAGTAAGTTGTAGCTATCTATTTTTAGTAGATGGTTCTTATGTATTTTCCAAATGTGGATTTTCATCCTCAATTTAATTTCCCTCTAAGGTATTTCTGCACTAAAATCTCCATTTCCCAAAATAATCTATTACGTTATCATTTTTCCTTCTTAAATGTCTCCATATTCTACATTCTATTCATTTAAACCCAATACAATATCACAATTTTTACTTTTATATTCTTCAGCTTTTTTGTTGATCAACCATCTTTTTTTATGTTTCTTCCTCTATAATTATAGCTTCCCTTTTATTTTTCGCTTTCTTTCCCTTTATATATATTCAACTTTTCACCTTTTATCTTATTTTGTTCTTCCTTGTGTTTTTGCAGAGCAACAATTTGTCATTCACCCTGTCTTTTGTACTCTCTTTTTTCTTGTAACTTTTATTAATTTGATAATATTGAGAGGGTTTATTGGTTTTATATAATTTAGTTTGTTTCTCTTTTTCTTTCCCATTAGTATTTTTTCCATGCTTGTTGTTACCCCTATTTTCTTCTTTATTTTCTTTAGGCTTGGAATTATGACCTTTATTGCATTTTCTTTGAATTTGCATACATTTTCCTCATGACCTTGTTTGCAACAATAATAACAGTATTTAGGTAGATCCTCATAATCACAATATTACCAAAACCCTTTATTTTTATTTTCTCCATAACCGATTCTGACACGCTCAACAATTTCCTTATTATGTCGATTTCCACACAAACTCTAGCCATACCAAGTCTAGATAACTTAGCAGTAGGTTCATCAACTTTTAGTGGATTACGAAAAGCTTTGGCTATAGAAAATATGCTAGAAATGTTGTATAGATAGATAGGAAGCTTAGAAAGAGTAATCCAGAGTGGCTCTATAACAGATTCAATGTCAGAATTAAATTTATAAGATCATTTAAAAGTTCTCATTGGGATATTTTCTATATACCAAATCTTTTTTAACCAAATTCTTTAACCAAATCTATATACAAAATCATCTAATCAAAATATGTTTCGCATCAAACTTCAATTTAATAAGCATTTTTTAGACCCAACTTATATACAGAAGAATATTTTAACAATTTCAACATTAGGTCTTTTGTCCATGATTGAATATTTGAAACGTTCCGATAGCAATTCGACATCTTTCATGATAAATTGAATGAGTGGCGCTCACTTATAAGACTTTATCTCTTTTAGATTAATTTTTGGCTTAGTAGCTTGAGAGCTAAAAGTACTCGCAAAGGACTTAGTAGGACTTAGTAGGCTTAGTGATCCAGGAGGATACCCCTTAGAATAAACTATGATGTAGTTTATTAGGATTTGAGATTCTTTACACTCCTAGTTAAATTAGGAGTTGTTCATAATCTGGTTTTAATCTTTATTGAACTAGAATAAGTTCTAGTCATAATCCTATAAATAGGATTATTTATAGCCTATAAATAGCTTAGGCATTCCCTAAGCTAGGTAGCAAAATAAGCCAAACCTATCTGGGAACTTTAAGGTTAATTAAAATTCAGATAACCTATTTTATTATTGAGAGCAGATGAGAGATTATAACAGTTTTGATTATTAATCAAGTTACAGTTTCGCCAAATTCATTTTCCTTATATTATTTTTGTTTTGAGTGTGTTTTTATTCTAACGTATCAAGCGGAGCTTTTAGACCTGATCAAGTGGTATGAGATTTGAGTTCGATCTTTGGGGGTGCATGGTGTATGGTCTGTACGCGCAATTCTGTTTTGTAATCTATAGCAAAACTTGTTACTTGGTTAGAAAATCACCATGGTTTACACAAGAAAAACAGACTAACGATGGGCGACGACCTGAATACGGAGAATCTTCTAAATAAGGTAGAGAATAATGTCGAAGAGTTGAAGAAATATTTCATGGGTATGCAGTCCACGCTTGATGCAATACTAGCGAAGTTGAGCAAGGTATTCATTTCTGGATATGGGAAAAAGCCTCCAGAGTTCGATGATGGGTTGATGACGAAGCGTGATTTTAGGGGAGACGGGGAGGACGCGGAGATAATTGTGGGTAAAAGAAGGGTACTCGTGATCCTTTATTCAATTTGCATGTGGACTTCAAGGTGGAAATCCCTATTTATGATGGATCGATCGATGAAGTTATTCTTGATAATTAGCTTGATCTTTTGGAGACCTATTTTGGAGTTTACTATTACTCCAATAAGAATAATGTTTCTGCAACAACTTTAAAGTTTGTGAGTCATGTGCTCACATGGTGAAAATCATATTCCAAGAGATTCGAGGTGGCAACGATTACGTGGAAAGAATTCAAGGAGCTGATGCAAAAACAATTTTACCCAGTGGATTATGAGCATGAACGCTGGTACAACTTGCAACACTTGCGTCAAAGACATAAACAATCTGTTCAAGAGTATATGACTGATTTTCACAATCAAGCTTTGGTGCTTAATGTGGATATTGATCAATAGACGTGTTCAAGAAGTATACTAGTGGCTTGTTGGCATCTTTACGGAAGGAATTAACTGTGTTTGAAGTGGAGACGATTGAGCATGCTACGGTGAAAGCCGTTACACGTGAAGGAAAAAACGTGAAAAAAATTCCAGGAACATCGTGGGAGAAGACTTGGATTCTTGAATCAAAGTCTATTGAGAATCGGGGAGAGAAGCCATCCAAGGTCATAAGAGACGTCGTTTGTGATCACTGCAAGAAAGACGGTCATACTAAGAATAGGTGATGGAAGTTGCATCCGGAGTTGATGCCTAAGCACTTGCGAAATAAGAAGGAGAAGAGAGCTTTATTTGCTAATGGTACCAAACTAGAGAAAGTGAACAAACCAGACCCAAACTTTTCTTTGATGTGCAAGCTGTTTCATGTGAAGATTCAGGTGAAAACAGTGTTTTTAATGCCATTACTGATCTAGTAAGCTAGAAGAGCTTAATTTTCGAGACAGAGGTGAAACGATTGGGATTGGTACAACACCGCATCCTAGGTCATATCGGCTAGGGTGGATTAAGAAAAAATCAAGCTTGAAATTTAGCAAGCAGTGTACTTTTAAGTTTGCTATTACAGAGAAGTTTGTTGATACAATATTGTGTGAGATCATTCCATTAGATATTATCAGGTTATTATTGGAGAACCCTATTTGTGGGATCAGGATGTAGTTTTGTTCCTTAAGGTGCGGTATTACCGGTTACAAAAATATGGGAAAGACTTTAATATTTATGTAAGTAAAGAACCAATTTCACATGATGCATTAGTTATAGCAACTCAAGTAAAACGGATGGTCAACAATGGTGCTAGATATATGATGTTTCTGGTATGGTCCGTGGAGTTGGTGCGAGTTCAAACTTTGTCGGTCTTGGCGATGTCACCTTTGCAGGACTCCGCCATAGAGAAATTGAAGGGTGAATTTGGAAGCTTGTTCGTGTGTTTTGGCATTCGTTATGGGGAATGATGGATACTAAGTTTAAAATGAGAACCGTGTTCCATCCATAAATAGGCGGACAAACAAAAATAGTGAATAGTACTCTAGTTCATTTATTACGGGGGTTTTATTCCAAACACCCTAAAACTTGGGATGAGAGTCTACCGTATCTTTAATTTGCATTTAAAAGGGCTTTTCATGGGTGTACGATGAAGTCACCATTTGAGGTATGTCTCGGTTATCTGGCCCAAGGTCCTTTTGATTTGACATTTTTGGTTACAAACGGAGATGTTGATGGAAAAGATAGAAGTTAGGTTGAGAAAGCTCAAAGGTTTATGGCGAGGATCAGTAGGGTACATGAGATCGTTGAAGAGCAATTGAAGAAGACTCAAGCAAACTACAAGGTTTGTCATGATAATCATCATGTCGAGTGCACGTTTGAGGTGGATGACCTGGTTTGGTTACATTTGGGTAAGGACAAACTAAAAGGGGTAGGGAAAAAATTGAAGCCTATTTGCTATGGTGCGTTCAAGATTCGACGTAAGATTGGATCCAATACTTTTGAGCTGGACCTGCCACCGTAGATGAAGATGTATTCCATTGTTAATGCTGAAATTTTGAAGCTGTTTGAACCATCCTTATTGAATGTTGACCTGGAAGTTCAAGATGTTTTGATGTCGGTTGATGATTTGGTAATAAAGAGAGAAGACCCATTGCTTTCGGATTGCATCCTCGAGATGAAGACTAAAACTACAAGAAAGGGAGATATTGTTTCGTATCAAGTTGGGACACTTGGTCAGTTTCCTAGTAAGGCGAAATGTTTCAACAAGAAAATGGCCGTTGTGACGTTTCCAAATATTATTTTCTAGCTTAAGCAAGAACTCATCGCTCTTGAGGGGGGAGTCATGATCCAGGAGGATACCCCTTAGAATAAACTATGATGTATTTTAGTTGGATATAAGGATTTGAGATTATTCACATTCCTAGATAAATTAGGAGTTGTTCATAATCTCGTTTTAATCCTCATTGAATTAGAATAAGTTATAGTCATAATCCTAACTTACATATGATTAGTTATAGCCTATAAATAGATTAGACATTTCCAAATCTAGATAGCAGAGTAACCCAAAGCTATGTGGGAACTTTAAGATAAATTAAAGTTCAGATAATTTTTTATTATTATTGAGAGCAGATGAGACATTGCAACAGTTTTGATTATTAATCAAGTTACAGTTTCGTCAAATTCCTTTTCCGTATATTACTTATGTTTTGAGTGTGTTCTTATTCTAACGTAACAAGCTGATCTTTTAGACCTAATCATTTAGGATCTCGTCGCATTAGCTGCACACTTGTCGTATCCGTTTGATCTTTATCCCTCTCCGGAGAGAGATTTATATGATTAGCCATGCAAGCGGCGGATAGGGTTTAAATTCGTCTTTTATTTCTCGCTCTCTAAGTTGATTGTTATGACATCGTTGTTAACTCTTCACATAAATAAGAGAGATACCACACGTGATTAGAAAACATACTGAGCCCTATTCATGTAAATTAACATAAAAATTAGAATAATAAACTAAAATAGGTAACAAAGATTGGTCCAAAACAACATTAATAGTATAACAACTGATAAATAATCCAAAATAAAAGAACGGGTCCACTACAGGCGGCTCCACGCGTCCAAAAAAACAATCCTTGCAACCAAACCACACACAAAACATTCCCTTACTGAGTTTCTCAAAGCAAAACAAAATCTAATTAAAGCACTTCTTTTAAACTACTTCGTCATGATCATTTGTTGACATCATGGACGTATCTTCAGAACCAGGAACCTTTTTTTTCTGGTATTTAGCTTTATAATTACAAGCTTGCCTAAACTTCTTTTTGCTATCCTCCAGTTTATTATTGGGGTTTTCTTTCAGTATAGCAAGTTCTTCCTTTAGAATACTGACATCCTGGCCGATCGATATGCCGTCTCCATCTTTAGCTTCCTCCTACATCATGTGTGTCAGTAAAATATATTAACATTCGAACTTTTAAAACAGTGTTCATTTTACTTAAAAATTCTATTTTTCACATATTAACAAAAATGGAGAAACTCAGGTTTTAAGACAACCAAACATTGTAGAACTTTTAAGAAAAATATGATTTCTTTCTAGAACGTGGATGCTCCTTGGTAATACTCGGTAACCTTGCTATGAACCAGTGAAACAAGTCGAAAACGTAAAATAGAAAATATTCTTTTTTAAAATCTTATTAAAAACGATCGAGAGATTTAACACCCACCCCTTTAACCCTTTAAAATAGAAACTACTAAGAACAAGCAGATTAGTATTACTAAATGCATATCCCACATTTTAATCTTCAGTGTGGGAGACCATAATGGAAATATCGATGTTCTTATGCTGTGATGAAATAGTCACTTATCCGATTTATAAAAAAAAAAGTGTAGGAGTTTGGTTTTATTAAATCCGGTGTTGTCTACTTTGTGGTCCGGTTTGGACAGGTCAAACTTCTCAAAACAATTATAAATATATTATTAAATATAACTGTATAAGTTAATATATTTATTTATTTTACAAAAACAAGAAAATTTACAAATATATCAAGTACAACTTTTTTTTCTAACTATCTCATCATTTTTAAGACAAAATTGTAAAATTTGAAAGTTATGGACTTGTTTATACTGTATGGTGTATTTTGTGTTTAATTTTCTCGTGTTTCTAAATTATCAACGACGTGCGAGGAAGGATTCAAAGAGTGTATGTGGAAGTGTTGTAACGGTCAAATCTTTCAATAACTTATTTTTGAAAAAAAGAACAGAAAAATCTTTCAATTACTCAATGTCACGCGAAAATTATATTTTCAAACACGTGAAAAAAGTGTCGAACTGATATCGAAACATACACGTTTTGTGTGCGTGTGTGCGTGCTTCAAATAATCTTTCTAACCACCTTTAAAGAAGAATAGTTTCCTAAATATATAAGAATCCACTAAACAAAGCATGTATATGTAGAAGAAAAAGAAGAAAACCTGAACACGTTCCATGAGAGTTTGGAGACTCTTAATCTTCCTATGAGGCCAGCGACTAATCCCAACCTCTCTGCATCTTTTTTTCAGACTCTGTAACCCGATTTTCAGTTCTTTTGCAGCTTCGGGAATTTGCAAATGAAAGTAGGAGGATATTGTTTCTTTAGACAAATTCTTCAGTTGCTCTGACGACATGCCTATTTTGCCTTGTTTTCCAGAATCGATTGTTATTGGGTTTTCAACATTTGTCATCACATTATTTTCACGATGCACTGTCACTTCATCATTTATGAGATAAAACCCACGCTCCTTATCATATCCAAACCTGGCGTCATCTGCCCGAATAAATTAATAAAGTTATTCTTATGACTAAAACTCAATAAGTCAGATATGTAAAACACTAAAATTGTTAAAAAAGAATAAAGAGCTCATGCAAATAAAATAGAATTTGCAAAGATTTGGGATTTATACAACTCTATACTTTATAGTTGAAGTTTTTCTCTTTAGTATACTATAGTTTTATTTTTCGACAATTTCTTTTTGTATTGAAAACATCGCATGCCTGTTCTTTATGATGATGAATACGGGTACTATTCGTAGGAAATAAGCAAAAAGAAATGAATAAGTCACGTAAGAACAAGAAAGAAGATAAAGGTAATCCCCTTTTAGAGAGAGATAAACTAGGGATCATGGACAAAACTCAATTGTCATATCATATGAATGAAACAAAGAAACACTACTACAAATATACTTCTCAAGTTTTAGGCCAATTCTATCTAATTCACTCTAAATTTTCTCGAAAAAAGGAAAATAAAATAAAAGAGTACTGTTTTAAAATTTGGAAAAGTTTGAAAAGAAATATCATAAAAAGCCCAAAATATATATAAAAATACAAAACCCTAAAATGGTTGATAACTGAAACAATCTTCAAAAAAATCCAAGATCACGTAAAAAGTGGGGAAATAAAAAAAGCCGGGCAAAGCCGAAAAAATCCAAAAGACCTTAAAATTTTTGGCAAAAAAATTAAAATTCGCAAAATTACGCTAAAAAAATGAAAACGAACCTGAAGTAAACAGTCTAGGACATTTAGACTGTTTCTAAGACAGACTAATCAATAAAATACACTAGACAACAATCCTAGGTAACAAGTTTACGACCATTTCAAAATAGAGGTCTATGCTTATTTTAAAACAGTTTATATTATTAATTGAAAACAGTTCATGGTCATTCAAACCAATCTATGGCCATTCAAATCATAATATGGTCATTTGAAAACAGTTTATGCTTACAAAAAGACGACTTTTAGAAAGTATCAGGTCACTCGGATATCAAGTAGTGATTGAATCAGATACCCCACTTTAGAGTATTTTAAAATTAGTCCGACAAAAACATTCTCATTATATTTTTTTTTTAATTCAGACATGTACTGTATAAAAAAAGCCTTCAATATTTTAGCCATGAAACTCTATGATCAAAACCTAATTTTAAAAGTTTTCAAGTCAAACAAGTTTCTTATAATATTTTTTGGGGTCAATGTCAATTCACACAAGAAGTCGAGGGTTTGATAGTCTAATTCTTTCAAACTCTCATAATTGGTCCCTGGATAAAATCCTAGGGTTTTGATCGCCCGAAACCATAGCCTCCACATCGGGGAACTGAGACAGGCGACTAGTAATCACCGCCATCATGCCACTTGAGCGAGAAAGAGTGAGAGGGAGGTCAACGGCTGGGGCATAAAGAGATGGCGAATGGGGTGGTGCTCTGCCATTCAGATGGTGCTCTAACGATGGACGTGGTGGCGAGCAATGTTTGTCATGGTGGGGAAGAGATGGGGTATTTCCGAGAGGAAGTTAATCATGCAAATAAATGAAAATAAAATTTGAGCGCCTTTTGTAGTTTACAAAAAAGGTTCTAAACTTAAATAATTTTGTTAAATTTGCCCTAAAATTTAAAAATGTTTGGTAGCTAACCTAAATCTTAAGTATTTTTGATTATTTGGTCTGTGCTTATTTAATTTTTCCTAAAAGAGAATGGACCCTAAACAGAAAAGTAATAATAGTAAAAATAAGTCACCTGGAAGTGCATTGCCAGGTTCAATATCCAATGATGCGTGCAAAGGATCATGATGGAAGTGAGTCGTCCATGGCGAGGCATCAAAATCATTTGTAGGGATATCAGAGGAGCTGCAATAACATGTTGAATACCTTTTTTATATATAAATTGATGGTTAAACCCACACTTTCATTAATGATGGTCAAAATGATCTTATTACATCTCAAATTCAACTTAAAACAACCAAAACTTTAAATAAAAATGTCTAGTGCTAAGAAAATGAAAATATTATCCTAGTATGGCCTTATACACACTACTTCTCAACGTCGTGTGTCATCAATTGAGAATCTTATTATTGTTGTTGGGTCGGCCAAGAATACTTTTTTGAAAATTTTCTGACCTTTGATTCCTTTCTTTGAAAGTAAAATGAACGATCAGAAAGAAGAGTAATATGTAAACAAATAAATGAGTTAATTTTTTTTTTGCTTCCTCGGGACTAAAATATTGAGTATTTGCATCACGGAAAATTAACTTTTAAAAACAATATTCACAAACAATTAAAATTTGTCTCTAAAAAGTATTTTAGGAACAAGAAATATTTTTTGGTCAAAAAATTTTTTAGGGAGCAAAAAAATTAAATTAAATTCTCTAAATATTATCTCATACCAACTTAATGCGACAATTTAATTGTCTCAAAATCTATTTTGACAAAAAAAAATAGTTGTTCTCTTATGGTTGTATATGAATGTATTTGGCAACAACTTTTGTTTTTGTGGTATTTTAATTGTTTAGAGACAAATTTTAATTGTTTATAAATATTTTTTATAAAGGGTCTTGCTAATTATGTTAAGACATTAATGTATATTTATAGATTTAATCAATATCAAATGATTAATATATAACTAATGATTGTCAATTCTATTAATGAGACATTTAATGACAGTTAACCAGATTAAACTTCTTACTTGGATAAGCAGTTTTTCTATCTTACAAGTTTTACATTATTTCATTATGTAAAAGGTCAACAATAATAGTTTTGGTAGTAGGAGGCAACGAAAGTAGACAGTACAAGACCATCGTGTTATACTTTTCAATTTGTTCGATTTTTTGGCATATAGGGAAATTTGAAGAAAATATTATAAATATCAAAAGGAAATGCATGTTCTTTATCAACAAAATAATAAATAAATAAAATTAAGAAAATTAAGAAAAATTCAAGTTTAGCAAGATGGTATCTGATGGTAAACTGATATTTTTTTTTAGTGAAATTATTCGAATTGAAACAGATTATCGTGAATCCTAAACCAATCCATTATAAATGGATTGTAAAATCTTGATCCAAACCAAACCGTTTTTTTTTAATCCAAACCAAACCTAACAGATCAGATCAGCCTGGTTCGATTTTACAGATTCAATGGTACGGATCGAATTCAGTTTTAATAATATTTGTCATTCATTATTTTATTTATTTTTGATACATATTTGAATGATAATTACTTTCAAACCAGCACTAAACACATTACTTGCAAACACCACTTATAAGTTTTAATAAAAAACTATTAAATACCAATAAGCTATACCAAAAATCCCCAGATATAAACAAAATACAAAACTTTCTAATTTTGCAAATTATATAGCAAACGAAAACTAATTGTTTTTTCTTTCATAATCAATAAATGAAACATTCATAATACATGTTTTTAATGGGTTAAAGTCATTGTAAAATGGATTGTATTCAATGGTTCGGATAGGATTAATTGGTTCATATCAGATTGGTCTATTTCAGATTAACAAGACTGAAACATAAATCAAATCATAATAAAACGGATTTAAATTTTTTGAATTCAAAAGCAAACCACTAAAATTAAAAATTTAAACCAAACCTAACCCGAGGTTTGGATTCATGGATTCATTTATTTTACTTACAGTCCTAGGATTAGTAGTAGTACCTTATTTCCGAATGCTCCAACGATTGAGAACGAATATCCATTCGAATGTTGTCACCCAATATCCGAGCGTTTACCCAAAATTTCCGAGCGTCTGACCCAACCTACAAGCGAGAAAATTGATCCAATGCCCTCAATAAAGGAACTTTTTCGAGCAAAGTTCTGATACCTTGTTATAAGCAAGTTAGTTCAACGTAATTTCGATAAAAGAAATGAGACAAAGGTAAGAAGGGAATAAGAGATGAGCAATGACTATTGTATAATTTTATTATCAAATGTGACTTATCGACCATTTTTATATATTAGAGAAATGAGAGTAATAATGTGTATTACAACAATTGCTATATATAAGATGATCTATTTGGTAATAAATACCACAAACATATATAATCTTAATAGTATTAATGGCATTATCTATGATTCTATAAATCACCAAAAGATATTGTCTCCATAGAAAAGTTAATAAACAAACAAATTGACTTAAATTATACACACTAAAATTAATCACATGCATATATATCCTCCAAAAGAAAATAAATTTTTCAGAAAGATTAAATTATTATTTTATTGTTAAGGAATTACTAGTTCAATTTGCCAATTTTTTAATTTAAAATTTTAATTTAATTTTTAAAGTGATGTCTTAAATAATAATGGCATGTGGTGATTTTTAAAGTAAAACACTTTGTTTTCATTGCGTATCAAAATTTTCAAATTAAAAGAGATGTTAATCCGTTGATGAATGGAATAGTATTTAATAGACCATATTTATTTAACCTTTTCGGTCAAAAGCATTAGTGTAAACTTTCTTCCGTTGATGAATGTTTTTGAAAGTCTGAATGAGATAAAAAAAAAAGAAGGGAAAATCAAATTGTTATGTATCATTAAGGTACGTAATGAGAATAATTTAGTTATATAGTAATTGCACTCCAATCTTACAATTGGACATTAATAGCTTAATCTTAGCAAGACCCTAATCATGATGGGATTAGTAGGAAATTAGAAAAGATGGGGTATTTCTAATCCGGATAATCTATCCAATACAGTGTTTGGTTGCATAGGTTCAACGTCCTGGCAATTTTGGTAAATTTACAACTTTAACCATTCTTCTTACAAATAGTAGTTTATCCAGATTTATAATACAATAAAAAGTTATACTATTTTCCCTCCCATATCATATGAATATTTAACAGTACTTTTGTTGAAACAAAAATATTGGCTATTTTCTTAGCCTGCTGTACCAAGAGAACTAGGTTGTTGTTGTTTTTATAAACAACAACAAAACAAAGGTTCGTTTTCTTAGTACAAGCACCGAAGAACACAGAAAAAAAAAATTAAGGGTTATACACAAGTCCGACATTAGTTGTAAACCAACAGAAAGAAATAAAGCCCCTTTAGGAGGGCATCAAAAGTAGTAACAACCAAATGAGAGGAAAGCTTAGTCCTAATGCACAAAAAGACTAGTTCTGCTGTATCATTGGTATTGGTCTCTGGTCGAGTTCAGACCAGTAGCAATTGTCATATTCCGACTTCTTTAGTTTCCCTACGTAATATCCATTCTTCTTCAGCTTTAAAAGGTTTTCAACAGCATCATTATCTCCCACATGTAACCATATTTTGCATAATCTCATCATCATTTTAAAAAATATTATTTTTAAGATTCCAGAAATTAGCAATATTTTCATTTCTGAGATTATGTGGTACATTCCTACGCATATCAAGCTTAGCTTGTACCAAGTACTCAATTTGGTGTATGACAAAAGAAATGTTTTGATCAGGGTTATCATGTCTTCTATTATTCTTCTCCTCAATAGCACATAAACTGTACCAGAAATATGAGTTTTCCTAGAAGGGCACTTAAGTTATTCCCTTTTAACAAGCAAATATCCTAGGCAATCAAACCTTCCCAAGAGTTGGCTTGACCCAAGAACCCAGCTTTGTTCATTAGAGTGTGAAATACTCTCTTAGAGTAGGGGCAGTTAAATAAAAGGTGACTAATATCCTCATTCTCACTCCTACAAAGGGAGCAAGTAGCATCCACCTGAGCAGACCAAAGGCACATTTTATCACAAGTGGGAAGTCTCTTAAGAACAGCGGGCCACAGAATGAATTTGCATTTAGGTACACTGCCTTTAGACCAAACAAGAGGGTACCAGGGCACCTTATGATTTTTCTTTCTAATGTGCTTCCACATTTTCTTAACAGTGAAACCATCATTTCAATTTTTCCAGGCTAAAGCATCCTCCCTGTCTCTGTAGATAGGGGGATTCAAGGAAGTTTGGATATTCATGATAATTTCATTAGTGGTGTGTGGCCATTTCCACTTACCATTATCAATGATAGCGGAGACCTTTTGTTTAAGAGTAAAACCAGTGTCAATAAGCAAGCTTTTCACATGGTCCCTGGGTAGAATAGGGCCATGAATAAGCCAGTTATACATACAATAGTGAGATAGATTCACCATTCCCCACCTTATAGACAATAATGTCTTTAAGAATACACCCCAGCTTGAAGAATTTTCTTCCAAGCATGGCTGCTATTAGAAGGAATGCTAGCTGCCCAAATATTTCTCTCTTCTAAAATATTATTAAAAACCCACTTTTTTTCAAAGAGAGTGAGATTTTGGGTCACAAAGCTTCCAAAGCAGCTTTGCAATAAGGGCAAAATTCCAATCCTTAATATTCTTGAAACCCAAACCCCCGGAGAAAACACACATCTTTCCAGGCCACTTTAGCCTTTTTATTATTAAGAGTAGTACCAGCCCAAAGAAAGCTAGAGATGATAGAGTTCAGCAATGGGTAAAATAAAATGAGAAAACCAATGGATGTTGATCCTATAGAGAACAGAGATGATGAGCTGAACTCTCCCAGCATAGGAGAGAAATTTACTAGTCCAGCTAGTAAGTCTATTGGCAATATTATTAATGAGGGCATTAAAATGAATAGGCTTAAGCCTGGATGATAAGATAGGTACACCTAGGTATCTAACAGGCAGGGTGGACTCATAGGTGGTTACTATTTTCAGGGTTAGCTATTAGACTATAATACTGAGCAAAAAGAAGCAAAATTTTGGCAATAATCTTGAGAGACTTTAGATTTTTGTAGCAAAAGAGCAATAGGTCATCAACAAAACATAAATGAGTAATATTTAACTTCTTGCACTTAATATGATAACTAAAATCCTTATTATCACAAGTCTTATCAAGCGTTGAAGAGAGAGCATTCATACAAATAATAAAAATATAGGGGAAGAGGGGGTCCACTTGTCCAATGCCTCTTGCCCCTTTAAAAAAACCTTCATGCCTCCATTTATCATAATAGAGTAATAAGGAGTAGAGAAAGAGATCTTAATCTAGCCTCCCATGAAGGTATGAAATCCCATTAAAAAAATTAACATGATAGCCAATAAAAATTTACTGAGCAGGAAAAACATTATCACTAATAGAACTTCCTCCAATAAAAGCTGATTGGTTTTCACTAACAAGCTTGTCCATGTGAGGTTTATTCTATTAGCAATAAGTTTTTAGAAATACAATTATAAATAGTGTTGCAACAATAGATGGGCCTAAAGTCCTTAACATTAGAAGGGTTTTCCTTCTTAGGCACAAGCGCAATACAAGTATTATTAGCTTGCCTAAGAAGAGCTTTGGAAGCAAAAAAAAAACTTTAATAGCTTTAGTGATGCTATAACCCACTTTATGCCAAGCTTTCTGGAAAAAAAATATATACATTAAAACCATGCAGTCCAGGGGAATTCTTAGGATTCAGGGAGAACATACAGTCCTTAATCTCACTATTTTTAAAAATAGTGATCATATCAAGGGCCATATCATGAGAGACTACATGCTTAATGTAATCCCTCATATGATTAATACGAGGGTAAATATTATGAGTATTAGACCCAATAAGCTTATCATAGTACCCAACAATGTTATTCACAATATCAGTATGCTTGGTGAGAGGGTT
The DNA here is from genome assembly GCA_963920805.1 of Primula vulgaris. Classification (NCBI taxonomy): domain Eukaryota; kingdom Viridiplantae; phylum Streptophyta; class Magnoliopsida; order Ericales; family Primulaceae; genus Primula; species Primula vulgaris. The sequence goes on along the minus strand of OY987215.1, from coordinate 27,618,906 downwards.
ACCATTGTCATCATCAATAGAGGAGATTCTATTGGTACAATTCCTCTTGTTGATAGTTTTAAAAAGTAGGAGTTTGAAACCAATTAATCCTACTCTTTTTCTTCAAAAAAATTTTCTTCCTCTTTAAGAAAATAGAGAGGAGGTCATTTTTTTAAGTATAGAAAGGGAGTTAAAAGAGACAGAAATATTGCCAGAGTCAAAGAGGGTTTGAGATTTCTGAAGCTGATCTCTTGCAAACATAGCAAGCCTTATGTAAATTTGCTGCATAGACAAAAGTAACATGGCAAGCCTCATTACTTTTATTTATTACAAGGCTACATTGTAGATATTGGTAACCAGAGCTAATATTAGTATAAGACCGGATATTAGGATTGAAGGCACCAATACTTCTCCCCTAATATTTACTTTATCAATTTTACTACCAAATACCATTTAGGAAAATCATAGCTACAAGTGCTATCCAACTTGTGGAGGGGAAGAGAACTACGTTTTCCTTGTAACAGTTTGACTATTGATGAAAATATCAATTTTTGAGTGATTAAACACAAAATATGGAATTCATTACAAGGAGTCTGCAAAATTAGTTTAAAAGTAGGGTCTCACTAGGATTTTAGTTTGAATTTTCTCTTGAGTGTGTTTACTTTACTTGTTTCTCAAAATGTTTTGTTTCTAAAATGAAATAGGTACTTTGAGGTCATTTTTAAACATATGGGTTGGACTAAAATTATAAGACCACCCTCGCAAGTTATTCCAAATAACCCATGTTTGCATCATTTGTAATCCCATATACATTACTAATTCCATCCTTAAAAGACGAAGTAGACATGGAATATGTAGGCCTATATGCATTTTTAATCCTATCCCACTCTCCCAATGTCCCAACCAAACACACCCTATAAAGAGGGAGTATAAACATTTCAACTCAAGTATAGACATGTAAGTTAATTAGGAGGGACTATAAACATTTCAACTCAAGTATAGACACTCAATCTTCATCATTAGTTGCTTCTCTAATTTAAAAAGATGTTTTTTTTTATGATATGATTGATGGACCTTAAAAATTGGGCTAAGTGAGTGAACTTCACTCACAGACTGTGAGCCAATGAAAAAACTCATTTTTAGGGTTTGACCCGGAGTTCTTACTAGTTCTTTATGACATACGCATAAAAACCAAAATCAAGAAAGACTTGGTGGTTTGACCACCGTGTAACCTCCTTCGTCTAACGGAGAAGTGAGAAGATTAAATATCTAGGGTTTAGATCATAAATATGAATGTGTATTGAATATAAGTAGGGTTAATGATCCTCAATAGTTAAGTGTATGTCTGAGTTACTATGGTTTCAGATGATCTCTTTCTTGAATTGCGAGCCCTTTATATATGTGGTAGAGGCGATTTAGCGTGTATCTTTTGTAATTGATATGATCTTATCAATCACATCTTATTCATATTTTTTCATTTCCCTAATACCATGCTGATATATATTTTGTTATATCTCCTGTATCTTTCCACCAACTTGGCGATCCCGAAGGGGCAATGCCATTTCTCCTTGCTAGCAAGGGGAGCCCTCCTGGGAGATCATGTCTCTTTCGTTAGCCTTCAGAGGCATTGATCTTGTATTTTTATTGCTTTGGATAGTCAAATATCCATTGGTGAGGAGGCTCTGACATGGGCTACTCGTATATCTTTTAGTCTTACTGCTGGATATGCTTTTCTTTATACTTAAAGAACATATCTATAAGGGTTTGATCCCATCTTTATGAGATATGTTTTTATAGATTTGGTGTCTTCTTTCGTTCATGTAATATCTGATGGATTATCTTAGATATATAAGTATTTTTCAGAGGTTATCTCGCTGATAAGCTCATCGGTGAGGGAATCGGGTTCAGAACCCTATCTGCTCCCCTTGATGGAGCCATTAAATTCTCATTATCTCCATCTTTATTGCTCGGTTTCAGACCACGTGTTCTAGAATCGTTGTGGGGTCCGAAGCCTAATTTTTGACCCCCCATCAATGACTTTTTAACATATTATGTTAAATTTGAGTAAATATATTTTTATTTCTCGAGTCCTCATAATATATTACTTAATCTGATGGGGATAAAATTTGAGGGCTAGGGTTGCAATTAATATAATTAATGAGCAATCAATGCCATTGAATTAAAACTAGAAACGTCGTTCTAAAATAAGGGTTAGGGCGCATAGCGAAAATAATTATCGGCCTAGTTAGCTATATGCGCTAAATACGACTGACTCTTGTTATATCCGACATGGCAATCTACCTATTGGGACTTTCAGGAAAAATATAAATCATATATTCAAGATTTATCACAAGTGTATGATTATTGCCATAATCAATCCATAATTCATATGGAGTAATGAACAAATCATTTAAATATGTACAAAGATACTACTAAATCCCCTGATTATGGGAGTGCAAGATATACTTTTGAGGGTAAAATACCACTAAGTATAGACAAAGAAAAGAAAACACGTCCTGAACAGAGGGGGATGAATAAGTCTCAGGAGGTGTTAGCCCCTTTAGACAGAGAAAAAGGCTTCTCACGAAGAGAGTGAGAATGCCATAATATTAAAAAAGCCTATTTGCATGGAAAAAATGATGCGTTTCCTTATGCATATAAGAAAACATCTCACTATGATTAAGAGGTATATATATGTTTATTCGTTAATTATGAACATGAAGGGAAAACTTGTAGATCTATGGAGATATGACAATATTGACCAAGATCTACCCTAATTATGCCTATATAAAGAAAGTAATACTTTTCAACGAGTTAAGCTCATCACCGCATTAATACACACATTCATACACAGATCTTAAAAGGTCCACCCTTCATAGAGCTTCTCTTCGCGACTCTAGTTATTACTATAAAATTGTAGAACTAATTAGTGATAAAATCACAATGGGGTATTCTACCAAAAATTATCTAATACATTCATAATAAACCCTCATTATCATATAAAGTATACACTTATAAAATTATAAAATTAGAGTAAAAATAACTTATGAGCATTCTACCAAATTCTTCTAAAAGATTAAGGTGTCGGTTGGGAAGCCAGTGTTTCTAGAAAAGTGGTATCTAGGGAAATTTTATTGAAAAAGCGAATTTTACAAAAGCACTTTAGAAAAAAATAGCGTTTCATGAAAAAGAAATTTTGATGTTAATTTGTTTTGTTTATGTTTGGTATATATACGTTTGAAATGACTTAGTAGCACAATAATTGATACACTATGAAAAAACACATAACCTGGTACTACTACGTTCAGGATCACTTTAAAAACCAAATAAATAAAAACATCGATAAACATTTTTATTTTTGATTAAATACAAAATTTTAAAAAATTAATTACTTGACAACTACTTCATGATGCAAGACAAGAATTTACAATTGCGATCTAAGTAATATTCGTCTCATTTTTTTTTAATGAAATCCTTTCAAAAATGATGTTTCTCAAAAATAACATATTCGCGAAAGATAGCAACTTTTAGGAATATAACAATATTTTGAATAATAAAAGCATTTTAAAATAAAACTAATTGGAAAGTAATACACATGTTAGAAAGTAACATCTATTTTCGAAGCCATAGTCTAAACAAGAGTTTTTGTATGAAAAAAGTCGTTCTACAATAGAAAATTTGATTTGGAAGTTCCATTTTTTAATAAAACGAATTTCCTTTTACTATTTTAATAAAGAGATCCATTTTCTTGTTCAAAGGCCGTTTTAATGAAATCCAATTTAAGAAAAATACTGTTTGTAAAAGTCTATAAAAATAAAAGGGTTTATTAAAGAAAATGTGTTATAGAAGAAAATATTAAATTTGAATTAGTAATTTTTAAAAATAGATATTTTTACGTTAAATAAATGCTTTTCATATTGTCAGAAATCATTTTTTTTTCAAAAAGTTGTCTTTTAGAAAGACCAAAATTGATAATACATTTTTTTTAATTGTTTTTGTTTGCACTTCTACAACAGTGGCTAGAAGAACTTTGTGTAAAGCATAAAATCCTAACTTCTCAAAATAGAATTCTAGAGCCTATGACTTCTGAATAATTCAAGATAATTTCTTTCACAAAACACAGAAAATTACTGTAGAAGTGCATCTAGCATCATGAAGCACTTCTGACAATGCTGCTAAACGGACCCTAATATATCATAAACTCTCATCATCACTATAACTAGTAAAACCTTTTAAAGTAGTGATAAAATCAAGGAAGGGTATTCTACCAAAATCACCTAATAAATTAATAATAAACTTTCATTATCACTATAAACATGTAAAACTATTAAAAGGTAAAAATGTTTATAAAATTACAAATGGGTATTCTACCAAATACTTCTAAGTTATAATAGATTAATTAATCATAGACTTTCAAAACTTGCAAAACCTTATAAATTAGTGATAAAATCATAAATGGGTATTTATCTAAATGGCTAAATCTACTAATTAATTTCAACATAGTCTTTCTTTATCACTATAAACTTATAAAATTTTATAATTTAGTAATTAGAAAAAAATGGGTATATACCAAAATCTCCTAATAAATCACTATACATCAATTTCTAAAAATTTAAATCTGATAATTAATCACCAAAAACTTTATAACCCTATAAATTAGAGATGAAATCACAAAAAAAGGTATTCTACCAAATTCTCCCAATAAAAAAAAACCCGAACTTTTTAAAACAAATAAAATAATTGAGGAATAGAAAAAAGTACCTAGATGCAAGAATTTCTTAATTTAAAAAAGAAGGAAAAAAATTACCTGTAGATATATGAATTAATCTTGAAAGTGAAGTTATTTGGGATAAAATATGGGAGACTAAAGAGAAGTATATATAGCAGAGAAAAACCCACTAACGTAACATGTATCATCATTTAATTTTAAAGAATTTAATTAATTTCTCTTCAAAGATATTCTCAATCCGAAAAATGTTGACATTAAATTGGTGAGACTATAGAGATGTATTTCTAGGAAAAAACACATTAAAGCAATTTGCACCATCAATTAATTAGAAAGAATTTAATTAATTTCGCTTAAGAGATTTTCTCAATCTGGAAAATATTGAGATCAAATTGGTGAGACTATAGAGATGTTTATATAGGAAAAAACACATTAATGCAAAACTCACCATCATTTAATTTGGAAGAATTTAATAAATTTATCTTCAAAGAATTTCTCAATCTAGAAAATGAAGATGTTTGAGATTAAATTGGTGAGACTATAAAGATGTATATATAGGAAAAAAACACATTAATGCAATATGCACATCATTTAATTTTAATTAATTTCTTAATCTGGAACAATCCCTCTCTAAATATATTTGACCTTATGCTCTCTATACACAGCCTAGTACTGTAGACTCTCAGAGATAAATGGAAGCAAGAAATCCAAGTAAAAGGATTATAACTCCTACATATGTGGCATGAAAGGTAACATGAAGAAAGATTCCCAAGAATCAAAGAAAAATTCGGGTGCACTGGAATCACTCAAAGTTATCAAGTATGTAGGTGATGTTTTGATCGTAAGTGTCACTAGGCCAAAGGAATCATGTATCTTGGATTCAAGGGCATCTTTCCACTCCAGCCCATGCGAAGAAATCATGAAAAATTATGTCAACGATGATTTCGGGAAGGTTCATTTGTGTGATGATGAAACCTTCAAGATCATGGCTAAATGAGACATTCGAGTCAAAGTTTCAAATACGAGTATTTGGAATCTACAAGAAGTGATACATATTCCTGGTCTTAAAAGGAATTTGATTTCAGTGGGACAACTTGATGAAGAAGGTTATTATACTACCTGTCAGACTATGGATGAAAGATCACCAAAGGAGTGATGGTTATTGCTTGTGGTAAAAATACCGGGAATATAATTTTATGTTGACTCGGGGATCGAGATAGTGAGTGAAAGTAGAAGTCTGACGGATATGGTAACTAATGATGAACTCGGGGCTCGAGATAATGTGTGAAAGTAGAAGTGTGACGGATATTTTTATGTTTAGCTTTAGTTGGTCTCAAGGAATGAGGAGACTAAGGAAGAGTTGTTGCAATGATTGGGTGTGGAGACGCGATTGTCATCTCGTCTCCAAGTTAAGATTATTGGATATTTGTTGGTATGGACGATGGGATATTATCATATGTTCATTTAAATGTTTATGGTAAATAGTTGTAAATTGTTCATATGGAGACTTTGTAGAACACATGCCAAACAATTCTAGTTGAATTGTTTTATCCTTTTCACATGGTCGCATTTCCATTATATAAGGATGTGTTGGGCAGAACAATGGGAAGAAGACTACAATAGAGTGAGAGAGAATAATATAGTGTGAGGGAAAACTACATAGCTTTCTTCACCCATATCCTTCATTTCAAAGTTTTTAAAGAGAAACCTCTTGGTCTAGTGTAATAAGCTAAAATCATTAGTACCAAGCAAAATATCATCGACATATAGAATCAAAAATATAATCTTACTCCCACTGATCTTCATATAGATATATCAATCAATAATGTTTTCCTTAAATTCAAATGAAGTAAGAGTATCATTAAACTTTAGATATCATTGGCGGTAAGCTTGTTAAGTCCATATATTGATTTATTAAGTCTACACACGATATGTTATTTTCCTTTTACGGAAAAACCCTCCGGTTGAGTCATAAAAACTTTTTCTTATAAATCCCCATTTAGGAAGGCGGTTTTCATATCCATTTGGTGTAACTCTAAATCGTAATAAGAAACCAAAGCCATAATAATTCTTACTGAATCGTTTCTAGAGAGGGGTGAAAATGTCTCTATGAAGTCAATTCCACTTTTATAAGTAAAACCCTTGGCAACAATTCTGGCTTTATGTCGTTCGATATTGCCATTTGACTCGCATTTGGTCTTAAAGAACCATTTACACCTAACTCGTTTACAATTCTTAGGTAATTTAACGAGATCACAAACTTCATTATTTTCCATATATTTTAACTCATCTTTCATGGCATCCAACCATTTTGTAAAATTGAAATTTTCAGTGGCTTGTGAAAACGAAATAGCAACCCAATCGATTCCTAACTCGAAATCTACCTCTTGTAGATAGACAACATAATCATCAAAGCTAGCTGATTGTCTTGGTCTTCAGTTCCTTCTTAAGTCTACTACTTATGGTTCACCTACTATAGGTTCTATCATAGGTTTATTGATATTATCTTCATTTTGGGTATTTTGATCATCGTTATGTTGTTCAGTACTATTGTTAAACTGTCTAACAATAGATGGAACAACAACTTTACAAGTAGTTAAAAGCAAATGTATCTCTATCTGAACTTCTCGGAGTTCCATATTTCGTGATTCCAAGCTCCCACTGACTTCACCATTCTCAATAAACCTAGCATTTACATATTCAACAATTCTTGTACTATGATTAGCACAATAAAGTCTACACCATTTATACTTTTCTGGATAACCAATGAAAAAACCGCTCATTGTTCTTGAATCCAGTTTCTTTTCATTTGGATTGTAAATCCTTACTTCTATCGGGCAACCCCAAACATGCAGGTGACTTAAACTAGGTTTCCTATTAGTCCACAACTCAAAATAAGTTTTAGGAACTGCTTTACTAGGAACCATGTTTAACAAATACATGTCAGTTTTTAAGTCATGCATCCATAACGAAATAGTTAAAGATGAATTAGATAACATACTCATAAGCAAATCTAATAAAGTATGATTATGACTTCTGACTACACCTTTTTGTTGTTGTGTACCTGACATAGTGTATTGATCTCATATGCTACTTTTTTTGAGGAATTTAGCAAATAGGCCTATACATTGTCACTTTCATTATATTTTCCATAATATTCACCACCTCTATCAGATCTCACAATTTTTACTTTTCCATTTAATTTCCTTTCAAACTCGGTAACAAATACCTCAATGGCATCCACTGATTGAGATTTTTCATGCAATAAATAGGTATAACCATAATGTGAAAAATCATCAATAAAGTGTGATAAAATACTTTTCTCGACCAAAAAATGGAACATCAAAATGCCAACAAATATAGGTGTGTATAATTTCAAGAAGTTGGGTACTTCTTGTGGATCCTTTATTTGTGCTTGTGTATTTTTTTTCCCTTCAATACAATCCACAAAAATACCATAATCAGAAAACTCCAAGTTAGCTAAAATTTTATTCTTTACCAATCTCGTCATTCTTTCTTTGGATATATGGCCCAAACGTTTATGCCACAAGTAAGCTGAATTTTCATTCATTAAACAACATTTAATTCCAAAATTATGATGCACGGTCAAAATAGTATCAGCGAAAACATTATCGAGTTTTAATTTGTATAAACCATCACATAAAACTTTAGAACCAATAAAACATTCTTGTTTAAACAATCTAAAAAATTCATTAGCAAACTTAAAACAATATCCAGCTTAATCCAATTTTGACAAAGAAACCAAATTATAAGAAATGGTAGGTACATAAATTGTTTGATACAAATCTAAGTGAGCGCATGTGTCTAAAATCAAGTGATAAGTTCCAATAGATTCAACTGGATCTTTCACTCGATTCCCCATAATGACGAAGTTCTCATTTGGATTTGTAGTTTCAGTCATAAGTAATCCCTGCATCCAAGGGTGGAAATAGGATGATTTTCTCCAGAGGGTCGTAGTGTAAAAAATATATCGAATAGAAAAAAATAGGGTGTAATAAAAAAAAAAAAATTCTATGTTCAACATAACATAAAATAAATATGAAGCCAAAGACAAATGATATTGGACAATAAAATAATTTTTTATATAATCTTGTTTGGAAAAATACAATGGCTATTTAGAAAATTTGGTAATTTCAAATTAAAAAACAGAAAATTTTAGAAAAAAGAAGCTAACATGACTTGAACTCCTAACCTTCCACTGGCTTATGGTCCAATTTTACCATTACACCAGTAACTGTTTTGTTTAACTAGCGGGGCCATCAATGTATATATCTCATAATTTTTTTAATTACATGTATAAAAATAATAAATAAAAATGAAAATCGTCGCCGGAGTGGTCAACCCCCACCCCCCCAGCTCCCCTTGGGTCCGCCCCTACCTGCATCGTAATGCAAACATGAGTGGTATATCCGGAATAAATCCACCAAGTATTATAATGAACTTCAGCTAAATTAGATTCAAAACATACAAAGGCATTATTTATACCTTTCTTTTTTAACACTTGCCTTGTGTAACGACTCGGAAATTTATGTATTTATTATTCGTTGTTATAAATTTATAATAATGATTATTTATTGTGTACATGTGTATATATGGAAAATATATGATATATTAATGAAAAAGATAAATAATAGGTTTGGGTGTTGTTTGTAATAAAATAATAAATGGTGGACTAGACTAGTAATTTTATTAAACCAAAAACCTAAAATATCTAAGTCATATATACATACGTTACATATACATATACATGGTTATATGTATGGATAGCCGCATAGGCAGTGAGGGAGAAGAAACGACGAAGAGAGAGAGAGACTTCATCGGAGAAAGAGATGAACGAGGGAGAAATAGGGGTCGGTGAGCCCAGACCATCAGCGGCCTGGTAGATAGGAATAATAGGCAATGGCTGTGGTGGTTTTTGGTATTCGGGCAGCCATTTCAGAGTCCGCTATCGAGGTCTTCGGGTGTCCGTTTTTCGTAATCAAATACATTTTCTTAATCTACTCGTCGATATCTATCTACCTGTATAAGCCTGCTTCTCCGATTTTTACTTTTATAAAAACCCAGTTTTTAAAGATTTTATTAATAATCCGAATTGGGTCTTTTATATTGATTCGTGCTTTTTTTTAATTACATAATAGGGGCTGTTAAGGACTGTCGCTAGGCTGTCCAAATTTCATTAGGTGGTACGGATCGAGTTTGGGAGTTTTTTTACAAACGATCTCTCGTTTGTTTCGGTAAGGGGGAGGAATATGATTTCGCTTTAAAGGCGGGTTTGTGTGTTATTTGTTGCATGTTAATTTAGGCTCAGATATTGATGTATATTGTTATAAGCAAATATGATGACGCATTTGCATTATACTGACTAGGGATTATATATTTACTATATTTAGAACATAAATTGTGAAACTATGATATAAATTAAACCTTTGAGAAGTGTTGAAAGTGGTAACAATGTGTATGCATATGTGGTGGTACTGTGATTAAAATGATGTGTTTCATGTGACATTCGATAACTAATTAACTATAACATATCAAAGTGTTGTGTATTATTTTTGGTGTGTGGACTTTACTGTTTTTCGCCCTTTTGGAGCTTTATATATATATATATATATATATATATATATATATATATATATATTTTCGGGGATTGTAGTACCAATGTGTGTGGGGTACCATTGTATGATGGGTCCCTTAGCAGTGGCTCTAAAGGTGGGTACATTTGTACCATTCTGGATTTAAGGATGAGCCCCGGAGGCTTACGGTGAGAGTCCGGAAACTTGCGCAAGTATTAGCTGTATCGGTACCATAGGTAGTGTCCTTAAAGCCGGCCCCATATCTCTAGTCACATACGGTAGTGTCAACGTGTGGGTGGGGGTACCATTCTATTATGGGTCCTTGAGCAGGGGCTCTAAATGTGGGAACGTATGTGAGCAATCCCGAATTGGTTTTCGTTGAGTTTTATTTTTATTATCATAATCTATTTATTTAAACCTTATTTATTTGTTCATCTATTGCGAATGTGTGAGTTACTGAGATGGTTACATTTCTCATAAAATTGTCTTGTCATTATTTATCATGATAATATACTTGCCACGTTAGGATTGTGTGTGCATGCTTAGTAGCATGCGCCGCTTTTTAAGCGAGATTGTTTTCTTACCTCCTTTCTTTGTTTTCTATACGTTTTGTTTTCATTCGACGTACAGGTGCCGACGTAAGCCGTGACGAAGCTTAGAGTGATTGCTAGTGGCTCAGTTATCGGATTACACTTGATCGCGTGCACGTTAGATTTTTTATTCACGTTGGAAGTATTTATTTAGTTGAGCCATGTTGGCCTAATAAGTGTTTATCGCGAGTTTGTTCATTATTTGCATGCAAATACTTTATTCGTACCTTATTTATTTGACCATATGTTTTGGATCTTGGTGGTTAGCTGTGTTGGATGTGACATTTTATTGTTGGATTGGTTTTCGAAATATCGCAATTGGCGATTTTTAATTGTCTATATCATGTTGTTTGAACAGGTTGATTTTTTGTGGAAACAAATAGATACGTAAAGGTCATGCCGAAATTTCTATAAATCATTTTATTAAAATTGCTTTCTTTCGTATCGTCACATTTGAGCGTTGTTGGCTATCCTTAGGCCAATAGTGACTTAAATATGACTATCGGCATGTCCTGAAGAATCCGTTTGATTTTTATTTAGTGTGTTGTCGAATGCTTCCGCATGTTTTGATATTTAAACCTTTTTCTTTTAATTTACATTCACGATCCGGGTTTATCCAAAATCCGGGGCGTGACACCTTGCGTTTCAGGCAATCATTCTGAAAGTGGTCTTGCTTTCTGCAAAATCGACACTTATCATTCTTGAAATCTTTCTTGCTGATTCGGGAGGAAGAACCATTCAACGTAAGTGGTCTTTTTTCCTTCCATTTCTTTCAACTTTGTTTCATTCAGTGCTAACATGATGGACGGAATGAATACTTCTACTCTTAAGCCTTTTTTTCTCATGAACTCACAAGTTTTGAAGCTTGTCTACATTCCATTTATCTTTCATGGTATTGTTGTTCATTTGGAAAGTACTATAATCTGATGGCAGTGAGTTAATTATAAACTGCAGCAGAAAACTCTCTTCCACACCCATTCTCAAAACGCCAAGCTTTGCTTCAACAACAATCATATCAGTCACATGCTCATACATGCCCGATGAACCATCATACTTAAAGTTGTTCAAGGTGACCCAAAGTGTCCCTTTAAGAGACTTATCATCTATTTGTGAGCGCTCTTTCACATATTTTGATAATTTTTTTAGCACAATCATTCTTTGGAAGAGTTGACTTGATATTGCTGGCTATACTCATTCCCCTAAACATTATACTAAGTCTGTTTGATTTTTCATCATCAGTGCTAGTGTCAAAATCCAAATCAAAAACATCTAAATGGAATTCGATTCGTTCACACCAATCTGAAAAGTTATGCCCATTAAACCGAGGAACAGACAAAGCATGCGAATAAAGGGCAACGGAAACAAGTACTACAAAATTTATTCATAACATAAACATAAATCAGATTCAAATAACATAAAAAGTAAATCAATGTTCTCATTTGGGTGATACAAATACATACAACATAAGTAGTAATGATGCTAAAATAATCAATAATTTGGCAATCATATGTATACTATACTTAGAAACATTTAATATCTTTGGATATAAAAATATAACTAAAATATTATAAAAAATACCAAGGATTATGTTCATTAGTTATAAAAGCGATTAATCCACATTTGGGTGATTATTAATGTTATATAACAATGAATTAAAATACCATTTTATCATTATAAGCATCAACATAAGGGGACAATCTTTAATAATTTATATAACTTAATATTTAAACTTTTATATCGGAACATCTGAGCATTTTATACATGTCTGTGTATGTGAAGCACTTGATTGTAATGTCATAATCATACTCGAATGATTTTTCATAACTGCTTATAAGCATCAACCAATCCTATACATATTCATACTCACTATACACAACTGACTAAGTTCTATACATAAAAGGTCATGACATACAATTTAATTAACATGCCACGTACACATCAGTACATAATTATATCAAACGTTAGTCCTTTAGTATAGATCTATACATATTTTATAACTTTACTTCCTTGTTTTTAGTTTCAAGTACATTAAGCAAGACTATTTTTCATACGCCCAGATTCTTAACATGAATTCATATTAAATCCTTTTCTATGTTCAAACAGTTTGTAAGCAGTGTTAAACCCCATATATCTTACCACAAGGTGATTATGAACCAGTCACTGGAAATCAATATGGAACGGTCACTGCTTTTGACTGCTATCCAAACCGTCATTATCTTATCCGTTCGATTAACTTAATTTTAAATATTTAAATATTGACAATCAGATCAACTTAAGTTTCATATTAACCGAATTGCATCATTAAAAGATGAAATCTCGCAATTAACCTTACAATTTAAATTGTATTTTAAAAATTCGGTAAATACAAAATGACCAAAAAGCCAATGAAACTGAAAATATTACAACTAACACCGTAATCGAATTAATAGTATTGCAAACCAATTTAGGGTTATTAAAAAACCGATTCGTAAATTAAACTCAAATCAATTAATAATTTGGGGATTTGAATACAAAATAAACAACTTACTCGTTTAAAACAAACACAAAAAACTAGACTCAAACCAATTAATAAAATTGGGATTAGCGTTCTTAAAAAACCAATTCGTAAATTAAACCCAAATCAATTAGGGTTCTTAAATTGGATTGAAAGTGTCCTTCGGTTTTTTTTAATTAATTTTTTATTTTAATTTATATAACATGATATTTTTCACTTCAACAATTAAAATATAATGCTAAAATGCAGTTGAGTGGAATCGAACTCACAACTTCTGAAATGCAATGTGATCACTTTACCATAAGTGATACAACCTTTTTAGTTTCATATATTAGTTATACTTAGATAAGTATAATATAGTTTTGTACTTTTGAATATATGAGACTACTAAAATAAAAAATATACTTAACTTCAAAAATTATATTGTTATTTCAAAAATGATAAATGGTCAACATTTTCCGATAATAAAATTTATAATGACAATGTATCTCAATTAGTATAAAATTATTTCTTGTGTGAATAAAACTAAATATTAAGTACATTAATAAAAAAAAAATGTATCAAATTTTATTATATATTTCATTATTTGTAGTTTCATGCCCTTTTTTTTACTAATTAAATGTTATTTTTTTACTAAATGACTAGCTTGACATTTTCAGTCTAATTACTATTCATTTTTGTTCTTGCATATGTAATATTGTTTTCAATCTAATTAACGATAGTGTGGTCGTCCCAGAGGTAAAGTCAAGCATTGTGATGAGTGAGGTCTCGGGTTTGACCATTGAGACCTCCCTTGACTTTTTTTTTTTTTTTTTTTTTTACAATTTTGTATCCTATACTAACCCGGGATTTTGTATTTCATAATACCAATTTCTATTTTCTCAAATTAGCCGATTCCATTACGTCTTTTGTTTTACCAAATTTCCCCGGTTCCAATTCTTTTATCACATGTCATATATACATACATACATATATACCCTATCGCCAACGCCACACCGCAACCGCCATCCTCGTCCTTTGTACGGAAGTTTTGATGTCCACCACCAAATGATCATGGTGTCCCTAAATTGTATGTACAATTGAATGTATTTATTTACATACGAAAAACATGTTGATGTTATTCATATATGTAAATGACCATTGTTCCCACCACTAAAATAAAAAATATATTTAACTTCAAAAATTATATTGTTATTTCAAAAATTATAAATGATCAACATTTTCTGATTATAAAAATTATAATGATAATGTATCTCATTTATTATGATAAATGTTGCTTGTGTGAATAAAACTAAATAATAACAAATTTTATAAAAAAAAAACGTATCAATTGTTATAATATACTCCATTATTTGTAGTTTCACATTTTTTTTTACTAAATGTTAATTTATTTTTGCAATTATTAGGAAGGGTTTTTTCAAACTATAATTATGGTTCTTATTAGTAACATGTTTAAACAAGCATGAAAAATTATAAAATTCCAAATGATATTTTTTAATAAAATGACCTTGTCGGAAAATAAAAAGGATTTGTCGGGTCGGGATCATGATTTTTTTCACTTTCAAAACTAGTCGGAACGGGATATGAGTTGAGTGTTTACGGGTCTGCTTCGGATCCTAACCCACCCCTAGTGGGATCTATCCATTCATATGTGCAGGGTTCGTTTCCATCCACCAGCTTGCCATATTCTTTTACCACTCGTACTTTCATTTTAACTACAATCATTATTATTATCATATGCAATATTCACTCAACTTGTTCGATTTAGTGTTTTTTATTTATCGTATAAAACACGACATTCGGCCCCAAGGACTATTAGTTTTTTGTTTATCTCCCCAATGTATGTCCGCATATATGAAGTAGCAGTTATAAATAGGTTTGTAGTGAGAAAAAGCTCAAAGAATACTAGTAACAATATTATTGTGACCGAATTGGTTAATCTTTAATTGGAACAAATAAGTTGTTGAAAATCTGTATGAATTGGTTTTGAAAAAAACTCGATCCCAAATTTTATTTTATGGTCTGTTTTTAATTTGAACAAAGAAAATTTATAAAATATGAATGAATTGGTTTTGTAAGAACCCTAATTTCTATTTTATTTAACTAACAATAGTTCATTTTATAAAACGAACCTAATATAGTAGTATTTTTTATAATGTAAATGACAATATAATTTTTGAAGTTTAGTATATTTTTTATTTTATTAATCTCATATATTAAAAAGTATAAATGTATATTATACTTATTTAAATATAACTAATATGTGAAATAAAAAGGGTTGTAACACATATGGTAGAGTGATCACATTTCATTTCAGAGGTTGTGGGTTTGATTCCACTCACCTGCATTTTAGTAGTATTATATTTTAAGTGTTGAAGTAAAAATTAATTTGTGTTTAAAAACCTAATCCCCAATTTAATCAATAGATTTGTGTTTAATTTGAACGAATAAGTTGTTCAATATCTGTAGGAATTGGTATTGTAATAACCCTAATCCCCAATTTAATTAATTGAATTGTTTTTATTGATTTGAGTTTAATTTACGAATTGATTTTTGAAGAACCCTAATCCCAATGTTTAATTTAAAAGAATAAGTTGTTCAAAAACTATTAGAATTGTTTTTGTAAGAACCCTAATCTCCAATTTTATTTATTTTGTTTGGGTTTAATTTAAAGGAATAAGTTACGTAAAATTTGTACAAATTGGCTTTTAAGAACCCCAATCCCTAATTTTATTAATTGATTTTATGTTTAATTGATTTGGGTTTAATCTCTATGAATTGTAATTACTTAATTGTTTCGGTTTTAGTTGTACCAATTAAAACCGTCTGGTTTTCTTGTCACTTTACATTTAACGAATTTTTTAAATATAATTCAATAAAACATTTTCTGTAATTTCATATGTTAATGATTTTTTAAAGCGCTAATTTCAAATCTAACGGCTAATTTTTTATACTCTAATCTAACCATGGATCTCGACGGTTTAGATAACAGTCAAAAGCATTGACTGTTCCAAAGAGGCTCTCCTACAGGCTGAGTAAGGATGAGTAACTTTTTAT
Source organism: Primula vulgaris (assembly GCA_963920805.1). Lineage (NCBI taxonomy): Eukaryota > Viridiplantae > Streptophyta > Magnoliopsida > Ericales > Primulaceae > Primula > Primula vulgaris. The sequence goes on along the minus strand of OY987215.1, from coordinate 27,602,466 downwards.
AAACCACAAGCTTGATTACATCGATGTGGGATAATATAAACTCTAACACTCTCCCTCGCTCGTGGCCCGACATTTTAAGGGTCCAATTAACGGATATAACGAACGGGTGGAGGTGAGATCCAAAATCGATGGCCCGCTCTGATACCATGTTAAACCTCATATAACTTACCATTATAAAGCATCATAATGGTAAGAAATCCGGTTCATTAACTCCATAAATGCCGCCGGCGCATTAGTTAACCCGAATGGTATGACCACAAACTCATAGTGGCCATACCGGGTCCTAAAGGCCGTTTTTGAAATATCCTCATTCTTCACCCTCAATTGATGATAACCTGATCGCAAGTCGATTTTTGAAAATAACATCACTCCCTTCAGTTGGTCAAACAAATCATCAATTCGAGGTAGTGGGTACTTATTCTTAATAGTCACTCTATTTAGCTTCCGATAGTCGATGCACATCCTCATCGATCCATCATTCTTTTGCACCAATAAGGCCGGAGCCACCCACAGTGACGTACTCCGCCTAATAAACCCCTTCTCCAATAGTTCCTCTAACTGCTTACTTAACTCTTTTAACTCTGTTGATGCCAAACGGTACGGGCAAATGGATATGGGTGTCGTTCCCGGTACCAAGTCGATAGAAAAATCTAACCCTCTCTTCGGTGGTAACCCCGATAGATCCTTCGGAAACACATCTCTAAAATCATCCACTACGCTTGGCCACATTTCCACTTCCTCGTCGTTATCCACTATCGAGAGACTCGCCAAAAGGCAAGACAGACTGCCTATAATCCACTTGCAATAAAAAGGAATAGAATAAAGGGTAGTGTCCCTTTCCCTACGAAAGAACACCTCATCTCCGGATGAAGTCGTAAGGAAAACTTTTCGTCGAACACAATCGACAAAAGAGTTGAAATGAACCAACCAGTCCATTCCAAGTATCACGTCGAACCATGACATTTTTATAACAACTAAATCAAACATAAATACGTGGTCCGCGACCACCATCTCGCAAGACCGACACACTCGGTCCAACACAACTCGACGCCCAACAGGAGTCTCTACAACAATCGGGTTTTCCAGAACCCCAATTTCTAATTACAAAGACTCAACTAGATGCCTAGTTATAAAAGAACGCGAAGCCCCCGTATCGAAAAGAACATGTGCCCAGGATGAGCACACAAGAATCATACCTTGTATATTTTTCGGGTCTGCTTGGTTTGACAACTATGGCAAGGCATATAGACGAGCTTGAGCTGGTAGGTTTCCTTGCGATCCTCGATTTCCCCCATTATTTTCTCGGTTCCCCATGCCTTGATGGCCTCCTTGGTAGTTCCCACGGTTTCCCCCTCCTTGGTGGTTACCTCGGAACCCTCCCCCTTGGTTCCCATGCAATTGGTGTGGTGGTAAAAATTCTGGTCCTCTTGTTGGTGGTGGTGGCAACCTAGGTTGGTTAAAAGGCCGGTTGGTGTCGATTCTTCCTTGTCTCCCGGTACAAACCCTTGCCGTATATCCAAATCGGTCGCATGCCCTACATTGGATTCTAGGGCACTCGAATTGTTGATGGTTCACATCACCATAGTTGTAACATGCTCCCCTCAAATGCCGTAGTGGATTAAAACTCCTCTCTCATCTTCCCTGTTGTTGAAACCGCGAATTATTCGCCATATCCCAAGCCCGCTTCTTCTCTTCCTTGGAGCATTTCCGGTTTTTGACTTCTTTAAGATTCTCTTGCTATGGAATAGAGCTCCCTCCACAGCTTGAGCAGATTTTACCAACTCATTATAGTTGACATAGCGGGCCGATACCAATTGCAATGAGATGGTCGGGTTCAACCCCTTCATGAATCTTCTGCATTTTTCTGCACCCCCTAGAACCGAGTCTGGAGCATACCTTGAGAGTGAGGTAAATTTTAGTTGGTATGCTTGAATGGTCATACCTCCTTGATATAGTTCATCGAAACGCCTCCTCATTTCATCCTTATAAGAATCTGGAAGAAACTGCCGATTAAACAATTCGATGAACTCGTTCCATTCGATGTCGCTTAAGTCGTAAGTATCCATGATCCCCAACCACCATTTCCGTGCTTCACCCTTTTGGTGAAACTGAGCCATATTCACCCGTTGTTCCCCATCTACTATTCCCGCTGCCGATAAGTATTTCTTCATTTCGTCCACCCATCCCTCAGCTATGGATGGTTCACCTACCCCATCGAAAGTCGGAGCCCCCAATCAGGTAAAGTTAAGCAAATCCTTGTTACTTGAACTCTCAACTTGTGTATTCTGCACCATCATTTTCACCACCTTCTGAAGGTCGGTCATCACTTGGTTAGCGTTTACTGGTTCCGGTTCAGGTTCAGGTATGTAAGTCTCTTTTTCTTCCTCATTCACCTCCTCATACACATTATCAGCCTCTTCCTCTCCCTCGGGTTGCTTAGGTGGTGGGGCCCTAGCGTTACCTCTCCCCCCACGACCTCTAGCAGCCCTTCTACCTCTAGTTTCTCCCCTCCCCCTTGGAGCTTCTCTTCCTCTCCCATTTGCCCCACCTCGGGCAACCGCACCCCTTGGTGGTGGTGCGCCCCCACGTGCAGCTGTTCCTCGTCCACCAGTCCTTATGGTTATAGCCATGACTACAAACATTTTAAACCAACACTTGTTCGTACATGAATACTCATACACTACTACTCATACATGAATACTCTACTTGTTCGTCTTGACTCCCAACACTTAACAAAATCCACATTCCACCAAAAATTTCAAATTCCGCTAATCATACAATACAACATTCCACACATTACTAAGTTCACAATCGCAATTTCACATTCCACTAAATCTCTCTAGTCTTAATTCGATAAAATTTAAATTCTCAATTCCTACTGACTCTTAGACTTACGTTATTTCACAACACTTGTAAATTCCTTACATGGTACATATCACACAAGTCAATACGAATTACCGCCTTACATCATGAATAACAATACCTTCATTTTTTGACACACAACATGCATATAACATTTCAATCTACTTTGTTAAACCACGTTCTTCTAGTCGATTGTTTTGATAACAACAAAATATGTAAAACATGATAAAAGCTCATTTTGCGTGCTAATCATTTTATCAAGCTTTCTAAGGTTCAAAATTATAGAGTACTGAAATACGAAGCGAACGGTTCAAGCGGAACCAAATTCGGAGTAAAAACGAAAGAGTTACGAGCGTTTGAAATATAGCGAGAAAATCGCAAAATTGCCAGAAAACGACCAATCGTTTTTCTGCAATTTTTTTTTTTTTTTTAGAAAACAAGGGGATAAAAAAAAAGTAATGATACAAAAACGTAAAATTTCTCAACACTTGTAAATTCCTTACATGGTACATATCACACAACTTCATCATTTTAGTCCACAATATTTTTACGATTAACATCTTTTCGCATATAATGTTCATTCCCACACAAATTAATAATTTTGAAAACACATCACATAAAACCATCAACTTAACAATTCTCGTATTCTAATACTTCGCTACTACTTGCCATTACAAACTTATACTTCATACACACTTTATAAATCTTCACACACATGCAAAGAACACAAAAGTGCGAGGGATAACCCCTCACGATACGTTATCCTATAGCACCCGAGCGTCCTCGCATGCTCTAGAACTCCACATCGCTAAGGTATTCCTTCACACCTACCGACGAGAGGTCCACCCACTAGTTTGGCGAGCCGGGATTAACAACCGTCCTCATTGCCCCCAACTTGCCTCACATGTGTACTTTCCTTTCATCAACTACTACTTAATTCTAGCTACATGTCCTAAGCTAAATGCAATCCCCCGTTTTAAAAAAAAATTGTGAAAATGATACCATGGATCTTGGTCCAATGGTTACCCATCTAACCGTCGTCCCAAAGTATACAAGAACCTGGTTAGCTCTGATACAAACTTGTCATGCCCAAAAATCAGAAAAACGAAAATCAATGCGTGACTTTTTGAACAAAAGGAAAAGGAACCTGTTGGTACAAAATTTAACTTTTAAAGGAAAACAACTTGCAAGCTAAAGGAACAATTATACGAATGAAATAAAAATGTTTGCCAAACGCGGCTACTAGACAAAATGGTTTTAACAGATTTATAAAAAAAATACCAAACGAATGTAATTTGCCCGTAGGCTACAACCTCAAAAATGGTCTAAGTAAAAAGAAAGCGACTGAAAAAAGCCCCGAACCCATGCGATACATCGCTAATGCTCCTATCCAAATGTCTTAACCTAAGTTGTACCTGAAAGACAAAACTGTAACGATGAGTCTCACGCACATACATAGACAGGGCGGCACCACACATGATACCGTCACTCCATCCAATAAATGCAAGAACTCACAAACAACAACTATAATAACAACGTATCAAAAGAAATGTAATAGCATCATACAACGAAATAAATTAAATAACTCTAACACACATCTATAACACACATGGACCTCTCACACCACCTACCCCAGTCCGTAAGGTAGGTCATTCCCTATACCACTCGGCTCGTCGTATGCCCCCGGTATAGGGAGAGACATAGACCCTTGCCAACATATAAATATTTAAAGTGCGCACTTGGACCTCTCACGCCACTCACCCCAGTCCGTAAGACGAGTCATTCCCTATACCTCTCGGCTCGTCTCATGCCCCCGGTATAGAGAGAGTCATAGACCATTGCCAATAAATAAATCTCAAGGCCTCAGCCAATAATATTATACTATTCAATTATCACAATTCCCAATAAAATCACATTCTCAAAATACTAGCATTCCCAAATGTCACATTATCGCAATTCAACAAAACATATAAGCATAGGTACTAGAATCACAACTAGCCAAACAAGCCTTATAGCTATCAATTAATTTCTTGCCAAACAAACCTCAACAATACTCATAAGTATCAATTCTCCAAAAAGTCAAATTACCAAACAAGTCCAACAACATAAAATCTCATTCAGGTATTTTAACAAACACCTTGTATGCATAAACTACAACTCATCTCTATTCAACATAAATTTACCCAATTTCATCAACAACTATAATAACACATAACAACTCATAAAAATACACAAACTCATCTATATTATCATTAATTCGAAATTCATGTCTAAATTCCTAATTCTCAAATTCAAATAAGTGAACTAAAAGAGCAACACATAAAACTCAATTAACAATTTAATAGAATATAATTAAGATAAAAGAAAACCCCCAAATTTTAAAAACGCAAGATCTAACCCTAATATGCACCCCCGTCCAGTCGCAATGGATAACCCCCGTTACCTTAGTTCATAGAGGAGATGCTTCCGGTAAAGGCTCGCTAATGGTGGTTTATTCTTCTTATTCCTAACCTTGAAATCTCTATTTTCTCTCTTTTTTTCCATGTTTTTTTTTTTTTTTTTTTGGTTTTCTATTTTGAAAAGAGGAATGAAAAGTGTTTTGAAAGACTTTGGGGAAGCGAACTATTTGGTTCCCATAGTTCTAAAAGTTAACTCATAGTAAAACTATTATTTTACTGCTCAAAAATAACAAAGTCTTAGAAACAAAGCTATTGGGTCCTTTTTATTTATAAAATTAGTAACAGGTTTTAAAAATAAAGTTTTTCGGAAGAGTTTTGGTTTTTGGCTAAAAATTAGTAGAGGGGCCGGTTTTTGGTAAAAGTTGTATAAAACGTTTTTGGATAAATTTAATCGTAAATAAAACCATTTATAAAAATCTGGGATGTTACAGGTATGATTTTATCCCAACACAGCTATGGTTTATACAACTGAGAAAAAGATCTACGGTAAATAGATTGAGGAAGTCAATTGGGCTTGGTAGAGTAGATATATATGTTATCATTTTGCTTTTATCATAAAAAGAAATAAATATTTTTTTTTATTATTATTGCGATGGATTTAATCTTGATGAAAGAAAAGTGAAAAGTTTGTTTATCTTTTATATTCAAGTAATTTCTAAATACTTATGCATTGAGAATTTTTATTAAAAAAATTATTATTTTGCAAGAAACTGAAAAGGAAAATCTTATTTTTGACCCGTATTATATATTGTGAGGCTTTCTCTCTCATTGAGCTCGTTTGGCTCACCACTCTCTCTTTTAAAATGTTTTCAGGTTAACGAGCAGTTAAGTAGGGTTGATATCGAGTCAGTTTGAGGACCAGACAGACCATTAAGATTATGTGTTAATTTTCGTTGCGATTACATTTTATTTTAACTTGTAAGAGATTAAGTTTTTGTAATGAACGTAATTTTTGAGATTCTATTTAATGATTTTTTTTGCTAGAAATTGGAGTTTATTTAATGAATTATTTAGTGAGTGTTTAATAATTATTCATTTTAGGCTTTGTTTAGCATGTGCCGCCACACGGGTTATTCAGCCGTGTAACACCCATGGGTCTGGGATGTTACAGTAATAGTACGTTGACTATTAATCCGGTATGGATATAAAGATAATAAAAAATATTGTGGAAGTTCTATGATAGTTGGTGGTATTTCAAAAGATGGGAAAAAGGATGCTTTTAATAAGCAAGCATAGCTAATGATACTAATAACATCGGGATAGTCTTCGTAGTTCGGTCATCAATTAAGCAAACAAACACATCTTTTCTAAGATAGGGGTGGACTCGCAGTCTAATCCCATACTATAAAAGGTGCAAACAAATGGGATCTAAGTGTGTCGTCGTCTAGATACTTGATTGATTAAGATTAAAATAATTATATGCTTAGTTGACAATTAACCAAATCTAAGGGTCACAATGAATAAATGCAATATCATACTTTCTTCCTTTTATCTCTCTATATCTACGTCTGTATATATTATTCTATACCTACACCTAGGGATGGCAATTGGGCCGGGTTTTCTCGAAACCCGACCCGACCCGACCCGCACATAACCTGACCCGACCTGTTTGACCCGGAATTTTTTTGATAAGTCAAATAAGTGCAAACCATTATTAAGCATCTAACAATTGAGACATTTTCGAAACCTATTTGCAGCAGGGGATAACACTAACACCTCCAACTTCCTGGATGATATCCCGGCTGTGATCACGGAAGGTATGAACTCTACCCTCTGTGGCCCAATTTGAAATGTCGAAATAAAAAAAGCTGTTTTTGATATGGGAGCTCTCAAAGCTCCTGGCCCGGATGGGTTTCAAGGTCTATTTTTTCAAAAATATTCGAATATTATTGAGAATGATATTTGTTCGGCGGTGAAAAGTTTTTTCGAACAGGGATTTATTAATAGGGAGTGGAACAAAACTAATATTATTCTTATCCCAAAGAAAACCAATCCCGAGTTTGTGGCCGATTTCAGGCCTATAAGTCTCTGCAATTTCTGTTATAAAATCATTTCAAAGATTATGTCGACCCGCTTAAAACCTTTTATGAACGACATTATATCGCCACAACAATCCGCCTTCATTAGTGGAAGACAAATACAGGACAACATTTTATTGGCCCACGAATGCTTCCATGCTTTGAAACGAATGAAAAAAAGGAAGAACCACAATATGGCAGTGAAAATTGATTTAAATAAAGCATATGATAGAGTGAGCTGGGATTTTTTAGAAGCGGTAATGCAACGTATGGGCTTTGACGACCGTTGGATTCGATGGGTGATGGACTGTGTTAGGTCTGTTCAGTTTTCGGTCCGAGTGAATGGCACAAACATTGGAGACCTAAAGCCTAGAAGGGGGATTCGACAAGGGGACCCGCTATCCCCGTACCTCTTCTTACTAGTCGCAGATGTGTTATCGATAAAACTCAATGTGTCTATCAACAATGGCAACCTCAAAAGCTTCACTCTCATTCGTGGCTGCCCTATTGTTTCGCATCTGTTTTTTGCTGACGATTCCTTGATATTCGTAAGAGCAAATAATGAGGATGTTGGTATCTTCAAGGGTATCTTACAAGATTTCTGCAATGTCTCAGGACAAGCTGTCAACTTTGCTAAGTCTGAGGTTTTTTTCTCTACAAACGGTCCTCCGAATAAGCAACAAGACTTCTTACAACAGCTAGGAATGTCGAGGTTAAAGCCTCAGTCTAAGTATCTGGGACTGCCCTCTAGCTGGGGGGGTTCAAAATCAAGTGTCATGGCTTACTTACGTGAAAGAATCTTGAATAAAATCCAGGGTTGGAAAAAAAACCTCATGTCCTCAGCGACGAGAGAGGTCCTAATTAAAGCTGTAGCGCAAGCGATTCCTGCCTACGCTATGAACTGCTTTGTAATCCCGAAAGCTCTTTGCAACCGAATGGATGGATTGATAGCAAATTTTTGGTGGGGGGGACATGGAGAAGAAAGGAAAATCCATTGGAAAAGTTGGGAATACTTGTCGAGGCCGAAAGCTGAAGGTGGTCTTGGATTTCGAAACATGCATACCTTCAATTGTGCCTTGTTAGCAAAACAATATTGGAGGTTACTGCATAATAAAGATCAATTATGGGTGAGAGTTTTAAAAGCGTTATATTTTCCTAACGATGGGTATCTAAGAGCATGTAAAGGAAGTCGTGCATCGTGGGCGTGGTCTAGCTTAATCAAAGGAAAAGAACTATTATTAAAAGGGCTAAGGTGGAATGTGGGCAAAGGAGATAAAATAGATTTTTGGAGCGATAAATGGATTCCGACTGAACCATCTTTCTCTGTCCTGGAACAAAAACCGGTCGATTGTGTACTAAATCTAGTTAGCGACTTTATTGATCAAAATTCAAGGACCTGGGATATGGGGAAACTTTTGTCAGTGGTCCAAAGACAAACGGCACTATAGATCAGTACTATTCCGATAAGCCAAGAAGGGGGGAATGATAAACAAATTTGGCACCATACTGCGACGGGCATATATTCAGTCAAATCTGGTTATTGGTTGGAGTATTCTGGAAACAAAATAATGGCAGTACCCAGTTCATCTTATCAACCGTCCCGCCACATATGGAAACGTATTTGGAAGGCAGAGACGGCACCGAGAGTTCAACACTTTTTTTGGAAAGCCGTATCGAATTCCCTTGCTACAAAAGAAAACCTTTTCAAAAGAAAGTGTGGAACTACTCCTACATGCCCATTATGCAATGTCAGAATAGAAACAACTGAACACATTTTTCTCCGATGTGCTTGGACTAGAACAGTTTGGTTTGGTTGTCCGTTAAACATTTGCATTGATCCCCAAAGTATTACCTCACTAGCAGTTTGGTTTGAGCAATTATTGGACAAAAAGCTACCCAAATACTATTGTGGAGATGGTCATGAATATTACTTGGCAAATCTGGAAAGCTCGAAATGAGCTCGTTTTTAACGACAACCAACCAACTCCGGAGCATGTTATTCGTCGAGCTTTAAACTTGCATAAAGACTTCCTGAAAGAGCGCCTCAATGGCAGTGACTATACATCTGAAAACACCCAAGTGCAAACGAAATGGACCAAACCTGTTAACGATAGATTAAAGTGTAATACAGATGCATCTTTTAAAAACAATTGTGTTTGGTCGGGTGGAGGAATTATCGTACGCAATGGATTGGGAGATTTGGAGGACATGTGGAGTGGTGGGTTTCAGACGTCGTCCCCGCTAATGGCAGAAGCCTGGGTTTTAAGGACCGCATGTCAAAGAGCAAAGGACCATAACTGGAATCAAGTCGATTTCGAATCGGATAACATAGCGTTGATACAATGTTGCAAAGGACATACGAACGCAGTTCCATGGGAAATTGAATTTTTTGTTACAGATATCCGTGAACTTGCTTGCGGTAATAATTGGAGTTTTTGCTGGAGCCCGAGATCGACAAATGTTCCGGCAAATTGTCTAGCGAATCATGCTAGAATAGCTTATGATAATTCCTGTTATTTTGGCGTACCGGACCATTTTTTGTCCTTATTGTGTAATGACTTAATTTAATGAAAGTATCCATTTTATTTTCAAAAAAAAAAAAATTAACCATTTAATCAAATTAGAAAAGCCTAAAAATCTTATTTTTTTCAAATTTTTCATATTTACCTGGTAAAAATTTATAATAATCTAAATTATTCTTTACAACAATATCCAAAAAAATAAAAGGAAAAAAACTGGAAAAAAATAATAATAATAAGCTAAAATAAAATAAGACTATATATATATAGAGAGAGAGAGAGAAAGCTAGTACACAAGAGAGATGACTAATTAATTTGGTGAATGAGTCTTTTTTAATACTTATCGTTGAAAGTTCACATTCCTCATAGGTACCATTTTTTAATTATTTAGTTTATTTACTAAATTGTCATACAAACCAAAATATAATATATATTTTTTATTTTTCTACAAACCCAAAAAAATAGTTTTTTATTTTTTTTGTAATTTTTTTAAAATTTTGTGGTTTTGTGATTTTTTTTTCATTTTTTGTGATTTTTTTCATTTTTTTATAATTTTATGTGATTTTTTTCATTTTTTATAATTTTTTTTATTTTTTTTTGTAATTTTTTTAAAATTTTGTGATTATTTGTGATTTTTTCATTTTTTATAATTTTTTTGTGATTTTTTTTATTTCTTTGTGATTTTTTTTTCATTTTTTTTCATTTTTTGTGATTTTTTGCATTTTATATAATTTTATGTGTTTTTTTCCATTTTTTATGAAATATGTGTATGGCGTTTTGGTAAATATAATAAATAATTAAAAAGTGGTACCTATAGGGAATATGAACTTATTTCTAACTTGCACAAAGTTGCATAAAGTGCAAAGTAACCCAATCCAACCCGACCCAAATAATCCTGCACTTTTATCCAACCCATACCGGGTCGGGTCGGACCAAAACCAGGAATTCTGCCATCCCTACCTATACCCATACATACATATCATTTCTCTAGTTCATGTGTATAACCTGAAAAAATTAAAGGGGATAAGATAGAATACCTAATAAATTGCTACAACATGGGTATTGTTTTAATACAACTATTAGCTATATATTTAGGGAGACAAAAGTAGAGAGAGGGGAGAATGGTATGATCTTTATTATGAATGAATATGTGAATGAATGATAAAATACAAGACCCCTAGCCCTCTTTATATAGATAGAGGGGTAGGGTTACAAGCCCACCTGGGCCCAATAAGTAAAAGCCCAAGAGTCCAATAATCTTACAACACTCCCCCTTTGGACGTCTTGAATTCTTCGTCTTCATGCAGTCGATCTGAGTCGAGTTCATTCGCAGTGCTAAACACATAAAAACCTTAGGGCCGGAAAACCCAATATGGGACAAAACCGGTACCTAGGAGAAACTGTGTAGCCGAATGATATAGGCCGAAATATCATGTAAGTAACTAACCACAAAACAGTGTGCCTCATCAAAACCTTACCAGAGCAAACCCAATGGGAAAATCTCTGATCGAAGGAAAAAGAGTGCAACAGTGGTAGTAGTAGGGGATCAACCACAAAACAGGTGCCTCATCAAAAACCTTGCCAGAGTAAACCCAGTGGGAAAAAACTCTGGTCGAAGGACAAAAGAGTACACAGTGGTAAGAAGTATACGACAGGATACTCCCCCTGATTTCGGCAATCCTTAGTGAGGTATAACAGGGAACGTGTCTCGCTAAAAACCTTGTCAAGGAAAACCCAGTGGGAAAAACCTTGTACTAAGGGAAAAAAGAGTACACATGCATACAACAGGATGCTCCCCCTCACTTGCACACGACAGGGTGCGAGGATTTCGACTCCAACATAAAATGTCGCTCTAAGGTAGCTCAGATAGCCTACGTAGGCCAATCGCCCGTACGTGCTTCTGAAAAGAATGCTTTGGCAGTGACTTGGTGAACAAGTCAGCGTGGTTATTCTCTGAACCAATATGCTTCACTTCAATCTTTTGAAGCGTTTGTTGTTCATGTGTGAAGAACAACTTTGGCGAGATATGCTTAGTGGCATCACCTTTGATGTAACCATGCTTCGCTTGATCAATCACAGCGGTGTTGTCCTCATAAATAACAACTGGTTCACATGATCGTAAGCTAGATCACAGGTGCTTCGAATATGGCCAATAACTGCTCGAAGCCAGACACACTCTCTAGTCGCCTCGTAGAGCGCAAGTAGCTCAGAGTGGTTAGTCAAAGTGGCCACTAGAGTCTATTTACGAGACCTCCAGGATATCGCCGTGTTGCCAATGGTAAAGACATAACCAGATTGGGAACGTCCCTTGTGCGGGTCTGATAAGAAACCAGCATCGGCATAGCCAACAAGGGTTGCGTTATTTCGAGGATCAATGAAGCTAGATCCACTCGATGCAAAGGGATATAATAAGCCCATGTCCGTAGTACCTCTAAGGTAACGAAAAATGTCTTTTATGCCAGTCCAGTGGTGGCGTGTTGGCGCGGTGCTGTGTCGAGCTAGACAATTCACAGCAAACGAGATGTCCGGTCTAGTACATTGGGCCAAGTACAATAGTGCGCCTATTGCACCCAGATATGAACACTCAGGGCTCAATATCTCTTCATCGTCCTCCTTTGGACGGAAGGGGTCCTTATTAATGTCTAGAGAGCGGACAACCATGGGAGTAGAGGACGGCTTAGCGTCACTATGACTAAAGCGCCTCAACACCTTTTGGGTGTAGTTTTCTTGATGGACTAAAATTCCATCTGTACGGTGCTCGATCTGCAGGCCGAGGCAATACCGTGTCTTCCCAAGATCTTTCATCTGGAATTCCTTCTTCAGGATTTCAGCAGTTTTGAACAACTCTTTCGAGGTTCCTATGAGATTCATATCATCTACATAGACTGCGATAATCGCATATCCTGAAGTGGATTTCTTTATGAACACGCATGGGCATAGTTCATTATTAACATATCCCACGCCGATCAAGTATTCACTTAGATGGTTATACCACATCCGTCTGGATTGTTTCAATCCATATAGTGATCGTCTCAGTCTAATCGAGAACGTGTTCCGTGGACGGGAACTACTTGATTCAGGCAACTTAAGTCCATCAGGGACTCTCATGTAAATCTCTGTGTCCAGATCCCCGTAGAGATACGCTGTGACCACATCCATGAGCTGCATATTTAGTTTTTCGGAAACTACTAAACTGATTAAGTAGCGGAACGTTATAACGTCCATTACGGGAGAATACGTCTCATCGTAATCAATTCCAGGGCGTTGTGAGAAACCTTGCGCCACAAGGCGATCTTTATATCTAACAATCTCATTATTCTCATCACGCTTCCTTACGAAAACCCATTTATGACCAACTGGTCTAACATTGGGCGGTGTTGGAGCGACAGGTCCAAACACGGTTCGTTTCATTAAGGAATCCAATTCAGCCTGGATTGCTTGTTTCCATTGAGGCCAGTCCGTTCTTCGCTGACACTCAGCAACGGTACGAGGTTCCATGTCATCATTGTTCATAATGTCAGTGGCCACTGCGTATATGAACACATTATCGATGACAGTCTCGTTTCGCTTCAAAATATCGTCTAAACTAGTATAATCGACAGATATTTCAAGGTTATCATGATGATTAGGAACTGGTGTTTCATCTGGAACACGCTTCTCTAATACATCACCGTGATCCTTAATGATCTCGTGTGGCAAAACAGATGCGACAAGATTTCTCCTCTTTCGAGACAGAACATCCTTGGAACCGGACGGCCTTCCTCTTTTTTTCGGAAGAGCGACGGACTGAACGGCCGACGGCAGCGTTCTTTGCTCGGTGGGTACAACCGGAGCAACGTGTTCAACCGGAACACGGCGTCTCACTGGGACGTGTATGCTTGCAGGCACATTTGCAGCAGGTATATGTGATCTCGTGACATTTGCTAGGTCATTAAATGCGTCTGGCATTTGATTTGCAACATTTTGCAGACCTAGGATTCTCTGCACTTCCTTATCACTATGTGCAGTTGGGAGATCTAGATGAGACACAGTGGGTATATGCCACGTTAATTCACGTCGTTCCTTATCAACGTTAACGTGCATTTCTCCCCCTAACGACGGGAAGAGTGTCTCATCAAAGTCACAATCCGCATGTCTAGCGGTAAAGAGATCGCCTGTCAAGGGCTCTAAATAGCGTATAATGGACGGGGATTCATAACCGACATATATGCCCCGTCGTTTCTAAGGTCCAAATTTTGAACGCTTAGGCGGCTCAATTGGAACATTGACTAAACACCCAAACACGCGTAAATGTGATACATCGGGCTCATATCCAGTTACCAACTGGTACGCAGATAGTGGTTGGGTGGCCATGGGCCTCAGACGGACCAACGCAGCAGCATGCAAAATGGAATAGCCCCACGCATAAATAGGAAGTTTGGTGCGCATAACCAAAGTCCTAGAAATCATTTGCAATCGCTTAATGCAAGCTTCTGCAAGGCCGTTTTGGGTATGAACATACGAAACTGGGTGTTCAAGATTAATTCCCAAAGTCATGCAATAATCATCGAAATTTTTCGATGTAAACTCTGCGGCATTATCAAGTCTAATAGACTTTATCGGATAATCCGGATGATGAGCCCTCAATTTAATGATCTGGGCTAGGAGTTTTGGAAACACTGCGTTTCTTGTAGACAGCAAAGCTACGTGTGACCATCTTGTCGATGCATCAACCAAAACCATGAAATATTTAAATGGTCCGCAAGTTGGTTGGATAGGTCCACAAATATCTCCTTGAATTCTTTCAAGGAATTGGGAAACCAATTTCGTAGGTTTCACACGAATTGGTTTGAGATTAGTCTTTCCAATCGAGCATGCTTGGCATAGGCTTTTCGGATTAATCACGAAATTCTTTCCTCCAAGAGGATGCCCATGAGATGCGTTCATCATTCGAAGCATCGTATTTTGACCCGGGTGTCCCAGCCGGTCATGCCATAGCATAAAAGTGCTCTCATCAATCGGCGCCCGCCGAATGATTAGATTGCTTTCAAAGTTTTGGATTGTAGTAACATACAAACCACTTGAAAGACATCTCAACTTCTCCAGAATACGCTTTTGGTTGTATTGAGTGGAGGTAATGTGAAGGTATTCAATACCGTTTTCACGAGCAGTTTCAAGATGAAACTTATTTTCTCGGATATCCTTAAAGCTCAACAAGGTACGACTGGACCTCGGAGAATATAAGGCCTCAGATACTTCAACAGGAGTACCATTTGACAACATGAATTTAGCTTTACCAAAGCCTTCAACAAGGGTCGACGGGCCCGAAATTGTTGTCACTGAGGTTACTTTAGGCGTAAAGTTGATAAAAAACGATTTATCTTTTAAGATAGTGTGTGTAGTGCCACTATCAACCAGACAATCAACTGCCCCACAATACATGCCTAAAAGTAAAATAATTTAAAGTCGGTCACACGAATAAAAGGAATTGCTCAATGAAATAACTTTAAATTATACGAGAAATGTTCAAAACATTATCCATAAAACAAACCATAATCCAAAAGAAATGAACAATATCCAAAGGAAAAAACATAATCCGAAATGGAATTGAAATAACATAATCCAGGAGCAAAACAACTCAATTATTAAAAGAAACGAAGAAAAAAAACTTTATTCTTCCATGTGAGCCTCAAAGTCAGGGGTCTCAAGAGTTTCTTTTGCACTAGCTTCAATCAAGTTGGTTTCGACCCTTCTACCCTTGTGGTAGTTTTCGACTTCTTGGGGAGTTGCCCTACAAGTCCTTTGCATATGATCATTTCCACCACATTTATAGCACAGAGTTGGCATATCGGCCGATTTTCTTGCTTTGGGACGACTGGCCCATTTGTTCCTACCACCACGAGACTGCCTAGGAGGAGCCACAGGTCCTCGGTTCGGACGATTGTCCAAACCTCGCTTGGCTGGACGAGCATTACGCTCACCCCTATTCCTTGGCTGATGGGACGACAGGCCCTTTTCTCGTTTCCCATATCGTGGACGAGGTCCACGAACAACATTAGCATTAGGCATTGGAATTGCCTTTGAACCAGCAGGACGAGAATTACTGTTCATCATTAAAATGAGACTATTCTTCTCGTCCAATAACAACTGGGTGATGAGCTCGGGAAATTTGGTGAATTTAGACTGACGATATTTCTTTTGGAGCAAGATGTCAGAACTAGGAAATGTGGTGTACGTTTTCTCCAATAAGTCACTGTCGGTGAGCGTTTCACCACAGTATTGGAGAGTAGCACGAATTCTGCATACTTCAGCGTTATATTTTTCAACACTTTCGAAGTCCTGAAATCGCAGATTCAGCCAATCACGGCGGGCTTCAGGAAGCCAAATGGTCTTTTGGTGGTCGAAACGCTCTTTCAGAGAGTCCCACAATGTCTTTGGTGAGGTGGTCGCTATGAACTCAGATTTCATGGCGATTGATAAGTGGCGGCGAAACAGAATCATCGCCCGAGCACTCATTTCATGCATTACTTCCATTTCACACTCCTCCTCATCATATATGACATCCAATAAGCCTTGGGCATCTAAATGGTTTTGGATATCCTGACTCCAATCCAAGTAGTTCTTGCCGGCAGCATCCAAAATTGGAAAGTCAAGCTTGATTGACATTTTTCTACAACAGGAGAAAAGAAAATAAAGACTGGATTAGTCATCATATAAAACAACGGGTTTATATGTTTATGGTTTGTATAAGCACAAACTTTATTTCGAAACGACAGGTTCGAAAAAACAAGTTTTTTTTTTAAGTGAAGAGGTTCTCTTTGATCGAACGACAGGTCGATCCTGAGACAACAATTCGGCGAATACATATCTATATAGACACATTCGGGGAAATTATTATTCACTCAACCCCTTTCGGTAGCTCTATTTGAACACGACCAGGAAAGACGGTGAGGGGGGTGGGCACGAATGCCTCTTAAAAACCGACCTCATTAGGAGAACGACTTCCGCCTTTATCTTTCCTAGACATCGTATCCAAATAGGTGAGCCTATTTGGGGAAGATTCATAATTTTTCCAACTTAAATGTGAATATATACGATTTTCGCTTTTTTTTTATATATATGGCAATAATATTAATAGCATAGATAATATCTATCTAGATTAACCAAACATATATAAATAGGTAGTAAATATATTTTAGAATCTATCTAATCATGCAGTAGATTTGATGTTATAAACAAATCAATTTAAGATTATCAATCAATCTATAAAGATTCTAACATATCAAATCAAATCAATTTAAGATTATCAATCAATTCATGAAGATTCTAACATATCAAATCAAATCAATTTAAGGTTATCAATCAATCCATGAAGATTCTAACATATCAAATCAAATCAATTTAAGGTTATCAATCTATCCATGAAGATTCTAACATATCAAATCAAATCAATTTAAGGTTATCAATCTATCCATAAAGATTCTAACATATCAAATCAATTTAAGATTATCAATCAATCCATGAAGATTCTAACATATCAAATCAAATCAATTTACATGCAATTTTTTTTATTCGTTTGCCTTTTAATAAAAAAAATTATATGCATGTGTGTGTATATTTACCAAATATTGTATCTTTTTCAACCATATGTACTGTTTTCGTATAAGTTTTATACTACAGGACCATGCATGTAATTACAGCAAACTATATATCTATTTAAAGCATTATTACATATACAGTCCAGAAATTCAGACAAGTTTCAGTTTAGTCCTTGAGTAATTTACAGAATAGTTTACAGCTTTCAGACAATTACAAGTCAGTACATACATTTCAGTTTGTTACAGATTTAATCTGACAGATGCATATTAGTATGTTTAATAAACAAAATTATAACATAGGTTATGTTTATGTTTATACATAAGCTTTTAAACAAGGTCACAGTAAACATGCAATTCGATAACCACGAATTGTAATCATGGCAGTAATACACATAATAACATGGCAGTAGTACACATAATAACATGGCAGTATAGATAATTGAAATCATGGCAGTATAGATAATTGAAATCATGGCAGTATACATGGCAGTAATCATGGCAAGTTTGAGTGACATAGTTGTTAGTATACATAATTCGCATACAGTTAAACAATGGTCCACATATACACATAATTTGATTCGCAGTAGCATGTGATTTTACTTATCATGTGGGTGTACAATAAAAAAATAAATCGTATACCTTACGCACGGTATGTTGGTGAAGGTCGATATAGCAAAATACTAAAAATCCGGATAAACCTCAAGGTTTATTGAATCCAGAACCCGTACTTCGATCTCCGAGAGCACTGCTGATAACGTGTTGTAATACAACTATTAGCTATGTATTTAGGGAGATAGAAGTAGAGAGAGGGGAGAACGGTATGATCTTTATTATGAATGAATATGTGAATGAATGATAAAATACAAGACCCCTAGCCCTCTTTATATAGATAGAGGGGTAGAGTTACAAGCCCACCTGGGCCCAATAAGTAAAAGCTCAAGAGTCCAATAATCTTACAACAGGTATATAATTCTGAATTCACATACTATGTTATAATATTTTTTTAAAAATGACATAAAAGACATCATTGAGGCTTAGTCTTACAATTAAGGATAAATTAACAAAATATACTATTTTTTAAACTAAATTAACAAAAACATACCCAAAAACTTTTCATTATCAAAAACATACCAAACAAATTTAATATTGTTTATTCTCTTATTTCTCTCTCTCTCATCTTACTCTCTCTCTCCTCCATTCTTCCCTCTCTCGCCAATTCTTCTCTATATCTCTCTCTCATCCAACTCTCTCTCTCTTCTCCATTTTCTCTGTATCTTTCTTTCATATCTCACTCTATCTCTCTCCCCTCCTCCACCACGAAAATCCGCCACTGACTACCGAACACCATCTAGATTATATAGACATCCATATACATATAAATACAGATATATACATACGTAATACACAAATATTACACTGGTTGATACCCCATAATATATAAAAAAATATATGAAATTGGTGAGATTGTTTTCTATTTATTGAGTTTTGAGAGTATTGTAAACCTTGTGGATTTCAAGTTGAAAGAGCAGAATCCATATGTACCGTATTGAGAGAAATTCATATGTAGGGTATGAAATTTTGAAATTAGGGTATGAAGTTTTGAAATTAGTGTATGAAATTTTAAAATTAGGGTATGAAGTTTTAAAATTAGGGTATGAAGTTTTAAAAATAGGGTATAAAGTTTTGAAATTAGGGTATAAAGTTTTAAAATTAGGGTATGAACTCTTTTTTAGATATTTGATTGTGATCCAGAACATTTAGGGTATGAAATTTTAAAATTAGGGTATGACGTTTTATAATTAGCATATGAATATTTTGTGAGTTTTTAGTCATTTATAGAGAGAGATAGGTGATTAGCACGTGTTAGAAAGAATGGCGATTATCGTGTATTAGAGAGAGAGAGGTGCGATTAAAGAGAAAGAGTTGCGGTTAAAGAGAGAGAGGGTTAGATTAGAGAGAGAGGTTAGATTATGGTGTGATTAGAATTAGAGAAATAATAAGTATATATATGTATGCTTTTGATAATTTAAATTAGAGGGAATTCTCTATAAGTCCCTCCTACCAAGTTATATTACTCCTAAATACCTTAATAATTTACAATTCTCTCTAGCTACCACTTTTTAAAAATATATAAGCCCTAATAAATCTGAATTCGCCGTCCTACTTTCTCTCTCTACACATCACGAATTTTTTCTTTCCAAAACCCTACTTTCTCTCTCTACACATCTGCAACTCGATCTACCTCCATTACACATGTCACTCGATCTCACCCAAACTTCCCCCCAATAGTCTCTCTTTCTATCGTCGTACTCATTGACAGAATGGTGAGAATGAGAAACAATAAGATGAGTAATACTGACAAAGTTGTGGAGGCGACAACAAAGGTATTCGTTAATTTGATGCCCTAATTTCAAAATGTTGCAGTTGATTGTTAAAGGTCTATATTGCTTTGATTAGTCCTAATTTAAGTGTATTATGCCTAATATGAATTTTAAACAGTTTGTTATGCCCTAATTTGAGAAAATTTCAGTATATTGTGGACTAATTATATTGTTGTTTATGTTTTTAATTTTGAACCATATGTAGTTAGTTTTGGACTACATGCAGTTAATTTTACCTATTTGGAACCATACGTAATTAGTTTTGAACTATATGCAATTGATTTTACATTTGGAACTTTGCATACTTAATTTTGAACTATATGCACTTGGTGCACCAGAATATGAAATTACGAAGCTTCTGTGTCCTAATTATGTTGTTATTGATGTTTTTAATTTTGAACCATACATAGTTAGTTTGAAATATATGCACTTGATTTTACCTATTTGGAACTTCACATACTTAGTTTTGAACCATATACACTTGATTTTACCTAATCTGCATTTCGCTAATTAAATTTGAACTATGGATGTCCCAATTTGACATGATCGTGCCACAATTTGACATGATTTAAATGTCTATGCCCTAATTATCTTGTCGTTGATGATTTTAATTTTGAACCATATGTAGTTAGTTTCGAACTATATGTAGTTGATTTCACCTATTTGGAACCATACGTAGTTAGTTTCAAACTATATGCACTTAATTTTACATTTGGAACTTTGCATACTTAGTTTTGAACTATATGCACTTGGTGCACCAGAATACGAAATTACAAAGCTTTTGTGTCCTAATTATGTTGTTATTAATGTTTTAAATTTTGAAATATTCGTTGTTAGTTTTGAACTATATGCAGTTGATTTTACCTATTTGGAACCATACGTAGTTAGTTTCGAACTATATGAACTTGATTTTGCCTATTTGGAACTTCACATACTTAGTTTTGAACTTTATACACTTGATTTTACCTAATCTGCATTTCCGTAATTAAATTTGAACTATGGATGTGCCAATTTGACATGATTTAAATGTTTATGCCCTAATTATCTTGCCGTTGATGTTTTTAACTTTGAACCATATATAGTTAGTTTCGAACTATATGCAGTTGATTTTACCTATTTGGAACCATACGTGGTTAGTTCAAACTACATGCACTTAATTTTATATTTGGATCTTTGCATACTTATTTTTGAACTATATGCACTTGGTGCACCAGAATATGAAAATTACGAAGCTACTGTGTCCTAATTATGTTGTTATTGATGTTTTTAATTTTGAAGCATACGTTGTTAGTTTTGAACTATATGCAGTTGATTTTACCTATTTGGAACCACACGTAGTTAGTTTCGAACTATATGCACTTAATTTTACCTATTTGGAACTTCACATACTCAGTTTTGAACTATATACACTTAATTTTACCTAATCTGCATTTCCATATTTAAAATTTTGAACTGTGGATGCGCCAATTTGACATGATCGTGCCGTAATTTGACCTGATTTAAATGTCTATGCCCTAATTATCTTGTCGTTGATGTTTTTAATTTTGAACTGGATGCACTTGACATGTTCAAACTTTATGCCATTCATTTTTGTACGCAAAAACTTAATTTTGGACTATATGCACTTAAATTCACAGAAGATATTGGCTCGACCAAAAAGGAAATCCAGGGGGCCAGATAAATTAGTAAGACGATCTGGAAAAAAACCAGTTTCACCAAGACCAGAAACTCAAGATAGTGAAGATTGTCTAATCCAAGACATGAATAGGACAAGTGAAGAGCAAAAGGTAAATATGCCAGTTTGTTTAGTTTCTCTAGAATAAATAAACCCTAAACATATGAAAAATGTATATATTTCAGGTCACAATGCATTTAGTTTAGTTTTAAATAGATATAGTTTAAGATGAGATTTATTACATTGAGATGCCACATGAAGAGGAATTGAGGCTGTTTATTTGGTTACTCTAGCTTAGCAAAATATTTGGTTCAGGTGAAAGTGCATCTAGTTCAGGACAAAATGCATCATGTTCAGGTCAAAAGTACATCTTGTTCAGGTCAAATATGCATATTGTTCACTTTATAACGTTGAATATAAATCCTTATATTAACAGAATGACATGTGCAGATGACAACTTCTAAGGACATTGTCGGTCATTTGAACAAAAAAAGAAAAGGGAAACTCAGTTTAGAAGAGGATAAAGACGAAAGTGAAAAACAACTATCGGATAAGAATGAAGAACAAGATAGAGAGTTTGAAGGAGCAAAGGTAACGCAATTAAACTATGAAAATTACGAAGCTACTGTGTCCTAATTATGCTATTATTGATGTTTTTAATTTTGAAACATACGTTGTTAGTTTTGAACTATATGCATTTGATTTTACCTATTTGGAACCACACGTAGTTAGTTTTGAGCTATATGCACTTAATTTTACCTATTTGGAACTTCACATACTCAGTTTTGAACTATATACACTTGATTTGACCTAATCTGCATTTCCATAATTAAAATTTTGAACTGTGAATGCGCCAATTTGACATGATTGTGCCATAATTTGACCTGATTTAAATGTCTATGCCTAATTATCTTGTCGTTGATGTTTTTAATTTTGAACTGGATGCACTTAAAATGTTCAAACTTTATGCCATTCATTTTTGTACAGAAAACTTAGTTTTGGACTATATGCACTTAAATTCACAGAAGATATTGGCTCGATCAAAAAGGAAAGCCAGGGGGCTAGATAAATTAGTAAGACGATCTGAAAAAAAAACAATTTCACCAAGAGAAGAAACTCAAGATAGTGAAGAATGTCTAATCCAAGACATTAATATGACAAATGAAGAGCAAAATGTAATATGTCAGTTTCTCTAGAATAAGTAAACCATAAACATATGAAAAATGTATATATTTCAGGTCACAATGCATCTAGTTTAGTTTTAAATAGATATAGTTTAAGATGAGATTTATTACATTGAGATGCCAAATGAAGAGGAATTGAGGCAGTTTATTTGGTTACTCTAGCTTAGCAAAATATTTGGTTCTGGTGAAAGTGCATCTAGTTCAGGCCAAAATGAATCATGTTCAGGTCAAAAGTACATCTGTTCAGGTCAAATATGCATTTTGTTCACTTTATAACGTTGAATATAAATCCTTATATTAACAGAATGACATGTGCAGATGACAACTTCTAAGGACACTGTTGGTCATTTGAACAAAAAAAAAAAAAAAACTCAGTTTAGAAGAGGATAAAGATGAAAGTGAAAAACAACTATCGCATAAGAATGAAGAACAAGATAGAGAGTTTGAAGGAGCAAAGGTAATATGACAAATTTATTTAATTTATCAAGCTTAAATAAACATATGAAAAATGCATATATTTCAGGTCACATTGCATCTAGTTTAGTTAAAACGATATATGGTTTATTTGAACGATATAATGACATATGCAGGAGATGACTTCGACAGACACTTGTAGTCCTTTGAACAAAAAAAGAAAAAAAAAATCAAGGTTGGATGAGGATAAAGATGGAAGTAAGAAACAAGTATCGGATAAGTATGAAGAACAAGATAGAGAGCTGGAAGAAACAAAGGTAATAGCACAGATTATTTACTTTCTTTAGCTTAAATAAACATTTAAAAAATGTATAAAATACTGTTTCACAAGAGAAGAATAAGAATAAAAGGTTGAGTGAAAAACATCTTGTGGATGAATATGAGGATGAAGAAGGCGCCAAGGTAATAAAATAGTTTCTGTAGCTTAGAGAACATCTAAAAATGCATACCCTATATTTTATGTCACAATGCATAAACTTAGTTGAAAATTTTATAAAATGTATCTAGTTCATGTCATAATGTTGAATATACTGTTTATATGAATATATGCAGGAAACAAATTCAAAAAAGAAGGATAAGAAAAAAATGGAAAAGGCCAGGAGAAACAACTTGCGAATGAAGATAAGAAGGGTAAAAAGGGAAAGGTAAAAGAAAAATTAATTGAAGAGGAGGATGAAGATGTTGAAGAACTCCAAAATTTACAGGTAAATTTTCATCTAGTACATTTAATGTTGCATCTAATCCAGTTAAAGTGCATCTTGTTCATATGAGAAAGTGAATAAACTTACCTGAAAATTGCAAATTTCATTTAATTCATTTAATTGCAAATTGAAAATGTTGAATATACTGTTTAAATGAACATATGAAGGATAAGAAAAATAATGGAAAAGAGCGAGTGAAACAACTTGCGAATGAAGATAAGAAGGGTAACAAGGAAAAAGAAAAAGTAATTGAAGAGGAGGATGAAGAGGTTGAAAAACTTGAAAATTTGCAGGTAGATTTACAACTAGTTCCTTTAATTGTGCATCTAGTTCAGTTAAAGTGCATTTTGTTCAGATGAAAAGTGTACGTAGTTCAGATGAAAGTTCATTTATTTCATCTGAAAATTATTATTTGTAGGCTGATGATACGAAGACATATATTTCTAATCTGCTTGGAATGGTTCGTACCATAAAAGGAATAAATCTCACTGAGATAGACTTGGATCATTTAAGGAAATACTGTCCATTCTAAAAGCTTATTGAAGAAATAAAAGATGGTAAATTTCCACCTCATATTTGTAGAAAAAATGAAAATGATATAAGGAATATTTTCTCAACCTATAAAAGTGAGGAAGGTAGTTTTAATTTTGAAGGGGAATCAAAAAAGTTGACTAGTGATCATATAAGAAGCATATTTGGAATATGTGATGGGAGAAATATTCTGAAGTTGGGTGCACAGAGAAGACCAGATGAAAGTAAATTTTACAAACGGTATTTTAATGCAGTTGGTAGAGCCCTGTATACGGGTCCTGTCACTAGTGGTTTGCTAAAGCAACTGACAAAGAAAACGTTGGAAAGAATAAGTTCGTTAAGGACACGACACTGTTTTTAACTTTGTATATACTTCAGTCTTGTATGGTGACAAAGCGAAACAAATGTATACCATGGTCATATGTCAGACTTGTGTTTGATGTCGAACAACTTATTGAGTATGATTGGAGTGGGCACATACATAAGACCTTGATCACTTCACTTGACTCTGAAGAATCAATTGATAAAAACTCAGGCTGTATAATTGCTATACCGGTAAGAAGATTAATATTTACATTACAATACAAGCAATTAGAAAAAAATAATAATATACATGTTAAACTACAGTTTGCGTTTTTTTTTGTTGTTGTTGTTACAGTATTGGTTCATGGAAACATTTCCATTTTATGTCCCCGAAAACCCAGCTGAGAAAATTCTATGCATCAAATGGAAAATTCCAAAATTGTCTAAGGAGACGAACGAAAAATCTATTATTGAGCTATCACAAAAGGTACTTTTTAAATCATCCAGTTTACAGTTTGCTGTTTACAATTTACAGTTTACAAAAAACTTGAGAAAATGCATGTTTTTATGTAGCAAAAATTGCGTGTTGTTCAGCTTTAATGCACATTTTTACTTGGGGATCTACTGCAGTTAATATGGCATCTAATTCAGTTAATATGTATATATTTCAAATTAACTTAAACTTAGTATATGCAATTTTACTCTATTGATGTTAGTCAAACATTTTCTGAGAGTGTTGCAATAGAGGAGCCTGGCTCTGATGCGGAAGATGAAGTAGTTCCTGAAACTACTGTAAGTAAACAAGGAATACTTAACATCAATGATCCATTCTCTCTTCCTTCGCAACATATTGGTGATATACACAAAGAATGGGCTGCAACAACACTAAAAGTAAGGGAGGTTTCAGGAAGCTCACAACAATCCGAGTCTGATTATGTCAAACTATCATAGCAAAATTTGATAATTATGGAACGTAACAAAGTACTAAGAGAAGAATTGAATATATCACAGCTTAAATTGGCATTGAAGGTGACTGCTCATGCTGCTGCAGTTAAAAGGGAGAATGATTTTAAGAAACAAGTAGGTGACTTGACGTGCGCTAATGCTGGTAAGACTTATTTCTATCTATTAATTGATTCAATCACATCTAGTTCAGCTTTATGTGCATCTTGTTCAGCTAAAAATGCATTTAGTTTTGATTTGCATTAATTTAGTTTGATTCATTGGTGATAGATTTTTGTTTTCCTATTGAGTTATCCAAGAAAGTTGATCACTTGACCTGCACTAATGCTGGTAAGACCTTTTTCTTTCTATTAATTGATTCAATTGCAACTGGTTCAGTTGAATTTACATCTGTTTCAGCTGAAAATGCATCTAGTTCACATGTATGTGCATATTGTTCAGCTGAAAATGCATTTAGTTTTGATTTGCATTAATTTATTTTGATTTGTTGTTAAAAGATTTTTGTTTCCCTACAGACTTATCCAAGAAATTTGATCACTTGACATGCACTAATGCTAGTAAGACCTTTTTTTTCCTATCATTTCATTGAATTGCATCTGATTCAGTTGAAACTGCATCTAGTTCAGATTTATGTGCATATAGTTCACCTGAAATGCATTTAGTTTTGATTTGCATTAATTTATTTTGATTTGTTGTTAAAATATTTTTGTTTCCCTTCAGACTTATCCAAGAAATTTGATCACTTGACGTGCACTAATGCTGGTAAGACCTTTTTCTTTCTATCATTTGATTGAATTGCATCTAGTTTAGTTGAAACTGCATCTAGTTCAGCTTTATGTGCATCTTGTTCAGCTGAAAATGCATTTAGTTTTGATTTGCATTACTTTAGTTTAATTGGTTGTTAAAAGATTTCTTTTTTCTACAGAGTTATCCAATACCATTATGAAGGCTGCAAATGAAAATACAAATTCTCGAGACGAAAGTAAGATCATTGCAGATTTAATTGCTGATATTAACTCTGCAAAGCTTCTTGTTAGTGAATATTTGATGCGAGAAAGGCTTCAAGCAATGGCAGATGAGCTGGTTGCAAGCATGGGCCCAGTTACACAACAAAATATTTTTTCGGATATCGATGATATAGTCAATGGAGTCTGCAATGATATCGGTAGGATGGCTGTTGCAAATAATCCAAATAATGATGTTCCACATTCTAAAAAGGGGCAACATGATAGTCAAGAAAAGGGTCGAGAAATTGTGAACAAGGATATGGAACAAGCTGCTGAAAAGGGGCTATATAAGAGTCGAGAAAACAAACAAGCTGCCGAAAAGGGTAAAAAACAAGCTTCTCAAAAAAGCCGACCACTTCCGTACCCTTTCACAAAACCTCCTCGTCCTCGGATAATGAATCAAGCAAAGAAGACTGAAATTGCTACTCCAAAGGCTCTGATATTTAGGGTAAATCAGACGGCGGAGATTAATAAGATATCAAATCATGAAACACCTTCCTTTGACTTATTGACTCCAACTCCACCAGATGAAGATGAAGATGAAAACTAAGATGACAGCAAACTTGATCCCAAAGAGCTAATGCATAAGAAAGCTATTAATATCATCTTATCGGATGACATAGTTGAAAAGTTGAAATTGATTCACAAGAAAGGAAGAGAGTAAGTTATTATTTAATAGCTATTTTGTCAACATAGTTAAGTTATAAACAGTTACTGTACTGTATTTCAATTGAACTTGATATAGTGCTGCTGAACTAGATGCACTTTTTACTGAAGTAGATGCACTTCTTGCTGAACTATATGCACTTTCTGCTGAACTATATGCACTTTCACATAATTGTAATCTGATAATGCATCTGGTTTAGTTCAAAGTTCATCTAGTTCAAAGATTATATAGTTCAGCTAAAAATACGTCGAAACTAATGTTTTCCAAATCCAGTACGACTATTTGGAGAAATGGATGGAGGATTCAACAAATGGTTATGGTTAAAGAATTATACAATATTCGTACGGATTAGTGTTAAGCGACAATGTAAGTAAAACATTTATGATTTTAGTATAAGATTCTTTTGATTAATTAATTTGCTTATAATATTATCTAAACCCTCATATTTCTGTAGGTAATGGACGCTTATTGTTCAATGTTAGTTGAAGAAAGCAATAGAAGTACAGAAAAAGTTGTCATTCTGGATTCTCGCACTTGGGTAAGTTTTTTAATTTTTTTGAGTCTTTATATAGTGCATATAATTATGATTTTTTTGAATTTTATTGAGACTTTAATTGAAAATATATATGCTCCATAGAAATACATAACTGGTGGAAATGATTACGAAATCACAACCCGAAACTTGGTGAACCAGCCGCTCTCTGAAAAAACAAGGAAATATGGAAATGATTTAACAAAAATCATTGTGCCAGTTCTGTGTAATGGTGGTAAAGCCAGACATGTTGAGCCGCACCATTGGACACTGATAGTATTTGATGTTGCATCAAAAACTTGGTTTTATTATAATAGTTTGAAGACATATCGGAAAAGTGGTGAAGATTTGTATCAAATGGATGCAATAAGAGTGGTATATTGTTGTTAAACGTGTCATATTATTATATGTTATTATATATATTTATGTTACATTTGTTGTATTTTCAAATACAGAAAATGCATGTTGAAGATGTATTCAAGACCATCATCAAGAACAAAGGAGGAGATGTGAGTGAATACAAGTTTAAGTCCAAATTTGTTGTCAAAACAAAAGAAGTGGCACAACAGGCAGTTTCAAGGTAAGTTAATAATTATATATGGTTCAACTTAAAGTTCATTTTGTTCAGGTTAAAGTACATATACTTCAGCTGAACTGTTTGGGCACTTTGCCAATTGCATACAACCTGTTGAAGTCTATGAACTTTTTCAATACTTAAAATGTATTATTTATGTTTTTCTCTAAATTTGCAGTTTGGATTGCGGGGTAATTGTTGCTTATTGGATAACTTGTTTACTCAGAGCAAATGAAATCCCAAGCAATATGGTGGATGATGATGTTTTAAATACATTTAAAGCAAATATCATTACAAAGGTTGTAGAGCCCTACGACTTGGAGACCAACCTTGATACAACAGATATCAGTCTTGATGTCACCAAGGAAGTCGCATCGAAAAAATTTGAAGGACGAAGATTTGTAGAGACTTAGTTTCGAACTACATACACTTGGTGCACCAGAATTCGTAGTTAGTTTCAAACTATATGCACTGGATTTGTAGAGATTTGCTTTGTTCAAGTAATTGTTTTCGTTCTTTTCATTTGAAATTTGGAGTGTATTTTGTGATTTGACCTTTGTGAAAACTTGTTATTTTTTATGTTACTGAAATGAGTTGTGTTTTTTTTTTGTATGTGAAATTTGCTCTTTTAATGTTCAAAGTACATCTGACTTAGTTCAAAACTGCATCTGGTTTAGCTTAAAATGGCATATGCTTTAGCTTAAAATGGTATCTTCTTTGGATCAAAGTGCATCTATTTCAGCTCAAAAGTGCATGTAGTTCATCTGAAAAATGTATTACGACTATGTGAAGTTTGTTATGTTAGTTTTATTGTTGCTAAAAGTGCATTTAATTCATATAAAAATTGAATAATGTATTACGACTAAGACTTGTAGAGACTTGTTTTGTTCAAGTAATTATATTCATTCGTTTCATTTGAAATTTGAAGTGTATCTTGTGATGTTAAATTCGTGAAACTCATTCTTTTATATACCTCAAAGTGCATTTGGTTTAGCTCCAAGTGCATCTGGGATAGTTTAAAGTGCATCTGGTTTAGATCCAAGGGCATCTGGTTCAGCTCCAAGGGCATCTGGTTCAGCTCAAAGCGCATGTAGTTCATCTCAAAAATGTATTACGACTATGAAATTTGCTATGCTAGTTTTAGTGTTGCTAAAAGATCATATAATTCATATGAAAATTGAATAATCTATTTTTATGTTGTTGTAGGGCACGTCTATTTTTATTCAAATTGTTTTAATGTTTCGTCATTAAACAATAAATTCCTACAACGCTTAAATACATTCATTTTTATGCTTTAAAATCCAAACAGAAAATTTAATAGTAAACTTTAAACACAGTTGCATATAATGTTAGAAGGAAATCAACAAAAGTTACATATAGTTGCATATAATTTCATTTGCATAAAGTGAATCTGGTTCAAAAGCAAGTACATCTAGTTCAGAATCAAGTTCATCTACTTCAGTAGAAAGTGCATTTAGTTTAACAGTACCATGAACTTCAAACTTATATATGCAATATTAATACTCTATTACAAAAATCATCTGCAGAAAGTACATCATCTTAGCTTGAATACTGTATTAAGAAAGTTGATGTTATCTTGAAAACGTACAAGCTTTGATCTATTTCCGCACACAAGATAAAACCCGAAATTACAAACTTTTATCAAAAAAATACAACTTATTGAAAAAACAAAAAGCAGCTCTCAGTCATTTATAATTGCTTTACAGCTTCTTCTGTTGTGGGTTCCCTATACTCCACAGTTACCACATATTATTTTTCGTGTTCGTTCTCGCTCAACACGTGACTTTATTCTACCTGTTCTTGGTCGACCTGGTTGAGGTCTCATTGTTGGAGGCTGTATGAGAGGTAACAGTAAGTTTTCAAATCTTAACCTCAATGTTGTTGGTACAGGATATATTGGTACTTTATATGCCTTACGATACATAGAAGTATGATAGTATGGATCAATGTAATCATGTACTATAAGATTTGATTGTCCAAAACACGCCATCGCGTGCTTGCAAGAAAATCCATCAACGTGCCAAACCCCACATGTGCAGGTACATGTGCCGACATTTACCATGTGTGAAGGATATGTAAGCACTTCAAAAACAGTATATGTAGCCTTCACGCAATTCAAAGAGCGATTCTGGTCTATCATATTGCGCACAGTTTTTCCAACACTCTTACATAAAACAGTTTCCCAGCAAGCTGTAAAAGAATATAGCATATGTAAGAAAAGAACAGTTTACCGGTTATGTTCTTGTGGAAAAATCTATCAAATAATTCTATTTAAGTTGAATGTGCATCTAGTTTGAAAACTATAGTGAATATTAGCGGTACACAAAATGAATCAATTACAGTCAAGTTCATCTCCAGAAAATGCTTATTTTTTGCTAAACTACTTATAGTTTAATTAAATAAATAAATCATACCTGATTTCTTTTTCCTTTCAATGTGTCACTTCATCAATGCTCCTCTAATACCTTCTACAAGTGGTACAATCGGTAGTCCCCTGTAGTCCAAAACCCAAGAATTAAATGACTCTATCGTACTCGATGCCATTGAACCATAACGACATTGCCCATAATACACTTTTGCCGAATGTTTAAATGGCAGTCCATCAAAAAAATTAAAAATTTGAACCCCACCCTCTTCTAATAATTCATCCATGTGAAGATCGAATAACCCAATTGTAGTCGCATATGCACAATCCCTAAATAATTCCAGAATACGGGTTCTTTTTAGAACTAATACTGGACCACTAAATTTTGATTTCAAATTTTTCCTCAAGTGATAGTAGCAATAATAATGATCACTATTTGAGAATATTCTTGGAACTGCATCTAATAGCCCTGGATTCCTATCGAAAAAGAAAGTTATTTCTTCTTCTCTTCCAATAATAACATTTATCTGTTCCAGTAACCAAATCCAATTCTCCTTTGTTTCTCCATCAACAACAGCAAAGGCTAAGGGATACAACCCTATAATATTAAAAAGTGCATATAGTTCAGTAAATCAGTTAAAAAAGAGGTACACTTTAAAAAAGTTCATATGGTTCAGTAAAAGGTGCATCAGGTTCAGTAAAAAGTACATACAGTTCAGTACATTAGATTTAAAGAGGTACAATTTAAAAGTGCATCTAGTTCGGTAAAACATGCATACAGTTCAGTAACAAGTTCATCTTGTTCAGTAAAAAGTGCATACAGTTCAGTAAGAAAAGCATCATGTTCAGCAAAATAGTGCATGCAGTTCAGTTTTTAGTGGCAGATAACCAAGTAAAACGTACCTTGATCACCGTTCTTCCGAGTGGAAGATAACAAGGTTACTTGATATTTCCCAAATAGATGAGCAGCATCAATGAAAAGAAGGGGCCTCACGTAATTGAATCCTTGAATGCATGCTCCAAAGGCAACAAAAATACGTTCAAATTTATAACCACTTTGATTAACTTCCAAAATAATCCAACTTCCCGGATTTTGAGATAACGCAGCATCAACATACCATCGAAGATCCTGATAGGACTTCTTATCATCGCCTTTAAACCTTGAATTTGCAATGTTGACAGCCTTCCAAGCCTTCTTATAACCGATTTGAATACCATAACTGACATCCATCAATGTAATCACATCTAATGCATTAAATTTAGGTTTCTTCTTCACCTCATCTTTAATCAAGTCCCCTATTTTACGACTGTCTAATCGTTTAGAACGATCGTTTGTTATCTCAATATCACAAGTATGCTTGTTATTAAATTCTCGTATCACATAAGCTCCCGTTCGTTTCGTAACTGTGGCAGTTATTGACCAGGTACATGCCTTATCTCTATTTTCTTCATAACAAAAAACATGTACATGCCTCTTATCATTTTTACTCATTTTGAAGTGAAACCCTGGAAATCTCTGCCCTACTTCTCTAATAAGTGTATACCAATGATCCGACAATAAAACCTTGGCAGAACCAGAATCAGAGTCACTCACTTCTTGTCCTTTATTTAGTGCCAACATACTCTTAGATGTACAACATGTATCAGATCTTAGATCACTCCCCTCAATACAAATCGCCAATGAAGACACATCAACTTGAACCAAAGAAATTGACAATGTTTTCATAACCTCAAACATGCAAAGCAAGTTCGAATGACTCCTCAACAAACATCATTCGAAACCAGGAATAGAATATCTCAAAGACACATTCGATACATTTAACTCACTCCACTCTTTACAAATCAAAAACAAGACATCTTCATAACTAGAATCTGAAAACACCTTAATACCACTTGTATCTGAAAGATACTTGCACATCATTATAATAGACCCCATCTGACAAAACAAAATATAAAAAAGACACTTAAATTAACATTGTATATACAAGTCCATACTTAAGGGAACACAATCAAGTTCATCTACAGATAGTGCATCTAGTTTAACAAACTGCTGCAACTAAAATGCGATACTACAGCTGGAAAAAGGCATATGGTTCAACTATATATATTTACGTTCAATTAGGTCAAATCGTCAACAAAAACCTAAACTACATACGATTTGGTTCAAGTAAAAGTGCATCTAGTTCAGCTCAAAAAGCATCATGTTCAGGTCAAAAGTACATCTTGTTCAGGTCAAATATGCATCTTGTTCACTTTATAACGTTGAATGTAAATCCTTAATTAACAGAGTGACATATGAGGATAAAGATAAAAGTGAAATTATATATAATTAACGTTAATTAAATCAAACTGTCTACAAAAATCAGAACTACATACGATTTATAAGCTCAATTACTCAACTAACTATAAAAATTACTGAAACTTTATATAAGATAAATTAGCTCAAATCGTCAACAAAACCCTAATTATATACAATTGACTCAATTGCTCAACTAGCTATAAAATTTCAATAAACATACCTGAAAAGATGAGATTACTTATATGAGATCACACCCAATTCGCCCAATAACTTTCTCTCTCTAGAATAACCTTTGGTGCAGAGATGAGATGGCGAAGATAAAGAAGACGACGGAGATAACCTGAGATGAAGAAGATGACGGAGATAGGCGTCGGAGGTCACACCCAATTCGCCCCAATAATTCGCCCAGTAACTCTCTCTTTCTATAATAAAAACAGAAAAATAGAAAAACATAAAAACAGAAAAACATAAGTTTATATAGTAGATAAAAGTGGTACCTATTGGGAATGTAAATTATGATAGATATCTAGTGGGAATTAAAGATTAAAAGTGGTACCTATGGGGCAATATTTGTTTAAATTATTAGGATATGTTTTTGTTAATATAATAGGGGTATTGTATATTTTTGTTAATCAAAAAATAAAATGGAAAAAATAGTGAAACCTCAAAAAATAAATTAAAATCAGAAAAATTAGAATTTAAAAAAAACGAAAATACAAAAAAAAAACTAAAAAAACCTTTAAAAAAAAGTCGAGAACCCAAACAATGCTAAAAAAACCAACAAAAATCCAAAAAACAAAAAGAATAAAAAAAAAGTTCTAAAAAATCGAAAACCTGAAAAAACCCAAAATTGATAAAAAGTTTTAAAAAAACCTAAAAAAAACAAAATCACAAAACAATGAAAAAACGTTCAAAAAAGTCGGAAACCCGAAAAATGGTAAACAATTAGAAAAAAAAACTAAGAAAAATCCAAAATCACAAAAAAAATGAAAAAACGTTCAAAAAAGCTCAAAACTCAAAAAAACCTAAAAAATGGAAAAAAAATTAAAAAAAACCAAGAAAAATCCAAAATCATAAAAAAAAATGAAAAAACGCTCGAAAAAGCTAGGAACCCGAAAAAAATTCAAAAATTGGTAAAAAAAAAAATCAAAAAAAAACCAAGAAAAATCCAAAATCACAAAAAAAATGAAAAAACGTTCACAAAAGCCGCGAACCCAAAAAAACCCAAAAAATAGAATAAAAAAAACCCAAGAAAAATCCAAAATCACAAAAAAAATGAAAAAACATACAAAATAGCTGTGACCCAAAAATACCCAAAAAATGGTATAAAAAACCAAGAACAATCAAAAATCATAAAAAAATGAAAAAACATTCAAAATAACCAGGAACCCAAAAAAAACCCCGAAAAATGGTATAAAAAAAACCAAGAAAAATAAAAAATCACAAAACAATGAAAAAACGTTTGAGCTATTTTTTAAAATGACTCAAACTGTTTTTAAACCTACCGAAAACGACTCGTACTTTTTTTTAAATGATTTAAATATGACTCAAACTATTTTTAAAATGACTCATACTGTTTATAAAATTACTTAAAATGACTCAGACTATTTTTAGAATGATTCAAAATGGCTCAGACTAATTTTCAAAGGACTCAGACTGCTTTTAAAATCACTCATGCTGTTTTTTAAAATGCCTCGAAATAATTTAGACTGTTTTTAAAATTACTCTCATTGTTTCTAAATTACTCAAACTATTTTTAAAATGACAGAAAATGACTCAAACTGTTTTTAAAATAACCCAGACTGTTTTTAAAATAACTTAAAAGGACTCAGACTATTTTTAAAATGATTTAAAACGACTTAGTATATTTTTAAAATGATTTAAAATGACTCGGTCTATTTTTAAAATTACTCAGATTGTTTTTAAAATAAATTAAAATGACTCATATTGTTTTTAAAATGACCTAAAACGACTAATACTGTTTTTAAAATGACTTAAAACGACTCATATTGTTTTTAAAATTACTTAAATCAACTCAGACTATTTTTAAAATGACTTAAAACGACTCAGACTATTTATAAAATGACTTAAATCGACTCATAATCTTTTTACAATGTCTTAAATCGACTCATACTGTTTTTATAATGACTTAAAACGACTCAGACTATTTTTACAATGACTTAAAACGACTCAGACTGATTTTACAATGACATAAAACAACTTATACTGTTTTTAAAGTGACTTAAAATGACTCATACTATTTTTAAAATGACTTAAATCGACTCATACAGTTTTTAAAATGACTTAAATCGACTCAGACTGTTTTTACAATGACTTAAAATGACTCGGACTGTTTTTACAAAGTCTTAAAACGACTCAGACTATTTTTACAATGGCTTAAAACGACTCGGACTGTTTTTACAATGCCTTAAAACGACTCGGACTGTTTTTACAATGACTTAAATCGACTCATATTGTTTTTAAAATGACTTAAATCAACTCAGACTATTTTTTAAAATGACTTATAACGACTCACACTGTTTTTAAAATGACTTAAATCGACTCAGACTATTTTTAAAATGACTTAAATGGACTCATACTAATTTTACAATGACTTAAATCGACTCAAACTGTTTTTACAATGACTTAAAACGACTCAAAATGTTTTTACAATGACTTAAAAGGACTCAGACTGTTTTTACAATGACTTAAAACGACTCAGACTGTTTTTACAATGACTTAAAACGTCTCCGACCGTTTTTACAATGACTTAAATCGACTGATACTGTTTTTAAAATGACTTAAATCGACTCAGGCTGTTTTTAAAATGACTTAAATCGACTCATACTGTTTTTCAAATGATTTAAATCGACTCAGATTGTTTTTAAAATGATTTAAATCGACTCATACCGTTTTTAAAATGACTTAAAACGACTCAGACTCTTTTTACAATGACTTAAAACGACTCAGACTCTTTTTACAATGATTTAAACGACTCAGACTCTTTTTACAATGACTTAAAACGACTCAGACTCTTTTTACAATGACTTAAAACGACTCAGACTCTTTTTAAAATGACTTTAATCGACTCATACTATTTTTAAAATGACTTAAAACGACTCATACTGTTTTTAAAATGACTTAAAACGACTCATACTCTTTTTAAAATGACTTAAATCGACTCATACTATTTTTAAAATGACTTAAAAGGACTCATACTGTTTTTAAAATGACTTAAAACGACTCATACTGTTTTTAAAATGACTTAAATCGACTCAAACTGTTTTTAAAATGAATTAAAATGACTTAAATCGACTCATACTGTTTTTAAAATGACTTAAATCGACTCATACTAATTTTAAAATTAATTAAATCGACTCATACTGGGTTTTTTTTTTGCATTTTTTGATTTTTGTTGATTTTAGATTTTTTGGGATTATTTTTTGATTTTTTGGGATTTTTAAAATTGTATTTATGTTTTTTGGGGTTTTGCTTCTTTTAATTTTTTTTAAATTTTTTAAAAAAAATTCAGATTTTTTTCATTTTTCCATTTTTATTTTTTGGAATTTTTTTATTTTTTTATATTTTTTATATTTTTATTGGTTAGTTAGGGGAAATGCACCGATAATTAATTAGTTTCACTTTGATATACTAATAATTAATTAAGTTGTAGATAAGATAACAATAAAAAATTAGCCGATTAGAGGGAGTGGAGAGAGACGTGGAGTATATTTGAATTTATTTGATGTTTTGGTTATATGGATATATACATGTATTAGAAACACTTGTCTTCATATTATTGGATGACGCATCACACGTGATAAACCCGGTTTACCACAGTGTTTCTCCTCAATGACATAACACCCATCATCAAGGCTTAGTCTTATAAGTTATAATTAAGGGGAAATTAACCAAAACATATCATACCTCTATTATATTAACAAAAACATAGGCTAATAATTTAAATTATCAAAAAATATCTATATATACTTATTATTTCTCTAATTCTAATCAAACCATAATCTAACCTCTCTCTCTATAACCGCACCTCTCTCTCTCAAAATGACTAAAAACTCATAAAATATTCATATGCTAATTATAAAACGTCATACCCTAATTTTAAAATTTTATATTCTAAATGTTTTGGATCACAATTATATATCTAAAAAACAGTTCATAC
The DNA here is from genome assembly GCA_963920805.1 of Primula vulgaris. Classification (NCBI taxonomy): domain Eukaryota; kingdom Viridiplantae; phylum Streptophyta; class Magnoliopsida; order Ericales; family Primulaceae; genus Primula; species Primula vulgaris. The sequence goes on along the minus strand of OY987215.1, from coordinate 27,565,174 downwards.
CCAAATTTCAAAACTTCATACCCTAATTTCAAAACTCCATACCCTAATTTTAAAACTTCATACCCCAATTTCAAAAGTTCATACTCTAATTTTAAAATTTCATACCCTACATATGGATTTCTTTCAATACTGTACATATGGATTCTCCTCTTTCAACTTGAAACCTACAAAGTTTACAATAGTCTCAACTCTCAATAAATAGAAAACAATCTCACCAATTCCATATAGTTTTCATATATTATGGGGTATCAATCAGTGTAATATTTGTGTATTATGTATGTATATATCTGTATTTATATGTATATGGATGTCTATATAATGTAGATGGTGTTCGGTAGTCAGTGGCGAGTTTTCGTAGTGGAGAAAGAGAGAGAGATATAGGGGGGATTCTTTTTTCATTATGCAATTTACTCATCTGTATAACAAACGTGGGATCACAGATCCCACGTCTATGTGGCAGATTTTTTTATTTTTTTATTTTTTTTTTTTTTTTTTTTTTTTTTAACCAAAAAACTTTTTTGATTTTATCAAAAAAAAAAAAAAAAAACACTAACCATCAACAAACAAACTATTTCATATATAAAATTAATATATTTTTTTATTAAATCAACGTCACTCTACCACTACAATTATCCCAAATTTTACCAAAAAAAAAATCTTTGCCAATTTACCAAAATAAAACATACCCCAATTTTACCAAAAATAAACTCTAACCATCAACCACCAAACTACTTATTATATCAAATTAATATCATTTTTTTTCTCAAATCAGTATAACTCTACCACTACAATTACAAAGTAAGTATTTATTTTTATTATTCACTTTACTCATCTGTATAATAAACGTAGGATCACAGATCCCACGTCTACGTGGCAAATATTTTTTTATTTTTTATTTTTAACCAAAAAACTTTTTCGATTTTATCCCAATTAAACAGTAACCATCAACCATCAAACTCTTTCATATATAAAATTAATATATTTTTTTTATCAAATCAACGTCACTCTACCACTATAATTATCTCAAATTTTACCAAAAAAAAAACTCTGCCAATTTACCAAAATAAAACATACCCCAATTTTACCAAAAATAAACTTTGAATATAAATATTTAAAGGTCAATAAAAAAAGTTAAAAACTTTTAATTAATAAATGTTATAACTTATTAATAATTATATCTATTTATATAAAATTTAAACTCAATAATAAAAATAAATACTTACTTGATAATTGTAATTGTAGTGGTAGAGTTATGCTGATTTGAGAAAAAAAATGATATTAATTTGATATAATAAGTAGTTTGGTGGTTGATGGTTAAAGTTTATTTTTGGTAAAATTGGGGTATGTTTTATTTTGGTAAATTGGCAGAATTTTTTTTTTGGTAAAATTTGGGATAATTATAGTGGTAGAGTGACGTTGATTTGATAAAAAAAATATATTAATTTTATATATGAAAGAGTTTGATGGTTGATGGTTACTGTTTAATTGGGATAAAATCGAAAAAGTTTTTTGGTTAAAAAAAAAAATAAAAAAAATTGCCACGTAGACGTGGGATCTGTGATCCTACGTTTATTATACAGATGAGTAAAGTGAATAATAAAAATAAATACTTACTTTGTAATTGTAGTGGTAGAGTTATGCTGATTTGAGAAAAAAAATGATATTAATTTGATATAATAAGTAGTTTGGTGGTTGATGGTTAGAGTTTATTTTTGGTAAAATTGGGGTATGTTTTATTTTGGTAAATTGGCAAAGATTTTTTTTTTTGGTAAAATTTGGGATAATTGTAGTGGTAGAGTGACGTTGATTTAATAAAAAAATATATTAATTTTATATATGAAATAGTTTGTTTGTTGATGGTTAGTGTTTTTTTTTTTTTTTTTTTTTGGATAAAATCGAAAAAGTATTTTGGTTAAAAAAAAAAAAAAAAAAAAATCTGCCACGTAGACGTGGGATCTGTGATCCCACGTTTGTTATACAGATGAGTAAATTGCATAATGAAAAAAGAATCCCCCGAGATATAGTGTGATATGAAAGAAATATATAGAGAAAAATGAAGGAGAGAGAGAGTAAAATCAGAGAGATACATAGAAGAATTGGTGAGAGAGAAGAATGGAGGAGAGAGAAATAAATAATAGAATAAACAACGTTAAATTTGTTTGGTATGTTTTTGATAATGAAAAGTTTTTGGTTATATTTTTGTTAATTTAGTTTAAAAAATAGTATATTTTGTTAATTTATCCTATAATTAAAGTCAAAGATGCTATATTAGGAAAGAACATAATCAACTAATTATTCAATCCTTTTGAATAATAGAATAAACAAACATGGTTATATTTTTGTTAATTTAGTTTAAAAAATAGTATATTTTGTTAATTTATCCTATAATTAAAGTCAAAGATGCTATATTAGGAAAGAACATAATCAACTAATTATTCAATCCTTTTGACAAACGATTAATATTATAACCACATGCATAATTATGAATGCAACTTAATTCATCTTCGTTTTATACAAAACCAATAGATTGAATTGAATAGCAACGTCCACGTATTAAAAGTCCATGTATTATGGATGCTAAATTGATAATTAAAAACATAGTTATGAGAAAAAGAAACGGAAGCGAAAATAAAAACGGAAAATGCAAACATGTAAATTGAAAAAAATAAAAAAAATCTAAATTTACACGTGAAGTAATAGAAAGCGGGAAACAAGTTTTAGAAAATAATACAGATTTTCTCTGGACTAGACCCGAGGTTAGTGGAGAAACAAGATATATGCTAAAATGATTATAACATCATCCATATTGAGAAAATTCTTAAATTTTTCTATGTTTTTTTGATAAAAAGTTGATGATTGTATAATTTCAATTCCCTCGTAATTAAAAAAAAAAAATACAATTCACACCTTTCAAATGCTAGTTCTGCCACTGTTCTATGTTATCAGATTGGTAATATTATAGATGAAAATGGTACACTAAATGCAATACCGTTATAATTTTCGTGATATCATTACCATACTGCACGTATATGGTATAATAAATTTCAATACCATTACCGTACCACACTTTCGTATACCATATTTTAGGTATACCGTAACTGTGGTATGCTAATGGTATAACACGATACATTACCAAATTCGAAAAACAACACACAATGTTATAAAAAATATCTTATTAGCAATTTTTTTAAAAAATAACACTTCATTTATGAATAATTGAACAAGATATAAACATAATCATACTTTGTGCAACTTATTTTATATTTTAAATATTAAATAATACTAATAATTATATTTAAATATGAGTATTTTATGTATAAATGGTAATATGATATAAATGATACAATATCATACGATCCAAAATGGATTACTATTAGCATAGCACTGAATTAACTGATACGATAATAGTGTATTATATATGTGGTAATACTAGAAGTACAGTACAAGTTATACAATATAGAGTGTAATTACGTTTGTTTTGGTTGGTACCTGTTGATAAAAAATTGGTTCCAGACCCATGATTCGTATTTTACTTGATTGAAATTAAAATTAAAATATTTGTATGGTGAATAACAATTTTACCAAATCTAAGGACCCAACAACGAATAAATACAATAGCCCTGATTACTCCCATCTCTCTCTAATTTCAAGCCCTAGCTTTCTCTCTCTCTCTATATCTATACATACACCTATACATACATATATCATTTCTCTCTCTCTCTCTCTCTCTATATATATATATCTACACCTATACATACATATCATTTCTCAGATCTAGCAAATGTCGAAGCCATGGGGCAACAAGATCGGCGCGTGGGCCGCCGACTCCGAACGCGCCGAGGCTGAAGAACTCGCTGCCGCCGCCGCCGCACCGCCGGCGACAACTTTCCCCAGCCTTCGTGAAGCCGCGGTCGTCGCACCCAAGCAGAAATCCAAGAAGAAAGTCGTCGTGTCGTTACACGAGTTCGCCACCATGACCACCGGCGGTGGAGGTTTGACAACGGCGGAGATGATGAGGCTGCCGACTGGGCCGAAGGAGCGGTCTCCGGAGGAGATGATGCAACGTGGCGGATTCTCGGGGTATGGCGGAAGGGGGTTTCGGGAGGAGAGGGAAGGGGGTGGGAGGAGGGGGTACGGTGGCGGATACGATAACGAAAGGTTTTATATATATTTTTGGAATTTTTTTTTCTATTTTTATTTTTTTTATTTTACTGTGTTTTTTTTAAGTTTTTATTTTGAATTGAATTAATTACTGCTTCCCTCATTTTGGGGATATGATAGCGAAAGGTCTTTATTTTTTGTGTTTCTTGATTTTATTGTGTTATTTTAGTTTCTGTTTTGGATTGACTTGATTACTTCATTTCATTTCAGGGATATGGTGGCGGATACTATAGCGAAATGTTTCTATTTTTTGCCCTTTTTTTTGTTACATGTTTTTTAGTTTTTATTATGGATTAATTTAACTACTGTTTCACTCATTTTTGGGATAATTGCGATTTAGGAATGTAAATTATGTAATAGGAAAAATTGGGGATACATGCAATTTTCGAATGTAGAAATGGTGTACTTTAAATGTCGGGATTGTAAATTCTTATAGTTATTTAGGTAGTTAAGAATTACTCCCTTTCTCCCAATTTAAAAAGAACTTTGTAGATACGTGCAATTTTGGAGGTATGGTGGCAGATACGATGACGAAAGGTTTCTATTTTTTGGGATTTTTGATTTGTTGCATGTTTTATAGTTTTTAATTTGGATTGGTTTAATTACTCCTTTTCATCGTTTCGGGGATATGGTGGCGGATATGATAGCGAAAGGTTTCTATTTTTTGTGTTTTTATTAGATTTTATTTTTGATTGGTTTGATGATTACTCCAGTCCGTCGTTTGGGGGATACATGCGATTTAGGAATGTAGAATTAGTGTAGTATGAATTTTGAGATTGTAGATTTCAAAAGTCATTCACATAGTTAAACATAGGAAAATTGGGGATACTTGTGATTTCGGAATGTAGAAATATCCCGGTGTAACAGGAAAATTTGGTGCAATTTCGTTATGTAAGATTGGTGTAGTTTGAATGTTCTGATTGTAGATTCCAATAGTCATTCACATAGTTAAGAATAGGAAAAATCGGGGATACATGCAATTTTGGAATGTAGAAATTGGTATACTTATAATGTGGAGAATGTAGATTCCAAAAAATATTCACGTAGTTAAGAGTTACTCTCCCATCTAGATTTAATAGGAAAAATTGGGGATACGTGCAATTTTACAATGTGGAATTGGTGTACTTGTAATGTCTGGATTGTGAATTTTAAAAGTTATTCACCTAGTTAATTACTCCCCTCTGTCCGAATTTAATAGGCTAGTTAATTGGGAATTCATGCGTTTTCGGAATGTATAACTGGTGTACTTCTAATGTCAGAATTGGAAATTTCAAAAGTTTTTCATACAGTTAAGAATTAATCCGTACGTCCCCCAATTGATAGGAGTTTTGGGGATACGTGCAATTTCGGAACGTATAATTGGTGTACTTTAATTGTCGGAAATGTTAATCTTTTTAAAAGTGATTTAACATAGTTAATATGTGAATTATGATTAAGGATAGTGGTTTTGGCGGTTCGGATGTTTTATACTTTGACTGGGAAAAGGACCAACTCCTCTTTTGATTGCGGAAGGACTAACATTCTAAAATTGCACGCATCTCCAAGATTCCTATTAAATTGGGATGACGGGAAGTACTAAAGTTCTGCAATTGTCTACGGTTTTATGTCTGTTTATTTGTCTATACAATGAGTAATTGTTTGGTTTAGTTTTTGCTAAGAAGCTGGATTGCATTTGGTGGTTGACCATCTTAGGAAGCTGACATTCTATATTAGGAATTTGTTGGAAATCTTGCTTTGGTTTTGTTATACAATATGTATATTATTATTAGGAATAAAATTAACGGTTTTTACTGGTTTTTATTGTTCGGGTGTTTTCTACTTCGAATTAATCCCATCCTTAAATTTTGTATTTTTTTGTTTATCGCAGGTCATCAGGCCCGCCTCGGGTTTCGGAATTTGATAACATGCCTTCCAGAGCCGACGAGGCTGATAATTGGGGGGTTGGGAAAAGGACTAATATGCCCTCTTTTGATTCCGGAAGGACTGCTAATAACAAGTATACGTCATTGGGTGGAGGTGTTGGTGGGTCCCGAGCCGATGATGTGGACAATTGGGGAGCTGGCAAAAAGGTCTTGGCTCTAGCTCCTGCTAGGGAAAGATCTGGTTTTGGGTCTGGTTTTAATGAATCGGGTTTAGGAGGGTCAGAAAGGAAAAGATTGGTTCTTAACCCACCTAAAAAGGATGTTGTGCCTGGTGGGCCTGTTGTTGGGTCCGTTGGGCTTGATGAGTCTGATGGTGGGCCCGTGAAGGCGAGTAAGCCAAGCCCGTTTGGGGCAGCAAGGCCAAGGGAGGAGGTTTTGGCTGAAAAAGGGTTGGATTGGAAGAAAATGGAGATGGATATTGAGGCAAAGAAGACGAGTAGGCCAACTAGCGCGCATTCGAGCAGGCCAACGAGTTCGCAATCGAATAGGTCGGAGAGTGTGGGTGTGGGTGTGGGTTTAGGTGGGGAAGTTGTGAGTAAGGCTAGGCCGAAAGTGAATCCGTTCGGGGATGCTAAGCCAAGAGAGGTTTTATTGCAGGAGAAGGGGTTGGATTGGAGGAAGATTGATTTGGATTTGGATCATCGCCGTGTTGACAGGTTTGTTATGTGCCTATTCGTTTTGATGTAGTTGTATTTGTGTAGTCTTATCTTTAGCTTTTCTTTGTGTTAGTCTTTTAGAAGACTATGATATAACTTTTAATGAAATAAGTTAGCATAACCTGTTAACTTTTGAATGTTGGAAAGTTGTGTAATTATGTACTCTGGGTTGTTATCTTAATTAAGTATGTGTGGAAGATATACGATATTTATTCGTTGTAATGTAGTCACATTTGTGTAGCTTAATTTTTAGCCCTTCAATGTGTTACTTTCTTAGAAGACTATCATTAACCTTTTGACGAGAATGAGTTGGCATGTCCTGTTAAGTTGCATGGACTTTATAAATGGTTTCATTGAATGTTGGAACTGTTTGTGTTAAAGATATGTAATCCATATAAGCCCTTTTATTTGGATAGTTTTTAGATAAACATGGTTTCGGTGGAAGAGCATGATTTAATGTTGATGTTACGAGTTGGTAATTCTAGCTAAGTGCAGGATAGCTAGGTCTAAACAAGGTGTCCTTTTACTACTTGAACATATGTTTTGTACACATTTTATTACTAAAGCTGTAACAAGGTGTCCTTGTATTAGAGAAATGCATGTATTTGCACATTATCTTAATCTTTGTAATGCATTCGCGTATTGCGGTGTGACATATTGACACCTCACCTGCATATCTGTGGAAGTTACTTGGTTCTTACTTACCAAGTCCTTTGGATAATCTTAAGATGACTTGGGTACGTCCTTGTTGAGCTCTTCTAGTTTTTCCCCCCAATGTTTATCTTGGAAATTTCATTTTATTGAGGGAGAGGTTAAGCTGGTAAAGGCTTTGTTTGAGACGATTGGTAAAATGCAATGTGGGGGGCTTTAAAAACTGGTTTATCGTGGGTTTTTACATCCATTATTTTATAAATAAATGAAGGTGCTCTTGGATCCACATTATTCATTGTTTTTCTCGACTCACGAGAAACCCTGTTGGGTTGTAATAGAAATAGTTGATGACGGAGCTCGAGTAGAAAGTCTGGACTCATTTCTTAGGGGCAAAGATGCAAAGTTCTAGGGTTATGGCCGATCAATAATATAAAATAACTTTGCAGGTATATTAATAGAGAAATCAAAAGGGTTTACCTTTTGAATCAAAAGCAAACTACTTTTTGGTTATGGACCATTTTTGTGTCGACTGTTTGGTTTTCAGTTATGTTTTACGTGGTATTTTAGCTTGTATTTGCATTTTCTCCATGTCAAGGCACTAACTCAGCCCTTCACATACGATAGTCATTAGTTGGTCTAGGTAGGTTCCAACAAGGTATCAGAAGAGGCTAAAATTAAATGTGATTCCAGACTATATTTTTTTCTATAAGTTGTAGGAACAATGGGTCTCCAGTCATTCCTTGTAAGTTGTAAATCGCATCATTTGCTTATTGCACATTGATTCTTAGGCCTTAATTTGGGGCAAGTGTGTTTTTACTGAGAAGTAGGAAAAGGATTAGTTAAGTCAGGTTATTACAAATATTGTAGTAATACTTGGGGTACGTGGAAGACATGAAAAGCTGTTTTAAGTCTTTTGGAGGTTCCTCTCCAGGACAAGGGTGGTCTAATCGGAAGGTCTTGTCGTATTGATTTGGATATGGTGATTGGTTGGTTGTGGTTTTGTTCATATTTCGCAAATTAGGAACTACTTTTTTGTTGCACTTTGATATTTCACTTTTTAAGGCATTGCAGTGGATTAGCCGCCACTTTGACCATTTATTTGGTGCAGTTAATTAGGGTTCACTTGGACAGTTAATTAGTTGATTTGGTTGTGAAATCTTGTTATCTTGATTATTTTTTAAGGGGGATGTGTTTAGCATCTCCATAAGCTGTAGGAACTCTTGCTGCTGTTGCTTGTAAGTTGTAATGTAGGAACATCTGATTCTAGAATCTATTTTTTCTCGCCTTTAGATTATCTGACATGGAGTACACCAGTTAATTAGTTTAAACAGGATAAGTTGTAGGCATGCAGTGTGATTACATTTGTTTACATGAATTGGGCCTCTCATGTTGACACGGTTTTGGTTATAACCTACACGTTATTAAGTAGTAAATTTTCATTTTTTTGCACTCTGCAATATTATGCGAGATTAGTCTTTAGCAATTGAATGTTAGAGAGCATGCTCTACACAACCGTTATTTAGTCTGTTTGGATTATTAGTAGCTAGCATTTCAAAAGTGATGTTTTTGTTATACCCTACCTTATAATTTTGATAGTTTTTTTGTTTTTTTGCACTTTACAATATCATTGCCAGATTCCTCTTTAACGAAGAATGCTAGAGAGTAGAGAGCATGCTTTGCACAACTATAATCGAGTATACCTCTCTTTGAACTATTAGTAGTTAATTGTTAGCATTTCAAAATTTGATATTCTTTTATGCTGAACAAGCATTCTGTGGACCAGTATGTGCATCATTAAGTTCTGATTCACTGAAGATTGCATTCAAGAATGCGTTCAGTGAGTTCTTTCCATACAGATTCGACACTCTTTTCCATGTATATTTTATAATTTTCTCAGGAAAGTGCGTCTGATGAATGAATCATTGCAGTAAATGTATTTTTTTTCCGGCAAATGCCTATGTGCAGATTATTTTTATCTTTATAATGCGTCTGTGGATTGCGTTTTGGCATCTCTCATCTTTATAATGCGTCTTTGTAATGCGTTTTAGCATCTCTCTTATGTATCAAGATTAGTTAACATTTCTTCACATCATTACATACCAAGATTTGTCTTTCGCAACCCTGATCCAGTTTTTCTCTCTTTAGAATAGTGGTAGTTAACATTTCAAAGTTTGTCGTTCTTATGCTAAACAATGGATGAATGGGCAACCGTGAACCAGTAGATGTATCATTTAAAACTGGAGTATTACTTAAGTGTACATGCAAGTATACATGCAGTAACTTGTCTATACATATGTGCGTATATTTTGTTGGTATTTAGTTCTCAGGTAAGTGTTTCTGATTTATGACAATAATGATCATCGTTCTGGCTTTGTGATCTTGATTTGTTCGAGACACCCTTAGATGCATTGAAAAAATGTAACTGAATGTTTTAGCATACATGCAATGGAGATATCCTCAAAAGTTTTTTTTAGCTACAATAACAACTAAATCAATTATGTGCTTGCTACCATTACCACTGGTTAAGAACTAAATAAAATTGAGACTTGAATTAGCTTTCCACCTGTGCTGCATTCACTAGCTGCAACTTAAAAATATACCTTGTGTTATCCACCATACTTCAAGCCTCTCCTTTGAAAGCGGCCATGGTAAATTCCATTACTAAAGAGTATTCTTGCCGAATGTTGAGTATCTGCTCAAATGGTATCCTTTTCTGCATAATATATTATTTCGTTTGGTTTTCTATGTTAAATATAAGTTGGTGCTGAACTTTAGTAAACCAAGCGGGAAAGTGCACACTTGTAGGTTTTTATTGGAAACATTTGGAGCTAAAAAGAAGAGCTTATTGAGATGAAACAAAGTGATTATACTTCAAGCATCAAACTTCATTATTAAGTTTATGATACCTTAGTTGTTAAGTATGTCATGAAATCAAGTTTAGACACAGATATAGAATGATCATATAAAGTGTTTCTGTCGATACTTTTAAATTTTTTCATGTTCATTTACACCAGCTTTGTGCTGTCGGTGTTTGATTATCAGAACGGTCTACTTAGGCCTTTGTTTTGCTACACTTTGTATATATATCTTGCTTTTTTTCGGATTTGCATGTAATTTTTACCTTCCATTGTGCCCTGTGATTTTGATTATACAAAATTCCAATTGCTTATGCTATTTTTTATTTATCTATTAAAGTTTGTTATTTTAGAACTTTTAAGATCCTCAATTGGCCTTCAGATGTTGGTTGTTAACCATCATTTCATATGTATAGAATCTTAGGTACATTGACTAGTCATCGTTAGTAGGTCTCTAAAGGCTATTTTTTGTTTCAGGGCTGAAACTGAGGAAGAGAAGATTTTGAAAGAGGAAATAGACCGTCTTAAAAAGGAATCTGCAGACCAATCTGTTATTACAAGTAAAGAAAGGGATTTGGAAATGCTAATTCGTGAGCTAGATGATAAAGTCAGATTTACCCCTAGACCTGGTTCTGGGGCAGGCAGGGTATCTGGACCACACTCTCGTTCTGAGTCATTCGACGAACACAGAAATCCGGAGTTTGTGGAGAGAGCTCGATCGCATGGGCACGTGGATATATGGAATAGGCAAACTGAAGAGAGAAGAGGTTTTCAAGGGGGAGAGAGAGGATTCATGGGTAATAGGGGAATTGACAGGTATGGTATCTTGACTTGTTGCTTCTTGCTTGTCTATTTTGCGTGTTGCATTCTTGCTTTAGAGAGACAAGGAGAGAGAAAGAGAGTAATAAATATTTATTTCAGTCCAAGTCTGATTACTAATCATTCACCCATGCCCTGTTTTTAGGTCAGTTCAAGGAAATGTGAAACTGTTCAGCTCCTAAAATAAACCCTTATTATTTTGGAAAAGTACTTGGTGATTGAACTGAAACCCTTCATAATCTGAGCTGAACATCTGAAACCAGGCAGCTTGTTAGTTGTTTTTTCTTCTTCCGAAATAAGTTTTATGACAAAAACCTCCATTTTGTTCTTCTTGATAAAATAACCATGATTTATGTCTTTGGATACTGCTTTGTGGGCAGGATATTCAGCATTTACCACCTTTTCCTCTTATATCTCATTTTGAAGGATAACAACATAAATTGCATGCCCATTTTTCTAGGACATGTACTGTGGACGCAATACAATGTTTTTGATTTCTGATGAATTAAGTTTTGGATGTATAGTTGCGTATATTAGTCACTAGTGTGAGATGGCCCAATAAATGTTTGCCTCAAAACTATAAAAATACATTTCCAGTAGCTCTCACATCATAAGTTTATGCTTGGTTGCCCTTTGGTTTCTTACCTTTATACTTAGATAAAAGCATACATGCTCTAAAGACTATAATTTTAAAAGTATAGATATTAAATTTTGTTTGATACTCTTTTAGAAAACGGTTTTTTCAATCTACATTAATATCAAACTAATTTTCACCATTACCGATTATTTATTTTATTTTTCTACCAAACACGCATAAGTATTATATTAAAGTACATATTTTACCTTCACCAAAAGCATATGCTTTCATACTTATGAAATACAACCAAACAAGCCCTTTATGCTATTTATTGAAGATTGCGCCTTCTGCTCTTTTACCTCTACTGAGGTATGGCAGGGGAATAAATTCTTGATGTTTAGCAAAAGAGTGTTGAGCTTAATCTACTAGTTCCCTTTGCCTTTTTTTCTTGAACTATCATGAGTTAGTTCGTCCTATAAATAGGGCACGTCCAGGGGTACACTTAATTAAAAGCAAGTGAACTTGTGTTGGTCATATAGATACCTCAACAGCTTTGGCTTTTTAAAATAAAATAAAATCACTTTTTGTAATGTCTATTTTATTCATTACTATGGTACTGATATTTATACATAAATGATTATTTTGAGTAGAGCCTTATGCTCTAAAACGGAGTATTGTCTTAGGAACACTATGCTCTTCAATATGTCACTTGTCGAGGCTCAATAGTAGAGCTTTATTAGATTAAAAGCTTACTATGCTTTCAGAAGAATTTCTCCATCTTGCGATTAAGAAAGGAAACATATTATCGTTGCTGGTAAATTTTCTTTCTGAGGTGTGCAGAGAGCTTTTCGTGTGCTCTCTTTAGGCTAAAAGAGCATTTACTGGAAATTATTACCATGATTTTCATAAATATTATTTTCTTTGTATTGTAATTAAAGAGGAATTTTTTTATTTCCTGGTTAAACTTCTTTTTTGGACCGTGTTCAGAGCTTATCACTCCTCTCTTTAGGCAAGTAGAGCTTTAAATCAATTAAAGTTCACAAGGCTTTTTATAAAGAATGTCTTCGTTATCTTTCAATTGGTAGAAAGCTTCTAATATTTCTTGGCAAATCATTTTTTATCATGCCTGTTGAGAGCTTATTATGTCCTCTTTTGAGACCCGTAGAGCCATTTCTGGATTAATATATCATGCTTTTCATATTGGATGTTTCCTTTTGCTTGCGATTAAGAGGGTTCTTTTATTATCCTTGATAAATCTTATTTTCTGGAGTTTGTCGAAAATTAATTTAGTTCACTCTTGAAGCTTTTGTTTGGATGCGAATCCCTTAATGTGTGTACTAAATTACTGGATTTCTAGGAAGGCAAGTAAATGTTAGATTTGAGCAGCAGCATTGCTGCCTCCGACATTAGTATTTCAGTTATTTACACTCTTAAGTTGTATTTTTTGATGAACCGTCTTCGGTGGTTTCACAATGCTGCTAATGATTGTTATCTTGTTAACTTGCAGGCCAAGGTCGAGGGATAATAGATGGTGAGCTTCAACTTGCATGGTATATGAAGATCTTCATATCTAGTTTTGGCATTAGAGGGAAATAATTATTTTTTCATGTTTATTATGGTTCGCTCGACTTTGCTGAGCAACATGACTAATTGTTGAGTAGTGGCACTGGGAGCTTTTGCAGCAAACTATAAGCTACAATTTAGAAACTATGTAAATCTGCGAATTTTTTCTCCACCTTTTCCCGTTCAGTTTATGTCAAAACAGAAAGAATGTTATGTTCATTGTTTCCAGAACAAACTAATTGTGGTAATACATTTTTGGCCTTGTTGGTCTTCTACTTTCATGACTCGTATGTAAGTTCACAGTTCATTTGTTTTGCTTAGATGGAATACCCGAGATTAATGCGTTCTCTTGGTTTATTTTCACTTGGCATTAATTGTGAAGCCAATGAGATGTTTGCAAAAACTTATCTGTATAGTTCTGAAAGTGTAAGACTGAATTGTATACTTGTATGTCATTGTGTGATAGGTGCATTAGATAACTTATCAATGTTATCTTAAAAACAAAACTCATCAATGTTTACAGTTTGTGCTATGACGCTTTGACTGGTAAATTAATTCGAACAAGTTTCTGTTGACCGATGGTTTTGACCTTACACTCCTGAATAAAAATCTTACTTTCCACCAAGTGATTCAGAATTTGGTGCACTCATGCTACATTTTTTTAACCGAACTCATGTTACATCGTTGCACACAAAAAGTCGAGCTATATAACACAGGTGAGAAAATAAGGTGGAGCTTTTAATTGATACATTATTAAACTTATTTGTTAAGTATCATCTTGGAGGTAAAAATCTTCACATTTTGTTGAATGTTGAGTTCTCTTCGATTTTAAAACTCTCTTACGCATTAACTTAGAAATACAGAGATGGCTTAGACGGAGAATTTTTTTCTTATCTATGAAAGAACAATTCGGCAATAAAAAATATACTTAATTGCTCCGGCCTTTTTTAAAATTTAAATATTTAATTAAATAGAAAAGAAACCTCCCCAACAATTATTCTGAGGTGGAGATGATTTGTTTGAGAGCAGCAGAACCGGATTTTACTTGCCTGATTTGGTCTAGAACCCCTTTTACTCTCCGTTTTGGTTTTAGAGAACAATATCAATATGGGACGTTTAAGTTTAAAAAATAAACTTTAGACATCGCAATGTAAGTTTTAGGAGGAAAAAAAAAAGCAAATTATTAAAAGCAAATAAAAATTTCATTAAAGTAATATGTTCCGATGACCTGACCATTCTTGACCTTCTTGAAAAATATGGTGATGTTGGCGATTTGAAATGGTGTCAAATGGAGGTCTTTGTCATAAAACTTATTTCGGAAGTTATTGACTGCAGTGAAAAATATGGTGATGTTGGCGAGTTAAAAATCAAACAAATATAATATCAAATTCCACAATTATAGAAATATATTCTTATGTTTGAATTGTTTAGAGGATATATTAAAAGGTGTTGGAATCTTTCTGTTGCTACTTTGGTTAGTTTAATTGATTCTTGTCATATTATGATTAAATTTTTTAAGGAACAAGATTTTATTGATGCTTGGACTGGATTTTATTGTGATGTGGAAGGTTATAATTTTAGGCTTTTTAAATGGCAAGATAAATTTTCCTTTCTTACTGAATCTCCTATTGCTGCAGTGTGGTTTAAGATTAATTGCATCCTTTGAATTACTGTTATAAATCGTTTCTCAGAATAATCTGTCAGCCTATTGGAAAATTTTTAAAAGCAAATTTTCCTTCAATTACTCATGCTATACCTACTTTTGCTAGGGTTTGTTTAGAAGTGGATGTTTCTCGTATTTTTTCTAATAAAATCTGGATAGGTCAATATTTGAATGATGGTTTTTGGCAAGATTTTATTTTAGAATTTTTTTTTATCCTTATTGCAATATTTGTTTACATAATGGTCATAATAGCTCTACTTGTGGTACAGTGTCTCATAAGATGTCTCAGAATACCGTTGTTAAGAAAGATCGTGCTGATTTAAAGAATAAGTCTTTCAAGAAAAGACTCGTGTTTGTTAATAAATGGATGCCCAAGAATAATAAATCTAAAGAAAAATGATGTTTCTCATTTCAACTCTTTAGTTTCTTAAGCCACTAGAAAACATACTCACAAAAAGTTTCATAACAAGAAGAGTAAAAATGTTTGGAGACCTAAAAATCGGTGCAAGCCTAACTATGATTATATTCAACCTGGTGTTTCTGATAATGTTCATGTAGGTATGAATGATAATTCTGATAAAGCTGCTGTATTTTCAGATATTTTATCTTTTAACAGCTCTTTTGATTGGTCTAAAATTGCTAAATCTTTCATCTCTTATGTTTAATATTCTAGGGGATAATACTCATTCTGCTATTAGCATAAATAAAATAGAGAATCATTCTGATGCTGTTATTTCTCCGTAGAACTCTTTTAATATTTTGACTAATTTAGATGAGTATATAGTTTCTACTAAAGAACCTCCTTTTATTGATTGTTCCTATATGGTAGAAGAGGAGGAAGCAGATTTGGATAATAACTTAGATAATTCTGATCTTGACTTTTATTGCATGGTTAAAAGTGACAGGAAATCTGTTAAAAAACAGACTAAAAGTAGGAAGGTGTTTCACCCCACCGGTATAGTTATCAGGAGGGGTACTATTCTATCTTATCAATGAATAATTTTCTTACTTGGAATATTAGGGGAGTGGCTAATACTGCTTCCTTAGTACAGCTTAAGAAATATGTTACACACTATAAGATTGATTTAGTTGCTCATTTAGAATCTATGGTAACAGTTGATAAATCTGGCCCTATCGATAAAAAGCTTAACATGGATTGTATTATTTCTAATGCAGGGAATGGGGGTAAAATCTGGATTTTACATAAAAACAATGTCATTGTCAATTTCTTAGCTTCTAGCTTTCTATTGAACAATCTCTTACTATTCATGCATACTGTTAAGAAAAATGGTTTTGTTATTCTTGAAAGATTAGATAGGGCTCTTTGTAATGCTTCTTGAATTCATTCTTTTGCTCATTCTACTTTGTCGCATTTAGTAAGATCTGTCTCTGATCATGCTCCTCTTTTATTTTCTTTTAATAGTTTTAAAACTACTAGATTTTCTATGTTTAGATTTCAAAGAATGTGGACCTTAAATGATGATTATGATGCTTTAGTTTCTGTTAACCGGAATAGAACCTACCATATTCATGGATTGGATAGATTTATTTTTAAAATAAAACGACTTAAATATGCTCTTAAAAGCTGGAATTTTGAGGTTTTTGGTAATATTTTTAGTAAAGTAGCCATGGAAAAGGACCTTCTTTTGTTTGCTGAAAACAACCTTAATTCTTATACTTATTTTGCTAATCTAGACTTCTATAATTCTTGCCTTACTAATTATAACAATGCTATTCTTCAAGAGGAAATTTTCTTAAAACAAAAATCTCGGGTGAAATGGTTGACTGAGGGTGATAAGAATACTAAAAGTTTTCATCAAATGATTCAACATAAAAGGGCTAAAAATAAGATCACTCAGATTACACTAGATGATGGTACTATTTTAGATTCTATAGATGATATTAAAAATGGTGCGGTTAATTTCTATAAAGACTTACTCTCTGCTTCTAGTATCTATACTATCTACCAACTCACTCAGCATTGCAGATGTTATTACTTCTTTAGTCACAAAAGAATATAATGATTTTCTTGAGGCTATACCCACCTTAGAAGAGCTAAAACTTGCTAATTTCTCTATTCCTTTAGATTCTTCTCCTGGTGCTGATGGTTTTAGTGCTAGCTTTGATGTTAAATCTTTGAATATTATTGCTGATGATTTATTTTCTGCTGCAAAAGCTTTTTTGAGGGTAAAGCTACCCCTATTAGCTTTAATGCTGCTATTATTACTATTTTGCCTAAGGTCAAAGATCCTATTAACTTTGCGCAGTACTATAGACCTATTTGCCTTTGCCAGACTTTATATAAGATTATGACTAAAATCATTTCTAATAGATTAGCTACTTTACTTCCTAAACTCGTTACTACTCACCAAAGTGACTTTTTTAAAGGTACAGTCATCACAAATTCTATTTTTTTAGCTCAATAACTTTTGAAACATATTGGAGATGCTGTTAGAGATAATAACATTATTTTTAAATTGGATATGGCTAAATCTTTTGATAGAGTTAACTCGTCTTATCTTAATACTGTTCTTTCTTCTTTTGGTTGAAGCTCTAGCTGGATTAGTTTAATTTCTGTCTTTCTCAAGCCAAGTACTCTGTTAGTGTTAATGGTGATTTATCAGGGTTTTTTTTACTGCTTCTTGAGATTTGAAACAAGGGGATCCTTTGTCCCCTTTACTGTTTATTCTCTCTGAAGAGGTCCTTAGTAGAGGGCTAACAAAATTGTTTAATAATGGAACAATTGATCATTACAAACTTCCGACAGGTATCGCTCATATTTCTCATCTCCTTTATGCTGATGATGTTTTAGTCTTCTTAAATGGTTATAAGTCCTATATAGATAAATTTATGGCTTTTATGCATGATTATGAAAGCATCTCTGGTCAAAAACTTAATAATAGCAAAAGCATTTTTTTAGCTAAATGTCTTAAACCTCATAGGAAAGACATTATAAAAACTGCAACATGTTTCTCGGAAG
The DNA here is from genome assembly GCA_963920805.1 of Primula vulgaris. Classification (NCBI taxonomy): domain Eukaryota; kingdom Viridiplantae; phylum Streptophyta; class Magnoliopsida; order Ericales; family Primulaceae; genus Primula; species Primula vulgaris. The sequence continues at coordinate 27,547,327 of OY987215.1, read as the reverse complement.
GAACTTTTTCTACTACTTATCTGGGAGTACCTCTACATCACACTAGGCTTACTTCTAACATGTATGAACCTTTAATTCAGAAAATTTGTAATAAAATTTGAAATTCCTATCCGCTGTTCTAGTTGCAGTTTTGCAGTTAGGTTCCAAGTGAGGTTGCAACTACCAGTTGGAACCAAGTGTATTAAATGGACAGAACTGTAAAATGTTAAATGTACTCAAAGTGAACACAAGCACATTTAACAACGGAGTTCACCTAACTAGGCTACGTCTCCGGGGCACTTACCCAGATTATGATATTATAAAAATCTTACAATATAAGACTCAAGTCTTAATGAAAAACTCTCAGAATCCCTCTAGGTTTTTCTGCCTATCTCTATATTGCTCATACTCTATAACTATCACGTATAAATCAATGGCATCCCACCCTTGTTTTCTTTTTAAAAGCTCTCGTGTATTCTCTCAAGAATGGGTTCTTTATAGTTTAGGACATACATTTTTTACAAGATAAGTTATTAACTATTTATAAGTAAAAACAATCTTCTTGCTTCAAGATCTTTTATGATTGCTTTTGACTTCTTTTGATTGGCTTCAATCTCTCCATATTGCACGTCTGCCTTTTGTAAGATTGACATCAATCTTCATAAGTTAATACCTGTTAAAATAACTAGCTTGGAAATAGGAGTTAGTCTTTTCCTATAACTAGGAAACATATAAAGATAATATATTTTAGAGATAATATCTTTCCATATATATATGAAACACCTAACTTCATATTACATTCAATCTTTAAACGAATTATACTGAATATAGATAAGGAACAAAAGATTGAAACAAGTGATAAGGACAAGCATAAGAATAGAGATCATATTTAAAAGGAAACATAACCTTATAAACTTATCTCTTTATATCTTTTAGAAAACATCTTTCCTTAACACTTTGATATTCTCAATTTACGCATATTAAACCTTTAAGATCATATGAGAATATATCCTGCATACTGTAGAACAAATATTAATCAATAAAGAACAGTTATGCAGTTTTACAGAACTAGACAGAATTCTGCTGAACAGCAGGTTGCAACTGAGGTTGCAACTGGTACTTGAAACCACCAACGCTGTCTAAGCAGGTTGTAACTGTGGTTGTAACTGAGCTTACAACATTACTAGAAACCTATCAACATAGGTTGTAACTGAGGTTGCAACATTGCTTGAAACCTAACAACACCTGTCTTAGTTCATAATAAACAGATAGGATTATTTAGTGAAAACCATTAGACAACAAATAGAATTTAGACCAGGAATGTGGTCCTAACAATCTCCCCCTTTGTCATTGGTTTTGACAAATCATCTAAGTTTATATAAACACTAATCCACCTGCAATAAGTTAGCAGTACAGTCTTTTACTGTATTTCATTTATCAGTGCTTTTGTAACACCTATTTAGCTCCCCCTGCAAGTTAGAATAACAGGTATCATATAAGCACAGAATGTATCCATTCACAGAGTTTCAGAACAGATTTAATTTCAAACATAGTCATACTTCAAAAAACAAATTGCAGAAATTATAAGGCCAAACAATGCTGGCACAGAATAGTCTTAATATAGCAATTGTAACTGAAATTTAAAACAGCAACATAAAGTTTGAAATTGAAATTAAAACTTGAAACTGTAAACATTAAAATGAACCATAAACTCATCTCCCCCTATTTGTCATAAGCCAGACAAACTAGTCACGAGTTATGTCTGAAGACATGGTTTCAACTACGGTTGGAACTGCACTGAGAACTTCGGTGTGTGGGTTTCCAAAAAACTTAGGGTTTCTTTGTTAAATAGAAAAAGAGAGAGAGTAATTGTGATTATTGTAATTGATTTTGGATATAAAAAGAGTTTAGTATAAATAGCAATAAAGTCCAAATCTTTTTACAATTAGAAAAAGATACACTCAAATCAATTTTGAGACATAATCAATTTTAAAATACAAAGAAATCATGATGGAAACAGTTTTTCAGACAGATAAATCAAGCAATAAATAAAGATCAACATTCCTTGTAAACAGATATACCTAAAATTTGAAAATTCAAGAGTTGAAGCTTTTAAGGAAATTTGACTTGATTCAAGATAAAGATAGCAATTAGACAGATATTTAAGCTTTTGAAAAAAAATCTAGCAATTTACCCAAGAAGATATGTTTATCATTGAATAACTCTAATAAAGATTAGATTTTAGGAGCTTATATTGAGCCAATCCGTTTTTATCTCTACACAAAAACTAGTTTGATGATCTCAGCAAGGAAAGAGTATAAGTGATGTCAAAAATAGCAAGACTTTGTATTGACTTTTTCATTCTAGAGTGTTCGGACAATCACTGAATTTTTCAGTATTATGAGTATGAGGTTTCAACTGATGTTGCAACTGAGCTTGCAACCAGTATTATTAGCATGTGGTTTCAACTGGGGTTGCAACTGAACTTGCAACCACTGTGTAAAAAGTGCACTTTGTGCTTGCAACTCTATTACCAGAGAGGTTTTAAGACAAATTACCTCACATCTGTTTTTGAGACACCAAAAAGCGGCTTTTTCAAAACAAAAACATCATAGCTCAAGTAAGACTTAACCTTAGAAATAAAAATTATTGAAGGTACTCAATACAGACATATTTAGCAAGAATATTCAATTAGATTGATAATGACATACCCCTATGTCACTTCTTAATGATTCAAACTTGTTTGTATCAAGGGGCTTTGTGAAAATATCTGCTAATTGTCTTTCAGTTGAAACATGTTCTAAAATTAAGCTCTTTTCTTCAACTAGTTCTCTAATAAAATGATGCCTTAGATCAATATGTTTGGTTCTGGAATGTTGAACTGGATTTTTAGCTAAATCTATAGCACTTTTGTTATCACAAAATAGAGTTAATATCTGTTGTTTAACATTATAATCAGTTAACATCTGTTTCATCCAAATTAGTTGAGTGCATCCACTTCCAGCTGCAACATATTCTGCCTCAGCAGTTGACAAAGATATGCAATTTTGCTTTTTACTGAACCAAGAGACAAGGTTGTTTCCAAAATAAAAACAACCACCAGAAGTACTCTTTCTATCATCTATGTTTTCTGCCCAATCTGCATCACAGTAGCCACTTAGAAAATGGTTTGTATCTTTAGAATACCATAGGACTAGGTGAAGTGTTCCTTTTACATACCTTAGAATTCTTTTGACAGCTAGAAGATGAGGTTCTAAAGGATTTGCCTGATATCTGGCACAAACTCCTACACTTAAGCAAAGGTCTGGTCTACTAGCAGTCAAATATAGCAAACTTCCAATCATGGATCTATAAAGACTTGGACAAACACTTTTTCCTTTATCATTTCTAGACAGTTTAAGAGTGGTACTCATAGGGGTTCTCTTCTCTTTACTCTCACTCAGACCAAACTTCTTAACAAGATTATCTGCATACTTACTTTGGCATAGGAAAATGCCTTTCTCATTCTGTTTAACTTGCAATCCTAGAAAGTAAGTTAGTTCACCTCCACCACTCATTTCAAATTCATTCTTCATATCAGAAATGAATTCTTCTATCCTTTTATTAGAAGTAGAGCCAAAAACAATGTCATCAACATAGATTTGAGCAATTATTATGCCCTTTGTGGTTTTCTTAGTGAACAAAGTTTTATCAACTCCCCCTCTGTTAAAACCTTTTTCAATTAAGTACTTGGTTAATCTATCATACCAAGCTCTAGGAGCTTGTTTTAGACCATACAAGGCCTTTTTCAACAAATAGACATATTCAGGAAGGTTAGGATCTTCAAATCCCTTAGGTTGACAGACATACACTTCTTCATTAATCACACCATTCAGAAAAGCACTCTTTATGTCAAGTTGAAACAATTTAAAATCATACAGACATGCAAGAGAAAGTAGCATTCTAATGGATTCAATTCTAGCTACTGGAGCAAAGGTTTCATCAAAATCAATTCCCTCAATTTGTGTATAACCCTGAGCTACCAACCTAGCTTTATTTCTGATAATAACACCATCTTCATTGCTTTTATTTCTAAAGATCCATTTAGTCCCTATAATATTTTTATTAGAAGGTCTGGGTACTAAAGTCCATAGATCATTCCTTTCAAATTGGGACAGTTCATCTTGCATAGCTAAGATCCATTCACTATCTTCCAAAGCCTCTTTTATGTTCTTAGGTTCTAACTGAGAGAGGTAACAAGCAAAATGAACAACATTATTTCTCTTACCTCTGGTTTTCATACCTGAAGTGACTTCTCCTATGACATTGTCAAGAGAGTGGTTTTTCTGAGTCCTTACATAGCGTGGCTTGCTTGTAGATGGGATATCAGATCTTCCTTCTTCTTCTTCAGATTCTGTTGAATTCTGGGTTTCAACTGCGGTTCCAACCTCAGTTCCAACCTCAGTTGTAACCTCAGTTGCAACTGGACTTCCAACCACTATGGGACTTCCAGTTTGTTGAGTTTCTTCTTTCTCTTTTTCTGCAATCTTAGGCTGTTCATTATCACCTGTAATCTCATCAACAGTTTTTAGGTCATCAAATAACACATTATAAGATTCCATAACACAGTTGGTTCTTTGATTGAAGACTCTAAATGCTCTACTATTTTGAGCATAACCAAGAAAGATCCCTTTATCACTTTTAGAGTCAAATTTACCAAGATGCTCTCTATCTCTGAGAATGTAACAGACACACCCAAAGACTTGAAAATACTTAACATTGGGTTTTCTACCTTTCCATAGTTCATAAGCTGTCATGGAAGTGCCTTTAGTAATGTATACTCTATTAACTATATGACAGGCAGTATTAACAGCTTCAGCCCAAAATCTGTTGGCAAGTTTCTTAGAGTTAAGCATGACTCTAGCCATTTCCTGAATGGTTCTATTTTTTCTTTCAACTATGCCATTTTGCTGTGGAGTCTTAGGAGCAGAGAACTCATGACTTATACCTAAGGAGTTGCAGAATTCTCTAAACTTGCTGTTCTCAAATTCTGTTCCATGATCACTTCGAACCCTAGCAATATTACCACTGGTTGAACCTTTTTCAAGTTGAAGTTTTAAGCACAAAGTTTTGAACAGTTCAAAAGTTTCAGTTTTATCCTTTAAGAACACTACCCAAGAGTATCTAGAGAAGTCATCTACAACTACCAGAATGTACTTCTTACCACCTATACTAGCAGTTTGCATAGGCCCCATCAAGTCAATATGAAGAAGTTCTAGGACTCTCTTAGTGTAGATTTGACTTATACTTTTGTGAATACTTTTGGTTTGTTTACCTATAGCATAGTCACCACAGACACTTTGAGTTTTAGCACTTAGTTTAGGAATTCCTCTTATCAATTCATTTTTAACAAGCTTATCTAAAGTTTTGTAATTCGCATGCCCAAGCCTTTTATGCCAAATATCCACATTATTAGTAATGGCTTGATTACACCTACTTTGAGGCAATTCTTTTTCAGCTTTTTCAAACACATAGCAGCTGTTGGTTGATCTAACTCCAGTCATGATTAAATCATTGTTAAGATTAGTAATTAGACACCTTTCTTTGTCAAATTTAACAATCATTTTGTTATCACAGAGTTGACTGATACTTATAAGATTAGCTTTTAGACCATTTATAAGAAAAACATCCTCAATAACAGGCATTCCAGGTTTGTTTAAGGTACCTTTACCAACAATTTTACCTGTATCTCCACCTCCAAACACAACAGTGTTTCCAGTAAGAATGGTGACATTTTTTAACAGACTTCCAGTACCTGTCATGTGCTTAGAGCAACCACTATCAAAATACCAATCATTAGAGGTAACAGCATTCAAGGAGTTAATGACAGCTTTGTTGTTAGCAATTAAGGTAGCTTTTTCTTTAACTTTCTAGATCCAGTTCAAATTTTTATTGACAGAAGCCAACCAAGTTTTCTGAGAAATATACTTTCTGTTTCTTTTTAAATAACACTGGATTTCAGAATGACCAGGTTTCTTGTAGAAATTACACAGCTTCAACCTAAAGTTATTTTTATCCCTAAAGCTATTCAGTTTATTCATGGTTGCAACTTTGGTTATAACTGAGCTTCTAACCTTCTCTACAAAAACCTGAGTTTTGTTCCTGGTTGCAAATCTGGTTGCAACTGAGCTTCTAACCTTATTGTCAAAATCATGAGTTTTAGCTCTAGCAACAGCTTCAATAAAGGTAGTTTTTCCTGTACTCTTACCACCATAGTAACCTAGACCACTGATATCTTTAGAGCCTCTAGAATATGACAGCATGTCTAATTTTTCTGAAGCAGAAACATTCATCAGTTTTATTTTCTTTTTAGTTTCAGTAAGTTCAGCCAGTTGTAAGTTCAGCTTCTCAGTAAGACTTTTAACCTCATCCTTTAGATTAACATTAAGTTTGCTTATGATCAAGGATTATTTACTCAGACATTTATACTTTTCATAAAGAACAAGATATTGCTGAGAAATGTCTTCATCAGAAGGTTCTTCCTCATCACTGCTGTAGGTTTTAAGAGCGGTTGTAACTATGGTTGAAACATGTTCACAGTCACTTTCATAAGTAGGTTCTTTTTCAGTGATTATTCCCATAAAATTAACAAAATTAGAATCATCCTCTTCATCACTGTTGCTCTCAGAATCACTATCACTATGAGTGGTTATATAGGCATTTTTGTTCCTTTTTAAAGTATTTGCACACTCAGCCTGAATATGACCAAAGCCTCTACATTCTCTACACTGAATCTCTTTAGGCTTATAATCTTTGTTATCCTTCTCTTTAGAATTCCACTTTCCTGTAGAGTTATTATTGAACCTGGATTCTGTCTTAAATTGGTTATCCCTTTTCTGAAAGTTTTTAGAAGAACCAGTATCATCCTCTTTTCTCTTGTAAAACTTTTTGAACACCTTTTTAGCAAAGAAAGCTAGCTGTTCTTCATCACTTATTTTATCACAGACATTAGGTTCAGATTTCTTAGCCTGAAATGCTATTCCCTTTTCTGGTCTTTTAGGTTTAAAAAATTTCAGCTCATGAGTGCTTACATTTCCTATAAGTTCTTCAAGTTTAAGATTATCTAAGTCTGTTGATTCTTCAATAGCTGTAACTTTTATTTCAAACCTTTCTGGAAGTGACCTAAGAGTTTTCTTAACAAGTTTAGCATCACTGTATTTTTCACCTAAGGTTCCAGCTTGACGAGCAATGTGGCAGATTCTACCATTAAATTGTTCAATGTTTTCATCTTCCTCCATTCTTAGGTTTTCAAATTGAGTAGTTAACTGTTGAAGTTTGAAAGCTTTTACTTTGGTAGTTCCTTCAAAAGTAACTTGCAGAATATCCCATGCCTCTTTGGCAGTTTCACAGTGAGAGATATACCTGAATACACTGAGAGTTACACCAGCAAAAATCAAGTTTATGGCTGTTGAGTTGGCACTTGATTTTCTGTCTTCATCAGCAGACCATCTGTCTTCAGGTATAAAAACCAGTTCTTCTTCACTATCAATGGTAGTTGGAGCCTCCCATCCATACATCACAGTTTTCCATGCATGTTCATTCTGCTGTTTGATGAAAGACCTCATTCTGATCTTCCATACTCCATAGTTTACTCCTCCTTCAAGCAGTGGAGGTTTGTTGAAAGCGTTTCCTTCCCTCATTAAGTCCATTTTTACTAGAACACAGGATCCACACTAAGTAAGGTCTAGTGTAAAGCTCTGATACCAATTGAAATTCCTATCCGCTGTTCTAGTTGCAGTTTTGCAGTTAGGTTCCAAGTGAGGTTGCAACCACCAGTTGGAACCAAGTGTATTAAATGGACAGAACTGTAAAATGTTAAATGTACTCAAAGTGAACACAAGCACATTTAACAATGGAGTTCACCTAACTAGGCTACGTCTCCGGGGCACTTACCCAGATTATGATATTATAAAAAGCTTACAATATAGGACTCAAGTCTTAATGAAAAACTCTCAGAATCCCTCTAGGTTTTTCTGCCTATCTCTATATTGCTCCTACTCTATAACTATCACGTATAAATCAATGGCATCCCACCATTGTTTTCTTTTTAAAAGCTCTCGTGTATTCTCTCAAGAATGGGTTCTTTATAGTTTAGAACACACACTTTTTACAAGATAAAGTATTAACTATTTATAAGTAAAAACAATCTTCTTGCTTCAAGATCTTTTATGATTGCTTTTGACTTCTTTTGATTGGCTTCAATCTCTCCATATTGCACGTCTGCCTTTTGTAGGATTGACATCAATCTTCATAAGTTAATACCTGTTAAAATAACTAGCTTGGAAATAGGAGTTAGTCTTTTCCTATAACTAGGAAACATATAAAGATAATATCTTTTAGAAATAATATATTTCCATATATATATGAAACACCTAACTCCATATTACATTCAATCTTTAAACGAATTATACTGAATATAGATAAGGAACAAAAGATTGAAACAAGTGATAAGAACAAGTATAAGAATAGAGATCATATTTAAAAGGAAACATAACCTTATAAACTTATCTCTTTATATCTTTTAGAAAACATCTTTCCTTAACACTTTGTGTCACGCCCCAAAATCCATAGAACATGGATATCGAGGCATGACCTTTCTAAAGAAAAGAAAAGAGAACCTGTTGCTACGAAATTTAAAATTTTTAAAAGAAAACATTTGCAAGCTAAAGGAACAATTAAAAGAATAAATATAAAGTTTGCCAAACGCGGCTACAAGACAAAAGGTTTTAACAAAATTATATAAAAAGGAACGAACAAATGTAATTCGCCCGTAGGCTACAACCTCAAATGAAAACTAGTCTAAGCGAAAATAAAGCAACTGAAAGATGCCCGAGCCCATGCGATACCTCGCTAATGCTCTTAACCAACGCCTCAACCTAATTGGTACCTGAAATACAAAATTGTAACGGTGAGTCCCACGAACGTAACTAGACGGGACGGCACCACAAAATACCGTCACTCAATCCCTTAAATGCAAGAGCTCACAATTTCTACATCTACGATAATCGACGTATAAAAAGAAATATAGTAACATTCTATAACGGGATGAATTGAATAAATTAAATAACGTCAACACACATCTATAACAAACATGGACCTCTCATGCCACCTACCCCAGTCCGTAAGGTAGGTCATTCCCTATCCCCACGGCCGTCTTCTGTCCCCGGAATTAGGAAGAGACAGAGACCATTGCAACATAAAAGTAGATTTATAGTGCGCACTTGGACCTCTCATGCCACTCGTCCCAGTCCGTAAGACGAGTCATTCACTATCCCCACGGCCGTCTTCTGTCCCCGGAATTAGGAAGAGACAGAGACCATAGCTAACATAAAAATAAATATAGTGCACACTAGGACCTCTCATGCCACTCGCCCCAGTCCGTAAGACGAGTCATTCCCTATCCCCACTGCCGTCTTCTGTCCCCGGAATTAGGAAGAGACAGAGACCATTGCTAATGTATCAATATTAAGGACTCGGCCAATAATATTATACTATTCATATAACACAATCTCATACATATAAATATTAAGGCCTCGGCCAATAAATAATAAACCAATCATTTATCACATTCTCAAACGTCATTCTAACGTAATTCAACAAAACCCAAAAGCATAGGTTCTAGATTCACAACTAGCCAAACAAGTCTAATCAACATAAATCTCATTCAGGCATTTAAACAAATACCTTATATGCGCAATATAAAACTCATCTTTATCCAACAATAATTTACCCAATTCTATCAACCACCATAATAATACATAATCAATGCATATAACACGCAACCCATTAATATTATCATTAATCCGAAATCAAAAGACTAAATCCACAACTAATCCAAAATCAAATAAGCGAATTAAAAATATAGCAACTAACCCCAATTAACAATTTAACAACATAATTAATATAAAAGGCACAAACCCCAAATTTATACTAAACGGAAAACCTAATCCTAACATACACCCTCGTCTAGTCGCAATGGATAACCCCCGTTACCTTAGTGCGTAGAGGAGATGCTTCCGGTATGAACTCGCTAACGATGGTTTCCTCTTCTTCTTCTTCTTCTTTCTTTTCTCTCTTTTCTCTCTTTTTCTCTCTTGCTTGGGCTGATTTTTAGGTTTTAGGTTTTAAAAAGTGGCTGAAAAGTGTTTAGAAAAACTGTTTTGAGATAGTTTGTGGTAACGAACTATTTGGTCCCTAAAGTTCTAAAAGTTAACTCTAAATCCAAAAATATTAATATACTACTCAATAATAACAAATCTTTAAAAACAAAACTATTGGGTCCTTTTTATTTATAAAATTAGTAACAGGTTTTAAAAATAAAGCTTTTCGGTAGAGTTTCGGTTTTTGGCTAAAAAAAATTAGTCGAGTGACCGGTTTTTGGTAAAATTTGAATAAAACGTTTTTGGATAAATTACATCCTAATTAAAAACACTTATAAAAATACGGGATGTTACAACTAACCCTCCTTAAAAGAATTTCGTCCCGAAATTTCCTCTCTAAACAACTATACCCAGAAATGATAAACTTATATAAACAAGGCCATAAAAATTCTAAATGTACAATTCGTGTCATAATTCAAGAAATAACATATGCAGGGTTCACAACCTGTAACAACTCCATAACTCAAATGAGATAAACTTCAGATAATGCCCATCATGTAAAAGTAACCGCCTGTATACAATATCTAACAAAATGAAAGACAGCAATGTAAAAGAAGCGGCTGCAACATAAAGGAAAATAAGGTAAACTAAGCTGACATGCTTCTACCTCAACAACTCCATAACATCTACAAAACTTAACTCAGGTAAACACCTATATGCAATATCATACATAATAAAAGACACGCAACAACTCCGTAAACTCTAGGCGTTATAACAAAAATAAATTCCAAACTCTAGGCGTTACAACCCTTCCCCGATAGAGAAATTTCGTCCCGAAATTAGAATGCATCAAAAGAAAAATACCTAAAGAAAAGTCGAGATTAGGATATTTCCTCTTCATCTCATCCTCGCGTTTCCAAGTTGCCTCCTCGGCCCCGTGGTGTTTCCAAACCACTTTTACCAATCTAATCGTATTTCTTCGAAGTTCCTTCTCTTGTACATCGATAATCTTCATAGGACCCACTTCGTAGGTCACATCCGCACTAACCTCAATGTCCTCAAAGTCCACCACGTGTGAAGGGTCGTGATGGTACTTTTTCAACATTGACACATGGAACACCGGGTGAACCCCCGTCAACTTTGGTGGCAAGTCCAACCGATATGGAACTTCTCCAACTCGGTCCACGATCTCAAATGGTCCGATAAATCTCGGGCTCAACTTTCCTTTAGAGCCAAACCTCATAATCCCCTTCCTGGGCGAAACTCGCAAAAATACGTGATCCCCCTTTTCGAACTCCAATGGGCATAACTCTTTTGTCTACTTCGAGCCGTCTCAAGCCTTTGCCGAATTAACTTAATCTTTTCGGTCATTTCTTGAATCAATTGCGGTCCTAGCATTTCCGCTTCTCCCACCTCGGTCCAACACACCGGAGACCTACACGGCCGCCCGTATAAAGCCTCGAAAGGTGCCATGTCAATACTAGCTTGAAAGCTATTATTATACGCAAACTCAACTAAGGGTAGATGGCTCTCCCAACCTCCCTTAAAGTCGTTCACACATGCACGCAACATATCCTCTAGCACTTGGATAGTCCGCTCCGATTGTCCATCCGTTTGGGGATGGAACGCCGTACTCATTGTCAACTTGGTCCCTAAGGCATTTTGTAATGCGCCCCAGAACCTCGACACAAACCTCGCATCTCGATCCGATACTATCGAAATAGGCACCCCATGAAGTCTAACAATTTCTTTAATATACTTCCGTCCCAAGATTTCCACCGAATTCGTCATCTTAATCGCAATGAAGTGTGCGGATTTGGTCAAACGGTCGACCACAACCCACACAGCGTCATTCCCGCTTACCGACTTAGGTAAGTTGGTCACAAAATCCATTGCTATCCTTTCCCACTTCCATTCCGCTACCGGTAAAGGTTGGAGCATACCCGCCGGCCTTTGGTGTTCCGCCTTCACTTGTTGGCAAGTTAGGCACTTGCTAACATATGAAGCTACATCCCGTTTCATTCCGGGCCACCAAAACTATCTTTTCGCATCATGATACATTTTCGTCCCGCCGGGATGAACGGCTAATCGGGAGTGGTGAAACTCCTTTAATACTTCGTTCCTCATGTTTTCTGTCACATAAGTCCTTCCCTTAAAGCGTAGTCCTCCATCGGTTCCTTTTGTCCAACCCTCTAATCTTTCGCTCGAACTTATCTGTTTCTCAAAGTTCTCCACTTTCTCATCCCCATCTTGTGCTTCCAGAACCCTACTCACAAGTTCCGGTTGTACCACTATTGTGTACAAAGTCCCCACATTAACATGTCCCAACTCCAAGTCGAACTCGTTCACATTTCCCATCATCCTCCATTCGTCGATCACCACATGCGCTAAGGTCGCATGAGACTTTCGACTCAAAGCATCCGCCACTACATTGGCCTTTCCCGGGTGGTAGTGCAAGTCGTAGTCGTACTGTTCCAGATATTCCATCCATCGTCGTTGTCGCATATTTAAATCCCGTTGGGTAAAAATATGCCCTAAGCTCTTGTGATCCGAGAACAGTTCGAACTTTTCCCCGAATAGATAATGTCTCCATATCTTCAACGCATGAACTATTACCGCTAGCTCTAGGTCATGAGTCGGATAGTTCTTTTCGTGAATCTTTAGTTGTCGCGAAGCATATGCGATAACCTTTCCGTCTTGCATCAAGACGCAACCCAAACCTTCCTTCGAAGCATCGCAATACACTTGATAACCCTTCCCTTGCTCGGGAATAACTAGTATGGGAGAACTAGTCAACTGCTTCTTGAGCTCTAAGAAAGCTTTCTCGCAAGCCTCACTCCATACGAACTTCACCCCCTTCTTGGTAAGGTAAGTCATTGGAGTCGCCAACTTTGAGAAATCCTTGACGAACCATCGATAGTATCCAGCTAAACCCAAGAAACTTCGAATCTCGAACACATTCTTCGGTTGTGCCCATTTCGAAACTGCCTCAATTTTCGTCGTGTCCACCTTTACCCCTTCTTCCGAGATCACATGTCCCAGAAATTTCACCTCATTTAGCCAAAACTCACATTTGCTAAATTTTCCGTAAAGTTGGTGCTCCCTCAACGTGAGAAATGCTAAACGGAGATGCTCCTCGTGTTCCTCTCTTGAACTCGAGTAAATCAAAATATCGTCGACAAAGACCACCACAAACTTGTCGAGATACTCCTTAAAGATTCGATTCATTAACTCCATAAATGCTGCCGGCGCATTAGTTAAACCGAACGGCATGACCACAAACTCATAGTGACCATACCGGGTCCTAAAGGCCGTTTTCGGAATATACTCATCCTTCACCCTCAATTGGTGATAGCCTGATCGCAAATCGATTTTTGAAAAGACCGTCGCTCCCTTCAGTTGGTCAAATAGATCATCAATTCGAGGTAGTGGGTACTTATTCTTAATAGTCACCCTATTTAGCTTCCGATAGTCGATACACATCCTCATCGACCCATCCTTCTTTTGCACGAATAAGGCCGGTGCCGCCCATGGTGACGTACTCCGCCTAATAAACCCCTTCTCTAGCAGTTCTTCTAACTGCTTACTTAACTCTTTCAACTCTGCTGGTGCCAAACGGTACGGGGAAATGGCTATTGGTGCCATTCCCGGTACCAATTCGATAGAAAAATCTAACCCTCTTTTCGGTGGTAACCCCGGTAGATCCTTCGGAAACACATCTCTAAAGTCGTCCACTACGCGTGGCCATATTTCCACTTCCTCGTCGTTCTCCACTATCGAGAGACTAGCCAAAAGACAAGACAGGTTGCCCACAACCCGCTTGGAATAATAAGGAATAGAAGAAAGGGTAGTGTCCCTTTCCCCACGAAAGAACACCTCATCTCCGGATGAAGTTGTAAGGAAAATTTTTCGTCGAACACAATCGATGAAAGAGTTGAAATGAACCAACCAGTCCATTCCAAGGATCACGTCGAATCCTAACATCTCGATGACAACTAAATCATATATAAATACGCGGTCCGCGACCACCATCTCACAAGACCGACACACTCGGTCCAACACAACTCGACCCCCAACAGGAGTCTCTACAACAATCGGGTTATCTAGAACCCCAATTTCTAACGACAAAGACTCAACTAGACTTCTAGATATAAAAGAACGCGACGCCCCCGTATCGAAAAGAACATGTGCCCAGGATGAGCACACAAGAACCATACCTTGTACATTTGCCGGATCTCCTTGGTTTGGCAATTGTGGCAAGGAAAATTGGCGAGCTTGAGCTGGTGGGTTTCCTTGCGGTCCTCGATTTCCCCCTTGGTTTCCTCGATTTCCCTGGCCTTGATAGCCTCCTCGGTAGTTCCCACGGTTTCCCCCTCCTTGGTGGTTACCTCGAAACCCTCCCCCTTGGTTCCCAGGTAATTGGTGTGGTGGTACGAATCCGGGTCCTCTTAGTGGTGGTGGTGGCAACCTAGGTTGGTTAAATGGTCGGTTAGTGTCGATTCTTCCTTGTCCTAAGGTACAAACTCTTGCCGTATGCCCAAACCGGTTGCATGTCCTACATAGGACTCTAGGGCATTCGTGTTGTCGATGGTTCACATCTCCACAGGTAAAACGCACTCTCTTCATTATGGTGTTTGTTGGTAGTTGGTTGAAACCCCTATCTCCCCTTCCCTGTTGTTGAAACCGCGAATTATTCGCCATATCCCAAGTCCGCTTCTTCTCTTCCCTCGGAGCATTTCCGGTTTTCGATTTCTCTAAAATTCTCTTGTTATGGAGTAGAGCTCCCTCCACAGCTTAAGCTGATTTTACCAACTCATTATAGTTGACATGGCGAGCCGATGCCAATTGCAAAGAGATGGTCGGGTTCAGCCCCTTCATGAATCTCCTACATTTTTCTGCACCCCCTAGAACCGAGTCTGGTGCATACCTTGAGAGTGAGGTAAACTTAAGCTGGTATGCTTGAACGGTCATACCCCCTTGATACAGTTCCTCGAACCGCCTCCTCATTTGATCTTTATAAGAATCGGGAAGAAACTGTCGATTAAACAATTCGATGAACTCATTCCATTCGAAGTTGCTTGTGTCAAATGTATCCGCGATTCCCAACCACCACTTCCGTGCTTCACCCTTTAGGTGAAACTGAGCCATATTCATTCGTTGCTCCCCATTTACTATCCCCGCAGCCGATAAGTATTTCTCCATTTCGTCCACCCATCCCTCAGCTATGGATGGTTCACCTACCCCATCGAAGGTCGGAGCCCCCAATCGGGTGAAGTTAAGCAATCCATTGTTGCTTGAACTCCCAGCTTGTGCATTCTGCACCATCATTTGCACCACCTTCTGAAGGTCGGTCATCACTTGATTAGCATTAACCGTTTCCGGTTCAGGTGCAAAATTCTCCTCTTCTTCCACATTCACCTCCTCGTATACATTCTCAACCTCTTCCTCTACCTCGGGTTGCTCAGGTGGTGGGGCATTAGTGTTACCTCTCCCCCCATGATTTCTTGCAGTCCTTTTTCCACGAGTTGCTCCCCTCCCCCTTAGGGCTCGTCCTGCTCTTCCGTTTGCTCCACCTCGGGTAGCCGCGACGCTTGTTGGTGGTGCGCCCCCGCGTGTAGCTGGTCCCCGTCTACTAGTCCTTGTGGTAATAACCATGACTACAAATAGGTTAAACCAACACTTTAGTTGTCTTTCTCAACACCCTACTCATACATGAATACTTATACATGATAAAAGCTCGTTTTACATGTTAATCACTTTATCAAGCTTCCTAAGGTTCACTAACTGATTTTTACGAATTCTCAATTTCGATGATATAACGCTTTGATTTTTCCAAAAATAGAAAATGAAAATTCCGAGACACCAGAAAGATAGAGTACTGAAAAACGAAGCCAACGCTTCAAGCGGAATCAGAATCAGAGTTAAAACGAAGAAGTTACAAGCGTTTGAAGTATAGCAGAAAAACCGCAAAATTACCAGAATTTCGACCGGTCGTTTTGGGAAACGACCGATCGTTTTTTGGTCCAGTAGGGTCTGAAAAAATTCTGAAGAATTTCGACCGATCGTTTTGGGACACGACCGATCGTTTTTTGTTCCAGTAGGGTCTGCAAAAATTCTGAAGAATTTCGACCGATCGTTTGGGCAACAACCGATCGTTTTTTGTTCCAGTAGCGTTTGCAAAATTCGACCGGTCGTTTTTACAGACGACCGATCGTTAAACAGCAGAAAATAAAGATTCAAAAACGCAAAATTTCTCAACACTTGTAATATCCTACATGGCATATATCACACAAATAACCCATTTAAGTCCACAAACTTATTACAATCAACATCCATTCGCATAAAATGTACATTAACACACATGTTAATAATATGGAAACGCACTACGTAAAATCATCAACTTCACAATTCTCACACTTTAATACATCGTTACTACTTGACATACAACTTACACCTCATACACACTATAAAAATTTACACACTCATACAATCAACACAAAAATGCGAGGGATAACCCATCACGATACGTTATCCTAAAGCACCCGAGCGTCCTCGCATACTCTAGAGTTCCACATTGCTAAGGTATTCCTTCACACATACCGACGAGAGGTCTACCCACTAGTTTGGCGAGCCGGGATCAACGAGCGTCCTCATTGTCCCCAACTTGCCTCACATGTGGACTTTCCTTACATCAACTACTACAAACTTCAAGCTACATGTCTTAAGCTAAATGCAACCCCCCGTTTTTAGAAAAAGTTTAAGTTTTTGGAAAAAGTTTTGTAAAAATTGATACAATGGATCTTGGTCCAATGGTTACCCATCTTCCCGTCGTCCCAAAGTATACAAGAACCTAGTTAGCTCTGATACCAACTTGTCACGCCCCAAAATCCATAGAACACGGATATCGAGGCATGACCTTTCTAAAGAAAAGAAAAGAGAACCTGTTGGTACGAAATTTAAAATTTTTAAAAGAAAACATTTGCAAGCTAAAGGAACAATTAAAAGAATAAATATAAAGTTTGCCAAACGCGGCTACAAGACAAAAGGTTTTAACAAAATTATATAAAAAGGAACGAACAAATGTAATTCGCCCGTAGGCTACAACCTCAAATGAAAACTAGTCTAAGCGAAAATAAAGCAACTGAAAGATGCCCGAGCCCATGCGATACCTCGCTAATGCTCTTAACCAACGCCTCAACCTAATTGGTACCTGAAATACAAAATTGTAACGGTGAGTCCCACGAACGTAACTAGACGGGACGGCACCACAAAATACCGTCACTCAATCCCTTAAATGCAAGAGCTCACAATTTCTACATCTACGATAATCGACGTATAAAAAGAAATATAGTAACATTCTATAACGGGATGAATTGAATAAATTAAATAACGTCAACACACATCTATAACAAACATGGACCTCTCATGCCACCTACCCCAGTCCGTAAGGTAGGTCATTCCCTATCCCCACGGCCGTCTTCTGTACCCGGAATTAGGAAGAGACAGAGACCATTGCAACATAAAGTAGATTTATAGTGCGCACTTGGACCTCTCATGCCACTCGTCCCAGTCCGTAAGACGAGTCATTCACTATCCCCACGGCCGTCTTCTGTCCCCGGAATTAGGAAGAGACAGAGACCATAGCTAACATAAAAATAAATATAGTGCACACTAGGACCTCTCATGCCACTCGCCCCAGTCCGTAAGACGAGTCATTCCCTATCCCCACTGCCGTCTTCTGTCCCCGGAATTAGGAAGAGACAGAGACCATTGCTAATGTATCAATATTAAGGCCTCGGCCAATAATATTATACTATTCATATAACACAATCTCATACATATAAATATTAAGGCCTCGGCCAATAAATAATAAACCAATCATTTATCACATTCTCAAACGTCATTCTAACGTAATTCAACAAAACCCAAAAGCATAGGTTCTAGATTCACAACTAGCCAAACAAGTCTAATCAACATAAATCTCATTCAGGCATTTGAACAAATACCTTATATGCACAATATAAAACTCATCTTTATCCAACAATAATTTACCCAATTATATCAACCACCATAATAATACATAATCAACGCATATAACACGCAACCCATTAATATTATCATTAATCCGAAATCAAAAGACTAAATCCACAACTAATCCAAAATCAAATAAGCGAATTAAAAATATAGCAACTAACCTCAATTAACAATTTAACAACATAATTAATATAAAAGGCACAAACCCCAAATTTATACTAAACGGAAAACCTAATCCTAACATACACCCTCGTCTAGTCGCAATGGATAACCCCCGTTACCTTAGTGCGTAGAGGAGATGCTTCCGGTATGAACTCGCTAACGATGGTTTCCTCTTCTTCTTCTTCTTCTTTCTTTTCTCTCTTTTCTCTCTTTTTCTCTCTTGCTTGGGCTGATTTTTAGGTTTTAGGTTTTAAAAAGTGGCTGAAAAGTGTTTAGAAAAACTGTTTTGAGATAGTTTGTGGTAACGAACTATTTGGTCCCTAAAGTTCTAAAAGTTAACTCTAAATCCAAAAATATTAATATACTACTCAATAATAACAAATCTTTAAAAACAAAACTATTGGTTCCTTTTTATTTATAAAATTAGTAACAGGTTTTAAAAATAAACCTTTTCGGTAGAGTTTCGGTTTTTGGCTAAAAAAAATTAGTCGAGTGACCGGTTTTTGGTAAAATTTGAATAAAACGTTTTTGGATAAATTACATCCTAATTAAAAACACTTATAAAAATACGGGATGTTACACTTTGATATTCTCAATTTACGCATATTAAACCTTTAAGATCATATGAGAATATATCCTGCATACTGTAGAACAAATATTAATCAATAAAGAACAGTTATGCAGTTTTACAGAACTAGACAGAATTCTGCTGAACAGCAGGTTGCAACTGAGGTTGCAACTGCTACTTGAAACCACCAACGCTGTCTAAACAGGTTGTAACTGTGGTTGTAACTGAGCTTACAACATTAATAGAAACCTATCAACATAGGTTGTAACTGAGGTTGCAACATTGCTTGAAAGATAACAACACCTGTCTTAGTTCATAATAAACAGATAGGATTATTTAGTGAAAACTATTAGACAACAAATAGAATTTAGACCAGGAATGTGGTCCTAACAAAATTGCTACCTGGAAATCAAACTTTCTTACAGCGGGTGCTAACGTTACTTTAATTAAAATTGTTCTTGCTTCTTTTCCAGTACATATTTTAGCTGTTACTAATCCTCCTCAATTAGTTATTAATAAAATTAATAAGACTTTTTCGGATTTTTATTGGGGTAATTCTGAACATAAATTGAAACATCACTGGATTAATTGGTATAAATTATAAAATGGAAACTTCAACTGAGGAATGAGGCATAGGTGTTAGGAACATTACAGAAGTTATGAATGGCCTAGCTAAAGGCTAAGTTAGCTTGGAAGTTATTAATGAAAATTACCCCCTGAACTTGTTTTATGTATCAAAAATATCTTAGTCATAGCTCTAACTGGGGGGAACCTCGTATCCCTACTAACAGCTCTCACATGTGGAAAGTTATTAGCGCTTATCTTCCAACTCTTGTCTCTAAAAGTAACTGCGGTTCTTAAAGAAGGTTCTATTAACTTTTGGTATGAAAACTGGAGAGGTTCTGGTCCTCTTTGCAATAATTTTACTGTTATTCAACCTAACATCCTTCTTAATCAGGTTCATAATGGTAGCAATTGGAATAATGATGTAATATTAGAACTAGGTGGTAATGCTCTTCTTAACGAGATAAAAAATTATAAGTTTTGCTTAAGAACAGGTGAGGATATTAGGTATTGGCCTTTCTTCACCGATGGTCAGCTTACTTGTAAAGATGCATTTCATTATTTCAGAAATAAGTTACCTAAGAATTATATTTTTAAATGTATGTGGAATAATTTATTGCCTATTAAATTTTCTTCTTTTTGTTGGAAAGTTTGGAATCATGCTATCAGTATTGACAGTGATTTATAGAAGATGAACATTAATATAGTCAGCAAGTGTATTTGTTGTACTAATCTTACTACTGACAATGCAAATCATTTGTTTTATAAGGGTGATACTGCTACTAAGATATGACATTTGTTTAGTAATATTTTTGGTTTCAATTTATCTCCTGCCTATACTTTAAATTCTCTCTTTCATGCTTGGTGTATTTTCTTTAATAAATCTTTCCATGTAGATAAGATAGCTAGATTAGTTCCTTTTCTATAGTCATTTGGGAAATTTGAATTAATAGAAATCTTTATATTTATGAAAACGCTTCTTTTAATGCTGATATTATTATTGCCAAAGTTCAGAAATGGATTAGAGAATTGAATTTTTTGATTAAAAATGTAACTCCTATTACTAATTTTCATAATATCACTTCATTAGCTTGTGGTGTTCCTTTTATTAAACCTTTAACTAAAAGGTCTATAGCTATGGCTTGGAGTCTACCTCCCAAAGGCAGACTTAAATTAAATGTAGATAGGTCCTCAATAGACAATCCTAGTTCTGCCGGTGGTGGCGGCATCCTTAGGGATGAAATCGGTAATATAATTTTTGCCTTTTCTATCAATATGGGTTCTAATGCCAATACTTATGCTGAACTGCATGCTCTTTTATCTGGTCTTTCTATTTGCTATAGTTTAGATTTACATAATAATCAGATTGAAACCGACTTTCTTATCATTAGTAACTGGTGGCATAATCTGTCTAATCCGCCTTTACAATTTCATAACATTTGGGAAGATGTTTTTACTTTTAAAGAATATATTAGTCTTGACTTAACTCACATTTTTGGAGAAAAGAATGGTGTTGCAGATAGTTTAGCCAAATTAGGATCTAGTGGTATCACTAATACTTTTAATGGAATCAACGATCTACCAAATGTTACTTATGCTATTCATATCTATGAGACCTAATTTTAGGTTTATGAAATAAATCTTTTTTAACCTTTACTTCTGTTTTGTTTATTTTAAATGCAAATGATGGTAACAGATGCATTTTGGTTTGCTAATATCTTTTTATAGCTTTTATCAAAGTGGTTGCAAATAATTTGATTTTTTGTATGGAAGCAAGCAGTTTGATTTTCTGAGTTTGAATTTTGGGTAGAAACTGAGTTGTATGGAAGCTAGGTGGTTTGATTTTCTATCAAAGTACTGGTCGGTGATTTTTGGGAGCATTTTTGGTTCACTAGCAATCTCCCTGGCTTTGAGTTTTCTGTCAAGTTTTATAAAGAATGAAGGCTTCTGCAATTTTGAGGCTCAATCGACTACCTTAGATTTCTTGTTTTATGACCGTTGTAATGCAAGCAATCGCCTTGATTGTTGTTACTATTATGTCTAGCTTTTAGTTTTGTGCTTTGTTTGACCTTATCGTTCTCAGTTAGGTTTCATGTTTCTACAGCCTAGTGCAGTATTTGTTGTAGGTTCTTTCACTGATATGTAAGCTGGGTTTGGTCCCGTTTTATATTAATGAAGTTTGTTTTCCAAAAAAGAAAATAAATATATTCTTATGTTAACTGTGACAATGTTGACCTGCATAATATTCTTTAACCTCATATTTAATCATTAAAATACCAGATCTTTTATAATCTCTAATAATATGATTGAATGAGTGATGCTACATCTACCTTAAGTGAAAATCTGACAATGCTCTAATGCTTTATTATTTTTCTTGCAATAATTGCATTCACGCATTTACTTGAATCCATTTTTGTGCACATCAGCTGCTAAAACAATTCGTTTATTGTACGCCATAGCTTATCCTTCCTTGACTTTGTAAAATTGGTATTTAGTTTTAAAGCATGGTTAATTAGTTCGTAGTTATTTAAATTAAAACTCTAATTATCTTTGTAATATAAAAGTTAACATGGCCATAAACTAGATACAACATCTATATATAGTTCGAGGTACGACACATAGGGACATGTATAAATCAGAAAGTATGATACTTTTAAATTAGCAAAAGGAATACTTGTTACTGTAATATTTGCAAAACGAATGTATGTCTTTACCAAAATTTACATGGTCAGTAAAGATTAATTTCATTTTATAACCTCGTATACTACTAATATAAAGTTTTACGTTCAATAGTAACACTCTTTTCTCATCCTGATCTTGTTTCTGATTTGAAGTGACTTTCTCCGGCAAAATATACTATCTTCCTATGATCCATTGTACATTAGTTACATGTTATTGTTAAATACTATCAGTCATGTGTCTAGCTTCAAGAAAAATCCATATAGATTGTGTACAAGTAGAACCTAACCTAAGATAATTATGAGCAAAGAACTATCTTTATTTTTTTATAGTCTGAAGGGGGCTAAAACCCCCACATTTTGTGTGATCAGTGTGACATTCCGAACTTTCAAACTCATATAAATATAGTCTTTTTCTATTTCCTTTATCATATTCTAAATACACTAGTTAATTATACATTAGTTATAATGTTTACTTTTGAAAGATATGTTGATTTTTTATTTTATTTTTTGGCCTTTTGGGTTTTAAAAACCTTACGAAATACAAGTAAATCCAAAAAAAATAAAAATCATAAGAAAGTCAAAATTTTTGAAACAAAAAATATGGACAATTAAATGGTGTATATGTTGCTTGCTTGCTTGTTTTTTTGTTTTTTTTTTTAATTAAGAGAAACTAACATTTTCATGGATTTAAATGCTTGAAATGTCTCATTAACAACTAATTTGGAGGTGTTAGCCTTCCTTATTTGCGGTTTTATGAGCTTGAAATTAGTATGGTAAAGCTTGTTAAGTGTCTACATATGTATCATTGACTTGCAACATAGCATAGGATCAATGTACGTTTCACATTTATTAAATACATGTTTACCTTCATCGGCCTCAATCATTGTATGTTATCATAGTCCTTCCTCTAGGTCCCCATGAACATAGAGTAAAGAATGGTCTCTAGCATACTTATTATATCTCTTTTTATAGTTTTGGCATTTTGGTCTATTCTAACAACGATATCCATTTGCTTTGATCATGTATGTGTTTGGAAAGTATGGGAATGGATTGATATCCATTTGCTTTGATCATGTATGTGTTTGTAAAGTATGGGAATGGATTTAGACCCTTCATTTTACCAATCGGGGTGCCCAACTAATGAGAAGAACACTGTTGATTACATTAATAAATGTTTTCTTAAATCAAAATATAATTATTGCACATAACATGCCACAGGACCACCAATTTGATTTAGACTTATGTATCATAAACTTGCGATATAACATGCCAAATCATGTTTATTGTCTACACATACATGTATTAAACACATCTTCAGATCTCCCCACTCGCAATATGCTATCATAATCCTCTTAATAGCTTTCACTAGCATTAATTGATGGTCTCGACTCTCTACTATACTCATATATTTCCTTACAATTTTGCCATTTTTCAATGATTCACATAAATGCGTGAATGCTATTTATTGAAAGAAAAACAATTAATGCATTATAGGTCCAATAAGTTTGTTTTTCATTTGGTTACATGTAGACTCATATAGCGTTATGTCTCTACATAACCCTTTTTAAAAAAAATAAAAAATGGTTAATTTGAAAACCAATTAAGGAAATATATAAGTATGGGGTTTTTATACTGTGAGTCGTTGCTTATCCTTACTTGACTTTTTTAAATTTGCAAACGAATATGGGTCGTTACCAAAATTTACATGGTCATTGAAGATTAATTCATTTTATAGCCTCATTTACGACTAATTTTAAAGTTTTATGTTCAATAGTAACACACCTTTTTTTATCCTAATCATATTTCTGATTTGAAGCGACTTTCTTTGCCAAAATATACATCTTCCAATGACCCCGTGTATCATATTAAAAAACTAGAATTGTTATAGTTCAGTTCGTATTATGAGCTTGTTAAATACTATCAGTCATGTGTATAGATCGAACCTAACCTAAAACCAAAACTAGGACAATTGTGCGCCGACAAATAGGAGAACAGCTATCTTTATTTTTTTGATAGTCCGACAATTTTGTGAGCTTTAAATTAATATGGGAAAAAATGTGAATTGTCTACATATGTATTGTACGTATTACTCCCTCCAACTCTTTTTAAGTGTCGACTATTCTTTATTGAGCTGTTCCAAAATAAGTGTCTACTTTCTCAATTTGGTAATTAAAAAGTAACAAACTTACTATTTTACCCTTTAAATAATATTAAAATAAAAAAGAGAAAATAAACATAATAACGTGACAGACTTACCATTCATGAGATATTCCATCACCATAAATGAATTTAATTATGATTTTAATAAGGGTAATATACATAGTTTATATATTAAAATTTTAACACTTAAAATGTTCCAATTTTCAAGTGTGACAGTTAAAAAAAGACGGAGGGAGTATTGTTTTAGGCTTATGTATCATTAACTTGGATCTTAACATTTAAGATTATATAAAAATGTCCCTCAACTAATGTATGTCATCATAATCCTCTTTCTAGCTCCCCTTAAGAGCATAAATCAGGATCGTTTTTAGAGTTTTGAGGGCCTTAGCCCACCTTAAAAATGAGCCTTCGTATTCGAAATAAAATTATACTATGATTTTTTTAAAAGAAATCAGGGATCAAATCTGTTATCTATTCAACAAATCAGATCCTTACCTGCTTTTTTTTTAATATAGGAGACCACATAGAACATTACATAAAATTAAATGGTTCATTAGTGTACTAAATTCTATAATGAAATAGAAAAACAAATTATTGTCTCCGCAAAGACTCGAACACGGGTTGATTAGACTATTTAGTAAGAGAAAACTAACCACTTGGGCAGAGATAACTATTGATTAGAGAAATTAAATTAATTATATATATATATATATATATATATATAATATTTTGTCAAACACGGGTCTTAAAAATATACGTTTTTTGGGGTTCTAGGCCCGTGACCGTTGGGCCTAGCCCAAAATCCGGCTCTGGCATAAATCATGGTCTCTACATACTTATATCTTTCCTTATTTTCAGCATTTTCCAGTTTTTTTTGGTCTTTGTAAAAGAAGACACCCCATAAGCTCTGACACTCTATTTGTTCAGAGAATCATGTTGGGATGGAGGGAACACGAACGTAACATATCCATATAGAGTATAAATCAATACCATAGGGATATATTGCTTTCGTGTTGCCTCCATCCAATATGGAGTCGGGGAACACATACGGTGCCATAATTAATGAGTCTCTTTTTAGGTGAGACCAAAAAATTGGAAAAATTATCTGCTAGTTTCATTATTGAAAGAAATGAATTCAAGTTTGATATCAAATATTTAAGGTTTGTTTAGTTTCATTTTCATAATCTCATACTTTTACCATTTGTTTATAAAATATAACAAGTATGTTTAGTAAATCAGTCATAAAGATAAAATCACAATTGAGTTTTAAACTAGATGAATCCATATTCCCATTTTAGCACTATAAAGCCAAGTTTTGTTATTTTTAGCATGACAGAGTCACAGTTATTTTAATCTGGCCTATAGGCTGGCCCGATAAAGCCTCATGACATCTATCATATTTTAATCTAGCATGTAGAAGTGTTTGCTCGTGTTGTTATTGTGTTTTGAATTTCGTGATATGTTCGAAATAGTCAATAACCTCATTGATAAAAATGAGGTCAATGCTTTATTTATGATTTTTTATGCTGTTCTATACTTTGCCGGCGCAGTTGCTAAATCTGCACAATTCCCTCTTCATGTATGGTTACCTGATGCCATGAATGGGCCTAATCCAATTTCAAGGAGGCGTGGCTCGGTTCGGCTCGGATACCAATTAATGAAACTTATGATTTGTATGAGAAAATTTTCACCACGAAACAGAACAGTCGCCCCTTAGCTGAGTATTATGGTAACCTTAAAAGTCTATGGGAGCAATTGTTACAACACCGTCCATTTACTACTGAATTGACACAACTTAAACAGCAATGGGAGGATTTTATGGTTGCAACCTTACTTGCTGGCCTTGATTCAAGTTTTAGCGTGTCTAAAGACCAGATTCTTGCCGGTGAGACTTTGTCGACTGCTGCTAATGCCTATTTTCGACTATCACGGTCGTCTTCGGGGCAACCTAGTTATGGTCATATATCCCCTATTCCGACTCCTGAATCTTTGGCTTTTATTGCTAACGAAGGAAGTCGTGGTGACTCTCGTGGTAATTTTCGTGGTGACTCTCATGGTAATTTTCGAGGTGGTCATGGTGGTCATGATTTTCGTGGTAATTCCAGAGGGGGAGGTCGTTCTGAGGGTCGTGGTAGTAGAAAATATGGTTTTTGTCAAGCTACTAATCATACATAGCCCTATTGCTGGAAGAAGTATGGTAGGCCTGATTACGCTTAGAATGTTAGTGGACCTTCTACGTCATCTCCTCAACCTATTGGTACTCCTAATTCTGATACTAATGATGCACTCACTTCTCAGCTCAGCAAGATTCTCCAGGCTTTGCTCTTATCTCAGCCTACTAGCTCCACAATGACATTAGCTAACTCATGTAATGTTGCTTGTATTCCTTCTTCCTCTGCCTCTTGGCTTATTGACTCAGGTGCAAGCTCTCGTATGTCGGGTAAATCATCACTCTTTACCGATCTAAGTTCAATAAACCATCATATCATATTAGCAGATGGATCTTCTTGTCCAGTAGATGGTAAAGGAAATCTCCATCCGCATCACTCTTTATATTTACCTCATAGTCTTTATGTGCCTAAATTTCTATTTAATTTATTGTCAGTCAGTCAAATGACTAAATCTTTACACTGCTCGGTAACTTTTTCTCCTCATTCTTGTGTTTTCCAGGACCTCGAGACGAAGAAGAGGATTGGTTTGGGGCATGATAAAGATGGTTTGTACTATTTGAATTCTGCTAGTTTTGCATCAACGCCTTCGTCAGCATTAAGTGCGACTGTTTCTCCTTTACAATGGCATTATCGTCTTGGTCACCCTTCTTTGGCAAAACTTAAGCTTGCAATTCGTCCTTACATTGTGTATCTAGTTTAGAATGTGAGGCTTGTCAGCTTGGTAAACATCATCGTAGTTCTTTCCCTAGTCGTAGTAGTAGTAGAAAATCTGAGTCTTTTGATCTTATTCACTCAGACATATGAGGCCCTTCTCGTACTTTTGCTCATAATGGCTTCCATTATTTTGTGATTTTTGTTGATGATTATTCTCGTATGACTTGGTTATTTTTAATGAAAAAACGGTCTGAGTTACCTTTTATTTTGTCTCGCTTTTATGATGAAATCAATACTCAATTCGATAAACGAATTAAGATCTTGCGTTCTGATAACGCACTGGAATATGTTCAAACTATTATTGATTCTTTTTGTGGTGATCATGGGATTATACATTAAACTAGTTGCGCTCACACATCACAACAAAATGGTGTTGCTAAGCGTAAACATCGACATTTATTGGATATTGTTCGTACATTATTATTCAATATCTAGGTCGCTAAACATTTTTGGGACGATGCAGTTTTAACTGCATGTCATCATATTAATCGTATGCCCTCGGTTGTTTTAGATAACTGCTGTCCTTTTTCAATGTTATATCCTAATGTTTACCCTTTCTCTGTTACTCCTCGTATTTTTGGATGTGTTGCCTTTGTTCATAATCTTGAGATAGAACAAGACAAACTTTCTCCTTGTGCTCGAAAGTGTGTCTTTCTTGGCTATTCTCGTACAAAGAAAGGTTATCGTTGTTATCACCCCCAATTTTGTCGATACTTTGTAAGTGCTGATGTTTCCTTTTTCGAGTCTACTTCATTTTTTACCAACACTGGGCACCAACTTTCTGTAGATATTATATCGGATACTAATCTGTCTTGTCCCAATGGTGAAACCATTCCCCTTCCGATGCCTTCTCAATCAGATTTAGTGCATTCTTCCCCACCTTTAGTATCTCCTCCGCCAGATATAGTATATCAGCATACTCGTCTCCGTAAAACTCTTTCTCATGAACCGGCCATGACATCTTCTCAGTCTGAGGTTCTTGTGGTCCCCTCTCATCGTATTAGCTCTGATGATCTACCTCTTGCTCTACGAAGAGGTAAACGCACATGCACCCAACATCCTATTGCTAATTTTGTTTCATATCATCGTACTTCTTCCTGTTTCCACTCATTTGTTTGTGCTTTGTCTTCTATTTCCGTTCTAGTGTCACACAATGATGCTCTTCCCTTGCCTGGATGGAAATACGCTATGGATGAGGAAATGAGTGCACTCTATCAGAACCAAACTTGGGAGCTTACAACATTACCACTCGGGAAAAGACTCATTGGCTGTCGTTGGGTATATAAAGTCAAATATAACCCAGATGGTTTCGTTGAGTGATTGAAAGCTTGATTGGTTGCTAAAGGTTATACCCAAACATATGGTGTTGATTATAGAGAAACATTTTCTTCTGTTGCTCGTTTGAATTCTGTTCGTATTCTACTGGCAGTTGCAGTGGGCCGTTCTTGGCCATTGTACAGTTAGATATTAAAAATGCGTTCTTACATGGTAAACTTCAAGAGGAAATTTATATGGTACAACCACCCGGCTATATTACTTTTGGTAGTGAACAATTTGTCTGCCGACTTCGTTGTTCTTTATATGGTCTAAAACAATCTCCTCGTGTTTGGTTCGACCGTTTTAGTGTTGTTGTTATTGATTATGGATTTCGTCATTCTTTATCTGATCATTCCGTCTTTGTTCGTCAATCCACTGGTGGTATTATTATTCTTATTGTATATGTCGATATTATTATTTCTGGAGATGATGCTAATGGTATTGATAATTTGAAACGTTATTTAGCAAAAAAGTTTCACACTAAAGATTTGGGTGCACTTCGATATTTTCTTGGGATTGAGATTGCTCGATCCTCTAAGGGATTGTCCCTCTCTGAAAGAAAATATGTCTTGGACCTTTTATCAGAAACTGGTTTATTAGGATCTCGTCCAGCTGATACACCTATGGATTCTTTGGTCAAATTTAGCATTGATTCAGGTGATATATTTCCCGATGTTGGTCGTTATCAGTGTCTTCTTGGAAAATTAATTTATCTTACTGTTACTCGCCCAGATATCACTTATGTTGTGGGTGTAGTGAGTAAGTTTATGCATATACCACGCTATCCGCATTTCGATGCCGTCTGTCGTATCTTGCACTATTGGAAGGGCGCTCCCGGTCTGGATCTACTTTATCGTTCATCACCATCCTTAATTTTCTCCATTTTAGTGATGCTGATTGGGCGGGAGACTATAGTGATAGACGTTCTACTTCTGGTTATTGTACATTTATTGGTCATAATCTTGTTACTTGGCGTAGTAAAAAGCAACATGTTGCTGCTCGTTCTAGTGCTGAGGCTGAGTATCGAGCTATGGCTCATACCGTCTCAGAAATGTTATGGTACGCTCACTTCTTCGTGATTTTGGTGTATCTGTGCATGACCCTATCCCCATGTATTGTGATAACCAGTCAGCTATTTTTATCGCCAATAATCCTGTCTTTCATGAGAGAACTAAGCATATTGAGGTGCATTGTCATTTCATTCGTGATATGTTAATTCGAAAAGAAATATCTACTCCATTTGTGTGCTCCGAGTCGCAGTTAGGAGATATTTTGACCAAACCTTTATCCGGGCCTTATTTTCGATCCATATGCTCCAATATATAGGCATTTTTGATTTGTATGCTCCAGCTTGAGGGGGGTGTTAGAATTAGTATCTACTTTTATCTATTTTGGACTTAATGATGTATTATTTAATATGTTGTTAAATTCGAGGACCAATCGTGTAATTATTAAATAATTTGATATTAATACAATTGTGTGTTCTGTGATACACACAGACACTTTTACCTAATCTTATTACCACTGTATTTACTGAAACTTCCAAAATGGGTTGTAAGTGTTACATTTATTAGAAACGGCCTAAGTATGTATTTACGGTTATATTTGCAATAAAGTGCTAGGACTGTTTATTCTATTAAATTTCTTTTTTTCCCAAAAAGGGTCAACTTCCAACTGATTGAATAAATGGCACCATTGATACAGAAATTTAGAAGGATAGTACCAAAGTAATTGAGTTAGATAAAAAAATTCATTACGACAAAATTTGTTGGAAATGTTAGTTTAAGAAATTTTAGTTTAAGAAATGTTTAAGAAATTTTGTTGCTCACCCTTTTGTTGCTCACAGTTTAAATAATGTTTAAGAAATTCATTACAGAAATTTTAGTTTAAGAAATGTTTTTGCTCACCCTTTTATCCAAAATTTGTTGGAAAAATGATCATTCACGACAAAAGTTTGATATTTAATTATCAAAATCTTTTTATAATTAGGCGACACCAAATATAATCACATATTTGATAATGTTTTTTTTTTTAATTCATAAAGACAACAAGTTTTCTTTTAATTCATAAAGACAACAACATCAAATATAATCACCCTTTTTTCTCCAAAGTTCATACATTGTTCACAGTACACAGCAACCTCTGCCTTTCATTCACAAATTTCTATTGATGGTGAAAAGTTAACACGGAGTGGATGCATTTCGAGTGTACCCAATTTGTGTATTGTTATGTTTGAGAATATTTGTTCAAAAGAACCAATGAATCTCTTTTGCCTTTAAGTTTATAGAGGCATGACAAACCAACCCAAAGTTGTTTATGCTAAGATCACCTTGTGTATTTAATCTCAACCTTTGTATGGTCAAATAGCAAAAATAAATCAACTTTCACCTCATGATCTCAAAGCTAGTGCCACACTTGATACTAGCAAACATTTTTTTTTGGAAGTTGATACTAGCAAAAATAATGTTTAGCCTATTCCCTCATTAAAAATTTTGCACAAAGGAGTACATTTTATATTTTAAAGTTCTTATTATTGAAACCTAATTGTCAGAGGCTCAGAGCTATTATTTGTGTTTTTATGTGTGGGAACGCTTTGGTGATCTAAGCAGCTGAGAAATTGAGGTAACAACAATTGAGTCTGTTTCTTGATTCTAATAGATCAAATTTTAGAAATAGAACAAATTAAAATGCTAATCGATCACCCATTAAGCTGGTGGCTTCTTCGAGCCCTCCCTATCTCAATAAGTAGTAGTTACTAAAGGACACTTTATTTAGCTTTCAAATTAAATTACAATTTAATTCGTTGAGAACTTTCCTTTAGACCCTTAAAACTTCTCCAAGACTCCAACTATAACTATCAACTCCTTCGGATTAGCTCATAAGCGTTAGACTATTGTCCACTATAACCAAAATTCCAAAAGCAAACTAATTTTAAACTTTGCCCTTCTGCAAGTTCTTGTATCTAAGAGCATCTAATGCATTTAAGATCCTGTTAGCGTTATAAAATCCAGAAAATTTTATCATTTTGCTTCATGACAAGCTGTGCAAGAATCATCTCATTGCAAAGCAGGGTAAAATTTGAGCGGAAGGAAGTATAGTTTTTTGATAAGTTGCACCTGTTGAAAAAAATAACTTTTAGGTATTATTATTATTTATCATTTATATTTTATAAGTTTTTAGAAATCATGGATTTAACATTTATATTTTATAAGTTTTTAGAGATCAGGGGTTCATGAGATTAAAACTATGTAACATTTTATTTTCTACATTCATGTTGAATTTAGTATAAATAAGTGATATTCTTACCTTTGTAAGACACACCAAAATAATAAAAAGTCATTTCCTTTTTCTTGTGTTTTTTCTAGCATTTTTTTACTATTTTTCCGACCTCCTTTGATATTCTTTCAAATCCAACAGTGGTACCAGAGCCAACGGTCCCAAAATGGCCGGTGGAATGACCCTTTTTATCCCCATACTTAAGAAAGATTTCTACGATAATTGGAGCATAAGAATGAAAGTGCTTCTCGGTTCCCGAAATGTGTGGGAAATCGTAGAAAACGGGTATAATGAACCCGAAGAAGACGCTGACGTAACTCAGACTCAAATGGAGGATTTAAAGAAGAAGGATCGAAAGGTCTTAACATCATCCATCAAACTTTCGATGAAACTATGTTCGAAAAGGTGGCGTGTGCAACCACGAGCAAAGAACCTGAGATATTTTTGGAGAATTCGTTCAAAGGAGTTGACAAGCTAAAAAAGATTCGACTACAAACCTTACATGGTGATTTTGAGGCTTTATGTATGAAAGTCTCCGAATCGGTCGACGACTATTTTTCACGAGTTCAAAAGGTCGTCAATCAAATGAAAAGATGCGGAGAAAATTTGGACGACACCCGTGTTGTCGAAAAAATTCTACGTTATTTAGATTCCAAATGGGATTATATTGTTGTGGCTATCGAGGAATTTAAAGACGTAGAATCTATGACGGTGGATCAACTCTTGGGCTCGCTCCAAACTCATGAAGAAAAACTCATCAAAAGAGTTGTCAAAGAAGAGCCGCTCGAGCAACCTCTTCAAACGAAGTTTAGCATGAACGAGAAAAGTTTTGGCAACTCGAAAAGCCAACGAGTAAGAGGACGAGGTCAAAATTATGGCCGTGGTGGTTACAACTCTTTCGAAAAAGAAGAGAGGAGACAAAACTCTTATCCGACGAGAGGCCGTGAAAGAGTAGAAAATTATAATGGAAAACTGAGGTATGACAAGTCCCAAATTAAATGTCATAATTGTCAAAAATTTGGCCATTACGCTTCCGAGCGTAGATTGAGTAATAATAAATTTGAGGAAAAAGCTAATTTTGTTAGAGAAAATGAAGAACGTTCTACACTTTTATTTGCGCATAATAAAAATAAAAGAGGAAAAATACTATGTGGTATTTAGATACGGGGGCTAGCAACCATATGTGTGGTAATAAAAATATGTTTACCGAAATTGATGAAACGGTAAATGGAGATATTTATTTTGGTGATGAATCTAAAATTCTGGTGAAAGTGAAGGGAAAAGTCTTAATCCAATTGAAAAATAGAGAAAATGATTTTATCTCGAACATTTATTATGTGCCAAATATGAAGTCTAATATTTTGAGTTTGGGATAACTTTTGGAAAAGGGCTATGATATTGATTCGAAAAATTATAATATTTTATTAAGTTATAAAAATGGCAATTTGGTTGTTGTCGAAAAATAGAATGTTTTCTTTGAATATTCAAAATGGTGGGGCTAAATGTTTGAAAGCGTGTTTTAAAGAAAAATTGTGGTTTTGTTATTTGAGATTTGGGCACCTTAATTTTGGTGGTTTGAAATTGTTGAGTAGTAAAAATATTGTGAAAAGTTTAAATCATATTGATCATGTTGATGAATTTTGTGAGGCATGTTTGTTTGGAAAACAACCGAGGAAAAGTTTTCCGAAACAAGCGAATACAAGTACTAAAAACCGTTAAAACTTGTTCATACAGATATTTGTGGTCCTATTAAACCAAGTTCTCTTGGAAAAAACAATTATTTTGCTCTTTTTATTGATGATTTTAGTCGAAAAACTTGGGTTTATTTTTTGAAACAAAAATCCGATGTTTTTGATGCTTTCAAAAAATTTAAAGCTCATGGTGAAAATAAAAGTGGTCACAAAATAAATTCTATGAGATTGGATCGATGTGGAGAATTTCTCTCAAATGATTTTAAAAATTATTGCGAAGAAAATGGAATTTTTCGTCCTTTGACGGTTCCTTATACCCCAGAACAAAATGGGGTTGTTGAAAGAAAAAATCGATCTCTTTTAAATATGGCTCGTAGCATGCTTAAAAGTAAAAATGTTCTAAAAGAGTTTTGGGCCGAGGCCGTAGATAGTGCGGTTTATTTATCAAACCATTCTCCACCCCGAAGTGTTTGGGGTAAAACTCCCGAGGAAGCATAAAGTGAAAGAAAACCGGTTATTTCTCACTTACGAGTTTTTGAAAGTATTGCGTATGCTCATATTCCGGATCAAAAAAAGTCCAAATTAGACGACAAAAGCGAAAAGTTTCTATTTATCGGTTACGACTCGAGGGCGAAAGACTATAAATTATATAATCCGGAAAATGAAAAATTTGTTATTAGTCGAGATGTTGAGTTTGATGAAGAGGAAACATGGGATTGGGACAAAAAGTACGACGACTATGATTTTTTCCCTTATTATGGCGATGAAGAAGAAAAGAAAATCGAAATGGAAGAAGAGCTCGCTACTCCACCTCCATCACCACAATCACAAGTCCAACCATAATCGCCAATTGACGAAAGTTTTAGCGAAAGAAACGTCATGTTTCCACACTATGCAAGAGTTATATGAGGTAACAGAAAATGTTGATAATGTTACTCTATTTTGTCTTTTTGGGGGTTGTGAACCGATAGGTTATGGAGAGGCGATGAAAAATAAAAATTGGAGAAAAGATATGGATGAGGAAATGGACTCGATAATAAAAAATGATACGTGCGAGTTGGCGGATTTACCGAAAGGACACAAATTTATTGGTGCTAAATGGCTTTATAAAGAGAGAAAAATGCAAAAGGAGAAATAGAAAAATATAAAACAAGGTTGGTCGCAAAAGGATACAACCAAAGGACCGGAATCGATTTTGATGAGGTATTTGCTCACGTAGCTCGTCTAGAAACTATTAGAGTTTTAATTTATTTGACCGTTCAAAATAATTGGAAAATAAACCAAATGGATGTAAAATCGGCGTTTTTAAATGGAAATTTAGAAGAAGAAGTTTATTTGCAACAACCACCGGGTTATGAGATTATGGGATTTGAAAATAAAGTTTTAAAATTGAAAAAAGCATTTTACTGTTTGAAACAAGCCCCGAGAGCTTGGAATACTAGAATTGATAAGTATTTCCAAGAAAATAATTTTATAAGGTGTCCCCATGAGCACTCTTTATGTGAAAATGGATAAAAATGGTGATGTGTTGATTGTTTGCCTATATGTTGATGATCTGATTTTTACGGGAAATAATCCGAAGTTATTTGAGGATTTTAAAAGGGTAATTAGTCGTGAATTTGAAATGACGGATATTGGTCTTATGTTGTATTATCTTGGAATTGTGGTGAAACAAAATAAAAATGGAATTTTTATTTCGCAAGAAGGGTATGCAAAAAACATCCTTAAAAAAGTTTAAAATGGATGGGTGTAAACCGATAAATAACCCGGTAGATTGTGCTACAAAATTATCTAAATATTTTGAGGATGAAAGTGTGGATCTGACGTTTTTTAAAAGTCTTGTTGGAAGCTTACAATATTTAACTATTACTCGACCGGATATTTTATATAGAGTTGGTCTTATTAGCCGTTATATGGAAGCTCCAACTTTGTCGCATTGAAAGGCCGCGAAACGAATATTCTGTTATATAAAAGGTACGGTTGATTTTGGATTAAATTACTCATTTTCTAATCATTTTGAGTTGATTGG
This sequence comes from Primula vulgaris, assembly GCA_963920805.1. Classification (NCBI taxonomy): domain Eukaryota; kingdom Viridiplantae; phylum Streptophyta; class Magnoliopsida; order Ericales; family Primulaceae; genus Primula; species Primula vulgaris. Next base: position 27,511,842 of record OY987215.1, on the reverse strand, counting down.
CTATAGTGATAGCGATTGGGGAGGCGATATTGATGATAGTAAAAGTACAAGTGGCTTTGTTTTTTTATATGGGAGATACGACTTTTACTTGGAGTTCGAAAAAATAACAAATTGTGACACTATCTATATGTGAAGCCGAATATGTTGCCGCTAATTCTTGTATTTGTCATGCGATTTGGTTACGAAATTTGTTGAAAGAATTGGGAATGCCACAAAATGAAGCTACGAAAGTGTTTGCGGATAATAAGTCCGTGATTGCCCTTGCGAAAAATCCGGTGTTTCATGGTCGAAGTAAGCATATCGACACGCGTCATCATTTTATTTGCGAGTGTATTGAAAATAAGGATGTTGAAGTAAAGTACGCAAAGTCACAAGATCAATTGGCGGATATTTGTACGAAGGCTCTCAAGTACGAAGATTTTTGAAGATTAAGGATTATGCTCGGAGTTACCAAAAAAGATTAAGGGGGAGTGTTGAAAAATAGTAACTTGTATGGTATTAATTTTATGGTATTATTAATATTTAGCATTTACATTTTATAAGTTTTTAGAGATCATGGATTTAACATTTATATTTTATAAGTTTTTTTTAGACATCATGGGTTCATGAGATTAAAACTATGTAACCTTTCATATTGTACATTCATGTTGAGTTTAGTATAAATAAGTGATATTTTTACCTTTGTAAGACACGCCAAAATAATAAAAAGTGATTTCCCTTTCTTGTGTTTTTTCTAACATTTTGTTACTAGTTTTCCGACCTCCTTTCATATTCTTTCAAATCCAACAGCACCTTTCAAAGAATACACTCTCTTGTGATTCTAATATTGAAGAGGCAAGATTTTAGTTGAAAGTATTGCAACTTTTAATTAAAAATATTTTGGTAGATTCAGTTCAACAGCAATATTTTTTAACCAAAATTTCTTCCACAAACTACTTTGCCAGATGTTATTATGGTAATGTTTTATGAACCCTGTAATTTCCATAGATCAAATATCAAGTTAGAACTCTTAAGAGATTGAACAAATCATCTTGGGGTTTTGTTAATTTCATACGTAAAGTTGATCAACAATAAGTTGTGTGTATGAAAAGAAATATGTCAATTACTCCATTTCAAACCGACCAATGATGTATTAAAGCATAGTCAATATCTATATTAATCTGATCTTTTATATTGGGAAGCTAATTATACTTTTCTTTACAGGGTAAGGTCATATGGAACTTTGATGAACAGCTTGACTATTTTGAGAAATGTATGAAGGTCTGCGGTATCAAAAATTTCAGTTCGGAGGCTGAATTTGTAACATCCCGTATTTTTATAAATGATTTTATTTATGATTTAATTTATCCAAAAACGTTTTATACAAATTTTACCAAAAACCGGTCACTCGACTAATTTTTAGCCAAAAACCGAAACTCTTCCGAAAAACTTTATTTTAAAAACCTGTTACTAATTTTACTAATAAAAAGGACTCAATAGATTTGTTTCTAAAGATTTGTTATTTTTGAGTAGTAAAACTATATTTTTGGATAAGAGTTCACTTTTAGAACTTTGGGGACCAAATAGTTCGCTTCCACAAACTATCTAAAAACAGTTTTTCTAAACCTAAAAATCAGCCACTTTCATTTTTTTTAAACCTAAAAACAAGAGAGAAAAAGAGAGAAAAGAGAGAAAAGAGAAGAAGAAGAAGAAGAAGAAGAAGAAGAAGAAGAAGAAGAAGAAGAAGAAGAAGAAGAGAAACCACGTTAGCGGATTATTGCCGGAATCATCTCCTTTACACGTTAAGGTAACGGGGGTTATCCATAGCGACTAGACGAGGGTGTATGTTAGGATTATGTTTTACGTTTAGTATAAATTGAGGGTTTTTGCTTTTTATATTAATTAGTTTTATAAATTGTTATTTGAGTTTAGTTGATTATATGTTTAATTCACTTATTTGTTAATTGGGTTTAGTTGTTATATGTTTAATTCACTTATTTGTTAATTAGGTTTAGTTGATTATATGTTTAATTCACTTATTTGTTAATTGGGTTTAGTTGATTATATGTTTAATTCACCTAATTGTTAATTGAGGATTTAGTCGTGTTAATTTCGGATTAACGAGAATATGGATGAGTTTGCATGTCTTTATGTATTGATATTGTGTTATTATAATTGTTGTTAAATTGGGTAATTTATTGTTGAATATAGATGCATTGTATTTTATGCATACAAGGTGTTTGCTAGAATGCTTGAATGAGTTTTCATGTTGATTAGACTTGGTTGGCTAGTTGCGAATCTAGCACCTATGCTTTTGGGTTTCGTTGAATTACGTTAGAATGACGTAAGAGAATGTGATAAATGATTGGTTTATTATTTATTGGCCGAGGCCTTAATATTTATATGTATGAGAATGTGTTATATGAATAGTATAATATTATCGACCGAGGCCTTAATATTGATACATTAGCAATGGTCTCTGTCTCTTCCTAATTCCGGGGACAGAAGACGGCAGTGGGGATAGGGAATGACTCGTCTTACGGACTGGGGCGAGTGGCATGAGAGGTCCTAGTGTGCATTATATTTATTTTATGTTAGCTATGGTCTCTGTCTCTTCCTAATTCCGGGGACAGAAGACGGCCGTGGGGATAGGGAATGACTCGTCTTACGGACTGGGGCGAGTAGCATGAGAGGTCCAAGTGCGCACTTTAAATTTACTTTTATGTTAGCAATGGTCTCTGTTTCTTCCTAATTCCGGGGACAGAAGACGGCCGAGGGGATAGGGAATGACATACCTTACGGACTGGGGTAGGTGGCATGATATGTCCATGTTTGCTATAGATTTGTGTAGGCATTATTTAATTTATTTAATTTATCCCGTTGTAGAATGTTATTGTATTTCCTTTTATACGTCGATTATCGTAATTGTAGAATTTGTGAGCTCTTGCATTTATGGGATGGAGTGACGGTATTTGTGGTGTCGTTCCGTCTAGTTATGTGCATGGGACTCACCGTTACAATTTTGTTGTTCAGGTACATTATAGGTTGAGGCTTTTGGTTAGGAGCTTTAGCAAGGCATCATATGGGCTCGGGGATTCCTTTTTCAATTATATTATCTTTTGAAGTTGTAGCCTACGGGCAATTTACATTCGTTTATTTCTTTTTTTATAAATTTGTCAAAACTGTCTCGTATTGTAGCCGCGTTTGGCAAACATTTTTATTCAATTGATTTATTGTTCCATTAGCTCGCAAGTTATTTTCTTTTAAATTTTTAATTTCGTACCAACAGGTTCTTTTTTTTCTTTTCTTTAAAAAGGTCATGCCTCGATATCCGTGTTCTATGGATTTTGGGGCGTGACAAATCCACTATAGTTTATTTGTAAGTTTTAAAGATCAAATCCACTATCGTCACACTCTCTCAATTTGTCATATGATTATAGGATTCGAAAATTATGTATAGGGACCAAAACGACAACCTGGACGACTAGCTACATTCATTTTATTATGTAAAAATGATAAGAGTATTTACCAAATCACTCAACTGAACACTGAATTCGTTCTAGATCACAGTGAGTATATTCTAAACGGTCGTCCATCTGATTAGTGTGATTAAAAATAATGTCCCAACAGCAGTTAACGAATTTTTTCCCCATTACATTCATTGTTAATGCCGTGATTATCCTTTGTTTTTCCATGTTAAAGAGATTGTATAGATTGGGAGCAAGAAAGTTCGTGGTGAAAAATATATGGCCGTTGGGTTGTGCTCCTCAATATAATCCGTCTGGGAACGCTCTTTGCAACATAACAATGAATGCGTTGCTTAACGACTACAGCAAATCAATGCCTCTTATGCTACAAGAACTCGCGTCTAATTTAGATGGCTTTGAATATTCATGCTCACATGATTTCTCTTTTTACCAACAACTGAACCTCTATAGCGAAAAAACAGGTACAATTACAAAAAAAAAACAATACGATCATTGCATTTTTGCTTATGCAAAGCAATGCTGTTCGCCTGTAGGGTTTTCTAAATAAATTTAAATTAAATTTGTGGTTGTTAAAACCCCACTGAGAAAATTCATATGTTATCCACATTCTCGGCTCGGCCACACTTTATCGGAAAGAAAACTTATCAGTGTCTTCATATATTTTCGAAATTTACATAGTACTCAAAACTGAAATAACACAACCACTTACTGTTTGCATTTTTCTCATTTTCTATCTTTCCATTTCTTACCCGGTTTTTCATCGTGTAGGTATTACAAATACCGTTGGAATGTGTTATGACAGAGTTCTCTGCCCCGATAGAGATTCCTATCAGTATTTTCATTTCATTCACCCGACGCAAGCTGCAAATCATGTATACGCTGAAGATTGTGTCAAGGGAACATTATGTTCACCAAAAAACATCCTGGAGCTGGTTGGGGCTGGAAAGAAAAATGTGTCGCTCGGTATGGAGAAGGAAGAAAGAAGCTAGAATGATTGAACTTAATAATAGGAACTATGAACTTTTAATTTTGTAATGTAAGAAATAAATTGAACATCACAGTGTTGTACTCTGGAAAAGTTGTCAAACTGTTATAAACAATGGAGTAAACACAAATTCAGAACACACATACTATCCCAAAACAAGCGAGAAATAAAAAAGAAAATAAAATTTACGTGGCCACCAAGGGTTTTAACATGTAATCCCCTTGGCTACTTCAATGAGGAAGAGAAAAGATTTACAATAATAATTTGTAGAGGAGGATAAAAGCATTTAACTGACTCGATATCAAGCTTTTGGACCCTTAGAAGTGTTTATAAAGCATCAATGCACATAAAGAAAGCTGAAAATGCTGTAATTATGCTAAACCGACCCATTGGCCAAACGCCAAACATGTTGGATGAACAAGCTTGGTGAAACTACAAACTAAACGGTACCTAACACGGGATCGATATATTCCCAAAAATGAAGTCAATTTCAACAGCTACATTCTACATATAGTAACTAATGAAACAATACGTTCTCACCCTAAAGCACTTCGTATACAAGGATAACGATCAAGTACTTATGTCACTTGACCCTAAAGAATGCCAACATTTCACTAATATATATCAATATTAATGTTGAACCGGAGCCCTTATTTTATTTCAATTTCATATCTTTTTTGGTACTGTCCTATAAGAAGAATCAGTAGGCTCAAGTAGCTAGTAAAGCTTCTTTCGTTGATTTGAAAGATTGATGGCTGTGAAGCATGTTGGAAAAACCAAAACCAACAAAGCATGCTGGGAATAAGGTAAGGACCTCTTCTTTGTGACGGAGCCAAAGTGCAAACCATTCGACCGAGTCTTTGGACAAAATGAGTCTTTCGAAAACCAGATTATCTCTCTATTATCATATGGTATATCGGTTTATATATCATGTCTTCAATCGAGTGAAACCGGTACACAGCACACAAAGTCGGATTTTCATTCAAAATTTCTGTTAGGGTTTAACATAGGAGACTAGTGTTTACAAGAAGATGTATGAACAAGTGAGTGATGATCCATGGTGAACATAATATCTATGGCTATTCATGTGAATAACCAAATGGGTCGTCGATTTACTAGCAATAGCTTTATATTGATAGTGACCATGAATACATTACACTGCATCAATAGACTAATTGTGTTTATTGATTAAACTCAAAAGATATTTTTACTAAATTCTTGCAATGTTTGCTCTTATTTCCCTCCTCGCATTCTATATAGGTAAAAATCGAGGCATTTGTAAATGAAACAGGATATCTGCATAATGCACTAGATATATAACTAGTATGAATAGTAACTTATGCAAACATGAGTTGTTTGATTCCAAGAGGCGAGCACGTGCCTCCTGTACGGGCAAGGCATTGTTCTGCGATGATCCTGTTTGCAGCCTGAGTCAGATGAAGTTCATCGAAGAACACGTATATTGACTTATCTACACATGTTTCGTCCTTGTTTGGTCCGGTCCATTTCTTTGATCTTTTCAAGGATTCAGGCATTGCAATGTCTTGGCATAAATATTTAACTTGACCAGACCAATATCTTTCCTCTGTACTGGGCTGCGATTTTTCCCGTCCTTTTTTGGAACCCACTTCAAATACAGTCCTTTCGCACAACCCTCTCCCGTTTTTAGCAATGGGACAACATGGCCATCTAGTTTCTTCAAATCCTGTAGTCATACATTGGTACTCGGAACTGTTATTTGTAATGCTAAAAATCAAATATGAAAATACTACCAAGATAAAAACTGCTGGGCTGTCAATTCACCATTCTCAACATATTATACTCAAATTTTAGTATAAATTTACTATATTGTTTATGGAGGTGTCAAATCACTCTTTTCAACAAATTACAATCACAATCTATAACTCAAAAAATGGCAGTAATGCTTGTAACTACCTACCTCCTAGTTTACTCCAATCTATAGGCTTCTAATATACTTACTTTGTATTGAATTCAAAATCTTCAATGAAATATGATTACACTCGGGAGTTCAACTGAAGGACAATATGGATGAAGACCATTTGGAAGGAAACTGAAGAAATGGGATAAAACTACGATTGGGGTAATATATTTAATATGCTTTATTACTATGGCAAAAAAAAAATGAAAATTGCCCTTTACTAAAGTGTTCATACTATTGTAAATGTTCTTATTTACACAGAGAAACAAACGACATTTTCAGTTGGGAAAAGTATCTCATAGATGGAACAAGCTGCTAATTATTGCATTGGACTAACAGTGTTATCCTTACGCGTCAATAAAATTGAAGAGTTTAGAGTTTTAGCTCACCATAATTAGCTGGAGTTTCGATCATGTTCTTGATGAGAGAATAAACTCTCCCAGTCACTAGCTGCGAACCCCCGAGCTCTTTTTGTAGTTCCTTAAGCTTGACATCAAGCTTGTTATTAAATTTAGAAACCAAGTCATTTATGTTTTCTGCACATCTGCTTCTTGGTTTAAACTTCTCAATCATATATGGAAAGCAGCCCAATGGACCAATTTGGAAAAGCACCATTTTCCTTGCACCAAGATTGTATAAATCCTAAGGCAGAAACTTGATATGAGTATAAATGATAGATCTTTTGTAAGAAATATAACACTAATTTGAAGATAAAATAAAAGTGGTAATTACCTTTATATAGTTGCTGTATTCTTTAATAAGAAGCTCTGCAAATTCTTCACCATTGTAGTGATTGCTGGTGTTATAATTGTTAGGTTGCAAATAGTTGTGAATGTAGTCACTTGATCCAATGTTAATAAGATACACCGACATCGCTAAAAAATTTGATAGATTTTCTTGTGTTTTGTATCTCGCCTTTACTTCCCCTTGCACTAATTCCTTGAAAAGGCTGATTTGTTTCCCGAAACACAAATTCTTACCCTGCAAAATGATTTAGAAACAGGTTGGAATTTTGTTTGCTTCAATTGCGACTTTTTCCCTTTGTGTTTGGAAGATCTCTTCATGATATGTGCACTGTTAAATTACTAGAGTATATTTTGACTCTCATGAACATTGTCACTGTACAGTGTCATTGTTAGAACTAAGAAATGTACGAAAATTGCATATTTGTAATGGTGCACTTGGTGCAAAGAATCCTTGTTAGAAAGCGTGACCGGGAAAAAATGTTGTTTTTGGATCCATGATTTTTTCTAAAGGCGTCTTCTTTTCTGTCCTATTTTGAGCTCGAGCTTGCGGAGTTTCTTTTCGGCCTCCTTTTGTTGATTGTGGTCTGTACTATCCTTTTGCGACCTATTTTTACTATCCTATTACGGATTGGCATGCTCGACAATATTTTAGTGCTTCTGATAGTTGGAATTTTTATGTTATATTTTACGTCTTTCTGGTTTAGATGTATCGTCTGTCTAAGGGCAATTGAGTCAACGGCCTTTTGTATAGATTTGGCGGGATTCTGGGGGTCTTTTGTTTGTATTATTTTATTTTGCTTAGCCCCTTGGTGTATCTTTGCTCGTAGTTCTTTAATACTGATAATGAGTTTCTACCCAAAAAAAAAAATGGGCCTAAAAGTAAACTTACGAAGGCAGTTCCAGTCTGTGGGAGAATACCGGCTGATGCAGATGCAAAATTACTTTTAGACTCGGGAAACCTGTCGTCGTCAAATGAAGCCACCCCCGCGCCAAGCGAAATGCCTGCATTATGATTTGACTTTGGTAAAAATCACAACAGTACACCAAAACCATATAATCTGAGAGATAATCAGATAAATGTGTATCACTATATTTAACGCTTGAAAATATGTAGTCAAATAATGTACTCCTTCATAGCTCACCGATAAGTTCTGGAATTACTTTTCCATTTGTGAATCTATTTTTTTCCAAAAAATAGCATGATTCACCTTATGGATAATAGTTTGCTTGCATCCATGAATCGTGGCCACTTGACTTCGGGCCAGCCTGAAAATTAGAATCTCCAAAAACATAAAGGCTCGGTTCCGGTAGTGGCTGAGTATTATTCCCGCCAATCCCGTCATTCCATGGGACGGCAAATAATACATGAGAATGAAAGAAAATAGAAAACAGGAGAATAAGCATGACTTGGTGTCTTATCAAAATGATTGTAATAAAGCTACAAAGGTACGAATGTAGTATTGATTTGGTGGAGAGTTTTATTTGTACTTTGTAACTTCCGATTTAATCTTCAAGTGCAGCATTTATTATGTATACTTATGAAATTAAACGGCCTTAGATATTCCGGTTATATGTACAATAAGGTTCTAGACTTCTAAGAAGTGATGAGCAAGAATATAAGTATAAAAAGAAAATTACAAAACTCACACATAAATATATACTATTGAATTGTATTTTTCTCATCCGTTAGATTGAACTCTAAATTATGTGAGTGCATTATACACTCTAGGTAATTTGAATCCTGTTTTTAAGACATTATTAAATGTTGTTTTAGATACTTTTTGGTTTATTTGCACTTACCAAAAAAAAAGTGTAATTCACTTTTATGTTTTAAGACGAAATAGTGTTACTATTAAACTAGTACAATATAGAATTAAAATCAATGAAATTGATCACTTTATTACACTAGAAATGAGATAGGTGGAAACAAATTTATTTTTCCTAATTTGTATATCAAATATGTATAATGAAAGACAATTGAAAACAGACACTTAATCAAAATGAAATCACCTCACAAAATTTTTTAAAAATGGGCTGGAACTAAAAAAGTTATTCCATAACAACTAGTTAAGGTTAAATTGAAAAACTCAATTAAAGAAGTGAAAAAATGTTATAAGAAGTGACTTATATAATACAATATATAGATGTACGTACCCACACTAACAATGGCTAATAAGTAGGACGACATGGAAAAAGAAATGTTAACAAGGAATGAAAAATAAACACAATACTAGTCAAGGGGTAATTTTGTAATTTCTCTATTTGAAATTTTTGGAGAGGCAGGTGGCCCCCATGTCCTTCCGCCACAATATATCGATTAAGATTAAGACTGTGGTTTATAAATGAGTTGTTCTCCATCATATCTTGATGTATTTGGTCGGATTGGATGGATGACTATCGATCAACATATGGGTATTTTAAAACCTTGAAATGTCATACCACGAGTATTTATAGCTAGCCATGAGAGATGAAAATAAATTTTACCATTTGTTTATAAAATATAACAAGTATGTTTAGTAAATCAGTCATAAAGATAAATCACAATTGAGTTTTAAACTAGATGAATCCATATTCCCATTTTAGCACTATAAAACCAAGTTTTGTTATTTTTAGCATGACAGAGTCACAGTTATTTTAATCTGGCCTATAGGCTGGCCCGATAAAGCCTCATGACATCTATCAGTATTTTAATCTAGCATGTAGAAGTGTTTGCTCGTGTTGTTATTGTGTTTTGAATTTCGTGATATGTTCGAAATAGTCAATAACCTCATTTATAAAAATGAGGTCAATGCTTTATTTATGATTTTTTGTGCTCTTCTAAATCTACACAATTCTCTCTTCATGTATGGTTACCTGATGCCATGGATGGGCCTAATCCTATTTCTGGGAGGCGTGGCTCGGTTCGGCTCGGATACCAATTAATGAAACTTATGATTTGTATGAGAAAATTTTCACCACGAAACAGAACAGTCGCCCGTTAGCTAAGTATTATAGTAACCTTAAAAGTCTATGGGAGCAATTGTTACAACACCGTCCATTTACTACTGAATTGACACAACTTAAACAGCAATGGAAGGATTTTATGATTACAACCTTACTTGCTGGCCTTGATTCAAGTTTTAGCGTGTCTAAAGACCATATTCTTGCCGGTGAGACTTTGCCGACTGCTGCTAGTGCCTATTTTCGACTATCGCGGTCGTCTTCGGGGCAACCTAGTTCTGGTCATATATCCCCTATTCCGACTCCTGAATCTTCGGCTTTTATTGCTAACCAAGGAAGTTGTGGTGACTCTCGTGGTAATTTTCGAGGTGGTCGTGGTTTTCGTGGTAATTCGAAAGGGATAGGTCATTCTGAGGGTCGTGGTAGTAGAAAATATGCTACTAATCATACGGAGCCCTATTGATGGAAGAAGTATGGTAGGCCTGATTACGCTCAGAATGTTAGTGGACCTTCTACGTCATCTCCTCAACCTGTTGGTACTCCTAATTCTGGTACTAATGATGCACTCACCTCTCAGCTTAGTGAGATTCTCCAGGATTTGCACTTATCTTAGCCTACTAGCTCCACAATGACATTAGCTAACTCATGTAATGTTGCTTGTATTGCTTCTTCGTCTGCCTCTTGGCTTATTGACTCAGGTGCAAGCTCTCATATGTCGGGTAAATCATCACTCTTTACCGATCTAAGTTCAATAAACCATCATATCATATTAGCAGATGGATCTTCTCGTCCAGTAGGTGGTAAAGGAAATCTCCATGCGCATCACTCTTTATCTTTACCTCATAGTCTTTATGTGCCTAAATTTCCATTTAATTTATTGTCAGTCAGTCAAATGACTAAATCTTTACACTGTTCGGTAACTTTTTTTTCCTCATTATTGTGTTTTTCAGGACCTCGAGATGAAGAAGAGGATTGTTTGGGGCATGAGAAAGATGGTTTGTACTATTTGAATCCTGCTAGTTTTGCATCATCGTCTTCATCAGCATTAAGTGCGACTGTTTCTCCTTTACAGTGGCATTATCGTCTTGGTCACCCTTCTTTGGCAAAACTTAAGCTTGCAATTCCGTCCTTGCATCGTGTATCTAGTTTAGAATGTGAGGCTTGTCAGCTTGGTAAACATCATCGTAGTTCTTTCACTAGTCGTAGTATTAGTAGAAAATCTGAGTCTTTTGATCTTATTCACTCAGACATATGGGGCCCTTCTCGTACTTTTGCTCATAATGGCTTCCATTATTTTGTGATTTTTGTTGATGATTATTCTCGTATGACTTGGTTATTTTTAATGAAAAAACAGTCTTAGTTACCTTTTATTTTGTCTCGCTTTTATAATAAAATCAATACTCAATTCGATAAACGAATTAAGATCTTGCGTTCTGATAAAGCACTGGAATATGTTCAAACTATTATTGATTCTTTTTGTGGTGATCATGGGATTATACATCAAACTAGTTGCGCTCACACATCACAACAAAATGGTGTTGCTAAGCGTAAACATCGACATTTATTGGATATTGCTCGTACATTATTATTCAATATCCAGGTCCCTAAACATTTTTGGGACGATGCAGTTTTAACTGCATGTCATCATATTAATCGTATGGCCTCGGTTGTTTTAGATAACTGCTCTCCGTTTTTAATCTTATATTCTAATGTTTATCCTTTCTCTGTTACTCCTCGTATTTTTGGATGTGTTGCCTTTGTTCATAATCTTTAGATAGGACAAGACAAACTTTCTCCTCGTGCTCGAAAGTGTGTCTTTCTTGGCTATTCTCGTACAAAGATAAAGGTTATCGTTGTTATCACCCCCAATTTCGTCGATACTTTGTAAGTGCCGATGTTACCTTTTTGAGTCTACTTCATTTTTTAACGACACTGGGCACCAACTTTCTGTAGATATTATATCGGATACTAATCTGTCTTGTCCCAATGGTGAAACCATTCCCCTTCCGATGCCTTCTCAACCAGATTTAGTGCATTCTTTCCCACCTTTAGTATCTCCTCCGCCAGATATAGTATATCAGCGTACTCGTCTTCGTAAAACTTTTTCTCATGAACCGGCCACGACATCTTCTCAGTCTGAGGTTCCTGTGGTCCTCTCTCATCGTATTAGCTCTGATGATCTACCTCTTGCTCTACGAAGAGGTAAACGCACATGCACCCAACATCCTATTGCTAATTTTGTTTCATATCATCGTACTTCTTCCTGTTTTCACTCTTTTGTTTGTGTTTTGTCTTCTGTTTCCGTTCCAGTGTCACACAATGATGCTCTTGCCTTGCCTGGATGGAAACACGCTATGGATGAGGAAATGAGTGCACTCTATCAGAACCAAACTTGGGAGCTTACAACATTACCACTAGGGAAAAGACCTGTTGGCTGTCGTTGGGTATATACAGTCAAATATCAACCAGATGGTTCCGTTGAGCAATTGAAAGCTCGATTGGTTGCTAAAGGTTATACCCAAACATATAGTGTTGATTATAGAGAAACATTTTCTTCTGTTGCTCGTTTGAATTCTGTTCGTATTCTACTGGCAGTTGCAGTGGGCCGTTCTTGGCCATTGTACCAGTTAGATATTAAAAATGCGTTCTTACATGGTAAACTTCAAGAAGAAGTTTATATGGTACAACCATCCGGTTATATTACTTCTGGTAGTGAACAACTTGTCTGCCGACTTCGTCGTTCTTTATATGGTCTAAAACAATCACCTCGTGTTTGGTTCCACCTTTTTAGTGTTGTTGTTATTGATTATGGATTTCGTCGTTATTTATCTGATCATTCCGTCTTTCTTCGTCAATCCACTGACGGTATTATTATTCTTATTGTATATGTCGATGATATTATTGTTTCTAGAGATGATGCTAATGGTATTGATAATTTGAAACGTTATTTAGCAAAAAAGTTTCACACTAAAGAAAATATGTGAGATTGCTCGCTCCTCTAAGGGATTGTCCCTCTCTCAAAGCAAATATGTCTTGGACCTTTTATCAGAAACTGGTTTATTAGGATCTCGTCCAGCTGATACACCTATGGATTTTTCGGTCAAACTTAGCATTGATTCAGGTGATATATTTCCTGATATTGGTCGTTATCGATGTCTTGTTGGAAAATTAATTTATCTTACTGTTACTCACCCATATATCACTTATGTTGTGGGTATAGTGAGTAAGTTTATGCATGTACCATGCTATCCGCATTTCGATGCCGTATGTCGTATCTTGCGCTATTTGAATGGCGCTCCCGGTCGGGGTCTACTTTATCGTTCATCACCATCCTTAATTGTCTCCGTTTTAGTGATGCTGATTGGGCGGGAGACTATAGCGATAGACGTTCTACGTCTGGTTATTGTACATTTATTGATCCTAATCTTGTTACTTGGCGTAGTAAAAAGCAACACGTTGTTGCTCGTTCTAGTGCTGAGGCTGAGTATCGAGCTATGACTCATACCGTCTCAGAAATGTTATGGTACGCTCACTTCTTCGTGATTTTGGTGTATCTGTGCATGACCCTATGCCCATGTATTGTGATAACCAGTCAGCTATTTTTATCGCCAATAATCCTGTCTTTCATGAGAGAACTAAGCATATTGAGGTGCATTGTCATTTCATTCGTGATATGTTAATTCGAAAAGAGATATCTACTCCATTTGTGTGCTCCGAGTCACATTTAGGAGATATTTTGACCAAACCTTTATCCGGGCCTTATTTTCGATCCATATGCTCCAATATATAGGCATTTTTGATTTGTATGCTCCAGCTTGAGGGGGGTGTTAGAATTAGTATCTACTTTTATCTATTTTGGACTTAATGATGTATTATTTAATATGTTGTTAAATTCGAGGACCAATCGTGTAATTATTAAATAATTTGATATTAATACAATTGTGTGTTCTGTGATACACACAGACACTTTTACCTAATCTTATTACCACTGTATTTACTGAAACTTCCAAAATGGGTTGTAAGTGTTACATTTATTAGAAACGGCCTAAGTATGTATTTACGGTTATATTTGCAATAAAGTGCTAGGACTGTTTATTCTATTAAATTTCTTTTTTTCCCAAAAAGGGTCAACTTCCAACTGATTGAATAAATGGCACCATTGATACAGAAATTTAGAAGGATAGTACCAAAGTAATTGAGTTAGATAAAAAAATTCATTACTTAAAATTGTCTTGATGAAATAATTTTCCTTCTAGATTCCATTACGAAAATATAATCCAATCCCTTATAGTTCTTCCAATTTTAGTTTAAGAAATGTTTTTGCTCACCCTTTTATCCAAAATTTGTTGGAAAAATGATCATTCACGACAAAAGTTTGATATTTAATTATCAAAATCTTTTTATAATTAGGCGACACCAAATATAATCACATATTTGATAATGTTTTTTTTTTAATTCATAAAGACAACAAGTTTTCTTTTAATTCATAAAGACAACAACATCAAATATAATCACCCTTTTTTCTCCAAAGTTCATACATTGTTCACAGTACACAGCAACCTCTGCCTTTCATTCACAAATTTCTATTGATGGTGAAAAGTTAACACGGAGTGGATGCATTTCGAGTGTACCCAATTTGTGTATTGTTATGTTTGAGAATATTTGTTCAAAAGAACCAATGAATCTCTTTTGCCTTTAAGTTTATAGAGGCATGACAAACCAACCCAAAGTTGTTTATGCTAAGATCACCTTGTGTATTTAATCTCAAGCTTTGTATGGTCAAATAGCAAAAATAAAACAAATTTCACCTCATGATCTCAAAGCTAGTGCCACACTTGATACTAGCAAACATTTTTTTTTTGAAGTTGATACTAGGAAATAATGTTTAGCCTATTCCCTCATTAAAAATTTTGCACAAAGGAGTACATTTTATATTTTAAAGTTCTTATTATTGAAACCTAATTGTCAGAGGCTCAGAGCTATTATTTGTGTTTTTATGTGTGGGAACGCTTTGGTGATCTAAGCAGCTGAGAAATTGAGGTAACAACAATTGAGTCTGTTTCTTGATTCTAATAGATCAAATTTTAGAAATAGAACAAATTAAAATGCTAATCGATCACCCATTAAGCTGGTGGCTTCTTCGAGCCCTCCCTATCTCAATAAGTAGTAGTTACTAAAGGACACTTTATTTAGCTTTCAAATTAAATTACGATTTAATTCGTTGAGAACTTTCCTTTAGACCCTTAAAACTTCTCCAACACTCCAACTATAACTATCAACTCCTTCGGATTAGCTCATAAGCGTTATACTATTGTCCACTATAACCAAAATTCCAAAAGCAAACTAATTTTAAATTTTGCCCTTCTGCAAGTTCTTGTATCTAAGAGCATCTAATGCATTTAAGATCCTGTTAGCGTTATAAAATCCAGAAAATTTTATCATTTTGCTTCATGACAAGCTGTGCAAGAATCATCTCATTGCAAAGCAGGGTAAAATTTGAGCGAAAGGAAGTATAGTTTTTTGATAAGTTGCACCTGTTGAAAAAAATAACTTTTAGGTATTATTATTATTTATCATTTATATTTTATAAGTTTTTAGAAATCATGGATTTAGCATTTATATTTTATAAGTTTTTAGAGATCAGGGGTTCATGACATTAAAACTATGTAACATTTTATTTTCTACATTCATGTTGAATTTAGTATAAATAAGTGATATTCTTACCTTTGTAAGACACACCAAAATAATAAAAAGTCATTTCCTTTTTCTTGTGTTTTTTCTAGCATTTTGTTACTAGTTTTCCGACCTCCTTTGATATTCTTTCAAATCCAACAGTGGTACCAGAGCCAACGGTCCCAAAATAGCCGGTGGAATGACCCTTTTTATCCCCATACTTAAGAAAGATTTCTACGATAATTGGAGCATAAGAATGAAAGTGCTTCTCGGTTCCCGAAATGTGTGGGAAATCGTAGAAAACGGGTATAATGAACCCGAAGAAAACGCTGACGTAACTCAGGCTCAAATGGAGGATTTAAAGAAGAAGGATCGAAAGGTCTTAACATCATCCATCAAACTTTCGATGAAACTATGTTCGAAAAGGTGGCGTGTGCAACCACGAGCAAAGAACCTTGAGATATTTTTGGAGAATTCGTTCAAACGAGTTGACAAGCTAAAAAAGATTCGACTACAAACCTTACATGGTGATTTTGAGGCTTTATGTATGAAAGTCTCCGAATCGGTTGACGACTATTTTTCACGAGTTCAAAAGGTCGTCAATCAAATGAAAAGATGCGGAGAAAATTTGGACGACACCCGTGTTGTCGAAAAAATTCTACGTTATTTAGATTCCAAATGGGATTATATTGTTGTGGCTATCGAGGAATTTAAAGACGTAGAATCTATGACGGTGGATCAACTCTTGGTCTCGCTCCAAACTCATTAAGAAAAACTCAACAAAAGAGTTGTCAAAGAAGAGCCGCTCGAGGAACCTCTTCAAACGAAGTTTAGCATGAACGAGAAAAGTTTTGGCAACTCGAAAAGCCAACGAGGAAGAGGACGAGGTCAAAATTATGGCCGTGGTGGTTACAACTCTTTCGAAAAAGAAGAGAGGAGACAAAACTCTTATCCGACGAGAGGCCGTGAAAGAGTAGGAAATTATAATGGAAAACTGAGGTATGATAAGTCCCAAATTAAATGTCATAATTGTCAAAAATTTGGCCATTACGCTTCCGAGTGTAGATTGAGTAATAATAAATTTGAGGAAAAAGCTAATTTTGCTAGAGAAAATGAAGAACGTTCTATACTTTTATTTGCGCATAATAAAAATAAAAGCGGGAAAAATACTATGTGGTATTTAGATACGGGGGCTAGCAACCATATGTGTGGTAATAAAAATATGTTTACCAAAATTGATGAAACGGTAAATGGAGATATTTATTTTGGTGATGAATCTTAAATTCTGATGAAAGTGAAGGGAAAAGTCTTAATCCAATTGAAAAATAGAGAAAATGATTTTATCTCGAACATTTATTATGTGCCAAATATGAAGTCTAATATTTTGAGTTTGGGATAACTTTTGGAAAATGGCTATGATATTGATTCGAAAAATTATAATATTTATTAAGTTATAAAAATGGCAATTTGGTTGTTGTCGAAAAATAGAATGTTTTCTTTGAATATTCAAAATGGTGGGGCTAAATGTTTGAAAGCGTGTTTTAAAGAAAAATTATGGTTTTGTCATTTGAGATTTGGGCACCTTAATTTTGGTGGTTTGAAATTGTTGAGTAGTAAAAATATTGTGAAAAGTTTAAATCATATTGATCATGTTGATGAATTTTGTGAGGCATGTTTGTTTGGAAAACAACCGAGGAAAAGTTTTCCGAAACAAGCGACTACAAGTACTAAAAACCGTTAAAACTTGTTCATACAGATATTTGTGGTCCTATTAAACCAAGTTCTCTTGGAAAAAACAATTATTTTGCTCTTTTTATTGATGATTTTAGTCGAAAAACTTGGGTTTATTTTTTGAAACAAAAATCCGATGTTTTTGATGCTTTCAAAAAATTTAAAGCTCATGGTGAAAATAAAAGTGGTCACATAATAAATTCTATGAGATCGGATCGATGGGGAGAATTGCTCTCAAATGATTTTAAAAATTATTGCGAAGAAAATGGAATTTTTCGTCCTTTGACGGTTCCTTATACCCCAGAACAAAATGGGGTTGTTGAAAGAAAAAATCGATCTCTTTTAAATATGGCTCGTAGCATGCTTAAAAGTAAAAATGTTCTAAAAGAGTTTTGGGCCGAGGCCGTAGATAGTGTGGTTTATTTATCAAACCATTCTCCACCCCGAAGTGTTTGGGGTAAAACTCCCGAGGAAGCATAAAGTGAAAGAAAACCGGTTATTTCTCACTTACGAGTTTTTGGAAGTATTGCGTATGCTCATATTCCGGATCAAAAAAAGTCCAAATTAGACGACAAAAGCGAAAAGTTTCTATTTATCGGTTACGACTCGAGGGCGAAAGACTATAAATTATATAATCCGGAAAATGAAAAATTTGTTATTAGTCGAGATGTTGAGTTTGATGAAGAGGAAACATGGGATTGGGACAAAAAGTACGACGACTATGATTTTTTCCCTTATTATGGCGATGAAGAAGAAAAGAAAATCGAAATGGAAGAAGATCTCGCTACTCCACCTCCATCACCACAATCACAAGTCCAACCATAATCGCCAATTGACGAAAGTTTTAGCGAAAGAAACGTCATGTTTCCGCACTATGCAAGAGTTATATGAGGTAACAGAAAATGTTGATAATGTTACTCTATTTTGTCTTTTTGCGGGTTGTGAACCGATAGGTTATGGAGAGGCGATGAAAAATAAAAATTGGAAAAAAGATATGGATGAGGAAATGGACTCGATAATAAAAAATGATACGTGCGAGTTGGCGGATTTACCGAAAGGACACAAATCTATTGGTGCTAAATGGCTTTATAAAGAGAGAAAAATGCAAAAGGAGAAATAGAAAAATATAAAACAAGGTTGGTCGCAAAAGGATACAACCAAAGGACCAGAATCGATTTTGATGAGGTATTTGCTCGTCTAGAAACTATTAGAGTTTTAATTTATTTGACCGTTCAAAATAATTGGAAAATAAACCAAATGGATGTAAAATCGGCGTTTTTAAATGGAAATTTAGAAGAAGAAGTTTATTTGCAACAACCACCGGGTTATGAGATTATGTGATTTGAAAATAAAGTTTTAAAATTGAAAAAGCATTTTACTGTTTGAAACAAGCCCCGAGAGCTTGGAATACTAGAATTGATAAGTATTTCCAAGAAAATAATTTTATAAGGTGTCCCGATGAGCACTCTTTATGTGAAAATGGATAAAAATGGTGATGTGTTGATTGTTTGCCTATATGTTGATGATCTGATTTTTACGGGAAATAATCCGAAGTTATTTGAGGATTTTAAAAGGGTAATTAGTCGTGAATTTGAAATGACGGATATTGGTCTTATGTTGTATTATCTTGGAATTGTGGTGAAACAAAATAAAAATGGAATTTTTATTTCGCAAGAAGGGTATGCAAAAAACATCCTTAAAAAAGTTTAAAATGGATGGGTGTAAACCGATAAATAACCCGGTAGATTGTGCTACAAAATTATCTAAATATTTTGAGGATGAAAGTGTGGATCTGACGTTTTTTAAAAGTCTTGTTGGAAGCTTACAATATTTAACTATTACTCGACCGGATATTTTATATGGAGTTGGTCTTATTAGCCGTTATATGGAAGCTCCAACTTTGTCGCATTGAAAGGCCGCGAAACGAATATTCTGTTATATAAAAGGTACGGTTGATTTTGGATTAAATTACTCATTTTCTAATCATTTTGAGTTGATTGGCTATAGTGATAGTGATTGGGGAGGCGATATTGATGATAGTAAAAGTACAAGTGGCTTTGTTTTTTTATATGGGAGATACGACTTTTACTTGGAGTTCGAAAAAATAACAAATTGTGACACTATCTATATGTGAAGCCGAATATGTTGCCGCTAATTCTTGTATTTGTCATGCGATTTGGTTACGAAATTTGTTGAAAGAATTGGGAATGCCACAAAATGAAGCTACGAAAGTGTTTGCGGATAATAAGTCCGTGATTGCCCTTGCGAAAAATCCGGTGTTTCATGGTCGAAGTAAGCATATCGACACGCGTCATCATTTTATTTGCGAGTGTATTGAAAATAAGGATGTTGAAGTAAAGTACGCAAAGTCACAAGATCAATTGGCGGATATTTGTACGAAGGCTCTCAAGTACGAAGATTTTTGAAGATTAAGGATTATGCTCGGAGTTACCAAAAAAGATTAAGGGGGAGTGTTGAAAAATAGTAACTTGTATGGTATTAATTTTATGGTATTATTAATATTTAGCATTTACATTTTATAAGTTTTTAGAGATCATGGATTTAACATTTATATTTTATAAGTTTTTTTTAGACATCATGGGTTCATGAGATTAAAACTATGTAACCTTTCATATTGTACATTCATGTTGAGTTTAGTATAAATAAGTGATGTTTTTACCTTTGTAAGACACGCCAAAATAATAAAAAGTGATTTCCCTTTCTTGTGTTTTTTCTAACATTTTGTTACTAGTTTTCCGACCTCCTTTCATATTCTTTCAAATCCAACAGCACCTTTCAAAGAATACACACTCTTGTGATTCTAATATTGAAGAGGCAAGATTTTAGTTGAAAGTATTGCAACTTTTAATTAAAAATATTTTGGTAGATTCAGTTCAACAGCAATATTTTTTAACCAAAATTTCTTCCACAAACTACTTTGCCTACTTTCATACCAGACTAGCCTAATATTCGACATAGCACACCACACTATATTACAATTGAAGGGAGCATGTTAAATGTCTTCCAAAATTACAACATAGGAGTATGAAGCATATTAACTTCTTAACTTTTTACAACCAATTTAAACAGCTCTTCAAAATTTGTTGTCCCCAACATACCCAAAATCACTCCTCTCTTCCTTGTTGCAAATCATTATGGCCTCTATTATAATTTTTGTTATCCTAAGCAGTTTAGTAGTTTCCCCATCATTGGTTTCCTCTATGGACAACATTGTTCCAGCGCTATATGTTTTCGGTGATTCAATTTTAGATGGTGGAAATAGTAATTTCTCATATCCCTACGGAGTTGACCTGGACCCTTTGCTGCGCCCTCGCCCGACTAATGGGCTAACAATTGCAGATTATATTGGTAATTTATGAAACTATCCAAGTGTAATCATTCTGATAATTTATCATTCAAAACAATAAAACCCTTTGTATTTTGGTCGACAATATTATTCACTCTGTTTTTTTAAATTGTTGAAATACTTAATCGTGAAGTTTGTTTGATGAATGCTACCAGTTCCAATTTCATTTTGTAAAATGGTTATGCTATTTTAAAGATGCTTATTAGTACAGTTTCTTTTCTGCCAAAAAATATATCAATTGAGGCCTAAATGCTCTCTTTTTTCAGCTATTTGGCTAGGGTTACCATTGGTTCCTACGTACGAGAGTATCAAATCAGGTCACATTTCTGGTACAGGGATCAATTATGCATTTGCAGGGTCTACTATTCTGCCAGATGTTATTATGGTAATGTTTTATGAACCCTGTAATTTCCATAGATCAAGTATCAAGTTAGAACTCTTAAGAGATTGAACAAATCATCTTGGGGTTTTGTTAATTTCATACGTAAAGTTGATCAACTATAAGTTGTGAGTGTATGAAAAGAAATATGTCAATTACTCCATTTCAAACCGACCAATGATGTATTAAAGCATAGTCAATATGTATATTAATCTGATCTTTTATATTGGGAAGCTAATTATACTTTTCTTTACAGGGTAAGGTCATATGGAACTTTGATGAACAGCTCGACTATTTTGAGAAATCTATAAAGGTCTGCGGTATCAAAAATTTCAGTTCGGAGGCTGAATTCTTGTACCATTTCGAAAAATCTGTATTCCTTGTATGTTTCAGTATAAATGATTTCGAGAAATATATCAATCCGGGAGATGGGAAACTTCCCAATATGGATTCCAAAACCTTTTCGGACTTTCTCTTGCGTTCCTTCCAAGAACCTTTAACTGTAAGTAAATTAACTACATACGTCTTGTCACGCCTCGGATTTGTGTAAACATGAGTCGTGAATATTATTTAAAAGGAAAAGATTTAAATCACGAAACATGCGGAATGCTATTCGATGATATGCCAATCAATAGAACCAAATAAATACTTCAGGGCATGCCGATAATCACATTTGATTCACTAAATTGACCTAAACGTAGCCAACGCTGTTCAAATGTGACAACACAAACAAAACAATTTTTTTTTTTTGAAATTTCGGCATGAGTTTCGCGTATCTATTTGTTTCCAATAAATTAGATCTATCTGAAACAACATATAACAAAATCGCAACGCGATTACCAAATAATCCAACAAGGATAAATCAAATTCAACCCAGCTGTCATTCTATAATATAGCATAACCTAAAATATACAAGTGCACGAGATAAGTTACTCCAATCAAAAGAAAAATAATCTCGCGTTAAACGCTTACTAGGCCAACAAGGCTCAAAATGAGATAATGCCATAATGAACAAAAAACAAGTGTAGCGTGCGCGCGATCACGTGTAATATGATAATGAACCTCATGCAAGCACTCTAAAATTCGTCACCATCTACGTCAGCACTTGTACATCGATCGTGAACAAAATGTAAAGAAAACAAATAAAGGAGTTAAGAAAACAATATCGCTTTAAAAACGGCGCGTGCTACTAAGCACGCACACACAATACTAACATGGCAAATATGATATCTCAACAAATAATGACAAAGGGCAATTGCACGAAAAACACATCAACAAGTATAACTCGCAACCACAAGTAAATGAACATATAATCAAGATCAACTGAATTAATAATAAAATAAAACAAGACTCAACGAAACACAAAGTCGGGATTGCCTCACATATACCCACTTTTAGAGCCACTCTGCTCTCGGACACAAAGTGCAATGTTTCTCTCACTTATATTCTGACACTAATATGTGACCAAAAGATATGGGTCGTCTTTAAGGGAACTAACCTTATGATACCGATATAACTAATCATTGTGCAAGTTTCCGGGATCTCACCGTAAGCTGACACAGCTCCGCCTTAACACTTGGTACTGGAATCATTAAAATAAATATAAAAGACTCCGAATATCAAACACGAAAACAGTAAACTCCACAATAAAACATAAAACACACTTTATAATATTTGATGTAATTAGATAAACACATCACCACAAAAGTATAGACGGTATCACCACAAGAGTATACACGATATCACCACTGTCACATTTTCACCACTTTCACGTTTTTAAAATATTTAATTAAATAACACATTTAAATCATTTTATTTTTTCACAATTCATTTTATAATAAAAATAGTAAAATCGCCATACACAATATAATCACCATAAAAATAACGATGCGAAGCTGTTACAGACAAAATAGAATAATATGATGCAATACACACTAATCATTTTACATAGATTAGCATACGACAAACCACACACAAAACCTCCTTTAAAGCGAAACCATATTCATCTCCCTTACCTACGCAAACGAGAGCTCGTTTGTCAAATACCACCAAACTCAAGCCGAAAGCCACCTAACGGTTAGAAACAGATCTGGACAGGACAAAACAGTCCTTAAACAGCCCTAAAAATATAATTAAAACGAACTACAGATTAATATAAAAGCCCCTAATTCGGATTATAGTAAATATTTCCAAAAATGGGTTTTTATAAAAATCAAAATCAGATGAAACGGCTTACACAGATAGATAGGACTCGGAGAGTAGATCAAAATAATGTATTTAATCGTGAAAAACGGAGTCCGAACGCACCCGAAACGGAATCAAACCCCGGATTTCCGAAACCCGAGAAAAACCTACGCACCACTGCCAAACTCGCCGATCAGACCTGACCAGTCCTTTCCGGCGACCTAAACCTCTTCTCCGGCGTTCGTCTCTCTCTCTATGTCCAACTGCACTGGTCTCTCTCTCTTCTATTATCTCTCTCCGTATTTATTATCTATATATTTAGGTTTTAGTATAAATAATTTACTAATTACTTCACTTACTTATTACATGATACAAATCACCCCACAACTATTATATACACCCAATTTCATATCGTATATTTCACACAAATACGTAATCACCCAGAAAACTAAATATCACTATCTTATTACTAAAATTAATAATAAAGTACAAATTTCCGAGACGTTACACGTCTATAGTTTATTTGTAAGTTTTAAAGATCAAATCCACTATCGTCACACTCTCTCAATTTGTCATATGATTATAGGATTCGAAAATTATGTATTAGGGACCAAAACGACAACCTGGACGACTAGCTACATTCATTTTATTATGTAAAAATGATAGAGTATTTACCAAATCACTCAACTGAACACTGAATTCGTTCTAGATCACAGTGAGTATATTATAAACGGTCGTCCATCTGATTAGTGTGATTAAAAATCATGTCCCAACAGCAGTTAACGGATTTTTTCCCCATTACATTCATTGTTAATGCCGTGATTATCCTTTGTTTTTCCATGTTAAAGAGATTGTATAGATTGGGAGCAAGAAAGTTCGTGGTGAAAAATATATGGCCGTTGGGTTCACAACAAAAAAATACTTAAATAGCGACGGGATTAGTGACGATATTTTTTGTTACGAGCTTATTAGCGACCGTTTTTGTGACGGATTTGTGACAGTTTAGTCAATTTGCGACAGATTTGTAACAACTTTTTAAATTAGTGACAGACTTGTGACAGCTTTTAACTCTCACTAAATCAAACATTATTTTGTAGTGGTTGTGCTCCTCAATATAATCCGTCTGGGAACGCTCTTTGCAACATAACAATGAATGCGTTGGTTAACGACTACAGCAAATCAATGCCTCTTATGCTACAAGAACTCGCGTCTAATTTAGATGGCTTTGAATATTCATGCTCAGATGATTTCTCTTTTTACCAACAACTGAACCTCTATAGCGAAAAAACAGGTACAATTACAAAAAAAAAACAATACGATCATTGCATTTTTGCTTATGCAAAGCAATGCTGTTCGCCTATAGGGTTTTCTAAATAAATTTAAATTAAATTTGTGATTGTTAAAACCCCACTGAGAAAATTCATATGTTATCCACATTCTCGGCTCGGCCACACTTTATCGGAAAGAAAACTTATCAGTGTCTTCATATATTTTCGAAATTTACATAGTACTCAAAACTGAAATAACACAACCACTTACTGTTTGCATTTTTCTCATTTTCTATCTTTCCATTTCTTACCCGGTTTTTCATCGTGTAGGTATTACAAATACCGTTGGAATGTGTTATGACGGATTTCTCTGCCCCGATATTCCTATCTGTATTTTGATATCATTCACCCGACGCAAGCTGCAAATCATGTATACGCTGAGGATTGTGTCAGGGGAACATTATGTTCACCAAAAAACATCCTGGAGCTGGTTGGGGCTGGAAAGAAAAATGTGTCGCTGGGTATGGAGAAGGAAGAAAGAAGCTAGAATGATTGGACTTAATAATAGGAACTATGAACTTTTAATTTTGTAATGTAAGAAATAAATTGAACATCACAGTGTTGTACTCTGGAAAAGTTGTCAAACTGTTATAAACAATGAAGTAAACACAAATTTAGAACACACATACCATCCCAAAACAAGCGAGAAATAAAAAAGAAAATAAAATTTACATGGCCGCCAAGGGTTTTAACATGTAAACCCCTTGGCTACTTCAATGAGGAAGAGAAAAGATTTACAATAATAATTTGTAGAGGAGGATAAAAGCATTTAACTGACCAGATATCAAGCTTTTGGACCCTTAGAAGTGTTTATAAAGCATCAATGCACATAAAGAAAGCTGAAAATGCTGTAATTATGCTAAACCAACCCATTGGCTAAACGCCAAACATGTTGGATGAACAAACTTGGTGAAACTACAAACTAAACGGTACCTAACACGGGATCGATATATTCCCAAAAATGAAGTCGATTTTAACAGCTACATTCTACATATAGTAACTAATGAAACAAGTTACGTTCTCACCCTAAAGCACTTCATATACAAGGATAACGATCAAGTACTTATGTCACTTGACCCTAAAGAATGCCAACATTTCACTAATATATATCAATGTTAATGTTGAACCGGAGCCTTTATTTTATTTCAATTTCATATCTTTTTTGGTACTGTCCTATAAGAAGAATCAGTAGGCTCAAGTAGCTAGTAAAGCTTCTTTCGTTGATTTGAAAGATTGATGGCTGTGAAACATGCTGGGAATAAGGTAAGGACCTCTTCTTTGTGACGGAGCCAAAGTGCAAACCATTCGACCGAGTCTTTGGACAAAATGAGTCTTTTGAAAACCAGATTATCTCTCATATTATCATATGGTATATCGGTTTATATATCATGTCTTAAATCGAGTGAAACCGGTACACAACACACAAAGTCGGATTTTCATTCAAAATTTCTGTTAGGGTTTAACATAGGAGAATAGTGTTTACAAGAAGATGTATGAACAAGTGAGTGATGATCCACGGTGACCATAAACATAATATCTATGGCTATTCATGTGAATAACCAAATGGGTCGTCGATTTACTAGCAATAGCTTTATATTGATAGTGACCATGAATACATTACACTGCATCAATAGACTAATTGTGTTTATTGATTAAACTCAAAAGATATTTTTACTAAATTCTTGCAATGTTTGCTCTTATTTCCCTCCTCGCATTCTATATAGGTAAAAATCGAGGCATTTGTAAATGAAACAGGATATCTGCATAATGTACTAGATATATAACTAGTATGAATAGTAACTTATGCAAACATGAGTTGTTTGATTCCAAGAGGCGAGCACGTGCCTCCTGTACGGGCAAGGCATTGTTCTGCGATGATCCTGTTTGCAGCCTGAGTCAGATGAAGTTCATCGAAGAACACGTATATTGACTTATCTACACATGTTTCGTCCTTGTTTGGTCCGGTCCATTTCTTTGATCTTTTCAAGGATTCAGGCATTGGAATGTCTTGGCATAAATATTTAACTTGACCAGACCAATATCTTTCCTCTGTACTGGGCTGCGATTTTTCCCGTCCTTTTTTGGAACCCACTTCAAATACAGTCCTTTCGCACAACCCTCTCCCGTTTTTAGCAATGGGACAACATGGCCATCTAGTTTCTTCAAATCCTGTAGTCATACATTGGTACTCGGAACTGTTATTTGTAATGCTAAAAATCAAATATGAAAATACTACCAAGATAAAAACTGCTGGGCTGTCAATTCACCATTCTCAACATATTATACTCAAATTTTAGTATAAATTTACTATATTGTTTATGGAGGTGTCAAATCACTCTTTTCAACAAATTACAATCACAATCTATAACTCAAAAAATGGCAGTAATGCTTGTAACTACCTACCTCCTAGTTTACTCCAATCTATAGGCTTCTAATATACTTACTTTGTATTGAATTCAAAATCTTCAATGAAATATGATTACACTCGGGAGTTCAACTGAAGGACAGTATGGATGAAGACCATTTGGAAGGAAACTGAAGAAATGGGATAAAACTACGATTGGGGTAATATATTTAAACTGTACAGTGTCATTGTTAGAACTAAGAAATGTACGAAAATTGCATATTTGTAATGGTGCACTTGGTGCAAAGAATCCTTGTTAGAAAGCGTGACCGGGAAAAAATGCTGTTTTTGGATCCATGATTTTTTCTAAAGGCGTCTTCTTTTCTGTCCTATTTTGAGCTCGAGCTTGCTGAGTTTCTTTTCGGCCTCCTTTTGTTGATTGTGGTCTGTACTATCCTTTTGCGACCTATTTTTACTATCCTATTGCGGATTGGCACGCTCGACAATATTTTAGTGCTTCTGATAGTTGGAATTTTTATGTTATATTTTACGTCTTTCTGGTTTAGATGTATCGTCTGTCTAAGGGCAGTTGAGTCAACGGCCTTTTGTATAGATTTGGCGGGATTCTGGGGGTCTTTTGTTTGTATTATTTTATTTTGCTTAGCCCCTTGGTGTATCTTTGCTCGTAGTTCTTTAATACTGATAATGAGTTTCTACCCAAAAAAAAAATGGGCCTAAAAGTAAACTTACGAAGGCAGTTCCAGTCTGTGGGAGAATACCGGCTGATGCAAATGCAAAATTACTTTTAGACTCGGGAAACCTGTCGTCGTCAAATGAAGCCACCCCCGCGCCAAGCGAAATGCCTGCATTATGATTTGACTTTGGTAAAAATCACAACAGTACACCAAAACCATATAATCTGAGAGATAATCAGATAAATGTGTATCACTATATTTAACGCTTGAAAATATGTAGTCAAATAATGTACTCATTCATAGCTCACCGATAAGTTCTGGAATTACTTTTCCATTTGTGAATCTATTTTTTTCCAAAAAAAAGCATGATTCACCGTATGGATAATAGTTTGCTTGCATCCATGAATCGTGGCCACTTGACTTCGGGCCAGCCTGAAAATTAGAATCTCCAAAAACATAAAGGCTCGGTTCCGGTAGTGGCAGAGTATTATTCCCGCCAATCCCGTCATTCCATGGGACGGCAAATAATACATGAGAATGAAAGAAAATAGAAAACAGGAGAATAAGCATGACTTAGTGTCTTATCAAAATGTTTGTAATAAAGCTACAAAGGTACGAATGTAGTATTGATTTGGTGGAGAGTTTTATTTGTACTTTGTAACTTCCGATTTAATCTTCAAGTGCAGCATTTATTATGTATACTTATGAAATTAAACGGCCTTAGATATTCCGGTTATATGTACAATAAGGTTCTAGACTTCTAAGAAGTGATGAGCAAGAATATAAGTATAAAAAGAAAATTACAAAACTCACACATAAATATATACTATTGAATTGTATTTTTCTCATCCGTTAGATTGAACTCTAAATTATGTGAGTGCGCATTATACACTCTAGGTAATTTGAATCCTGTTTTTAAGACATTATTAAATGTTGTTTTAGCTACTTTTTGGTTTATTTGCACTTACCAAAAAAAAAGTGTAATTCACTTTTATGTTTTAAGACGAAATAGTGTTACTATTAAACTAGTACAATATAGAATTAAAATCAATGAAATTGATCACTTTATTACACTAGAAATGAGATAGGTGGAAACAAATTTATTTTTCCTAATTTGCATATCAAATATGTATAATGAAAGACAATTGAAAACAGACACTTAATCAAAATGAAATCACCTCACAATTTTTTTTAAAAATGGGCTGGAACTAAAAAAGTCATTCCATAACAACTAGTATAAGGTTAAATAGAAAAACTCAATTAAAGAAGTGAAAAAATGTTATAAGAAGTGACTTATATAATACAATATATAGATGTACGTACCCACACTAACAATGGCTAATAAGTAGGACGACATGGAAAAAGAAATGTTAACAAGGAATGAAAAATAAACACAATACTAGTCAAGGGGTAATTTTGTAATTTCTCTATTTGAAATTTTTGGAGAGGCAGGTGGCCCCCATGTCCTTCCGCCACAATATATCGATTAAGATTAAGACTGTGGTTTATAAATGAATTGTTCTCCATCATATCTTGATGTATTTGGTCGGATTGGATGGATGACTATCGATCAACATATGGGTATTTTAAAACCTTGAAATGTCATACCACGATTATTTATAGCTAGCCATGAGAGATGAAACTAAATTTTACCATTTGTTTATAAAATATAACAAGTATGTTTAGTAAATCAGTCATAAAGATAAATCACAATTGAGTTTTAAACTAGATGAATCCATATTCCCATTTTAGCACTATAAAACCAAGTTTTGTTATTTTTAGCATGACAGAGTCACAGTTATTTTAATCTGGCCTATAGGCTGGCCCGATAAAGCCTCATGACATCTATCAGTATTTTAATCGAGCATGTAGAAGTGTTTGCTCGTGTTGTTATTGTGTTTTGAATTTCGTGATATGTTCGAAATAGTCAATAACCTCATTTATAAAAATGAGGTCAATGCTTTATTTATGATTTTTTGTGCTCTTCTAAATCTACACAATTCTCTCTTCATGTATGGTTACCTGATGCCATGGATGGGCCTAATCCTATTTCTGGGAGGCGTGGCTCGGTTCGTCTCGGATACCAATTAATGAAACTTATGATTTGTATGAGAAAATTTTCACCACGAAACAGAACAGTCGCCCGTTAGCTAAGTATTATAGTAACCTTAAAAGTCTATGAGAGCAATTGTTACAACACCGTCCATTTACTACTGAATTGACACAACTTAAACAGCAATGGAAGGATTTTATGATTACAACCTTACTTACTGGCCTTGATTCAAGTTTTAGCGTGTCTAAAGAACATATTCTTGCCGGTGAGACTTTGCCGACTGCTGCTAGTGCCTATTTTCGACTATCGCGGTCGTCTTCGGGGCAACCTAGTTCTGGTCATATATCCCCTATTCCGACTCCTGAATCTTCGACTTTTATTGCTAACCAAGGAAGTTGTGGTGACTCTCGTGGTAATTTTCGAGGTGGTCGTGGTTTTCGTGGTAATTCCAAAGGGGGAGGTCATTCTGAGGGTCGTGGTAGTAGAAAATATGCTACTAATCATACGGAGCCCTATTGATGGAAGAAGTATGGTAGGCCTGATTACGCTCAGAATGTTAGTGGACCTTCTACGTCATCTCCTCAACCTGTTGGTACTCCTAATTCTGGTACTAATGATGCACTCACCTCTCAGCTCAGTGAGATTCTCCAGGATTTGCACTTATCTTAGCCTACTAGCTCCACAATGACATTAGCTAACTCATGTAATGTTGCTTGTATTGCTTCTTCGTCTGCCTCTTGGCTTATTGACTCAGGTGCAAGCTCTCATATGTCGGGTAAATCATCACTCTTTACCGATCTAAGTTCAATAAACCATCATATCATATTAGCAGATGGATCTTCTCGTCCAGTAGGTGGTAAAGGAAATCTCCATGCGCATCACTCTTTATCTTTACCTCATAGTCTTTATGTGCCTAAATTTCCATTTAATTTATTGTCAGTCAGTCAAATGACTAAATCTTTACACTGTTCGGTAACTTTTTTTCCTCATTATTGTGTTTTTCAGGACCTCGAGATGAAGAAGAGGATTGTTTGGGGCATGAGAAGGATTGTTTGGGGCATGAGAAGGATGGTTTGTACTATTTGAATCCTGCTAGTTTTGCATCATCGTCTTCATCAGCATTAAGTGCGACTGTTTCTCCTTTACAGTGGCATTATCGTCTTGGTCACCCTTCTTTGGCAAAACTTAAGCTTGCAATTCCGTCCTTGCATGGTGTATCTAGTTTA
Organism: Primula vulgaris; assembly: GCA_963920805.1. Taxonomy (NCBI): domain Eukaryota; kingdom Viridiplantae; phylum Streptophyta; class Magnoliopsida; order Ericales; family Primulaceae; genus Primula; species Primula vulgaris. Next base: position 27,480,785 of record OY987215.1, on the reverse strand, counting down.
GAATGTGAGGCTTGTCAGCTTGGTAAACATCATCGTAGTTCTTTCACTAGTCGTAGTATTAGTAGAAAATCTGAGTCTTTTGATCTTATTCACTCAGACATATGGGGCCCTTCTCGTACTTTTGCTCATAATGGCTTCCATTATTTTGTGATTTTTGTTGATGATTATTCTCGTATGACTTGGTTATTTTTAATGAAAAAACAGTCTTAGTTACCTTTCATTTTGTCTCGCTTTTATAATAAAATCAATACTCAATTCGATAAACGAATTAAGATCTTGCGTTCTGATAAAGCACTGGAATATGTTCAAACTATTATTGATTCTTTTTGTGGTGATCATGGGATTATACATCAAACTAGTTGCGCTCACACATCACAACAAAATGGTGTTGCTAAGCGTAAACATCGACATTTATTGGATATTGCTCGTACATTATTATTCAATATCCAGGTCCCTAAACATTTTTGGGACGATGCAGTTTTAACTGCATGTCATCATATTAATCGTATGGCCTCGGTTGTTTTAGATAACTGCTCTCCATTTTCAATCTTATATTCTAATGTTTCTCCTTTCTCTGTTACTCCTCGTATTTTTGGATGTGTTGCCTTTGTTCATAATCTTGAGATAGGACAAGACAAACTTTCTCCTCGTGCTCGAAAGTGTGTCTTTCTTGGCTATTCTCGTACAAAGATAAAGGTTATCGTTGTTATCACCCCCAATTTCGTCGATACTTTGTAAGTGCCGATGTTACCTTTTTGAGTCTACTTCATTTTTTACCGACACTGGGCACCAACTTTCTGTAGATATTATATCGGATACTAATCTGTCTTGTCCCAATGGTGAAACCATTCCCCTTCCGATGCCTTCTCAACCAGATTTAGTGCATTCTTTCCCACCTTTAGTATCTCCTCCGCCAGATATAGTATATCAGCGTACTCGTCTTCGTAAAACTCTTTCTCATGAACCGGCCACGACATCTTCTCAGTCTGAGGTTCCTGTGGTCCTCTCTCATCGTATTAGCTCTGATGATCTACCTCTTGCTCTACGAAGAGGTAAACGCACATGCACCCAACATTCTATTGCTAATTTTGTTTCATATCATCGTACTTCTTCCTGTTTTCACTTTTTTGTTTGTGTTTTGTCTTCTGTTTCCGTTGCAGTGTCACACAATGATGCTCTTGCCTTGCCTGGATGGAAACACGCTATGGATGAGGAAATGAGTGCACTCTATCAGAACCAAACTTGGGAGCTTACAACATTACCACTCGGGAAAAGACCTGTTGGCTGTCGTTGGGTATATACAGTCAAATATCAACCAGATGGTTCCGTTGAGCAATTGAAAGCTCGATTGGTTGCTAAAGGTTATACCCAAACATATAGTGTTGATTATAGAGAAACATTTTCTTCTGTTGCTCGTTTGAATTCTGTTCGTATTCTACTGGCAGTTGCAGTGGGCCGTTCTTGGCCATTGTACCAGTTAGATATTAAAAATGCGTTCTTACATGGTAAACTTCAAGAAGAAGTTTATATGGTACAACCATCCGGTTATATTACTTCTGGTAGTGAACAACTTGTCTGCCGACTTCGTCGTTCTTTATATGGTCTAAAACAATCACCTCGTGTTTGATTCCACCTTTTTAGTGTTGTTGTTATTGATTATGGATTTCGTCGTTATTTATCTGATCATTCCGTCTTTCTTCTTCAATCCACTGACGGTATTATTATTCTTATTGTATATGTCGATGATATTATTATTTCTAGAGATGATGCTAATGGTATTGATAATTTGAAACGTTATTTAGCAAAAAAGTTTCACACTAAAGAAAATATGTGAGATTGCTCGCTCCTCTAAGGGATTGTCCCTCTCTCAAAGCAAATATGTCTTGGACCTTTTATCAGAAACTGGTTTATTAGGATCTCGTCCAGCTGATACACCTATGGATTTTTCGGTCAAACTTAGCATTGATTCAGGTGATATATTTCCTGATATTGGTCGTTATCGATGTCTTGTTGGAAAATTAATTTATCTTACTGTTACTCACCCATATATCACTTATGTTGTGGGTATAGTGAGTAAGTTTATGCATGTACCATGCTATCCGCATTTCGATGCCGTATGTCGTATCTTGCGCTATTTGAATGGCGCTCCCGGTCGGGGTCTACTTTATCGTTCATCACCATCCTTAATTGTCTCCGTTTTAGTGATGCTGATTGGGCGGGAGACTATAGCGATAGACGTTCTACTTCTGGTTATTGTACATTTATTGATCCTAATCTTGTTACTTGGCGTAGTAAAAAGCAACACGTTGTTGCTCGCTCTAGTGCTGAGGCTGAGTATCGAGCTATGGCTCATACCGTCTCAGAAATGTTATGGTACGCTCACTTCTTCGTGATTTTGGTGTATCTGTGCATGACCCTATGCCCATGTATTGTGATAACCAGTCAGCTATTTTTATCGCCAATAATCCTGTCTTTCATGAGAGAACTAAGCATATTGAGGTGCATTGTCATTTCATTCGTGATATGTTAATTCGAAAAGAGATATCTACTCCATTTGTGTGCTCCGAGTCGCATTTAGGAGATATTTTGACCAAACCTTTATCCGGGCCTTATTTTCGATCCATATGCTCCAATATATAGGCATTTTTGATTTGTATGCTCCAGCTTGAGGGGGGTGTTAGAATTAGTATCTACTTTTATCTATTTTGGACTTAATGATGTATTATTTAATATGTTGTTAAATTCGAGGACCAATCGTGTAATTATTAAATAATTTGATATTAATACAATTGTGTGTTCTGTGATACACACAGACACTTTTACCTAATCTTATTACCACTGTATTTACTGAAACTTCCAAAATGGGTTGTAAGTGTTACATTTATTAGAAACGGCCTAAGTATGTATTTACGGTTATATTTGCAATAAAGTGCTAGGACTGTTTATTCTATTAAATTTCTTTTTTTCCCAAAAAGGGTCAACTTCCAACTGATTGAATAAATGGCACCATTGATACAGAAATTTAGAAGGATAGTACCAAAGTAATTGAGTTAGATAAAAAAATTCATTACTTAAAATTGTCTTGATGAAATAATTTTCCTTCTAGATTCCATTACGAAATTATAATCCAATCCCTTATAGTTCTTCCAATTTTAGTTTAAGAAATGTTTTTGCTCACCCTTTTATCCAAAATTTGTTGGAAAAATGATCATTCACGACAAAAGTTTGATATTTAATTATCAAAATCTTTTTATAATTAGGCGACACCAAATATAATCACATATTTGATAATGTTTTTTTTTTTAATTCATAAAGACAACAAGTTTTCTTTTAATTCATAAAGACAACAACATCAAATATAATCACCCTTTTTTCTCCAAAGTTCATACATTGTTCACAGTACACAGCAACCTCTGCCTTTCATTCACAAATTTCTATTGATGGTGAAAAGTTAACACGGAGTGGATGCATTTCGAGTGTACCCAATTTGTGTATTGTTATGTTTGAGAATATTTGTTCAAAAGAACCAATGAATCTCTTTTGCCTTTAAGTTTATAGAGGCATGACAAACCAACCCAAAGTTGTTTATGCTAAGATCACCTTGTGTATTTATCTCAAGCTTTGTATGGTCAAATAGCAAAAATAAAACAAATTTCACCTCATGATCTCAAAGCTAGTGCCACACTTGATACTAGCAAACATTTTTTTTTTGAAGTTGATACTAGGAAATAATGTTTAGCCTATTCCCTCATTAAAAATTTTGCACAAAGGAGTACATTTTATAATTTAAAGTTCTTATTATTGAAACCTAATTGTCAGAGGCTCAGAGCTATTATTTGTGTTTTTATGTGTGGGAACGCTTTGGTGATCTAAGCAGCTGAGAAATTGAGGTAACAACAATTGAGTCTGTTTCTTGATTCTAATAGATCAAATTTTAGAAATAGAACAAATTAAAATGCTAATCGATCACCCATTAAGCTGGTGGCTTCTTCGAGCCCTCCCTATCTCAATAAGTAGTAGTTACTAAAGGACACTTTATTTAGCTTTCAAATTAAATTACGATTTAATTCGTTGAGAACTTTCCTTTAGACCCTTAAAACTTCTCCAACACTCCAACTATAACTATCAACTCCTTAGGATTAGCTCATAAGCGTTATACTATTGTCCACTATAACCAAAATTCCAAAAGCAAACTAATTTTAAACTTTGCCCTTCTGCAAGTTCTTGTATCTAAGAGCATCTAATGCATTTAAGATCCTGTTAGCGTTATAAAATCCAGAAAATTTTATCATTTTGCTTCATGACAAGCTGTGCAAGAATCATCTCATTGCAAAGCAGGGTAAAATTTGAGCAGAAGGAAGTATAGTTTTTTGATAAGCTGCACCTGTTGAAAAAAATAACTTTTAGGTATTATTATTATTTATCATTTATATTTTATAAGTTTTTAGAAATCATGGATTTAGCATTTATATTTTATAAGTTTTGAGAGATCAGGGGTTCATGAGATTAAAACTATGTAACATTTTATTTTCTACATTCATGTTGAATTTAGTATAAATAAGTGATATTCTTACCTTTGTAAGACACACCAAAATAATAAAAAGTCATTTCCTTTTTCTTGTGTTTTTTCTAGCATTTTGTTACTATTTTTCCGACCTCCTTTGATATTCTTTCAAATCCAACAGTGGTACCAGAGCCAACGGTCCCAAAATGGCCGGTGGAATGACCCTTTTTATCCCCATACTTAAGAAAGATTTCTACGATAATTGGAGCATAAGAATGAAAGTGCTTCTCGGTTCCCGAAATGTGTGGGAAATCGTAGAAAATGGGTATAATGAACCCGAAGAAGACGCTGACGTAACTCAGGCTCAAATGGAGGATTTAAAGAAGAAGGATCGAAAGGTCTTAACATCATCCATCAAACTTTCGATGAAACTATGTTCGAAAAGGTGGCGTGTGCAACCACGAGCAAAGAACCTTGAGATATTTTTGGAGAATTCGTTCAAAGGAGTTGACAAGCTAAAAAAGATTCGACTACAAACCTTACATGGTGATTTTGAGGCTTTATGTATGAAAGTCTCCGAATCGGTCGATGACTATTTTTCACGAGTTCAAAAGGTCGTCAATCAAATGAAAAGATGCGGAGAAAATTTGGACGACACCCGTGTTGTCGAAAAAATTCTACGTTATTTAGATTCCAAATGGGATTATATTGTTGTGGCTATCGAGGAATTTAAAGACGTAGAATCTATGACGGTGGATCAACTCTTGGGCTCGCTCCAAACTCATGAAGAAAAACTCATCAAAAGAGTTGTCAAAGAAGAGCCGCTCGAGCAACCTCTTCAAACGAAGTTTAGCATGAACGAGAAAAGTTTTGGCAACTCGAAAAGCCAACGAGGAAGAGGACGAGGTCAAAATTATGGCCGTGGTGGTTACAACTCTTTCGAAAAAGTAGAGAGGAGACAAAACTCTTATCCGACGAGAGGCCGTGAAAGAGTAGGAAATTATAATGGAAAACTGAGGTATGATAAGTCCCAAATTAAATGTCATAATTGTCAAAAATTTGGCCATTACGCTTCCGAGTGTAGATTGAGTAATAATAAATTTGAGGAAAAAGCTAATTTTGCTAGAGAAAATGAAGAACGTTCTACACTTTTATTTGCGCATAATAAAAATAAAAACGGGAAAAATACTATGTGGTATTTAGATATGGGGGCTAGCAACCATATGTGTGGTAATAAAAATATGTCTACCGAAATTGATGAAACGGTAAATGGAGATATTTATTTTGGTGATGAATCTAAAATTCTGGTGAAAGTGAAGGGAAAAGTCTTAATCCAATTGAAAAATAGAGAAAATGATTTTATCTCGAACATTTATTATGTGCCAAATATGAAGTCTAATATTTTGAGTTTGGGATAACTTTTGGAAAAGGGCTATGATATTGATTCGAAAAATTATAATATTTTATTAAGTTATAAAAATGGCAATTTGGTTGTTGTCGAAAAATAGAATGTTTTCTTTGAATATTCAAAATGGTGGGGCTAAATGTTTGAAAGCGTGTTTTAAAGAAAAATTGTGGTTTTGTCATTTGAGATTTGGGCACCTTAATTTTGATGGTTTTAAATTGTTGAGTAGTAAAAATATTGTGAAAAGTTTAAATCATATTGATCATGTTGATGAATTTTGTGAGGCATGTTTGTTTGGAAAACAACCGAGGAAAAGTTTTCCGAAACAAGCGACTACAAGTACTAAAAACCGTTAAAACTTGTTCATACAGATATTTGTGGTCCTATTAAACCAAGTTCTCTTGGAAAAAACAATTATTTTGCTCTTTTTATTGATGATTTTAGTCGAAAAACTTGGGTTTATTTTTTGAAACAAAAATCCGATGTTTTTGATGCTTTCAAAAAATTTAAAGCTCATGGTGAAAATAAAAGTGGTCACAAAATAAATTCTATGAGATCGGATCGATGGGGAGAATTTCTCTCAAATGATTTTAAAAATTATTCCGAAGAAAATGGAATTTTTCGTCCTTTGACGGTTCCTTATACCCCAGAACAAAATGGGGTTGTTGAAAGAAAAAATCGATCTCTTTTAAATATGGCTCGTAGCATGCTTAAAAGTAAAAATGTTCTAAAAGAGTTTTGGGCCGAGGCCGTAGATAGTGCGGCTTATTTATCAAACCATTCTCCACCCCGAAGTGTTTGGGGTAAAACTCCCGAGGAAGCATAAAGTGAAAGAAAACCGGTTATTTCTCACTTACGAGTTTTTGGAAGTATTGCGTATGCTCATATTCCGGATCAAAAAAAGTCCAAATTAGACGACAAAAGCGAAAAGTTTCTATTTATCGGTTACGACTCGAGGGCGAAAGACTATAAATTATATAATCCGGAAAATGAAAAATTTGTTATTAGTCGAGATGTTGAGTTTGATGAAGAGGAAACATGGGATTGGGACAAAAAGTACGACGACTATGATTTTTTCCCTTATTATGGCGATGAAGAAGAAAAGAAAATCGAAATGGAAGAAGAGCTCGCTACTCCACCTCCATCACCACAATCACAAGTCCAACCATAATCGCCAATTGACGAAAGTTTTAGCGAAAGAAACGTCATGTTTCCGCACTATGCAAGAGTTATATGAGGTAACAGAAAATGTTGATAATGTTACTCTATTTTGTCTTTTTGCGGGTTGTGAACCGATAGGTTATGGAGAGGCGATGAAAAATAAAAATTGGAGAAAAGATATGGATGAGGAAATGGACTCGATAATAAAAAATGATACGTGCGAGTTGGCGGATTTACCGAAAGGACACAAATCTATTGGTGCTAAATGGCTTTATAAAGAGAGAAAAATGCAAAAGGAGAAATAGAAAAATATAAAACAAGGTTGGTCGCAAAAGGATACAACCAAAGGACCGGAATCGATTTTGATGAGGTATTTGCTCACGTAGCTCGTCTAGAAACTATTAGAGTTTTAATTTATTTGACCGTTCAAAATAATTGGAAAATAAACCAAATGGATGTAAAATCGGCGTTTTTAAATGGAAATTTAAAAGAAGAAGTTTATTTGCAACAACCACCGGGTTATGAGATTATGGGATTTGAAAATAAAGTTTTAAAATTGAAAAAAGCATTTTACTGTTTCAAACAAGCCCCGAGAGCTTGGAATACTAGAATTGATAAGTATTTCCAAGAAAATAATTTTATAAGGTGTCCCCATGAGCACTCTTTATGTGAAAATGGATAAAAATGGTGATGTGTTGATTGTTTGCCTATATGTTGATGATATGATTTTTACGGGAAATAATCCGAAGTTATTTGAGGATTTTAAAAGGGTAATTAGTCGTGAATTTGAAATGACGGATATTGGTCTTATGTTGTATTATCTTGGAATTGAGGTGAAACAAAATAAAAATGGAATTTTTATTTCGCAAGAAGGGTATGCAAAAAACATCCTTAAAAAAGTTTAAAATGGATGGGTGTAAACCGATAAATAACCCGGTAGATTGTGCTACAAAATTATCTAAATATTTTGAGGATGAAAGTGTGGATCTGACGTTTTTTAAAAGTCTTGTTGGAAGCTTACAATATTTAACTATTACTCGACCGGATATTTTATATGGAGTTGGTCTTATTAGCCGTTATATGGAAGCTCCAACTTTGTCGCATTGAAAGGCCGCGAAACGAATATTCTGTTATATAAAAGGTACGGTTGATTTTGGATTAAATTACTCATTTTCTAATCATTTTGAGTTGATTGGCTATAGTGATAGCGATTGGGGAGGCGATATTGATGATAGTAAAAGTACAAGTGGCTTTGTTTTTTTATATGGGAGATACGACTTTTACTTGGAGTTCGAAAAAATAACAAATTGTGACACTATCTATATGTGAAGCCGAATATGTTGCCGCTAATTCTTATATTTGTCATGCGATTTGGTTACGAAATTTATTGAAAGAATTGGGAATGCCACAAAATGAAGCTACGAAAGTGTTTGCGGATAATAAGTCCGTGATTGCCCTTGCGAAAAATCCGGTGTTTCATGGTCGAAGTAAGCATATCGACACGCGTCATAATTTTATTTGCGAGTGTATTGAAAATAAGGATGTTGAAGTAAAGTACGCAAAGTCACAAGATCAATTGGCGGATATTTGTACGAAGGCTCTCAAGTACGAAGATTTTTGAAGATTAAGGATTATGCTCGGAGTTACCAAAAAAGATTAAGGGGGAGTGTTGAAAAATAGTAACTTGTATGGTATTAATTTTATGGTATTATTAATATTTAGCATTTACATTTTATAAGTTTTTAGAGATCATGGATTTAACATTTATATTTTATAAGTTTTTTTTAGACATCATGGGTTCATGAGATTAAAACTATGTAACCTTTCATATTGTACATTCATGTTGAGTTTAGTATAAATAAGTGATATTTTTACCTTTGTAAAACACACCAAAATAATAAAAAGTGATTTCCCCTTTCTTGTGTTTTTTCTAACATTTTGTTACTAGTTTTCCGACCTCCTTTGATATTCTTTCAAATCCAACAGCACCTTTCAAAGAATACACTCTCTTGTGATTCTAATATTGAAGAGGCAAGATTTTAGTTGAAAGTATTGCAACTTTTAATTAAAAATATTTTGGTAGATTCAGTTCAACAGCAATATTTTTTAACCAAAATTTCTTCCACAAACTACTTTGCCTACTTTCATACCAGACTAGCCTAATATTCGACATAGCACACCACACTATATTACAATTGAAGGGAGCATGTTAAATGTCTTCCAAAATTACAACATAGGAGTATGAAGCATATTAACTTCTTAACTTTTTACAACCAATTTAAACAGCTCTTCAAAATTTGTTGTCCCCAACATACCCAAAATCACTCCTCTCTTCCTTGTTGCAAATCATTATGGCCTCTATTATAATTTTTGTTATCCTAAGCAGTTTAGTAGTTTCCCCATCATTGGTTTCCTCTATGGACAACATTGTTCCAGCGCTATATGTTTTCGGTGATTCAATTTTAGATGGTGGAAATAGTAATTTCTCATATCCCTACGGAGTTGACCTGGACCCTTTGCTGCGCCCTCGCCCGACTAATGGGCTAACAATTGCAGATTATATTGGTAATTTATGAAACTATCCAAGTGTAATCATTCTGATAATTTATCATTCAAAACAATAAAACCCTTTGTATTTTGGTCGACAATATTATTCACTCTGTTTTTTTAAATTGTTGAAATACTTAATCGTGAAGTTTGTTTGATGAATGCTACCAGTTCCAATTTCATTTTGTAAAATGGTTATGCTATTTTAAAGATGCTTATTAGTACAGTTTCTTTTCTGCCAAAAAATATATCAATTGAGGCCTAAATGCTCTCTTTTTCAGCTATTTGGCTAGGGTTACCATTGGTTCCTACGTACGAGAGTATCAAATCAGGTCACATTTCTGGTACAGGGATCTGTAACATCCCGTATTTTTATAAATGGTTTTATTTATGATTTAATTTATCCAAAAGCGTTTTATTCAAAATTTTACCAAAAACCGGTCACTCGACTAATTTTACTTATAAAAAGGACCCAATAGTTTTGTTTCTAAAGATTTGTTATTTTTGAGTAGTAAAACTATATTTTTGGATTAGGAGTTACTTATTAGAACTTTGGGGACCAAATAGTTCGTTATCTCAAACTATCTCAAAACAGCTTTTATAAACCTATTTTTTCAGCCACTTTTCAAAAGCAAAAATCAGTAAAACAAATAGAAGAGAGAAGAAGAGAGAAGAAGAGAGAGAAAGAGAGAGAAGAAGAAGAAGAAGAAGAAGAAGAGGAAAAGGAAACCACCATTAGCGGGTTCATACCGGAAGCATCTCCTCTACGCTCTAAGCTAACGGGGGTTATCCATTGCGACTAGACGAGGGTGTATGTTAGGTTTTGGTTTTTGTGTTTATTATAAATTGGGGGTTTTTGCCGTTTATATTAATTGTGTTCCTAAATTGTTAATTGGGATTACTCGTTGTAGTTTTGGTTCCATTATTTATATTGTGGAGATTGAAGTCTTAGATATGATCATTTCGAATTAGCGAGATTATGGATGGGTTTGCATGATTTATTAGTTGTTTATGGGATTATATAGTTGTTGATGGTATTGGATGAATTTATGGTGAATAATGGTTAATTGTTGTTTATGCATACAAGGTGTTTGTTAAAATGCCCGAATGGGATTTTACGTTATTGGAGTTGTTCGGCTAGTTGCCAATTTAGTACATATGGTTATGTGTTACGTTGTATTACGTTATTGGAGTTGTTCGGCTAGTTGCGAATTTAGTACATATGGTTATGTGTTACGTTGTATTACGTTATTGGAGTTGTTCGGCTAGTTGCGAATTTAGTACATATGGTTATGTGTTACGTTCTATTACGTTGTTTGGAGTTGGTCGGCTAGTTGCGAATTTAGTACATATGGTTATGTGTTATGTTGCATTACGTTACGTGACGTATGAGAATGTGTTATTTGCGTGAATTTATATTATTGGCCGAGGCCGTATGAGAATGTGTTATTTGCGTGAATTTATATTATTGGCCGAGGCCGTATGAGAATGTGTTATTTGCGTGGATTTATATTATTGGCCGAGGCCTTGTGTTTTAGCTGTAGTGGCAATGGTCTCTGTCTCTCCCTAATTCCGGGGACAGAAGACGGCCGAGGGGATAGGGAATGACCTGCCTTACGGACCGGGGTAGGTGGCGTGAGAGGTCCCAGTGTGCACTATTTACTTTTATGTTAGCAATGGTCTATGTCTCTCCCTAATTCCGGGGGCATATGACGGCCGAAGGGATAGGGAATGACTCGTCTTACGGACTGGGGCGAGTGGCGTGAGAGGTCCAAGTGCGCACTATAAATCTATTTTTATGTTGCAATGGTCTCTGTCTCTCCCTAATTCCGGGGACAGAAGACGGCCGAAGGGATAGGGAATGACCTACCTTCCGGACCGGGGTAGGTGGCGTGAGAGGTCCATGTATGCTATAGATGTGTGTTGATGTTATTTAATTTATCGTAGTTGTAGAATGTCATTATATTTCGTTTTATACGTCGTTTATCGTAGTTGTAGAATTTGTGAGTTCTTGCATTTATGAGATGGAGTGACGGTGTATGTGGTGCCGTCCCGTCTAGTTAGGTGCGTGGGACTCACCGTTACATTTTTGTATTTCAGGTACAACTTAGGTTGAGGCGATGGTTAAGATCTTTAGCAAGGCATCACATGGGTTCGGGCTTTTGCTTTCTTTTCATGTATATTTTATTTTGAGGTTGTAGCCTACGGGCAATTTACATTCGTTTAATTTATCTCGTTTTTGTAGCCGCGTTTGGCAAATACTTTTGTTTATTGTTTACTTGTTCCTTTAGCTCACAAGTCTTTTCTTTTAAAATTTTAATTTTGTACCAACAGGTTTCACTTTTCTTTGTTTTAAAAAGGTCATGCCTCGATATCCATCCTTTACGGATTTTGGGGCGTGACAAGTTGGTATCAGAGCTAACTAGGTTCTTGTATACTTTGGGACGACGGGAAGATGGGTAACCATTGGACCAAGATCCATCGTATCATTTTTACAAAACTTTTTCCAAAACTCGAACTTTTTCTAAAACGGGGGGTTGCATTTAGCTTTAGTCATGTAGCTAGAATTTAGTAGTAGTTGATGAAAGGAAAGTTCACATGTGAGGGAAGTTGGGGACAATGAGGACGTTTGTTGATCCCGGCTCGCCAAACTAGTGAATAGACCTTTCGTTGGTATGTGTGAAGGAATGCCTTAGCGATGTGGAACTCTAGAGTATGCGAGGACGCTCGGATGCTTTAGGATAACGTATCGTGACGGGTTGTCCCTCGCACTTTTGTGTGGTTTGGATGCGTGTGTGAATTGTTATGGTGTATATGAGGTGTAAGTTGTATGTCAAGTAGTAACGATGTATTAAAGTGCGAGAATTGTGAAGTTCATGATTTTACGTAGTACGTTTTCATATTATTAACATGTGTGTTAATGTACATTTTATGCGAATGGATGTTGATCGTTATAAGTTTGTGGACTTAAATGGGTTATTTGTGTAATATATGCCATGTAGGATTTTACGAGTGTTGAGAAATTTTGCGTTTTTGAATCTTTATTTTCTGCAGTTAAACAATCGGTCGTTTTCCCAAAACGATCGGTCGAATTTTTGGTGATCTCACTGGAAGAATCTTGATCCAAAACGATCGGTCGTTTTGTCCAAAACGATCGGTCGTGTTCTGGCGATTTTGCTATTCATCTCGTTATACTTCAAACGCTCATAACTTCTTCGTTTTAACTCCGATTCTGGTTCCGTTTGAACCGTTGGCTTCGTTTTTCAGTGCTCTATCTTTCTGGCGTTTCGGAATTTTCATTTTCTATCTTTGGAAAATTCAAAGCGTTATATCGTCGAAATTGAGAATCCGTAAAAATCAGTTTTTGAACCTTAGAAAGCTTGATAAAGTGATGGATTTGTAAACCGAGCTTTTATCATGTACGAATATACATGTATGAGTAGTAGTGTCGAGTAAGACAACTAAAGTGTCGGTTTTAAATGTATGTAGTAATGGCTATTACTACAAGGACTGGTGGAAGGAGACCAGCTACACGCGGGGGCGCATCACCATCAACCGGTGCGGCTACCCGAGGTGGAGCAAATGTAAGAGGAGGAAGAGCTCCAAGGGGACGGGGAACAACTCGAGGAAGAAGGGCTACTAGAGGTCGTGGGGGAAGAGATAACACTAATGCCCTACTACCCGAGCAACCCGAGGCGGAGGTAGAGGTTGAGAATGTTTATGAGGAAGTGAATGTGGAAGAAGAAGAGACCTCTGCACCGGAACCGGAAACGGTCAATGCTAATCAAGTGATGACCGACCTTCAGAAGGTGGTGCAAATGATGGTGCAAAATGCACAAGCTGGGAGTTCAAGCAACAATGGATTGCTTAACTTCACCCGATTGGGGGCTCCGACTTTCGATGGGTTAGGTGAACCATCCATAGCTGAGGGATGGGTGGATGAAATGGAGAAATATTTATCGGCTGCAGGAATAGTAAATGGGGAGCAACGGATGAATATGGCTCAGTTTCACCTGAAGGGTGAAGCACGGAAGTGGTGGTTAGGAATTGTGGATACATACGACATAAGCAACTTCGAATGGAATGAGTTCATCGAATTGTTTAATCGACAGTTTCTTCCCGATTCTTATAAGGACGAAATGAGAAGACGTTTCGAGGAGCTATATCAAGGGGGTATGACCGTTCAAGCATACCAACTGAAGTTTACCTCACTCTCGAGGTATGCCCCAGAATCGGTTATAGGGGGTGCAGAAAGATGTAGGAGATTCATGAAGGGGTTGAATCCGACCATCTCGTTACAATTGGCATCGGCTCGACATGTCAACTATAACGAATTGGTAAAATCAGCCCAAGCTGTGGAAGGAGCTCTGCTCCATAACAAGCGAATCTCGGAGAAGTCGAAAACCGGAAATGCTCCGAGGGAAGAGAAGAAGCGGAGTTGGGATATGGCGAATAGTTCGCGATTTCAACAACCGGGAAGAGGAGAGAGGAGTTTTAATCCACCGCCGACAAACGTCGTGATAAGGGGAGCGTGTTTCCACTGTGGAGACGCGAACCATCGACAATTCGAGTGCCCTAGGGTCCAATGTAGGACATGCAACCGAATGGGACATACGGCAAGGGTTTGTCCCGGGGGACGAGGAAGAATCGACACCAACCGACCCTTTAACCAACCTAGGTTGCCACCACCACCACCAAGCGGACCAGGATTCGTACCACCACACCAATTACCTGGGAACCAAGGGGGAGGGTTTCGAGGTAACCACCAAGGAGGGGGAAACCGTAGGAACTACCGAGGAGGCTATCAGGGCCCGGGAAACCGAGGGAATCATGGGGGAAATCGAGGACCGCAAGGAAACCCACCAATTCAAGCTCGACTCTATGCCTTGCCACAATTGCCAAACCAAGGAGATCCGGCAAATGTACAAGGTATGGTTCTTGTGTGCTCGTCTTGGGCACATGTTCTTTTCGATACGGGAGCTTCGCATTCTTTTATATCTAGAAGTCTAGTTGAGTCTTTGTTGTTAGAAATTGGGGTTCTAGAGAACCCGATTATTGTAGAGACTCCTGTTGGGGGTCGAGTTGTGTTGGACCGAGTGTGTCGGTCTTGTGAGATGGTGGTCGCAGACCACGTGTTTATATTTGATTTAATTGTTATAGAGATGTCGGGGTTCGACGTGATTCTTGGAATGGACTGGTTGGTTCATTTCAATTCTTTCATCGACTGTGTTCGACGAAAGGTTTTCCTTACAACTTCATCCGGAGATGAGGTGTTCTTTCGTGGGGAAAGGGATGCTACCCTTTCTTCTATTCCATATTATTCCAAGCGGGTTGTGGGCAACCTGTCTTGTCTTTTGGCTAGTCTCTCGATAGTAGATAACGACGAGGAAGTGGAAACGTGGCCAAGCGTAGTGGACGACTTTAGAGATGTGTTCCCGAAGGATCTACCGGGGTTACCACCGAAAAGAGGTTTAGATTTTTCTATCGACTTGGTACCGGGAACGGCACCCATAGCCATTTCCCCGTACCGTTTGGCACCAGCAGAGTTGAAAGAGTTAAGTATGCAGTTAGAAGAACTGCTAGGAAAGGGGTTTATTAGGCAGAGTACATCACCGTGGGCGGCACCGGCCCTATTCGTGCAAAAGAAAGATGGATCGATGAGGATGTGCATCGACTATCGAAAGCTAAATAGGGTGACTATTAAGAATAAGTACCCACTGCCTCGAATTGACGATTTGTTTGACCAACTGAAAGGAGCAACGTCCTTTTCAAAAATCGACTTGCGATCAGGCTATCACCAATTGAGGGTGAAGGATGAGGACATTTCGAAAACGGCCTTTAGGACCCGGTATGGTCACTATGACTTTGTGGTCATGCCGTTCGGGTTAACTAATGCGCCGGCAGCATTTATGGAGTTAATGAACCGAATCTTTAAGGAGTATCTCGACAAGTTTGTGGTGGTCTTCGTCGACGATATCTTGATTTACTCGAGTTCAAGAGAGGAACACGAGGAGCATCTCCGTTTAGCGTTGCTCACGTTGAGAGAGCATCAACTTTACGGAAAATTTAGCAAATGTGAGTTTTGGCTAAATGAGGTGAAATTTCTTGGACATATGATCTCGGAAAAAGGGGTCAAGGTGGACGCGACGAAAGTTGAGGCGGTTTCGAAATGGGCACATTCGAAGAATGTGTTCGAGATTCGAAGTTTCTTGGGATTAGCGGGATACTATCGACGGTTCGTCAAGGATTTCTCTAAGTTGGCGACTCCAATGACTTACCTTACCAAGAAGGGGGTGAAGTTCATGTGGAGTGAGGCATGCGAGAAAGCTTTCCTAGAGCTCAAGAAGCGGTTGACTAGTTCTCCCGTACTAGTTATTCCCGAGCAAGGAAAGGGTTATCAAGTGTATTGCGATGCTTCGAAAGAAGGCTTGGGTTGCGTCTTGATGCAAGACGGGAAGGTTATCGCTTATGCTTCGCGACAACTAAGGATTCATGAAAAGAACTATCCGACTCATGACCTAGAGCTAGCGGCAATAGTTCATGCGTTGAAGATATGGAGACATTATCTGTTCGAGGAAAAGTTCAAAGTGTTCTCGGATCACAAGAGCTTAGGGCATATTTTTACCCAACGTGATCTAAATATGCGACAACGACGATGGATGGAATATTTGGAGCAGTACGACTATGACTTGCACTATCATCCGGGAAAGGCCAATGTAGTGGCGGATGCTTTGAGTCGAAAGTCTCATGCGACCTTAGCGCATGTGGCGATCGAGGAAATGAGGATGATGGGAAAAGTGAACGAGTTCGACTTGGAGTTGGGACATGTTGATGTGGGGACCTTGTACACAATAGTGGTACAACCGGAACTTGTGAGTAGGGTTCTGGAAGCACAAGATGGGGACGAGAAAGTGGAGAGCTATGAGAAACAGATAAGTTCTAGCGAAGGATTAGATGGTTGGACGAGAGGAACCGATGGAGGACTACGATTTAAGGGAAGGACTTACGTGACGGAAAATATGAGGAATGAGGTATTAAAGGAGTTTCACCACTCCCGATTAGCCGTTCATCCCGGCGGGACGAAAATGCATCACGATGTGAAGAGACGATTTTGGTGGCCCGGAATGAAACGAGATGTAGCTTCATATGTTAGCAAGTGCCTAACTTGCCAACAAGTGAAGGCGGAACACCAAAGGCCGGCGGGTATGCTCCAACCCTTACCGGTAGCGGAATGGAAGTGGGAAAGGATAGCAATGGATTTTGTGACCAACTTACCTAAGTCGGTAGGTGGGAATGACGCTGTGTGGGTTGTGGTCGACCGTTTGACCAAATCCGCACACTTCATTGCGATTAAGATGACAAATTCGGTGGAAATTTTGGGACGGAAGTATATTAAGGAAATTGTTAGACTTCATGGGGTACCGATTTCGATAGTATCGGATCGAGACGCGAGGTTTGTGTCGAGGTTCTGGGGCGCATTGCAAAATGCCTTAGGAACCAAGTTGACAATGAGTACGGCGTTTCATCCCCAAACGGATGGACAATCGGAGCGGACTATCCAAGTGTTAGAGGATATGTTACGTGCATGTGTGAATGACTTCAAGGGAGGCTGGGAGAGTCATCTACCCTTGGTTGAGTTTGCATATAATAATAGCTTTCAAGCTAGTATTGGCATGGCACCTTTCGAGGCTTTATATGGGCGGCCGTGTAGGTCTCCGGTGTGTTGGACCGAGGTGGGAGAAGCGGAAATGTTAGGACCGCAATTGGTTCAAGAAACGACAGAAAAGATTAAGTTAATTCGACAAAGGCTTGAGACGGCCCGAAGTAGGCAAAAGAGTTATGCGGATAAGAGGAGGAGACCTTTGGAGTTCGAAAAGGGGGATCAAGTATTTTTGCGGGTTTCGCCCAGGAAGGGGGTTATGAGGTTTGGCTCAAAAGGAAAGTTGAGCCCGAGATTTATCGGACCATTTGAGATCGTGGACCGAGTTGGAGAAGTTGCTTACCGGTTGGACTTACCACCAAAGTTGGCGGGGGTTCACCCGGTGTTCCATGTGTCGATGTTGAAAAAGTATCATCACGACCCTTCACACGTGGTGGACTTTGAGGACATTGAGGTTAGTGCTGATGTGACCTACGAAGTGGGACCTATGAGGATTATCGATGTGCAAGAGAAGGAACTTCGAGGAAAAACGATTAGATTGGTAAAGGTGGTTTGGAAACACCACGGGGCCGAGGAGGCAACTTGGGAACGTGAGGATGAGATGAAGAGGAAATATCCTAATCTCGACTTTTCTTTAGGTACTTTTCTTTAGATACATTCTAATTTCGGGACGAAATTTCTTTATCGGGGAAGGGTTGTAACGCCTAGAGTTTGGAGTTTATTTTTGGTTGTAACGCCTAGAGTTTGGAGTTTATTTTTGGTTGTAACGCCTAGAGTTACGGAGTTGTTGAGTTGTCTTTTATTATGTTTGATATTACATATAGGTGTTTACCTTATTTGAGATTCTTACATGTTGTTCATGTATTGAATTATGGAGTTGTTACGGGTTGTGAACCCTGTGTATTTTATTTTTGAATTATCACACGAATTGAGCGTTTACATTCTTATGGTCTTATTGTAATTTTATCACTTCTGGGTATAGTTGTTTAGATAGGAAATTTCGGGACGAAATTCTTTTAAGGAGGGTTAGTTGTAACATCCCGTATTTTTATAAATGGTTTTATTTATGATTTAATTTATCCAAAAGCGTTTTATTCAAAATTTTACCAAAAACCGGTCACTCGACTAATTTTACTTATAAAAAGGACCCAATAGTTTTGTTTCTAAAGATTTGTTATTTTTGAGTAGTAAAACTATATTTTTGGATTAGGAGTTACTTATTAGAACTTTGGGGACCAAATAGTTCGTTACCTCAAACTATCTCAAAACAGCTTTTATAAACCTATTTTTTCAGCCACTTTTCAAAAGCAAAAATCAGTAAAACAAATAGAAGAGAGAAGAAGAGAGAGAAAGAGAGAGAAGAAGAAGAAGAAGAAGAAGAGGAAAAGGAAACCACCATTAGCGGGTTCATACCGGAAGCATCTCCTCTACGCTCTAAGGTAACGGGGGTTATCCATTGCGACTAGATGAGGGTGTATGTTAGGTTTTGGTTTTTGTGTTTATTATAAATTGGGGGTTTTTGCCGTTTATATTAATTGTGTTCCTAAATTGTTAATTGGGATTACTCGTTGTAGTTTTGGTTCCATTATTTATATTGTGGAGATTGAAGTCTTAGATATGATCATTTCGAATTAGCGAGATTATGGATGGGTTTGCATGATTTATTAGTTGTTTATGGGATTATATAGTTGTTGATGGTATTGGATGAATTTATGGTGAATAATGGTTAATTGTTGTTTATGCATACAAGGTGTTTGTTAAAATGCCCGAATGGGATTTTACGTTATTGGAGTTGTTCGGCTAGTTGCGAATTTAGTACATATGGTTATGTGTTACGTTGTATTACGTTATTGGAGTTGTTCGGCTAGTTGCGAATTTAGTACATATGGTTATGTGTTACGTTGTATTACGTTATTGGAGTTGTTCGGCTAGTTGCGAATTTAGTACATATGGTTATGTGTTACGTTGTATTACGTTGTTTGGAGTTGGTCGGCTAGTTGCGAATTTAGTACATATGGTTATGTGTTATGTTGCATTACGTTACGTGACGTATGAGAATGTGTTATTTGCGTGAATTTATATTATTGGCCGAGGCCGTATGAGAATGTGTTATTTGCGTGAATTTATATTATTGGCCGAGGCCGTATGAGAATGTGTTATTTGCGTGGATTTATATTATTGGCCGAGGCCTTGTGTTTTAGCTGTAGTGGCAATGGTCTCTGTCTCTCCCTAATTCCGGGGACAGAAGACGGCCGAGGGGATAGAGAATGACCTGCCTTACGGACCGGGGTAGGTGGCGTGAGAGGTCCCAGTGTGCACTATTTACTTTTATGTTAGCAATGGTCTATGTCTCTCCCTAATTCCGGGGGCATATGACGGCCGAAGGGATAGGGAATGACTCGTCTTACGGACTGGGGCGAGTGGCGTGAGAGGTCTAAGTGCGCACTATAAATCTATTTTTATGTTGCAATGGTCTCTGTCTCTCCCTAATTCCGGGGACAGAAGACGGCCGAAGGGATAGGGAATGACCTACCTTCCGGACCGGGGTAGGTGGCCTGAGAGGTCCATGTATGCTATAGATGTGTGTTGATGTTATTTAATTTATCGTAGTTGTAGAATGTCATTATATTTCGTTTTATACGTCGTTTATCGTAGTTGTAGAATTTGTGAGTTCTTGCATTTATGAGATGGAGTGACGGTGTATGTGGTGCCGTCCCGTCTAGTTAGGTACGTGGGACTCACCGTTACATTTTTGTATTTCAGGTACAACTTAGGTTGAGGCGATGGTTAAGATCTTTAGCAAGGCATCACATGGGTTCGGGCTTTTGCTTTCTTTTCATGTATATTTTATTTTGAGGTTGTAGCCTACGGGCAATTTACATTCGTTTAGTTTATCTCGTTTTTGCAGCCGCGTTTGGCAAATACTTTTGTTTATTGTTTACTTGTTCCTTTAGCTCACAAGTCTTTTCTTTTAAAATTTTAATTTTGTACCAACAGGTTTCACTTTTCTTTGTTTTAAAAAGGTCATGCCTCGATATCCATCCTTTACGGATTTTGGGGCGTGACAGGATCAATTATGCATTTGCAGGGTCTACTATTCTGCCAGATGTTATTATGGTAATGTTTTATGAACCCTGTAATTTCCATAGATCAAGTATCAAGTTAGAACTCTTAAGAGATAGAACAAATCATCTTGGGGTTTTGTTAATTTCATACGTAAAGTTGATCAACTATAAGTTGTGAGTGTATGAAAAGAAATATGTCAATTACTCCATTTCAAACCGACCAATGATGTATTAAAGCATAGTCAATATGTATATTAATCTGATCTTTTATATTGGGAAGCTAATTATACTTTTCTTTACAGGGTAAGGTCATATGGAACTTTGATGAACAGCTCGACTATTTTGAGAAATCTATAAAGGTCTGCGGTATCAAAAATTTCAGTTCGGAAGCTGAATTCTTGTACCATTTCGAAAAATCTGTATTCCTTGTATGTTTCAGTATAAATGATTTCGAGAAATATATCAATCCGGGAGATGGGAAACTTCCCAATATGGATTCCAAAACCTTTTCGGACTTTCTCTTGCGTTCCTTCCAAGAACGTTTAACTGTAAGTAAATTAACTGCATACGTCTTGTCACGCCTCGGATTTGTGTAAACATGAGTCGTGAATATTATTTAAAAGGAAAAGATTTAAATCACAAAACATGCGGAATGCTATTCGATGATATGCCAATCAATAGAACCAAATAAATACTTCAGGGCATGCCGATAATCACATTCGATTCACTAAATTGACCTAAACGTAGGCAACGCTGTTCAAATGTGACAACACAAACAAAACAATTTTTTTTTTTAAAATTTCGGCATGAGTTTCGCGTATCTATTTGTTTCCAATAAATTAGATCTATCTGAAACAACATATAACAAAATCGCAACGCGATTACCAAATAATCCAACAAGGATAAATCAAATTCAACCCAGCTGTCATTCTATAATATAGCATAACCTAAAATATACAAGTGCACGAGATAAGTTACTCCAATCAAAAGAAAAATAATCTCGCGTTAAACGCTTACTAGGCCAACAAGGCTCAAAATGAGATAATGCCATAATGAACAAAAAACAAGTGTAGCGTGCGCGCGATCACGTGTAATATGATAATGAACCTCATGCAAGCACTCTAAAATTCGTCACCATCTACGTCAGCACTTGTACATCGATCGTGAACAAAATGTAAACAAAACAAATAAAGGAGTTAAGAAAACAATATCGCTTTAAAAACGGCGCGTGCTACTAAGCACGCACACACAATACTAACATGGCAAATATGATATCTCAACAAATAATGACAAAGGGAAATTGCACGAAAAACACATCAACAAGTATAACTCGCAACCACAAGTAAATGAACATATAATCAAGATCAACTGAATTAATAATAAAATAAAACAAGACTCAACGAAACACAGAGTCGGGATTGCCTCACATATACCCACTTTTAGAGCCACTCTGCTCTAGGACACAAAGTGCAATGTTTCTCTCACTCATATTCTGACACTAATATGTGACCAAAAGATATGGGTCGTATTTAAGGACACTAACCTTATGATACCGATATAACTAATCATTGTGCAAGTTTCCGGGATCTCACCGTAAGCTGACACAGCTCCGCCTTAACACTTGGTACTGGAATCACTAAAATAAATATAAAAAACTCCGAATATCAAACACGAAAACAGTAAACTCCACAATAAAACATAAAACACACTTTATAATATTTGATGTAATTAGATAAACACATCACCACAAAAGTATAGACGGTATCACCACAAGAGTATACACGATATCACCACTGTCACATTTTCACCACTTTCACGTTTTTAAAATATTTAATTAAATAACACATTTAAATCATTTTATTTTTTCACAATTCATTTTATAATAAAAATAGTAAAATCGCCATACACAATATAATCACCATAAAAATAACGATGCGAAGCTGTTACAGACAAAATAGAATAATATGATGCAATACACACTAATCATTTTACATAGATTAGCATACGACAAACAACACACAAAACCTCCTTTAAAGCGAAACCATATTCATCTCCCTTACCTACGCAAACGAGAGCTCGTTTGTCAAATACCACCAAACTCAAGCCGAAAGCCACCTAACGGTTAGAAACAGATCTGGACAGGCCAAAACAGTCCTTAAACAGCCCAAAAAATATAATTAAAACGAACTACAGATTAATATAAAAGCCCCTAATTCGGATTATAGTAAATATTTCCAAAAATGGGTTTTTATAAAAATCAAAATCAGATGAAACGGCTTACACAGATAGATAGGACTCGAAGAGTAGATCAAAATAATGTATTTAATCGTGAAAAACGGAGTCCGAACGCACCCGAAACGGAATCAAACCCCGGATTTCCGAAACCCGAGAAAAACCTACGCACCACTGCCAAACTCGCCGATCAGACCTGACCAGTCCTTTCCGGCGACCTAAACCTCTTCTCCGGCGTTCATCTCTCTCTCTATGTCCAACTGCACTGGTCTCTCTCTCTTCTATTATCTCTCTCCGTATTTATTATCTATATATTTAGGTTTTAGTATAAATAATTTACTAATTACTTCACTTACTTATTACATGATACAAATCACCCCACAACTATTATATACACCCAATTTCATATCGTATATTTCACACAAATACGTAATCACCCAGAAAACTAAATATCACTATCTTATTACTAAAATTAATAATAAAGTACAAAATTTCCGAGACGTTACACGTCTATAGTTTATTTGTAAGTTTTAAAGATCAAATCCACTATCGTCATACTCTCTCAATTTGTCATATGATTATAGGATTCGAAAATTATGTATTAGGGACCAAAACGACAACCTGGACGACTAGCTACATTCATTTTATTATGTAAAAATGATAGAGTATTTACCAAATCACTCAACTGAACACTGAATTCGTTCTAGATCACAGTGAGTATATTATAAACGGTCGTCCATCTGATTAGTGTGATTAAAAATCATGTCCCAACAGCAGTTAATGGATTTTTTCCCCATTACATTCATTGTTAATGCCGTGATTATCCTTTGTTTTTCCATGTTAAAGAGATTGTATAGATTGGGAGCAAGAAAGTTCTTGGTGAAAAATATATGGCCATTGGGTTGTGCTCCTCAATATAATCCGTCTGGGAACGCTCTTTGCAACATAACAATGAATGCGTTGGTTAACGACTACAGCAAATCAATGCCTCTTATGCTACAAGAACTCGCGTCTAATTTAGATGGCTTTGAATATTCATGCTCAGATGATTTCTCTTTTTACCAACAACTGAACCTCTATAGCGAAAAAACAGGTACAATTACAAAAAAAAAGCAATACGATCATTGCATTTTTGCTTATGCAAAGCAATGCTGTTCGCCTATAGGGTTTTCTAAATAAATTTAAATTAAATTTGTGATTGTTAAAACCCCACTGAGAAAATTCATATGTTATCCACATTCTCGGCTCGGCCACACTTTATCGGAAAGAAAACTTATCAGTGTCTTCATATATTTTCGAAATTTACATAGTACTCAAAACTGAAATAACACAACCACTTACTGTTTGCATTTTTCTCATTTTCTATCTTTCCATTTATTACCCGGTTTTTCATCGTGTAGGTATTACAAATACCGTTGGAATGTGTTATGACGTAGTTCTCTGCCCCGATAGAGATTCCTATCTGTATTTTGATATCATTCACCCGACGCAAGCTGCAAATCATGTATACGCTGAGGATTGTGTCAGGGGAACATTATGTTCACCAAAAAACATCCTGGAGCTGGTTGGGGCTGGAAAGAAAAATGTGTCGCTGGGTATGGAGAAGGAAGAAAGAAGCTAGAATGATTGGACTTAATAATAGGAACTATGAACTTTTAATTTTGTAATGTAAGAAATAAATTGAACATCACAGTGTTGTACTCTGGAAAAGGTGTCAAACTGTTATAAACAATGAAGTAAACACAAATTTAGAACACACATACCATCCCAAAACAAGCGAGAAATAAAAAAGAAAATAAAATTTACATGGCCACCAAGGGTTTTAACATGCAAACCCCTTGGCTACTTCAATGAGGAAGAGAAAAGATTTACAACAATAATTTGTAGAGGAGGATAAAAGCATTTAACTGACCAGATATCAAGCTTTTGGACCCTTAGAAGTGTTTATAAAGCATCAATGCACATAAAGAAAGCTGAAAATGCTGTAATTATGCTAAACCAACCCATTGGCTAAACGCCAAACATGTTGGATGAACAAGCTTGGTGAAACTACAAACTAAACGGTACCTAACACGGGATCGATATATTCCCAAAAATGAAGTCGATTTTAACAGCTACATTCTACATATAGTAACTAATGAAACAAGTTACGTTCTCACCCTAAAGCACTTCATATACAAGGATAACGATCAAGTACTTATGTCACTTGACCCTAAAGAATGCCAACATTTCACTAATATATATCAATGTTAATGTTGAACCGGAGCCCTTATTTTATTTCAATTTCATATCTTTTTTGGTACTGTCCTATAAGAAGAACCAGTAGGCTCAAGTAGCTAGTAAAGCTTCTTTCGTTGATTTGAAAGATTGATGGCTGTGAAACATGCTGGGAATAAGGTAAGGACCTCTTCTTTGTAACGGAGCCAAAGTGCAAACCATTCGACCGAGTCTTTGGACAAAATGAGTCTTTTGAAAACCAGATTATCTCTCATATTATCATATGGTATATCGGTTTATATATCATGTCTTAAATCGAGTGAAACCGGTACACAACACACAAAGTCGGATTTTCATTCAAAATTTCTGTTAGGGTTTAACATAGGAGACTAGTGTTTACAAGAAGATGTATGAACAAGTGAGTGATGATCCACGGTGACCATAAACATAATATCTATGGCTATTCATGTGAATAACCAAATGGGTCGTCGATTTACTAGCAATAGCTTTATATTGATAGTGACCATGAATACATTACACTGCATCAATAGACTAATTGTGTTTATTGATTAAACTCAAAAGATATTTTTACTAAATTCTTGCAATGTTTGCTCTTATTTCCCTCCTCGCATTCTATATAGGTAAAAATCGAGGCATTTGTAAATGAAACAGGATATCTGCATAATGTACTAGATATATAACTAGTATGAATAGTAACTTATGCAAACATGAGTTGTTTGATTCCAAGAGGCGAGCACGTGCCTCCTGTACGGGCAAGGCATTGTTCTGCGATGATCCTGTTAGCAGCCTGAGTCAGATGAAGTTCATCGAAGAACACGTATATTGACTTATCTACACATGTTTCGTCCTTGTTTGGTCCGGTCCATTTCTTTGATCTTTTCAAGGATTCAGGCATTGGAATGTCTTGGCATAAATATTTAACTTGACCAGACCAATATCTTTCCTCTGTACTGGGCTGCGATTTTTCCCGTCCTTTTTTGGAACCCACTTCAAAGACAGTCCTTTCGCACAACCCTCTCCCGTTTTTAGCAATGGGACAGCATGGCCATCTAGTTTCTTCAAATCCTGTAGTCATACATTGGTACTCGGAACTGTTATTTGTAATGCTAAAAATTAAATATGAAAATACTACCAAGATAAAAACTGCGGGGCTGTCAATTCACCATTCTCAACATATTATACTCAAATTTTAGTATAAATTTACTATGTTGTTTATGGAGGTGTCAAATCACTCTTTTCAACAAATTACAATCACAATCTATAACTCAAAAAATGGCAGTAATGCTTGTAACTACCTACCTCCTAGTTTACTCCAATCTATAGGCTTCTAATATACTTACTTTGTATGAATTCAAAATCTTCAATGAAATATGATTACACTCGGGAGTTCAACTGAAGGACAATATGGATGAAGACCATTTGGAAGGAAACTGAAGAAATGGGATAAAACTACGATTGGGGTAATATATTTAATATGATTTATTACTATGGAAAAAAAAATGAAAATTGCCCTTTACTAAAGTGTTCATACTATTGTAAATGTTTTTATTTACACAGAGAAACAAACGACATTTTCAGTTGGGAAAAGTATCTCATAGATGGAACAAGCTGCTAATTATTGCATTGGACTAACAGGTTTGTAACTTTTGATAATATTTCACGAGTTCCGTTGCAACTTTTGATAATATTTCACGAGTTCACTTTTATGTTTTAAGACGAAATAGTGTTACTATTAAACTAGTACAATATAGAATTAAAATCAATGAAATTGATCACTTTATTACACTAGAAATGAGATAGGTGGAAACAAATTTATTTTTCCTAATTTGTATATCAAATATGTATAATGAAAGACAATTGAAAACAGACACTTAATCAAAATGAAATCACCTCACAAAATTTTTTAAAAATGGGCTGGAACTAAAAAAGTCATTCCATAACAACTAGTTAAGGTTAAATTGAAAAACTCAATTAAAGAAGTGAAAAAATGTTATAAGAAGTGACTTATATAATACAATATATAGATGTACGTACCCACACTAACAATGGCTAATAAGTAGGACGACATGGAAAAAGAAATGTTAACAAGGAATGAAAAATAAACACAATACTAGTCAAGGGGTAATTTTGTAATTTCTCTATTTGAAATTTTTGGAGAGGCAGGTGGCCCCCATGTCCTTCCGCCACAATATATCGATTAAGATTAAGACTGTGGTTTATAAATGAGTTGTTCTCCATCATATCTTGATGTATTTGGTCGGATTGGATGGATGACTATCGATCAACATATCGATATTTTAAAAGCTTGAAATGTCAGACCACGAGTATTTATAGCTAGCCATGAGAGATGAAACTAAATTTTACCATTTGTTTATAAAATATAACAAGTATGTTTAGTAAATCAGTCATAAAGATAAATCACAATTGAGTTTTAAACTAGATGAATCCATATTCCCATTTTAGCACTATAAAACCAAGTTTTGTTATTTTTAGCATGACAGAGTCACAGTTATTTTAATCTGGCCTATAGGCTGGCCCGATAAAGCCTCATGACATCTATCAGTATTTTAATCTAGCATGTAGAAGTGTTTGCTCGTGTTGTTATTGTGTTTTGAATTTCGTGATATGTTCGAAATAGTCAATAACCTCATTTATAAAAATGAGGTCAATGCTTTATTTATGATTTCTTGTGCTCTTCTAAATCTACACAATTCTCTCTTCATGTATGGTTACCTGATGCCATGGATGGGCCTAATCCTATTTCCGGGAGGCGTGGCTCGGTTCGGCTCGGATACCAATTAATGAAACTTATGATTTGTATGAGAAAATTTTCACCACGAAACAGAACAGTCGCCCGTTAGCTAAGTATTATAGTAACCTTAAAAGTCTATGGGAGCAATTGTTACAACACCGTCCATTTACTACTGAATTGACACAACTTAAACAGCAATGGAAGGATTTTATGATGCCGTCTGTCCGCATTTCGATGCCGTCTGTCGTATCTTGCGCTATTTGAAGGGCGCTCCCGGTCGGGGTCTACTTTATCGTTCATCACCATCCTTAATTGTCTCCGTTTTAGTGATGCTGATTGGGCGGGAGACTATAGCGATAGACGTTCTACTTCTGGTTATTGTACATTTATTGATCCTAATCTTGTTACTTGGCGTAGTAAAAAGCAACACGTTGTTGCTCGTTCTAGTGCTGAGGCTGAGTATCGAGCTATGGCTCATACCGTCTCAGAAATGTTATGGTACGCTCACTTCTTCGTGATTTTGGTGTATCTGTGCATGACCCTATGCCCATGTATTGTGATAACCAGTCAGCTATTTTTATCGCCAATAATCCTGTCTTTCATGAGAGAACTAAGCATATTGAGGTGCATTGTCATTTCATTCGTGATATGTTAATTGGAAAAGAGATATCTACTCCATTTGTGTGCTCCGAGTCGCATTTAGGAGATATTTTGACCAAACCTTTATCCGGGCCTTATTTTCGATCCATATGCTCCAATATATAGGCATTTTTGATTTGTATGCTCCAGCTTGAGGGGGGTGTTAGAATTAGTATCTACTTTTATCTATTTTGGACTTAATGATGTATTATTTAATATGTTGTTAAATTCGAGGACCAATCGTGTAATTATTAAATAATTTGATATTAATACAATTGTGTGTTCTGTGATACACACAGACACTTTTACCTAATCTTATTACCACTGTATTTACTGAAACTTCCAAAATGGGTTGTAAGTGTTACATTTATTAGAAACGGCCTAAGTATGTATTTACGGTTATATTTGCAATAAAGTGCTAGGACTGTTTATTCTATTAAATTTCTTTTTTTCCCAAAAAGGGTCAACTTCCAACTGATTGAATAAATGGCACCATTGATACAGAAATTTAGAAGGATAGTACCAAAGTAATTGAGTTAGATAAAAAAATTCATTACTTAAAATTGTCTTGATGAAATAATTTTCCTTCTAGATTCCATTACGAAATTATAATCCAATCCCTTATAGTTCTTCCAATTTTAGTTTAAGAAATGTTTTTGCTCACCCTTTTATCCAAAATTTGTTGGAAAAATGATCATTCACGACAAAAGTTTGATATTTAATTATCAAAATCTTTTTATAATTAGGCGACACCAAATATAATCACATATTTGATAATGTTTTTTTTTTTAATTCATAAAGACAACAAGTTTTCTTTTAATTCATAAAGACAACAACATCAAATATAATCACCCTTTTTTCTCCAAAGTTCATACATTGTTCACAGTACACAGCAACCTCTGCCTTTCATTCACAAATTTCTATTGATGGTGAAAAGTTAACACGGAGTGGATGCATTTCGAGTGTACCCAATTTGTGTATTGTTATGTTTGAGAATATTTGTTCAAAAGAACCAATGAATCTCTTTTGCCTTTAAGTTTATAGAGGCATGACAAACCAACCCAAAGTTGTTTATGCTAAGATCACCTTGTGTATTTAATCTCAAGCTTTGTATGGTCAAATAGCAAAAATAAAACAAATTTCACCTCATGATCTCAAAGCTAGTGCCACACTTGATACTAGCAAACATTTTTTTTTTGAAGTTGATACTAGGAAATAATGTTTAGCCTATTCCCTCATTAAAAATTTTGCACAAAGGAGTACATTTTATAATTTAAAGTTCTTATTATTGAAACCTAATTGTCAGAGGCTCAGAGCTATTATTTGTGTTTTTATGTGTGGGAACGCTTTGGTGATCTAAGCAGCTGAGAAATTGAGGTAACAACAATTGAGTCTGTTTCTTGATTCTAATAGATCAAATTTTAGAAATAGAACAAATTAAAATGCTAATCGATCACCCATTAAGCTGGTGGCTTCTTCGAGCCCTCCCTATCTCAATAAGTAGTAGTTACTAAAGGACACTTTATTTAGCTTTCAAATTAAATTACGATTTAATTCGTTGAGAACTTTCCTTTAGACCCTTAAAACTTCTCCAACACTCCAACTATAACTATCAACTCCTTAGGATTAGCTCATAAGCGTTAGACTATTGTCCACTATAACCAAAATTCCAAAAGCAAACTAATTTTAAACTTTGCCCTTCTGCAAGTTCTTGTATCTAAGAGCATCTAATGCATTTAAGATCCTGTTAGCGTTATAAAATCCAGAAAATTTTACCATTTTGCTTCATGACAAGCTGTGCAAGAATCATCTCATTGCAAAGCAGGGTAAAATTTGAGCAGAAGGAAGTATAGTTTTTTGATAAGCTGCACCTGTTGAAAAAAATAACTTTTAGGTATTATTATTATTTATCATTTATATTTTATAAGTTTTTAGAAATCATGGATTTAGCATTTATATTTTATAAGTTTTTAGAGATCAGGGGTTCATGAGATTAAAACTATGTAACATTTTATTTTCTACATTCATGTTGAATTTAGTATAAATAAGTGATATTCTTACCTTTGTAAGACACACCAAAATAATAAAAAGTCATTTCCTTTTTCTTGTGTTTTTTCTAGCATTTTGTTACTATTTTTCCGACCTCCTTTGATATTCTTTCAAATCCAACAGTGGTACCAGAGCCAACGGTCCCAAAATGGCCGGTGGAATGACCCTTTTTATCCCCATACTTAAGAAAGATTTCTACGATAATTGGAGCATAAGAATGAAAGTGCTTCTCGGTTCCCGAAATGTGTGGGAAATCGTACAAAACGGGTATAATGAACCCAAAGAAGACGCTGACGTAACTCAGGCTCAAATGGAGGATTTAAAGAAGAAGGATCGAAAGGTCTTAACATCATCCATCAAACTTTCGATGAAACTGTCACGCCCCAAAATCCGTAAAGGATGGATATCGAGGCATGACCTTTTTAAAACAAAGAAAAGTGAAACCTGTTGGTACAAAATTAAAATTTTAAAAGAAAAGACTTGTGAGCTAAAGGAACAAGTAAACAATAAACAAAAGTATTTGCCAAACGCGGCTACAAAAACGAGATAAACTAAACGAATGTAAATTGCCCGTAGGCTACAACCTCAAAATAAAATATACATGAAAAGAAAGCAAAAGCCCGAACCCATGTGATGCCTTGCTAAAGCTCTTAACCATCGCCTCAACCTAAGTTGTACCTGAAATACAAAAATGTAACGGTGAGTCCCACGCACCTAACTAGACGGGACGACACCACATACACCGTCACTCCATCTCATAAATGCAAGAACTCACAAATTCTACAACTACGATAAACGACGTATAAAACGAAATATAATGACATTCTACAACTACGATAAATTAAATAAATTAAATAACATCAACACACATCTATAGCATACATGGACCTCTCACGCCACCTACCCCGGTCCGGAAGGTAGGTCATTCCCTATCCCTTCGGCCATCTTCTGTCCCCGGAATTAGGGAGAGACAGAGACCATTGCAACATAAAAGTAGATTTATAGTGCGCACTTGGACCTCTCACGCCACTCGCCCCAGTCCGTAAGACGAGTCATTCCCTATCCCTTCGGCCGTCATATGCCCCCGGAATTAGGGAGAGACATAGACCATTGCTAACATAAAAGTAAATAGTGCACACTGGGACATCTCACGCCACCTACCCCGGTCCGTAAGGCAGGTCATTCCCTATCCCCTCGGCCGTCTTCTGTCCCCGGAATTAGGGAGAGACAGAGACCATTGCCACTACAGCTAAAACACAAGGCCTCGGCCAATAATATAAATCCACGCAAATAACACATTCTCATACGGCCTCGGCCAATAATATAAATTCACGCAAATAACACATTCTCATACGTCACGTAACGTAATGCAACATAACACATAACCATATGTACTAAATTCGCAACTAGCCGACCAACTCCAAACAACGTAATACAACGTAACACATAACCATATGTACTAAATTCGCAACTAGCCGAACAACTCCAATAACGTAATACAACGTAACACATAACCATATGTACTAAATTCGCAACTAGCCGAACAACTCCAATAACGTAATACAACGTAACACATAACCATATGTACTAAATTCGCAACTAGCCGAACAACTCCAATAACGTAATACAACGTAACACATAACCATATGTACTAAATTCGCAACTAGCCGAACAACTCCAATAACGTAATACAACGTAACACATAACCATATGTACTAAATTCGCAACTAGCCGAACAACTCCAATAACGTAATACAACGTAACACATAACCATATGTACTAAATTCGCAACTAGCCGAACAACTCCAATAACGTAATACAACGTAACACATAACCATATGTACTAAATTCGCAACTAGCCGAACAACTCCAATAACGTAAAATCCCATTCGGGCATTTTAACAAACACCTTGTATGCATAAACAACAATTAACCATTATTCACCATAAATTCATCCAATACCATCAACAACTATATAATCACATAAACAACTAATAAATCATGCAAACCCATCCATAATCTCGCTAATTCGAAATGATCATATCTAAGACTTCAATCTCCACAATATAAATAATGGTACCAAAACTACAACGAGTAATCCCAATTAACAATTTAGGAACACAATTAATATAAACGGCAAAAAACCCCAATTTATAATAAACACAAAAACCAAAACCTAACATACACCCTCGTCTAGTCGCAATGGATAACCCCCGTTACCTTAGAGCGTAGAGGAGATGCTTCCGGTATGAACCCGCTAATGGTGGTTTCCTTTTCCTCTTCTTCTTCTTCTTCTTCTTCTCTCTCTTTCTCTCTCTTCTATTTGTTTTACTGATTTTTGCTTTTGAGAAGTGGCTGAAAAATAGGTTTATAAAAGCTGTTCTGAGATAGTTTGAGGTAACGAACTATTTAGTCCCCAAAGTTCTAATAAGTAACTCCTAATCCAAAAATATAGTTTTACTACTCAAAAATAACAAATCTTTAGAAACAAAACTATTGGGTCCTTTTTATAAGTAAAATTAGTCGAGTGACCGGTTTTTGGTAAAATTTTGAATAAAACGCTTTTGGATAAATTAAATCATAAATAAAACCATTTATAAAAATACGGGATGTTACAGAAACTATGTTCGAAAAGGTGGCGTGTGCAACCACGAGCAAAGAACCTTGAGTTATTTTTGGAGAATTCGTTCAAAGGAGTTGACAAGCTAAAAAAGATTCGACTACAAACCTTACATGGTGATTTTGAGGCTTTATGTATGAAAGTCTCCGAATCGGTCGACGACTATTTTTCACGAGTTCAAAAGGTCGTCGTCAATCAAATAAAAAGATGCGGAGAAAATTTGGACGACACCCGTGTTGTCGAAAAAATTCTACGTTATTTAGATTCCAAATGGGATTATATTGTTGTGGCTATCGAGGAATTTAAAGACGTAGAATCTATGACGGTGGATCAACTCTTGGGCTCGCTCCAAACTCATGAAGAAAAACTCATCAAAAGAGTTGTCAAAGAAGAGCCGCTCGAGCAACCTCTTCAAACGAAGTTTAGCATGAACGAGAAAAGTTTTGGCAACTCGAAAAGCCAACGAGGAAGAGGACGAGGTCAAAATTATGGCCGTGGTGGTTACAACTCTTTCGAAAAAGAAGAGAGGAGACAAAACTCTTATCCGACGAGAGGCCGTGAAAGAGTAGGAAATTATAATGGAAAACTGAGGTATTATAAGTCCCAAATTAAATGTCATAATTGTCAAAAATTTGGCCATTACGCTTCCGAGTGTAGATTGAGTAATAATAAATTTGAGGAAAAAGCTAATTTTGCTAGAGAAAATGAAGAACGTTCTACACTTTTATTTGCGCATAATAAAAATAAAAACGGGAAAAATACTATGTGATATTTAGATATGGGGGCTAGCAACCATATGTGTGGTAATAAAAATATGTTTACCGAAATTGATGAAACGGTAAATGGAGATATTTATTTTGGTGATGAATCTAAAATTCTGGTGAAAGTGAAGGGAAAAGTCTTAATCCAATTGAAAAATAGAGAAAATGATTTTATCTCGAACATTTATTATGTGCCAAATATGAAGTCTAATATTTTGAGTTTGGGATAACTTTTGGAAAAGGGCTATCATATTGATTCGAAAAATTATAATATTTTATTAAGTTATAAAAATGGCAATTTGGTTGTTGTCGAAAAATAGAATGTTTTATTTGAATATTCAAAATGGTGGGGCTAAATTTTTGAAAGCGTGTTTTAAAGAAAAATTGTGGTTTTGTCATTTGAGATTTGGGCACCTTAATTTTGATGGTTTTAAATTGTTGAGTATTAAAAATATTGTGAAAAGTTTAAATCATATTGATCATGTTGATGAATTTTGTGAGGCATGTTTGTTTGGAAAACAACCGAGGAAAAGTTTTCCGAAACAAGCGACTACAAGTACTAAAAACCGTTAAAACTTGTTCATACAGATATTTGTGGTCCTATTAAACCAAGTTCTCTTGGAAAAAACAATTATTTTGCTCTTTTTATTGATGATTTTAGTCGAAAAACTTGGGTTTATTTTTTGAAACAAAAATCCGATGTTTTTGATGCTTTCAAAAAATTTAAAGCTCATGGTGAAAATAAAAGTGGTCACAAAATAAATTCTATGAGATCGGATCGATGGGGAGAATTTCTCTCAAATGATTTTAAAAATTATTCCGAAGAAAATGGAATTTTTCGTCCTTTGACGGTTCCTTATACCCCAGAACAAAATGGGGTTGTTGAAAGAAAAAATCGATCTCTTTTAAATATGGCTCGTAGCATGCTTAAAAGTAAAAATGTTCTAAAAGAGTTTTGGGCCGAGGCCGTAGATAGTGCGGCTTATTTATCAAACCATTCTCCACCCCGAAGTGTTTGGGGTAAAACTCCCGAGGAAGCATAAAGTGAAAGAAAACCGGTTATTTCTCACTTACGAGTTTTTGGAAGTATTGCGTATGCTCATATTCCGGATCAAAAAAAGTCCAAATTAGACGACAAAAGCGAAAAGTTTCTATTTATCGGTTACGACTCGAGGGCGAAAGACTATAAATTATATAATCCGGAAAATGAAAAATTTGTTATTAGTCGAGATGTTGAGTTTGATGAAGAGGAAACATGGGATTGGGACAAAAAGTACGACGACTATGATTTTTTCCCTTATTATGGCGATGAAGAAGAAAAGAAAATCGAAATGGAAGAAGAGCTCGCTACTCCACCTCCATCACCACAATCACAAGTCCAACCATAATCGCCAATTGACGAAAGTTTTAGCAAAAGAAACGTCATGTTTCCGCACTATGCAAGAGTTATATGAGGTAACAGAAAATGTTGATAATGTTACTCTATTTTGTCTTTTTGCGGGTTGTGAACCGATAGGTTATGGAGAGGCGATGAAAAATAAAAATTGGAGAAAAGATATGGATGAGGAAATGGACTCGATAATAAAAAATGATACGTGCGAGTTGGCGGATTTACCGAAAGGACACAAATCTATTGGTGCTAAATGGCTTTATAAAGAGAGAAAAATGCAAAAGGAGAAATAGAAAAATATAAAACAAGGTTGGTCGCAAAAGGATACAACCAAAGGACCGGAATCGATTTTGATGAGGTATTTGCTCACGTAGCTCGTCTAGAAACTATTAGAGTTTTAATTTATTTGACCGTTCAAAATAATTGGAAAATAAACCAAATGGATGTAAAATCGGCGTTTTTAAATGGAAATTTAGAAGAAGAAGTTTATTTGCAACAACCACCGGGTTATGAGATTATGGGATTTGAAAATAAAGTTTTAAAATTGAAAAAAGCATTTTACTGTTTCAAACAAGCCCCGAGAGCTTGGAATACTAGAATTGATAAGTATTTCCAAGAAAATAATTTTATAAGGTGTCCCCATGAGCACTCTTTATGTGAAAATGGATAAAAATGGTGATGTGTTGATTGTTTGCCTATATGTTGATGATATGATTTTTACGGGAAATAATCCGAAGTTATTTGAGGATTTTAAAAGGGTAATTAGTCGTGAATTTGAAATGACGGATATTGGTCTTATGTTGTATTATCTTGGAATTGAGGTGAAACAAAATAAAAATGGAATTTTTATTTCGCAAGAAGGGTATGCAAAAAACATCCTTAAAAAAGTTTAAAATGGATGGGTGTAAACCGATAAATAACCCGGTAGATTGTGCTACAAAATTATCTAAATATTTTGAGGATGAAAGTGTGGATCTGACGTTTTTTAAAAGTCTTGTTGGAAGCTTACAATATTTAACTATTACTCGATCGGATATTTTATATGGAGTTGGTCTTATTAGCCGTTATATGGAAGCTCCAACTTTGTCGCATTGAAAGGCCGCGAAACGAATATTCTGTTATATAAAAGGTACGGTTGATTTTGGATTAAATTACTCATTTTCTAATCATTTTGAGTTGATTGGCTATAGTGATAGCGATTGGGGAGGCGATATTGATGATAGTAAAAGTACAAGTGGCTTTGTTTTTTTATATGGGAGATACGACTTTTACTTGGAGTTCGAAAAAATAACAAATTGTGACACTATCTATATGTGAAGCCGAATATGTTGCCGCTAATTCTTATATTTGTCATGCGATTTGGTTACGAAATTTATTGAAAGAATTGGGAATGCCACAAAATGAAGCTACGAAAGTGTTTGCGGATAATAAGTCCGTGATTGCCCTTGCGAAAAATCCGGTGTTTCATGGTCGAAGTAAGCATATCGACACGCGTCATAATTTTATTTGCGAGTGTACTGAAAATAAGGATGTTGAAGTAAAGTACGCAAAGTCACAAGATCAATTGGCGGATATTTGTACGAAGGCTCTCAAGTACGAAGATTTTTGAAGATTAAGGATTATGCTCGGAGTTACCAAAAAAGATTAAGGGGGAGTGTTGAAAAATAGTAACTTGTATGGTATTAATTTTATGGTATTATTAATATTTAGCATTTACATTTTATAAGTTTTTAGAGATCATGGATTTAACATTTATATTTTATAAGTTTTTTTTAGACATCATGGGTTCATGAGATTAAAACTATGTAACCTTTCATATTGTACATTCATGTTGAGTTTAGTATAAATAAGTGATATTTTTACCTTTGTAAAACACACCAAAATAATAAAAAGTGATTTCCCCTTTCTTGTGTTTTTCTAACATTTTGTTACTAGTTTTCCGACCTCCTTTGATATTCTTTCAAATCCAACAGCACCTTTCAAAGAATACACTCTCTTGTGATTCTAATATTGAAGAGGCAAGATTTTAGTTGAAAGTATTGCAACTTTTAATTAAAAATATTTTGGTAGATTCAGTTCAACAGCAATATTTTTTAACCAAAATTTCTTCCACAAACTACTTTGCCTACTTTCATACCAGACTAGCCTAATATTCGACATAGCACACCACACTATATTACAATTGAAGGGAGCATGTTAAATGTCTTCCAAAATTACAACATAGGAGTATGAAGCATATTAACTTCTTAACTTTTTACAACCAATTTAAACAGCTCTTCAAAATTTGTTGTTCCCAACATACCCAAAATCACTCCTCTCTTCCTTGTTGCAAATCATTATGGCCTCTATTATAATTTTTGTTATCCTAAGCAGTTTAGTAGTTTCCCCATCATTGGTTTCCTCTATGGACAACATTGTTCCAGCGCTATATGTTTTCGGTGATTCAATTTTAGATGGTGGAAATAGTAATTTCTCATATCCCTACGGAGTTGACCTGGACCCTTTGCTGCGCCCTCGCCCGATTAATGGGCTAACAATTGCAGATTATATTGGTAATTTATGAAACTATCCAAGTGTAATCATTCTGATAATTTATCATTCAAAACAATAAAACCCTTTGTATTTTGGTCGACAATATTATTCACTCTGTTTTTTTAAATTGTTGAAATACTTAATCGTGAAGTTTGTTTGATGAATGCTACCAGTTCCAATTTCATTTTGTAAAATGGTTATGCTATTTTAAAGATGCTTATTAGTACAGTTTCTTTTCTGCCAAAAAATATATCAATTGAGGCCTAAATGCTCTCTTTTTTCAGCTATTTGGCTAGGGTTACCATTGGTTCCTACGTACGAGAGTATCAAATCAGGTCACATTTCTGGTACAGGGATCAATTATGCATTTGCAGGGTCTACTATTCTGCCAGATGTTATTATGGTAATGTTTTATGAACCCTGTAATTTCCATAGATCAAGTATCAAGTTAGAACTCTTAAGAGATTGAACAAATCATCTTGGGGTTTTGTTAATTTCATACGTAAAGTTGATCAACTATAAGTTGTGAGTGTATGAAAAGAAATATGTCAATTACTCCATTTCAAACCGACCAATGATGTATTAAAGCATAGTCAATATGTATATTAATCTGATCTTTTATATTGGGAAGCTAATTATACTTTTCTTTACAGGGTAATGATGAACAGCTCGACTATTTTGAGAAATCTATAAAGGTCTGCGGTATCAAAAATTTCAGTTCGGAAGCTGAATTCTTGTACCATTTCGAAAAATCTGTATTCCTTGTATGTTTCAGTATAAATGATTTCGAGAAATATATCAATCCGGGAGATGGGAAACTTCCCAATATGGATTCCAAAACCTTTTCGGACTTTCTCTTGCGTTCCTTCCAAGAACGTTTAACTGTAAGTAAATTAACTGCATACGTCTTGTCACGCCTCGGATTTGTGTAAACATGAGTCGTGAATATTATTTAAAAGGAAAAGATTTAAATCACGAAACATGCGGAATGCTATTCGATG
This sequence comes from Primula vulgaris, assembly GCA_963920805.1. Taxonomy (NCBI): domain Eukaryota; kingdom Viridiplantae; phylum Streptophyta; class Magnoliopsida; order Ericales; family Primulaceae; genus Primula; species Primula vulgaris. The sequence continues at coordinate 27,442,229 of OY987215.1, read as the reverse complement.
ATATGCCAATCAATAGAACCAAATAAATACTTCAGGGCATGCCGATAATCACATTTGATTCACTAAATTGACCTAAACGTAGCCAACGCTGTTCAAATGTGACAACACAAACAAAACAATTTTATTTTTTTTAAATTTCGGCATGAGTTTCGCGTATCTATTTGTTTCCAATAAATTAGATCTATCTGAAACAACATATAACAAAATCGCAACGCGATTACCAAATAATCCAACAAGGATAAATCAAATTCAACCCAGCTGTCATTCTATAATATAGCATAACCTAAAATATACAAGTGCACGAGATAAGTTACTCCAATCAAAAGAAAAATAATCTCGCGTTAAACGCTTACTAGGCCAACAAGGCTCAAAATGAGATAATGCCATAATGAACAAAAAACAAGTGTAGCGTGCGCGCGATCACGTGTAATATGATAATGAACCTCATGCAAGCACTCTAAAATTCGTCACCATCTACGTCAGCACTTGTACATCGATCGTGAACAAAATGTAAACAAAACAAATAAAGGAGTTAAGAAAACAATATCGCTTTAAAAACGGCGCGTGCTACTAAGCACGCACACACAATACTAACATGGCAAATATGATATCTCAACAAATAATGACAAAGGGCAATTGCACGAAAAACACATCAACAAGTATAACTCGCAACCACAAGTAAATGAACATATAATCAAGATCAACTGAATTAATAATAAAATAAAACAAGACTCAACGAAACACAAAGTCGGGATTGCCTCACATATACCCACTTTTAGAGCCACTCTGCTCTAGGACACAAAGTGCAATGTTTCTCTCACTCATATTCTGACACTAATATGTGACCAAAAGATATGGGTCGTCTTTAAGGACACTAACCTTATGATACCGATATAACTAATCATTGTGCAAGTTTCCGGGATCTCACCGTAAGCTGACACAGCTCCGCCTTAACACTTGGTACTGGAATCACTAAAATAAATATAAAAAACTCCGAATATCAAACACGAAAACAATAAACTCCACAATAAAACATAAAACACACTTTATAATATTTGATGTAATTAGATAAACACATCACCACAAAAGTATAGACGGTATCACCACAAGAGTATACACGATATCACCACTGTCACATTTTCACCACTTTCACGTTTTTAAAATATTTAATTAAATAACACATTTAAATCATTTTATTTTTTCACAATTCATTTTATAATAAAAATAGTAAAATCGCCATACACAATATAATCACCATAAAAATAACGATGCGAAGCTGTTACAGACAAAATAGAATAATATGATGCAATACACACTAATCATTTTACATAGATTAGCATACGACAAACAACACACAAAACCTCCTTTAAAGCGAAACCATATTCATCTCCCTTACCTACGCAAACGAGAGCTCGTTTGTCAAATACCACCAAACTCAAGCGGAACGCCACCTAACGGTTAGAAACAGATCTGGACAGGACAAAACAGTCCTTAAACAGCCCTAAAAATATAATTAAAACGAACTACAGATTAATATAAAAGCCCCTAATTCGGATTATAGTAAATATTTCCAAAAATGGGTTTTTATAAAAATCAAAATCAGATGAAACGGCTTACACAGATAGATAGGACTCGAAGAGTAGATCAAAATAATGTATTTAATCGTGAAAAACGGAGTCCGAACGCACCCGAAACGGAATCAAACCCCGGATTTCCGAAACCCGAGAAAAACCCACGCACCACTGCCAAACTCGCCGATCAGACCTGACCAGTCCTTTCCGGCGACCTAAACCTCTTCTCCGGCGTTCGTCTCTCTCTCTATGTCCAACTGCACTGGTCTCTCTCTCTTCTATTATCTCTCTCCGTATTTATTATCTATATATTTAGGTTTTAGTATAAATAATTTACTAATTACTTCACTTACTTATTACATGATACAAATCACCCCACAACTATTATATACACCCAATTTCATATCGTATATTTCACACAAATACGTAATCACCCAGAAAACTAAATATCACTATCTTATTACTAAAATTAATAATAAAGTACAAAATTTCCGAGACGTTACACGTCTATAGTTTATTTGTAAGTTTTAAAGATCAAATCCACTATCGTCATACTCTCTCAATTTGTCATATGATTATAGGATTCGAAAATTATGTATTAGGGACCAAAACGACAACCTGGACGACTAGCTACATTCATTTTATTATGTAAAAATGATAGAGTATTTACCAAATCACTCAACTGAACACTGAATTCGTTCTAGATCACAGTGAGTATATTATAAACGGTCGTCCATCTGATTAGTGTGATTAAAAATCATGTCCCAACAGCAGTTAACGGATTTTTTCCCCATTACATTCATTGTTAATGCCGTGATTATCCTTTGTTTTTCCATGTTAAAGAGATTGTATAGATTGGGAGCAAGAAAGTTCTTGGTGAAAAATATATGGCCATTGGGTTGTGCTCCTCAATATAATCCGTCTGGGAACGCTCTTTGCAACATAACAATGAATGCGTTGGTTAACGACTACAGCAAATCAATGCCTCTTATGCTACAAGAACTCGCGTCTAATTTAGATGGCTTTGAATATTCATGCTCAGATGATTTCTCTTTTTACCAACAACTGAACCTCTATAGCGAAAAAACAGGTACAATTACAAAAAAAAAAAGCAATACGATCATTGCATTTTTGCTTATGCAAAGCAATGCTGTTCGCCTATAGGGTTTTCTAAATAAATTTAAATTAAATTTGTGATTGTTAAAACCCCACTGAGAAAATTCATATGTTATCCACATTCTCGGCTCGGCCACACTTTATCGGAAAGAAAACTTATCAGTGTCTTCATATATTTTCGAAATTTACATAGTACTCAAAACTGAAATAACACAACCACTTACTGTTTGCATTTTTCTCATTTTCTATCTTTCCATTTCTTACCCGGTTTTTCATCGTGTAGGTATTACAAATACCGTTGGAATGTGTTATGACGGAGTTCTCTGCCCCGATAGAGATTCCTATCTGTATTTTGATATCATTCACCCGACGCAAGCTGCAAATCATGTATACGCTGAGGATTGTGTCAGGGGAACATTATGTTCACCAAAAAACATCCTGGAGCTGGTTGGGGCTGGAAAGAAAAATGTGTCGCTGGGTATGGAGAAGGAAGAAAGAAGCTAGAATGATTGGACTTAATAATAGGAACTATGAACTTTTAATTTTGTAATGTAAGAAATAAATTGAACATCACAGTGTTGTACTCTGGAAAAGGTGTCAAACTGTTATAAACAATGAAGTAAACACAAATTTAGAACACACATACCATCCCAAAACAAGCGAGAAATAAAAAAGAAAATAAAATTTACATGGCCACCAAGGGTTTTAACATGCAAACCCCTTGGCTACTTCAATGAGGAAGAGAAAAGATTTACATCAATAATTTGTAGAGGAGGATGAAAGCATTTAACTGACCAGATATCAAGCTTTTGGACCCTTAGAAGTGTTTATAAAGCATCAATGCACATAAAGAAAGCTGAAAATGCTGTAATTATGCTAAACCAACCCATTGGCTAAACGCCAAACATGTTGGATGAACAAGCTTGGTGAAACTACAAACTAAACGGTACCTAACACGGGATCGATATATTCCCAAAAATGAAGTCGATTTTAACAGCTACATTCTACATATAGTAACTAATGAAACAAGTTACGTTCTCACCCTAAAGCACTTCATATACAAGGATAACGATCAAGTACTTATGTCACTTGACCCTAAAGAATGCCAACATTTCACTAATATATATCAATGTTAATGTTGAACCGGAGCCCTTATTTTATTTCAATTTCATATCTTTTTTGGTACTGTCCTATAAGAAGAATCAGTAGGCTCAAGTAGCTAGTAAAGCTTCTTTCGTTGATTTGAAAGATTGATGGCTGTGAAACATGCTGGGAATAAGGTAAGGACCTCTTCTTTGTAACGGAGCCAAAGTGCAAACCATTCGACCGAGTCTTTGGACAAAATCAGTCTTTTGAAAACCAGATTATCTCTCATATTATCATATGGTATATCGGTTTATATATCATGTCTTAAATCGAGTGAAACCGGTACACAACACACAAAGTCGGATTTTCATTCAAAATTTCTGTTAGGGTTTAACATAGGAGACTAGTGTTTACAAGAAGATGTATGAACAAGTGAGTGATGATCCACGGTGACCATAAACATAATATCTATGGCTATTCATGTGAATAACCAAATGGGTCGTCGATTTACTAGCAATAGCTTTATATTGATAGTGACCATGAATACATTACACTGCATCAATAGACTAATTGTGTTTATTGATTAAACTCAAAAGATATTTTTACTAAATTCTTGCAATGTTTGCTCTTATTTCCCTCCTCGCATTCTATATAGGTAAAAATCGAGGCATTTGTAAATGAAACAGGATATCTGCATAATGTACTAGATATATAACTAGTATGAATAGTAACTTATGCAAACATGAGTTGTTTGATTCCAAGAGGCGAGCACGTGCCTCCTGTACGGGCAAGGCATTGTTCTGCGATGATCCTGTTAGCAGCCTGAGTCAGATGAAGTTCATCGAAGAACACGTATATTGACTTATCTACACATGTTTCGTCCTTGTTTGGTCCGGTCCATTTCTTTGATCTTTTCAAGGATTCAGGCATTGGAATGTCTTGGCATAAATATTTAACTTGACCAGACCAATATCTTTCCTCTGTACTGGGCTGCGATTTTTCCCGTCCTTTTTTGGAACCCACTTCAAAGACAGTCCTTTCGCACAACCCTCTCCCGTTTTTAGCAATGGGACAGCATGGCCATCTAGTTTCTTCAAATCCTGTAGTCATACATTGGTACTCGGAACTGTTATTTGTAATGCTAAAAATCAAATATGAAAATACTACCAAGATAAAAACTGCGGGGCTGTCAATTCACCATTCTCAACATATTATACTCAAATTTTAGTATAAATTTACTATGTTGTTTATGGAGGTGTCAAATCACTCTTTTCAACAAATTACAATCACAATCTATAACTCAAAAAATGGCAGTAATGCTTGTAACTACCTACCTCCTAGTTTACTCCAATCTATAGGCTTCTAATATACTTACTTTGTATGAATTCAAAATCTTCAATGAAATATGATTACACTCGGGAGTTCAACTGAAGGACAATATGGATGAAGACCATTTGGAAGGAAACTGAAGAAATGGGATAAAACTACGATTGGGGTAATATATTTAATATGCTTTATTACTATGGAAAAAAAAATGAAAATTGCCCTTTACTAAAGTGTTCATACTATTGTAAATGTTTTTATTTACACAGAGAAACAAACGACATTTTCAGTTGGGAAAAGTATCTCATAGATGGAACAAGCTGCTAATTATTGCATTGGACTAACAGTGTTATCCTTACGTGTCAATAAAATTGAAGAGTTTAGAGTTTTAGCTCACCATAATTAGCTGGAGTTTCGATCATGTTCTTGATGAGAGAATAAACTCTCCCAGTCACTAGCTGCGAACCCCCGAGCTCTTTTTGTAGTTCCTTAAGCTTGACATCAAGCTTGTTATTAAATTTAGAAACCAAGTCATTTATGTTTTCTGCACATCTGCTTCTTGGTTTAAACTTCTCAATCATATATGGAAAGCAGCCCAATGGACCAATTTGGAAAAGCACCATTTTCCTTGCACCAAGATTGTATAAATCCTAAGGCAGAAACTTGATATGAGTATAAATGATAGATCTTTTCTAAGAAAATTAACACTAATTTGAAGATAAAATAAAAGTGGTAATTACCTTTATATAGTTGCTGTATTCTTTAATAAGAAGCTCTGCAAATTCTTCACCATTGTAGTGATTGCTGGTGTTATAATTGTTAGGTTGCAAATAGTTGTGAATGTAGTCACTTGATCCAATGTTAATAAGATACACCGACATCGCTAAAAATTTTGATAAATTTTCTTGTGTTTTGTATCTCGCCTTTACTTCCCCTTGCACTAATTCCTTGAAAAGGCTGATTTGTTTCTCGAAACACAAATTCTTACCCTGCAAAATGATTTAGAAACAGGTTGGAATTTTGTTTGCTTCAATTGCGACTTTTTCCCTTTGTGTTTGGAAGATCTCTTCATGATATGTGCACTGTTAAATTACTAGAGTATATTTTGACTCTCATGAGCATTGTCACTGTACAGTGTCATTGTTAGAACTAAGAAATGTACGAAAATTGCATATTTGTAATGGTGCACTTGGTGCAAAGAATCCTTGTTAGAAAGCGTGACCGGGAAAAATGCTGTTTTTGGATCCATGATTTTTTGTAAAGGCGTCTTCTTTTCTGTCCTATTTTGAGCTCGAGCTTGCGGAGTTTCTTTTCGGCCTCCTTTTGTTGATTGTGGTCTGTACTATCCTTTTGCGACCTATTTTTACTATCCTATTGCGGATTGGCACGCTCGACAATATTTTAGTGCTTCTGATAGTTGGAATTTTTATGTTATATTTTACGTATTTCTGGTTTAGATGTATCGTCTGTCTAAGGGCAGTTGAGTCAACGGCCTTTTGTATAGATTTGGCGGGATTCTGTGGGTCTTTTGTTTGTATTATTTTATTTTGCTTAGCCCCTTGGTGTATCTTTGCTCGTAGTTCTTTAATACTGATAATGAGTTTCTACCCAAAAAAAAAATGGGCCTAAAAGTAAACTTACGAAGGCAGTTCCAGTCTGTGGGAGAATACCGGCTGATGCAGATGCAAAATTACTTTTAGACTCGGGAAACCTGTCGTCGTCAAATGAAGCCACCCCCGCGCCAAGCGAAATGCCTGCATTATGATTTGACTTTGGTAAAAATCACAACAGTACACCAAAACCATATAATCTGAGAGATAATCAGATAAATGTGTATCACTATATTTAACGCTTGAAAATATGTAGTCAAATAATGTACTCATTCATAGCTCACCGATAAGTTCTGGAATTACTTTTCCATTTGTGAATCTATTTTTTTCCAAAAAAAAGCATGATTCACCGTATGGATAATAGTTTGCTTGCATCCATGAATCGTGGCCACTTGACTTCGGGCCAGCCTGAAAATTAGAATCTCCAAAAACATAAAGGCTCGGTTCCGGTAGTGGCAGAGTATTATTCCCGCCAATCCCGTCATTCCATGGGACGGCAAATAATACATGAGAATGAAAGAAAATAGAAAACAGGAGAATAAGCATGACTTAGTGTCTTATCAAAATGTTTGTAATAAAGCTACAAAGGTACGAATGTAGTATTGATTTGGTGGAGAGTTTTATTTGTACTTTGTAACTTCCGATTTAATCTTCAAGTGCAGCATTTATTATGTATACTTATGAAATTAAACGGCCTTAGATATTCCGGTTATATGTACAATAAGGTTCTAGACTTCTAAGAAGTGATGAGCAAGAATATAAGTATAAAAAGAAAATTACAAAACTCACACATAAATATATACTATTGAATTGTATTTTTCTCATCCGTTAGATTGAACTCTAAATTATGTGAGTGCATTATACACTCTAGGTAATTTGAATCCTGTTTTTAAGACATTATTAAATGTTGTTTTAGCTACTTTTTGGTTTATTTGCACTTACCAAAAAAAAAGTGTAATTCACTTTTATGTTTTAAGACGAAATAGTGTTACTATTAAACTAGTACAATATAGAATTAAAATCAATGAAATTGATCACTTTATTACACTAGAAATGAGATAGGTGGAAACAAATTTATTTTTCCTAATTTGTATATCAAATATGTATAATGAAAGACAATTGAAAACAGACACTTAATCAAAATGAAATCACCTCACAAAATTTTTTAAAAATGGGCTGGAACTAAAAAAGTCATTCCATAACAACTAGTTAAGGTTAAATTGAAAAACTCAATTAAAGAAGTGAAAAAATGTTATAAGAAGTGACTTATATAATACAATATATAGATGTACGTACCCACACTAACAATGGCTAATAAGTAGGACGACATGGAAAAAGAAATGTTAACAAGGAATGAAAAATAAACACAATACTAGTCAAGGGGTAATTTTGTAATTTCTCTATTTGAAATTTTTGGAGAGGCAGGTGGCCCCCATGTCCTTCCGCCACAATATATCGATTAAGATTAAGACTGTGGTTTATAAATGAGTTGTTCTCCATCATATCTTGATGTATTTGGTCGGATTGGATGGTTGACTATCGATCAACATATCGGTATTTTAAAAGCTTGAAATGTCAGACCACGAGTATTTATAGCTAGCCATGAGAGATGAAACTAAATTTTACCATTTGTTTATAAAATATAACAAGTATGTTTAGTAAATCAGTCATAAAGATAAATCACAATTGAGTTTTAAACTAGATGAATCCATATTCCCATTTTAGCACTATAAAACCAAGTTTTGTTATTTTTAGCATGACAGAGTCACAGTTATTTTAATCTGGCCTATAGGCTGGCCCGATAAAGCCTCATGACATCTATCAGTATTTTAATCTAGCATGTAGAAGTGTTTGCTCGTGTTGTTATTGTGTTTTGAATTTCGTGATATGTTTGAAATAGTCAATAACCTCATTTATAAAAATGAGGTCAATGCTTTATTTATGATTTTTTGTGCTCTTCTAAATCTACACAATTCTCTCTTCATGTATGGTTACCTGATGCCATGGATGGGCCTAATCCTATTTCTGGGAGGCGTGGCTCGGTTCGGCTCGGATACCAATTAATGAAACTTATGATTTGTATGAGAAAATTTTCACCACGAAACAGAACAGTCGCCCGTTAGCTAAGTATTATAGTAACCTTAAAAGTCTATGGGAGCAATTGTTACAACACCGTCCATTTACTACTGAATTGACACAACTTAAACAGCAATGGAAGGATTTTATGATTACAACCTTACTTGCTGGCCTTGATTCAAGTTTTAGCGTGTCTAAAGACCATATTCTTGCCGGTGAGACTTTGCCGACTGCTGCTAATGCCTATTTTCGACTATCGCCGTCGTCTTCGGGGCAACCTAGTTCTGGTCATATATCCCCTATTCCGACTCCTGAATCTTCGGCTTTTATTGCTAACCAAGGAAGTTGTGGTGACTCTCGTGCTAATTTTCGAGGTGGTCATGGTTTTCGTGGTAATTCCAAAGGGGGAGGTCATTCTGAGGGTCGTGGTAGTAGAAAATATGCTACTAATCATACGGAGCCCTATTGCTGGAAGAAGTATGGTAGGCCTGATTACGCTCAGAATGTTAGTGGACCTTCTACGTCATCTCCTCAACCTGTTGGTACTCCTAATTCTGGTACTAATGATGCACTCACCTCTCATCTCAGTGAGATTCTCCAGGATTTGCACTTATCTTAGCCTACTAGCTCCACAATGACATTAGCTAACTCATGTAATGTTGCTTGTATTGCTTCTTCGTCTGCCTCTTGGCTTATTGACTCAGGTGCAAGCTCTCATATGTCGGGTAAATCATCACTCTTTACCGATCTAAGTTCAATGAACCATCATATCATATTAACAGATGGATCTTCTCGTCCAGTAGGTGGTAAAGGAAATCTCCATGCGCATCACTCTTTATCTTTACCTCATAGTCTTTATGTGCCTAAATTTCCATTTAATTTATTGTCAGTCAGTCAAATGACTAAATCTTTACACTGTTCGGTAACTTTTTTTCCTCATTATTGTGTTTTCAGGACCTCGAGATGAAGAAGAGGATTGTTTGGGGCATGAGAAAGATGGTTTGTACTATTTGAATCCTGCTAGTTTTGCATCATCGTCTTCATCAGCATTAAGTGCGACTGTTTCTCCTTTACAGTGGCATTATCGTCTTGGTCACCCTTCTTTGGCAAAACTTAAGCTTGCAATTCCGTCCTTGCATCGTGTATCTAGTTTAGAATGTGAGGCTTGTCAGCTTGGTAAACATCATCGTAGTTCTTTCACTAGTCGTAGTATTAGTAGAAAATCTGAGTCTTTTGATCTTATTCACTCAGACATATGGGGCCCTTCTCGTACTTTTGCTCATAATGGCTTCCATTATTTTGTGATTTTTGTTGATGATTATTCTCGTATGACTTGGTTATTTTTAATGAAAAAACAGTCTAGTTACCTTTTATTTTGTCTCGCTTTTATAATAAAATCAATACTCAATTCGATAAACGAATTAAGATCTTGCGTTCTGATAAAGCACTGGAATATGTTCAAACTATTATTGATTCTTTTTGTGGTGATCATGGGATTATACATCAAACTAGTTGCGCTCACACATCACAACAAAATGGTGTTGCTAAGCGTAAACATCGACATTTATTGGATATTGCTCGTACATTATTATTCAATATCCAGGTCCCTAAACATTTTTGGGACGATGCAGTTTTAACTGCATGTCATCATATTAATCGTATGGCCTCGGTTGTTTTAGATAACTGCTCTCCGTTTTCAATCTTATATTCTAATGTTTATCCTTTCTCTGTTACTCCTCGTATTTTTGGATGTGTTGCCTTTGTTCATAATCTTGAGATAGGACAAGACAAACTTTCTCCTCGTGCTCGAAAGTGTGTCTTTCTTGGCTATTCTCGTACAAAGATAAAGGTTATCGTTGTTATCACCCCCAATTTCGTCGATACTTTGTAAGTGCCGATGTTACCTTTTTGAGTCTACTTCATTTTTTACCGACACTGGGCACCAACTTTCTGTAGATATTATATCGGATACTAATCTGTCTTGTCCCAATGGTGAAACCATTCCCCTTCCGATGCCTTCTCAACCAGATTTAGTGCATTCTTTCCCACCTTTAGTATCTCCTCCGCCAGATATAGTATATCAGCGTACTCGTCTTCGTAAAACTCTTTCTCATGAACCGGCCACGAGGATGCTCTTGTCGTTCCAGTGTCACACAATGATGCTCTTGCCTTGCCTGGATGGAAACACGCTATGGATGAGGAAATGAGTGCACTCTATCAGAACCAAACTTGGGAGCTTACAACATTACCACTCGGGAAAAGACCTGTTGGCTGTCGTTGGGTATATACAGTCAAATATCAACCAGATGGTTCCGTTGAGCAATTGAAAGCTCGATTGGTTGCTAAAAGTTATACCCAAACATATAGTGTTGATTATAGAGAAACATTTTCTTCTGTTGCTCGTTTGAATTCTGTTCGTATTCTACTGGCAGTTGCAGTGGGCCGTTCTTGGCCATTGTACCAGTTAGATATTAAAAATGCGTTCTTACATGGTAAACTTCAAGAAGAAGTTTATATGGTACAACCATCCAGTTATATTACTTCTGGTAGTGAACAACTTGTCTGCCGACTTCGTCGTTCTTTATATGGTCTAAAACAATCACCTCGTGTTTGGTTCCACCTTTTTAGTGTTGTTGTTATTGATTATGGATTTCGTCGTTATTTATCTGATCATTCCGTCTTTCTTCGTCAATCCACTGACGGTATTATTATTCTTATTGTATATGTCGATGATATTATTATTTCTAGAGATGATGCTAATGGTATTGATAATTTGAAACGTTATTTAGCAAAAAAGTTTCACACTAAAGAAAATATGTGAGATTGCTCGCTTCTCTAAGGGATTGTCCCTCTCTCAAAGCAAATATGTCTTGGACCTTTTATCACAAACTGGTTTATTAGGATCTCGTCCAGCTGATACACCTATGGATTTTTCGGTCAAACTTAGCATTGATTCAGGTGATATATTTCCTAATATTAGTCGTTATCGATGTCTTGTTGGAAAATTAATTTATCTTACTGTTACTCACCCAGATATCACTTATGTTGTGGGTGTAGTGAGTAAGTTTATGCATGTACCATGCTATCCGCATTTCGATGCCGTATGTCGTATCTTGCGCTATTTGAAGGGCGCTCCCGGTCGGGGTCTACTTTATCGTTCATCACCATCCTTAATTGTCTCCGTTTTAGTGATGCTGATTGGGCGGGAGACTATAGCGATAGACGTTCTACTTCTGGTTATTGTACATTTATTGATCCTAATCTTGTTACTTGGCGTAGTAAAAAGCAACACGTTGTTGCTCGTTCTAGTGCTGAGGCTGAGTATCGAGCTATGGCTCATACCGTCTCAGAAATGTTATGGTACGCTCACTTCTTCGTGATTTTGGTGTATCTGTGCATGACCCTATGCCCATGTATTGTGATAACCAGTCAGCTATTTTTATCGCCAATAATCCTGTCTTTCATGAGAGAACTAAGCATATTGAGGTGCATTGTCATTTCATTCGTGATATGTTAATTCGAAAAGAGATATCTACTCCATTTGTGTGCTCCGAGTCGCAGTTAGGAGATATTTTGACCAAACCTTTATCCGGGCCTTATTTTCGATCCATATGCTCCAATATATAGGCATTTTTTATTTGTATGCTCCAGCTTGAGGGGGGTGTTAGAATTAGTATCTACTTTTATCTATTTTGGACTTAATGATGTATTATTTAATATGTTGTTAAATTCGAGGACCAATCGTGTAATTATTAAATAATTTGATATTAATACAATTGTGTGTTCTGTGATACACACAGACACTTTTACCTAATCTTATTACCACTGTATTTACTGAAACTTCCAAAATGGGTTGTAAGTGTTACATTTATTAGAAACGGCCTAAGTATGTATTTACGGTTATATTTGCAATAAAGTGCTAGGACTGTTTATTCTATTAAATTTCTTTTTTTCCCAAAAAGGGTCAACTTCCAACTGATTGAATAAATGGCACCATTGATACAGAAATTTAGAAGGATAGTACCAAAGTAATTGAGTTAGATAAAAAAATTCATTACTTAAAATTGTCTTGATGAAATAATTTTCCTTCTAGATTCCATTACGAAAATATAATCCAATCCCTTATAGTTCTTCCAATTTTAGTTTGAGAAATGTTTTTGCTCACCCTTTTATCCAAAATTTGTTGGAAAAATGATCATTCACGACAAAAGTTTGATATTTAATTATCAAAATCTTTTTATAATTAGGCGACACCAAATATAATCACATATTTGATAATGATTTTTTTTTTAATTCATAAAGACAACAAGTTTTCTTTTAATTCATAAAGACAACAACATCAAATATAATCACCCTTTTTTCTCCAAAGTTCATACATTGTTCACAGTACACAGCAACCTCTGCCTTTCATTCACAAATTTCTATTGATGGTGAAAAGTTAACACGGAGTGGATGCATTTCGAGTGTACCCAATTTGTGTATTGTTATGTTTGAGAATATTTGTTCAAAAGAACCAATTTGAGAATATTTGTTCAAAAGAACCAATGAATCTCTTTTGCCTTTAAGTTTATAGAGGCATGACAAACCAACCCAAAGTTGTTTATGCTAAGATCACCTTGTGTATTTAATCTCAAGCTTTGTATGGTCAAATAGCAAAAATAAAACAAATTTCACCTCATGATCTCAAAGCTAGTGCCACACTTGATACTAGCAAACATTTTTTTTTTGAAGTTGATACTAGGAAATAATGTTTAGCCTATTCCCTCATTAAAAATTTTGCACAAAGGAGTACATTTTATATTTTGAAGTTCTTATTATTGAAACCTAATTGTCAGAGGCTCAGAGCTATTATTTGTGTTTTTATGTGTGGGAACGCTTTGGTGATCTAAGCAGCTGAGAAATTGAGGTAACAACAATTGAGTCTGTTTCTTGATTCTAATAGATCAAATTTTAGAAATAGAACAAATTAAAATGCTAATCGATCACCCATTAAGCTGGTGGCTTCTTCGAGCCCTCCCTATCTCAATAAGTAGTAGTTACTAAAGGACACTTTATTTAGCTTTCAAATTAAATTACAATTTAATTCGTTGAGAACTTTCCTTTAGACCCTTAAAACTTCTCCAAGACTCCAACTATAACTATCAACTCCTTCGGATTAGCTCATAAGCGTTATACTATTGTCCACTATAACCAAAATTCCAAAAGCAAACTAATTTTAAATTTTGCCCTTCTGCAAGTTCTTGTATCTAAGAGCATCTAATGCATTTAAGATCCTGTTAGCGTTATAAAATCCAGAAAATTTTATCATTTTGCTTCATGACAAGCTGTGCAAGAATCATCTCATTGCAAAGCAGGGTAAAATTTGAGCGGAAGGAAGTATAGTTTTTTGATAAGTTGCACCTGTTGAAAAAAATAACTTTTAGGTATTATTATTATTTATCATTTATATTTTATAAGTTTTTAGAAATCATGGATTTAGCATTTATATTTTATAAGTTTTTAGAGATCAGGGGTTCATGAGATTAAAACTATGTAACATTTTATTTTCTACATTCATGTTGAATTTAGTATAAATAAGTGATATTCTTACCTTTGTAAGACACACCAAAATAATAAAAAGTCATTTCCTTTTTCTTGTGTTTTTTCTAGCATTTTGTTACTATTTTTCCGACCTCCTTTGATATTCTTTCAAATCCAACAGTGGTACCAGAGCCAACGGTCCCAAAATGGCCGGTGGAATGACCTTTTTTATCCCCATACTTAAGAAAGATTTCTACGATAATTGGAGCATAAGAATGAAAGTGCTTCTCGGTTCCCGAAATGTGTGGGAAATCGTAGAAAACGGGTATAATGAACCCGAAGAAGACGCTGACGTAACTCAGGCTCAAATGGAGGATTTAAAGAAGAAGGATCGAAAGGTCTTAACATCATCCACCAAACTTTCGATGAAACTATGTTCGAAAAGGTGGCGTGTGCAACCACGAGCAAAGAACCTTGAGATATTTTTGGAGAATTCGTTCAAAGGAGCTGACAAGCTAAAAAAGATTCGACTACAAACCTTACATGGTGATTTTGAGGCTTTATGTATGAAAGTCTCCGAATCGGTTAACGACTATTTTTCACGAGTTCAAAAGGTCGTCAATCAAATGAAAAGATGCGGAGAAAATTTGGACGACACCCGTGTTGTCGAAAAAATTCTACGTTATTTAGATTCCAAATGGGATTATATTGTTGTGGCTATCGAGTAATTTAAAGACGTAGAATCTATGACGGTGGATCAACTCTTGGGCTCGCTCCAAACTCATGAAGAAAAACTCAACAAAAGAGTTGTCAAAGAAGAGCCGCTCGAGCAACCTCTTCAAACGAAGTTTAGCATGAACGAGAAAAGTTTTGGCAACTCGAAAAGCCAACGAGGAAGAGGACGAGGTCAAAATTATGGCCGTGGTGGTTACAACTCTTTCGAAAAAGAAGAGAGGAGACAAAACTCTTATCCGACGAGAGGCCGTGAAAGAGTAGGAAATTATAATGGAAAACTGAGGTATGATAAGTCCCAAATTAAATGTCATAATTGTCAAAAATTTGGCCATTACGCTTCCGAGTGTAGATTGAGTAATAATAAATTTGAGGAAAAAGCTAATTTTGCTAGAGAAAATGAAGAACGTTCTATATTTTTATTTGCGCATAATAAAAATAAAAGCGGGAAAAATACTATGTGGTATTTAGATACGGGGGCTAGCAACCATATGTGTGGTAATAAAAATATGTTTACCAAAATTGATGAAACGGTAAATGGAGATATTTATTTTGGTGATGAATCTTAAATTCTGGTGAAAGTGAAGGGAAAAGTTTAATCCAATTGAAAAATAGAGAAAATGATTTTATCTCGAACATTTATTATGTGCCAAATATGAAGTCTAATATTTTGAGTTTGGGATAACTTTTGGAAAAGGGCTATCATATTGATTCGAAAAATTATAATATTTTATTAAGTTATAAAAATGGCAATTTGGTTGTTGTCGAAAAATAGAATGTTTTCTTTGAATATTCAAAATGGTGGGGCTAAATGTTTGAAAGCGTGTTTTAAAGAAAAATTGTGGTTTTGTCATTTGAGATTTGGGCACCTTAATTTTGGTGGTTTGAAATTGTTGAGTAGTAAAAATATTGTGAAAAGTTTAAATCATATAAATCATGTTGATGAATTTTGTGAGGCATGTTTGTTTGGAAAACAACCGAGGAAAAGTTTTCCGAAACAAGCGACTACAAGTACTAAAAACCGTTAAAACTTGTTCATACAGATATTTGTGGTCCTATTAAACCAAGTTCTCTTGGAAAAAACAATTATTTTGCTCTTTTTATTGATGATTTTAGTCGAAAAACTTGGGTTTATTTTTTGAAACAAAAATCCGATGTTTTTGATGCTTTCAAAAAATTTAAAGCTCATGGTGAAAATAAAAGTGGTCACAAAATAAATTCTATGAGATCGGATCGATGTGGAGAATTTCTCTCAAATGATTTTAAAAATTATTGCGAAGAAAATGGAATTTTTCGTCCTTTGACGGTTCCTTATACCCCAGAACAAAATGGGGTTGTTGAAAGAAAAAATCGATCTCTTTTAAATATGGCTCGTAGCATGCTTAAAAGTAAAAATGTTTTAAAAGAGTTTTGGGCCGAGGCCGTAGATAGTGCGGTTTATTTATCAAACCATTCTCCACCCCGAAGTGTTTGGGGTAAAACTCCCGAGGAAGCATAAAGTGAAAGAAAACCGGTTATTTCTCACTTACGAGTTTTTGGAAGTATTGCGTATGCTCATATTCCGGATCAAAAAAAGTCCAAATTAGACGACAAAAGCGAAAAGTTTCTATTTATCGGTTACGACTCGAGGGCGAAAGACTATAAATTATATAATCCGGAAAATGAAAAATTTGTTATTAGTCGAGATGTTGAGTTTGATGAAGAGGAAACATGGGATTGGGACAAAAAGTACGACGACTATGATTTTTTCCCTTATTATGGCGATGAAGAAGAAAAGAAAATCGAAATGGAAGAAGAGCTCGCTACTCCACCTCCATCACCACAATCACAAGTCCAACAACAATATTTTTTAACCAAAATTTCTTCCACAAACTACTTTGCCTACTTTCATACCAGACTAGCCTAATATTCGACATAGCACACCACACTATATTACAATTGAAGGGAGCATGTTAAATGTCTTCCAAAATTACAACATAGGAGTATGAAGCATATTAACTTCTTAACTTTTTACAACCAATTTAAACAGCTCTTCAAAATTTGTTGTCCCCAACATACCCAAAATCACTCCTCTCTTCCTTGTTGCAAATCATTATGGCCTCTATTATAATTTTTGTTATCCTAAGCAGTTTAGTAGTTTCCCCATCATTGGTTTCCTCTATGGACAACATTGTTCCAGCGCTATATGTTTTCGGTGATTCAATTTTAGATGGTGGAAATAGTAATTTCTCATATCCCTACGGAGTTGACCTGGACCCTTTGCTGCGCCCTCGCCCGACTAATGGGCTAACAATTGCAGATTATATTGGTAATTTATGAAACTATCCAAGTGTAATCATTCTGATAATTTATCATTCAAAACAATAAAACCCTTTGTATTTTGGTCGACAATATTATTCACTCTGTTTTTTTAAATTGTTGAAATACTTAATCGTGAAGTTTGTTTGATGAATGCTACCAGTTCCAATTTCATTTTGTAAAATGGTTATGCTATTTTAAAGATGCTTATTAGTACAGTTTCTTTTCTGCCAAAAAATATATCAATTGAGGCCTAAATGCTCTCTTTTTTCAGCTATTTGGCTAGGGTTACCATTGGTTCCTACGTACGAGAGTATCAAATCAGGTCACATTTCTGGTACAGGGATCAATTATGCATTTGCAGGGTCTACTATTCTGCCAGATGTTATTATGGTAATGTTTTATGAACCCTGTAATTTCCATAGATCAAATATCAAGTTAGAACTCTTAAGAGATTGAACAAATCATCTTGGGGTTTTGTTAATTTCATACGTAAAGTTGATCAACTATAAGTTGTGTGTATGAAAAGAAATATGTCAATTACTCCATTTCAAACCGACCAATGATGTATTAAAGCATAGTCAATATCTATATTAATCTGATCTTTTATATTGGGAAGCTAATTATACTTTTCTTTACAGGGTAAGGTCATATGGAACTTTGATGAACAGCTTGACTATTTTGAGAAATCTATAAAGGTCTGCGGTATCAAAAATTTGTAACATCCCGTATTTTTATAAATGATTTTATTTATGATTTAATTTATCCAAAAACGTTTTATACAAATTTTACCAAAAACCGGTCACTATACTAATTTTTAGCCAAAAACCGAAACTCTTCCGAAAAACTTTATTTTAAAAACCTGTTACTAATTTTACTAATAAAAAGGACCCAATAGATTTGTTTCTAAAGATTTGTTATTTTTGAGTAGTAAAACTATATTTTTGGATTAAGAGTTAGATTTTAGAACTTTGGGGACCAAATAGTTCGCTTCCACAAACTATCTAAAAACAGTTTTTCTAAACCTAAAAATCAGCCACTTTCATTTTTTTAAAACCTAAAAACAAGAGAGAAAAAGAGAGAAAAGAGAGAAAAGAGAAGAAGAAGAAGAAGAAGAAGAAGAAGAAGAAGAAGAAGAAGAAGAAGAAGAAGAAGAAGAAGAAGAAGAAGAAGAGAAACCACGTTAGCGGATTATTGCCGGAATCATCTCCTCTACACGCTAAGGTAACGGGGGTTATCCATAGCGACTAGACGAGGGTGTATGTTAGGATTATGTTTTACGTTTAGTATAAATTGGGGGTTTTTGCCTTTTATATTAATTAGTTTTATAAATTGTTATTTGGGTTTAGTTGATTATATGTTTAATTCACTTATTTGTTAATTGGGTTTAGTTGTTATATGTTTAATTCACTTATTTGTTAATTGGGTTTAGTTGATTATATGTTTAATTCACTTATTTGTTAATTGGGTTTAGTTGATTATATGTTTAATTCACCTAATTGTTAATTGTGGATTTAGTCGTGTTAATTTCGGATTAACGAGAATATGGATGAGTTTGCATGTCTTTATGTATTGATATTGTGTTATTATAATTGTTGTTAAATTGGGTAATTTATTGTTGAATATAGATGAATTGTATTTTATGCATACAAGGTGTTTGCTAGAATGCTTGAATGAGTTTTCATGTTGATTAGACTTGATTGGCTAGTTGCGAATCTAGCACCTATGCTTTTGGGTTTCGTTGAATTACGTTAGAATGACGTAAGAGAATGTGATAAATGATTGGTTTATTATTTATTGGCCGAGGCCTTAATATTTATATGTATGAGAATGTGTTATATGAATAGTATAATATTATCGGCCGAGGCCTTAATATTGATACATTAGCAATGGTCTCTGTCTCTTCCTAATTCCGGGGACAGAAGACGGCAGTGGGGATAGGGAATGACTCGTCTTACGGACTGGGGCGAGTGGCATGAGAGGTCCAAGTGCGCACTTTAAATCTACTTTTATGTTAGCAATGGTCTCTGTTTCTTCCTAATTCCTGGGACAGAAGACGGCCGAGGGGATAGGGAATGACCTACCTTACGGACTGGGGTAGGTGGCATGATATGTCCATGTTTGCTATAGATTTGTGTAGGCATTATTTAATTTATTTAATTTATCCCGTTGTAGAATGTTATTGTATTTCCTTTTATACGTCGATTATCGTAATTGTAGAATTTGTGAGCTCTTGCATTTATGGGATGGAGTGACGGTATTTGTGGTGCCGTTCCGTCTAGTTATGTGCGTGGGACTCACCGTTACAATTTTGTTGTTCAGGTACATTATAGGTTGAGGCTTTTGGTTAGGAGCTTTAGCAAGGCATCATATGGGCTCGGGGATTCCTTTTTCAATTATATTATCTTTTGAGGTTGTAGCCTACGGGTAATTTACATTCGTTTATTTCTTTTTTTATAAATTTGTCAAAACTGTCTCGTATTGTAGCCGCGTTTGGCAAACATTTTTATTCAATTGATTTATTGTTCCATTAGCTCGCAAGTTATTTTCTTTTAAATTTTCAATTTCGTACCAACAGGTTCTTTTTTTTCTTTTCTTTAAAAAGGTCATGTCTCGATATCCGTGTTCTATGGATTTTGGGGCGTGACAAGTTGGTATCAGAGCTAACTAGGTTCTTGTATACTTTGGGACGACGGGAAGATGGGTAACCATTGGACCAAGATCCATCGTATCATTTTTACAAAACTTTTTCCAAAAACTTAAAACTTTTTCTAAAAACGGGGGGTTGCATTTAGCTTAATACATGTAGCTATAATTTAGTAGTAGTTGATGAAAGGAAAGTCCACATGTGAGGCAAGTTGGGGACAATGAGGACGCTTGTTGATCCCGGCTCGCCAAACTAGTGGGTGGACCTCGTCGGTGTGTGTGAAGGAATACGTTAGCGATGTGGAACTCTAGAGTATGCGAGGACGCTCGGGTGCTTTAGGATAACGTATCGTGATGGGTTATCCCTCGCATTTTTGTGTTGATTGTATGCGTGTGTAAATTGTTATAGTGTGTATGAGGTGTAAGTTGTATGTCAAGTAGTAACGATGTATTAAAGTGCGAGAATTGTGAAGTTGATGATTTTACGTAGTGCGTTTCCATATTATTAACATGTGTGTTAATGTACATTTTATGCGAATGGATGTTGATTGTAATAAGTTTGTGGACTTAAATGGGTTATTTGTGTGATATATGTCATATAGGATATTACAAGTGTTGAGAAATTTTGCGTTTTTTTTGAATCTTTATTTTCTGCTGTTTAACGATCGGTCGTCTGTAAAAACGGCCGGTCGAATTTTGCAAATGCTACTGGAACAAAAAAAACGATCGGTCGTTTCCCAAAACGATCGGTCGAAATTCTTCAGAATTTTTTTAGACCCTACTGGAACAAAAAACGATCGGTCGTTTCCCAAAACGATCGGTCGAAATTCTTCAGAATTTTTTCAGACCCTACTGGACCAAAAAACGATCGGTCGTTTCTTAAAACTATCGGTCGAATTTTTCAGACTCTACTGGACCAAAAAACGACCAGTCGTTTTGTCAAAAACGATTGGTCGTTTTCCGGCAAATTTTGCGGTTTTTCGCTAAACTTCAAACGCTCGTAACTCCTTCGTTTTTACTCCGAATTTGATTCCGCTTGAAGCGTTGGCTTCGTATTTCAGTGCTCTATAATTATGAAACTTAGAAATCTTGATAAAATGATTACCATGAAAAACGAGCTTTTATCATGATTTACATGTTTTGTGATTATCACGTAATGTGCGGAATGTTGTATTGTATGATTAGCGGAATTCGATGCCTTTGCAAATTTGGTTAGATTTTATAAGTTGGAAAACATGAATGTTTAATTACGTTTTGTGAGGTCGTGTCCTAAATTCATTAGTTTTATAAGTCGTTTGTGCACTTATTTCTTCCTTACAACATGATTCTACTCTTTTAGACATTGACTATAAATTTTTCTTGGTTAGATTGTAAGCTAGTGTTTTGTATATATGTTTCACATTTAGCAACTATTTTCCTTCACTCGATAGAATGATAACCGTGGACTTAGATATTTTAGGTTCTAAGTTAATTGTCCCTACATGAAGAATCTTGTTTGATACTATATAATGTAAGACTATACTATAATGTAAGACTATACTATAATGTAAGACTTAATTTAGTTGAGTTGGTTTGGTGTCCATATTTAAGAGGAATTACACACAGCTAATTTCATATGTACTAAATTCAAGGTCGATATAAGGGAATTTTAATAGATTTTATTTTTATAAGATTAACTATTGAAAACTTAAGAAATATATCTGGTGTAGCATGCCCCTGTACAAGTTAAAATGTTTGCGTTTGTAAACTATTATAGGTGAGACAAAGTTTTTTCTTTAACATTTTCTTATTATTTCTATTAATGGATTGTACGTTAATGAAGTCACTGGTTTGGTATAAAAATGTAGTTAACTATTGCGGCGGATTGTAACTAACAAACAAAAGGGCATGATAGGATATATTTATTTATTTTATGGATTTTTTTTTTTTGAGTAGAAGTTTTCGACAGCTATAAGAGAACCTCGATTATGGTAGTTTCCTTCTAATTTTTGTAATTTAATATTGTCCATGGATTACCTTTCGGTGCCGACTTTTGCTTAGAGTTTCAATGAAATGATACGTTAGGTTATTTTCAATTCGTTTGACCACTATAAAAGATGTTTAAGCTATAATTAGGATCCAAACTTGAGATTTAATTTGTGTTTAAAGTGTTCAAATAATAAGTGAACTAGTATTATAGTTGTCCTAGTTATTTTGAGTAAATCTCTTTGGTCGGATTAGTTGCAAAGTTTCAATAGGTCTTGCACTTTGATTGAGAGCATGTATTACATGTGAATTTAGAGTGGTATTTTGGAACTAAATATAAATTATTAGGTTTTGCGCTTCTTATTAATTAAAGATTGTTTCGTTTAAGAGAACATGGTATAAAGGGAGATTGGTATTATTTTTGGGTGGTGGTCTAGATGCTAAAACTGGATTGTTTGATAAATTAGAAACAAAATGCAATGTTAGGCCGGTTAGCACCATTATTATTATTATTTTATCAGAGCGTGCAGCGGAAGCACATGAAATAGATATAGATGTATAAGTAATAAATGTTTCGGAAAACGATATGGAAACAAGTTTTGGAATAGGTTTGGTTATCTTACGGTATAAATATCAATAATAGTTGTTTGAATTTGAACCATCCCAGAGGTTAATTATCAGTTCAAGGAAAAACATGGTAGGAACAAATTTATTTTTATTTTTACCAATTAAAAGATTAGCTTACCTCATGTGTTTTGCTTTCATGATGTACACTTTGTTATTAGCATTGATGATGACTAAAATTAGAATTTGGACTAAGAATTATGTAGACAGGAGTTATAGAGTTTTGGAATTATGATTGATGGGAGTTATAGAATTTGGTAATTAATGAGATAATAAACGATCGGAAGTGGTAAAAGTTTGACCTTAGGAATTTACGTTAGTATTTTTCCATCATAAGTTTTCAAGTTTCACAAGGATAATGATGATATTATTATTAGTAATTTTAATCTCAAATGAGTTTCCAAGATACCTTTTATTATACTTCTTTTATATAGTTTATGCTACATGCACACACAAGTAACTGTTTTGGAGACCGGTTGGTTAAAGAAATTTTGTGAGCTGATTTAATCACGTCTAAGAAAGCATATATAATATTATTCAGAAACATTATCTTTTTTTTCAAGTTATTAAAGAAATAAAGTTTCGGGACGAAACTTCTTTAAGTGGTGGAGAGCGTAAAATCACGTATTTTAATTTAAAATTTTTATTTTGAATATTTATTCTTCTAAATAATTACTCATGTGACTATTTTGTTTTAATAAGTAAGAATACTAATGTTTAGTTGTTTAAGTGATTTAAGGAACTTACGGTTACACGTTATCAAAGCTATAGAGTTTTAAAGGATTTAGAGGTATTTAATTGGTAAAATAATTTACCATGGATTGATACGTGGTAGTACTTTTAGGGATTAGCTGGTAAGAATTGGGCCTAGTAATTATGTAATTTACTTCGGTTAGAAATATTGAATTGTATAAACGTATGATTAGGAATAATGGTGTAAGTTATGGGTCTTTGAATGCCTCACTAAGATGATTAATGACATGATTTGATTGTATTCATATATAAAACTGATGCCTTGTCTGAAGAGTAAATGTCAATTAAGAATAGTAAATATTATCCTGAGTTTTCTATAACGAGAGGTTTGTATTTATTCCTATAACTACTATGCGTGGAATATTTAAGGAGAAATAATGTTACATGTATTCAAAGAGTTTTTGTTGCTAGTAATTTATTAAGGAGGTAACCTTGCATGAGAAATTGAAACGAAAGTAATAAATTGGTATAGAATTGTACTATAAATGCTAAGCCAATTGTCATGCCATATACACGTCCCTATAATGAATTCTTCCTTGTTAATATAGATATATACACCAGTGCAAATAAAGAAAGAAAGCTAGGTAGCATTTCCCTGATTAGATTCTATACTCCTTTACTGTATTAAAATTATATGTATGTAACGAAAGTATATAAAGATGAGAGAATTAAAGTCCTATGTTGAGCAAGGGAAAAGGTTTAGTGGAAAGCTAAGCACTAGATTATTCGTTGTAGAAATATTTCTGTTCTTTCGGATTAATATTAGGTGAGTGGGTTTTGTCTTGCTATTTTAAATATTCCGTTGCAACTTTTGATAATATTTTACAGGCTCATGGGTATTATCTTTTCAAGTACTATTTATATATGGAAACATTGTTTTTATATTGTTACGAAAACAAAGTCAATAAAAGAAAGAAAAGAATGAAAAAGAAGAAGTGATTTATATACGGTGGATCTGTATAAAGAGAACTAGTTTGTATCTTATAAAGATAAAGGTTATATACAGTGTATCTGTATAAGGTTTCTAAATTTATTATTTTATGATTTGCTTATGATTTGTATTTGGGACCATGAGAATAAGTACAACGGAGAATCCCGAATAAGGGAAAGAGGAAAGTGGGCTGACGTTGGCAACTAAACGAAAGAGTTTAGTTCTCAACGGTTAACTTAGCAATTGTACATAGTTTTGTTAAACGGAATGTTTTAAGGAATAGACACAGCCGTCATGCTGTGGTGACCTTAATTACGTAGTGCACGTATGGTTTATACACCTTAGAAAAAGATCGACGGTAAAGAGATTGAGAAAGTCAATCGGGCTTGGTACTCTAAGATATACATGTTATCATTTTGCTTTTATCATAAAAAGAAAGAAAAAGATTTGGTTATTACTATTGCGATGGATTTAATTTTGATGAAAGAAAAGTGAAAAGTTTATTTATCTTTTATATTCAAGTAATTTCTAAATACTTATGCATTGGGAATTTTTATTAAACAAGTTATTATGTTCCAAGAAACTGAAAGGGAAAAATCTTATTTTCGACCCGTATAATATATTGTGAGGCTTCAGTTAAGTAGGGTTGATATCGAGTCAGTTTGAGAACCAGACAGACCTTTAAGATTATGTGTTAAATTCCGCTGCGATTACATTTTTATTTTAGTTGTAAGAGATTAACTTCTTGTAATGAACGTAATTTTCGAGATTCTATTTAATGAAACTTTTGCTAGAAATTTGAGCTAATTTAATGAGTTATGTAGCGAGTGTTTAATAATTATTTCATTTAGGTTTTGTTTAGCACGTGCCGCCATACGTGTTATTCAGTCGTGTGACACCTCCGGGTCTGGGTTGAGAGTTTATTTTATTAGAGTTTAGTTTGCTAGAAAGACCTGTACTTTGAGTCTTGGGGACGTTTTGGAGTTGTTGAGTAGTTGTCTTTTATCCTGTTTAATATTATATATAAGTGTTTACCTTATTTGAGATTCTTACATGTTGTTCATGTACTTGAGTTATGAATTGTGGAGTTGTTACGGGTGGTGAACCCTGTGTATTTTATTTCTCGAATTAATACACGAATTGTACGTTTAAATTCTTACGGTCTTATTTATAAAAGTTGATCATTTATGGGAGTAATTCTCTAGAGAGGAAATGGAATTTCGGGACGAAATTCTTTTAAAGAGGGTTAGTTGTAACATCCCGTATTTTTATAAATGATTTTATTTATGATTTAATTTATCCAAAAACGTTTTATACAAATTTTACCAAAAACCGGTCACTCGGCTAATTTTTAGCCAAAAACCGAAACTCTTCCGAAAAACTTTATTTTAAAAACATGTTACTAATTTTACTAATAAAAAGGACCCAATAGATTTGTTTCTAAAGATTTGTTATTTTTGAGTAGTAAAACTATATTTTTGGATTAAGAGTTAGCTTTTAGAACTTTGGGGACCAAATAGTTCGCTTCCACAAACTATCTAAAAACAGTTTTTCTAAACCTAAAAATCAGTCACTTTCATTTTTTTTAAACCTAAAAACAAGAGAGAAAAAGAGAGAAGAGAGAGAAAAGAGGAGAAGAAGAAGAAGAAGAAGAAGAAGAAGAAGAAGAAGAAGAAGAAGAAGAAGAAGAAGAAGAAGAAGAAGAAGAGAAACCACGTTAGCGGATTATTGCCGGAATCATCTCATTTACACGCTAAGGTAACGGGGGTTATCCATAGCGACTAGACGAGGGTGTATGTTAGGATTATGTTTTACGTTTAGTATAAATTGGGGGTTTTTGCCTTTTATATTAATTAGTTTTATAAATTGTTATTTGGGTTTAGTTGATTATATGTTTAATTCACTTATTTGTTAATTGGGTTTAGTTGTTATATGTTTAATTCACTTATTTGTTAATTAGGTTTAGTTGATTATATGTTTAATTCACTTATTTGTTAATTGGGTTTAGTTGATTATATGTTTAATTCACCTAATTGTTAATTGAGGATTTAGTCGTGTTAATTTCGGATTAACGAGAATATGGATGAGTTTGTATGTCTTTATGTATTGATATTGTGTTATTATAATTGTTGTTAAATTGGGTAATTTATTGTTGAATATAGATGCATTGTATTTTATGCATACAAGGTGTTTGCTAGAATGCTTGAATGAGTTTTCATGTTGATTAGACTTGGTTGGCTAGTTGCGAATCTAGCACCTATGCTTTTGGGTTTCGTTGAATTACGTTAGAATGACGTAAGAGAATGTGATAAATGATTGGTTTATTATTTATTGGCCGAGGCCTTAATATTTATATGTATGAGAATGTGTTATATGAATAGTATAATATTATCGACCGAGGCCTTAATATTGATACATTAGCAATGGTCTCTGTCTCTTCCTAATTCCGGGGACAGAAGACGGCAGTGGGGATAGGGAATGACTCGTCTTACGGACTGGGGCGAGTGGCATGAGAGGTCCTAGTGTGCATTATATTTATTTTATGTTAGCTATGGTCTCTGTCTCTTCCTAATTTCGGGGACAGAAGACGGCCGTGGGGATAGGGAATGACTCGTCTTACGGACTGGGGCGAGTGGCATGAGAGGTCCAAGTGCGCACTTTAAATCTACTTTTATGTTAGCAATGGTCTCTGTTTCTTCCTAATTCCGGGGACAGAAGACGGCCGAGGGGATAGGGAATGACCTACCTTACGGACTGGGGTAGGTGGCATGATATGTCCATGTTTGCTATAGATTTGTGTAGGCATTATTTAATTTATTTAATTTATCCCGTTGTAGAATGTTATTGTATTTCCTTTTATACGTCGATTATCGTAATTGTAGAATTTGTGAGCTCTTGCATTTATGGGATGGAGTGACGGTATTTGTGGTGCCGTTCCGTCTAGTTATGTGCGTGGGACTCACCGTTACAATTTTGTTGTTCAGGTACATTATAGGTTGAGGCTTTTGGTTAGGAGCTTTAGCAAGGCATCATATGGGCTCGGGGATTCCTTTTTCAATTATATTATCTTTTGAGGTTGTAGCCTACGGGCAATTTACATTCGTTTATTTCTTTTTTTATAAATTTGTCAAAACTGTCTCGTATTGTAGCCGCGTTTGGCAAACATTTTTATTCAATTGATTTATTGTTCCATTAGCTCGCAAGTTATTTTCTTTTAAATTTTCAATTTCGTACCAACAGGTTCTTTTTTTTCTTTTCTTTAAAAAGGTCATGCCTCGATATCCGTGTTCTATGGATTTTGGGGCGTGACAAATCCACTATAGTTTATTTGTAAGTTTTAAAGATCAAATCCACTATCGTCACACTCTCTCAATTTGTCATATGATTATAGGATTCGAAAATTATGTATAGGGACCAAAACGACAACCTGGACGACTAGCTACATTCATTTTATTATGTAAAAATGATAAGAGTATTTACCAAATCACTCAACTGAACACTGAATTCGTTCTAGATCACAGTGAGTATATTCTAAACGGTCGTCCATCTGATTAGTGTGATTAAAAATAATGTCCCAACAGCAGTTAACTAATTTTTTCCCCATTACATTCATTGTTAATGCCGTGATTATCCTTTGTTTTTCCATGTTAAAGAGATTGTATAGATTGGGAGCAAGAAAGTTCGTGGTGAAAAATATATGGCCGTTGGGTTGTGCTCCTCAATATAATCCGTCTGGGAGCGCTCTTTGCAACATAACAATGAATGCGTTGCTTAACGACTACAGCAAATCAATGCCTCTTATGCTACAAGAACTCGCGTCTAATTTAGATGGCTTTGAATATTCATGCTCACATGATTTCTCTTTTTACCAACAACTGAACCTCTATAGCGAAAAAACAGGTACAATTACAAAAAAAAAACAATACGATCATTGCATTTTTGCTTATGCAAAGCAATGCTGTTCGCCTATAGGGTTTTCTAAATAAATTTAAATTAAATTTGTGATTGTTAAAACCCCACTGAGAAAATTCATATGTTATCCACATTCTCGGCTCGGCCACACTTTATCGGAAAGAAAACTTATCAGTGTCTTCATATATTTTCGAAATTTACATAGTACTCAAAACTGAAATAACACAACCACTTACTGTTTGCATTTTTCTCATTTTCTATCTTTCCATTTCTTACCCGGTTTTTCATCGTGTAGGTATTACAAATACCGTTGGAATGTGTTATGACAGAGTTCTCTGCCCCGATAGAGATTCCTATCAGTATTTTGATTTCATTCACCCGACGCAAGCTGCAAATCATGTATACGCTGAGGATTGTGTCAAGGGAACATTATGTTCACCAAAAAACATCCTGGAGCTGGTTGGGGCTGGAAAGAAAAATGTGTCGCTCGGTATGGAGAAGGAAGAAAGAAGCTAGAATGATTGGACTTAATAATAGGAACTATGAACTTTTAATTTTGTAATGTAAGAAATAAATTGAACATCACAGTGTTGTACTCTGGAAAAGTTGTCAAACTGTTATAAACAATGGAGTAAACACAAATTCAGAACACACATACTATCCCAAAACAAGCGAGAAATAAAAAAGAAAATAAAATTTACGTGGCCACCAAGGGTTTTAACATGTAAACCCCTTGGCTACTTCAATGAGGAAGAGAAAAGATTTACAATAATAATTTGTAGAGGAGGATAAAAGCATTTAACTGACTCGATATCAAGCTTTTGGACCCTTAGAAGTGTTTATAAAGCATCAATGCACATAAAGAAAGCTGAAAATGCTGTAATTATGCTAAACCGACCCATTGGCCAAACGCCAAACATGTTGGATGAACAAGCTTGGTGAAACTACAAACTAAACGGTACCTAACACGGGATCGATATATTCCCAAAAATGAAGTCGATTTTAACAGCTACATTCTACATATAGTAACTAATGAAACAATACGTTCTCACCCTAAAGCACTTCGTATACAAGGATAACGATCAAGTACTTATGTCACTTGACCCTAAAGAATGCCAACATTTCACTAATATATATCAATATTAATGTTGAAACGGAGCCCTTATTTTATTTCAATTTCATATCTTTTTTTGGTACTGTCCTATAAGAAGAATCAGTAGGCTCAAGTAGCTAGTAAAGCTTCTTTCGTTGATTTGAAAGATTGATGGCTGTGAAGCATGCTGGGAATAAGGTAAGGACCTCTTCTTTGTGACGGAGCCAAAGTGCAAACCATTCGACCGAGTCTTTGGACAAAATGAGTCTTTCGAAAACCAGATTATCTCTCTATTATCATATGGTATATCGGTTTATATATCATGTCTTCAATCGAGTGAAACCGGTACACAGCACACAAAGTCGGATTTTCATTCAAAATTTCTGTTAGGGTTTAACATAGGAGACTAGTGTTTACAAGAAGATGTATGAACAAGTGAGTGATGATCCATGGTGAACATAATATCTATGGCTATTCATGTGAATAACCAAATGGGTCGTCGATTTACTAGCAATAGCTTTATATTGATAGTGACCATGAATACATTACACTGCATCAATAGACTAATTGTGTTTATTGATTAAACTCAAAAGATATTTTTACTAAATTCTTACAATGTTTGCTCTTATTTCCCTCCTCGCATTCTATATAGGTAAAAATCGAGCCATTTGTAAATGAAACAGGATATCTGCATAATGCACTAGATATATAACTAGTATGAATAGTAACTTATGCAAACATGAGTTGTTTGATTCCAAGAGGCGAGCACGTGCCTCCTGTACGGGCAAGGCATTGTTCTGCGATGATCCTGTTTGCAGCCTGAGTCAGATGAAGTTCATCGAAGAACACGTATATTGACTTATCTACACATGTTTCGTCCTTGTTTGGTCCGGTCCATTTCTTTGATCTTTTCAAGGATTCAGGCATTGGAATGTCTTGGCATAAATATTTAACTTGACCAGACCAATATCTTTCCTCTGTACTGGGCTGCGATTTTTCCCGTCCTTTTTTGGAACCCACTTCAAATACAGTCCTTTCGCACAACCCTCTCCCGTTTTTAGCAATGGGACAACATGGCCATCTAGTTTCTTCAAATCCTGTAGTCATACATTGGTACTCGGAACTGTTATTTGTAATGCTAAAAATCAAATATGAAAATACTACCAAGATAAAAACTGCTGGGCTGTCAATTCACCATTCTCAACATATTATACTCAAATTTTAGTATAAATTTACTATATTGTTTATGGAGGTGTCAAATCACTCTTTTCAACAAATTACAATCACAATCTATAACTCAAAAAATGGCAGTAATGCTTGTAACTACCTACCTCCTAGTTTACTCCAATCTATAGGCTTCTAATATACTTACTTTGTATTGAATTCAAAATCTTCAATGAAATATGATTACACTCGGGAGTTCAACTGAAGGACAATATGGATGAAGACCATTTGGAAGGAAACTGAAGAAATGGGATAAAACTACGATTGGGGTAATATATTTAATATGCTTTATTACTATGGCAAAAAAAAAAATGAAAATTGCCCTTTACTAAAGTGTTCATACTATTGTAAATGTTCTTATTTACACAGAAACAAACGACATTTTCAGTTGGGAAAAGTATCTCATAGATGGAACAAGCTGCTAATTATTGCATTGGACTAACAGTGTTATCCTTACGCGTCAATAAAATTGAAGAGTTTAGAGTTTTAGCTCACCATAATTAGCTGGAGTTTCGATCATGTTCTTGATGAGAGAATAAACTCTCCCAGTCACTAGCTGCGAACCCCCGAGCTCTTTTTGTAGTTCCTTAAGCTTGACATCAAGCTTGTTATTAAATTTAGAAACCAAGTCATTTATGTTTTCTGCACATCTGCTTCTTGGTTTAAACTTCTCAATCATATATGGAAAGCAGCCCAATGGACCAATTTGGAAAAGCACCATTTTCCTTGCACCAAGATTGTATAAATCCTAAGGCAGAAACTTGATATGAGTATAAATGATAGATCTTTTGTAAGAAATATAACACTAATTTGAAGATAAAATAAAAGTGGTAATTACCTTTATATAGTTGCTGTATTCTTTAATAAGAAGCTCTGCAAATTCTTCACCATTGTAGTGATTGCTGGTGTTATAATTGTTAGGTTGCAAATAGTTGTGAATGTAGTCACTTGATCCAATGTTAATAAGATACACCGACATCGCTAAAAAATTTGATAGATTTTCTTGTGTTTTGTATCTCGCCTTTACTTCCCCTTGCACTAATTCCTTGAAAAGGCTGATTTGTTTCCCGAAACACAAATTCTTACCCTGCAAAATGATTTAGAAACAGGTTGGAATTTTGTTTGCTTCAATTGCGACTTTTTCCCTTTGTGTTTGGAAGATCTCTTCATGATATGTGCACTGTTAAATTACTAGAGTATATTTTGACTCTCATGAACATTGTCACTGTACAGTGTCATTGTTAGAACTAAGAAATGTACGAAAATTGCATATTTGTAATGGTGCACTTGGTGCAAAGAATCCTTGTTAGAAAGCGTGACCGGGAAAAAATGTTGTTTTTGGATCCATGATTTTTTGTAAAGGCGTCTTCTTTTCTGTCCTATTTTGAGCTCGAGCTTGCGGAGTTTCTTTTCGGCCTCCTTTTGTTGATTGTGGTCTGTACTATCCTTTTGCGACCTATTTTTACTATCCTATTGCGGATTGGCACGCTCGACAATATTTTAGTGCTTCTGATAGTTGGAATTTTTATGTTATATTTTACGTCTTTCTGGTTTAGATGTATCGTCTGTCTAAGGGCAGTTGAGTCAACGGCCTTTTGTATAGATTTGGCGGGATTCTGGGGGTCTTTTGTTTGTATTATTTTATTTTGCTTAGCCCCTTGGTGTATCTTTGCTCGTAGTTCTTTAATACTGATAATGAGTTTCTACCCAAAAAAAAAAATGGGCCTAAAAGTAAACTTACGAAGGCAGTTCCAGTCTGTGGGAGAATACCGGCTGATGCAGATGCAAAATTACTTTTAGACTCGGGAAACCTGTCGTCGTCAAATGAAGCCACCCCCGCGCCAAGCGAAATGCCTGCATTATGATTTGACTTTGGTAAAAATCACAACAGTACACCAAAACCATATAATCTGAGAGATAATCAGATAAATGTGTATCACTATATTTAACGCTTGAAAATATGTAGTCAAATAATGTACTCCTTCATAGCTCACCGATAAGTTCTGGAATTACTTTTCCATTTGTGAATCTATTTTTTTCCAAAAAATAGCATGATTCACCGTATGGATAATAGTTTGCTTGCATCCATGAATCGTGGCCACTTGACTTCGGGCCAGCCTGAAAATTAGAATCTCCAAAAACATAAAGGCTCGGTTCCGGTAGTGGCTTAGTATTATTCCCGCCAATCCCGTCATTCCATGGGACGGCAAATAATACATGAGAATGAAAGAAAATAGAAAACAGGAGAATAAGCATGACTTGGTGTCTTATCAAAATGATTGTAATAAAGCTACAAAGGTACGAATGTAGTATTGATTTGGTGGAGAGTTTTATTTGTACTTTGTAACTTCCGATTTAATCTTCAAGTGCAGCATTTATTATGTATACTTATGAAATTAAACGGCCTTAGATATTCCGGTTATATGTACAATAAGGTTCTAGACTTCTAAGAAGTGATGAGCAAGAATATAAGTATAAAAAGAAAATTACAAAACTCACACATAAATATATACTATTGAATTGTATTTTTCTCATCCGTTAGATTGAACTCTAAATTATGTGAGTGCATTATACACTCTAGGTAATTTGAATCCTGTTTTTAAGACATTATTAAATGTTGTTTTAGCTACTTTTTGGTTTATTTGCACTTACCAAAAAAAAAGTGTAATTCACTTTTATGTTTTAAGACGAAATAGTGTTACTATTAA
The DNA here is from genome assembly GCA_963920805.1 of Primula vulgaris. Lineage (NCBI taxonomy): Eukaryota > Viridiplantae > Streptophyta > Magnoliopsida > Ericales > Primulaceae > Primula > Primula vulgaris. The sequence goes on along the minus strand of OY987215.1, from coordinate 27,409,041 downwards.
ACTAGTACAATATAGAATTAAAATCAATGAAATTGATCACTTTATTACACTAGAAATGAGATAGGTGGAAACAAATTTATTTTTCCTAATTTGTATATCAAATATGTATAATGAAAGACAATTGAAAACAGACACTTAATCAAAATGAAATCACCTCACAAAATTTTTTAAAAATGGGCTGGAACTAAAAAAGTCATTCCATAACAACTAGTTAAGGTTAAATTGAAAAACTCAATTAAAGAAGTGAAAAAATGTTATAAGAAGTGACTTATATAATACAATATATAGATGTACGTACCCACACTAACAATGGCTAATAAGTAGGACGACATGGAAAAAGAAATGTTAACAAGGAATGAAAAATACTAGTCAAGGGGTAATTTTGTAATTTCTCTATTTGAAATTTTTGGAGAGGCAGGTGGCCCCCATGTCCTTCCGCCACAATATATCGATTAAGATTAAGACTGTGGTTTATAAATGAGTTGTTCTCCATCATATCTTGATGTATTTGGTCGGATTGGATGGTTGACTATCGATCAACATATCGGTATTTTAAAAGCTTGAAATGTCAGACCACGAGTATTTATAGCTAGCCATGAGAGATGAAACTAAATTTTACCATTTGTTTATAAAATATAACAAGTATGTTTAGTAAATCAGTCATAAAGATAAATCACAATTGAGTTTTAAACTAGATGAATCCATATTCCCATTTTAGCACTATAAAACCAAGTTTTGTTATTTTTAGCATGACAGAGTCACAGTTATTTTAATCTGGCCTATAGGCTGGCCCGATAAAGCCTCATGACATCTATCAGTATTTTAATCTAGCATGTAGAAGTGTTTGCTCGTGTTGTTATTGTGTTTTGAATTTCGTGATATGTTTGAAATAGTCAATAACCTCATTTATAAAAATGAGGTCAATGCTTTATTTATGATTTTTTGTGCTCTTCTAAATCTACACAATTCTCTCTTCATGTATGGTTACCTGATGCCATGGATGGGCCTAATCCTATTTCTGGGAGGCGTGGCTCGGTTCGGCTCGGATACCAATTAATGAAACTTATGATTTGTATGAGAAAATTTTCACCACGAAACAGAACAGTCGCCCGTTAGCTAAGTATTATAGTAACCTTAAAAGTCTATGGGAGCAATTGTTACAACACCGTCCATTTACTACTGAATTGACACAACTTAAACAGCAATGGAAGGATTTTATGATTACAACCTTACTTGCTGGCCTTGATTCAAGTTTTAGCGTGTCTAAAGACCATATTCTTGCCGGTGAGACTTTGCCGACTGCTGCTAATGCCTATTTTCGACTATCGCCGTCGTCTTCGGGGCAACCTAGTTCTGGTCATATATCCCCTATTCCGACTCCTGAATCTTCGGCTTTTATTGCTAACCAAGGAAGTTGTGGTGACTCTCGTGCTAATTTTCGAGGTGGTCATGGTTTTCGTGGTAATTCCAAAGGGGGAGGTCATTCTGAGGGTCGTGGTAGTAGAAAATATGCTACTAATCATACGGAGCCCTATTGCTGGAAGAAGTATGGTAGGCCTGATTACGCTCAGAATGTTAGTGGACCTTCTACGTCATCTCCTCAACCTGTTGGTACTCCTAATTCTGGTACTAATGATGCACTCACCTCTCATCTCAGTGAGATTCTCCAGGATTTGCACTTATCTTAGCCTACTAGCTCCACAATGACATTAGCTAACTCATGTAATGTTGCTTGTATTGCTTCTTCGTCTGCCTCTTGGCTTATTGACTCAGGTGCAAGCTCTCATATGTCGGGTAAATCATCACTCTTTACCGATCTAAGTTCAATGAACCATCATATCATATTAACAGATGGATCTTCTCGTCCAGTAGGTGGTAAAGGAAATCTCCATGCGCATCACTCTTTATCTTTACCTCATAGTCTTTATGTGCCTAAATTTCCATTTAATTTATTGTCAGTCAGTCAAATGACTAAATCTTTACACTGTTCGGTAACTTTTTTTCCTCATTATTGTGTTTTCAGGACCTCGAGATGAAGAAGAGGATTGTTTGGGGCATGAGAAAGATGGTTTGTACTATTTGAATCCTGCTAGTTTTGCATCATCGTCTTCATCAGCATTAAGTGCGACTGTTTCTCCTTTACAGTGGCATTATCGTCTTGGTCACCCTTCTTTGGCAAAACTTAAGCTTGCAATTCCGTCCTTGCATCGTGTATCTAGTTTAGAATGTGAGGCTTGTCAGCTTGGTAAACATCATCGTAGTTCTTTCACTAGTCGTAGTATTAGTAGAAAATCTGAGTCTTTTGATCTTATTCACTCAGACATATGGGGCCCTTCTCGTACTTTTGCTCATAATGGCTTCCATTATTTTGTGATTTTTGTTGATGATTATTCTCGTATGACTTGGTTATTTTTAATGAAAAAACAGTCTAGTTACCTTTTATTTTGTCTCGCTTTTATAATAAAATCAATACTCAATTCGATAAACGAATTAAGATCTTGCGTTCTGATAAAGCACTGGAATATGTTCAAACTATTATTGATTCTTTTTGTGGTGATCATGGGATTATACATCAAACTAGTTGCGCTCACACATCACAACAAAATGGTGTTGCTAAGCGTAAACATCGACATTTATTGGATATTGCTCGTACATTATTATTCAATATCCAGGTCCCTAAACATTTTTGGGACGATGCAGTTTTAACTGCATGTCATCATATTAATCGTATGGCCTCGGTTGTTTTAGATAACTGCTCTCCGTTTTCAATCTTATATTCTAATGTTTATCCTTTCTCTGTTACTCCTCGTATTTTTGGATGTGTTGCCTTTGTTCATAATCTTGAGATAGGACAAGACAAACTTTCTCCTCGTGCTCGAAAGTGTGTCTTTCTTGGCTATTCTCGTACAAAGATAAAGGTTATCGTTGTTATCACCCCCAATTTCGTCGATACTTTGTAAGTGCCGATGTTACCTTTTTGAGTCTACTTCATTTTTTACCGACACTGGGCACCAACTTTCTGTAGATATTATATCGGATACTAATCTGTCTTGTCCCAATGGTGAAACCATTCCCCTTCCGATGCCTTCTCAACCAGATTTAGTGCATTCTTTCCCACCTTTAGTATCTCCTCCGCCAGATATAGTATATCAGCGTACTCGTCTTCGTAAAACTCTTTCTCATGAACCGGCCACGAGGATGCTCTTGCCGTTCCAGTGTCACACAATGATGCTCTTGCCTTGCCTGGATGGAAACACGCTATGGATGAGGAAATGAGTGCACTCTATCAGAACCAAACTTGGGAGCTTACAACATTACCACTCGGGAAAAGACCTGTTGGCTGTCGTTGGGTATATACAGTCAAATATCAACCAGATGGTTCCGTTGAGCAATTGAAAGCTCGATTGGTTGCTAAAAGTTATACCCAAACATATAGTGTTGATTATAGAGAAACATTTTCTTCTGTTGCTCGTTTGAATTCTGTTCGTATTCTACTGGCAGTTGCAGTGGGCCGTTCTTGGCCATTGTACCAGTTAGATATTAAAAATGCGTTCTTACATGGTAAACTTCAAGAAGAAGTTTATATGGTACAACCATCCAGTTATATTACTTCTGGTAGTGAACAACTTGTCTGCCGACTTCGTCGTTCTTTATATGGTCTAAAACAATCACCTCGTGTTTGGTTCCACCTTTTTAGTGTTGTTGTTATTGATTATGGATTTCGTCGTTATTTATCTGATCATTCCGTCTTTCTTCGTCAATCCACTGACGGTATTATTATTCTTATTGTATATGTCGATGATATTATTATTTCTAGAGATGATGCTAATGGTATTGATAATTTGAAACGTTATTTAGCAAAAAAGTTTCACACTAAAGAAAATATGTGAGATTGCTCGCTTCTCTAAGGGATTGTCCCTCTCTCAAAGCAAATATGTCTTGGACCTTTTATCACAAACTGGTTTATTAGGATCTCGTCCAGCTGATACACCTATGGATTTTTCGGTCAAACTTAGCATTGATTCAGGTGATATATTTCCTAATATTAGTCGTTATCGATGTCTTGTTGGAAAATTAATTTATCTTACTGTTACTCACCCAGATATCACTTATGTTGTGGGTGTAGTGAGTAAGTTTATGCATGTACCATGCTATCCGCATTTCGATGCCGTATGTCGTATCTTGCGCTATTTGAAGGGCGCTCCCGGTCGGGGTCTACTTTATCGTTCATCACCATCCTTAATTGTCTCCGTTTTAGTGATGCTGATTGGGCGGGAGACTATAGCGATAGACGTTCTACTTCTGGTTATTGTACATTTATTGATCCTAATCTTGTTACTTGGCGTAGTAAAAAGCAACACGTTGTTGCTCGTTCTAGTGCTGAGGCTGAGTATCGAGCTATGGCTCATACCGTCTCAGAAATGTTATGGTACGCTCACTTCTTCGTGATTTTGGTGTATCTGTGCATGACCCTATGCCCATGTATTGTGATAACCAGTCAGCTATTTTTATCGCCAATAATCCTGTCTTTCATGAGAGAACTAAGCATATTGAGGTGCATTGTCATTTCATTCGTGATATGTTAATTTGAAAAGAGATATCTACTCCATTTGTGTGCTCCGAGTCGCAGTTAGGAGATATTTTGACCAAACCTTTATCCGGGCCTTATTTTCGATCCATATGCTCCAATATATAGGCATTTTTTATTTGTATGCTCCAGCTTGAGGGGGGTGTTAGAATTAGTATCTACTTTTATCTATTTTGGACTTAATGATGTATTATTTAATATGTTGTTAAATTCGAGGACCAATCGTGTAATTATTAAATAATTTGATATTAATACAATTGTGTGTTCTGTGATACACACAGACACTTTTACCTAATCTTATTACCACTGTATTTACTGAAACTTCCAAAATGGGTTGTAAGTGTTACATTTATTAGAAACGGCCTAAGTATGTATTTACGGTTATATTTGCAATAAAGTGCTAGGACTGTTTATTCTATTAAATTTCTTTTTTTCCCAAAAAGGGTCAACTTCCAACTGATTGAATAAATGGCACCATTGATACAGAAATTTAGAAGGATAGTACCAAAGTAATTGAGTTAGATAAAAAAATTCATTACTTAAAATTGTCTTGATGAAATAATTTTCCTTCTAGATTCCATTACGAAAATATAATCCAATCCCTTATAGTTCTTCCAATTTTAGTTTGAGAAATGTTTTTGCTCACCCTTTTATCCAAAATTTGTTGGAAAAATGATCATTCACGACAAAAGTTTGATATTTAATTATCAAAATCTTTTTATAATTAGGCGACACCAAATATAATCACATATTTGATAATGATTTTTTTTTTTAATTCATAAAGACAACAAGTTTTCTTTTAATTCATAAAGACAACAACATCAAATATAATCACCCTTTTTTCTCCAAAGTTCATACATTGTTCACAGTACACAGCAACCTCTGCCTTTCATTCACAAATTTCTATTGATGGTGAAAAGTTAACACGGAGTGGATGCATTTCGAGTGTACCCAATTTGTGTATTGTTATGTTTGAGAATATTTGTTCAAAAGAACCAATTTGAGAATATTTGTTCAAAAGAACCAATGAATCTCTTTTGCCTTTAAGTTTATAGAGGCATGACAAACCAACCCAAAGTTGTTTATGCTAAGATCACCTTGTGTATTTAATCTCAAGCTTTGTATGGTCAAATAGCAAAAATAAAACAAATTTCACCTCATGATCTCAAAGCTAGTGCCACACTTGATACTAGCAAACATTTTTTTTTTGAAGTTGATACTAGGAAATAATGTTTAGCCTATTCCCTCATTAAAAATTTTGCACAAAGGAGTACATTTTATATTTTGAAGTTCTTATTATTGAAACCTAATTGTCAGAGGCTCAGAGCTATTATTTGTGTTTTTATGTGTGGGAACGCTTTGGTGATCTAAGCAGCTGAGAAATTGAGGTAACAACAATTGAGTCTGTTTCTTGATTCTAATAGATCAAATTTTAGAAATAGAACAAATTAAAATGCTAATCGATCACCCATTAAGCTGGTGGCTTCTTCGAGCCCTCCCTATCTCAATAAGTAGTAGTTACTAAAGGACACTTTATTTAGCTTTCAAATTAAATTACAATTTAATTCGTTGAGAACTTTCCTTTAAACCCTTAAAACTTCTCCAAGACTCCAACTATAACTATCAACTCCTTCGGATTAGCTCATAAGCGTTATACTATTGTCCACTATAACCAAAATTCCAAAAGCAAACTAATTTTAAATTTTGCCCTTCTGCAAGTTCTTGTATCTAAGAGCATCTAATGCATTTAAGATCCTGTTAGCGTTATAAAATCCAGAAAATTTTATCATTTTGCTTCATGACAAGCTGTGCAAGAATCATCTCATTGCAAAGCAGGGTAAAATTTGAGCGGAAGGAAGTATAGTTTTTTGATAAGTTGCACCTGTTGAAAAAAATAACTTTTAGGTATTATTATTATTTATCATTTATATTTTATAAGTTTTTAGAAATCATGGATTTAGCATTTATATTTTATAAGTTTTTAGAGATCAGGGGTTCATGAGATTAAAACTATGTAACATTTTATTTTCTACATTCATGTTGAATTTAGTATAAATAAGTGATATTCTTACCTTTGTAAGACACACCAAAATAATAAAAAGTCATTTCCTTTTTCTTGTGTTTTTTCTAGCATTTTGTTACTATTTTTCCGACCTCCTTTGATATTCTTTCAAATCCAACAGTGGTACCAGAGCCAACGGTCCCAAAATGGCCGGTGGAATGACCTTTTTTATCCCCATACTTAAGAAAGATTTCTACGATAATTGGAGCATAAGAATGAAAGTGCTTCTCGGTTCCCGAAATGTGTGGGAAATCGTAGAAAACGGGTATAATGAACCCGAAGAAGACGCTGACGTAACTCAGGCTCAAATGGAGGATTTAAAGAAGAAGGATCGAAAGGTCTTAACATCATCCACCAAACTTTCGATGAAACTATGTTCGAAAAGGTGGCGTGTGCAACCACGAGCAAAGAACCTTGAGATATTTTTGGAGAATTCGTTCAAAGGAGCTGACAAGCTAAAAAAGATTCGACTACAAACCTTACATGGTGATTTTGAGGCTTTATGTATGAAAGTCTCCGAATCGGTTAACGACTATTTTTCACGAGTTCAAAAGGTCGTCAATCAAATGAAAAGATGCGGAGAAAATTTGGACGACACCCGTGTTGTCGAAAAAATTCTACGTTATTTAGATTCCAAATGGGATTATATTGTTGTGGCTATCGAGTAATTTAAAGACGTAGAATCTATGACGGTGGATCAACTCTTGGGCTCGCTCCAAACTCATGAAGAAAAACTCAACAAAAGAGTTGTCAAAGAAGAGCCGCTCGAGCAACCTCTTCAAACGAAGTTTAGCATGAACGAGAAAAGTTTTGGCAACTCGAAAAGCCAACGAGGAAGAGGACGAGGTCAAAATTATGGCCATGGTGGTTACAACTCTTTCGAAAAAGAAGAGAGGAGACAAAACTCTTATCCGACGAGAGGCCGTGAAAGAGTAGGAAATTATAATGGAAAACTGAGGTATGATAAGTCCCAAATTAAATGTCATAATTGTCAAAAATTTGGCCATTACGCTTCCGAGTGTAGATTGAGTAATAATAAATTTGAGGAAAAAGCTAATTTTGCTAGAGAAAATGAAGAACGTTCTATATTTTTATTTGCGCATAATAAAAATAAAAGCGGGAAAAATACTATGTGGTATTTAGATACGGGGGCTAGCAACCATATGTGTGGTAATAAAAATATGTTTACCAAAATTGATGAAACGGTAAATGGAGATATTTATTTTGGTGATGAATCTTAAATTCTGGTGAAAGTGAAGGGAAAAGTTTAATCCAATTGAAAAATAGAGAAAATGATTTTATCTCGAACATTTATTATGTGCCAAATATGAAGTCTAATATTTTGAGTTTGGGATAACTTTTGGAAAAGGGCTATCATATTGATTCGAAAAATTATAATATTTTATTAAGTTATAAAAATGGCAATTTGGTTGTTGTCGAAAAATAGAATGTTTTCTTTGAATATTCAAAATGGTGGGGCTAAATGTTTGAAAGCGTGTTTTAAAGAAAAATTGTGGTTTTGTCATTTGAGATTTGGGCACCTTAATTTTGGTGGTTTGAAATTGTTGAGTAGTAAAAATATTGTGAAAAGTTTAAATCATATAAATCATGTTGATGAATTTTGTGAGGCATGTTTGTTTGGAAAACAACCGAGGAAAAGTTTTCCGAAACAAGCGACTACAAGTACTAAAAACCGTTAAAACTTGTTCATACAGATATTTGTGGTCCTATTAAACCAAGTTCTCTTGGAAAAAACAATTATTTTGCTCTTTTTATTGATGATTTTAGTCGAAAAACTTGGGTTTATTTTTTGAAACAAAAATCCGATGTTTTTGATGCTTTCAAAAAATTTAAAGCTCATGGTGAAAATAAAAGTGGTCACAAAATAAATTCTATGAGATCGGATCGATGTGGAGAATTTCTCTCAAATGATTTTAAAAATTATTGCGAAGAAAATGGAATTTTTCGTCCTTTGACGGTTCCTTATACCCCAGAACAAAATGGGGTTGTTGAAAGAAAAAATCGATCTCTTTTAAATATGGCTCGTAGCATGCTTAAAAGTAAAAATGTTTTAAAAGAGTTTTGGGCCGAGGCCGTAGATAGTGCGGTTTATTTATCAAACCATTCTCCACCCCGAAGTGTTTGGGGTAAAACTCCCGAGGAAGCATAAAGTGAAAGAAAACCGGTTATTTCTCACTTACGAGTTTTTGGAAGTATTGCGTATGCTCATATTCCGGATCAAAAAAAGTCCAAATTAGACGACAAAAGCGAAAAGTTTCTATTTATCGGTTACGACTCGAGGGCGAAAGACTATAAATTATATAATCCGGAAAATGAAAAATTTGTTATTAGTCGAGATGTTGAGTTTGATGAAGAGGAAACATGGGATTGGGACAAAAAGTACGACGACTATGATTTTTTCCCTTATTATGGCGATGAAGAAGAAAAGAAAATCGAAATGGAAGAAGAGCTCGCTACTCCACCTCCATCACCACAATCACAAGTCCAACCATAATCGCCAATTGACGAAAGTTTTAGCGAAAGAAACTTCATGTTTCCGCACTATGCAAGAGTTATATGAGGTAACAGAAAATGTTGATAATGTTACTCTATTTTGTCTTTTTGCGGGTTGTGAACCGATAGGTTATGGAGAGGCGATGAAAAATAAAAATTGGAAAAAAGATATGGATGAGGAAATGGACTCGATAATAAAAAATGATACGTGCGAGTTGGCGGATTTACCGAAAGGACACAAATCTATTGATGCTAAATGGCTTTATAAAGAGAGAAAAATGCAAAAGGAGAAATAGAAAAATATAAAACAAGGTTGGTCGCAAAAGGATACAACCAAAGGACCGGAATCGATTTTGATGAGGTATTTGCTCACGTAGCTCGTCTAGAAACTATTAGAGTTTTAATTTATTTGACCGTTCAAAATAATTGGAAAATAAACCAAATGGATATAAAATCGGCGTTTTTAAATGGAAATTTAGAAGAAGAAGTTTATTTGCAACAACCACCGGGTTATGAGATTATGTGATTTGAAAATAAAGTTTTAAAATTGAAAAAAGCATTTTACTGTTTGAAACAAGCCCCGAGAGCTTGTAATACTAGAATTGATAAGTATTTCCAAGAAAATAATTTTATAAGGTGTCCCCATGAGCACTCTTTATGTGAAAATGGATAAAAATGGTGATGTGTTGATTGTTTGCCTATATGTTGATGATCTGATTTTTACGGGAAATAATCCGAAGTTATTTGAGGATTTTAAAAGGGTAATTAGTCGTGAATTTGAAATGACGGATATTGGTCTTATGTTGTATTATCTTGGAATTGTGGTGAAACAAAATAAAAATGGAATTTTTATTTCGCAAGAAGGGTATGCAAAAAGCATCCTTAAAAAAGTTTAAAATGGATGGGTGTAAACCGATAAATAACCTGGTAGATTGTGCTACAAAATTATCTAAATATTTTGAGGATGAAAGTGTGGATCTGACGTTTTTTAAAAGTCTTGTTGGAAGCTTACAATATTTAACTATTACTCGACCGGATATTTTATATGGAGTTGGTCTTATTAGCCGTTATATGGAAGCTCCAACTTTGTCGCATTGAAAGGCCGTGAAACGAATATTCTGTTATATAAAAGGTACGGTTGATTCTGTTATATAAAACGAATATTCTGTTAAAAATAAATTTGTTCCTACCATGTTTTTCCTTGAACTGATAATTAACCTCTGGGATGGTTCAAATTCAAACAACTATTATTGATATTTATACCGTAAGATAACCAAACCTATTCCAAAACTTGTTTCCATATCGTTTTCCGAAACATTTATTACTTATACATCTATACCTATTTCATGTGCTTCCGCTGCACGCTCTGATAAAATAATAATAATAATGGTGCTAACCGGCCTAACATTGCATTTTGTTTCTAATTTATCAAACAATCCAGTTTTAGCATCTAGACCACCACCCAAAAATAATACCAATCTCCCTTTATACCATGTTCTCTTAAACGAAACAATCTTTAATTAATAAGAAGCGCAAAACCTAATAATTTATATTTAGTTCCAAAATACCACTCCAAATTCACATGTAATACATGCTCTCAATCAAAGTGCAAGACCTGTTGAAACTTTGCAACTAATCCGACCAAAGAGATTTACTCAAAATAACTAGGACAACTATAATACTAGTTCACTTATTATTTGAACACTTTAAACACAAATTAAATCTCAAGTTTGGATCCTAATTATAGCTTAAACATCTTTTACAGTGGTCAAACGAATTGAAAATAACCTAACGTATCATTTCATTAAAACTCTAAGCAAAAGTCGGCACCGAAAGGTAATCCATGGACAATATTAAATTACAAAAATTAGAAGGAAACTACCATAATCGAGGTTCTCTTATAGCTGTCGAAAACTTCTACTCAAAAAAAAAAAATCCATAAAATAAATAAATATATCCTATCATGCCCTTTTGTTTGTTAGTTACAATCCGCCGCAATAGTTAACTACATTTTTATTTATATATACCAAACCAGTGACTTCATTAACGTACAATCCATTAATAGAAATAATAAGAAAATGTTAAAAAAAAAACTTTGTCTCACCTATAATAGTTTACAAACGCAAACATTTTAACTTGTACAGGGGCATGCTACACCAGATATATTTCTTAAGTTTTCAATAGTTAATCTTATAAAAATAAAATCTATTAAAATTCCCTTATATCGACCTTGAATTTAGTACATATGAAATTAGCTGTGTGTAATTCCTCTTAAATATGGACACCAAACCAACTCAACTAAATTAAGTCTTACATTATAGTATAGTCTTACATTATAGTATAGTCTTACATTATACAGTATCAAACAAGATTCTTCATGTAGGGACAATTAACTTAGAACCTAAAATATCTAAGTCCACGGTTATCATTCTATCGAGTGAAGGAAAATAGTTGCTAAATGTGAAACATATATACAAAACACTAGCTTACAATCTAACCAAGAAAAATTTATAGTCAATGTCTAAAAGAGTAGAATCATGTTGTAAGGAAGAAATAAGTGCACAAACGACTTATAAAACTAATGAATTTAGGACACGACCTCACAAAACGTAATTAAACATTCATGTTTTCCAACTTACAAAATCTAACCAAATTTGCAAAGGCATCGAATTACGCTAATCATACAATACAACATTCCGCACATTACGTGATAATCACAAAACATGTAAATCATGATAAAAGCTCGTTTTTCATGGTAATCATTTTATCAAGATTTATAAGTTTCATAATTATAGATCACTGAAATACGAAGCCAACGCTTCAAGCGGAATCAGATTCGGAGTAAAAACGAAGAAGTTACGAGCGTTTGAAGTTTAGCGAAAAACCGCAAAATTTGCCGGAAAACGACCAATCGTTTTTGACAAAACGACCGGTCGTTTTTTGGTCCAGTAGAGTCTGAAAATTCGACCGATAGTTTTAAGAAACGACCGATCGTTTTTTGGTCCAGTAGGGTCTGAAAAAATTCTGAAGAATTTCGACCGATCGTTTTGGGAAACGACGGATCGTTTTTTGTTCCAGTACGGTCTAAAAAAATTCTGAAGAATTTCGACCGATCGTTTTGGGAAACGACCGATCGTTTTTTTGTTCCAGTAGCGTTTGCAAAATTCGACCGGCCGTTTTTACAGACGACCGATCGTTAAACAGCAGAAAATAAAGATTCAAAAAAAACGCAAAATTTCTCAACACTTGTAATATCCTATATGACATATATCACACAAATAACCCATTTAAGTCCACAAACTTATTACAATCAACATCCATTCGCATAAAATGTACATTAACACACATGTTAATAATATGGAAACGCACTACGTAAAATCATCAACTTCACAATTCTCGCACTTTAATACATCGTTACTACTTGACATACAACTTACACCTCATACACACTATAACAATTTACACACGCATACAATCAACACAAAAATGCGAGGGATAACCCATCACGATACGTTATCCTAAAGCACCCGAGCGTCCTCACATACTCTAGAGTTCCACATCGCTAAGGTATTCATTCACACACACCGACGAGGTCCACCCACTAGTTTGGCGAGCCGGGATCAACAAGCGTCCTCATTGTCCCCAACTTGCCTCACATGTGGACTTTCCTTTCATCAACTACTACTAAATTATAGCTACATGTCTTAAACTAAATGCAACCCCCGTTTTTAGAAAAAGTTTTAAGTTTTTGGAAAAAGTTTTGTAAAAATGATACGATGGATCTTGGTCCAATGGTTACCCATCTTCCCGTCGTCCCAAAGTATACAAGAACCTAGTTAGCTCTGATACCAACTTGTCACGCCCCAAAATCCATAGAACACGGATATCGAGGCATGACTTTTTAAAGAAAAAAAAAAAAAACCTGTTGGTACGAAATTGAAAATTTAAAAGAAAATAACTTGCGAGCTAATGGAACAATAAATCAATTGAATAAAAATGTTTGCCAAACGCGGCTACAATACGAGACAGTTTTGACAAATTTATAAAAAAAAAATAAACGAATGTAAATTGCTCGTAGGCTACAACCTCAAAAGATAATATAATTGAAAAAGGAATCCCCGAGCCCATATGATGCCTTGCTAAAGCTCCTAACCAAAAGCCTCAACCTATAATGTACCTGAACAACAAAATTGTAACGGTGAGTCCCACGCACATAACTAGACGGAACGGCACCACAAATACCGTCACTCCATCCCATAAATGCAAGAGCTCACAAATTCTACAATTACGATAATCGACGGATAAAAGGAAATACAATAACATTCTACAACGGGATAAATTAAATAAATTAAATAATGCCTACACAAATCTATAGCAAACATGGACATATCATGCCACCTAACCCAGTCCGTAAGGTAGGTCATTCCCTATCCCCTCGGCCGTCTTCTGTCCCCGGAATTAGGAAGAAACAGAGACCATTGCTAACATAAAAGTAGATTTAAAGTGCGCACTTGGACCTCTCATGCCACTCGCCCCAGTCCGTAAGACGAGTCATTCCCTATCCCCACGGCCGTCTTCTGTCCCCGGAATTAGGAAGAGACAGAGACCATAGCTAACATAAAATAAATATAATGCACACTAGGACCTCTCATGCCACTCGCCCCAGTCCGTAAGACGAGTCATTCCCTATCCCCACTGCCGTCTTCTGTCCCCGGAATTAGGAAGAGACAGAGACCATTGCTAATGTATCAATATTAAGGCCTCGGTCGATAATATTATACTATTCATATAACACATTCTCATACATATAAATATTAAGGCCTCGGCCAATAAATAATAAACCAATCATTTATCACATTCTCTTACGTCATTCTAACGTAATTCAACGAAACCCAAAAGCATAGGTGCTAGATTCGCAACTAGCCAACCAAGTCTAATCAACATTAAAACTCATTCAAGCATTCTAGCAAACACCTTGTATACATAAAATACAATGCATCTATATTCAACAATAAATTAACCAATTTAACAACAATTATAATAACACAATATCAATACATAAAGACATGCAAACTCATCCATATTCTCGTTAATCCGAAATTAACACGACTAAATCCTCAATTAACAATTAGGTGAATTAAACATATAATCAACTAAACCCAATTAACAAATAAGTGAATTAAACATATAATCAACTAAACCCAATTAACAAATAAGTGAATTAAACATATAACAACTAAACCCAATTAACAAATAAGTGAATTAAACATATAATCAACTAAACCCAAATAACAATTTATAAAACTAATTATAAAAGGCAAAAACCCCCAATTTATACTAAACGTAAAACATAATCCTAACATACACCCTCGTCTAGTCGCTATGGATAACCCCCGTTATCTTAGCGTGTAGAGGAGATGATTCCGGCAATAATCCGCTAACGTGGTTTCTCTTCTTCTTCTTCTTCTTCTTCTTCTTCTTCTTCTTCTTCTTCTTCTTCTTCTTCTTCTTCTTCTTCTTCTTCTTCTCTTTTCTCTCTCTTCTCTCTTTTTCTCTATTGTTTTTAGGTTTAAAAAAAATGAAAGTGGCTGATTTTTAGGTTTAGAAAAACTGTTTTTAGATAGTTTGTGGAAGCGAACTATTTGGTCCCCAAAGTTCTAAAATCTAACTCTTAATCCAAAAATATAGTTTTACTACTCAAAAATAACAAATCTTTAGAAACAAATCTATTGGGTCCTTTTTATTAGTAAAATTAGTAACAGGTTTTTAAAATAAAGTTTTTCGGAAGAGTTTCGGTTTTTGGCTAAAAATTAGTATAGTGACCGGTTTTTGGTAAAATTTGTATAAAACGTTTTTGGATAAATTAAATCATAAATAAAATCATTTATAAAAATACAGGATGCTACAAATTGAGCCTCCGAACTGAAATTTTTGATACCGCAGACCTTTATAGATTTCTCAAAATAGTCAAGCTGTTCATCAAAGTTCCATATGACCTTACCCTGTAAAGAAAAGTATAATTAGCTTCCCAATATAAAAGATCAGATTAATATAGATATTGACTATGCTTTAATACATCATTGGTCGGTTTGAAATGGAGTAATTGACATATTTCTTTTCATACACACAACTTATAGTTGATCAACTTTACGTATGAAATTAACAAAACCCCAAGATGATTTGTTCAATCTCTTAAGAGTTCTAACTTGATATTTGATCTATGGAAATTACAGGGTTCATAAAACATTACCATAATAACATCTGGCAGAATAGTAGACCCTGCAAATGCATAATTGATCCCTGTACCAGAAATGTGACCTGATTTGATACTCTCGTACGTAGGAACCAATGGTAACCCTAGCCAAATAGCTGAAAAAAGAGAGCATTTAGGCCTCAATTGATATATTTTTTGGCAGACAAGAAACTGTACTAATAAGCATCTTTAAAATAGCATAACCATTTTACAAAATGAAATTGGAACTGGTAGCATTCATCAAACAAACTTCACGATTAAGTATTTCAACAATTTAAAAAAACAGAGTGAATAATATTGTCGACCAAAATACAAAGGGTTTTATTGTTTTGAATGATAAATTATCAGAATGATTACACTTGGATAGTTTCATAAATTACCAATATAATCTGCAATTGTTAGCCCATTAGTCGGGCGAGGGCGCAGCATGTTGGTGATTTTAGTATCATCAATGTATTTTAGTAGTAATGTGATTTATTATAGGCCGATGCAATAATGCGTTAAACTCGGAAACGAGTTAGGGAAGTGCGGAGTGCACGCTCGTCGAGCCAACGTATAATTAAATATGAATAATTGAAATGGGGTTCCAAGGGGCAGAGCCCCTGACGGGGTCCTAGGGGCAGAGCCCCTGGCGGGGTCCAAGGGGCGAGAGCCCCTGGCTGGGTCCAATAGCGAAAAAACAGGTACAATTACAAAAAAAACAATACGATCATTGCATTTTTGCTTATGCAAAGCAATGCTGTTCGCCTATAGGGTTTTCTAAATAAATTTAAATTAAATTTGTGATTGTTAAAACCCCACTGAGAAAATTCATATGTTATCCACATTCTCGGCTCGGCCACACTTTATCGGAAAGAAAACTTATCAGTGTCTTCATATATTTTCGAAATTTACATAGTACTCAAAACTGAAATAACACAACCACTTACTGTTTGCATTTTTCTCATTTTCTATCTTTCCATTTCTTACCCGGTTTTTCATCGTGTAGGTATTACAAATACCGTTGGAATGTGTTATGACAGAGTTCTCTGCCCCGATAGAGATTCCTATCTGTATTTTGATTTCATTCACCCGACGCAAGCTGCAAATCATGTATATGCTGAGGATTGTGTCAAGGGAACATTATGTTCACCAAAAAACATCCTGGAGCTGGTTGGGGCTGGAAAGAAAAATGTGTCGCTGGGTATGGAGAAGGAAGAAAGAAGCTAGAATGATTGGACTTAATAATAGGAACTATGAACTTTTAATTTTGTAATGTAAGAAATAAATTGAACATCACAGTGTTGTACTCTGGAAAAGTTGTCAAACTGTTATAAACAATGGAGTAAACACAAATTCAGAACACACATACTATCCCAAAACAAGCGAGAAATAAAAAAGAAAATAAAATTTACGTGGCCACCAAGGGTTTTAACATGTAAACCCCTTGGCTACTTCAATGAGGAAGAGAAAAGATTTACAATAATAATTTGTAGAGGAGGATAAAAGCATTTAACTGACTCGATATCAAGCTTTTGGACCCTTAGAAGTGTTTATAAAGCATCAATGCACATAAAGAAAGCTGAAAATGCTGTAATTATGCTAAACCGACCCATTGGCCAAACGCCAAACATGTTGGATGAACAAGCTTGGTGAAACTACAAACTAAACGGTACCTAACACGGGATCGATATATTCCCAAAAATGAAGTCGATTTTAACAGCTACATTCTACATATAGTAACTAATGAAACAATACGTTCTCACCCTAAAGCACTTCGTATACAAGGATAACGATCAAGTACTTATGTCACTTGACCCTAAAGAATGCCAACATTTCACTAATATATATCAATATTAATGTTGAACCGGAGCCCTTATTTTATTTCAATTTCATATCTTTTTTGGTACTGTCCTATAAGAAGAATCAGTAGGCTCAAGTAGCTAGTAAAGCTTCTTTCGTTGATTTGAAAGATTGATGGCTGTGAAGCATGCTGGGAATAAGGTAAGGACCTCTTCTTTGTGACGGAGCCAAAGTGCAAACCATTCGACCGAGTCTTTGGACAAAATGAGTCTTTCGAAAACCAGATTATCTCTCATATTATCATATGGTATATCGGTTTATATATCATGTCTTCAATCGAGTGAAACCGGTACACAGCACACAAAGTCGGATTTTCATTCAAAATTTCTGTTAGGGTTTAACATAGGAGACTAGTGTTTACAAGAAGATGTATGAACAAGTGAGTGATGATCCATGGTGAACATAATATCTATGGCTATTCATGTGAATAACCAAATGGGTCGTCGATTTACTAGCAATAGCTTTATATTGATAGTGACCATGAATACATTACACTGCATCAATAGACTAATTGTGTTTATTGATTAAACTCAAAAGATATTTTTACTAAATTCTTGCAATGTTTGCTCTTATTTCCCTCCTCGCATTCTATATAGGTAAAAATCGAGGCATTTGTAAATGAAACAGGATATCTGCATAATGCACTAGATATATAACTAGTATGAATAGTAACTTATGCAAACATGAGTTGTTTGATTCCAAGAGGCGAGCACGTGCCTCCTGTACGGGCAAGGCATTGTTCTGCGATGATCCTGTTTGCAGCCTGAGTCAGATGAAGTTCATCGAAGAACACGTATATTGACTTATCTACACATGTTTCGTCCTTGTTTGGTCCGGTCCATTTCTTTGATCTTTTCAAGGATTCAGGCATTGGAATGTCTTGGCATAAATATTTAACTTGACCAGACCAATATCTTTCCTCTGTACTGGGCTGCGATTTTTCCCGTCCTTTTTTGGAACCCACTTCAAAGACAGTCCTTTCGCACAACCCTCTCCCGTTTTTAGCAATGGGACAACATGGCCATCTAGTTTCTTCAAATCCTGTAGTCATACATTGGTACTCGGAACTGTTATTTGTAATGTTAAAAATCAAATATGAAAATACTACCAAGATAAAAACTGCGGGGCTGTCAATTCACCATTCTCAACATATTATACTCAAATTTTAGTATAAATTTACTATATTGTTTATGGAGGTGTCAAATCACTCTTTTCAACAAATTACAATCACAATCTATAACTCAAAAAATGGCAGTAATGCTTGTAACTACCTACCTCCTAGTTTACTCCAATCTATAGGCTTCTAATATACTTACTTTGTATTGAATTCAAAATCTTCAATGAAATATGATTACACTCGGGAGTTCAACTGAAGGACAATATGGATGAAGACCATTTGGAAGGAAACTGAAGAAATGGGATAAAACTACGATTGGGGTAATATATTTAATATGCTTTATTACTATGGCAAAAAAAAAATGAAAATTGCCCTTTACTAAAGTGTTCATACTATTGTAAATGTTCTTATTTACACAGAGAAACAAACGACATTTTCAGTTGGGAAAAGTATCTCATAGATGGAACAAGCTGCTAATTATTGCATTGGACTAACAGTGTTATCCTTACGCGTCAATAAAATTGAAGAGTTTAGAGTTTTAGCTCACCATAATTAGCTGGAGTTTCGATTATGTTCTTGATGAGAGAATAAACTCTCCCAGTCACTAGCTGCGAACCCCCGAGCTCTTTTTGTAGTTCCTTAAGCTTGACATCAAGCTTGTTATTAAATTTAGAAACCAAGTCATTTATGTTTTCTGCACATCTGCTTCTTGGTTTAAACTTCTCAATCATATATGGAAAGCAGCCCAATGGACCAATTTGGAAAAGCACCATTTTCCTTGCACCAAGATTGTATAAATCCTAAGGCAGAAACTTGATATGAGTATAAATGATAGATCTTTTGTAAGAAATATAACACTAATTTGAAGATAAAATAAAAGTGGTAATTACCTTTATATAGTTGCTGTATTCTTTAATAAGAAGCTCTGCAAATTCTTCACCATTGTAGTGATTGCTGGTGTTATAATTGTTAGGTTGCAAATAGTTGTGAATGTAGTCACTTGATCCAATGTTAATAAGATACACCGACATCGCTAAAAAATTTGATAGATTTTCTTGTGTTTTGTATCTCGCCTTTACTTCCCCTTGCACTAATTCCTTGAAAAGGCTGATTTGTTTCCCGAAACACAAATTCTTACCCTGCAAAATGATTTAGAAACAGGTTGGAATTTTGTTTGCTTCAATTGCGACTTTTTCCCTTTGTGTTTGGAAGATCTCTTCATGATATGTGCACTGTTAAATTACTAGAGTATATTTTGACTCTCATGAACATTGTCACTGTACAGTGTCATTGTTAGAACTAAGAAATGTACGAAAATTGCATATTTGTAATGGTGCACTTGGTGCAAAGAATCCTTGTTAGAAAGCGTGACCGGGAAAAAATGTTGTTTTTGGATCCATGATTTTTTGTAAAGGCGTCTTCTTTTCTGTCCTATTTTGAGCTCGAGCTTGCGGAGTTTCTTTTCGGCCTCCTTTTGTTGATTGTGGTCTGTACTATCCTTTTGCGACCTATTTTTACTATCCTATTGCGGATTGGCACGCTCGA
This sequence comes from Primula vulgaris, assembly GCA_963920805.1. NCBI lineage: Eukaryota > Viridiplantae > Streptophyta > Magnoliopsida > Ericales > Primulaceae > Primula > Primula vulgaris. The sequence goes on along the minus strand of OY987215.1, from coordinate 27,389,120 downwards.
CAATATTTTAGTGCTTCTGATAGTTGGAATTTTTATGTTATATTTTACGTCTTTCTGGTTTAGATGTATCGTCTGTCTAAGGGCAGTTGAGTCAACGGCCTTTTGTATAGATTTGGCGGGATTCTGGGGGTCTTTTGTTTGTATTATTTTATTTTGCTTAGCCCCTTGGTGTATCTTTGCTCGTAGTTCTTTAATACTGATAATGAGTTTCTACCCAAAAAAAAAAATGGGCCTAAAAGTAAACTTACGAAGGCAGTTCCAGTCTGTGGGAGAATACCGGCTGATGCAGATGCAAAATTACTTTTAGACTCGGGAAACCTGTCGTCGTCAAATGAAGCCACCCCCGCGCCAAGCGAAATGCCTGCATTATGATTTGACTTTGGTAAAAATCACAACAGTACACCAAAAACATATAATCTGAGAGATAATCAGATAAATGTGTATCACTATATTTAACGCTTGAAAATATGTAGTCAAATAATGTACTCCTTCATAGCTCACCGATAAGTTCTGGAATTACTTTTCCATTTGTGAATCTATTTTTTTCCAAAAAATAGCATGATTCACCGTATGGATAATAGTTTGCTTGCATCCATGAATCGTGGCCACTTGACTTCGGGCCAGCCTGAAAATTAGAATCTCCAAAAACATAAAGGCTCGGTTCCGGTAGTGGCTGAGTATTATTCTCGTCAATCCCGTCATTCCATGGGACGGCAAATAATACATGAGAATGAAAGAAAATAGAAAACAGGACAATAAGCATGACTTGGTGTCTTATCAAAATGATTGTAATAAAGCTACAAAGGTACGAATGTAGTATTGATTTGGTGGAGAGTTTTATTTGTACTTTGTAACTTCCGATTTAATCTTCAAGTGCAACATTTATTATGTATACTTATGAAATTAAACGGCCTTAGATATCCGGTTATATGTATAATAAGGTTCTAGACTTCTAAGAAGTGATGAGTAAGAATATAAGTATAAAAAGAAAATTACAAAACTCACACATAAATATATACCATTGAATTGTGTTTCTTTCATCCGTTAGATTGAACTCTAAATGATGCGAGTGCATTATAAACTCTATGTAATTTGAATCCTGTTTTTAAGACATTATTAAATGTTGTTTTAGATACTTTTTGGTTTATTTGCACTTACCAAAAAAAAAGTGTAATTCACTTTTATGTTTTAAGACGAAATAGTGTTACTATTAAACTAGTACAATATAGAATTAAAATCAATGAAATTGATCACTTTATTACACTAGAAATGAGATAGGTGGAAACAAATTTATTTTTCCTAATTTGTATATCAAATATGTATAATGAAAGACAATTGAAAACAGACACTTAATCAAAATGAAATCACCTCACAAAATTTTTTAAAAATGGGCTGGAACTAAAAAAGTCATTCCATAACAACTAGTATAAGGTCAAATAGAAAAACTCAATTAAAGAAGTGAAAAAATGTTATAAGAAGTGACTTATATAATATAATATATAGATGTACGTACCCACACTAGCAATGGCTAATAAGTAGGACGACATGGAAAAAGAAATGTTAACAAGGAATGAAAAATAAACACAATACTAGTCAAGGGGTAATTTTGTAATTTCTCTATTTGAAATTTTTGGAGAGGCAGGTGGCCCCCATGTCCTTCCGCCACCATATATCAATTAAGATTAAGACTGTGGTTTATAAATGAGTTGTTCTCCATCATATCTTGATGTATTTGGTCGGATTGGATGGATGACTATCGATCACCATATCGGTATTTTAAAACCTTGAAATGTCAGACCACGAGTATTTATAACTAGCCATGAGAGATGAAACTAAATTTAGCTAGCCTATTACTATTTTTCAAGTGTATAGCTAAACTTAAACTATGGCGAGCCAGATGTGGCTCAATATTTAAATTATGTACACCACAAGTTTTTCATATTCAGCTAAAGTGAAAAGAAGACAAAAGTTAGTCACATGTGAAAAACTCACCATATTTCTATCTCCCACATGGATCCACACTTCCACAAACTTCACATTTCAATCTTGTTATTGTTATCACTGCAAATCAGTCCTATATTTGGTTCAAGCAAATGCCATTACCCAGCAATATTCAACTTTGGTGACTCAAATTCAGATACAGGAGGTTTATCAGCAGCATTTGGGCAAGCTCCCTTTCCGAATGGGGAGACCTTTTTTCACACTCCTGCTGGTAGATATTGCAATGGGCGTCTCGTTATTGATTTTCTTGGTACGTTCATTCGTTAACTCTAACGTGCTAATTAATTTGTGTATTTTACGTTCGTTTGTCGAGGAAATTTCCGGTTCGTACTAATACTAATATATACACATGTTCAATTTAGTGATACATGTTGGGAAGTGGTTAATGAATGTGTGATCAATAATCTTACTATCAGAAGAATTATATTAACATCTATCAAGAGGCTCACATACTTGTTCTAAATATTCACCATCACAGACTCACAATGAATGAATAATAAAAGAGATTGCAGAGACTCATTGCTTGCTCGTAGTGATTGCCGCACTACTTCACATATTGATCTACTCGCACACTTTTATTTACTAAGAAAATAAGATTTACTCTTAGTTATAAGCTATAAATCTCTTTTTTGTTGTTCATAACAATTTTGCATAACTCTGAACTCCGAAACTTTGTAAATTGTGATAATTCGATTGAAAAAAGTTAAAAATAAATGAATCTGACTAATGTGTAAAATTCAGCTGAAAGCTTGGAGCTACCTTTGCTAAACGCATACCTAGATTCACTAGGCTCAAACTTTAGCCATGGAGCAAATTTTGCTACTGCGGGATCAACAATTAGACCTCAAAACACAACCATGTCGCAGAGTGGATACAGCCCGATTTCCTTAGATGTGCAAACTGTTCAATTTTCTGATTTTCAACGAAGATCACAAATCATTCGTAAACGAGGTAAAACAAAATTTACCCTAAATTAATCTAGTTTTCCGTTTTTTATCCTTTTCAAAATTGTAATTTGTCACAGGAGGAATATTTCGTGGATTGTTACCAAACGAGGAGCAATTCTCTAAAGCCTTGTACACTTTCGACATTGGCCAAAATGATATCACCGCTGGCTACAAACTCAATATGACAACCAAACAAGTCAGGGCATATGTTCCTGAATTAGTCGCTCAAATTTCCAAAACAATCAAGGTAAAAGATGAATCCTGATTCGGATTTTATAAATATCGTTGAGCGTTAATTTATTATTGTTTAATTCTTCTGAAAACAGAATGTGTATGGACAAGGAGGAAGGTCGTTTTGGATTCACAGTACTGGTCCAGTTGGTTGTTTACCATATGTACTTGATCGTGATTGGTTTACAGAAATTGATTTAGACAAGTATGGATGCGTTCATAGTCCATTCAACGTGGTCGCTCAATACTTTAACTCGAAATTGAAGGAGGCGGTTTATGAACTCAGAAAGGAACTTCCTTTAGCTGCAATCATATACGTCGACATGTATACTGTGAAGTATACCCTCATTACCCAAGCCAATAAGCTCGGTAATCCCTTATTTTTTTTACTCAAACGCTTAATAATTAATATAGAGCAGTTATACATATCTCAAGTTACTTTATACACCTTTAAGTTTCAGCAACTTGTTTTGAAATTTTTAGTCCAAATTACTTATAATTCTCCGATATGAAATTTACTGGAAGTAAAGGCCTGACAATAGAGTTCAGCACAAAAAACCTGATATGATTCACCTTTTCATTTGTGTTTAAAATGTTGATATGTTCCCAATAATGCCATTTTTTGGGGTAATGAAAACATCAAGCAATTGGCAAATGACCAAAAAAATTTAGAAGAATGAATTCAAATACGAATGCAACTAATGAACAAATATACATACGGAGGTTGAAAGCTGAAATCGAGAAAACTTTACTATATGTATGGCAGGATTTGAGAACCCTTTCCGGGCATGTTGTGGTCACGGTGGAAAATATAACTACAACAGATTCATAAAATGCGGAAACAAAAAAATAATCAACGGAAAAGAAACTGTTATTGCGAAATCGTGCAAAGATCCAACGGTCAGAGTCAGCTGGGATGGAACTCACTTCACCGAGGAAGCTAACAAATGGATTTTCAAGCAAATTGTCAATGGATCTTATTCGGATCCTCCGGTCCCTATAAACGTTAGCTGTAATAGGATACAGACCATTTGATTATACTAATTATTATTTTGGCCAAAAAAAAGATTTTCAGCCGAGATGTTAATTGTTCTATAGTCTGTATGAAGAAATATTGTTAAAATGGTCTATGCTTACCTTAATCATGTACATTTTCCTTTCTTTTTTCATCACATTGTACATTCTAATTGACATTCCTTCGATTTCAATCAGTGTTTTTTGATGTGAAATTCATTGTAGACTTCCCAAATTTTAATTTTGTCCTATTGCAAACTTTGACTAATAATAAATGCATAAGTTATAAGTTTCGTCTGTATCTTCAAAGTTGATTTATGAAATCCTTCAAATGCCACTTAAGAGCAATTATCTTAATAGTCTCCATAGTTTGGGAAAGATATTTAATTGGTCTTTCCAGTTTTCTGTTCACGTGCTAAAAAGGTTTGTAATTTCTTCAAAAGCGATTGAGTTGGTCTCAAAATATTAAAAAAAAAGGTGATAGGTGTTTCAATCGCTTTCAAATCATTTTTCTTGTTAGAATAGTTTTTTTTTGGTAAGAGAAGAAAGACAAATAGTTGAAATGAGAAAAAGCTAATTTAGTCTGACGTCCTACACCATGAACGCACCGTCTGTTGATACTTGTTCCATTATTTTTATGAGTTATCGCACAATCTCTTTCTGTAATTTGCATTAGCTTGTAGTTCTGTTGTTGTTTAACTCTGTAGATGGTTTCTCCTATATTGTAACACCGCATTTGACCGTTATAATTGATGAAAGTATATATCATGGTTCCTAAATGTACTTGTGTACAAAAGCCGAACACAATTGTATTAAAGTTATGCACCAGTTACTGTAATTAAACCAAAAATATTTGAAACATCTTAGGAATTAGTACTCCATAATGGCCATATTTTATTTCCATAAAGTTCAATATTTTTGTTTGATGAGCATTAAAATTCATATATTTGTCACATCTGTGTAAAAAAGGAAATTAAATAGATATTTTGGAAGATTTCGAAGTTTATTGAATTTGGAATGAAGGCAACTGTTTATTACAGTATAGAAATAAATTGAAACAACGTTGAAAGCGAACCAAAAAACACCAAAAAATTAATGACTATATAAGATTTTAATTTTATTAGGAGGCAAGTTTTGCATTTCTCAACTCCGGATTTATGACTATATAAGTAGTATAAAAAAAATGTCACATGTTTTTTTGTAACCTTGATTTTTTTGATTCACTGTATCCAATGTTTTAAGGATGTAATTGAATGTTATTTGATTACACTATTAAATGACCCTATTTAAAACTCAAGCTTTGCTACTGATCATGGGTTCAAACCTCAAGTTTTGTTACTAAATCATGGGCCATTTAAATCTCTATAGATGACCGTATCTCCATCCGAGTCTTAGAGTTCCTAAAATTGATCATATAGATGAAAAAATTGATGTATCAGATGGGGTTCATCGAGCGCAGGTTTATAGACCTTAAGTAATATTTTATAATTGGTAAGAACTTATTTTGGTTTCCTTACAATGTTCTCTTGCGATTTTAGTATAATGGCTACAAAAGCAAAGGAGGCCATGAGGATCTTCTTAACAACCTTCGCTGGACTTGTTTTCGGTTTCTTGATAGGAATATCTTTGTCAACTTTTACTGAAACTAAGGTGAAATTAATGCTGTTCTTTCTTCTCCCTAAAGATTTGCTCTTTTGTTCTTGTTAGTTCTGTTGTATTTTTTATTTTCTTTAATTAAGATTACAAGATCATACCATTTGCTCTGGTTGTGTTTGCAGCTTTTCCGATCCACCTTCGATGCTCAAACTGAGGATAAAAAATCGGGTAGCTTAAACACCTCAACGGAACCTCAAAGAACAAACAATATATCAAAGGTGAGAATAATTACTTATTTCCAACTTTTGTAAAATTTAACTCCTCATTTATATCTGTTTATTGATTTTCACACACTGTTCCTCAAGATTACGTTATCTGGCTCATTTGGACATTAACATGATGGCGTATATTATTACATTCTCATGTTACTACGAGAAAATGGGACTGATCTTTCTCAAATATTTCTTGGTTTCGAATGATTAAAATGTAGATATGGGTACCTTCTCATCCAAAAGGTGCTGAAAAATTACCCCCTGGTATCATTGCGCCTGAGTCAGACTTATACATTAGGAAATTATGGGGTCAGCCCAATGAGGTGAGCTTCCTTTGTCAAGATCGTCGATTTCAGTTAAATCATATTGCTATTTTTAACTAATAGTACACACGTCAAGCTATACATATTAATTTTTAACAGCAGTTGAAGGTTCATATTCGAAACCAAATATATACCTATAGATTTATGTATAGTAATTATCATTAATACATATCATTAATTTTTATTTAGAACTGTTGTAAATGTTACAATGTTTGAATAACTGGAGAAGTTGAGTTTTGAGTCTTTTGACTATTTGGAAAGATTGAAACTTTAGGAAGTGAATACAGAATAAGTGTAATGAGTTATTAATATATATTTTTTTCTTTACATTAAACATTTGGTGTTTTTCGTAACCTATAAATAGGCATATGTATATATAATACGTACGTTTTTTAAATTTAGACGTTAACTGATGAATACATTTTTTATAAATTTTTTGATTTTCAGAACTATGATTCCCCACCAATTATATATATATAAGAAAAAAACTCTATCTCATCTCTTGTGTCCCTTTATTTGGCAGGACTTATCAACAAAACCAAATTATCTTGTGACTTTCACTGTTGGTTATGATCAGAAAACAAATATTGATGCAGCTGTTAAGAAGGTGATTTCTTTATCTCTCCTTATTGGCTCATTATATCTTTCTTACAACTAACGTTTGCGATTTCCTTAACAGTTTTCAGGTAACTTTACGATACTTTTGTTTCATTATGATGGTAGAACAAGTGAGTGGGACGAGTTCGAATGGTCAAAGAGAGCTATTCATGTGAGCGCTTCTAAGCAAACAAAGTGGTATAGTGTATCATTATTCTATATTTTCAATATAAGCTTGATTGGTTGCAGCTTTAAGTAGCAAATAAGTTGGCTAACTTGATGTTGATGAAAAGCGGGTTTTAGCTCATCAGTAAAAGATACAGTTTTTAAACTTGCCAACCAAATGCACTCCTGCTTCTAAGCTATATAACTTGTAAGTTGTAGCCAAAAAGCGCTATATATGTTGTAGAGCAGTTTCTAAACAACGTTATATGAATCTTATCGAAGGTGGTTCGCCAAGCGGTTTTTGCATCCTGATATTGTGGCTCCATATGACTATATATTTATTTGGGATGAAGACCTTGGGGTAGAGCATTTCGATGCAGAAGAGTGAGTACATTCAAAAAATCGTATCAGAATCTTAATAATTGTTTCGTAGAGATACAGTTGAACCAAATTAAGCAATTCTGCAATAGAAAGGAAAATAGTCTATCCAAAATAAGGCTTCTTGCTTTGAGTTTTGCCGTTTAATTAATGCATTGTAATTTTTTCTTGTGAAACTCTAGATATATAAAACTCGTAAGGAAGTACGGGCTGGAGATTTCGCAGCCAGGATTAGATCCTAGTGGAAAGCTGACGTGGCAGATCACAGAGAGGATAGGTGATCTTGAAGTTCATAAGTAGGTCTTTTCTAGAATTTGTACTAATAACCAGCTTTTTTCTGGCAAAACGTTTCAAATATTTAAAAACCTCAACCTGTTTATTGTTCTATCTTATTAGAGAAACGAAAGACAAAAAAGAGTGCCGCAGTGGCCCACATTCGCCTCCTTGTGCAGCGTACGAATAGTCAATTCCCATGTTGTTTTCTTAAGAGACAAACTCTTTCCAGCTAATGGATATCTTTTTCTTCTGCCATGTTTTTATTTATCAGATTTGTGGAAATTATGGCTCCTGTTTTCTCCCGAGATGCATGGCGCTGTGTGTGGCATTTGATTCAGGTAAAGCGAAAAGTTTTTTTTTACTCCTAAGTCCTATCTTTTGTAATTTGTTTCAGTTTTACGTGTAACAGTAAGTAGCATTGAACCCAACTTTTATCAGTGTTTTAGAGAGAGCAATATTAGTTAAAACGCTTTTTTACAAAAGCTACGGTAAAAGCGTAAGATTATAGCGGCCCAAAAAGCAGAAAGGCGGGCTTTTTAAGCTTTAAATCGAGTTATTATCAAGGTTTGAATCAAGCTATTTTACTGTGAAGACAATAACTTTTACACTATAAGTTGAATAAGGATAGAGTGTCGCGTGACATAGGAGTGAAACTTAAAGTTTCTGGGAAAAAAGGGTTTTTTACCCAAGTTACACTCACGTATAATGTCAAATGTTATTTGCTGTTTCACATACTAAAGGTAAATCATTGAACACTACTAATAATACACAATTATGCTTACTTCTCTTCTAGAACTCCTAAACTAAATTTATGTAATTGGAAATTGCAGAACGATTTAGTCCACGGATGGGGTCTGGACTTAGCTCTCCAAAAATGTGTTGAGGTCAGTATCTGCTACACCCCTTTCTTCGGTTTTATATTGTCAACTATCTTTTTTATCGACTGCTCTTTCTCTCGTTTCTTAAGTAATGTAAAAGCATTTGAACTTTCGAAACTAATGCTTCTATTTTATGTTTATTTTAACCAGCCTGCTCATGAGAAAATGGGAGTGGTAGATGCTCAGTGGATAGTTCATCAAGCTGTTCCATCACTTGGCAATCAGGTAAGTAGAAAAGAAAGATAGGAGCTTTTTTTTAGGCTTTATGCATATTTTGAATATTTATTTATTTAGCAATACATTCCCAATAGTGTGCCTATTGATGACTAACACCTTTTAAGGATAAAATATTATGTATTCAAAATTTCAAATTGTCAAAACTTCTCATTTTAAAATAGATAAATTCATAGGCCTGACCCTTCCCGAACCCCGTGCACAGTGAGTTTCGTACGAGGGATTTGCATACACTTTAACCGTGTGAACAAATTTTGAAAATATAGATTTTGGCAATCTAAGGTACAAGAAGTAAAAGTTAGTACTATGCACGTTGATGACGCGTGATGAAGTAAAATGATAATATCTTTTTAATGTTACTTTTCCGAATAGAAAAATGAGCTGACTTGGTAACAAACGAACTCTTCTCTTCTCTTTCTTTCAACAGGGTCAAACGGAAACCGGAAAGGCACCATGGGAAGGGGTATGCAAATATTTGTGACTTTTTCTTAATATTTTGTGTGCATTTTGATTAAGTTATTCACATTCCATTTTGTTTAGTTTATAGTTTTCTTTTTCACATACCAGATGTTTCACAACTTTATTAACCTTCTAATGCGGATTCTGTTAACCAAAAATCGTAATAGGTGAGAGAACGGTGTAAAACGGAGTGGAAGATGTTCGAACATCGACTGGAGAATGCAGAGAAATCATATTACAAATCGATGGGAATCGTTCCTCCAAATTAATTACTTGTTGGTGACTAGTTGCATCAGCATAACAGAATATATAATCCCGACTTGTTACTGTTGTTCAACAAACTATGTTTAAATTTTGTTATACATTTGCATGACCAAATATTAAAGAGAAAAACTAGAAAATATAGTTGCACAAGCTTAAATATTTGGAGTCTTATTTGGATTTATTAGCATCGTCATCGATTTCAGAGAAGATACATTGCTGCCAAATTACAGGAAATTAATATCTAAAGTATGTAAATTAATGATAAAAATGAAGAGCTTTAGAGATGAGAGAGAAATGAGTTTTGCTGCTATATTTGAAGATGAGAGAGAAAATGGATAATGACTTTTTTTTTTTACTATATTCTTGAGCTTTTATATTTTGCAATTGAACCCCATCAACTTTTTCATGTGCAATTTTTTATTTATTTTGTAATTGACTTCTAATTTTAACATATATTTTTTCTGAAATTAAACCTACAATTTATCTACCAATGTAATAAAATTTGAGGAAGTAAAAAAAAATCCTCTACCCATAAACGATAAACTATTTTGGAGCTTAGTCATCAAACATCCTATTAACTACTTATCCATACGACAATTAGTAAATTTTCCAATGTAAATTCTACCAATACACTTGACCAATAAACAGTTGAAGTCAGATGTCGCTTACTTTCTTCAATTTTTTCGAGCCGTAATCAATAAACCGTTGAAGCTAGAATGTCTAATTTAAACATCGCACAACTTTATGGATATTTAAGTAATTCAACTTACTAAATACGTTGTCCCAAATTTGGACAAAAAAGACAATTTTGATTAATAATTGATTGGATGGAAAGTAAAACACCTGACCTTATCAATATTTAAGTAATTCAAACGAAGGTTTTGTACAAAATGATAACAGACAGTAAACATAATGGTGCTAAAAGAAAATTTTTGGTAGTTAATGACACAAAACCGAAATGTGGTCATAATTAATATTACTAAAGTATAACAACCATGAAGTGATAGCAACTGTTGTTTGCGAGAGCACATGGTTAGAAATTTTGGTTCGGTTTTAAATATAATGAAAATTTATATAAATAAGACAAACTAGAACATTAATAATAGTGATACATAAAAGATTACATTAATTTTAAAAAAGAAAGACTTAATCAACAATAAGAAAAAAAATCGGTAAGATTAGATCAAAAAAGTTGTATGAATTAAAAAAAGCTAAAAAAATTTGTGAACCAGAGATTTCTATCCTCGGTGAAGCTCAGATCAATAGTTACACTCACGCGAGATCCTATCATACGCATTCGTCAAAACAAAAATCTACTATTTTGATGACGATGTTGAACACGTTTTGTCCCACTAACAGCCCATAGTTATTCTTCAATTTTAACTCTGAAAAATATGTTTGCCTAATGTTCCGAATGCTATTACGTGTTTCAGTTATAACCGAGATTCTGTTTCAGTTATAACTGAAGAGTTCTGACATAATAGTAAATAACACACGACGTTTAATTACGAAGTTCGATGTGCTCACCACATCTACGTCTGCGAGGTACTCACCCATTATTTATTGATATTATTAAGCTTACAATAGTAGACTCAAGTATTACAATACCCAATGACTTACTCACTAGTATTTATCTATCAAACTATTGGTCATACCTAACATCTCTCAATATCTAATGACATACCGTCATGAATTTCTCTCAAAGAATAATATTTTCTCTCTAATATTTCGTGGGTCTCTCTCTATTTACTGTATAACCTATGATGTAGAGACACAAAATATTAGAGTCTAATTGACTTTATTTATAGCCTTACAAAGAATCCTAATCTTAATTAAATAGTAAGTATTTCATTTTTCTCTCTTTCCTTCTTTGACTAAGATTTGTCTTTCCTCTTCAACTCTTCTAACCTAACAAGGAAACCTCTTCATTCTCTTCAATCTAATCTTTTGAGATTGGACGAAATATTCTCGACTTGTTGCTCACGTTTGTGAACCTTCTAGAAATCTTTGACTTGATTGCCAAGTAATATGTCCGCCAGTTTAAGTTATAACTGAAATTATAACTTCAACATATATTTAACCATAACTTAACAAACGTGTTATACATTAACTGTTAACATAATAAGAGTTCAATATAAGTTAATTCAATATATTTTTAGCAATATAATGACAAACAAATTTGGTACAATAGACTTGTACTTTGTACCTAACAATCTCCTCTTTTGTCATTATTTTGGCAAAAACATTGAGTTGTAAAATTTTTGAAAAACAAACTCCCCATAAGGTTATCAACAGAGTTAAATCTCAAAATCAATTATTTAAGCACAAAACTTATCAAATCTCCCCATGCAAGTCACATCTCAGAAATATATAAAATAATTTCACACTTTTAAGCATATAAGATTAGAGAGATAAACCTTTAAAATATTATCAAAAACAAGCAATCAATCAGAGCAGATATTCTCAAAAAAAGAAATATAAAAAATCATCCTCAAAGTTAAGCTCATTGCCATCTCACAACTCATCAATCTACTCCCTTTTTTATCATAATATTGACACTGGTTAGAATGCACCACACTCATCATAATCACTCAAACTAGAACCAATATACCCATAATCACTCTCATCAAATAACCAAAAACCATATTATCACTCACCAATATACTCAGATAACTCACAAGAATTTTATCAAAACAAATCTCCATACATCCATGAGGGCTTAATCAGCTGTAACTCTTCTTTTAAATGAGAAAAACAAAATTTAAGAACATATAAGTTTAAATAAGGACGAATTTTCAAGTTTAAAAAAAACAGTTTTAACTATTAATCCAATTCATCACTTTATAACTGCAAAACTTAAGTTTTTAGCACAATAAAAATTGTTGATATTACACTCTATTGTCAAGAACATTTTGCACAAGAAAACAATGAATTTTTCAGTTTTAATAAGATAACCAATTTATCAAGTAAAAATAAATTTCTTGTTCACTTGAGTTGTATCTCAGTTACAACTAACACTTGAAACTGTATTGGAACCAAAAATACACAATTACTTCTTCCAAGAAAAATTGATCAATATTACATTTTTATTAAAAATTTTGACACTTTATAGAACACATCATCATTAATAAACTGGACATTAATCCACGACATATTTTTATTATCTGTTAGATCATAGTACCAGTCCTAATTTTAACTGAGCTTTAAATCCTTCTGCTACCATCCGGCTGCGTGTTCAGTTCTAAACTGTCCAACCAATGGGAAAAAAAGGATAAAAAAACATCTCTATGCAAGCAGTGAGAGACATTGGTTCAGAGTCAACATTTTATAGCATATTCAGCAGAATTATTAAACAGATTATTAGTATCAATTCCCTTTTTATTTAGCAAGACTTCACTCTTTTTCAGAAAAATTATATACAGCTCATGCAGATTTATTCAAGTGTTTGTAACTGATTATTTTCATAATAAACAACAATTTGTTTACTCATATAGATTCATAATAACACACCTCAAGATCACTTCTTAGGGATTCAAACCTTTTAACATCCAATGGTTTTATAAATATATCTGCCAGTTGTTTCTCAGTTACAACATGTTCCAAAACTAGACATTTTTTTTCAACAAGTTTTCTAATAAAATGATATCTTAATTCTATATGTTTTGTTCTAAAATGTTGAACTGGATTATTAGCTAAATTAATAGCACTTTTATTATCACAATATAAAGTAAAAACCTCTTGTTTAACATTATAATCCTCAAGTATTTGTTTCATCCATAAAAGTTGAGTACAACCACTGCCAGCTGCTATATATTCTTCCTTTGCAGTAGATAAAGAGATACAACTTAGCTTCTTATTAAACCAAGATACTAAGTTATTTCTAAAGTAAAAACATCCATCAGATGTACTCTTTCTATCATCAATATTAATAGCCCAATCAACATCACAAAACCCAACTAAATGATGGTTAGTATCCTTAGAATATCACAAGCCTAGATTAATATTTCCTTTCACATATCTAAGAATCCTCTTAACAGCTGATAAGTGAGATTCTAAGGGATTAGCTTGGTACCTAACACAAACTCCAACACTCAAACACACATCAGGTCTACTAGCAGTCAAATAAAGTAAGCTACCAATTATAGATCTATATGAACTTGGACAAACAGCCTTACTTTTCTCATTCTTAGACAGCTTTAAGTTAGAACTTGAAATTCCTATCCGCTGTTCTAGTTGCAGTTTTGCAGTAAGGTTCCAAGTGAGGTTGCAACCACAGTTAGAACCTAGTGTATTAAATGGACAGAACTGTAAAAAGTTAAATGTACTTAAAATAGATCACAAGCACATTTAACAACGGAGTTCACCTAACTAGGCTACGTCTCCGGGGCACTTACCCAGATTATGATATTATAAAATCTTACAATATAGGACTCAAGTCTTAATGAAAAACTCTCAGAATCCCTCTAGGTTTTTCTGCCTATCTCTATATTGCTCCTACTCTATAACTATCACGTATAAATCAATGGCATCCCACCATTGTTTTCTTTTTAAAAGCTCACGTGTATTCTCTCAAGAATGGGTTCTTTATAGTTTAGAACACACCCCTTTTACAAGCTTAAGTTACTAAGTATATAAACAAGTAAAAACAATCTTCTATCTTCAATATCTTTTTGATTGCTTTTGACTTGGTTGATTGTCTTCAATCTTTCCAAGCATTACGAGATTCTTCAGCATGGATTGACTCCAATCATCTTTGATAAATACCTGTTTAGTAACAAGCTTGAAAATAGGAGTTAATCTTTTCCTTTGAAAGGAAACATATAAAGATAAGATCTTTTAAAGATAATATCTTTTCATAAACATATGAAACATTCAACTCCATATTACATTCAATCTTTTAAACGTGTTATACTACTTTTGATAAGGAACAAAGATTGAAACAAGTGATAAAGATTTGTATAAGAATAAAGATATAGAATTGTTAATGTAAAGGAAACATAACTAATCTCTTTATATCTTTTAGGAAATCTTTCCTTACCACTTTGATATTCTCAATAAACGCATTTTAGACCTTTAGAATAATATGAGAATATATCCTGCATAACTTTAAACAAATAATAATCATTAAAGAATAGGTACGCAGATTTACAGAACTAGACAGTGTACTGTTGAGCAGCAGGTTGGAACTGTGGTTGCAACTGGTACTTGAAACCATCCACGTTGTCTAAGCAGGTTGGAACTAAGGTTGCAACTGAGGTTGCAACATTTCTTAGAACCTGTTAACACTTGTCTTAGTAGGTTGTAACCGAGGTTGCAACATTGCTTAGAACCTGTTACCATTTGTCCCAGTAGGTTGTAACTGAGGTTGTAACATTGCTTGAAACCTGTTAACAACGTCTTAGTATTTCAAAACAGTTAGGATTTATTTAGTAAAAACCAGTAGACAATAAACAATATTTAGACCAGAAATCTGGTCCTAACAATCTCCCCCTTTGTCATTGGTTTTGACAAATCAATTAAGTTTATAAGTCATCCCAACCACCTGCAGATTCAATATCAGTAAGCTCCCCCTGTATGTTAGAATTGCAGGCATTTTAAATAAGCACAATCATTCACACATTCAATTTTAAAAACATCCATACTTCAAACTTGAAATTGCAGAAATTTAAAGGCGAAAAAAATGGCACAACAATGTCTTAGTACATCAATTGAAATAGTAATTAAAGACAGCAGCATTGAGTCTTGAAATTGAATGAAACTGAACAAAAAAACATAAACTGAACATGAACATAAACTTCACTCCCCCTATTTGTCAGCAACCATTGTAATCAGTCACTTTGGTATATCAGAATGTGGAGCTCTTTCTCGGAGAGGATGGTCTCTAACCACCTCTTCATCTTTTTCTTCACTGCTTATGGAGAAACAATCATCACTATCACCATCATCCTCACTCTCAATAAGATTCACCAGCAGCTTATTGATTTGATAATCATCAGCATCCAATTCAGCTCTCCTTTCTTGATTATAAGCCAGCTTCTGTAGTAAGTACCACTTTACTCCTTTCTTCTTGTCTGAGAGAGCAGTAGAAGTTTCTTCTTCTTTTTCTTTGCCTTTCTCACCAGAAATGTCATTAACATGCCCTTCTTTTAACAGCTTAGCAGAAATGTACAGGGCAGGTGGACAATCAGTGAAGGGTTCAATCAACATATTAATAGGAGAATCTCTGTTCAAAGAATTAGCTTGGCCTAGAATGATACTAGATATTAGGCAGGGGAAAGGAAGCAGAATGGAAGTAGAATCTGTGTCACTGAAATCTCTTATGAGATTGAAGACATGATGTCCAAAGTTGATAGGCCTGGAAGACATGATTTTATAGAGAAAAGTGGCCATATCTTTGCTTACTTTGGAAGGCTGTTTGGTTGGAGTCCAGTTAAACCTGGCTATTTTATGCAAAACAGTTGCACAAAGAGTGAGAGAGGATGTTTTGATGGAATTTCCATCAAATCTATTGTTCTTTCCAGTTAGAACCAAAGCAATAACCTCCATGTCATAATTAACATCTTCAACAGAAGGATTTGGTGTATCTAGGAAATCATTGATAAGTTTTGGGGTAAAATCCAAAGTATGACCTCTCAGAAAAACTCTCCCATAAGCAGGATTTCCCTCTTCAAACACAATGCTACTTAGATTAGCATAGAATTCTTTAACAACAGCAGGGAGAAAGGAATCAGCATAAGTAATTGTTTTTCCTAAACCAACAGCATGCAACAGCTTTTCAACATACACTTGAATGTGTGGATAACTTACCAAATTAAGCTTTCTTTCACAGTGTATTTCTTTACTAGAAAAAGCCCTAAATCTCCTATAAGTTCTTCTACTCCAGAACTTAGGATCAACTTCATTGAATTTTTGAACATACTCAAACTTAGCAATAATGGGATCATTAACAGTATTCCTCCTAGCACGCTTTTTAGTCCTATGTGTCTTAGGAGAAGAGGACTCACTTACCTTAGCCTTAGAGCTATGACTGGTGGGGGATTTGGATAAGAAATCCCTTAGAGTACAATCATCATCAGAACTGGGGTTATTAGACATGGTTTCAACTGGGGGTTGTAACCGTACTTAGAACTTCGTATGTTTGGGCGAACAGAAAAGCTAAGAGCTTATTTAGAAGAAGGAGAGAGAGAGTAATTGTGGTAATTGTGATTGATTTGGTATAAACAAAGAATTTATAGAAATAACAGTAAAGTCCATATCTTTTTGTAATTGGAAGGAGATACATGCAAATCAATTATAAAACAGATTTAGCCAAAAATTAGGAAGTTTCTTATCAACAAAATTTTTGAAAAATTAATCATACTAAGATCACGAAAGAAACAGTTGGCATTAAGATAAATCCAGCAGTTAATACAGATAAACATTCCTTGTTAAAACAGATTGATCCAAAATTCGAAAATTCAGGAGTTGAAGCTAGTAAGGAAATTTGAATTGATTCAAGATAAAGATAGCAATTTAGACAGATATTTAAACTTAAAAAAAAAACGGAAATCAAACAATTTACCCAAGAAAATATGTTTATCATTGAATAGCCTTAATAAAGATTAGATTTTAGGAGCTTATAATGAGCAAATCCGTTTTCATCTCTACACAAAAACTAGTTTGATGACCTCAGCAAGGAAAGAGTATAAGTGATGTTAAAAATAACAAGACTTTGTCTTGGCAGTTATAGAATAGACTGAGGTTTCAACTGATGTTGCAACTGAGCTTGCAACCAGTATTTTTAACACGAGGTTTCAACTGGAGTTGTAACTGAACTTCCAACCAGCTATTGAGAGCAAGAGGTTCCAACTGATGTTGCAACTAAACTAGCAACCAGCTTAAAAGAAATTGCACTTTGTGCTTGCAACTCTATTACCAGAGAGGTTTTCAAGGACAAGTTACCTCACATCTGTTTTTGAGACACCAAAAAGCGGCTTTTTCAAAATAAAAACATCATAGCTCAATTAAGACTTAACCTTAGAAATAAAAATTATTGAAGGTACTCAATACAGACATATTTAGCAAGAATATTCAATTAGATTGATAATGACATACCCCTATGTCACTTCTTAATGATTCAAACTTGTTTGTATCAAGGGGTTTTGTGAAAATATCTGCTAATTGTCTTTCAGTTGAAACATGTTCTAAAATTAAGCTCTTTTCTTCAACTAGTTCTCTAATAAAATGATGCCTTAGATCAATATGTTTAGTTCTGCAATGTTGAACTGGATTTTTAGCTAAATCTATAGCACTTTTGTTATCACAAAACAGAGTTAAAATTTCTTGTGTAACATTATAATCAGTTAACATCTGTTTCATCCAAATAAGTTGAGTGCATCCACTTCCAGCTGCAACATATTCTGCCTCAGCAGTAGATAAAGATATGCAATTTTGCTTTTTACTGAACCAAGAAACAAGGTTGTTTCCAAAATAAAAACAACCACCAGAAGTACTCTTTCTATCCTCTATGTTTCCTGCCCAATCAGCATCACAGTAGCCACTTAGAAAATGGTTTGTATCTTTAGAATACCATAGCCCTAGGTGAAGTGTTCCTTTTACGTATCTTAGAATTCTCTTGACAGCTAGAAGATGAGATTCTAAAGGATTTGCTTGATATCTGGCACAAACTCCTACACTTAAGCAAAGGTCTGGTCTACTAGCAGTTAAATACAGCAAACTTCCAATCATGGATCTATAAAGACTTGGACAAACACTTTTTCCCTTATCATTTTTTGACAGTTTAAGAGTGGTACTCATAGGGGTTCTCTTCTCTTTACTCTCATTCAGACCAAACTTCTTAACAAGATTGTCTGCATACTTACTTTGGCATAACAAAATGCCTTTCTCATTCTGTTTAACTTGCAATCCTAGAAAGTAAGTTAATTCACCTCCACCACTCATTTCAAATTCATTCTTCATATCATAAATGAATTCTTCTATTCTTTTATTAGAAGTAGAGCCAAAAACAATGTCATCAACATAGATTTGAGCAATTATTATGTCCTTTGTGGTTTTCTTAGTAAACAGAGTTTTATCAACTCCCCCTCTGTTAAAACCTTTTTCAATTAAGTACTTGGTTAATCTATCATACCAAGCTCTAGGAGCTTGTTTTAGACCATACAAGGCCTTTTTCAACAAATAGACATATTCAGGAAAATTAGGATCTTCAAATCCTTTAGGTTGACAGACATAAACTTCTTCATTAATCACACCATTTAGAAAAGCACTCTTTATGTCAAGTTGAAACAATTTAAAATCATACAGACATGCAAGAGAAAGTAGCATTCTAATGGATTCAATTCTAGCTGCAGGAGCAAAAGTTTCATCAAAGTCAATTCCCTCAATTTGTGTATAACCCTGAGCTACCAATCTAGCTTTATTCCTGATAATCACTCCATCCTCATCACTTTTATTTCTAAAAATCCATTTAGTCCCTATAACATTTTTATTAGAAGGTCTGGGTACTAAAGTCCATACATCATTTCTCTCAAATTGATGCAACTCATCTTGCATAGCTAAAATCCATTCACTATCTTCTAAAGCTTCTTTTATATTCTTAGGTTCTAACTGAGAAATATAACAAGCAAAGTGAACAACATTATTTCTTTTACCTCTGGTTTTCATACCTGAAGCAACTTCTCCTATGACATTGTCAAGAGAGTGATTTTTCTGAGTCCTTACATAGCGTGGCTTGCTTGTTGTTGGCATAGCAGATCCTTCTTCTTCTGATTCTGTTGAATTCTGAGTTTCAACCTCGGTTCCAACCTCAGTTCCAATCTCGGTTGTAACTTCAGTTGCAACTGGACTTCCAACCACTATGGGACTGCTTGTTTGCTGAACTTTTTCTTTCTCTTTTTCTTCAATCTCAGATTGTTCATCATCACATGTACTCTCATTAACAGTTTTTAGGTCATCAAATAACACATTATAAGATTCCATAACACAGTTTGTTTTTTGATTAAAGACCCTAAACGCTCTACTGTTCTGAGCATAACCAAGAAAGATCCCTTTTTCACTTTTAGAGTCAAATTTACCAAGATGCTCTCTATCTCTGAGAATATAACAAACACACCCAAAGACTTGAAAATATTTAACATTGGGTTTTCTACCTTTCCATATTTCATAAGCTGTCATGGAAGTGCCTTTAGTAATGTAAACTCTATTAACTATATGACAGGCAGTATTAACAGCTTCAGCCCAAAATCTATTGGCAAGTTTCTTAGAGTTAAGCATGACTCTAGCCATTTCCTGAATGATTCTATTTTTCCTTTCAACTATGCCATTTTGCTGTGGAGTCTTAGGAGCAGAGAACTCATGACTTATACCTAAGGAGTTGCAGAATTCTCTAAACTTACTGTTCTCAAATTCTGTTCCATGATCACTTCTAACCCTAGCAATATTAGCACTGGTTGAACCTTTTTCAAGTTGAAGTTTTAAGCACAAAGTTTTGAACAGTTCAAAAGTTTCAGTCTTATCCTTTAAGAACACTACCCAAGAGTATCTAGAGAAGTCATCTACAACTACCAGAATGTACTTCTTACCACCTATACTAGCAGTTTGCATAGGCCCCATCAAGTCAATATGAAGAAGTTCTAGGACTCTCTTAGTGTAGATTTGACTTATACTTTTGTGAATACTTTTGGTTTGTTTACCTATAGCACAGTCACCACAGACACTTTGAGTTTTAGCACTTAGTTTAGGAATTCCTCTTATCAATTCATTTTTAACAAGCTTATCTAAAGTTTTGTAATTCACATGCCCAAGCCTTTTATGCCAAATATCCACATTATTAGTGATAGCTTGATTACACCTATTCTGAGGCAATTCTTTTTCAGCTTTTTCAAACACATAACAGCTGTTTGTTGATCTAATTCCAGTCATGACCACATCATTGTTAAGATCAGTAATTAGACACTTATCTTTGTTAAACTTGACAATCATCTTGTTATCACATAGTTGACTAATACTGATAAGATTAGCTTTTAGACCATCTACCAGAAAAACATCATCAATATTAGGCATTCCAGGTTTGTTTAAGGTACCTTTACCAACAATTCTACCAGTATCTCCTCCTCCAAACACAACAGTGTTCCCTGTGAGATTAGTGACATTTTTTAGGAAACTTGCAGTACCTGTCATGTGCTTAGAGCAACCACTGTCAAAATACCAATCATTAGAAGTAACAGCATTCAAGGAAGTAATGACAGCTTTATTATTAGCAATAGAGGTAGATTTTTCTTTAACAATCCAGACCCAGTTCAATTTTTTATTGATAGAAGCCAACCAGGTCTTCTGAGAAATGACCTTCTGTTCTTCTTTAAATAACACTGGATTTCTACATGACCAGATCTTTTACAGAAGTTACACAGTTTAGCTCTAAAAGTAGATTTAACCTCATAGCTATTCAGTTTATTTTTGGTTGCAACTGTGGTTGCATCTCTAGTTGCAACTGTACTTCTAACCTTCTTCTCAAAAACTTGAGTTTTATTCCTGGTTGCAACTAAGCTTCTAACCTTATAGTTAAACTTATTAAAAACCTGAGTTTTAGCTTTAGCAACAGCTTCAATAAAGGTAGTTTTTCCTGTACTTTTACCACCATAGTAACCTAGACCACTGATATCTTTAGAGCCTCTAGAATATGACAACATGTCATCTAATTTTTCTGAAGCAGAAACATTCATCAGTTTTATTTTCTTTTTAGTTTCAGTAAGTTCAGCCAGTTGTAAGTTAAGCTTCTCAGTAAGCTCATGAGTGCTTAGATTTCCTATAAGTTCTTCAAGTTTAAGATTATCTAAGTCTGTTGATTCTTCAATAGCTGTAACTTTTATTTCAAACCTTTCTGGGAGTGACCTAAGAGTTTTCTTAACAAGTTTAGCATCACTGTATTTTTCACCTAAGGTTCCAGCCTGATGAGCAATGTGGCAGATTCTACCATTAAATTGTTCAATGTTTTCATCTTCCTCCATTCTTAGGTTTTCAAATTGAGTAGTTAACTGTTGAAGTTTGAAAGCTTTTACTTTAGTAGTTCCTTCAAAAGTAACTTGCAAAATATCCCATGCCTCTTTGCCAGTTTCACAGTGAGAGATATACCTGAATACACTGAGAGTTACACCAGCAAAAATCAAGTTTATGGCTGTTGAGTTGGCACTTGATTTTCTGTCTTCATCAGCAGACCATCTGTCTTCAGGTATAAAAACCAGTTCTCCTTCACTATCAATGGCAGTTAGAGCCTCCCATCCATACATCACAGTTTTCCATGCATGTTCATTCTACTGTTTGATGAAGGACCTCATTCTGATCTTCCATACTCCATAGTTTACTCCTCCTTCAAGCAATGGAGGTTTGTTGAAAGCGTTTCCTTCCCTCATTAAGTCCATTTTTACTAGAACACAGGATCCACACTAAGTAAGGTCTAGTGTAATGCTCTGATACCAATTGAAATTCCTATCCGCTGTTCTAGTTGCAGTTTTGCAGTAATGTTCCAAGTAAGGTTGCAACCACAGTTAGAACCTAGTGTATTAAATGGACAGAACTGTAAAAAGTTAAATGTACTTAAAATAGATCACAAGCACATTTAACAACGGAGTTCACCTAACTAGGCTACGTCTCCGGGGCACTTACCCAGATTATGATATTATAAAATCTTACAATATAGGACTCAAGTCTTAATGAAAAACTCTCAGAATCCCTCTAGGTTTTTCTGCCTATCTCTATATTGCTCCTACTCTATAACTATCACGTATAAATCAATGGCATCCCACCATTGTTTTCTTTTTAAAAGCTCACGTGTATTCTCTCAAGAATGGGTTCTTTATAGTTTAGAACACACCCCTTTTACAAGCTTAAGTTACTAAGTATATAAACAAGTAAAAACAATCTTCTATCTTCAATATCTTTTTGATTGCTTTTGACTTGGTTGATTGTCTTCAATCTTTCCAAGCATTACGAGATTCTTCAGCATGGATTGACTCCAATCATCTTTGATAAATACCTGTTTAGTAACAAGCTTGAAAATAGGAGTTAATCTTTTCCTTTGAAAGGAAACATATAAAGATAAGATCTTTTAAAGATAATATCTTTTCATAAACATATGAAACATTCAACTCCATATTACATTCAATCTTTTAAACGTGTTATACTACTTTTGATAAGGAACAAAGATTTGTATAAGAATAAAGATATAGAATTGTTAATGTAAAGGAAACATAACTAATCTCTTTATATCTTTTAGTAAATCTTTCCTTACCACTTTGATATTCTCAATAAACGCATTTTAGACCTTTAGAATAATATGAGAATATATCCTGCATAACTTTAAACAAATAATAATCATTAAAGAATAGGTACGCAGATTTACAGAACTAGACAGTGTACTGCTGAGCAGCAGGTTGGAACTGTGGTTGCAACTAAGGTTGCAACTGGTACTTGAAACCATCCACGCTGTCTAAGCAGGTTGGAACTAAGGTTGCAACTGAGGTTGCAACATTGCTTAGAACCTGTTAACACTTGTCTCAGTAGGTTGTAACTGAGGTTGCAACATTGCTTAGAACCTGTTACCATTTGTCCCAGTAGGTTGTAACTGAGGTTGCAACATTGCTTGAAACCTGTTAACAACGTCTTAGTATTTCAAAACAGTTAGGATTTATTTAGTAAAAACCAATAGACAATAAACAATATTTAGACCGGAAATCTGGTCCTAACAGAACTTATAGGTGACCTTTTCTCTTTACTATCAGACAAACCAAATTTAGTAACTAGATTTCCTGCATACCTACTTTGACACAAAAATATGCCCTTATCATTTTACTTAACTTGCAAAACTGGAAAAAAATTCAATTCACCACCACCACTCATCTCAAATTCACTTTTCATATCAGCAATAAACTCATCAACATAACTCATAGAAGTAGAACCAAACACAATATCACCCACATAAATCTGAACAACTATAATATCCTTAGAAGTTCTTTTGGTAAACAATGTTTTATCAACTCCCCCTCTTACAAAACCTTTTTGAATCAAAAACTTTGTTAATCTATCATAACATGCTCTAGGATCTTGTTTGAATCCATAAAGAGCTTTCTTCAAATGAAAAACATGATCAGGTTTATGAGGATCTTCAAATCCCTTTGGCTGCTTAAGATATACTTCTTCTAAAATATTACCATTAAGAAAAGCACATTTAACATCAAGTTAAAACAATTTAAAATCATATAAGCAAGCAAGAGACAACAACATTCTAATAGATTCAATTCTAGCAACATGCGCAAATGTCTCATCAAAATTAATTCCCTCAACTTGAGTGTAAACTTGAGCAACTAACCTAGACTTATTTCTAACAATGGTACCATCCTCATCAGTTTTATTTCTAAAAATCCATTTAGTACCAATTATATTCTTATTTTCAGTCATAGGCACAAGATTTCATACATCATTCCTTTCAAACTGACTCAATTCATCTTGCATAGCAGAAATCCATTCATCATGCAATAAAACTTCATTAACATTCTTAGGCTCAATCGGAGATATATAGCAATTAAACTAACAAGATTGAGGTGTTTTCGTCGACTATTCATACATGCACTTACCTCTCCAATGATGTTGTCCAATGGGTGATTTTTCTGAGTCCTCACATATTTCATCCTTCTATCTTGTTGTTCAGTTGCAGGTTCAGCTGCAACTGGTGCAGTCTCAGTTACAACTGAGCCTTCATATTCTTTAAACACATCAAAAGATTCAGATTTTTCTCTAAGAAAAGCTACCTAAGAGTATCTGCAAAAATCATCAACAACAACAAGAATATATCTTTTACCACCAATACTTTCAGTTTGCATGGGACCCATAAGATCAATATGCAACAATTCAAGCACACTATTAGTATAAATCTGACTAACACTTTTATGAACACTTTTAGTTTGCTTTTCCTTCGTACAATCACCACAAGTACTAGGTAGTTTTACTTTCAATTCAGGTACTCCTATAACAACTTGAGAATTAACAATTTTAGCAAGAGTTTTGTAGTTTACATGCCATAGACGTTGGTGCCAAATTTCAAGATTATTAGCTACAGCTTGGTTACAACTGACTTTAGGTAAATTTGCAACAGACTTATCAAACACATAGCAACTATCACTAGATCTCATTCCAATCATGATTAAGTTATTGTTATCATCAGTTACAAGGCATTTATCCTTATTAAACTTAACATGCATAGAATTATCACACAATTGGCTAACACTTAACAGATTAGATTTTAAACCTTTAACCAATAAAACACTTTTAAGCTCAGGCATGTCATTAACATTTAAAGTACCTTTACCTATCACAAGTCCTTTGTCCTCACTTTCAAACATAACAGAATTACTAGATATATTTCTAACATTCATTAAGAATTTAGTATTACCAGTCATATGTTTGGAACAACTACTGTCAAAATACCAAGAAGTAGAAACAACAGTATTCAAGGAGGTTAAAGTAGTCTTATTACAAATAGTTATCTCACTTTTTCTTTTAACCTTCCAGACCCACTTGGATGTTTGTTTATAAACCCTGAAAAAATGTTTTTGATAACTCGAAAATCTTTTATTGCAAAAAGCCCATGTGTGTCCAGTTTTATTACAAAAATAGCATAACCTTAAGTAATTTCCAGTTGCAGCTTCAGTTACAACTGAGAACAATATGTTCTGAGTTGCACTTTCAGTTACAACTGAACACCTCCTTGTACTTACAGTGGGTTGTAGAATTTCTTTGCTTGTTGTGGCCTTCACGAACATAGTCTTTCCACTTCCATTAGCTCCAGAATAGCCCAATCCAGTATTGTCCTTTGCATACCTTTGACATGAAAGCACTTTTTCTAACTTTTCAGTCCCATTGTTGAGAAGCTTGATCCTCTTTTGAGTTTCTTCAAGTTGAACATCCTTCTCTTTAACCCTAAATTTTCAACTTCCAACTCTTTTACCCTTTTAGACACAACTGTAAACCTTTTGAATAACTTTAGATATTTCTCTTCTACCTTAACAATAGTAATAGTTTCATCATCACAACTATCAGATTCAGAGTAATACCCTTCTTCAGTTTCGTATCAGTTACAACTGAGTTTGTAACTGAGATGGATTTTGAGTTTTTCGTACTTTTTGTATTGATTTTCGAGATAGCCATAAAAATTGTATAGTTTGTTTCATCACCATCTTCACTATCATTACCAGATTCATCACTAAAAGTTGCTGTCCTTGAAGCCCTATTCTTCCTAAGCGTATTCGCACATTCAGCTTGAATATGACCAAAACCCATACACTCTCTACATTGAATCCGCTTTGATTTAAACTCCCTAGATTTCCACTTTGTTTCAGGTTGCTTCTCCTCATAATTTTTCGATTTAAACTCCTTTTTTTGAAATAGTTTACTAACTTCTCCATCACCAACTATCTTTTTATATAACTTTTTGGCGAAAAGAGCAAATTCTTCATCATCAGATTCAGTTTCAGATTCAGTTACAACTAACTTTGCGACTAGAGACTTTTTAGCATGAAAAGCAATAACTTTACCCGAATGTTTCGGTGAATCAAATTTCATCTCATAGGTTCTGAGATTACCCATAAGATCTTTCATCTTCATACTTTCGATGTTGTTGTACTCTTTAATAGCTGTTACCTTTATTTCGAACCTTTGAGGTAGATATCTCAAGGTTTTCTTCACCAATTTGGTTTCTGTAATTTTCTCTCCAAGAGCATGAGATTCAGTAGAAATCTCACATAAATTAGAATAAAACTCTTCTATGGTTTCATGCTCCTCCATCTTTAGGTTTTCGAACTTGGTTGTCAGTTGTTGAAGTCTTGATGCTTTGACTCGGCTTGTACCTTTGTATGTAATCTTTAAAATATCCCAAGCTTCTTTTGCAACACTAAGTTAGGATGAACCACACTAAAGATCGCATGAAGTGCCTTTGCGTTTGCATTAGAATCCTTCTCCTATTTTTCAGACCAAGTATGTTTTGGGGCTGGATATTCTTATCATTCTTCATCAGTGAGCATTGGTACTTCATAACCCTTTATAATAGATTTCCATGCCTTTTCGTCTTGAGATTTAATAAAAGCTCTAATCCTCACTTTCCATGTGCCATAGTTCAAACTTCCTTCAAGAAACGTTGCTTTGTTGAACGATTCACCATTCTTAAATAACTCAATATCTTCAGAATACAGGATCCACACCAAGTATAGTTAGGTGTGAAGCTCTGATACCAATTGAAAAATACGTTTGGCTAATGTTCCGAATGATGTTACGCGTTTAAGTTATAACCGAGATTCTGCTTCAGTTATAAGTGAAGAGTGTGACAGAATAGTAAATAACACAAGACGTTTAATTACAAATTTCGATGTGCTCACCACATCTACATCTGCAAGGCACTCACCCAATATTTATTAATATTGTCAAACTTACAATAGTAGACTCAAATCTTACAATACTCAATGACTCACTCACTAGTATTTGCCTATCAAACTATTGGTTCTACATAACACCTCTCAATATCTAATGACATGCCATCACGAATTTCTCTTAAATAATAATATTTTCTCTCTAATATTTTATGGGTCTCTCTCTCTATTTGCTATATAATATATGATGTA
Organism: Primula vulgaris; assembly: GCA_963920805.1. NCBI lineage: Eukaryota > Viridiplantae > Streptophyta > Magnoliopsida > Ericales > Primulaceae > Primula > Primula vulgaris. The sequence goes on along the minus strand of OY987215.1, from coordinate 27,361,822 downwards.
GAGACACAAAATATTAGAGTCTAATTGGCTTTATTTATAGCCTTACAAAGAATCATAATCTTAATCAAATAGAAAGTATTTCTTTTTTCTCTCTTTCCTTCTTTGACTAGAATTCTTCTTTCCTCTTCAAGTCTTCTAATCCAACAAGAAAATTCTTCACTCTCTTCAATCTAATCTTCTAAGATTGCACGAAATATTCTCGACTTGCTGCTGATGTTTGTGGACCTTTTAGAAATCTTTGACTTGATCGCCAAGTAATCTGTCCACCAGTTTAAGTTATAACCGAAATTATAACTTCAACATATATTTAAGCATAACTTAACAAACGTTTTACGCATTAACTGTTAACATAATAAGAGTTCAATATAAGTTAACTCAATATATTTTTAGCAATATAATGACAAACAAATTTGGTACAATAGACTTGTACTTTGGACATAACAAACTCTGCCAAACCATTTCTAATCAAATAATATTCTTGAATTTCTATTTTATTATAATTTCTTCTTCACAACTATCCAAACATACATAAATAGTTGCATATTTTAATAATTGTTTATCCTCAGAATCTTGTAACTTTTCATTGTGATTGACCCTTTTTCGACCGGGTTCAAATTTTATCAGGTTCCAATTGTTAGGTTTTTGTTAGGTTTCGGTTTTTACACATGTATTCGTAATTTTTTTTAATTTTTTTTTTGTAAATCAACTTAATATTTTGTTTCTAAAGTGTTTGTTCAAAAAAATCTGTAAAACTTGACTTTTATATTTTTTTTATGTTTAATTGTCTGTTTGACAATTTATAAGGTAGTAATATTAATAAATATCTAAAAAAAATATAAAAAGTCAACTTTTACAGGTTTTTTGAACAAACACTTTAAAAATTAAATAATCAGTTGATTTACAAAAAAAAAACGGAAAAAAATTACAAATACATATGAAAAAACCGAAAATCTGACGAGAACCTAAAAATTGAAACCTGATAAAAATTGAACCCTTTTCGATCATATAACAGTTATCACAATTTTTTTTTCAAATTACTTCAAGACACCAAATCTTCTTCTTCCAAAGATTTTTCTTTTTCTTCAATATAACGACCATAAATCTCATAGCATACAATTCCACATCAGAATATACATCAAAAATTGGTGCACTATCATAATAATTGAATTGTTCATCCAATAATTCCTTAGATGAAAATGTCTCAAATGTTTTTTTTTTCTTCATGAATAAAATCCAAGTCATTATAAAAAGTACAATTTATGTTTTGTTTGTAATTCCTGAAACCTTAATTATCCGGTCATCTTTCGAACCCTAGAAACAGTTTTGGCTGAGGGTAAAGTTTTTTTTTTTTTCCTCCTCCCCCGCCAATCCTTTTTCATCATGGACTCCGCCCATCGCGGCTCGGCTTGGTTGGCTGCTGCCTCCTCCAAATCCTCTTGTTCAACAATCTTTCGGTTTCTTTTTATACCCTACGTTGTAATTCCGCCATATAGATGATTGAGTCCTCTAATTTCGTGAATCTATGATCTTTCGGTTCCCACTCAACTATATTGCTGTTTACTGTCAAACTCTTGAGTGATGGTGCGGAAATAGAGATAACCTTGACACCAGGTGTATTATACGAGAAAATGGTCAAATCCTCAAGCACCGGACCGGACAGCTGGAGAAAATCCTACTAGCGGAATCAGCATCGCTGATTTCACAGTTTCTCATGATCAAGGTCTTTAAACTAGGTAACCTCACAGTCTCAATGACACCAATAATAAAGTCGCCGTCTAAACTTAAGTGCACAAGTATTTGGCAGGTGAAAAGTTCTAGGGGTAACAGACGATATTTACCAGAGAACTGTTGAGTCAGTGTAGTGTTAAACGTGATCCGTCTAGGATTACGACTTACCAAAGCACAAATCCATGAATAAACATCAGAATCAAGACAGTGAGTATGAACGGAGAGTTGGAATGATTTGATAGAAAAAACATTGTGAACGCGTAGAATGTCGTTTACGTATTTATAATATATAGAATGTCATTTCACTTAAACTTAAACTTAGTTTGTGTATGTATATATATATAGAGAGAGAAGAAAATAGTACTGCTCTACTAATCTTTCATTCTCATTTTTGTTTCGGTAACATTTTTTATTTTGCTCTTTTTTATTTGTTTATTAAATAGATCTGTATTGCTATGTAGATACTAAACAGTAATTAGTACTAATTAATATGCTCAACTTGTTTAAATTTGTATTCCTAGGTCCCTAATAACTTTCCATTTTAATTTCTTTAAGGTTTTATAATATATCAAATGTTCATTGACCTTAATTTTATTTTCATAAACAAATAATTGTTGGGAGGTCACCTACTTAGTTGAATTATTAAGCTAAAACTAATAATAATAAAAGTCGCTAAAATAATCTATTTTTTTTTTTCACTTGAACTTAATTAAGTTCGAGAGTGTGAACTTGGACTTAATACAAGTTTTAAAAAATCATTGGCCACAAATTGTCGCTATTATAAAAGTTACTAAAAAGTAGTATTAAAGTTTTTTAATGTGTTATACTTAAGTTTCAGAAACGTTTTTTTATATTATTAATGTTTTTAGAAAGCGTTATTTAATTTTTTTACGTGTCACTTAAGTTTCAGAAAAGTTGTCCGAAACAAGTATGGTTTTAAAAATAAAGTATGGTTTTTCTTTTCCGAAACAAGTTTATCGGAAACGTAGAATCTAACCCAAATAGAGATTCGTGGTGACTATGGAGGAAACAAAGAGGCGTCCACATTAAGTTTAAAAACGTCCATTCATTGGCAGAATCAGATGCTCGCTCAACTTCCTCCCTGTTAGGAACTTATACGCCATGTAAATACCAACACGTTACACGTGTAGTTTCAGCGGGCAGTACAAAACTTTGGTCATAAACATGCCATAAACACTGTGCCATGATGGTCAATGGTAAACCAATCAGTCTGTACCAAACATAAATTGATTCAGTCAGGTAGTTGAAGATCAAAAAATATTAGAAAAAGGTATCATAAAATAAATGACCAGAATCTCAAACCAACATAAATAAGTACTTGCAAGTGTATATGTGCTCTTCTCACAAACCTGATATCATGTTCTTCTAACAACTTGGTGTTTTACTGTTATCTCTACAGAGATTATAAATTACAGGACCAAAAAAAAAGAAAGCACAAAACAGATGTGTATCGCTTTGATGAACAAGAACATTTGTAGTGCTAGGAAACGAGGATTCCATCCATCATTTGAAATCATCCTATATGAGACGCAAACAAAACATTGTTAATTGCAAAGTAGATTACAATCTAACAATTGATTGCATCAGATAATTGACGGAGACATAAGACTTAGAATTACTTGATGTGGCATCAGATGATGAAACATTCTTGCAAGCATGTTAAAAGGTTAAATGGTGTTCTACCACAATTTCGAAAGTATTTGAGCCTCTATGCATAGCTAATAACTACATTTTGATTGCAATATACTCAGATGCTTGTGGAATAACTGTCATCTTCTCCAAACCTTATTCTGTGAAAAAAAATCCCAGCCAATCATACACAATTGTGACCCCTTCGAACGAACAAAGTTGAACTTCCTTCAGGGAAAGGGATAAACATAAGCGTATATTTTTAGGTAACAATTTGTCGATTTTCAGACCCTCCTCATTGTAATCCCAATAACTTTGCTGCAATACAATCAAAACATGTTATCGAGGTCATATAATGAGCAAAGAAGATGTAACTGCAGTGTAGTTTTAAAGTATTGTCCGCCGCATTTTCCATCCTTGATAACTGTAGATTCTAAGCTTCAAAGTAGTGAGTTTTCCGAACATAGGCAGTGGGACAGGATATCGTGCAAGAGACTGCATTCAAGAAGAAAGAAAAGAAAATTGAATAATAACAAGGATATAATCGTAATACAGCAGAATGTAAACTGAAAAGGTGACGGATGTACATAGAAAAGCTTAATTACTCGCCTCCATCATGTCGTTTGCAAGGGAAAGAAACCGAACTTCGATGCATTTGTAAACCAACTCTGATATATTTCTATCCTCCTCCACATCGGAGGATTTAGAGCAATATAAACTAATATCTGCTTTGTTCAATGACTTGAGAATACTAACCGAAGACCATATAGCTGGAAATCCCTGACAGACTATATATTCAACATTAGGGACATTGAGTTCCCACTCACATTCTCTGCCATTCCTACTTATTGTCCATCTTTTCAGTGAGGGGACATAAATAGAAAGCCTCTTGATATGAAGGGTACAAAATTGAATGGTCAAATCCTCAGGCATTGGGCAACTTGAGAAAAACCTCTTGGCCGAATCACCATCTTTAAAAATGCATCGACGGATGAACAAAGTCTTTAAATTAGTAAGGGAAACGGTACCAACTACATCAAAAATAAACTCGCCACTCAATTTTAAGTCCACGAGCATCTAGCTCGTAAACAGCTCAGGTGGTAACAGGCAAGGCTAAGTCAGACTAATAACAATCACTATGATTCGCCGAGCATTACGAAGAACAGGACTGCAAATCCATGAATAAACTTCATTGGAATCAAGATATATGTCACGCACGAGAAGGCAGAATAGTCTGATAGATGATACATTATGTAGGCGGAGCACATTGCTAACGAATCTAACAAACTCAGCACCAGTTTCAGAATTAGCATGTGATAAAGAGAGAGCAGGGATAGAAGCAAAGAGATACTTCCACCTGGTGGATAGAACACTTGTACGTACGGAGTCTTTAGTGGAGATAAACGAGAGAATGTGGGTCACTAAAGCATCTGGAAGAGAGCTCAGCCGCTCTTCTCTGTTTAGGGTTACACTCTGAGCCTACTCCTCATCATCATGATCTATCTGTACAATCAACGAAGACAAGATTTGTTACTGGCAAGTGTCGAAATTCAAATATAAATTAATACCGAAGTATTATATCCTCTCTCGTATAACATAGTCATGTTATGAGCCGGAAGTTTGCCAAAAGTTAAGAGCATATATACCTTACATTTTATGTTTTTTCAGAAAATTTGAATACTCAAGGGTCTTAATGACTTCAAATCTGTGAAAGTTGTTAGAGTCTACATTTAAAATTTGTCATTAACTATCTAAATGGAGTCTTAGTATATCTTTTGTGTTGGTAAGCTTCACATTTGATTCTGTATTCTATTTATTACAGTTCACATTTGCATCCCTCTGACTGTGAATTCAAATCTACTATACATTAATAAATAGTTAATAGTAAAGAACTTAGAGATATAAGTGTTCATAATTCAATCTGATTACTAAAAAGAAGTGAGCTTTTCTAAAAGGAATAGTGTTTTTCATGATAAGTTGAGGTTCTTTCATAGGGGTTTTTTGTTGAACATTCATTCAGATATTTGAAATGAATCTTTCTTTATTATTATCTTAAAATATCTGTACATAATATTATAGACAAGCATAGAAGGACCACGTTAACTACTTGAACCTAGTGGTACCATTTTAATATATCTTCGTGAAAAAGACGATTAATGGCACACAATATACACATGATACAAGAAGAAAACAAGAACAAGAACACTGTTTTTTACTAAAGTTTTTTTATAATACACACATGAGTGCTGCTCTTGCAACCCAGAAATGTGACCTGAAAATTATACCCGCCGCCGATGTGGATTAATCCCAATCAGTAATTTTATAACAAGGTGGCAAATTAGCCCGTCAAGAAAAATAATCCTAGTCGAACTTGTAACTTCAGATTTTTCAAGCGAAAAAACCCCCCAAAAAAGCAGATTGTAGTAAAAGAAGTGTACTGCTGGTTTATAGCTTTTGCTTTAGATTTACGGATCTTGGTTCTTATGTTGTCTGCAGTTATGGGCTTGTTTGGTTTTACGCTTTTGAAAAAGTAACCTGCATTGTATGCTCAAATTTGGGGTTCATCAAGCAAATTATGTCCAGCCATTATAGAAAAAAAAAAAAAAAAAACCTCAACCTAATTAAAGTTCTAATCAATTCCCACATTCAGGTTTTCATATTTTTTCATTAATTTGTCCATCCAATAAAGTCTTCCCATTATACTTTTCAATTATAAATATATTTTAATTTTAGAAATAAACTTTATATCACGTTATAGATGCGATTCCTAGATAGCCATACATCTTTAGCATTACATATTAGAAACAATTAAAACCTGGATATGCCATATAACCTGGGTAGAAAATATGCGAGCAAAAACATTTCTTTATAATATACATATTGTTGTAAGATTATTGGACTCTTGGGCTTTTACTTAATGGGTCCAGGTGGGCTTGTAACCCTAACCCTCTATCTATATAAAGAGGGCTAGGGGTCTTGTATTCATTCACACATTCATATTCATTCATTAATAAAGATCATACTGTTCTCCCCTCTCTCTACTTCTGTCTCCTTATATACGTAGCTAATAGTGTATTACAACACGTTATCAGCACTGCTGTCGGAGATCGAAGTACGGATTATAGATTCAATAAACCTTGAGGTTTATCCGGGTTTATTAGGTTATTGCTATATCGACCTTCACCAACATACTGTGCGAAAGGTACCGATTTTTTTAAAAAACTCAATTTATACCGTAACAGTAGTGTAACCATACATTATATATATGTGCTACTGTGATACGTAATATTGAATTGTTACTGGTATATGATATTGAATTGTTACTGTACATGTTATGAATTGTTTACTGGTGGTTGAATTGTTTACTGGTGGTACATGTATTGGTACATGTTATTGAATTGTTTATACTCTGCTGCGAATTGCATGTTTGTACTATTACTGTGATCATGCATAGTATTTGAATTAATTGATTCTGGAATTGTAAATTGATAACAATACATATTGTAAATTGATAACAGTAGCATCAATGAGTTGTGTACTTATTACATGTATAACCGATTTGTAAATCGAAAATCTTATAATTGTAAAACATGTATTAATCTGTCGGATTAAATCTGTAACAAACTGAAACGTATGTACTGAATTGTAATTCTCTGAAAGCTGTAAATTATTCTGTAAATTACTCAAGGACTAAACTGAAACTTGTCTGAAATTCTGGATTGTATATGTAATAATGCTGTAAATAGATATATAGTTTGCTGTAAATTACACGCATGGTCCTGTAGTATAATACTTATACGAAAACAGTGCATATGGTTGATAAGATATATTTGGTAAATATACACACACATGCATATAATTTTTTTTATTAAAAGGCAAACGAATAAAAAATATTGCATGTAAATTGATTTGATTTGATTATGTTAGAATCTTCATGGATTGATTGATAATCTTAAATAGATTTGATTTGATATGTTAGAATCTTCATGAATTGATTGATAATCTTAAATAGATTTGATTTGATATGTTAGAATCTTCATGAATTGATTGATAATCTTAAATAGATTTGATTTGATATGTTAGAATATTTATGGATAGATTGATAATCTTAAATAGATTTGATTTGATATGTTAGAATCTTTATAGATTGATTGATAATCTTAAATTGATTTGTTTATAACACCAAATCTACTGCATGATTAGATAGATCCTAAAATATATTTACTGCATGTTTATATATATATGTGGTTAATATAGACAGGTACAATCTATATTTAATTTATTGCCATGTTTATGATATGATAATTTGCGAAATCATATATTTTCACATTTAAGTTGGAAAAATTATGAACCTTCCCCAACTAGGCTCACCTATTTGGATACGATGTCTAGGAAAGATATAGGCGGAAGTCGATATCCTAATGAGGTCGGGTTTTAAGTGGCATTCGTGCCCTCCACCCTCACCGTATTTCCTGGTCGTTTTTCAAGTAGAGCTACCGAAAGGGGTTGACTAAATAATAATTTCCCCGAGTGTGTTTATATAGTGATGTATGTTTCGCCGAATTGGTGTTTCAGTATCGACCCGTCGTTCGATCAATGAAAACCGATTCACATGAGAAGCAAAACTAATGTTTTCGAACCTGTCGTTTCAAAAAAAAAGTTTGTGCTTATGCAAACCATAAACATATAAACCAGTCGTTTTATATGATAAATAATCCAGAACTCCCAACACATGTTGGATGCCATCTATGATGAGAAAATTCCCAAAACATACTTGCGAAATGACTGTTTATGTAACATCCCGTATTTTTATAAGTGTTTTTAATTAGGATGTAATTTATCCAAAAACGTTTTATTCAAATTTTACCAAAAACCGGTCACTCGACTAATTTTTTTAGCCAAAAACCGAAACTCTACCGAAAAGCTTTATTTTTAAAACCTGTTACTAATTTTATAAATAAAAAGGACCCAATAGTTTTGTTTTTAAAGATTTGTTATTATTGAGTAGTATATTAATATTTTTGGATTTAGAGTTAACTTTAGAACTTTAGGGACCAAATAGTTCGTTACCACAAACTATCTCAAAACAGTTTTTCTAAACACTTTTCAGCCACTTTTTAAAACCTAAAACCTAAAAATCAGCCCAAGCAAGAGAGAAAAAGAGAGAAAAGAGAGAAAAGAAAGAAGAAGAAGAAGAAGAAGAAGAAGAAGAAGAAGAGGAAACCATCGTTAGCGAGTTCATACCGGAAGCATCTCCTCTACGCACTAAGGTAACGGGGGTTATCCATTGCGACTAGACGAGGGTGTATGTTAGGATTAGGTTTTCCGTTTAGTACAAATTTGGGGTTTGTGCCTTTTATATTAATTATGTTGTTAAATTGATAATTGGGGTTAGTTGCTATATTTTTAATTCGCTTATTTGATTTTGGATTAGTTGTGGATTCAGTCTTTTGATTTCGGATTAATGATAATATTAACGGGTTGCGTGTTATATGCGTTGATTATGTATTATTATGGTTGTTGATAGAATTGGGTAAATTATTGTTGGATAAAGATGAGTTTTATATTGCGCATATAAGGTGTTTGTTCAAATGCCTGAATGAGATTTATGTTGATTAGACTTGTTTGGCTAGTTGGGAATCTAGAACCTATGCTTTTGGGTTTTGTTGAATTACGTTAGAATGACGTTTGAGAATGTGATAAATGATTGGTTTATTATTTATTGGCCGAGGCCTTAATATTTATATGTATGAGATTGTGTTATATGAATAGTATAATATTATTGGCCGAGGCCTTAATATTGATACATTAGCAATGGTCTCTGTCTCTTCCTAATTCCGGGGACAGAAGACGGCAGTGGGGATAGGGAATGACTCGTCTTACGGACTGGGGCGAGTGGCATGAGAGGTCCTAGTGTACACTATATTTATTTTTATGTTAGCTATGGTCTCTGTCTCTTCCTAATTCCGGGGACAGAAGACGGCCGTGGGGATAGGGAATGACTCGTCTTACGGACTGGGACGAGTGGCATGAGAGGTCCAAGTGCGCACTATAAATCTACTTTTATGTTGCAATGGTCTCTGTCTCTTCCTAATTCCGGGGACAGAAGACGGCCGTGGGGATAGGGAATGACCTACCTTACGGACTGGGATAGGTGGCATGAGAGGTCCATGTTTGTTATAGATGTGTGTTGACGTTATTTAATTTATTCAATTCATCCCGTTATAGAATGTTACTATATTTGTTTTTATACGTCGATTATCGTAGATGTAGAAATTATGAGCTCTTGCATTTAAGGGATTGAGTGACGGTATTTTGTGGTGCCGTCCCGTCTAGTTACGTGCGTGGGACTCACCGTTACAATTTTGTATTTCAGGTACCAATTAGGTTGAGGCGTTGGTTAAGAGCATTAGCGAGGTATCGCATGGGCTCGGGCATCTTTCAGTTGCTTTATTTTCGCTTAGGCTAGTTTTCATTTGAGGTTGTAGCCTACGGGCGAATTACATTTGTTCGTTCCTTTTTATATAATTTTGTTAAAACCTTTTGTCTTGTAGCCGCGTTTGGCAAACTTTATATTTATTCTTTTAATTGTTCCTTTAGCTTGCAAATGTTTTCTTTTAAAAATTTTAAATTTCGTACCAACAGGTTCTCTTTTATTTTCTTTAAAAAGGTCATGCCTCGATATCCGTGTTAAATGGATTTTGGGGCGTGACAGTTTAGACGTGATGTTATTCCGTCACCACATGTTAGTCACCCTGATGTGTGAAAATTTGATGCCCAAAATTTTTTTTGGATGCCATCTTTGATGAGTAAAACACGAGTTTGTTGTTACCCTCGAGATGAATGCTAAGGCGTTGATTTTATTCCGTCGCCACATTTGAGACGTGATAACGTCTATGGTGAACAAATGTCTGAAATTGACATATTGAAGCTATCCTTCACCAAAATACTAGCTTGGAAATTGTATTCCGTAAGCAGTATCGTGAATTTATATTCACCATGTTCCTTTATCGCCCATCTGTTATTGGATAAGAAAATTACCCCGGTGAGTAGTTTTAATCCTATTGGGTCAATGGCGAATTGTTTGCCTGATATTAATGCTCTTCGTGTACATTTTTTTTTCACGAATCGAGAACCGAGACAAGTGTTATTTGTGTCGAACTGTCGCGATCCTGATGAATCGCTTAGCCAAGCGAGATTTTAGAAAATCGTCGAAATCGAAACCTGTGGCTCCACGACAGTAATTGAAAGGAACAATATGGGCCGTTGCCACAAAGTAAGAGATGATGCTCAAGGAGCCAACTCTATGCTATAAAGACAACGGTCATGCACGGTTACTCCTTAAATAGTTCACAACTATTATAAAGGTGGAAAAACCGATGCTAATGTGGTTAAAGTTAATTGAAAGGAAACTATTGAGACCCCCGATTTTGTGGCTCAAATGAGTTTGATACCTTTCTTTACTGATTTTGATAAATCATTGAGCCATTTTTTCGCTCATCTGGATTATGTTTTCCATTTGGATTATTATTTTTCCATTTGGACCATACTTTTGGAATATGGTTTGCCTGTTTATGAAATTTCTCGAAATAATTTAAAGTGTTTATTGAGCAAATTCTTTTGACAAATGTGACCAAACTTTAAATTATGAAATTTTAGGCAATACTTGTGGTGTAGTTGGTTTTCTAGAAATAGTGGGTAACAGTGTACCACATAATTTCACCAACTACTTGCCTAAAAGTGTAGTCAGTGACAGCGATTCTGGACCTGTCGTTCCAAATCGAAATCTTTGGTAAAACCAAATTGATTTGTCAAATATGAGGCGTTATACTCCTATAGGTCCTGTCGTACCTTGTTGAGTTATAAAATATTCGAGAAAACCAGTATTACCTGGTAATAGCTCATGAAAGAATTGAAATTTCTTTACATAGTCTCCATTCAATACGACCAAAAGCGTATTTTAGAGGAGTTGGAATGTCTTTCAAGTGGTTGCTACCACATTTTTTAAAGCGTTTAAAGTTACCTTATCATTTCGCCTGTCGTCGAATGATAAAGAATTTAAATGCTAAGACATGATTGTCTTTACTATCATTCGCCTGTCGTCGATTGATAAGAGCATTTTGATATTGTGGCATTGACCGGATTAGATATTCCCGGGTCAAAAGACGATGCTTGATTTATAATCGCATCGCATTTGGATTCTCTTTGAGGATATATTTCGTGATTAATCCGAAATTCATGCCACTAATGCTCACTTTGAAAGACTAGTATGTGTAAAGATCACGAAATGAACTCGTAGAATTCTTGTAAAGAATTGAAGGAGTTATTGTAGACTTATCCAACCATAAGACGGACCATAAATATAAATGGTTATGGTTGATGCATCGACAATATGGTCACATTTTAATGTTGTCCACATAAATGCAGCATTTTCCAAACTTTTAGCCCTATCATTAAGTTGATGGCCCATGATCCGGATTATCCTGAAAAGTCTAGCCGACTTGATAATTCCGAAGAGTAATAATCGAAATTTTGATTTGAATTACTTGAGTTTGGAAATTGAAATTGAACATCCTGTCGATTATGTTCAGACCCAAATGGACTCACGGAAAGTTTGATGATGCGACTGCAAATGATTGCACGCATTTCTTGGTCTTGCGCACCAAGATTTATATTTCCGTATGGGGTTATGCTATTTTGCTGCATTGGTCCGTTATGAGGCCCATAGACACTCAAACACCATATGCGTACCAGCTGGTTACTGGTTATGAGCCAGAAGTCTCATATTAACGCGTGTTTAGAGTGATTAATTAATATTTTAATTGAGCCGTTCTAGCGTTCAAAATATGGACCTCTGAAGGGGACATAAGTCGATTATGAATCTCCTGCCTATCATTTGATAGAGTAACCTTGGCAAGCGATCTCTTTACCGCATGATATGCGAAAGTGACATCGCTAAGACTGTTCTCCCCGTCGTTAGGGGGAGATTTGCACGTTACCGTTAATAAGGAACGACGTGAAGTAACGTGGCATAACCCACTCAGTCTTAGCTTGATCCCCAAAACTGCACTTAGTGATAAGTAAGTGCATAGACTCCCTCAAGTCTAACTAAATGCCAAACGCATTTAATGACTTTATGAGATGTCACGAGATCATTTATACCTGCTGCAAAATGCTTGCAAGGATAGACGTCCCTGTCGGACGCCGTGTTCCTGTCGTAACACGTTGCTTTGGCCGAACCCGCCAAGCAAAGAACGCTGCCGTCGGCCGTCAGTCTGTCGTCCTTTCCAAGATACGAGGAAGTTGACCGGTTCTTAATTCGTTCAGCCCCAGAGGTGGTGAACTGAAACTCGTTTGTCCCACGAGATTATAAAGGATCAAGGAGATGTGTGATTTCCTCCTCATCCTAAGAATCTCGAAATATCTGTCGATCATGATATCTTAGACGATATTGAAGCGAAACGAGACTGTCATTGATTACTTGTTCATATATTCGGTGACCACTGATAATATGAGCAAATTATGACAGGGAACCATGTACCGCTGCCTGAAGTCAACGTAGAATAGACTGGACTAATGGAAACTTGTAATCCAAGTAGACACCTTAGCGAAAGTGTGTTCGGACCTGTAGCTCCAACACCACCAATGTTAAACGAGTTCGTTTATTTGGTTATTCGTAAAGAAGAGTGATGAGAATAATGAGATTGTAGAATGCTCGCCTAGTAGCGCAAGGCTTCTCTCACACCTTGGAATTGATTACGAGATGGTTGATTTCTTCGTAATGGACATTATAACAGTCCTCTACTTTACCAGTTTAGTAGCTTCCGAAAAACTGAGTATGCAGCCATGAATGTGGTCATGGTTTTATCTCTATGGGGATTTAGACAAAGAGATATAAATGAAGGTCCCTGTGTGACTTCATGTGCTTAAATCAAGTAGTTCCTGACCACGGAACACGATCTCAATTAACTGAGACGTTCACCATATGGATTAATATAATCCGAGCAGATGTGGTATACCGTCTAAGTGAGTACTTGATTAGCTTGGGATACTTGAACAAGTATTATGCCCTTGCGTGCTTTATTACGCGATCCATTTTTGGATTTGCCTTCGAGATGAAAGATCTTGGGAAGAAACGGTAGTGACTCGGCCAGATGATCGAGTCCCGTAAAGATTGAATCTAAGTCCATGATTCAGACTACACCTAGAAGGTGTTATGACGTTGTAGTCATCATGACGCTAAGTCGTCAGATTCTCCCATGATCGTTCGATCACTAGACATTCATATAGACCCAGTCCGTCCCTGATGTGACGATGAAGAGATATTGAACCATGATGTTTATATCTAAGTACAATAAGCGCATTATTGTACTTGGTCTAATGTGCTAGGACGAACATCTCGTCTGCTGTGAATGGTATAGCTCGACACAGCATCGCGCTAACACGCTGCCATCGAAACGGCACTAAAGACACATTCCCTTACCTTATGGTAATTTTGGAAGTGGGCTAGTTTATCCCATTTGCGTCATCGAGTGTACCTACCCCTTCGGTACTCGAATTAACGCAACCCTTTTTCGGTTATACCGATGCCGGTTACTTATCAGACCCGCATAAGGGATATCCCTAACATGGTCTGTCTTTACCATTAGAAATAAGGCAATATCTTGGAGGTCTTGGAATGACTCCAAATGAATCACTCTGATCTACTCGTGCTCTATGAGACGACTAGAGAGTGTATATGGCTTCGAGCTCGTATTAGCCATATTTGAATTGCATATGCTCTGTCCCACGATCTAGATAAAACACTTGTCTTATTTGAGGACAACTTGTTATTATCGATCAAGAGAGACATGACTAGATTATGCTATTTAGCATTTTTTTTGCCGAAATAAATCTTCACATATGAAGTTTAAGAGCATCTAGTTGAATGCTCGTTCTATTCTATGTTAGATTTTCTTGCATCCAGTCGTGTGCAAGTAAATGAAGCATCCAATCGAATGCTTGTACTCTTTATTGAAATATGAAATCATTGCACCCTGTCGTGTGCAAATGAGGGGGAGCATCCATGTGAATGCTTATTGCACTAATTACTACTTAGTCGAAATCCTCGCACCCTGTCGTATGCAAGTGAGGGGGAGCATCCAGTCGCATGCTCGTGTACTCTTTTTGTCCTTAGACCAAGGTTTTTTCCCACTGGGTTTTCCTTGGCAAGGTTTTTAGCGAGACACGTTCCCATCATACCTCACTTAAGATTGCCGAAATTAGGGGGAATATCCTGTTGTATACTTCTTACCACTGTGTACTCTTTTGTCCTTCGACTAGAGGTTTTTCCCATTGGGTTTACTCTAGCAAGGTTTTGATGAGGCACCTATTTTGTGGTTGATCCCCTACTACTACCACTGTTGCACTCTTTTTTCCTTCGATCAGAGATTTTCCCATTGGGTTTGCTCCGGCAAGGTTTTGATGAGGCACACTGTTTTGTGGTTAGTTACTTACATGATATTTCGGCCTATATCATTCGGCTACACAGTTTCTCCTAGGTACCGGTTTTGTCCCACACTGGGTTTTCCGGCCATAAGGTTTTTATGTGTTTAGCACTGCGAATGAACTCGACTCAGATCGACTGCATGAAGACGAAGAATTCAAGACGTCCAAAGGGGGAGTGTTGTAAGATTATTGGACTCTTGGCCTTTTACTTAATGGGCCCAGATGGGCTTGTAACCCTAGCCCTCTATCTATATAAAGAGGGCTAGGGGTCTTGTATTCATTCACACATTCATATTCATTCATTAATAAAGATCATACTGTTCTCCCCTCTCTCTACTTCTGTCTCCTTATATACGTAGCTAATAGTGTATTACAACACATATGTCATTTATAAGTATAAAATGCTAAGATGGTGCAGAACTTGCAAAAATAATATATAGGTCATTTATAAGAAAAAAAATGCTAAGTTAGAGCCAAATAGTGGAAAAGTGCCAACAATACACTGCTTTTTAAGAAAGATTTTTTATCATTGCTTTTTAAATTCAGCTATTTGAACAAAAAAAAGGCATAAATCATCAAATTATTAAGGGATGTTCTTAACTTTTATATAACAAAATATCCATCAAACCAAATTACAGGAAATAGATAACAAAAGTATGTAAATGATAAAAAAAACTAAGGTAGTGCTAAACATGCAAAAATAATATAGGTCATTTATAAGTAAAAAATGATAAGGCAGTGCCAAACATTACACTGTTTTTTAAGAAAGATTTTTTATCATTGCTTTTAAAATCAGAACTTCTACCCCCAAAAAGCCATAAACCATCAAATCATTAAGGAATTCTCTTAACTTATATATAACAAAACACCCATCAAACCAAATTACATGAAATAAATATCAAAATTATGTATATGATAAAAAAAACTAAGGTGGCGTCATACTTGTAAAAATAATATATATGTCATTTATAATTAAAAAATGCTAAAATGGTGCCAAAAAGTACACTGTTTTTAAATAAAGATTTTTTATCATTACTTTTTAAAATCAGCTCTTTGACAAAAAAAAAAGCCATAAACCATCAAATCATTAATACATGCTCTTAACTTGTATATAACAAAATACCCATCAAACCAAATTAAAGAAAATAAATAACAAAAGTATGTAAATGATTAAAAAAAAAAACACTAAGGTTTTGCTCAACATGCAAAAATAATATATATGTCATTTATAAGTAAAAAAGTGTTAAGTTGGTGCCAAACAGTACACTTTTGTTTAGAAACATTTTTTTTATAATTTCTTTTTAAAATCATCTTTTTACCCCAAAAAAATCAATAAATCGTCAGATCATTAATGCGTTCTCTTAACTTGTATATAATAAAATACCCATCAAACCAAATTACATGAAATAAATATCAAAATAATGTAAATGATAAAAAAACTAAGGTGGTGTCATACATGCAAAAATAATATAGATGTCATTTATAAAGTAAAAAAATGCTAAAGTGTTACCAAACATTACACTGTTTTTTAATAAAGATTTTGTATCATTGCTTTTTGAAATCAGCTCTTTGACAACAAAAAAAGCCATAAACCATCAAATTATTAAGTCTTGCTCTTAACTCGTAATAACAAATACCCATCAAACCAAACTAGAGGAAATCAATAACAAAAGTATGTAAATGATAAAAAAAAAAAAAAACTAAAATGCTGCTAAACATTCAAAAACAATATATATGTCATTTATAAGTAAAAAAAATGCTAAGATGTTGTCAAACAGTACACTGTCTTTTAAGAAAGTTTTTTTATCATTTATTTTTTAAAATTATTTTTTGACCAAAAAAATCGATAAATCATCAAATCATTAAGACGTGCTCTTAACTTGTATATAATAAAATACACATCAATCCAGAATACATTAAATAAATATAAAAAATATGTAAATGATAAAAAAAAAATTAGGTAGTGCCAAACATGAAAAATTAATATATATGTCAGTTATAAGTAAAATAATGTTAAGATGATGCCAAACAGTACACTGATTTTTAGTTAAGAATTTTTATCATTGCATTTTAAAATCAGCTCTTTGACCCCAAAAAAGTCATAAACCATCAAATCATTAAAGCATGCTCTTAACTTATATATAACAAAACACCCATCAAACCAAATTACAAGAAATAAATAACAAAAGAATGTAATGATAAAAAAAAAAAAAAAAAGGTGCTGCCATAATGCAAAAATTATATATATGTCATTTATAAGTAAAAAAATGTTAAGGTGGTGCCAAACAGTTTACTGTATTTTAAGAGAGGTTTTTTATCATTGCTTTTTAAATAAAACTCTTTGACAACAAAAATCCATAAACCATCAAATCTTTAAGGTGTGCCCTTAACTTGTATATATAATAAAATACCCATCAAACCAAATAAGAGGAAATAAATATCTAAATGATGTAAATGATTAAAAAAAAAAAAAACTAAGGTGGTGCCATACATGCAAACATAATATATATGTCATTTATAATTAAAAAATGCTAAAGTGGTGTCAAACAGTACAGTGTTTTTAAATAAAGATTTTTTATCATTACTTTTTAAAATCAGCTATTTGACAAAAAAAAAAAGCCATAAACCATCAAATCATTAATACATCCTCTTAACTTGTATATAACAAAATACCCATCAAACCAAATTAAAGGAAATAAATAACAAAAGTATGTAAATGATTAAAAAAAAACACTAAGGTGTTGCTCAACATGCAAAAATAATATATATGTCATTTATAAGTAAAAAATGTTAAGTTGGTGCCAAATAGTACACTTTTTTTTAGAAACATTTTTTTATTATTTCTTTTTAAAATCATCTTTTGACCCAAAAAAATCCATAAATCGTCAGATCATTAATGCGTGCTCTTAACTTGTACATAATAAAATACCCATCAAACCAAATTACATGAAATAAATATCAAAATAATGTAAATGATAAAAAAACTAAGGTGGTGTCATACATGCAAAAATAATATATGTCATTTATAAAGTAAAAAATGCTAAAGTGTTACCAAACATTACACTGTTTTTTAATAAAGATTTTGTATCATTGCTTTTTGAAATCAGCTATCTGACAACAAAAAAAGCCACAAACTATCAAATTATTAAGGCATGCTCTTAACTTGTATATAACAAAATACCCATTAAACTAAATTAAAGGAAATAAATAACAAAAGTATGTAAATGATAAAAAAAAAAACCAAGGTGGTGCCAAACATGACAAAGTAACATATATGTCATTTATAAGTAAAAAATGGATAGTGCTAAATAGTACACTATCTTTTAAGAGAGGTTTTTTATCATTACTTTTTAAAATAAGCTATTTGACCCAAAAAATCCATAATACATCAAACCATTAAGGAATGCTCTTAACTTGTACTCCATCCATCGCTAAATAAGTGTCCACCATTCTATATTTGACTGTCCAAAATAATTGTCAACTTTCTTAATTTATCAATGAAAAAATAATAAAAGTATTATAATGTTCTTAAATATTGCAATTAATAAATTACAATTTTTTTTAATAATAATTATTTAATTTAAATTAGGGTTATATTGGTATATTCATATATAATATCTCTTAATATTTACCGAAATCAAACAAGGACACTTAAAAATAGACAGAGGGAGTATATAATAAAATACAAATCAAATCAAATTAAAGGAAATAGATATCTAAAGTGTGTAACTATTAAAAACATTCAGGTGGTACCAAACATGCAAAAATAATATATATGTCATTTATAAGTAAAAAAAATGCTAAAGTGGTGCTAAACAGTACACTATTTTTTAATATAGATTTTTTTATCTTTTTTTTAAATCAACCATTTGATTCAAAAAATGCCATAAACCATCAAATCATTAAGGCATGCTCTTAACTTGTATATAACAAAATACCCATTAAATCAAACTACAGGAAATAAATAACAAAAGTATGTAAATGATAAAAAAGAAACTAAGGTGCTGCTTAACATGCAAAAATAATATATATGTCATATATAAATAAAAAATGCTAAGGTGGTGCCAAACAGTACACTGTGTTTAAATAAAGATTTTTCATCATTGCTTTTTAAAATCAGCTCTTTGACCAAAAAAAAGCCATAAACCATCAAATTATTAATACATGCTCTTAACTTGTATATAACAAAATACCCATCAAACCAAATTAAAGGAAATAAATAACAAAAATATGTAAATGATAAATAAAAATAAAAAAAAACTAAGGTGTTGCTAAACATGCAAAAATAATATATATGTTATTTAAAAGTAAAAATGCTAAGGTGTTGCCAAACAGTACACTTGATTTTGTCGAAACATTTTTTTTTATCATTTCTTTTTAAAATCTTCTTTTGTAAAAAAAAATCCATAAATCGTCAAATTATTAAGGCGTGCTTTTAACTTGTATATAATAAAATTCCCATCAAACTAAATTAAATGAAATAAATATCTAAATTATGTTAAGGATAAAAAAAAACTAAGTTATTGCCAAACATGAAAAAGTAATATATATGTCATTTATAAGTAAAAAATGCTAAGATGTACCAAAAAGTATACTGTTTTTTAATAAAGATTTTTTATCATTGCTTTTTTAAAATAAGCTTTTTGACCCAAAAATAGCCATAAACCGTCAAATTATTATGGCATGCTCTTAACTTGTATATAACAAAATACCCATCAAACCAAATTAAAGGAAATAAATAACAAATGTATGTAAATGATAAAAAAAACTAAGACGCTCCTAAACATGCAAAAATAATATATATATATATATATATATATATATATATATATATATATATATATATATATGTGCCATTTATAAGTAAAAAATGCTAAGGTGGTGCCAAACATACACTTTTTTTATTAAATATTTTTTATCATTTCTTTTTAAAATCAACTCTTGACCAAAAAACTCCATAATACGCCACATCATTAAGGCGTTGTCTTAACTTGAATATAATAAAATACTCATCAAACCAAATTACATGAAATGAACATCTAAATTATGCAAATGATAAAAAAAAAAAACTAAGGTGCCGTAAAACATGAAAAAGTAATATATAGGTCATTTATAAGTAAAAAATTCTAAGATGGTGTCAAACAGTACACTGCATAAAGATTTTTTATCATTACTTTTTAAAATCAGCTCTTTGACAAAAAAAATAAATGCCATAAACCATCAAATCATTAAGGCATGCTCTTAACTTGTATTTAACAAAATACATATCAAACCAAAATACAGGAAATAAATAACAAAAGTATGTAAATGAAAAAAAAAGAAAAAGCGCTCCTAAATATGCAAAAAATACACACATGTCATTTATTAGTAAAAACCGCTAAGATGGTACAAATAATACACCATCTTTTAACCTTGACACCAGGGGTATTATACGAGAAAATGGTCAAATCCTCAACCACCGGACCGGACAGCTTGAGAAAATCCTACTAGCGGAATCAGCATCGCTGATTTCACAGTTTCTCATGATCAAGGTCGACTTTAAACTAGGTAACCTCACAGTCTCAATGACACAATAATAAAGTCGCCGTCTAAACTTAAGTGAACAAGTATTTGGCAGGTGAAAAGTTCGAGGGGTAACAGACGATATTTACCAGAGAACTGTTGAGTCAGTGTAGTGTTAAACGTGATCCGTCTAGGATTACGACTTACCGCAGCACAAATCCATGAATAAACATCAGAATCAAGATAGTGAGTATGAACAGAGAGTTGGAATGATTTGATAGAAAAAACATTGTGTACGCGTAGAATGTCGTTTACGAATTTCACTAAACTTTCATCTTTTTGCCAATTAAAATAACCAAAAAAGAGAGCTGCAGGGACAGAAGCAAAGAGATGCTTCCATCTGGTGGATAGAAAACTTGTGCAAAATGATTCTTCGTTGGAGAGAAACGAGAGAATGCGGGTCAGCTAAGCGTCTGGGAGAGAGCTGAGACGATTTTCTTATTTTAGGGCTTCTCTCTTACGCCTACTCCTGGTCTTCATTATCGGTCTGTATAATCAAAGTATCCAATCATGACCCAATTATTTATATTCGTAACACTTAATCCTAAAATCGAAGAAGATAGAAAAAGGAAAAACGTTCGTAACACATTCAGGGATTAAACCTTAGACATCTAAGCATCTAAGCATATGATTTTTCTTTTCGGAAACAAGTTTATCGGAAACGTAGTATCTACCCCAAATAGAGATTCGTGGTGACTATGGAGGAAACAAAGAGGCGTCCACATTAAGTTTAAAACATCCATCCATTGGCAGCATCAGATGCTCGCTCAACTTCCTCCCTATTAGGAACTGATGCGCCATGTAAATACTAACACGTTGCACGTGTAATTTCAGCGGGCAATACAAAACTTTGGTCATAAACATGCCATAAACACCGTGCCATGATGGTCAATGGTAAACCAATCAGTTTGTACCAAACATAAATTGATTCATTTAGGTAGTGGAAGAGCAAAAAATATTAGAAAAAAGTATCATAAAATAAATGACTAGAATCTCAAACCAACATAAATAAGCATTTGCAACTGTATATGTGCTCTTCTCACAAACCTGATATCATGTTTTTCTAACAACTTGGTGTTTTACTGTTATCTCTACAGAGATTATAAACTACAGGACCAAAAAAATAAATAAGCACAAAACAGATGGGTATCGCTTTGACGAACAAGAGCATTTGTAGTGCTAAGAAACGAGGACTCCATCCATCATTTGAAATCACCCTATATGAGGTGAAAACAAAACAAAGCTAATTGCAAAGTAGATTACAATCTAGCAATTGATTGCATCAGATAATTGACGAAACCCGACATAAGACTTAGAATTACTTGATGTGGCATCAGATGATGAAACATTCTTGCAAGCATGTTAAAAGGTTAAATGGGGTTCTACCACAATTTCGAATGTATTTGAGCCTCTTCGCATAGCTAATAACTGCCTTCTGATTTCAATAGACTCGGATGCTTTTGGAATAACTGTCAGTTTCTCCAAAACATTAGCATTCTTTAAAAAAAATCCCAGCCAATCATACACAATTCTGACCCCTTCGAACGAACAAAGTTGAACTTCCTTCAGGGAGAGGGATAAACATAAGGGAATATTTTTAGGTAACAATTTGTTGATTTTCAGACCCTCCTCATTGTAATCCCAATAACTTTGCTGCAATACAATAAAAACATGTTATCGAGGTCATATAATGAGAAAACAAGATGTAACTGCAGTGTAGTTTTAAAGTACCTTTTGTATTGTAAGAAGTTCAAGACATGGTGATACTTCAAGAATTGTCGGCAGCATTTTCCATCCTTGGTAACTGTAGATTCTAAGTTTCAAAGTAGTGAGTTTTCTGAACATAGGCAGTGGGACAGGATATCGTGCAAGAGACTGCATCCAAGAAGAAAGAAAAGAAAATTGAATAATAACAAGGATATAATAGTAATTCAGCAGAATGTAAACGGAAAAAGGTGACAGGTGTACATAGAAAAGCTTAATTACTCGCCTCCATCATGTCGTTTGCAAGGGAAAGAAACCGAACTTCGACGCATTTGTAAACCAACTCTGATATATTTCTATCATCCTCCACATCAGAAGATTTAGAGCAATATAAACGAATATCTGCTTTGCTCAATGACTTGAGAATACTAACCGAAGACCATTTAGCTGGGAATCCCTGACAGTATATATATTCAACATTAGGGACATTGAGTTCCCACTCACATTCTATGCCATTCCCACTTATTGTCAATCTTTTCAGTGAGGGGACATAAATAGAGAGCCTCTTGATATTAAGGGTACAAAATTGAATGGTCAAATCCTCAAGCATTGGGCAACTTGAGAAAAACCTCTTGGCCGAATCACCATCTTTAAAAATGCATCGACTGATGAACAAAGTCTTTAAATTAGTAAGGTAAACGGTACCAATTACACCAAAAACAAACTCGCCACTCAATTTTAAGTCCACGAGTATCTGGCTCGTAAACAGCTCAGGTGGCAACGGGCAAGGCTGAATCAGACTAATAACAATCACTATGATTCGCCGAGCATTACGAAGGACAGCACCACAAATCCAAGAATAAACTTCATTGGAATCAAGAGATATGTCACGCACGAGAAGGCGAAATAGTCTGATAGATGATACATTATGTACGCGGAGCACATTGCTAACGAATCTAACAAACTCAGCACTAGTTTCAGAATTAGCATGTGATAAAGAGAGAGCAGGAACAGAAGCAAAGAGATACTTCCACCTGGTGGATAGAACACTTGTGCGCACCGAGTCTTTAGTGGAGATAAATGAGAGAATGTGGGTCACTAATGCATCTGGAAGAGAGCTCAGCCGATCTTCTCTACTTAGGGTTATACTCTTACGCCTACTCCTCGTCATCATGGTCTATCTGCATAATCAACGAAGGCAAGATACAGTCATGTTATGAGCCGGAAGTTTGCCAAAAGTTAAGAGCATACATTACACTGTATGTTTTTTCAGAAAAATTGAATACTCTGTGTAAGTTCTCAGGGTACATTTAAACAATGTGTTTTTGCTTGTAAAAGAGACTAGTATGGAAACAAAACAAGTGAGCTTTTCTAAAAGGAATAGTATTTTTCATGATAAGTTGAGGTTCTGTCTTAGGGGTTTTTTGTTTAACATTTATCCAGATATTTGAAATGAATCTTCCTTTAATATTATCTTAAAATATCTATACATAATATTATAGACATCTAAGCATAGAAGGACCGCGTTAACTACTAGAACCTAGTGGTACCATTTTAATATATCTTCGCAAAAATAGATGATTAATGGCACAAAATATACACATGATACAAGAACAAAACAAGAACAAAAATACTGTTTTTTACTAATGTTTTTTTATAATACACACATGAGTACTGCTCTTGCAACCCACAAATGTGACCTAAAAATTATACCCGCTGATGTGGATTAATCCCAATCAGCAATTTTCTAACAAGGTGGCAAATTAGCCTGCCAAGAAAAATAATCCTAGTCAAACTTGTAACTTCAGATTTTTCAAGCCAAAAAACCCCCCAAAAAAGCAGATTGTAAATGTAAAAGAAGTGTACCGCTGGTTTATAGCCTTTGCTTTAGATTTAAAGATCTTGGTTCTTATGTTGTTTGCACTTATGGGCTTGTTTGGTTTTACGCTTTTGAAAGAATAAGCTGCATAGTATGCTCAAATTTGGGGTTCATCAAGTAAATTATGCCCAGCCATTTAGGTTTTGATATTTTGTCATTAATTTGTCGATCAAATAAAGTCGTTCCTATAATACTTTTCAATTATAAAGATCTTGTAATTTTAGAAATAAACTTTATATCACGTTATAGATGCGATTCCTATATATCCATAAATTTTTAGCATTACATATTAGAAACAATTAAAACCTGGATATGCTATATAACCGGGGTAGGAAAATATGCTGAGCAAAAAGATTTCTCTATAATCTACATATATGTCATTTATATGTATAAAATGCTAAGATGGTGTAGCACATGCAAAATAATATATAAATCATTTATAAGGAAAAATGCTAAATTGGTGCCAACAATACACGGTTTTTAAAGAAAGATTTTTTATCATTGCTTTTTAAATTCACCTCTTTGCCAAAAAAAAAAAGTCATAAATCATCAAATTATTAAGTGATGCTCTTAGCTTGCATATAATAAAACTAGTAAAAGTTACCCACGCGTTGCGTGTAAGACGCGTAATGACATAAATCTCGTAATATATTTTATTTTTAACATAATATTCAAATTTGTTATCATTTATTATAGTTATGGAGGTTAAAACGAATTGTTAATTAATTTAGGATACATCCGTAATTAGAAAAATATAGTGAGGACAAATAGTTAATTAATTAGATTATGTATATTGGTAATTATTAAAATAGAGTGAGGGTATTAAAATAAGGTAGTGCTAAACATGCAAAAATAATATAGGTCATTTATAAGTAAAAAATGTTAATGCAGTGGCAAACATTACACTGTTTTTTAAGAAATATTTTTTTATCATTTCTTTTAAAATCAACTCTTTCACCAAAAAAAAAAACCCATAAATCATCTAATCATTAAGGCATGCTCTTAACTTGTATATAACAAAATACCCATCAAACCAAATTACAGGAAATAAATAACAAAAGTATGTAAATGATTAAAAAAAAAACTAAGGTGCTGCTAAACAACAACAAAGGTTGGTCTTAAACAAAATGATTAAAAAAAAACTAAGGTTCTGCTAAACATGAAAAATTAATATCTATATCATTTATAAGTATAAAAATGCTGAAATGTTGCCAAACAGTGCACTTTTTTTAAGAAAGAATTTTTTATTATTTCTTTTTAAAATCAGCTTTTGACCAAACAAATCCATAAACCGTCAAATCATTAACGCGTGCTCTTAACTTGTATATAATAAAATACCCATCAAACCAAATTACATGAAATAAATATCTAAATTATGTAAATGATAAAAAAAAAATAAGATAGTGCCAAACATGAAAAAGTAATATACATGCCATTTATAAGTAAAAATTGCTAAGGTGGTGCCAAACAATACATTGTTTTTTAATAAATATTTTTTATCATTGCTTTTTAAAATCACCTTTTTGACCAAAACAAGCCAAAAACATCAAACCATTAAAGTCATGCTCTTAACTTGTATATAATAAAATAACCATCAGACCAAATTACAGGAAATAAATAATAAAAGTATGTAAATGATAAATAAATAAATAAACTAAGGTGCTACTAAACATGAAAAAATAATATATATGTCATTTATAAGTGAAAAATGATAAGGTGGTGCAAAACAATACACTGTATTTTAAGAGAGACTTTTTATCATTGCTTTTTTAAAATAAGCTCTATGACCAAAAAAATCCATAAACCATCAAATCATTAAGGAGTTCTCTTAACATGTATATTATAAAATATCCATCAAACTAAATTACATGAAATAAATATACAAAGTTAGTAAATGATAAAAAAAAAACTAAAAAAAATAAGGTGGTGTCATACATGCAAAAATAATATGTCATTTATATGTAAAAAAATGCTAAAGTGGTACAAAACATTACACTACTTTTTAATAAAGATTTTGTAATATTTCTTTTTGAAATCAGCTCTTTGACAAAAAAAAAGAAGGCATAAACCATCAAATTATTACGGCTTGCTCTTAACTTTTATGATAATCCGGTGCCAAACAGTACATTGTCTTTTTTGATATTTTTTTTTATCATTTCTTTATAAAATTAGCTTCTCATCCTAAAAATTCATAAATTCTCAAATCATTAAGACGAGCTCTTAAATTGTATATAATAAAATACCCATCAAACCAAAATACATTAAATAAATATCTAGACTATGTAAATGACAAAAAAAAATTATGGTGATGCCAAACATGAAAACGTAATATATATGTCATTTATAAGTAAAAAAAATATGCTAAAATGGTGTCAAACAGTACACTGTTGTTTAGTTAAGATTTTTTATCATCGCTTTTTAAAATAAGCTATTTGACCCCAAAAAAGCCATAAATCATTCAATCATTAAGGCATGCTTTTAACTTATATATAACAAAACACCCATCAAACAAAATTACTAAAAATAAATAACGAAAGTAGATAAATGGTAAAAATAAATAAATAAAACAAGGTGCTGCTAAACATGCAAAAATGATATATATGTCATTTATGAGTAAAAAATGTCAAGGTGGTGTAAAACAGTACATTGTTTTTTAAGAGAGATTGTTTATCATTACTTTTTAAATAAAACTCTTTGACCAAAAAAATCCATAAAACATCAAATCTTTAAGGCGTGTCTTTACTCGTATATAATAAAATACCCCTCAAACCAAATAAGAGGAAATAAATATCTAAATTATGTGAATGATAAAAAAAAAACTTAGGTGGTGTCAAACATGCAAAAATAATATATATATGTCATTTATAATTAAAAAATTCGAAAATGCTGCCAAACAGTACACTCTTTTTTAATAAAGATATTTTATCTTTGCTTTTTAAAATCAGCTATTTGAAAAAAAAATTGCCGTAAACCATCAAATCATTAATACATGCTCGTAACGTGTATATAACAAAATACCCAACAAACCAAATTAAAGGAAACAATCAACGAAAGTACATAAATGAAAAAAAAAACCCTAAAGTGTTGCTAAATATGCAAAATAATATATATTTCGTTTATAAGTAAAAAATGCTATGTTGTTGTCAAACAGTACATTTTTTTCTAGAAAGATTTTTTTTGATAATTTCTTTTTAAAATCAGTTTTAGACCCAAAAAATCCATAAATCGTCAGTTCATCAATGCATGCTCATAACTTGTATACAATAAAATACCCATCAAACCAAATTACATGAAATAAATATCTAAATTATGTAAATGATAAAAAATATTAAGGTGGTGCCAAACATGAAAAGGTAATATCTATGTCATTTATAAGTAAAAAATGCTAATATGGTACCAACCAGTACACTGTTTTTTAATAAATATTTTTTATCATTAATTTTTAAAATTAGCTCTTTGGCAAAAAAAAAGGCATAAACCATCAAATAATTAATGCATGCTCTTAACTTTTATATAACAAAATATTTATCAAACCAAATTACATGAAATAAAAAAAAAAGTATGTAAATGATAGAAAAAACAAAGACGCTCCTAAACATGCAAAAATAATATATATATATATCATTTATAAGTAAAAAGTGCAAAGATAGTGCCAAATAGTACACTATCTTTTAAGGGAGATTTTTTAACATTGCTTTTTAAAACAAGCTTTTTGACCCAAAAAATCCATAACACATCAAATCATTAAAATGTGCTCTTAACTTGTCCACTATTGCATATTTGACTTTCTCAAAATAAGTGTTCATTCTCTTAATTTATCAATGAAAAAATAATAAAATTACTATAATATCCTCAGGTATTGCAATTAATATATTTCAAAAATTGGCAGTAATAATTATTTAATTTAAATTAAGGCCATATTTGTAACTTTTAAATCTAAATAATAATATATCTTAATATTTACCAAAATCAAAGAAGAACACTTAAAACGGAGAGAGTACATAATAAAATACCCATCCAATCAAATTACAAGAAATAAATATCTAAAGTGTGTAAATATTAAAAACACTTAGGTGGTGCCAAACATGTAAAAATAATATATATGTCATTTATAAGTAAGAAAACCTAAAGTGGTGCCAAACTGTACAGTGTTTTTTAATATAGATTTTTTAGCATTACTTTTTAAAATCAACTATTAGACCCCAAAAAATGCCATAAACCATCAAATCATTAAGACATGCTCTTAACTTGTACATAACAAAATACCCATCAAATTAAACTACAGGAAATAAATAACAAAAGTATGTAAATGAAAAAAAAAAGGAAAAAAAACTATGGTGCTTCTTAACATGCAAAAATAATATATATGTCATTTATAAGTAAAAACTGCTAAGATGCTATCAAACAATACACTGTCTTTTAAGAAACAATTTTTATCATTTCTTTTTAAAATAAGCTTTTGACCATAAAAATCCATAAATCATCAAATTATTAAAACGTGCTCTTAACTTGTATATAATAAAATACCCATCAAACTAAGTTATATGAAATAAACATCTAAACTATGTAAATGATAAAAAAAAAAAAAACTAAGTGGTGCCAAACATGAAAAAGTAGTATATATGTCATTTATAAGTAAAAAAAAATGCTAAGATGGTGCCAAACAGTACATTGTTTTTAGTTAAGATTTTTTATCATCGCTTTTTAAAATCAGATTTTTGACCCAAAAAAAGTCATAAACCATCAAATCATTAAGGCATGCTCTTAACTTGTATATTATAAAGCACCCATCAAACCTAATTACAAGAAATAAATAACAAAAGTATGTAAATGATTAAAAAAAAAGTGCCGCTAAACATGCAAAATTGATATTTATGTCATTTATAAGTAAAAAAAATGTTAAGATTGTGCCAAACAGTACACCTTATTTTAAGAGAGATTTTTAATCATTGCTTTTTATATAAAACTCTCTGACCAAAAAAATCTATAAACCATCCGATCTCTAAGGCCTACTCTTAAATTGTATATAATAAAATACCCAACAAACCAAATAAGAGGAAATAAATATCTAAAGTATGTAATTGATAATAAAAAAAAACTTAGGTGGAACCAAACATGCAAAAATAATATATATGCCATTTATAATTAAAAAAAAATGCTAAAGGGGTGCCAAAAATACACTATTTTTTAATAAAAAAAAAAATTATCATTGCTTTTTAAAATCACCTCTTTGACCAAAAAAAGGCATAAACCATCAAATCATTAATACATGCTCTTAACTTGTATATAACAAAATACCCATCAAACCAAATTACATGAAATAAATAACAAAAGTACGTAAATGATAATAAAAATTGAGGCGCTGCTAAAATGCAAAAATAATATATGTCACTTATAAAAAAAAAATGTTAAGGTGGTGCCAAACAATACATTATTTTTTAAGAAAGATCTTTTTATCACTGTTTTTTAAAATCAGCTCTTTGACCCAAAAAAATCCATAAATCATCGGCCTGCTCTTAACTTGTATATAGTAAAATACCCATCAAATTATATTACATGAAATTAATATCTAAATATGTAAATGATTGAAATGAAGGGCGTACCTATGAGAGAGAAATGGGTTTTGCTGCTAGTTTTGAAGATGTGAGAGAAAAAAGATAATAACTTTTTATTATTAAATTCTTGAGCTGTTATATTTTGCAATTGACCCCATCAACTTTTTTATTTTGCAATTGAATTCCAATTATTAACATTTTCCTTTTTGGAATTAAACCTACAATTTGGCTACCATTGTATTAAAAATTGAGGAAGTAAAATTTTGGAAACTCTTTTTATTATGCAACTGATTTGTAATTTTAACATTTTTCTTTATGGAAATTAAACCTTCAATTTCGCTACCATTGTATTAAAAATTGAGGAAGTAAAATCCATACGACAAACTATTTGCGGCTAGGTTCAAAAAAATTGGTAAATTTAGTAAATTTTAACATATTCATATTTACTATTTATAATGTAAAATTCTACCAATCTAAACACTTGAACGGGGCTCCAACATATCCTTACTTTATTTTTTAATTCTTTTCGCGCCACAACCAATACACCGTTGAATCTAAATGTCTAATTTTAACATGGCACAACTTTATTATTCTCAACGGTTGGATTGAGTTTACCGGTTATTGATATTTAAGTAATTCAACTGACATGATATATTGTCTCAAGTTTGGAAAAAAAAGGTAATTTTGATTATTAACTATTTGGATGGAAAGTGCAACATCTGACCGTATCGATATTGAAGTAATTTAACCAAAAAAATTCTACTAAATGGTAACGGACCATAAACATAATGGTACTAAAACGAAAAAAAATTGGTAGTTAATGATACAAAACCCAAGTGTCATAATTAATGTTATTAAAGTATAACAAACAATAAATAATAGCAATTGTTGGTTTGCAGGAGCACGTGGTTAGAAATTTCAGTTTTTATAAGTAATGAATATTAAATAAACAAGATAAACTAGAACATTAATAACAATGATAAATAAATATTACATTAATTGAAAAAAAGAATGAATCAATCAACAACAAAAAAATCAATCAGAAAGATTTCATCAAAAAAGTTGAATCAATTAAAAAAAACCACATTTTTTTATTGACGCAATGACTTATATCCTTTGTGAGACTCGGATCAATAGTTACACTCACGCAAGATCCTATCATACGCATCCGTCATAGAGAGTTTGGCAATTTGCTCATCGAGGCGAGCTGAATTTAACAAGTTTCTCTTGGAGCATTAGAGTTTAATGAGCCTAATGATCATGAACCTGAACTTTTCAAATAACTCACAACCTGAGTTTGACTTTGTTTTTAGGCTCGTCAAAAGCTTGGTCATGCCTAATCAAGCATTTTAAGGAGAACCGAGCGGAGCCTCATTTACATCCCCAAGCATGCATGCATTTCTCTTCAATATCCTGGTAACATTAATGTATGCAACACACATATAGTAAACACAGTAATTTTACTGCTCAAAATAAAATTTTATAGGTAGTCAAACACCTTGACATAAGAAATAATAAATATATTCTTTAGTTAAACACGAAAATTTGTCTAGAGCTAATAATTCTCCAAACATCATCAAAAACAAGTATTTCACTTCATGATGATCTAGACATCCTATTAATTCTCCAAACATCATCACAAACAAGATGATTTGAAAGAACTAAGAACTCTCATCGATCAAGTATTTGAGCAAACAAGCCAAGCCCAAGACAAACTGGACTCGGTTCATTTGTAGTCCAAGCACACTCAAAGTAAACACGTAGTTGAAACTATACGATTATGTTGAGTTGTGGAGCCAAATGAGGTTTGGCCATGTTTTCTAATTATCCCACATCACTTGGAATTGTAATATGACCCATTAAGGGTTCTATTTATATGCCTCAATATCTTGTATTTTAATTACACTTTACACAACACCTCTATATTATAAAGAGAGAGTTCTATTTGCGAGAGAACCATAGCTTGTAACTAGGCTAGATTACGATTGTAATCCTCTTAATAATATTAAGTGACACGTATAGCGGCCCGGAGACGTAGCCAATTTGGGTGAACTCCGTTATCAAAGTGTGTGTGCTCGGTTTAGTTTTCTGTCTTTCTTTGTGTTCGCCTGTATCGACCCTAACAAGTGGTATCAGAGCTGAGGAAGATCGATGGCGAAAGAAGACAGAACCGCACACGGGATCGAGAAGTTCGACGGGAAGGACTTCGCATTCTGGAGAATGCAAATAGAGGACTACCTCTATGGGAAGAAGATGCATCAGCCTCTTCTCCTTGAGGAAAGGCCGACCACGACCACCGAGGAGGCGTGGAAACTCTTAGACCGACAAGTGTTGGGAGTGATCCGCCTAACACTATCTAGGAGTGTAGCACATAACGTCGCAAGAGAGACGACGACGATGGGGATGATGAAGATCCTCACCGACATGTATGAGAAACCATCCGCGAACAACAAGGTACATCTCATGCGTAAGTTGTTCAACCTACGCATGGCTGAGGGGACACCTGTCACGAGTCACGTGAACAAGTTCATCGACACCGTAAATCAGTTGGATGCGGTGGAGATAACTTTTGAAGACGAAGTGAGAGCCCTTATACTGCTAGCCTCTTTACCGAACAGTTGGGAATTCATGCGAGCTGCTGTTAGCAACTCAATTGGAAAGGAGAAACTGACTTACAACGGCATCCGAGATCAAATACTCGCTGAGGAACTCAGGAGATTGGATATGGGTGAATGCTCAAATGATGGAGCAGCCTTGAACGTGGGTTCAAGAGACCGGGGTAAGGCCAGGGTATGGGTAACAGATTACATTTTGAGATATATTTAATATTGGTAATTTTGATACAAATTTTATGTGGTTTAAAATAGCTCATTGTAGTTTTGTAAATGACAATTAAATAGTGAACAAAAATCAGTTTAGAGAGTGTCGCCATAGACGCCTTTAACTAGACCATTGTTGTAATCATGAGTTGGATACTTTTTATACATTATTATTATTATCAATAAATCTCTCTTTTGGTTCAGTTTTAAATATAATGAAAATTTATATATGTTAAAACTTAAGGTGACTTGCTAAATTTACTTAATTTGTTGTCGTATTGAATTATGTCAAAATACTTGTGTATTATGCTTGCAGAAAAAGTTACCGTTATTCCTGGTTACATCTGCCAGTTGCAACCACAGTTGTAAACTGCTTCTGTAGCAGAATTTGTGTTTTCTGTATTTGTTTGATTTGCAAAATATTTTATCAATAGAGATTATATTCTCACATTTTTATATAAATATGTTATATGTTTTGAGAATATTTGAGTATTAAATAGAGGTAAATATCTTTCCAAATTGTGTGGAATTTATTTTTAAAAAGATATTATCTTATGAAAAGATTTGTTCTATTCATTAGCTTTTACTAAATAAACCTTTTCTTATTCAGTCCTAATGATTAGTTACTGATTTACTGAGTATAAGTTTGAATTAATTTTGAATCATGTTACGAGATATATTGTTCCATATATAAATCTATCAAAAAGATTGTCACGTGTGAATGTTTTTAAATAACTATATATTTCCTACAATATTATCTTCTGCTAACAGATTTGATTAAATTTATTTGTGTTGAATTTATGAGAATTATAGACATGATATCTTGAAGATTGAAATGAGTTTATCTTCTAAAAATGAGCTAACTAAATCTCCATGTTACAAGCAAAAAATCAGCCGAATTGACTAAGAGATTTGGAGGTAAAATAGACATGTGATCCTAACAAGATTTAAAAAAAGAGATCCTCTTAAATAAGATTAAAAAAAGAGATCCTAACAAGATTTATCTTTTATTCTTATAAATAGTCTCATAATTGTTTGTAAAAAAGTTATGTGTTGTAAACTTATAGTAAAAATGATGGGATATTATTGTTTATGAGCAGTAATTATTTTTTTAAAAAAATAGTAGTTATTTAGTAATAGAAAAATAGTAATAGCTAGAAAAATGTAAGGCGGGTCTGAAATTTTTTTGCTTCAAATAATACTATAAACTGAGTGAGTGCTCCGAACACGTAACCCTTATAAGGGTCAACATCGTTACAAACGTCTTTTGTTATTTTGCTTTCAAAGTTACAAATGTTCTTTATTCATCAGATTAGCGTAGTTGCAAACACATTTGTAACTGCAGTTAAAACCATCAGGTTTATAGCAAGTAGAACTGTGGATAGCAATTTCAATATAAATAAGATAAACTAGGAGCAAAGTGGTTGAGAACCGAGTATACCACACTCATTATCAGAATTCGATCTCTGACGCCTGCAAAACAGTTTATCTTCAAAGAGAAAATTATTAATTATAAAAAAACGATAAATTAGAACATTAATGACAATGATAAATAAAAGATTACATTAATTTATAAAAAAAGAATTAACCAACAAAATAAAACAATCGGAAAGATTAGATCAAAAAAGTTGCATCAATTTAAAAAAAAACTAAAAAAAATTGTGACCCATATACTTCTATCCTCAGTGAAGCTCAGATCAATAGTTACACTCACGCGACATCCTATCATACACATCCGACAAACTGAAAATCTACTATTTTGATGGCAATATTAAACACGTTTTGACCCACTAACAACCCTCATTCTCCCATTTTAACTCTACCAAACCATTTCTAATCAAATAATATACTTGAATTTCTTTTTTAATATGATTTCATTTCACAACTATCCAAACATACATCAATAGTTGCATAATTCTATAATTGTTCATCCCGAGAATCATCAAATATACAACCCATGTAACTTTTCATTGCGATTGACCCTTTTTCGATCATATAACAATTATCATGACCCTTTTTCGATCATATAACAATTATCACAATTTTTTTCTTCAAATTACTTCAAGACACCAAATATCCTTCTTCTAAAGGTTTTTCTTTGTCTTTAATATGGCAACCATAAGTCTCATAGCATACAATTCCACATCATAATATGCATAAAAAATTGGTGCACTATCATAATAATTGAATTGTTCATTAAATAATTCCTTAGATGAAATTGTCTCAAATGTTTTTTTTTGTTCGTAATTTTTGAAACTTTAATTATCTGGTCATCTTTCGAACCCTAGAAACAGTTTTGGCTGAGGTTAAGGTTAATTTTTTTTCCTCTTCCCCCGTCAATCCTTTTTCGTCATAGACTCCGCCCATCGCGGCTTGGCTTAGTTGGCCGCTGCGTCCCCAAGTCCTCTTGTTCAACAATCATTCGGTTCCTTTGCATACCCTACGTTGTAATTCTGACATATTGATGATTGAGTCCTCTAATTTCGTGAATCCATCATCTTTCGGTCCCCACGCAACGACATTGCTTTTTATTGTCAAACTCTTGAGTGAGGGTGCGGAAATAGAGATAACCTTTGCACCAGGGGCGTTCATGGCCGGAACTGCTATAGGTCTGTCAGTAAAATTAAAATCCGTCGTCATGCCGTCTCCGATTAGGGTGTTGGGAAGCAAAATCTGTCAATAATTCCGTCTGCAATCTAACTTTATTATGTAAAGACAAAATTCTCTTTTTTATGTTTTAGTAATAATCAAACTCTATCAAAACTCGTCCACAACTCGAACTTAAACAGGTAAAATAGTATTGTTGATAAAAAGGAAGTTATGAAAGTGTCCTAAAATATATTAAAAAAAATAACGAGTCTTTTGTAGTAAATAATAAAGATTGACAAATTAAAAGAAAACTAGCAAAGTATCTATAATATAAAAGGAAATAATACTTAATTAGAGATCCTCCTGTATCGGCCGCCCTTAGTTGGAAAAAACTCCCCCACGAGTTCGAAGTAGGATCAAAGTATAGTAAAGTATAATGTTCTCAAAACAAACAAAATAAAATAATGATGCTTTCCCCAAAATTGAAATTCAAATTTTGTCACATGTTACCGTGATGCATCCATTGCTCGAATAATAATTGAACGGCTAACACTATATGATTGTTGTCGAGTATATATTTTAGCAAATAAAAGTTCAACCCACTAAATCTAACCACGTACCGATTAACCCTTTTGGACGTATTCTCAAAAATCTTATAAACCTCATAATAATATGTCACATCTCTATCATCAATAATAAGAATTTTCTTTAGCATGCATAGTATTATCAGTAAATTTTTGCCCAATTATTGTTTCAACACAAGGAACATCAAACCCATAATTCAACTGGATAAAAATCAGCATAGAGAAACCTGGAATACTTTCAAACCTCGAGTCAACATGAATTTGCTTATCACTTATCAATTATGATAGCTCTTCCCCTGTCCATTGGTCATCACTATAATCATCAAAAATCGGCAGAGAATCATAAATTTTATTTTCGAAAACACAACTTGCATTAATATTCTCCACTTCTATGAAACGTAATTCAACTTCCTAAATACGTTGTCTCAAGTTTGGACAAAAAAGACAAATTTGGTTAATAATTGCTTGGATGGAAAGTGAAACACCTTACCCTATCGATATTTAAGTAATTCAACCAAAGATTTTGTACTGAATGATAACCGACAATAAACATAATGGTACTAAAAGGAAAAAAATTGGTAGTTAATGACACAAAACCAAAATGCGGTCACAATTAATGTTACTAAAGTATAACAACCAAGAAATGATAGCAATTGTTGATTTGCAAGAGCACGTGTTTAGAAATTTTGGTTCAATTTTAAATATAATGAAAATTTATATAAAAAACATAAACCCAAATATTAATAACAGTGATAAATATTATATTTATTTAAAAAAAGAAAGAATTAATCAATAACAAAAAACAATCGGGAAGATTAGATCAAAAAAGTGGCATCAATTAAAAAAATTTGAAAAAATTTGTAACCCAAATGCTTCTATCCTCGGTGAAGCCCAAGATCAATAGTTACACTCATGTGAGATTCTATCATAGGCATCTGTCAAAGAGAAAATCTGCTGTTTTGATGGTGATATTGAACATATTTTGACCCACTAACAACTCATAGTCATTTTCCCATTTTAATTCTACCAAACCATTTCTAATCAAATAATATTCTTGAATTCTTTTTTATTTTAATTTCTTATTCACAACTATCCAAACATACATCAATAGTTGCATATTTTAATAATTGTTCATCCCCAGAATCATCAAATATACAACCCATGTAACTTTTCATTGTGATTTACCCTTTTTCGAGCATCTAACAATTATCAAAAACTTTTTTTTCAAATTACTTTAAGACACCAGATCTTCTTCTTCTAAAGGTTTTTCTTTTTCTTCAATATAACGACCATAAATCTCATACAATTCCACATCAGAATATACATAAAAAATTGGGGCACTATCATAAAAATTGAATTGTTCATCAATTAATATCTTAGATGAAAATGTCTCAAATGTTTTTTTTTCTTCATGAATAAAATCCGAGTCATTTTAAAAGTACAATTTATGTTTTGTTCGGAATTTCTGAAACCTTAATTATTCGGTCACCTTTCGAACCCTAGAAACAGTTTTGGCTGAGGGTAAGGTTGTTAAATTATTATTTTTTCTCCTCCTCCGCCAGTCCTTTTTCGTCATGGACTCCGCCCATCGCGGCTCGGCTTGGCCGCTGCCTCCCCCAAATCCTCTTGTTCAACAATCTTTTGGTTCCTTTTCATACCCAACGTTGTAATTCTGCCATATCGATGATGGAGTCCTCTAATTTCGTGAATCCATCATCCGTATTCATTGTTTTCAAACAAAATTTGCCCGGATCTAATTGCTCTGGATAACAATTGATAAATCAGGCCACCTCTGGGTTTTCTAACTTCTACAACACAGTACTAATTACCTATAATGGTTTTTTGCTGCTTATTAATCACAAAAATAAATAAATGGAGGTATAATACAAGTCTTATACAAACTT
Organism: Primula vulgaris; assembly: GCA_963920805.1. NCBI lineage: Eukaryota > Viridiplantae > Streptophyta > Magnoliopsida > Ericales > Primulaceae > Primula > Primula vulgaris. The sequence goes on along the minus strand of OY987215.1, from coordinate 27,324,361 downwards.
TAACGGGTCACCGCACAATTGGACAAATAGTCGAGGATCCTAACTGTAATTATTAAATAAGTTTAATGAAGAAATAATGGAAAGTTTAAAGTAATGAATATGACGAGGTGTCAAATACCTAACATTGAAGACTAACCCGGACGGGTCACCGTAACGGGTATCCATCATTGTTGTGTTCTTTTTCCTTGACTAGAACAGACATGCATCAAATTTAATGAAGTACTAAAATGAAATCCCCGTTTGCATTATATGCCAAAAATAGTTCTCATTCGACAACAATTTTTGAGTGTTTTAGTTGGAATTGTATTTAAAAATTTGTTTCAAGCTACGCAACCGAAGTAGGTCAGGATATTTTTTATTTATTCCTTAGCAAACAGGAACAAAAATATAATCAAATTTTAGATAAATAAGATTGCTACCAATCGAGAGGACCTGCAAGATGCAATACAACTCTTAATATTAGTTTTTGTTAATTTCACTCCGGATTTGATGTGGGTTTGAGAGTTGTGGTATATAGATACATTTAAAATGTTGCAAAGATAGTGTACAAGAAACTGTTGAAGGTTATATTTTACTTTAAATTTCATTTAATCTTCAGAAAAAAAAATCATTCATTTTGAAAATTTAATTGAAATACACATTAAATTTTTCAATAAAATTTATTCAAAATAATTTTAAGCAACTTGGGCAGTGCGTTGCTTGTTATTAGGTTCTCTCGATTTTATTGTTTAACTACAAAAAAGTGTTGTTTAATATTTATTCGTTCGCTTTTATTGTATAACTACAAATAAGTGTTGTTTAATATTTAATCTTTTTTCCCTTCTAAATACGGAGTTGTAAATAGTGTTTAATATTTATTCGTTTTTCCCTTGTAATTTTAAGCTACCTAGCCAAGTAGGTTAGGGTAAAGTTTATTATATTTTTTTTTAGTAAATACAAAAAACTTAGTAAGACAGCGTTGGCAAATATTGCTACCAATCTAATATAGGATATAAGTAATCGGAACTCACGCGTTACGTGTGTGACACGTAGTTCCATAAATATGATCCGGCATAAATAAATTGAACATTTTCAAAAAGTTTGTAAAAATAATGGAATGAATATCGTAAAACTATAATGTTTTATTATTATAGTAATATAAAAATAAATGCATGGTGATTTGTTTAGAATTGATAAATTGATATGTGTGGAAAAAAGTAATATTTATTTACTTATTTATTTATTTAAATTGTATTAAGTTATTTGATTAATTAGTAATTATAATATTGACATTTTAAAAAAAATTTGGTAAATTTGAGCAGTCACAAACTTTTTTGGGTTCTCTTGTATTAATAGTATGATATTGGTAAAAGAGTAACTCTTTGCAACAATTAACTTATTTGACTTTTTAAGGTAAAGTAACTTAATCACCGTTAGATTAGAAAATAGATGGTTAGATAATATTTTTTAATAACTAATTTATTTATTTTATTTCAACAAATTATAATTTGATAAATTAAAAATAAATTGTACAACACACTAAAAAATCAAATAAAAATATAGAACCATAGGGGTGCCTAATCTAAAGTTAAATATTAATCAAAATTTAAGTTGTTTTTATCGATTTAACATTTTTTTAAACAAACGGGTTGTGAAACAGTCGTATAGGGTGACTGTTCACCGGTAATTCTCTTGGCAAAGACTGATGTAATACAACTCATAATTTTAACACCTTTGGTTTCACTAATTCATAGCTGATGTGGGATAAAGAGTTGTGGTATATACCTCTAGATTGTCACAAAAATATTGTTCAAGAAACTATGGGAAATTTCATATACTTAAAATGCAAATTTCATTAAACTTTAAAATTAGATATATACAAATTATCTTTTAAAAAAATTAATCGTATTAAGTTAGAGCAACTTTTAAAAAAAGTAATCCTATTAACTTAGAGCAACTTGAACGTATATTTTTTAACTTGTTGAACACGGGTTGCTCATAATTAGGTTACAGAGCTCTTGACTAATACAATTTACATGTTTCACTTTAATTGTTCTGTATTATATACATGCATTGAAGATATATAAGACTTTTACCCCGGGAAACACTTAATTTAGATTGAATTATGGATCCCTTGCCCTGAGTATTTGTTCTATTCTGTTCTTTGTGATTAAAACTTAGCCGACAAAGCTCTTTGAAACAAATAGGGAAAAATCTATCCGAAACTGTATTTTCTTTTTGGTGTAAAGCAAGAGATACAGTAACGAATCAAACAACTGATGGAGTAACGAATCATACAATCATAAGCTTCACGTGGAATGACATATTAGCTTCCTCTTATAAATATTCTTTTGTTTTTAAATAAGTACTTACTATGTATATAAAGACTCCACACTTCACAAATACGGGAGTGCACTAACATAACTTGATTGTAAAAACACAAATTTCCGGGTAACAACTAACAAATCACAAACCAATCATTCGGTAAATCTGCAAACACTGTCGTTTAAATTTTCTTTCATTTATAATACGATTCGTTACGACTTATTTAAAACTTGACACGAACGCCATATCAAGTAAGACTCAGGAGACCAGGATTATATTTTATATAAAAATTTGGGGAGTTCTAGTTGATCGACTTTTTATCACATGCATTCGACTAAATTTGAACTGTGAAATCGCAGAACGATTTAGTCCACAAATGAGGTCCAGACTTTGTACTCCCTAAATGTGTCGAGGTCAGTATTTGCTTCAAGCCTTCAACCCTTTCTTTACTTTCATTTTATCAACTTATAATGTTCTCAAATCTCTCGATTTATGTTTTATCTCTCGTTTCTTAAGTTATAACAAAGCACTTAAAATTCCATTCTAGTGTTCTCATCTTATATCTTTTTTGTTAATTACCGGCCTTCACGTGAGAAAGATGGAGGGATAGGATTTAAAGTGTTCAATCATTTGCTATCAAAGTAAAGCCAAAGAAAAAAAGAGATCCTATTATACATACTTTGGATACTTTTTTTTTTTTGCAATACACATCATTAAATTTAAATTTAAATTTTATATAAACCTAAACAGACCACTTCATAATCAGGGAAACACTCGAAAGCCTAGCTAGCTACCTACGATAACTTAAATGAAATAAGTCTAATGAATGAGTAAATGAAAGATTTATTTAATAAATAGAACGAGGTGTCAGGTGCCCAATATAGAAGTGTAAACCGGGGCGGGTCACATATCCATCGTTGTTGTGTTCTTTTTCCTTGAGCAGTTATCAAATTTAATGAACTCTTCGTTTGCATTGTATGCAAAAAATAGGTCTCACAGCATCTGTATCAGTCTCATCAAAATTTTCTCAAGATAAGTAACACATGTAACATGCAAATGATTGTCCAGCTAAATGCCGAAAAGTGCAATTTTCATCTTGATAAAATTATAATGAAAGTGTCATAAATTGGGAACTGCATAATGTTTCTAGTCTATATTTACAAAGATGCTGGTGCAAAAATGAATTTTGGGAGTATAATTTGGAATTATAAGCAAAAATTTGTTTTAAGCTACCCAACCAAGTAGGTTAGGTTATTATAAAATCCTTAACAAAGAAATAGAAATATGAAAGAATTAACCAACTTAAACTGATAACATGGTTTAATCAAATTAGATTGCTACCAATCCATATAGGATTGGCAAACAAAGATGCGATACAACTCTTAATATAACATCTCTAGTCTCCCTTCATAGCTAATGTGGGATTGACAGTTGTGGTATAGTATATATCTTTAGATTGTCGCAAAAATATTGTACAATAAACTATTGGAAATTTCATTTACTTTAGATGGAAATTTCATTCACTTTCAAAGTTAGATATATACACATTTTTTACTAATCTTATTAACTTAGAGAAACTTGAACATATATAACTTGAATGTAAAAAGACAAAATTTCGGGTAACAAGTCACAAACCAATTATTTGGTAAACCTACGGACCCTGTCGTTTAAATTTCTTTAAATGCATATAATACGATTCTTTACGACTTGTTTAAAATTTGAGACGAACGCTATATGAAGTAAGACTCACGAGACCAGGATTATAGTTTATATGAAAATTTGGAGGGTTATAGTAGATTAATAAGTTTAGATTAAGGTTTTGAACTTATGTTTTTAGTTACTCGATCGTATGTTTTGAACTTATTTATGTTTTATCCTTACTAATATTTACACTAAAAAAATAGGTAAATACATACAATAAGGTTGGCAAACAGGAATTTTTTTGCTAAAGAGCCAAATCAATCCAAAGGAACATTATCTCATAAGTATGCTCACTTCTTTTTAGAACTCCTTCTCGACTAAGTTTGAACTGCGACACCGCAGAACGATTTAGTCCACAAATGAGTTCCGGACTTTGCACTCCGTAAATGTGTCGAGGTCGGTATTTACTTCAACACTCTCTTCACTTTTACTTTATCAACTTATAATGTTCTCAAATCTTTGGATTTATATTTTTTCTCTCGTTTCTTAAGTTATATCAATGCACTTAAAATTCCATTCTAAGGTTCTCATGTTATCTATTTTTTGTTAATTACCAGCCTTCACTTAAATGAAATAAGTCTAAAAAAATAAAAGACTAGGGTATTATATCAAAAAATAAAAAACGTGTTTTAAGGTACCCAACCAAGTAGGTTAGGGTATTATAATGTCCTTTTTTTTTAATAAACATGCTCATTATTATTAAAATAATCGGCGAAATTACAGAGTTCAGTGCCCCACAAGCCCGATAACTCATAATACCCCCTATGATAATCTACCCTGCAAATTGTTCAAAATACATTAAAAAAAACGTAATATAACGATATAAAATGTCTCAACTATGGAAAAAGAAAAATAAACATTGAAATATTGTCAAGAACGTCAATCAAATATCAGATCAAAAAAACCAGAAGTACTTAGAGAACCCAATATAGACTAGATTAAACAAAGATCTATCGGGGTGCCAGCACACTAATAAACCCGATTTAAACGGACCAATCATATCATAAATTTCAAATGCAACCACTCCGTCCACAATTAATCCAAACTAACCAACTAACTGAAATAGGACAAGCTCCGTCAATACTAATAAATTCAATAGTCGAAACAAACTCATATCATATAAAACGTTATTTTGGGTATAATAAACTAAATGCACAAATTTGATACACAGACAAAACGTTCCTACTCGATATAATAAAATTTTGCAAAATGCTATCAAGGACTAAGATACAAACAACATAACATACCATGAGTTTGCGGGCCGAGAGATCTTCAAAAGTATCCTACCGGGTCTGGCTCTGAAGTAGTATCGATCGAGGTGCCAACACACTCAAATAACCCGATCCCTCAAACCTACGAGTTAGAAAAAACCCAATAAACAGCTCACGCCCCTAACCCAAACCATGGTGGATTTACCCATTTCGTATCTAACCGAGACCTCAAATACAAAAATGCTACAACCAAATACGGCAACCATCGGTCTCAATCAAATCTTAATAGAGGAAGAAATCGGAAAGTATGTGGGGATAATAAACATGTAATAAAGAGGCTAAAAAGGATTAAGAAGAGTGAAGAGGTGCAAGGAGAAATCGGAAGAGAAATAAATGGTAAGGACGGAGATGATGAGATGAGTGAAAGAGTTGATGAGAGACGGAGATTTAAGCTAGCACTTGCAAAAACACTTTAGCTAAAATTTCTTTTTTTAAACACCGCATCATAGAGGGCTAAGCTTATAAGAAACTACTCCTTTTGCTGACATTATGGCTACGATGGGTGTAAAATAATTTAATTCCTTATTTTATTCCCCGTAAACATGAGTAACACCACTGCAAATCAAATTCATTAATAAAGAAATATCCTCCCAAATATTAAAAAATTAATAGTCTTAATACCAAGGAAAATAGAATAAGCCATGATAAAATTACCTTTATCATCTCTAATAACGCCCCCTCCACCGGAAGATCTAGGGTTACAAAAAGAAGAACATCAAAGTTGAATTTTAATTTTCCTGAAGGGAGAAGAGACCATACTAAGGCTTTGGGAAGCTCAGATTAACAATTTAATATAGGTATATTAAGTTTATTAGAGGAAAAAAATAGACAAACAAGAGTGAGTAATGGTGGGCTTAAAAAGAGGAGTAATATGTCCAATCTGTTATAGGATATTACTGGCCATCTAGGTCTTACTCTATTGGGCCTATCTTGGGCTTTCTAGCATATGTAACCCTGCCCTCTATTATATAAAGAGGGTCAGTGGTCTCATGATGTATCTCTCTATACACTCATATTAATGAATAAACAATTCGTCTGTTGTCTCTCTATATTCTCTTCCTATATCTATATACATATATATGTGAGCTAATATGTCACACAACACGTTATCAGCACTGCTCTCGGAGATCGGAGAACGGATTCTGGATATCAATAAACCTTGAAGTTTATCCGGGTTTTTAGGATTTTGCTATATCGATCTTCACCAACATACGTGAGTAACGTATATAAATTTTAACTCTTCCCTTGCTTTGTCAGTCGTAATATGTATATTATGTCTAGCGAATATATTAACAAACTGCATGTTAATACTACAATAACATAACCTCTACTAAAGTATATGTGCTACTGGGATGCGTCCATGACTACTACTGTTTGCATATTATAGTTTGTGATGGTCTATATATGTAATATATATATATAAATAATAATATGCAAGTTGCCATGAATACCTAGTACTATTGCATATGAAACCTCTCGGTGTATGTATCCATGTTTGATATGATTTAAATTACTAATAGCATGAAAAAAAAACATATACTAACAAGTAAAACAAATTGAATTGTTTACTTCTGTTTAAGCCTTATATGCATAAATTCGTACAATTATATGTAATATTGTATGTCTAGTGAAAGCATATTTTTTGGGGGTAAAATATAGCATATGGTAATTCTATTGTACGTAAAACCAATCAATAATTGAATTGTAAATCGAAAATCATATAATCAGTAAAGTTATATAAATCCGCTGAACTAGATATGTTATATACTGTAAAATTGTATTTTCATATAAACAGAATCAATAAAAAGACATGTAACTTGTAAAACATGTATTAATCTGTCGGACGTCGTGTTCCAGTCGTAAAACGTTGCTTTGGCCGAACCCGCCAAGCAAAGGACGCTACCGTCGGCCATCAGTCTGTCGTCCTTCCCAAGATACGGGGAAGTTGACCGGTTCCTAATTCGTTCAGCTCCAAAGGTGGTGAACTGAAACTCGTTTGTCTCCCGAGATTATAAAGGAGCAAGCAGATGTGTGATTTCCTCCTCATCCTAATAATCTCGAAATATTTGTCGATCATGATATCTTAGACGATATTGAAGAAAAACGAGACTGTCATTGATTACTTATTTATATATTCGGTGACGACTGATAATATGAACAAATTATGACAGGGAATCATGTACCGTTGCCTGAAGTCAAGATAGAATAGACTGGACTAATGGAAACTTACAATCCAAGTAGACTCCTTAGTGAAAGTGTGTTCGGATCTGTAGCTCCAACACCACCAATGTTAAACGAGTTCGTTTATTTGGTTATTCGTAAGGAAGAGTGATGAGAATAATGAGATTGTAGAATGCTCGCCTAGTAGCGCAAGGATTCTCTCACACCTTAGAATTGATTACGATATGGTTTATTTTCTCATAATGGACGTTATAATTGTCCCCTACTTTATCAGTTTAGTAGTTTCCGAAAAACTGATTCTGCAACATGTGATTGTGGTCACGATTTTATCTATGTGGGGATTTAGACTAGAGATGTGAATGAAGGTCTCTGTGTGACTTCATGTGTTGAATCAAGTAGTTCCTGACCATGGAACACGATCTCAATTGACTAAGACGTTCACTATATGGATTAATATAATCTGAGCGGATGTGGTATACCCGCCTAAGTGAGTACTTGATCAGCTTGGGATACTTGAACAAGTATTATGCCCTTGCGTGTTTTATTATGCGATCCACTTTTGGATTTTCCTTCGAGATGAAAGATCTTGGGAAGAAACGGTAGTGACTCGGCCTGATGATTGAGTCCTGTAAAGATTGAATCTAAGTCTATGATTCAGACTACACCTAGAAGGTGTTATGACATTAAGTCGTCAGATTCTCCCATGATCGTTCGATCACTAGACATTGATATAGACCCGGTCCGTCCCTGATGAGACGATGAAGAGATATTGAACCATGATGTTCATATCTAAGTACAATAAGCGCATCATTATACTTGGTCTAATATGCTAGGATGAACATCTTGTATGTTGTGAATGGTATAGATCGACACATCATCGTGCTAACACGCTTCCATCGAAATGGCATAAAAGACATTTTCCCATTACCTTAAGGTAACTGTGGATGAGGGCTTGTCTTATCCCATTTTGTGTCATCGAGTGTACCTACCCCCTTCGGTACTCGAATTAACGCAATCCTTTTTCGGTTATACCGATGCCGGTTACTTATCAGACCCGCATAAGAGATATTCTTAACATGGTCTGTCTCTACCTTTAGGAATAAGGCGATATCTTGGAGGTCTTGGAATAACTCCAAACGAATCACTATGATCTCCTCGTGCTCTATGAGACGACTAGAGAGTGTATAAGGCTTCGAGCTAGTATTAGCCATATTTGAGTTACATATACTCTGTCTCACGATCCAGATAAAACACTTGTCTTATTTGAGGACAACTTATTGTTATCGATCAAGAAAGACATTACTAGATTATACTATTTAGCATTTCTCGTCGAAATAAATCTTCACATATAAAGTTTAAAAGCATCCAGTTGAATGTTCGTTCTATTCCACATTAGATTTTCTTGCATCCAGTCGTGTGCAAGTAAATGAAGCATCCAGTCGAATGCTCGTACTCTTTCTTGAAATATGAAATTCTTGCACCGGTCATATAAAGTAAATAGAAATGATTTGGTTTGGATTTCAAAGGGTCGAGACACTAACCCTCAAGGACCCAAAAGTGGATTAGGGTACCAATGATCGTTTTGTCTTGTAGGTATGCTTGAGGTCAAAAATCAACGAGGACAAGTGGTTCTTGGATAGTGGATGCTCAAGACATATGACGGGAGACAAAACAAAATTCACTACTCTTGCACCCAAAGACGGAGGCTTTGTGACCTTCGGGGATAATAGCAAGGGCAAAATCATCGGTATTGGTAGCATTTCTAAACCATCTAATGTTGTGATTGATAATGTTTTGCTTGTTGATGGTCTTAAACATAACTTGCTTAGTATAAGTCAACTTTGTGATTTGGGTCACAAAGTCATTTTTGAAAAATCGCATTGCATCATTCATTGTATTTCGGATAATAAAACTATTCTCATGGGTCAAAGACAAAATAATGTCTATATGATTGATTTGAATAGTTCGGTGGATAATGAAGTTAAGTGTCTTGTTACTATCAACGACAACGGTTGGTTGTGGCATAGACGACTTGGTCATGCAAGTCTTGATTTGCTTGCTAAACTCTCTAGTAAAGATTTGGTAATAGGTTTACCAAAAGCTCCTTATATAAAGGACAAACTTTGTCACGCTTGCCAATTAGGCAAACAAACAAAGATTTCTTTTAAGTCTAAAAATATTATTTCTACTACTCGTTGTTTGGAGCTCATTCATATGGACTTAGTTGGCCCCTCCCGGACACTTAGTCTTGGAGGGCGTGCATATGCATTCGTCATAGTTGACGATTTTAGTCGCTTTACTTGGGTCTTATTTTTAACTCATAAGCATGAAGCATTTAGAGAATTCTCTATTATTTGCAAAAAGCTCCAAACACGAAAGGGTTATATGATCAAAAGTATCCGAACCGATCATGGTAAGGAATTTGAGAATACTCCATTTCAAACTTATTGTGATGAAAATGGTATTGATCATAATTTTTCGGCTCCTCGTACGCCCCAACAAAATGGGGTAGTAGAGAGGAAGAATAGAACCCTAGAGGAAATGGCACGGACCATGCTTTGTGAAAATAATTTGCCAAAGTATTTTTGGGCCGAAGCCGTAAATTCCACTTGTTATATTTTAAATAGAGCCTTAATTAGGCCCATATTGAAAAAGACACCTTACGAATTATGGAATGAGCGAAAGCCCAATATTTTTCATTTACGTGCATTTGGTTGTAAATGCTATGTTCATAATAATGGTAAGGATAATCTAGGAAAATTCGATGCTAAGTCCGATGAAGGAATTTTCATCGGATATGCTATATCGAGTAAATCTTATAGAATTTTTAATAAAAGAACTTTATTGGTGGAAGAATCGGTACATGTTTCGTTTGATGAGAATTTACCGACGATTGATAAGCCTTTAATTGTTCATAATATTAATGATGATATTTTTCATAAAGCATCTTCTTCTAATCATGTTGCATCTAGCTTAGAGTGTAACGACCCGGCCCTACGGACCGAACCGCCATGCCCGTATCAACAATATTGTCCGCTTTGGCACAACTTCCCAGGGGGGTCACCCATCCTGGTACTACTCCAGGCTAAGCACGCTTAACCGTGGAGTTTCGTCCTCGCTATTGTGCCGCACGGCTTTAAAAGGCCTTGTTGATATGAAATGGATCTTTAAGCTCATATACCACACGAGTACTCTCATATCTGGGCGATGTGGGACTGACGCACAACACAGGACCACAGAATTTCCTTTCCGGAAATCTGGGTCGTCACAATCACCCTCCCTTTAGGCACGACGTCCTCGTCGGGCACGTCGTCCATCAGGGGCTCACACACACATGCTAGTCCCCACATTTCCGGCCAGATAGAGGCTCTGATACCATCTGTAACGATCACAGGTTAAGCACGCTTAACAGTGGAGTTCCGTCCTCGCTGTTGTGCCGCACGGCTTTAAAAGGCCTTGTTGATAGGAAATGTATCTTTAAGCTGATATACCACACGAGTACTCTCATATCTGTAACGCCCCCGGCCCTACGGACCGAACCGCCACGCCCGTATCAACAATATTGTCCGCTTTGGCACAACTTCCCAGGGGGGTCACCCATCCTGGTACTACTCCAGGCTAAGCACGCTTAACTGTGGAGTTCCGTCCTCGCTGTTGTGCCGCACGGCTTTAAAAGGCCTTGTTGATAGGAAATGTATCTTTAAGCTGATATACCACACGAGTACTCTCATATCTGGGCGATGTGGGACTGACGCACAACACCGGACCACAGAATTTCCTTCCGAGAAATCTGGGTCGTCACAATCACCCTCCCTTTAGGCACGACGTCCTCGTCGGGCACGTCGTCCTTCAGGGGTCCACACACTCGTGCTAATCCTCACATTTCCGACCAGATAGAGGCTCTGATACCATCTGTAACGACCCGGCCCCACGGACCGAACCGCCATGCCCGTATCAACAATATTGTCCGCTTTGGCACAACTTCCCAGGGGGGTCACCCATCCTGGTACTACTCCAGGCTAAGCACGCTTAACCGTGGAGTTTCGTCCTCGCTATTGTGCCGCACGGCTTTAAAAGGCCTTGTTGATATGAAATGGATCTTTAAGCTCATATACCACACGAGTACTCTCATATCTGGGCGATGTGGGACTGACGCACAACACAGGACCACAGAATTTCCTTTCCGGAAATCTGGGTCGTCACATAGAGTCTACGCCTAGTATAGAGGTTGAACCCGTTGTTGAAGAAGTCAGTATAGAGAGACTTCAAACGGACTTAGAATCTAGCGTACACATTCATGAGGATTTGCCTCAAGAATGGAGGTTTACCAATGACCATCCGCAAGATTTAATTTTGGGTAACCCGGGAGAAAGAGTGCATACACGTTCTTCTTTGAGAAATATAGTTAATAATTTTGCATTCTTATCTCAATTAGAGCCAAAGAACATTCATGAAGGAGAACTCGATGAGAGTTGGGTATTAGCTATGCATGACAAATTAAATCAATTCGAGCGTAGTAACGTATGGACTTTAGTACCTAGACCGCGTGAGAAAACCATCATAGGTACGAAATGGATATTTCGTAATAAGATGGATGAATCCGGGGTAGTTATTAGAAATAAGGCTAGACTAGTAGCTCAAGGGTATAACCAAGAAGAAGGAATCGATTTCGATGAAACTTACGCACCCGTAGCTAGACTAGAAGCCATTAGAATGTTGCTTGCTTATGCTTCTTTTAAACGTTTTAAATTATTTCAAATGGATGTTAAAAGTGCATTTTTAAACGGCTTTATAAATGAGGAAGTTTATGTAAAACAACCGCCCGGTTTTGAAAATCACGAGTTTCCCGATCATGTTTACAAACTTCGAAAACCACTTTATGGTTTAAAACAAGCACCCCGGGATTGGTATGAAAGACTTAGTAAATTTTTGATTAAAAAGGGTTTTTCTCGTGGTACTTTGGATACTACGCTTTTTATTAAAAAAGATGGTAAAGACATGCTTTTAATTCAAATATATGTTGATGATATCATTTTTGGTGCTACTAATGCTCGCATGTGCGAGGAGTTTTCTAAGTGTATGCAAGGTGAATTCGAGATGAGCATGATGGGTGAACTTACCTACTTCCTTGGATTGCAAATCAAACAAACAAAGGACGGAATTTTCGTCAATCAAGCCAAATACACAAGGGACTTGCTCAAACGATTCAACATGAGTGATGCAAAGCCGCTAGGAACTCTAATGAGTCCGGCAACAAAACTAGACAAGGATGAATCAGGTAAAAGCGTGGACCAAAAGCTCTATAGAGGTATGATTGGATCCCTCTTATATTTAACCGCAAGTAGACCCGATATCATGTTTAGTGTTTGCTTGTGTGCTAGGTATCAATCTTGCCCTAAGGAATCGCATGTTATAGCCGTTAAGCGCATATTTAGATATCTTGTAGGTACATACAATTTAGGATTGTTTTATCCACATGATACTTCTTTTGAATTTCTTGGCTATTCCGACGCCGACTTTTCCGGTTGTCGATTAGATAGAAAAAGTACTAGTGGCACTTGCCATTTTTTAGGAAACGCCTTAGTTTCTTGGCATAGCAAGAAACAAAACTCGGTTGCGCTTTCTACGGCGGAGGCGGAATACGTCGCCGCGGGTAGTTGTTGCGCACAAATCCTTTGGATGCGTCAACAACTAAACGACTTTGAATTATCTTTTGATAGTGTGCCTATTTTATGTGATAATACTAGTGCTATAAATCTTTCGAAAAATCCGATCCAACACTCTCGTACTAAACATATAAATTTACGACATCATTTTCTAAGGGATCATGTTCAAAAAGGAGATATTACACTTGAATATATAAGTACCGATAGGCAATTAGCCGATATTTTTACAAAACCCCTTAACGAGGAACAATTTTGTTTTATTCGACGAGAGTTAGGCATGTTTGATGTGTGAAATATACGTATATATATATATATTTGATTAATTTTATATATATATTAGTGTTTTTATATTTTTCTTGCCAAAATCAGTGTCGTAAAGTGCAAAAAATTCCTGTTCTGTAACCAATTTACAGTCGATCGATCGTCTATAAAAACGACCGATCGTTTTTATACAGACGACCGATCGTTATTAAAAACGACCGATCGTTTTTTAGGTGTGCTCTCTGGAACTTTTTCGTTCCAATACGACCGATCGAAACATAAAAACGGCCGATCGTTTTTCTGCTTCTCAGTGTTTAAACTTCCTTCAAAACCCTAATTTCAATTCATATTCAAAATCAACTCTCTCTCTCGTTTATAAAAATTCGCCCCGTCCTTCTCCAAATCACCCAAACATCCCAATTCCCTATAAATATATTACCCAATTCCTTTTATTATTCATATAATCACTATCGATTCATTTCGTTTTTCTTATAAAAAAAAATCCCAATTCTTCAAAAACCCTATTTTTTTTTCGAAATCAATCCTACCATGGTTCGTACCAAGAAAGCGACGCAACCCCACCTCATTGACGAACAAGAGGACGAGATCGTGCCTCCTTCCCCTCGGCTACCCCGTGTTCCTCGCGGTCGCCGAATCGGCTCCTCCACCGCTCCACCATCGGGCCCCGGTGCCTCTTCCGGCTCTCTTCCTCCTCTCTATCCACTTTCGATGGGTAAACGAGGTATATTGTCTAACTTCACACTAGACATGCCTCTATTCCTTAAACATTTTCCCGCTCTCATGCTACATTTAAGTTTTCACAAACTCGATACTATTCTTACTCTAAAAGAGCCATTTTACAAAGAAAACGTTTATGAATTCTACCACAACCTAGTTCTTGATAGGGATCATGATGACGCACTCCGCTTGCGTTCATCATTTAATGGCCAACCGTTCGTTTACGGTATAGACCGTTTACGAAATCTATTACGCCTAGATAGCGACGGTGTCCATGAGTCAAGTGATGAACTTTGTGAGACTCTCAAGATCGATAACTTCAACGATCTCAAAGACGAAATTTTTCATCCCGTCCATAATAATCGCTCCAACAAAGCCCACGGCCTTCTCTTCCGAAACAAATTAGCCTATCATATACTCTCCCATATTGTCCTCCCTCATACCTCAAACTTCACGGATGTTACCAATGAGTACATCTTCCTTCTTGGGTGCATCCATCGCCGAGTCAAACTTGACTTCGCGACACTCATTCTCTTTAAGATGGATTCGCTAAAAACGAAATCCAAGAATGGGTTACCTTACGGTGCCTTGATTTCGGCCATCTTAAAAGACCTAAATCTCGTTCCCGGTGGAACCTTGTTCAAAAACAAGGACAAACATATTTGGGACACTTCCTATCTTTCCCAAATGTCCATTAAATTCCACAATACCGACAAGTCCATAACTTGGTCCGGTAAGCGGGTGTCCGGCCCCGACTATGCTCCTCTTACCCCCGAAGAGGAAGAGTATGTCGGCCCTAAGCCCACACCATAAGCCGCTCGTGAGGATTTCTCCTCCGAGTCCCTTCCCCCCACCGATATCCCTACCTCCTCTCGACGTCGAGGAAAAGCTCAAGTGGGATCTTCTTCTCGTGTCCCGCGTTCCAACAAATTCTACGATGATCTCTACATCAACCAATATCGGAATGCACAAATGAGTCATTGAATGTTTCGATTCTTGAAACCGGGTCAAGAAGAGCTCGACCAACTTGATCGCGAAAGCGCCGAGCAAAGGGTGAAATTCCACGGCTATTTTCCCGATCTTGTCAGGCCCCACGACAACGACGAAGACGAAGAGGATGATGCGACCTCCCACCGCGACTAGGCGGATATTTTTTTCATGTTTTTTTTTATGATGTCAAAGGGGGAGAAATACTCTCTCTTTTGTTTTACGTTGTATTTTTATTATTTCCATTTTCGTTGAACAACGTTTTGTTTGTAATAAGTAGCAAACGTTTTATGCTTTTATGTTATGAATCGTGTTTATGTTGCTATTTATCATGCTTGTTATAATCTATGAAGTTGTGAGATTGTGCACATATAATATGCATTGTTATCCTTTTTTGATGTTATTGAAATTGGTGCGCATAAATTGCTAGTTGATTGGGTAATTTTGTTGTTTTTCATTTGTGGCGATTGACCGTTTTTAGGCAAAACTATGGCCAATTTTTCGCTTGCTTTTGATCGTTCGTTATCCTTAAACGTTTAGCTTTGTTAAACTTCGTTTTGATCGGATGTTGTGACATTTACTTGCTTTTTCACTAAAACTTTTATCCAAGTAAAGCGTCATCTACACATCTCGGTTATACTTGTTTAAGCAAAAAGAGCTTATAGTATGTTAAAGTCAATATTTTGTCATCATCAAAAAGGGAGAGATTGTTGAACGATGTTCTTCTAATCGATTATTTTGATGATAACAATATTTGTAAAACATGATAAAAGCTCGTTTTTGCATACTAATCATTTATCGAGTATGTCCAAGGTTTGAAATGTTAGTTTACACAAATACGAAGCCACCGGTTCAAGCGGAACCTCAATCGGATTTGAAACGAACTAGTCACGGGCTTTCGAAGTATGTCGAGAAAACCGAAACTTTGCCAGAACAAAAAACGACTGATCATGAGGCTAAACGATCGATCATTTATGAACTTATTTCTTCCAGAGAATTCAAAGAAAAACGACCGATCGTTTTACAGCAACGACCGATCGTTTCAGTGTTTATTTCTTCCACAGAATTCAAAGAAAAACGACCGATCATTTTACAGCAACGACCGATCGTTTCAGTGTTTATTTCTTCCAGAGAATTCAAAGAAAAACGACCGATCGTTTTACAGCAACGATCGATCGTTTCAGTATAAATTTCTTCCAGAGAATTCAAAGAAAAACGACCGATCGTTTTACAGCAACGACCGATCGTTTCTATAGAATTTCAAATTACAGCTTTTCGGCTTATCCTGAAAAATGGGCAACTGCTGCAACCACTGGATAAAAATCACTCAACAACTGCCAACGGTCATCTATGGACCAGTGGACCAATTTGGCTCTACAAAAAGCCTCAAATTCTTTGTGGAAGATAACCCCAACATTTTACAAAGATTCAAGCTTTAAAATTCAAGATCATACAAGCTTATACTTCTTAATCTTCTCACTTGTATTCATAAAATATTCTCGAGTGTATTATTATTGTAATCTTATAAACTTCGAGATATTATTTGTTAGGGAGTGATCCATTCAAATTCAATCTTGTAAATAGTATTTTATAAACTCATTTGTGAGCAAGTGATCGGGTAGAGGCTTTTCAAGCAAGTGTAGCTTAAAAGCTCTAGGCTTTTCATTCGGGATACTCATAAAGTGAGGGGGAGCTTAATCGGTCGATTAACTCGTTAGGTTGTAACCTTGGAACAAAGATTCTAGTGAAACACTCGGTAGTGAAAATACCGAGGAGAGGACGTAGACGCGTTTTGCCGAACCTCTATAAATCTTGCGTTATTTCTTTTCCCTTAACTTTTACTTTTCGCATTTATTTATCGCTCATATTTATTGTTTGCGTAGATTAAATTAGCAATAATTTGTTAACGAAAGTGTTTAAGTTATAAAATCCACTAATTAGCGTAGTTAATAACCCATAGTTTCTATTCCGCGAAAAACGTACGAAAAGCTTATTCACCCCCTATAAGTTTTAGACACCTACGGACCAACACCAAGCAATAAAACACTTAACTAGGGAAAGTGGGAGAACCCCAGTCCATACCATTAGCAAAGTATTTTTTAAAATAAAAGTGATCCAAATAGACTCGCCATTTAACAACTTCCAAGCCATCGTAGCATGTAAAGAGTTCATAACATCATACAATTTTTTAATACCCACGGTACCCCACCCTCATTAACAGGCTAAGCAATTATATTCCAAGAGACCCAATGATGATTATTAGTATTTTACCCCATAAAAAGTTAGTAAAAGCAATTTGGATTCTATCTATAATAGCATTAGGATGGTGGAGAATAGAAAGCAAATAAATAGGCATAGAAGTAAAAACATGCTTAGTCAAAACCATCTTCCCCCAGAAGTTAACAAATTCCCTTTCCAGATTAATTTTATTGACAATGGGTAAAAACATATTAATGGTAAGTCTAGTGTAATGAAGAGGGATACCATAATAACTAAGTAGGAAAATTGCCTTTTTGAAATCCATTCAATCTAATAATAATATTATCTCTAGAACCATTATCAACACAAGTCAAAAACACACTTTTAGACAAATTGATAAGTTGACCAGAGCAGGATTCATCAGCATGCAAAAAATTCATTAATTTGTCTAAATTACTTTTACAGGCATTAGCAAATATAAGTGATTTGTTGTGTACAGTAAATCTTGTTGGGAAGAACCATGTTTTATGGGGTTTTCCGAATTGGTCACGAGTCAAAAAGTTTGGTCAAATTTCATGCGAATAATCTAAAGTTTAGACTCCGTACTCAAATGGTTTGAGTAGCTCGTGTGACGAGTTTTTGAAACGGTATATTGCATGACCTATTCGGTGAATGAGTGTGAATGGAAATTGGCTCCGAAGTTTGACCATGGAGAGATGAAATCTGGAATTTGGGAAGAGATAGTGGGAAAACAAAGGGGTGGGGAAGCCACCCAAATATTTATCGCACATCAAGGAGAAAAAACTATTTTGAATAATTTATATACATATTCACCACTAGAGAGTGTTAATAGTGTGTAGCCTCATAGGTGTGTGTGTAGGCAAGAGCACCACATGCGCGCGTGCTCGGTCTCGATCTCGGGCATGGGTCGCGGGCCGCGGGCACGGAACTCGAGGGGCGGGACTTACAGGACTCGGGACTCGGGGAATGTTCCGGTTCTGGTTCCAAGAAAGTCTAAGAGTTTTGGATAATCACAAAACAGTCCCCAAAATTCCAGCAAGTTTGTAACTGATGCAATTAAATGAGAATAATTACACAATTAATTCATCAGTTTCAATAGCTGAATTAAGTGACCGTTATGGCTGAGATTTCAGCTCAGCCTATAAATTGGCAGCTCTCCCCCACTCTCTAAACACGTTTTTTTACATTCTGAAAACAACATACATAATTTTCCCATAGCATACTAGAAAGAGAGAGAACCACCCATCAACAGCTAGACATTGACTCGTCGCCAGTTTCCGACGAGTCACCCGAGACGTTGTACCTTAGGACCGAAGCGCTAGTTCAAACAGAAACTTAAGGTGGTTGGGCGAATATCGTTTAAGCGGCAAGCACCTCGTCTTTTCATTTCTGTCTTTCCAATTCTGTCTTTTCAATTTTGCAATTTCAATTCCGCAATTACATTCTGTCCATTTCAATTCTGTAATTTAATTTCAGTATTTTAATTTGTTGTACGTAGCTGTAATATTTCAATTCTGTTTTTACTTTCTGTAATTTTCTTAAAGTACTCTTTATGTTCTGTAATTTCAATTCTGTAATTTAATTTCTGTAATTAGAGTAGTTTCATTTCAGTCCTGTAATTTTATTTTTAATTAGAACAGTCCGGCTGTTAAGTTTATACTTTCTAGTCCGGCAGTTTCTATTTAATACAATTCAGTCCGTCAGATTATTAATTAATAATAATCTGACTAACGTTTGTTTTAATTACTATTCAGTTTTTACATTTTGTAATATGTAATTCCAGTTTCAATTCTGAATTAATAAGATTACACTATTTTGTTTATTTATTCTTTTAATCCTTTATTATATGTTAATTGTTATTTCGTACACGGAAACCAACAATCTTAACAGATACTCTTGTTGTTTCTTTCGTGTACTAATTAGTACAATATATTTTATTTTAATTAATAAGGAATAATACTTTTTTGCTTTCGATTCTAAATCATATTAGAATTGATTTGCAAAGGAAAATTTCAAACAATTTTGTTTTGTTTTAAGGATCTTGTTGATACCAACCATATTGTTATTCAAGAAGAATCGTTACTTAATCCTTTTGATACCAACCGTATTGGTATTCAAAAGGAAACCGATTAATTTTCTTTCTATCGATTAAAATTCTTTTACAAACCCAAATTTCTGTTCTTGTGTTTTGTTTATAGAATTCATTGTACACGTATATCATACATTTTGGGTTGTCGTTTCAGATGATGAACACTTCAACCATCGAGTTGTCTAACGAGAGTGAGCATGACCTAGTGGTTGGTGGGAATGTCCATAACACTGGGGGCGATGCGAATGTGGGGGCTAACGCTGAGAACGTAGCTGCAGCGGCTGAGGCCTCTGCGGCTGCGGCTATGGCAGATGCTACGGCCAAAGTCGAGGCTGCGGCTACGACCAAGGCCAAGGCTACGGCTAGAGCCAAAGCTGCGGCCAAGGGCAAGGCATCGATGTATTCGGCAGTTCCTACTTTTCCGACTTCTCATTTGGAGAAACCGAAAAGTTTAAGGGGGACAATTTCAAACGTTGGCAACAAAAGATACTATTTTATCTTACTACCCTTAATCTGACCCAGTTTCTTAAGGAGACTACTCCCATCCTAAGCGAGGACGATCTAGATGAGCAGTCATTCTCTGCGGTTAAGGCATGGAGACATGCCGACTACCTATGCAAGAATTGTATCATGTGTGCTCCAGATGACACGTTGATCAGTGTTTTCGAGCACAAAGCTACTGCAAAGGAGAAGTGGGAAACTTTCGAGAATAAGTACAAAGTGAATAACGCTGGCACAAAGAGATTTGTTGTCATGGACTTTCATGAGTACCGTATGACTGACAGTAGGGGTGTCATGGAGCAAGTTGAGTAGCGCCAACTCATTTACCATCATCTTGAAGCTGAAGGTCTAGTGATTAATGAAACTTTCCAGGTGGCACTCATGATTGATAAATTGCCACCATCATGGAAAGACTTTCAAAACTACATGAAGCATAAGCGGAAGGACATGAGGCTGGAGGGGCTCATTGAGAAGCTCAATATCAAGGTGAGCAACCACCGTTCTGTAAGGAAATGCAGTGGTGCTAACATATCGATGGCAAATGCCAATGTGGTCAAAAGCTCCAACGTCAAGCGCAAACGCTTTGACAACGGAGGCAGTGCTGTTGCCACAAAGAAATTTATGGGAACCTGCTTTGTGTGTAACAGGACCGGCCATCATGTCGTGGACTATTATGACAATAAACGCACTGTTAAGCCTAAGCCCCCCCCAAAGAACTTCAAGGGAAATGGGAAGAGTAAAGCTCCAGCTCAAGCACATCTAGCCGAGAGAGGACAAGATGACGACCACTTTACTGTTGTGGTCTCTAAGGTGAATCTTGTGGGGAGCAACCCTAAAGAGTGGTGGCTGGATACCAGCGCCACAAGCCGCATCTTCTCTAACCAGTGGATGTTCAAGACC
The DNA here is from genome assembly GCA_963920805.1 of Primula vulgaris. Taxonomy (NCBI): domain Eukaryota; kingdom Viridiplantae; phylum Streptophyta; class Magnoliopsida; order Ericales; family Primulaceae; genus Primula; species Primula vulgaris. The sequence goes on along the minus strand of OY987215.1, from coordinate 27,303,542 downwards.
TACGAGACAGTAGAGGGAGAAAGCTGCTTTATGGGGAATTCTGCTACTTCGTAGGTGAAAGGAAAAAGAACAGTGGTGATGAACATGACCTCGGGAAAAGATCTAAGGTTGATAAGGGTGCTCCATGTTCCGAATATCCGCAAGAATCTGGTATCCATGTCTATGATGGTGAAGAACGGTTTCAAACTTGTTTTTCAATCTGATAAAATTGTAATCACCAAAAACGTTTTTCAATCTTGTTTTTCAATGTAATGACAGTTGCCCAAGAGGCCAATAATAAGAATTTAGATGTTGCTTATTTCTTTGAGTCATTTCATTTGTGGCATGATTGATTAGGTCACGTGAATTATAATTCGTTAAAGAAATTAATATAACTAAAACTAATATCAAATTTTGTCTTTAATAAGCAACAAAAATGTGAGATATGTGTAAAGGAAAAATTAACCAAATCTTCGTTTCAACATGTTGAGCGAGAAAGTGAAACTCTCGGTCTAATACACACGGATGTATGTGACTTAAAGTTTGTACAAACACAAGGAGGGAAAAAGTACTTTATCACATTTATAGATGATTGTACTAGATACTGCTATGTTTACTTAATGAAAAATAAAGACGAAGCGGTTGAGAAATTCGCTTTTTATAAGACCGAACTTGAAAATCAGCTCAATAAAAGGATTAAAACATTGAGAAGTGATAGAGGTGGTGAATACGAATCACCGTTTGAGCAAATATGTGCTGAAAGTGGCATTATACATCATACCACAGCCACATACACTCCCGAGCAAAATGGGGTTGTCGAGCGTAAAAATAGAACGCTAAAGGAAATGATGAATGCTATGCTAATTAGTTCTGGGTTACCCCAGAACATGTGGGGGGAAGCGATACTTTTTGCAAACTATATTTTAAACAAGTTACCACATAAGAAGCGAGATAAAACGTCATATGAGTTATGGAAAGGTCATCAACCCAGTTACAAGAACCTGCGGGTTTGGGTTTGCCTCGCAAAAGTCCTAGTTTCCACTCCTAAGAGGATGAGAATTGGTCCTAAAACGGTGGACTGTGTGTACATCGGATATGCACATAATAGTAGTGCATAACGGTTTCTCGTACATAAGTCGGACAATCCCGATGTGCACGTAGATACGTATATGGAAAGCCGAGAGGCCTCTTTCTTTGAGGATATATTTCCCCGTAAATTACCAACATTTGTACCAACTCAAGAGTTGAACACTGAAGGAAATGTGGGGGCAAGTGAACCGACAGAGGAAGAGGAAGAGCCTCGGTGGAGCAAAAGGGAAAGGAAGGAAACTTCCTTTGGACCTAATTTCTTAACCTTCATGGTTGAAGGCAAACCGGTGACATATAAACAAGTTATGTCAACACCGGATTCCCAATATTGGGAAGAAGCTATCCAAAATGAGATTCAGTCAATCATGCAAAACCATACTTGGGAAATAGTGGATCTTCCGCAAGGATGTAAGCCCCTAGGTCACAAGTGGATCTTCAAGAGGAAGTTAAGGGTTGATGGCACGATTGAGAAATAGAAAGCGAGACTTGTAGTCAAGGGCTTCAGGCAAACTGAAGGTGTCGATTATTTTGACACGTATGCTCTTGTCTCTAGGAAAATGTCTATCCGAATCGTCATTGCTCTCGCATCATTGTTTGATATGGAAATACATCAAATGGATGTCAAGACGGTGTTTCTAAATGGAGAGCTGGAAGAAGAAATTTACATGGAACAACCGGAAGGGTTTGTAGTTCCTGGTAAAGAGCACCAAGTGTAAAAACTTATAAAGTCTCTATATAGACTCAAACAAGCACCTAAGCAATGGCACGAGAAGTTTGATAGAATTATGCTATCAAACGGTTTTCGCATTAATGAGTGTGATAAATGTGTCTACACTAAAGGAAGTGGAAAAGACTGTGTGGTAGTCTGTCTCTATGTGTATGACATGATTATAATTGGGAGTACTGATAGAATCACCTCCACAAAGAAAATGTTGTCACAACACTTCGATATGAAGGACCTAGGTATAGCTGATGTAATATTTGGTATGAAGATTACCAAAACTTCAGAGGGGTATGCCCTGTCACAAAGTCATTATGTTAAACAAGTACTAGACAAGTTTGACAAGGGTAGTAAGGCGGTGTCCAGAATCTCAATTGAATTCAATTGTAACCTGAAAAAGAATTTTGGTATGAGTGTGAATCAATTGGAGTTCTCTCGGGTCATAGGCAGTCTCATGTATATAATGAATTGCACTAGACCAGACATAGCAAACTCAGTGAGTAGACTGAGCAGGTACACCAGCAATCCGAATGAGGAACACTGGAAGGCCATCATGAAACTTCTCAGATATATGAGGTTTTCAGCCGATTACGTGTTGCACTATAACAGATATCCAGCGGTACTGGAATGGTACTCAGAGGCCAACTGGATATCAGACTCCAATAGCACAAGGTCCACAAGTGGATATGTGTTTATAATGGGAGGAGCTATCGTGTTTTGGAGATCCTCCAAATAGACATGTATCGCAAGGTCAACCATGAAATCAGAATTCATAGCGTTAGACCTAGCAACCGAGGAGGCAGATTGGCTGGGAAGTCTCTTGGAAGGAATTTCAATGTGGCCGAAACCTGTTCCCGCGATAAGCATGCATTGTGATAGTCAATCAGCTATTGCGCGGGCACACGATCATATGTATAATGGAAAGTCTCGACATATATGTCAGAGACATAAATCTGTAAGAGATTTGTTATCTAACGGTGTGGTATCCTTAGATTTCGTGAGATCAAATGAAAACATTACGGATTCATTAACAAAAGACTTGACTCAAGAAGGAGTCGAAATGTCATCGAACGGAATGGGATTAAAGCCCATTAAATTGGTGGGTCCCCATAGGCAAGCCAATCTAAACAGAATCTTTCCTGCTAGCCCAAAGGAAAACTGAACTGTGAGGGCAACCGAACAAAACACTCGGAAACCAGTAGTTCCCAGCCCATTTCCGTGAATGATAGAGTGATAGGCCTGAACCATTGTAAATGTGAGCTTGAGGCTCTTAATGATCCAAGTAACTCGACGGTCGAGTAAGGTGAGTCATGACACCTTTGACTTGGAACCACCTATAACGATTATGTAAGGCCGGTACCATGTGATGAGCTTGGGCTAAATCACTAGAGCACTCAGTTGAAGTTGCCAAGGCAGTTCAGACCAAATATGGACAACAACTAAAGAGCCTAGTACGTGGGCAGAAAGGGCACTGTGCGGGTATCATACTGGGATACACAAAGTTAAAGGGTTCAAAGAATTTATGCTACTTAATAGCAGTATTCCGGATGATATTACGCTACGGCAGGTTCAAGGCGCATGCTACCTGACCTTAGGCAGTAAACTTTTACAGTTCTCTTGATTTGCATTTAGGGCATGGGATTTTGAGCCAATTACATTCATGTGGGAGATTGTTGGGAAAAACCATGTTTCATGGGGTGTTCTGAATTGGTCACGAGTCCAAAAGTTTGGTCAAATTCCATGCGAAGAATCTAAATTTTAGACTCCGTACTCAAATGGTTTGATTAGCTTGTGTGACGATGTTCGAAACGGTATATTGCATGACCTATATGGTGAATGGGTTAGAATAGAAATTGGCTCGAAATTGAACCATGGAGAGACGAAATCTGGAATTTGAGAAGAGAGTGGAAAAACAAATGGGTGGGAAATTCACCCAAATGTTTATCCCACATCAAAGAGGAAAAATTATTTTGAATAGTTTATATACATATTCACCACTAGAGAGCAGTAATAGTGTGTAGCCTCATAGATGTGTGTGTAGGCAAGAGCACCACACATGCATACGCTCACTTAGTCTCGGTCTCGGGCATGGGTACGGGTCTCGGGACTTGGGTCTCAGGTCACGGACGCAGGCACGGGCGTGAGACTTAGGAATTGGGGAATGTTTCGGTTCCAGTTATGGTTACAAGAAAGTCTAAGAGTTTTGGATAATCACAAAACAGTTCCTAAAATTCCAGTAAGCTTGTAACTGATGCAATTGAATGAGAATAATTGCACAATTAATTCAGCAGTTTTGATTGCTGAATTAAATGACCATTATAGCTAAGATTTTAGCTCAGCCTATAAATTGGAAGCTCTCCCTCACTCTCTAAACACGTTTTTTACATTCTGAAAATAGCATACATAATTTTCCCATAGCATACTAGAAATAGAGAGAACCAACCACCAACATCTCGACCTTGACTCGTCGCCAGTTTCCGGCGAGTCACCTGAGACGTTGTAACTTGGGATCGAAGCGTCAAAGCAACCAGAAACTTAAGGTGGTTGGGCGAATATCGGTTAAGCACAGACTGTTTAACAGTGACCTCATGTTTTCATTTCTGTCTTTTCAATTCTGCAATTTAAATTCCGCAATTACATTCTGTCCATTTCAATTTTGTAATTTAATTTCAGTATTTTAATTTGCTGTACTTAGCTGTAATATTTCAATTCTGGTTTTACTTTCTGTAATTTCCTTAAAGTACTCTTTCTGTTCTGTAATTTCAATTCTGTAATTTAATTTCTGTAATTAGAGTAGTTTCATTTCAGTCCTGTAATTTCATTTTCAATCAGAACAGTCCGCTTGTTAAGTTTATACTTTCCAGTCCGGCAGTTTCTATTTAATACAATTCAGTCCATCGAATTATTAATTAATAATAATCTGACTAACGTTTGTTTTAATTACTATTCAGTACGTACAGTTTGTAATCTGTAATTCCAGTTTCAATTCTGAATTAATAAGATTACATTGTTTTGTTTATTTATTCTTTTAGTCTTTTATTATTTGTTAATTGTTATTTCGTACACGGAAATCAACAAATCTTACACACGGAATATTCAAATCACCGGTTCTTACAAAATATATTTTATCGTTCACAGGTTTAGAAGAAGTGGATCACAACCATCGGTATATAGTTGTAGCACGGAGTTTTAGTGGGTATGTCTTAACTACAGTGAGCGGTTGATTTCCGACTATTTGTGCTAGTATACTCAAAGTATATTGAACATGACAAATTGGTATTATTTTATAGTAGTGACCGAAATAAAATAATTATCTCTAAAAATTTATTATAATTACTTATACTCTTAATACCTACATTATTTTTGATACACAGATTTATAATGTATACTGCTTTGACTTGCGATGGGTGATATTTGTTATGATGAACAAACCCGTACGTTTGACAGTTATATTATTTATATGGTGTGTCTACAATCAAAGTAATTCACGTACTTTAACAAATATTGATAATATCCCCTTAAAAAGCTTATAAGTTTTGTTTTTGTCAAATCTTGCAACGGAATTTTATATTCGACCCAACAAATAAGTTAAGGAGAAATGTCGAGAAAATAATATGCCAAGTAAATTAATTATCAGCGAATTATTTACTCGGTGGATATATGTAATTTTAACATGATGAAATATTTAAATATTTAATAATATGCTCTCAAATATTATTTTGAGAAGTCATTAGAATGAAATTATATTTTCTAATGAAATGAATATAATTTACTAACAGAATATTCTAAAATTAGTAAAATATTAATCAGTTAATATTATATTAATCTGATTAATAAGATTATATAATAATTATTAATTAAGTACTAATATAAGTATGATTAAAGTGCTAGGTTAAGTAGACATCTATTCTTTCTTGTGCACTACTCTAGTCTATGATTTAGTCTATATATATTGGTCATATGCTAAGTAAAAAGTACACATATCATAATTCATATATTATAGATAGTTTCCATAGTATGAGAGTCCACCTCTTTAATGAGAAAAACAGTTAAGTAAAAAGTATACATATCATAATTCATATATTATAGATAGGTTTCCTATATTATGACAGTCCACCTCTCTAATGAGAAAAACAGTATTATAGGAATACGGCAGAAAATCAAATGTAATCCAACACTGTCTGCAGAGCCGGCCCAAAAAATAATTTTTTTATGGCTTGCCTTGTTGATTTTTGTTTTGTTTGTCGTATTTAAAGAAAATCTCGAAAATCCATATTATAAATTTTATTTTTTTTGAGAAATTATTTGCGCTTGTGGTGGGATGCCTATTTCACTCGGACCATCTGCATATCCTCAAGTGAGGTATTTTTATATCGTTTTTGTTAAAATCAAACGTTTTTCCAAGAGGATGTGATTGTGAAACTAGATATGAATAAAGTATCTGACCCTATCAAGTGGAACTTCGTGGAAGCTATGCTCTTAGCTCTGTGATTTTCTCAGCATTAGAATTTAGACAAAGCTTGTTATGAGGTGTATCTCCTAATCTCCAGTATATCTTATATTGTTATTTTTAATGGGGAGCTACTTCAGACTTCAAACCATCTCATGGCATTAGACCATAAATCTTAACTCCATTTTTGTTTATATTGGCTTCCGAAGGTGTCCCTTCCGTTCTTCATGATCATAGCCAAAATCCTGATTTAATAGGGATTAAGATTTCCAGAGCTTGTCCGAAACACTTGCTCTTTGCCGATGAATTAATATTCTTTCTCCAAAAGTCAAGCAAGTAAATAAAGAAGTGGACTCGACATGTCTCGTAGCTACTAAGCTAACAGGCAGCTTTCAAAAATGGCTATCGTGGTGTGCAATAGAAAGCGGTCTCTCCTGGTGTGTCACGAGCTGGATTAGAACCAAGCACCTCTGGAATAAATAAAAAAATAAATCCAAAATGAAAAAGAAAGTGTAGAAATTGGGTCATGTTTCCCGAGAGAGGCCGCCTTCTCTCAGGCGGCCAGCAGTCTTCTACTTCTAGTTGACTTCCCTATGACGGACTTCCCTCTTTTCTGTGATCTGTTCGCTCGTCTACGCTTTGACCAACCAAGTCGTCAAAAAAAATTGCTTCTTAGTATTAGCTAGGTTTCCTAAATAATTATTGTTATTTATCCGGTGAACTAATCTATTCAATCAAATCTTGTGTGGTTTTCAGCCCCAATACTCCGAGTCATTAAGGCTAGAACTTGCAAATGTTCTTGATATTCTTTTGAAAGAGAACTCCTACAAATATTTTGGTTTTCCAGCAGAGTGGGGCAGATCAAAAGAAAATTACTTGCTTGGATCACTGAACGTATTCATATAATAAATTGAGGGCTGAAGGCGATATTGTTAATAATCACTTTTGAGTTTGATGAAGGCGATATTGTTATTGAAAATAATGACGAGTTTGATAGTTTTGAGATCATGCCGCCTTGGCCCGATTGATGAGTTAGAAAAAGAATTCGATATATATGAGTTTTCTTTGGTTGAAAACGTTAATGAGTTGTTCGTTGCAACTAGTAATTGGTTACATTTTTTAGAATCTTATGGAGTTGACTTGGGTATTGAAATTCGTGTGCATTTAGAAATTTTGAGGCGCACCAATAATGTTTGGATATATTTCGCAACGAAATGCTTAAATTTATAATCACGGAAAAAGTGGGGAAAAAAATGCCATTATTTGTTCAGAAAATTGAATTGTTCTTATAGAAAACAACCTCCTAACTTCAAAAATTAAAAAAGAGCGACACACTAGTAGTAGATACCTGTAGTAAGACCCTCAAATTGGAATTTTAGAATTTTGGCGTTTAGATGAGTGTGTACTGAGTTATGATTGTTTAAAATTCAATAAACTATTCTGTTTTGTTATACTTACTCGAGTAAACTCTGAAAAATCGTTATTTCGGATAGTAAATGGCCTTATTTTTTTCCCAATCCTTGGCGAAAACTTGGACAAAATGCCAATGAAAATTCTCAAACTGAACCCCTTGATAAGTCTTGCAAAATTAATGTTTTAGCCTACCAAACAATGCCTTATAGTGACACCAAAATTATAATATGCCTTTCGCATGAATACGAAGAATTACCAATTTAAATAACTTTATTAGGATATACGTGGGTTTAGGTTTGAATGTTTGAAAACGGTTCTCAAGAAATTTTGTGCTGGATCTTTTATAAGGATTTATTATATGCATGGAGATTGTTATTTAATTTAACTGACGGTTTAGGAATCTGGTTTCTATTATATTGACTCCATTACCATTTTTGCGATTTACTCCAAACTGCAGATTATGAACAATTCCACTTGATCAAAGCCCGTTCATGGATTTGGAAATGGAGAAGATTTATATATTTTCACCGAACTCGATCGCTTCGATTATGTCTCTTTAGGCGTCGTCGATGACTTGAAAAGATCATTAATGCTAAGTCTTCCTGTTTGCTTTCGAAATGTTAAAAGTTGTGGTGCTTGAAGTTGAGGTGTAATCGAGTTGTGTGTACGGAAATACACCTAGTGGTTGTGATAATCCATACTTGGGAGGATATTTGTTATGATTCCACGAATTTATTTGCTAGAGGGAAGATGATAATTAGTTTATGATAATTTTTCCTTTTTTCTCTTTTCTTATTGATATAATCTTATTTTCTCACTTAATTTTTGTACAAGGTCATCACACCAATCGGTAACTAGTTTTTACCCTACCGCCAAGTATAGTAAATAGGTTCTCTAAATTATTTATTGAACGGTAATTATCTCTCATCTTATGAAGTACAATAACAAGCTGGAATGAGATGAACTTTCAAGTCATCTATATTATCCATTAACCTTTTCACAATCAAATTTTGAAATACGTTGCAATTCATAACTTTCTTTTCTTGTCTTATTTACTAGTCATGATCCATGTTCCACTTACAGTTGAGCACTATGATCCATTGATGGGGGCGAAGCCGGGAACCACAAAAATGGGGGTGCCGAATTACATAAAAACTAATGCTAATTGAATTTTAGATTATGGGTACCAAATGATCATATTTAACAAATTTTAGTCAAAATTGTTGGAAAAACCATGTTTAACATGGTAGTTTCCGAATGATCACGAGACCATCTTTGAGTCAAGATTCCAAGTGACAGCCGTTGTCTTTTGGCACCATACTCAAGACGGTTGAGTAGATGGTATGACAAGTTTCGCAACGGTATGTCGCATGACCTATTCGGAGAATGGGAGTGAATGGAAATTGGCGTCAAAGATTGGGGTTGAGAAAGAGAAAAACTCTTAATGCTGGAAAATGAGTTTAATGAGGATAACCCATTGAGATTTGTCCCACATTGGAAAATGAAGTCACATTTTTACAATATATATACTAAGGTATCCCATATGGATATTAATTAGTGTGTTCACATACACATGTGTGTATTGTGTACCCGCATGCTCGTCGGGCGCGCATGCTCGTCGGGAAAAGCTGTAACTATTGCAATAAATATGAATTCATTGCAAAATTAATACTGCAGTTTCGAATTTCGAAAACTTACAGTAGTAATGTGACTTTAATGGCTGAGATATTCAGCAAACCTATAAATAGGCAGACCCCTCACAGGTCAAAACACAACATTCTGAAATCAAACAACAGCATATATCATCTCTCCAAATTAGCATTACATTTTAGTCAGAGAGAGCCACCCACCAACAGCTCGACCTTGACTCGTCGCCAGTTTCCGGCGAGTCATCCGAGACGTTGTACCTTGGGATCGAAACGCCAAACATAACCAGAAACTTCAAAGGTGGTTAGGCGAATATCGGTTAAGGGCAGACTGTTAAACAGTCGTCTCGTCTATTTATTTTCCTGCATTTTTTATTCCGTCTTTACATTTATGTAATTTTATATTCTGTACATTTCAATTCTGTAATTTATTTTCCTATTCTGTAATTTCATTTCAGTCCCTTTTCTTTTCTGTAATTTCTATTCTGTTCTGTAATTTACTTTCCAATCCAGTAATTTTATTTAATTCCAGAAACAGTCCAGCAGTTTAGTAATTATACTATTCTGTTTGGCAGTTTCTTTTAATTAACAAACAGTTCAGCAGTTTGGTTTTATACTATACTGTCTGACAGTTTCGTTTAATTACAAAGCAGTCTAGCAGTTTAATGATTTATATCAATCTGTCTGGAATTTAATTAATTGCATTTACATTCTGCAAGTGTCGGAATTTTATAATAGAGTCATTCCATTATAGAAATAAAATTGTTTATTTCTTTTTAGTTCTTGCACTTTAAATTATTGCTTTTACGTATAAAAAAATCAACAAAAATAAATTGATAAAAACAAAGTCATAAATTTTGGAGTTATGGGTGCCGTGATCCCCCATGGTATCCACTTATCCGCTGATTGATCTCCACAGTTTCCAACTAGAAACCGTAAGACTCAATAGTTTCAATTGAAACAGTAATATATTTCATATTGATTAATTGATAAGAAGGGTAACAAATTTCATACCTTCACATATGCCTATTGAGAGATATACTCGTTTACATATACTGCAAACAAAATGGTAAGAAAGCAAAAAAAGGCATTTCCACCAAATTGGAGCTAAACTAATGAGAAGCTACTCCTCAAAAGCTTAGCCCAAACTTATTGAGCATTCTCCAAAAAAAAAAACTATAACAAAGGAAATTATGATTTTCAAAACATCGAACGACAAAGAGGGCAAGTCCGATGCCGATTCTCGAACCACTTTTGCAAACAATTTTTGTGAAAAATATGCTTGCACGACAACTTGTTAACCTCTTCTTCATCTTCAAACCAACACAAACAAACGCTACAGTTGCTAAAATCACCATCTTTCGAAACGTTTTTGAACTTTGTAAGTGACACATTCCTAATAGAGGCTCGATTTTTAGTCATTTCGAAATCATCAACATCGTTCTCTTGTTCTAAACTTATCGAATACCCGTAAGAACCGACGATGTTTAACATCCATTTCACAGTATCTTTTAATAGAACCATTGAGAAAATTGTGTTCATTAGTAAAACTGGCAATACACCTTCAGCTTGGGTATCAAAATTTGACAAACCCATGTATAAAATATGTTTTTTCTCTTAAACAAGTAACACAATTCGGTAAATGATATTGTTGTATATTAGCAACAAGATTTATAGAAATGGATTCAAGAGAAAAATATGTAACCTGCCTCAACATAGAAAGAACCTGATCGATATATACCGAGTGAATTCTAACCATGGTTAAGGAGATTACCCACGGTAGAGGACGGGTATACACGTATTAACACGTGTAATGTTCTAATGAAGTTATGGTGGAAAATTTTAGAAAAATAGGTGGCTTTCTTTTCAAGAGGGTTATAAAGAAATGTTCTTCTTAGTTTTAAAATAATTTATCTATGGTCCATAAATCTTCTACTAGATACACTAACATGATCCTTTTAAAGAATTGAAATATTTGATCCTTGTTATATTGGGAATGGATGTATTTGGTAACTGGGCCTCATTAAGTTTTTCCCAATGTTAATACCAGGTTCGACAAAGAAAATTATCTCTCACTTGTCGAACGAAAATGTTGTTACCTCAAAATTACTTGAATTTTATACTATTAGTTTACAACATACTGATTTATATCTTCTTCTTTTTTTCCTAAAACAAAAAAAAACTATTTAGATACAATATTAGGTGCTCTCAGAATTAAATACAGTAGAAACTCCCTACAATCATGCCATTGCTAAGATACTAAAAGTATGACTATAGAGAGTTTATTCTTAAGTGGAGTTTTACATAGAAAATATGAAAATACGTATGTATGTACATAAATAAGATATATGTACCTAGTTTAGAGCAAATACATATATTTTGGAGAACCAATACATGTATTTTGAAATGTGTAAAATCATCAAGTTTCTTATATAGATGAAGAGAATAAAAAGATACATATTTGAGTAATCAATTTAAAGAACTTCATTACACTAACTAAATGTATATGGATGTAACGTACGCGAAATTTGAACGATGTAGTAACTATCAACAAAATCAAGTCAATGTCGCAAACAACAATAGATAAATATTTTGTAAAATGTTAAACTTAATGTAACGAGATATATATATATATATTCAATATAATGTCATTTATTACTATAGGGAGGAATTTTTATTAAGGCGGGACCCGAAAAAAGTATGACTTATTACAATGTGGAGTTTATTTCTATTGTAACTGTTAACAAGTCGGGACTATAAATTTTTATTCTTATAGGAAGTTTATTCCTATAGAGAGTATTTTTATAGGGAGTCTCTACTGTATAATTACTCACATCATATTGCATTTTGGTCATGGCCGTCCTCAACCAGATGGGAACAGTCCAAACAAACTTGGCATACCACCTCCACGGACAATAAAAATTGTAATTTTTTTATATACTATGCATTTCTATTTTATTCACTTTGTAGACAAAAATTATGTTTTTCGAAATGGACAAGGCACCAATTTTTTTTTGTAGGGGGTGGCACTGATTTTGGTATGATAATATGGTATTCAAGATGAGCCATAGATTAGTTCGTTGATATGATCTTAAATAAATAACTTATGCTTTATGATATGATTATTTTGAGTCACTTGTTAAAATTTGAGGTTGTTACTCATTAAATTAAAATTGTGGAATCAGATAGAAAAAAAAACATTGTATTATTGTGACCATTTGTGGGCAACAACTATTTTTTTTAATAAAGTATGGATGACACGTATTTTTTGGGATCTTGTGAGAGTATCAAATCAGTATAGAGCTTTTGATTGGACAGAACTTTCGAGAAAAAATTAAAAAAAACGCGTTCTAACATTGATTGTCAATTTGTCACTAAACAAGTGCATCTATCTAACACGTTTTCATGCCAATGTGAGGTGGCAATTTCACCGTGTTAACAAAAGGATTCTTTGTAAAGTGAACTTATTTTTCTTGGCAGGCAATTCAGTTGACTATTATTAGAAATTTAGAATGCAATGTGACATCAGTTTACTGTGTCACAAAAAGAATAGGACTCACAAGTCACAACTTTGTACATTCCATTAAACAACCTTTCGAATTTTTAACTAGAATTAATACCAACCGATTTCTTATCATTCATGCACTGATGTACATATGTAATCAAAAGATGAAACTAATGAAGGAAATAACATTAAAATTTAATGTAGCTAATAATAAGCTATGTATTAATAATGGTATAAAATAGACAAGAGGGATATGGAGTAGCAAAACATATAGTTTTTCGAGACCTACAATCTTAATTCACCTCAAACTCGCCCTTTAACTACAAGTTATAACTTTGATTATTTTGATAATTTCAAAATCTTGTTTAAAGTCGTAACTCCTTGTTACGACCTGTAATTACAAAGTGCGTCTTTAATTGATTAGGATATTAGAATAAACGTATACAAAATGAACCCTTTTTTTTTGTTTTTAATTTTTAAGAAATCGCCTCATTCTTGTTTCTCCCTCAAATTTCTCCTTGCAATTCCTCGTATTCACCATAATTCACTTCCGTGTCATTAACTAAGCAAATTCTTCTTACTTTCTTGTTTTAAACATACTTGCAAATTACGTCAAAAAGTGTAATAAATTAAATATTTTGGGCAAATTGATTGATATGGACAAGTTATTAGGTTTGGGCTAAATGTTTACTTGTTTACGTGTTATTGACAACAAAAAATATGTCTGATTTGTGTAAATTAGGGTAAATTAATTTATTTGGACAATTTATCAAAAATTGAGTCTTTTTATTTATATATTGAGTAGCATGGTGTTGTTGAATTTTGTTTGATTTATTATTACGACTTGTTTAATTTGTGTAAATTAGGGCAAAAAATTAGACAAATTATCCAAAATTGGGCTTTCTTGTGTTTTTATACATTGGGTACCCTATATTATTGTATTTTGTTTGGTTTATTATTACAACATGTTTGATTTGTGTAAATTACGGAAAATTAATTGAAATTATCCAAGATTTTTTTTTTGTTTTATATATTGTTTGGTTTACATTGTTGAATATTGTTTGGTTTATTATTACGACATGATTGATTTGCGTAAATTAGCTGATTCGATGAAAAAAGAATTATTTCAAACTTTGTTTGTTTGTTTTATAGATTGAATAGCCTATATTGTTAAAATATGTTAGTATTTTGTTGACTCAAATTTGAAACTCGGTGGCTGCTAAATTCACTTTTCTGATCAAATTTTGCACAATCAAAGTAATCACCGTCGACGATGATTTGGAATAAGGAGGAGAACTACCGCGGTTAATTAATTAGAACTTATAACTATAGTTATACTTGTCTTAATGGTCCTAAGATTGTGAATTCTATCAAAGAGAGCTTGGTTTTATAGGTTGTATAGTAACGAATTTAATAGGGTTGATCGAGGGTAAATTACAGCTATACTAGACACATACCGAATTAATTGAAATCCGATACCACTTAAATATTTTAATTAGTTTTTACTTCACCAACTATTTTAATTAGCATATGGTACCTTTTTAAATATTTTTTATTAAAGTTTAGTACCACCACATTTAATATAAAAGTGGTACAAATTTTGTTTTGCTCCATTAACCCAAATTAATTTCTCTCTCTAGAATTAACACATCACGTCCCCCACAGCCGCGGAGCTCC